>CM055123.1:61201396-62616386 GCA_029206835.1 Rana muscosa | reverse complement strand
AGGAGAGGAGTGCGGAGGGTATGGCAGAAGGCACTATGTACAGGAGAGGAGTCAGGGCCGGATTAACATAGGGGCTATTGGAGCTGCAGCTCCAGGCCCCTTTCTCAAGTTAGCAACAAGGCCTGGGGAATGCCCAGGGAAAAACCAAGCCTACTTACCGACCAGCTCGCTGACAACCAAATAACCTGTCTAACAGTATGTGTTAAAAACAGGGGTTTGTCCGCACGCATTTGCAAACGCATGCGTGAGCCACAGAGCCACGCCAAGGCCCCCTGGAATCTGTGGTCCTACACTGACTATGAGTGTCCCCACAATGGAGGCACATGCATTCTGATGATTATGTAGCGGGGTCTTCTTTAAGGCCCCGGGACTACAGTACCCAGAGCCCCATTCGGCCTCAGGGCGGAGGTTCCGCCGCAGAGACTCATGGCAGAGGTTACTTAAGAGAAGGGCGGGGGGAAGCTCGCTCTCTTGGGACAACGCGCTTCAAGCAACAAGTCATCCTGCGCGGATCTGCTGTGGGGTAAGGCCTGAAGCCTAAGGCCTTACCCGAAGTCCGAAGAGCCTTTCACCGTCCTGCGGAGCCTGGGTGGATCCTGGATCGTCAGTGTAGGACTCCAGTTGGATCGGGGACCCGATCGGTTGCAGGTGCTGTGTGCGACGGACACACGCGGTGAAAGACCCAGGCTGGGATCGCGCCTGGAACGGTGAGCGGGCACCTGCCCATATCCATAGACTGAGTTATATTCAGGCCTATAGACTGCCTAGGCCCACTGTTTGCTCACCAGTGTTCTTTGGGGGTCGGATAGTCGGGACAGAGTTGAAGTGCCTTCCCCCTGTTTGCATACTGTTGCTACGAGTTACCACCTTTTTGGATTACAATTTGGTTCATTTCTTCAAGTGCACCAACGAAAGCTGGCCGGTGAAGAAAATCTTACTCCCTTAGGGAAAGGGGACTCTTTCATACACTGTCAGGCCTGACATAGGTGGGGAAAGTTATAAAGTTTGTGTTGCTGTGTCTTAGGGCGCGCACGCCATAATAGCTCCGCGTGGTGGATACTACGCTGCGCCATTTTATAGTGCTGCCTCTGTAGCATTGGTTGATACAGGGTTCTGCAGACCCCTGAATGAGTTGCTGAAGACGGAGGGGGAAGAGGTTGACTCGGGCCCCAGGAGGCCGGGAGAGTCAGTCAAGGACCAGTGGAACGAGAAATCTGAAGATGCCTTCCAAATGCTGAAAAAGAGCTTGACCACTGCTCCTGTCCTGGCCTATGCGGACCCGAAGAAGCCTTACGAACTCCATGTGGATGCCAGCCATGATGGACTGGGAGGAGTGCTCTATCAGGAGCATGAAGGACAGCAGAGACCTGTTGCATATGTGAGCAGAAGCCTGACCCCCTCCGAAAAGAACTATCCCACCCATAAGCTGGAGTTCCTGGCTCTCAAGTGGGCCGTAGTCGACAAACTTAGAGATTATTTGTATGGGGCAGACTTCACGGTCAAGACGGATAACAATCCTCTCACCTACCTGTTCACCACAGCCAAGCTGGATGCCACCGGACATAGATGGTTGGTGGCACTGTCTGCTTTCAATTTCAGTTTGAAATACAGACCTGGGGTGGGAAACCGAGATGCGGACGCCCTGTCCAGAAGGTCTCATGTCCCTACATACAGTGTCGAAGACTGGACCCAAGTAGCACCTGACGGGTGCGGGCCCTCTGCCAAGGGGCTGAACTCCAGGCCAGGGGAGGCTCAAGAGCGGAAGAGATAGGGGTCACTATCGTAGGAGTCCCCAAGCAGTACTGCGAAGTAGCCCAACTGGGAGAAGACAGCTTACCCAGACTAACAAAGAAGGAGTTGAGGTCCGACCAATTGGAAGACCCTGTGGGGAGGTTGGTCCTAGAAGCATTGGAGAATCAGGATCCAAATGTACTCCTACGTCATCCCTCAAAGGAAGCTCGCCTACTTAAGAAAGAGTGGGACAGACTGCTGGTGCGTCAGGGGGTGGTCTACCGAAGGGGCCCCTCTGATGACCAAGAAGACAAGTGGCAGTTGTTCCTGCCGGAGAAACACAGAGAAACTGTCATGATTGCTCTGCACGACAACCATGGACACCTAGGAGTGGAAAGGACTTTCCAACTTGTTAGAGACCGTTTCTATTGGCCTTGCATGAGGGCTGAAGTTGAGGAATACTGCCATTCCTGTGCACGGCGCATACAGAGAAAGACACTACCCCATCAAGCGGCCCCAATGGGCCATTTACAAAGTGAAGGTCCGCTTGACCTTGTATGTATTGATTTCCTCTGCCTCGAACCCGACCTGAGCGGACAAGGAAATGTTCTGGTGATAACCGACCATTTCACCCGATATGCACAAGCCTTTCCTACCAAAGACCAGAAGGCCTCCACTGTGGCCAAAACACTCGTGGAGAAATACTTTATACACTACGGATTGCCAAAAAGGCTTCATTCAGATCAGGGAAGGGACTTTGATGCCGCGTACACACGACCGTTTTTCTCGACGAGAAAAACTGCATTTTTTCCTTTCGCCGAGAAAAACGATCGTCTGTGGGCTTTATGTCATTTTTCTCGACGTGAAAAACGGCATTAAAAACGACGAGAAAAATTAGAATCTGCTCTAATTTTTCTCGCCGTTTTGCACGTCGTCGTTTTTCTCGTCATGAAAAATGATTGTGTGTAGGCTTTAACGACGTGAAAAAAGCGCGCATGATCAGAAGCAAGTGAGGAGAAGGGAGCGCTCGTTCTGGTAAAACTACTGTTCTGAATGGAGATGGCACATTCGTCATGCATGAAATTATTACATCGTTTAATGCAGCGCATTCTTTTCTTCGTTCTAATGCTGCAATAATCCAATTCTCTTGCTGCTGATATTCTCCCAGAGTTATGAAAAAGTTTGGTCTTTAGTATTTATTGTTTTATCATGATTAATCTATATTTTTTGTAAGCCAGATCTCCCTAAATACCCTAAAATTTGGACTTTACATTTTTTTGTGCCTTTTTTTAATTTTACATTTTTGGTATTAGATTTTAGACTGTTTTTCCATATTATTTGCTATTTTGGAGTGTGTCAAGTTACCACAACATTATTATTTATTCTAATTTACCCTCAATGAGGTTAGTGTCCCTTGTTAATTTCACAATTTATTAGCCACTGTCCCTGCCTACTCACTACCAAACTGGCTATTTAGAATAAAAACACATGTTAATTTTGTATCTTCAAACAAAAATTCAATTTATTATGGCCTAAAAACAAATTAAAAGGTAAGCCAAAACAAAACCATATGTAAAGTAAAAATAAAGAAGCCAGGAAGACAGTACTGGAGACCCTGCTGAAATTAGTGCAGACCCAGATCACCACAGCAAACACCAAATGATGTGAAGACGAAAATTGGGCCCATCTGAGGCACATATCCTGGGCTCATTTGCTGTTTTTTTTTTTTTACCTTCCCTGCAGCCTTCCTTGGAGGCTGTGTCCGTGGAGGAGGGACTGGAGCAGGAGCAGGGACTGGGACAGGAGCAGGGACTGGGACAGGAGCAGGGACTGGGACAGGAGCAGGGACTGGGACAGGAGCATGGAGTGGGGCAGGAGCATGGAGTGGGGCAGGAACTTGAGCAAACAAATATGAAAGGTCCACAACATCGGTGAAATCCTTCAGTTTGCCCAACATGCCCATATTTACCACCTTCAATATCAGTGTCTCACTTTTAAGCCTCTGGTCCAGTTCCATTTGGGGCAGTTTCTCCCCAATAAGGGCAGCAAATCCCTCTGCAGCGGTGGGGGGCTCTCTGAGTGCCACAGTAGCCTCCCTAATTAGGGGCTGGGTCTCCTCCTCCATTTGAAGTAGCCTCCTTGACCTTTTTGCTGGAATCCGCAGCGGAGGGATCTGGGGCCTGGTGTTGTGCTGGGTCCCACTGGGGCCTGCCTCTTCCTGGGTCCCACTGGGGCCTGCCTCCTCCTGGCTTCCAGTGGCACCTGCCTCCTCGTGGGTCCCACTGGGGCCTGCCTCCTCCTGGGTTCCACTGGGGCCTGCCTCCTCATCCTGTTAAAAAAAGGTACATAGAGTTATTTTCGCCTTCATCTTTCACACACATTTGTCACCTCATGACATTTGCTAATTGAATGCTACTAAATATTAAAGTTAATCATTCTGACACCAGCATTTTTCTTTTTTGTGCCCTTAATTTTTGGCCACTGCTGTCTATTGATATGTCAGACACTTTGGTTTAACTGGTAACATTTTTCACACATTTTTTTAAACTTTGACAACATTCAACTTTTAGTACTCTAAATATTTTGTGAAATATTATACCTGGCTCCAAATATTTAAATCAGGCTCCTCCAGGAGTTGAGGTTGTTCCTCCAAAGAGACTTCAACTTGGCTGGAGGCTTGGCTGCAGGGAATGCTGGAGGGAAGGCTGGAGGGTTGGCTGCAGGGAAGGCTGGAGGTCGTTCTGGGTGGAAGGGTGGAAAGGGATTCCCTGGATTCCAGGTGGTCATCGAGGAAACTCAGGTGCTGGTAGTACCACAGATTAGGGATGTATCGGTCCTCTGCACCTGCTCCTGACCGCAGCGATTTATGGACTTGATTACGTTGAGCCCGGTATGTGCCCCTAATGGTCCCAATTTTATTCTTCACATCCTGTAGTGTTGCTGTGGGGATCTGAGTTTGCACAAATTCCAGCAAGGTCTCCAGTGCTCTCTTCCTGGCTGCTTTATTTTTATTTTGTTTATTTTTTGTCTCCCATAAAATTGGAAGATTCTTCCATCTTTGCAGGAATTCAAGCATAAACTCCGGGTCCTTAAATACCTTCATTTTCTCTGCAATTCCAAACCAAAATAAAAAAAAGGAATGTCAGTCAGGACTACTCCAAATCTTTCTCACCATATATAGGCCACTAACGTAGCAATTGATCAGTCATCATAGAGTTGAGTGAACACCTGTATGTTTGTGTTGAACTCTTTTTTGCCAACTTTGTAAAAAGCTAGAGTTCGTGACCTGACTTTACCCGAACTTGACCCCGAACCCAAACCCCATTGAAGTAAATGTTGCCCTGAAAATCTAGGGACTAAAAGGACTCCCCAAAAATAAAGGAGTACCTCGAACTGTCCCTGCACCAAGTGTCATTTGTGTTTATTCAAAATTAACACAAAATTCACTCCTGGGTATAATGAATTGTTGTCTCCTGTCAAATGCAATACATAGAAAAGTCATTGATACAAACATTGGGTAAGCATTGTGGTTCCCCAAATATCCATACCAGGCCCTTCAGGTCTGGCAAGGATTTTAAGGGGAACTCCACCACAAATTCTGGGAAAAAATGGCGTGGAGTCCCCCCCCAAAATCCATAACAGACCCTTATCCAAGCACGCAACCTGGCCGGCCACAGGGGAAGAGGGGGGGACGAGAGAGCGCCCCCCCTCCCTCCTGAACCGTACCAGGCCACATGCCCTCAACATGGGGAGGATGTCCCCATGTTGATGGGGACAAGGGCCTCATCCCCACAACCCTTGCCCGGTGGTTGTGGGGGTCTGCGGGCGGGGGGCTCATCGGAATCTGGAAGACCCCTTTAACAAAGGGGACCCCCAGATCCCGCCCCCCCTATGTGAAATGGTAATGGGGTACATTGTACCCCTACCATTTCACCACAAAACTTGGCAATATCTAAAAAATGTCAATAGACGTTTTTGGACAATTCCTTTATTATTGGTTTGGTTTTTCTTCCATCTTCTTCCTTCTTCTTTTCTGCATTCGAGTTTCTTCCTCCATCTTCCTCTTCATCTTCATCTCCATCTTCATCTTCCTTCTTGCTTCGGGCTTCTCGTCCGCAGCTTGCTTCGGCTTCTTCTTTGTTTTCCCGCCGCTCCGTTTGAATTGGAGTTTCCCGCTGTGTGACGCTTAAGTTATGCAGTTCTCCTCTAGGTCCGCTGCGAGCCGGTGGACCCGCCCCCCTCTGACAGCACGGGGAAAGTACCTGTGAAATCTATGTGCGTCAGAGGGGGGCGGGGTCGCCGGACCAAGAGGAGAACTGATGAACTGAAGCGTCACACAGCGGGAACCTCCAATTCAAACGGAGCGGCCGGAGAAAGAAGAAGCCGGAGAAAGTTGCGGACGAGAACACCGAAGGAAGAAGGAAGATGAAGAGGAAGAGGAAGATGGATGAAGAAACACGAAGCGAGAAAAGAAGAAGAAGGAAGAAGATGGAAGAAAGCCAAACTCAAAAATAAAGGAATGGTCAAAAACTGACTCTTGTCATTTTTTACATTTTGTACACTTTCTTCGTGAAATGGTAGAGGTACAATGTACCCCTTACCAATTCACATAGGGGGGGGGCCGGGATCTGGGGGTCCCCTTTGTTAAAGGGGTCTTCCAGATTCCGATAAGCCCCCCGCCCGCAGACCCCCACAACCACCGGGCAAGGGTTGTGGGGATGAGGCCCTTGTCCCCATCAACATGGGGACATCCTCCCCATGTTGAGGGCATGTGGCCTGGTATGGTTCAGGAGGGAGGGGGGGCCGCTCTCTCGTCCCCCCATCTTCCCCTGCGGCCGGCCAGGTTGCGTGCTCGGATAAAGGGTCTGGTCTGGATTTTTGGGGGGACTCCACGCCATTTTTTTTCTGAATTGGGGGTGGAGTTCCCCTTAAAATCCTTGACAGACCTGAAGGGCCTGCAACTCTAATTTGGGGGGACCCCCACGTTTTTGGTTTTTAGGTAAAAATGAAATTTCAATGTCTTGCCATTTGCCGGGAGCCAAGAATTCATTATAGCCGCGATTGACTTTGAAATGTTTTTTCAAACTTCAAAAATGACACTTTGTGCACGGCCAGTACTACTAACAGCACAGGAAGCAAGCGCCAAGTTACATGCATATTGCCCAACCCTGGCCCCGAACATACAGTGAATGTTTAGGTTTATGCTCCTGGACACAGGCAAAATAAAAGGTCTGTACGGTCACTAAATTTGCTGTTCGGGGCCGCTCATCCCTCGACATATCAAGTATGAAAAATGTTACGTACCCGCGATCTACACGTTCGTTGCTTCCGACCTTCTTCCACTCACTGAACGTCGCTTTCAACAATGTTTTTTGGAGTTATATACAGTGCGCATGAGTGACGCTCCGCACGCTTTCCCGCCCCTGACGTTCGTTAGACTACTTTCCCCGCCCCTTCTCGCTCGTCCTTAATGACGGAGAGTGAAAACATGGCGGAGAATCAACGACATGAAGTGGAAAGTGGGGAAGGAAGCAGGCCCAGACCCAGAAGGTATAAAGCCACTAACATGGCTTTTAAGGAGATGGTGGAGATGGTCACCATATTGCTCAAGGAGGATTATGACGCGAAACATGGGCCCTACAAACAGCCAAATCAAGTGAAGGCCAAGATCATGGATAAAGTGGTCAAAACGCTCTTCCATAAATTTGGTGTTCGCAGGTCGAAGGAACAAATCCGCAAACGATGGTCGGACATTAAGTTGCGTGAGCCGGAGCAATATCAAAAAATTAAAAAAAGTCATCAGAAAAAGTAAGTAGATTTACATTAACTCTGATTTTTGGGAACACCGTGGTGCTGCATGTGCTTTTTATATAATGTATGTAGTACAGTTCAAGATGTCCTGTTTCATGTTTTTCGACACACGAATCGATCGTAGAAATGGTCGTTCAAACGTTCACTAAATCACAAGCTTTTGGTCCGATTCATTGTTTGAACGACATTTGATCATTCGTAATAATAGGCATGTTCAAATGTAGTTAGCAATGTATTCCACCAAAACATTGTTTGGGTGGTATTGAACGAGGATTTCAACGTTGGATTCTTGTGCCCAAGAACATGAAACAGGACATCATGAAATGTTTATGTGAGAAGTAATTATAAACATGTTTGTGTAGTTGTTGGTAATTATATTTAACTAATGTAACTAGATTCAGTGTACGTTTACGAGAGTATGCTCAGCAGCTGCTTACTAGTGATGAGCCGAACACCCCCGGGTTCGGTTCGCACCAGAACCCGCGAACGGACCGAAAGTTCGTACGAACATTAGAACCCTATTAAATACAATGGATGCGAACGTTCGAATTCTAAAGTGCTAATTATAACAACTATTATGCATGTTATTGTCCTAAAAAGGGTTTGGGAACCCGGGTTCTGCACCAGGGGACATGTATCAATGCAAAAAGAAGTTTTAAAAACGGTCGTTTTTCGGGAGCAGTCATTTTAATGATGCATAAAGTGAAAAAAAAAAAGTCAAATATTCCTTTAAATATGGTACCTGGGGGGTGTCTAAAGTATGCCTGTGAAGTGCCACGTGTTTCCCGTGTTTAGAACTGTCCCTGCACAAAATGACACTTCTAAAGGAAAAAAAAGCCATTTAAAACTGCTTGCGGCTTTAATGTAATGTCTGGTCCCGGTAATATGGATGAAAATCTTTAAGAAAAATGGCATAGCTACCCCATGACCCCCCCCCCCCCTACCCCAGCCCATTACCAGCCCCTTTGGGTCTTGTATGGATATTAAGGGGAACCCCGCACATAAAATAAAAAAGGCCCTATATACTCTGAACAGCCGTATACAGGCGGTGCATACAAGACAGGGACTGTATGTTTGTTCTTATGTAGAATGTGTTTGTAATTTTGAACAGGTACATTGTTTAAGTGTAGCTCCAGCCCAAAAATCTATTTTTAAACTTTTTGGAAAACATAGGTAAGGGTTATCACCCCTGTAACATTTGTTTTGCTGTCTGTGCCCCTGTTCAGAACATTTCACCTCACTTTCCGTCCCAATGACAACTGTTTTTGAAATGTGGTGTTTTTCTTGAAACAAGGATTGCTGATAAAGCATCAGTACAGAGGAGACACCTTTCTCCCATATTAATTCTTACAGGAGAGAATTTTCCTTCCTAGGGGTAGATTTCCTCTCACTTCCTGTTGTCTTCTTGCGTTTGCAAGTAGGAGTCGTTTGTAAGTTGGATGTTTGAAAGTAGGGACCTGCCGTATATAATCTGCAGAAATAGGCCCCTTAGTTGGTGTTGGCACAACACTGTAAGCACTCACAGTTACTCTTGGTTGGTGCTGGAACGCCCTGCTGTCAACTATTATATCAGGAATTGTAATTACATATAATTGTTGAACAGTGGTAGTAAAAATTGGGCCTTTGATGGTGGTGCTGGTGCCACAACACTGTAAGCCCTGACAGTTACTCTTGGTGGGTGCAGCAATGGGCCCTGCTGTGAATTATTAGATCAAGAATTGTAATTGCATGCCCCTGTTGAACAGGGGCTGAAAAATTGGGCCTTTCGTGGTGGTGGTGGTGGTGGTGGTGTTGCCACAACACTGTAAGCCCTCAGAGTTACTCTTGCTTGGTGGGTGCAGGAATGGGCCCTGCTGTGAATTATTAGATCAAGAATTGTAATTACATGCCCCTGTTGAACAGGGGCTGAAAAATTGGGCCTTAGGCACTGGTGGCACAACACTGCAACCCCTCACAGATACTGTACTTGGAGCACAGCAATGAGCCCTGTTGCAAAGTATTGCTTCAAAAATTGTAATGACACGCCCCTGTTAAACAGGGGCTGAAAAATTGGGCCTTAGGCACTAGTGGCACAACACTCCAACCCCTCACACATACTGTACTTGGAGCACAGCAATGAGCCCTGTTGCAAAGTATTGCTTCAAAAATTGTAATTACACGCCCCTGTTAAACAGGGGCTGAAAAATTGGGCCTTAGCCACTGGTGGCGGCACCCATAAACAAAAATGATCTTCCAAGCTATCATCATCAATCGTATCATTGAGGACTCGGAGGAGGAGGATAGCCAGTCAACATAACAGCACAGGCACTCAGCATCAGCATCAGTCTTGAAGGGATGTGACATGTTAAAATCAATTAGTCTGTTATATCAGCATCAGGTGTGTGGTAGCTGGTGGTGATCCAAGACTGGTTCATCTTGATGAAAGTCAGTCGATCAACCGAGTCGGTGGACAGGCGCACCCTGTGATCCGTGACAAATCCTCCAGCAGCACTGAATGTGCGTTCCGAAAGAACGCTGGATGCAGGACAGGCCAGTAGCTCAATTGCATACTGTGCAAGCTCTGGCCAGTGATCCATCCTCAAGACCCAGTAAGCCAGAGGATTTTCGGTGGGGAAGGTGTCCAAGTCTGACCTTGCCCCTAGATATTCCTGCACCATGTTTATCAGACGCTGGCGATGGTTGCTGGAACCAATCATACTTTGGGGCTGCGGACTAAAGAATTGTCTGAACGCATCGGTCAGACGGCCACCTTCCCCACCGCTCCTTCTTTGACTGGCCGAAGCCTCAGCAACTCGTTGTCCAGGACCAGGAGTTTGTAACCTCCCAGTCTCTGGGAACGCGTTGCACAGACCTTTCTGCAAGGCCTCCCGGAGTTGTCTCATCCTCTGCTTCCTCTGCGACGGTAACATAAGGTCCGCAACCTTACCCTTGTACCGTGGATCAAGGAGAGTGGCCAGCCAGTAATGGTCCCTCTCCTTGATCCGAAGAATACGAGGATCCTTCCGCAGACTTTGCAGGATCAGGGAGGCCATGCAGCGTAGGTTTGCTGAGGCATTCGCTCCGGAGTCCTCTGGGTCACTAAGGACGACAGGATCCGCAGTCACCTCCTCCCAGCCACGTACAAGTCCACTGGTTTCTTGGGACTGTAAATCATCCCTAAAAGACTGCTGCTGATGATGCTGAGTGCCAGCCTCCACCTCCATGCTGACACAATCCTCCTCCTCCTCCTCCTCCTCCTCTTCCTGTGCGATGGGTGGGACAGAAGGAACACTGTCTGGGTAAAGGGGGCCTTGAGAGGCAAGGAAGTCCTCCTCTTCCTGCCTCTGTTCTGCCTCAAGTGCCCTGTCCATTATTCCACGCAGCGTGTGCTCCAACAGGTGGACAAGAGGTACAGTGTCACTGATGCATGCACTGTCACTGCTCACCATCCTCGTGGCCTCCTCAAATGGTGCCAGGACAGTGCATGCATCCCTGATCATGCCCCACTGGCGTGGAGAAAAAAAACCAAGCTCCCCTGACCCTGTCCTGGTGCCGTAGTCGCACAGGTACTCATTGATGGCCCTCTGCTGCGTGTGCAGCCGCTGCAGCATGGCCAACGTTGAGTTCCACCTGGTGGGCATGTCACATATAAGGCGGTTCTTGGGCAGGTTCAACTCCTTTTGCAGCTCAGCCAGGCGAGCACTGGCATTATAAGATCTGCGGAAATGCACACAGACTTTCCTGGCCTGCCTCAGGACATCCTGTAAGCCCGGGTACCTGCCCAAGAAACGCTGCACCACCAGGTTAAGGACGTGAGCCACACAGGGCACATGGGTCAGTTGTCCCTGTCGAAGGGCGGAGAGGAGGTTGGTGCCATTGTCGCAAACCACCATTCCTGGCTTAAGCTGGCGTGGCGTCAACCACCTCTCGGCCTGGCCCTGCAGAGCAGACAGGACCTCTGCCCCAGTGTGGCTTCTGTCCCCCAAACACACCAGCGCAAGCACGGCATGGCATCTTTTTGCCTGCGTACTTGCGTAGCCCCGTGAACGGCTACGGAGCACCGCTGGTTCATAGGACAAACTACAGGAAGAGGCCATGGAGGAAGAAGAAGAGGAGGGGGTGGAGGAGAGAGGTGTGTCACAACCAGTAGTAGCATTTTGGAGGCGTGGCGGTGGAACAACCTCCAACACTACTGCACCTTGTCCTGCATCCTTCCCAGCTGCCAAAAGAGTGACCCAATGGGCCGTGAAAGAAAGGTAACGTCCCTGTCCATGCCTGCTGGACCATGAGTCAGCGGTAATATGCACCTTACCGCTGACCGCCCTGTCCAGCGAGGCCAAGACATTGCCTTCCACATGCCGGTAGAGAGCCGGAATAGCCTTCCGTGAGAAAAAGTGGCGTTTGGGAACCTGCCACTGAGGAACCGCACATTGCACAAACTCACGGAAGGGGGCCGAGTCTACCAACTGAAAAGGCAGCAGTTGAAGCGCTAGCAATTTAGCCAAGCTAGCATTCAACCACTGGGCATGTGGATGGCTGGGAGTGAACTTCTTTCGACGGTCCAGCAGCTGGGGCAGGGAAATTTGCCTGCTAGAATCGGACGTCGGTGTACTGCTAGCAGAGTGGCCGCAAGTACTTGGCTGTGACACACCTAATTCTACACCTTCATTCCTCTCAGTGCATGTTTCAGAGAGGACTGAAGTTATAGTGGGGTTGGAGATCCCAGCTGATGCGGTGCAAGGAGAGGTCCGCTTTGTTCTTTGGTGTGGGTCTTTGAGGTAGGCTTGCCAACGAGCTGCATGGCAGGTCAACATATGTCTGGTCAGGCATGTGGTACCCAAGCGGCTGATGTTTTGGCCACGCGATATACGCTTGAGACATATGTTGCAAACAGCAGCTGTGCGATCTGATGCACTAGCCTCAAAAAAGGCCCACACCAAGGAACTTTTTGAATGACGGGCAGAGGCAGCGCCCTGCACAGGCGGAGCTCTGCGGTGTGATTCCGTCGGTGTACTGCCCTTACGCTGGCCACCAAAGGGCATCCTGCCTCGTTGGAGATGTGCCTCCTCCTCATCCTCCTCCTCCTCCTCTCTCCTATTAGGCACCCATGTGGAGTCAGTGACCTCATCATCCCCTCCCTCCTCATCACTGGAGCCAATCTGGCAGTATGCTGCAGCTGCTGGAACATGACTGCCAGATTGGTGTCCTTCTTGAGCATCCCCTCTGTCTGCTCTCACCCTACTGCCTTCCTGTAGCTGGGTTTCATCATCAGACCCTTCGAAACGCTGGGCATCCTCCTGGAGCATGTACCCAACACTGTGCTCAAACAGTTCGGGGGACTCCTCAGGAGGAGGACATGGTGGGTCTAGGGAAGGAGTGACTGATGATGAGTCTGACATTGATACCAGGGAAGAGGACGCTTTGGCAGCTGCTTTGCCAGTACCCTGAGCCTGGGTGAGAGAGGATGAGGAGGAGGAGGAGGGCTTGGTCATCCACTCTACCAAGTCTTCGGCATGATGTGGCTCAACATGTCCAGCTGCCGAAAAGAAGGACAAGCGTGTCCCATGGCCATGTGCTGATGACAATGCACCGCGTCCACGACCAGCACTGTTGCCCCCAGACACAGAGCCTGCTTGCCCTCTTTTATTGCCTCCTGACTGTCTGCCTCTCCTTGTTTGCCTTCCAGACATTCTAATAGATGGCCTGCAGGGAGATGGGAAAAAAGCAATAAGGGCTACCTTCAGGTGTCCTTCTCTGTCCCTTTACTTAAGGATTTCTAAATATGGTTCAGGAAGATTGCTTTTGCACAGAATAGCACAACGACAATTTCCCTGACTGTCCAAAAAACAAGGATTTCAAAGATGGTTGATGAGGAATGCTTTAGCACACTATAGCACAAGGAGAATTCACTCACTGTCCTTCCCAGTCCCTAGAAACAAGGACTTGCACAGTGAAAGAAACTGACACTCTCCCTACCTACAGTTTTCTGTCCCTAGAAAAAATGTTTTTTTTAAGCACACTATAGCACAAGGAGAATTCACTCACTGTCCTTCCCAGTCCCTAGAAACAAGGACTTGCACAGTGAAAGAAACTGACACTCTCCCTACCTACAGTTTTCTGTCCCTAGAAAAAATGTTTTTTTTAAGCACACTATAGCACAAGGAGAATTCACTCACTGTCCTTCCCAGTCCCTAGAAACAAGGACTTGCACAGTGAAAGAAACTGACACTCTCCCTACCTACAGTTTTCTGTCCCTAGAAAAATTTTTTTTTTAAGCACACTATAGCACAAGGAGAATTCACTCACTGTCCTTCCCAGTCCCTAGAAACAAGGACTTGCACAGTGAAAGAAACTGACACTCTCCCTACCTACAGTTTTCTGTCCCTAGAAAAAATGTTTTTTTTAAGCACACTATAGCACAAGGAGAATTCACTCACTGTCCTTCCCAGTCCCTAGAAACAAGGACTTGCACAGTGAAAGAAACTGACACTCTCCCTACCTACAGTTTTCTGTCCCTAGAAAAAATGTTTTTTTTAAGCACACTATAGCACAAGGAGAATTCACTCACTGTCCTTCCCAGTCCCTAGAAACAAGGACTTGCACAGTGAAAGAAACTGACACTCTCCCTACCTACAGTTTTCTGTCCCTAGAAAAAATGTTTTTTTTAAGCACACTATAGCACAAGGAGAATTCACTCACTGTCCTTCCCAGTCCCTAGAAACAAGGACTTGCACAGTGAAAGAAACTGACACTCTCCCTACCTACAGTTTTCTGTCCCTAGAAAAATGTTTTTTTTAAGCACACTATAGCACAAGGAGAATTCACTCACTGTCCTTCCCAGTCCCTAGAAACAAGGACTTGCACAGTGAAAGAAACTGACACTCTCCCTACCTACAGTTTTCTGTCCCTAGAAAAAATGTTTTTTTTAAGCACACTATAGCACAAGGAGAATTCACTCACTGTCCTTCCCAGTCCCTAGAAACAAGGACTTGCACAGTGAAAGAAACTGACACTCTCCCTACCTACAGTTTTCTGTCCCTAGAAAAAATGTTTTTTTTAAGCACACTATAGCACAAGGAGAATTCACTCACTGTCCTTCCCAGTCCCTAGAAACAAGGACTTGCACAGTGAAAGAAACTGACACTCTCCCTACCTACAGTTTTCTGTCCCTAGAAAAAATGTTTTTTTTAAGCACACTATAGCACAAGGAGAATTCACTCACTGTCCTTCCCAGTCCCTAGAAACAAGGACTTGCACAGTGAAAGAAACTGACACTCTCCCTACCTACAGTTTTCTGTCCCTAGAAAAAATGTTTTTTTTAAGCACACTATAGCACAAGGAGAATTCACTCACTGTCCTTCCCAGTCCCTAGAAACAAGGACTTGCACAGTGAAAGAAACTGACACTCTCCCTACCTACAGTTTTCTGTCCCTAGAAAAATTTTTTTTTTAAGCACACTATAGCACAAGGAGAATTCACTCACTGTCCTTCCCAGTCCCTAGAAACAAGGACTTGCACAGTGAAAGAAACTGACACTCTCCCTACCTACAGTTTTCTGTCCCTAGAAAAAATGTTTTTTTTAAGCACACTATAGCACAAGGAGAATTCACTCACTGTCCTTCCCAGTCCCTAGAAACAAGGACTTGCACAGTGAAAGAAACTGACACTCTCCCTACCTACAGTTTTCTGTCCCTAGAAAAAATGTTTTTTTTAAGCACACTATAGCACAAGGAGAATTCACTCACTGTCCTTCCCAGTCCCTAGAAACAAGGACTTGCACACTGAAAGAAACTGACACTCTCCCTACCTACAGTTTTCTGTCCCTAGAAAAAATGTTTTTTTTAAGCACACTATAGCACAAGGAGAATTCACTCACTGTCCTTCCCAGTCCCTAGAAACAAGGACTTGCACAGTGAAAGAAACTGACACTCTCCCTACCTACAGTTTTCTGTCCCTAGAAAAAATGTTTTTTTTAAGCACACTATAGCACAAGGAGAATTCACTCACTGTCCTTCCCAGTCCCTAGAAACAAGGACTTGCACAGTGAAAGAAACTGACACTCTCCCTACCTACAGTTTTCTGTCCCTAGAAAAAATGTTTTTTTTAAGCACACTATAGCACAAGGAGAATTCACTCACTGTCCTTCCCAGTCCCTAGAAACAAGGACTTGCACAGTGAAAGAAACTGACACTCTCCCTACCTACAGTTTTCTGTCCCTAGAAAAAATGTTTTTTTTAAGCACACTATAGCACAAGGAGAATTCACTCACTGTCCTTCCCAGTCCCTAGAAACAAGGACTTGCACAGTGAAAGAAACTGACACTCTCCCTACCTACAGTTTTCTGTCCCTAGAAAAAATGTTTTTTTTAAGCACACTATAGCACAAGGAGAATTCACTCACTGTCCTTCCCAGTCCCTAGAAACAAGGACTTGCACAGTGAAAGAAACTGACACTCTCCCTACCTACAGTTTTCTGTCCCTAGAAAAAATGTTTTTTTTAAGCACACTATAGCACAAGGAGAATTCACTCACTGTCCTTCCCAGTCCCTAGAAACAAGGACTTGCACAGTGAAAGAAACTGACACTCTCCCTACCTACAGTTTTCTGTCCCTAGAAAAAATGTTTTTTTTAAGCACACTATAGCACAAGGAGAATTCACTCACTGTCCTTCCCAGTCCCTAGAAACAAGGACTTGCACAGTGAAAGAAACTGACACTCTCCCTACCTACAGTTTTCTGTCCCTAGAAAAATTTTTTTTTTTAAGCACACTATAGCACAAGGAGAATTCACTCACTGTCCTTCCCAGTCCCTAGAAACAAGGACTTGCACAGTGAAAGAAACTGACACTCTCCCTACCTACAGTTTTCTGTCCCTAGAAAAAATGTTTTTTTTAAGCACACTATAGCACAAGCACAAAACACACTGACACTCTCCCTACCTATCCTTCTCTTTCCCTAAACTAAAGGAATCCAGGTTAAGCAAGAAAGAAATAAAAGTCACTGTCCCTGCCTATGCTGCTCTTTCCCTGCTCCGGAACACACTACACTAGGCCGCCGTGCTGGCGGCCTTTTATAGTGTGGGGCGTGTACTAAACACCCTCAGCAATAATTGGCCACAGGCATCCTGCCTGTGGCCAATCATTGCTCTCCTCGCTGCTGGCGCTGTGATTGGCCAAGCATGCGGGGTCACAGTGCATGCTTGGCCAATCACAGCGCCTGGATGACACTGCGATGGCGTAGTGCATTGTGGGCCGTTCGCGTCACTCGAATTTGGCGCGAACGGCCCAAATCGTTCGATCTTCGTCGAACGATCGAACAGCCGATGTTCGAGTCGAACGTATGTTCGACTCGAACACGAAGCTCATCCCTACTGCTTACACATCTGGACTCATTAGCACAAGTGTGGGCCACAAGAACAACCTTTTGATGGTGTCACACACAGGTGATCCAGTGGATACCTGGTGTGTTTCCATGTGTGAAACATGACCAAAAGAGATTAATCTACCATCTTGGGAAATGGATACAATCATGTGTTCATCTTCTAAAAAAAATTCCTAAATACAATTGTAACACACTTCCCAAGAATGAGTAATATTCCTCTTTCAGGCCTAAATATATTTAGTTACACAAGTCTACCTTTGGGTTATATCTCCTAGGGCTTCAAAGAGCTAAGAGACACGAGGCTGCAAACCCCGCACCACCAACTCAAGACCCACAACCGCAGGATGTGGCTGAAGAGGGAAGTGGCAACTCACCAGGTCAGTGTCATACACCACAGCCTCAGGTAATAAATGTAGGCCTGTATGTTTAGTAAGACGTTTTTTTGTTTCCAATTAAAGGGACTTTAATGCCTGCGGCCCCAGCAACCTTCACCCGACCCACTGCCCAGATGTTGAGGAAAGAAGTGAGGGTATGCTCTCGGGAGGTTGAAAACCTAAAAGCCAACCTGTTCCAGATGTGCCAAACAACCAAACTCATGGAGAAAAGACTTAAAAAAATTGAACATATTCTTGGGAGGGTTTAAAACTTGTAGATATTTGAAAAAAGTTTGGGTTAGTTTTTGGGGGGGGAATCTTTTATTTCTAAAGTTATATTGTACGTGTTGTACATTTTTGTACAGAGTTTTATAAAACAAACAAAAACTTAAAATGCCCAAAAAATATTTTAAAATTTTTATACAAACCAGAAAATTTTTATACTCCTATAAAAAAAATTGAAAACTAAACAATGTGTGGCTTCTTATATCAATGTTGCCCCCCCCCCCCCCTAAAAAAATGTGTGTGTTTACACTCTATAAATTATGGTAATTTACTTGTTAGGAAAAAACATGGCACTACAACTGCACTAGTATAACCTAGGACAGTGATGGTGAACCTTGGCACCCCAGATGGTTTGGAACTACATTTCTAATGTTGCTCAGGCACTCTGCAGTGGAGTTGAGCATCATGGGAAATGGAGTTGCAAAACATCTGTAGTGCCAAGGTTCACCATCACTGACCTAGGAGAAAGAACAAATACAACAAAAGAAAAGCAAACAAGATGTTTTCATTATATTTTTTTTTTTATTATGACAATAATTTAGTTAAAAATGATCAGGCATTGCAATGGCCCCCCTACCCATAAAATATTCAAGATAGCGTTGCCGCACATTACGGCCGCTTTGGGGGGCCAAGCCTGTAGGGCCAGCTAACTGGGCTGCCAATGGTCCATCCAAGCACTGTGTGCCCTGAAGGGCAACTGTAGATAATAGGATTTTTATAACAGCTTACCTGTAAAATCCTTTTCTTGGAGTACATCACGGGACACAGAGCGACATAGTCATTACTAATGGGTTATATAGTTACCGTCAGGTGCTGGCACTGGCAACTTCCAAAACCGGAAGTACCCTCCCCTATATAAGCCCCTCCCATCCGGGAGCACCTCAGTTTTGTAGCAAAGCAATAAGTGTCCCCAAAAGAGGGGTGGGAGCTCTGTGTCCCGTGATGTACTCCAAGAAAAGGATTTTACAGGTAAGCTGTTATAAAAATCCTATTTTCTTTTTCGTACATCACGGGACACAGAGCGACATAGTCATTACTAATGGGATGTCCTAAAGCAATGCCAAATGAGGGGGGGGATACACCATATATAAGCTGAGCGCTATCAGACATGAGGATCTTTTGCGGCCTGCAACACACTGCGCCCAAAGGCGACATCCTCCTGACTTCTAACGTCCACCTGGTAGAACCTAGTAAACGTGTGAACTGAAGACCACGTTGCGGCCTTACAGATTTGAGCCAGGGAGGCCTGGTGATGCACTGCCCATGAAGTTCCAACTGCTCTCGTGGAGTGCGCTCTAACTTTGAACGGAGGCGGTCTCCTTCTCAAGCCATAAGCTTGCATAATGACCTGTCGAATCCACTTGGCTAAAGTAGATTTTGACGCTGCCTGACCCTTTCTGGGGCCTTCCGGCAGAATAAACAAAGTATCCGTTCTGCGAATCTGAGCAGTGGCTTTTAGATAAGCTTTAACTGCTCTTACTACATCCAAAGAATGCAATAACTTTTCCTCCACCGAAGTAGGTTTGGGGAAAAAAAGAAGGAAGAACCACATCTTGGTTCAAATGAAACCTCGATACCACCTTAGGAAGAAAGGCTGGATGAGGACGTAACACTACTCTGTCCTTATGGATAACCAGATATGGCTCCCTACAGGACATAGCTGCTAATTCCGATACTCTTTTAGCCGAACAAATGGCTACTAGAAAAATCCATTTCCTGGCGAGAAGCACCAAGGAAATATGCTGTAATGGTTCAAATGGTTGTTTCTGTAGAACCGACAGAACCAAGTTTAGATCCCATGGACATATGGGAATATTAACCGAAGGACTAATACGCATCACTCCTTGTATAAAGGCTTTGACTAGTGAATGCGAAGCCAAGGGCCTTTGAAAAAATATTGACAAGGCCGAAATCTGACCCTTGATAGTACTCAAGGCAAGCTTCCTATCTACAGCCCATTGTAGGGAGTCCAGACTCCTACCTATTACGTACTTACGTGGATGCCATTTCTTGGCCTCACACCAGGCGATGTACGCCTTCCAGATTCTATAGTAGATCTGCCTGGATACCGGCTTCCTGGCATTGATCATGGTAGATACCACAGAATTAGAGAGCCCTCTCTTTTTTAGAATGTGGGCTTCAATAGCCAGGCCGTCAAACCTAGGGCTGGTAAGGAAGGGGGGTATATCGGTCCTTGCGAAAGCAGGTCCGGACGATGTGGGAAAGTCCCAGGACTCCCCACTGACATTTTACAATCTCCACGTACCACGCTCTTCGGGGCCACGCTGGAGCCACCAGAATCACTGGTTTCTTTTCTACCCTGATTCTGCGGAGTAATCGAGGTAACCATTGTGGCGGTGTGAATGCATATATCAGCTTGAACTGATCCCAAGGGAACACTAGGGCATCCGAGCCGCAAGCTAGGGGATCCCTTGTCCGAGAGACAAACCTGTCCCCCTTTGCGTTGAATCTGGATGCTAGAAGATCTACATCCGATGTTCCCCACCGCTGACATATTGTCCAGAAGACCTCGGGGTGAAGGGACCCTTCCTCTGGGCCTAATTGCTGGCGACTTAGAAAGTCCGCCTTCCAATTCTCCACTCCTGGAATGAATACCGCAGATATGGCTGGGACATATTTTTCTGCCCATTTCAGGATGTAATTTACTTCCCTCTGGGCTGCACGACTCCTGGTGCCCCCCTGATGATTGATATATGCCACTGCTGTGGCATTGTCTGATTGAATTCTGACAGGGGACCCTTGGAGTTTGGATGTCCATGCTACTAGGGCATACCGGGCTGCTCGTATCTCTAAGAGATTGATGGGCAGGGCCTTTTCTGCATCCGACCATCTGCCCTGGAGAGACTATTGCTCCAATACTGCTCCCCAGCCTATAAGGCTGGCATCTGTAGTGACCACCTTCCAAGAAATCGGACTGAAGGATTTCCTTTTTTCCAGATTCTGGGGAACCAACCACCAACGGAGGCTCTTGCGAACGGAAGGGGACAAGGACATTGTAAGTCTAGGGCCTGAACTTTTTTGTTCCAGGCTGACAGTATGGCCCCTTGCAAATTCCTTGAATGGAATTGACCGTAGGGTACTGCTTCGAATGATGCCACCATTTTTCCCAGCAGCCTCATATACAGGCGTATGGACGGCTGTCTTTTTTGTACCCACTAAGTGGATCAAATCTTTCAAAGACAACACCTTTCCTCGAGGCAAGAATATTTTTCTCTGGCCTGAATCCAACCTTAGCCCCAAGTATTCCAGACTTTTGACTGGTTTTTAGGGCTGACTTGTCTCGGTTGATAATCCAACCGTGAGATTCCAGATACTTGATCGTCTTGTGAACGACCACGTCTAGTTTTTTCACTGAGTGGTCTATCAGCAACAAGTCATCCAGATATGCCATTATCATTACACCTTGTGTTCTTAGATTGGCCAATAAAGGGCCAGAATTTTTGTGAACACTCTTGGTGCTGTGGCCAAACCGAAGGGTAAGGCTCTGAACTGAAAATGGCGCCCTTCTACTGCAAAGCGTAGAAATTTTTGGTGGACTGGAAAGATGGGAATGTGCAAATAAGCATTTTTGATGTCGATCGTGGCTAACCAATCCTCCCCTTGTAGGGCAGTGGCCACCGATCGGATCGACTCCATCGGAAAGTCCTGATATACAGGAATTTGTATAGCCCTTTTTAGAATTAATATGGGCCTCCCGTCCACGTTTGCTTCGGGACTGTAAAGAGGTTTGAGTAAAACCCGAACCCTCATTCTTCCAGGGGAACCTCCATAATTACTCCTTGGAGCAATAGTTGTTCTAGTGCCAACAGGAGGGACTCTCTCTTCCGGGGATCCCTTGGCACGTTTGACCTCAAAATGGGAAGGAGGGGAGTCTTTTAACTCCAAACTGTATCCCAAACCTACTGCGGAGAGCACCTATCTGTCTTGATCGTGTCCCGCCAGGTCTCCTGCGAACAACTGGAGTCCTCCCCCCACCCGACTGAGTGGGGGCTTCAATGAATTTAACTTTGGGGGAGGTTTTGTACCTCCCCTGACCCAGGGTTTCTCATTACCCTGCTACTGTCCCTGTTTTTTACCCCCGGGATTTAACCGAGGAGGCCGTCGGAACTGTTACACAGCCGATGCCCCAGGGACTGGAGAAGCAGGCCTCTTAAAGAGGGACCTCTAACTCTGCTTTTAACCGGCAAGAGCGTATTTTTACCGCTGGAAATTTTCTGGATATATTTGTCCAGGTTTTCCCTGAATAAGCGTTCACCATGAAATGGGACGCTAACCAGCCATTCTTTACAGGGAGCTTCAGCAGACCAGTTTTTGAGCCATAGGAGCCTACGCATATGTACTATAGACAGCGTAAGGCGGGAGGCCTGATGGACTGAATCCTCTATGGCGTCAACCGCAAAGCCTAAGGCTCTAGGTAGATCAGCTAGGGCAAAGCCTGCTGATCTGTCAAGTCCCTCAAGACCTGTTTCAACTGATCCTTCACTGCTTAGCAGACCCCAATAGCTGCTACTGCTGGTTGTATCACCAAGCAGATTTTCATAAGGACTCCAATCTTTTATCTATTGGGTTCTTGAACATTTGGACATTATCCACTGGACATGTCAGTGATTTATACATACAAGAGATGGCTGCGTCCACTGTAGGGACCTTCCTTTTTTTTTTTTTTTTTTTTGATGAACTTATCCTCCATGGGATAGACCACCGAAAATCTCTTAGGGGAATAAATATTTTCTCAGGACGTTCCCAATCCTGGTAAATGAGCCCTTTCAGTAAAGGGTGAAGTGGAAAAGAACAAACAGTCTGGGGGCTTCTAGCGACCCCAACGAGGATACAGTAGTGGTTGATGGTTCCGCAAGGTGCATTTTTAAATGCTGATCGGACCATGTTAGTCAGAGACTGAACCCATAATCTTTCAGCTTGAGATGCTGAGAAAAGGTTCCCCCACTGTTGATTCCTCTATAACAGAATCAACCTTATCCTGATCCCCTTCAGGCAGGTCGATCCCTGTATGGGACTGTTGCTCTGCTAACAGGCACTCTGAAGGAGGAGACGGAGATCGGGCGTGCTTTCCCTGACAGGGAGGCAGCGATAAATTTTGACAATCTCTCTCTAATCCTCCCAGAGCTGAGGAAAAAACCTCCTCTGTTACATACACAGGAGCAGGTGACTGAGGACAGCCACAGTACCAAGTACCCCTGCGGGGTCTCTACGGTCACTTACCTCTGAACTTCAGGGGAGACTGGTGCAGCAGGAGTATGCCCAAGATCCTCAGAGCCCGATGAGACCCCCTTCGCTTCCTGGAAGATTCAGTTCCGGAGCTACTGGACGGCATATTCCTAAGCCTAAAGCTGAGGTATTCCAGCCGTAATACACCACTTTTACTGAGAATAGTCTAGCCCAATTGCTGCTATATAACAGTTGGTGTCTACTAATGTGCCTTTCTAGGGGATGCCTGTATCAACCGCTTGCTGTATGCCTTTAAATGTTGCCAGCTCTGTCTCTGTACTTCATAGCCAGCTTACTGCAATAATGTGGCTTTTTAAAAACCTGCTGGGACGCCCGCACATGCGCAGAAGCGCTGCGGCGCGCACAGAGCGTCATCCCCCAGGCCCCGCCCCTTTTTCCGGCCACCTCTATATATAGAGGCGCGTGCACGCGCACGCGCGCGGCCACGTGCGCCTCGGCGCTAATTTTCAAACATGGAAACCAGGGACAGGAGCCAGGGCCCCCTTTGCCGCAGGCCGGGGGATAGACGAACACTGCAACATGGCAGAGGAAACAGTTTCCTGTAGGAGAACTCACCAGCTGCCTGGACTTTGTTCTCTGAGAAGAAACTAGTCCATATGACAAGAAAAACATTCCACAGCGGCCTCTAGTGGACAAACACAGGTACCGCAGTTTAATATACTAAACATATATAAAAAAACATTCCTTTTTTTTTTTTTTCTTGACCACCATTAAAAATTATTACATTTTTTTTTAGTAGTTACAGGCATGCACAGATATTAGCGGGAATACCGTTAGGTAACAGACAGAAAGACAAATTAGGCTTGGGGGTCCCCCAATGGAACCAAGTTCCTGGGGGCCCCCACTTACCTGTTCCCCGCCGCAGGACTTTGTTTGGTCCACAAAAGCCCAAACTTCACCTATCACGGCAGGCATTGTAATCAAACCTTCAGGGACCGGGTTCCCAAGGATTCCACTCCCCTGGACCTGTATAGCACCCTGCACAGAAAACATCTTGGTCGTGGGTATGACCAGAGCTCTGGATCCCAGGGTCCAGCTCTCCTAAGAGAAGCATTACAGGCAGAACCTTGCTCTTCTCTGCAAGGCCCGGGTACCGACCGTTTAGCTATGAAGCTTTTTTGGTCGGATCCGGAATAGCTTACTGAGGCCCAAAAGAACCTGTACGCAAGCTCAGTGAAAAACACATGTTTCTTCTTGGCCAACACCTTAGACACTGGCAAAAAACTGAGGTGCTCCCGGATGGGAGGGGCTTATATAGGGGAGGGTACTTCCGGTTTTGGAAGTTGCCAGTGCCAGCACCTGACGGTAACTATATAACCCATTAGTAATGACTATGTCGCTCTGTGTCCCGTGATGTACGAAAAAGAAAGATAATTGTTCGAGTTTTTTATTAAAAAATTGTGGAGTATGCAACAGCACATGATCAAATGGTTCCATTTATACTCCGCCATGTTTATAGCAGTCTGAAAAAGGCGGAACCGACTGGCCATGATGCCAAAGGCATTTTCGACCACCCTTCGCCCTCTGGCCAGCCGATAATTAAAGACCCTCCTCTCAGGGGTGAGGGACCTTTGTGGAAAAGGCCTCATCAAATGGGGTCCAAGCGCAAACGCCTCATCTGCCAGGAAAACAAACGGGAGGCCATGTTCATTTTCTACAGCAGGTGGCAATGCCAGGTCCTCTGAAAGAAGCCGGTCAGCAAACTCGGTCTGGGCGAAAACACCACCGTCAGACATCCGCCCATTTTTCCCAACATCAACATAGAGAAACTCATAGTTGGCAGACACCACCGCCATGAGCACAATACTGTGGAAGCCTTTATAATTGTAAAAAAAGGATCCAGAATGGGGTGGTGGCACGATGCGGACGTGCTTGCCATCAATGGCTCCTCCACAGTTGGGAAAGTTCCACCGCTGAGAAAACTCAGATGCCACATTCTGACATTCCTGTGGCGTCGATGGTAACTGTGGAGTCAAAGCAAAAAAAAAAATTAATATACTTTGCTACATAAACATTGCAAGCATGTTAGCACAAAACACTCTGGGCAAAACATCAGTATAGCATTAATTTGGAAGGAGGATTTTAGAGCGGAGCTACGCAGCCAAAATAATAACAAATTACACAGCAGCTCCAGCTACAGCAGCTGCAGAGGTTTGCTAATTGTACACTTACCTGTCCTGGAGTCCAGCAACGTCCGCAGCAGAGGACGAACAATCGCTCGTCACTCTGCTGCCCCCTCTGCCATTCTCGGTGAGGGAACCAGAAAGAGAAGCCTTGCGGCTTCACTGCCCGGTTCCCAAACGCACATGCACGAGAAGCGCTGCGCAGTTCTGACTGGTCTTCCTGTGTTCTGTGAGACAAGTGTCTTCAAGAACACTATGGGTATTCTGCGGGAAGTGACTTGGCTCCGGCAGATTTGCCGCAGAGATGACTCCCGGATGTGGGTGAAAATACCTGTCTTAAACAGGTATCTTCACCCCCCTCCCCCCTGAAAGGTGACAATTTTGACACCGGGGGAGGGTTACGATGAGCGGACCAAAAAAATTTAGGATGGAGCTCCGCTTTAATAAGAGCTAAAAATGAGCACAAAAAACATCACCCACTCTGATGGACCTGTGAAATTCTTATAGGGTGGGGGGGTTGAGATGAGTTGGGGACATCATAAATAAAAGCTCTAGTACTATGTAATTTATTTGGGAAGATTAGACAAAATAAAATAATTAGGGGGGGGGGGGATTCAGGCAATCTAAGCACTACAATGGAGCGGCCCAAAAAAAAGGGGGAGTGACTAGGCTAGGTGTGTTTGGGCCCAGGATATAATGCTGGAGAGCTTTTTTTAAAAAAAATATGCATGTAGGCCAAAAAAATGGAACATTCTAAGCTTACAACATGCAGGGGGACAAAGGGGACATTCACAGCATATTCAAATCATGGTAATTAGAGACAGTTCAAAAAATAATATACATTAGCAAGCATACAAAAACATAGATTGTGATGTTTATAAAGGAGAAAACTTACCTTAATATAGTCCTCCTGAAGGACCTGGATAATGGCAGAGCAGGTCTCAGGGATAATGACGCCCAGAGCCTGGGGGGAGATGCCTGTCGAGAACTTGAGGTCCTGCAAGCTTCTCCCAGTCGCAAGGTATCGCAACGTGGCGATGAGCCTCTGCTCAGCAGTAATGGCTTCCCGCATAACGGTGTCCTGCCTGGTGATATAGGGGGACACTAGGGATGAGCTTCGTGTTCGAGTCGAACATACGTTCGACTCGAACATCGGCTGTTCGATCGTTCGACGAAGATCGAACGATTTGGGCCGTTCGCGCCAAATTCGAGTGACGCGAACGGCCCACAATGCACTACGCCATCGCAGTGTCATCCAGGCGCTGTGATTGGCCAAGCATGCACTGTGACCCCGCATGCTTGGCCAATCACAGCGCCGGCAGCGAGGAGAGCAATGATTGGCCACAGGCAGGATGCCTGTGGCCAATTATTGCTGAAGGTGTTTAGTACACGCCCCACACTATAAAAGGCCGCCAGCACGGCGGCCTAGTGTAGTGTGTTCCGGAGCAGGGATAGAGCAGCATAGGCAGGGACAGTGACTTTTATTTCTTTCTTGCTTAACCTGGATTCCTTTAGTTTAGGGAAAGAGAAGGATAGGTAGGGAGAGTGTCAGTGTGTTTTGTGCTTGTGCTATAGTGTGCTTAAAAAAAACATTTTTTCTAGGGACAGAAAACTGTAGGTAGGGAGAGTGTCAGTTTCTTTCACTGTGCAAGTCCTTGTTTCTAGGGACCTGGAAGGACAGTGAGTGAATTCTCCTTGTGCTATATTGTGCTTAAAAAAAAAATTTTTTCTAGGGACAGAAAACTGTAGGTAGGGAGAGTGTCAGTTTCTTTCACTGTGCAAGTCCTTGTTTCTAGGGACCTGGAAGGACAGTGAGTGAATTCTCCTTGTGCTATATTGTGCTTAAAAAAAACATTTTTTCTAGGGACAGAAAACTGTAGGTAGGGAGAGTGTCAGTTTCTTTCACTGTGCAAGTCCTTGTTTCCAGGGACCTGGAAGGACAGTGAGTGAATTCTCCTTGTGCTATATTGTGCTTAAAAAAAACATTTTTTCTAGGGACAGAAAACTGTAGGTAGGGAGAGTGTCAGTTTCTTTCACTGTGCAAGTCCTTGTTTCCAGGGACCTGGAAGGACAGTGAGTGAATTCTCCTTGTGCTATATTGTGCTTAAAAAAAACATTTTTTCTAGGGACAGAAAACTGTAGGTAGGGAGAGTGTCAGTTTCTTTCACTGTGCAAGTCCTTGTTTCTAGGGACCTGGAAGGACAGTGAGTGAATTCTCCTTGTGCTATATTGTGCTTAAAAAAAACATTTTTTCTAGGGACAGAAAACTGTAGGTAGGGAGAGTGTCAGTTTCTTTCACTGTGCAAGTCCTTGTTTCTAGGGACCTGGAAGGACAGTGAGTGGATTCTCCTTGTGCTATATTGTGCTTAAAAAAAACATTTTTTCTAGGGACAGAAAACTGTAGGTAGGGAGAGTGTCAGTTTCTTTCACTGTGCAAGTCCTTGTTTCCAGGGACCTGGAAGGACAGTGAGTGAATTCTCCTTGTGCTATATTGTGCTTAAAAAAAAGATTTTTTCTAGGGACAGAAAACTGTAGGTAGGGAGAGTGTCAGTTTCTTTCACTGTGCAAGTCCTTGTTTCTAGGGACCTGGAAGGACAGTGAGTGAATTCTCCTTGTGCTATATTGTGCTTAAAAAAAACATTTTTTCTAGGGACAGAAAACTGTAGGTAGGGAGAGTGTCAGTTTCTTTCACTGTGCAAGTCCTTGTTTCCAGGGACCTGGAAGGACAGTGAGTGAATTCTCCTTGCGCTATATTGTGCTTAAAAAAAACATTTTTTCTAGGGACAGAAAACTGTAGGTAGGGAGAGTGTCAGTTTCTTTCACTGTGCAAGTCCTTGTTTCCAGGGACCTGGAAGGACAGTGAGTGAATTCTCCTTGTGCTATATTGTGCTTAAAAAAAACATTTTTTCTAGGGACAGAAAACTGTAGATAGGGAGAGTGTCAGTTTCTTTCACTGTGCAAGTCCTTGTTTCTAGGGACCTGGAAGGACAGTGAGTGAATTCTCCTTGTGCTATATTGTGCTTAAAAAAATTTTTTTTCTAGGGACAGAAAACTGTAGGTAGGGAGAGTGTCAGTTTCTTTCACTGTGCAAGTCCTTGTTTCCAGGGACCTGGAAGGGCAGTGAGTGAATTCTCCTTGTGCTATATTGTGCTTAAAAAAAACATTTTTTCTAGGGACAGAAAACTGTAGGTAGGGAGAGTGTCAGTTTCTTTCACTGTGCAAGTCCTTGTTTCTAGGGACCTGGAAGGACAGTGAGTGAATTCTCCTTGTGCTATATTGTGCTTAAAAAAACATTTTTCTAGGGACAGAAAACTGTAGGTAGGGAGAGTGTCAGTTTCTTTCACTGTGCAAGTCCTTGTTTCTAGGGACCTGGAAGGACAGTGAGTGAATTCTCCTTGTGTTATATTGTGCTTAAAAAAAACATTTTTTCTAGGGACAGAAAACTGTAGGTAGGGAGAGTGTCAGTTTCTTTCACTGTGCAAGTCCTTGTTTCCAGGGACCTGGAAGGACAGTGAGTGAATTCTCCTTGTGCTATATTGTGCTTAAAAAAAACATTTTTTCTAGGGACAGAAAACTGTAGGTAGGGAGAGTGTCAGTTTCTTTCACTGTGCAAGTCCTTGTTTCTAGGGACCTGGAAGGACAGTGAGTGAATTCTCCTTGTGCTATATTGTGCTTAAAAAAAACATTTTTTCTAGGGACAGAAAACTGTAGGTAGGGAGAGTGTCAGTTTCTTTCACTGTGCAAGTCCTTGTTTCAAGGGACAGAGAAGGACACCTGAAGGTAGCCCTTATTGCTTTTTTCCCATCTCCCTGCAGGCCATCTATTAGAATGTCTGGAAGGCAAACAAGGAGAGGCAGACAGTCAGGAGGCAATAAAAGAGGGCAAGCAGGCTCTGTGTCTGGGGGCAACAGTGCTGGTCGTGGACGCGGTGCATTGTCATCAGCACATGGCCATGGGACACGCTTGTCCTTCTTTTCGGCAGCTGGACATGTTGAGCCACATCATGCCGAAGACTTGGTAGAGTGGATGACCAAGCCCTCCTCCTCCTCCTCATCCTCTCTCACCCAGGCTCAGGGTACTGGCAAAGCAGCTGCCAAAGCGTCCTCTTCCCTGGTATCAATGTCAGACTCATCATCAGTCACTCCTTCCCTAGACCCACCATGTCCTCCTCCTGAGGAGTCCCCCGAACTGTTTGAGCACAGTGTTGGGTACATGCTCCAGGAGGATGCCCAGCGTTTCGAAGGGTCTGATGATGAAACCCAGCTACAGGAAGGCAGTAGGGTGAGAGCAGACAGAGGGGATGCTCAAGAAGGACACCAATCTGGCAGTCATGTTTCAGCAGCTGCAGCATACTGCCAGATTGGCTCCAGTGATGAGGAGGGAGGGGATGATGAGGTCACTGACTCCACGTGGGTGCCTAATAGGAGAGAGGAGGAGGAGGATGAGGAGGAGGCACATCTCCAACGAGACAGGATGCCCTTTGGTGGCCAGCGTAAGGGCAGTACACCGACGGAATCACACCGCAGAGCTCCGCCTGTGCAGGGCGCTGCCTCTGCCTGTCATTCAAAAAGTTCCTTGGTGTGGGCCTTTTTTGAGGCTAGTGCATCAGATCGCACAGCTGCTGTTTGCAACATATGTCTCAAGCGTATATCGCGTGGCCAAAACATCAGCCGCTTGGGTACCACATGCCTGACCAGACATATGTTGACCTGCCATGCAGCTCGTTGGCAAGCCTACCTCAAAGACCCACACCAAAGAACAAAGCGGACCTCTCCTTGCACCGCATCAGCTGGGATCTCCAACCCCACTATAACTTCAGTCCTCTCTGAAACATGCACTGAGAGGAATGAAGGTGTAGAATTAGGTGTGTCACAGCCAAGTACTTGCGGCCACTCTGCTAGCAGTACACCGACGTCCGATTCTAGCAGGCAAATTTCCCTGCCCCAGCTGCTGGACCGTCGAAAGAAGTTCACTCCCAGCCATCCACATGCCCAGCGGTTGAATGCTAGCTTGGCTAAATTGCTAGCGCTTCAACTGCTGCCTTTTCAGTTGGTAGACTCGGCCCCCTTCCGTGAGTTTGTGCAATGTGCGGTTCCTCAGTGGCAGGTTCCCAAACGCCACTTTTTCTCACGGAAGGCTATTCCGGCTCTCTACCGGCATGTGGAAGGCAATGTCTTGGCCTCGCTGGACAGGGCGGTCAGCGGTAAGGTGCATATTACCGCTGACTCATGGTCCAGCAGGCATGGACAGGGACGTTACCTTTCTTTCACGGCCCATTGGGTCACTCTTTTGGCAGCTGGGAAGGATGCAGGACAAGGTGCAGTAGTGTTGGAGGTTGTCCCACCGCCACGCCTCCAAAATGCTACTACTGGTTGTGACACACCTCTCTCCTCCACCCCCTCCTCTTCTTCTTCCTCCATGGCCTCTTCCTGTGGTTTGTCCTATGAACCAGCGGTGCTCCGTAGCCATTCACGGGGCTACGCAAGTACGCAGGCAAAAAGATGCCATGCCGTGCTTGCGCTGGTGTGTTTGGGGGACAGAAGCCACACTGGGGCAGAGGTCCTGTCTGCTCTGCAGGGCCAGGCCGAGAGGTGGTTGACGCCACGCCAGCTTAAGCCAGGAATGGTGGTTTGCGACAATGGCACCAACCTCCTCTCCGCCCTCCGACAGGGACAACTGACCCATGTGCCCTGTGTGGCTCACGTCCTTAACCTGGTGGTGCAGCGGTTCTTGGGCAGGTACCCGGGCTTACAGGATGTCCTGAGGCAGGCCAGGAAAGTCTGTGTGCATTTCCGCAGATCTTATAATGCCAGTGCTCGCCTGGCTGAGCTGCAAAAGGAGTTGAACCTGCCCAAGAACCGCCTTATATGTGACATGCCCACCAGGTGGAACTCAACGTTGGCCATGCTGCAGCGGCTGCACACGCAGCAGAGGGCCATCAATGAGTACCTGTGCGACTACGGCACCAGGACAGGGTCAGGGGAGCTTGGTTTTTTTTCTCCACGCCAGTGGGGCATGATCAGGGATGCATGCACTGTCCTGGCACCATTTGAGGAGGCCACGAGGATGGTGAGCAGTGACAGTGCATGCATCAGTGACACTGTACCTCTTGTCCACCTGTTGGAGCACACGCTGCGTGGAATAATGGACAGGGCACTTGAGGCAGAACAGAGGCAGGAAGAGGAGGACTTCCTTGCCTCTCAAGGCCCCCTTTACCCAGACAGTGTTCCTTCTGTCCCACCCATCGCACAGGAAGAGGAAGAGGAGGAGGAGGAGGAGGAGGAGGATTGTGTCAGCATGGAGGTGGAGGCTGGCACTCAGCATCATCAGCAGCAGTCTTTTAGGGATGATTTACAGTCCCAAGAAACCAGTGGACTTGTACGTGGCTGGGAGGAGGTGACTGCGGATCATGTCGTCCTTAGTGACCCAGAGGACTCCGGAGCGAATGCCTCAGCAAACCTACGCTGCATGGCCTCCCTGATCCTGCAAAGTCTGCGGAAGGATCCTCGTATTCTTCGGATCAAGGAGAGGGACCATTACTGGCTGGCCACTCTCCTTGATCCACGGTACAAGGGTAAGGTTGCGGACCTTATGTTACCGTCGCAGAGGGAGCAGAGGATGAGACAACTCCGGGAGGCCTTGCAGAAAGGTCTGTGCAACGCGTTCCCAGAGACTGGGAGGTTACAAACTCCTGGTCCAGGACAACGAGTTGCTGAGGCTTCGGCCAGTCAAAGAAGGAGCGGTGGGGAAGGTGGCCGTCTGACCGATGCGTTCAGACAATTCTTTAGTCCGCAGCCCCAAAGTATGATTGGTTCCAGCAACCATCGCCAGCGTCTGATAAACATGGTGCAGGAATATCTAGGGGCAAGGTCAGACTTGGACACCTTCCCCACCGAAAATCCTCTGGCTTACTGGGTCTTGAGGATGGATCACTGGCCAGAGCTTGCACAGTATGCAATTGAGCTACTGGCCTGTCCTGCATCCAGCGTTCTTTCGGAACGCACATTCAGTGCTGCTGGAGGATTTGTCACGGATCACAGGGTGCGCCTGTCCACCGACTCGGTTGATCGACTGACTTTCATCAAGATGAACCAGTCTTGGATCACCACCAGCTACCACACACCTGATGCTGATATAACAGACTAATTGATTTTAACATGTCACGTCCCTTCAAGACTGATGCTGATGCTGAGTGCCTGTGCTGTTATGTTGACTGGCTATCCTCCTCCTCCGAGTCCTCAATGATACGATTGATGATGATAGCTTGGAAGATCATTTTTGTTTATGGGTGCCGCCACCAGTGGCTAAGGCCCAATTTTTCAGCCCCTGTTTTACAGGGGCGTGTACTTACAATTTTTTTAGCAATAATTTGCCATAGGGCTCATTGCTGTGCTCCAAGTACAGTATCTGTGAGGGGTTGTAGTGTTGTGCCACCAGTGCCTAAGGCCCAATTTTTCAGCCCCTGTTTAACAGGGGCGTGTCATTACAATTTTTGAAGCAATACTTTGCAACAGGGCTCATTGCTGTGCTCCAAGTACAGTATCTGTGAGGGGTTGTAGTGTTGTGCCACCAGTGCCTAAGGCCCAATTTTTCAGCCCCTGTTCAACAGGGGCATGCAATTACAATTCTTGATGTAATAATTCACAGCAGGGCCCATTCCTGCACCCACCAAGAGTAAGTCTGAGGGCTTACAGTGTTGTGGCAACGCCACCACCACCACCACCACGAAAGGCCCAATTTTTCAGCCCCTGTTCAAAAGGGGCATGTAATTACAATTCTTGATGTAATAATTCACAGCAGGGCCCATTCCTGCACCCACCAAGAGTAAGTCTGAGGGCTTACAGTGTTGTGGCAACGCCACCACCACCACCACGAAAGGCCCAATTTTTCAGCCCCTGTTCAAAAGGGGCATGTAATTACAATTCTTGATCTAATAATTCACAGCAGGGCCCATTCCTGCACCCACCAAGAGTAACTCTGAGGGCTTACAGTGTTGTGGCAACACCACCACCACCACCACCACGAAAAGCCCAATTTTTCAGCCCCTGTTCAACAGGGGCATGCAATTACAATTCTTGATCTAATAATTCACAGCAGGGCCCATTGCTGCACCCACCAAGAGTAACTGTCAGGGCTTACAGTGTTGTGGCACCAGCACCACCATCAAAGCCCCAATTTTTACTACCACTGTTCAACAATTATATGTAATTAAAATTCCTGATATAATAGTTGACAGCAGGGCGTTCCAGCACCAACCAAGAGTAACTGTGAGTGCTTACAGTGTTGTGCCAACACCAACAACTAAGGGGCCTATTTCTGCAGAGTATATACGGCAGGTCCCTACTTTCAAACATCCAACTTACAAACGACTCCTACTTGCAAACGAAAGAAGACAACAGGAAGTGAGAGGAAATCTACCCCTAGGAAGGAAAATTCTCTCCTGTAAGAATAAATATGGGAGAAAGGTGTCTCCTCTGTACTGATGCTTTATCAGCAATCCTTGTTTCAAGAAAAACACCACATTTCAAAAACAGTTGTCATTGGGACGGAAAGTGAGGTGAAATGTTCTGAACAGGGGCACAGACAGCAAAACAAATGTTACAGGGGTGATAACCCTTACCTATGTTTCCCAAAAAGTTTAAAAATAGATTTTTGGGCTGGAGCTACACTTCAACAATGTACCTGTTCAAAATTACAAACACATTCTACATAAGAACAAACCTACAGTCCCTGTCTTGTATGCACCGCCTGTATACGGCTGTTCAGAGTATATAGGGCCTTTTTTATTTTATGTGCGGGGTTCCCCTTAATATCCATACAAGACCCAAAGGGGCTGGTAATGGGCTGGGGTAGGGGGGGGGGGTCATGGGGTAGCTATGCCATTTTTCTTAAAGATTTTCATCCATATTACCGGGACCAGACATTACATTAAAGCCGCAAGAAGTTTTAAATGGCTTTTTTTTCCTTTAGAAGTGTCATTTTGTGCAGGGACAGTTCTAAACACGGGAAACACGTGGCACTTCACAGGCATACTTTAGACACCCCCCAGGTACGATATTTAAAGGAATATTTGACTTTTTTTTTTCACTTTATGCATCATTAAAATGACTGCTCCCGAAAAACGACCGTTTTTAAAACTTCTTTTTGCATTGATACATGTCCCCTGGTGCAGAACCCGGGTTCCCAAACCCTTTTTAGGACAATAACATGCATAATAGTTGTTATAATTAGCACTTTAGAATTCGAACGTTCGCATCCATTGTATTTAATAGGGTTCTAATGTTCGTACGAACTTTCGGTCCGTTCGCGGGTTCTGGTGCGAACCGAACCCGGGGGTGTTCGGCTCATCACTAGGGGACACCAAAGCCAAGAGCTGCTGAAAAACGGGGTCAGACATCCTAAGAAAATTCCTGAAGTCATCAGGGTTATTCTCCTGGATCTCCCGCAGCAGAGGCATATGACATAATTGGTCCCGCTGGAGCAACCAATTCTTGGTCCAAGAACTCCTCCTCACCCTGTTCATGGACCGGATCTGGGACATAGCAACAAGCCCAGCATCAAGCACAGCACGATCTCGGCGACAAGAACGTACCCGCAACATGGCTTCAAACCGGTCGTCTAATCAGAACGAACTAAAAGAACGCACTGAAGAACAGCAAGGCCTCTGAAGAACGAGCTGAAAAACAGTAACGAGCGGACAAGAACGCACTGCAAAAACAGATACGAACTCACTACACGCACTGAAAGCCAGATACGAACCCACAAGCACAAACTGAACTCCCGAAAACGATCTTTAAAGCACGAAGACTGAAAAGCGCGAATCGTCTCTTCCCAAACTTTTACTAACACGCGGTAACACGAAATCAGCAAAAGCAGCCAAAAGGGTGGCGCGAACAGAATGAAACTTCCCCTTTATAGTGCCGTCGTACGTGTTGGACGTCACCCGCGCTTTGCTAGATCATTTTTTTTCACGATCGTGTGTAGGCAAGGCAGGATTGAGAGGAAACACGAAAAATAACGTTGAGAAAAACGACGTTTTTTTTCATGACATGAAAAACGGTCGTGTGTACGCGGCATGAGAGTAAACTCATACGGAAGCTCCTGGATGCCTTGGGCATCAAGAAAACCAGGACTACCCCTCATCGCCCACAAGGCGATGCTCAACCGGAGAGGTTCAATCGAACCCTGCTCAACATGCTGGGAACTTTAAGTAGCGAAAGGAAGCAACATTGGAGTAATCACATAGCGGCCCTTGTGCATGCTTATAACAGCACTGTCAGCGACGCTACAGGGTATTCCCCTTACAGACTTATGTTCGGGAGGGAAGCTGGATTGCCAGTGGATCTTGCCTTCGGCACTTCCATAGACCATTGTTCTGCTGCTTCCCACAAGGGATCTGTGGATAGACTTAGGCACAATCTGAAAATGGCCTATGAGCAAGCCCAGGCCGCATCGGATCAACGGGGGGCTCGCAATAAGATACATTTTTACCTAATAGTTAGAATCCAAGATTTGCAACCAGGAGACAGAGTATTGCTGCGGAACCTGGGAGTCCCTGGAAAACATAATCTTGCGGATAGATGGAGACCCGAACCTTATGTCATTTGCAAAAAACTACCGGGCCTACCCGTTTACAAACTTAAACCTGAGGGAAAGTTGGGGCCATTGAAGACTTGGCATCGGAATCACCTACTTCCTCTGGCTGAAGCGGTTCGGTTACCTCCTAGCATGGATTCCCCTGAACCTATGTCCATTCTAGACACCCCTAGACCCAACACTCGGTCTCAGACCCCTCGGATGGGGGATACAGAGGATTCAGAAATAAGTGAAGATGAGGGAGAGGAAATTGGCTGGCTTTGGCCTTCCCAGGGACCAACGACTTCTGCTATTGATCTTCCGCCTGACGAAGACACAGAGGATCATACACTGAATGCAGAAGCAACAGAGTTTATCCCTTCCTGTCCTTGGTTGGATGCCTGGGAAAGTGCCAGTGAACCATCTGAAAAGGAAGATCCAAGAGAAGCCATGTACCTTCCTGCTCCGGAACCGGATGTTCCCGAGGAAGGGAGAAGTCCTGAGTTAGCAACAGAAGAAGAGTCGGCTCCAACAGAAAGCCCAAGGGGACAGAGGAAGCGGAGGGCAATAAAACCTCCCAGGAGACTAACCTACCCACAGATGGGTGAAAGTGCGGAAGACACTGTAGTCACTGCTAGAAGGAGTATGGAAGACCATGACCCTCCCGCTGTTCATTTGGTGGGAGGCAGCCCCAGCTCACTCTCTGGCACAGTTAGACAGGATACTTATGTTAGTGTGTCCTGTGGGCAGGGGAGTTCACTGCCTCGTTTTTGGTGGGAATTTCCTCTGCCGACATCATATGAAGGATTGATGGATGTTATGAGATCTGTAGTTGGAGATTATGTTATCTTTGGGGACCAAAGAGTTCAGGTGGGGGGAGTGTGTAGCGGGGTCTTCTTTAAGGCCCCGGGACTACAGTACCCAGAGCCCCATTTGGCCTCAGGGCGGAGGTTCCGCCGCAGAGACTCATGGGAGAGGTTACTTAAGAGAAGGGCGGGGGGAAGCTCGCTCTCTTGGGACAACGCGCTTCAAGCAACAAGTCATCCTGCGCGGATCTGCTGTGGGGTAAGGCCTGAAGCCTAAGGCCTTACCCGAAGTCCCAAGAGCCTTTCACCGTCCTGCGGAGCCTGGGTGGATCCTGGATCGTCAGTGTAGGACTCCAGTTGGATCGGGGACCCGATCGGTTGCAGACGCTGTGTGCGACGGACACACGCGGTGAAAGACCCAGGCTGGGATCGCGCCTGGAACGGTGAGCGGGCACCTGCCCATATCCATAGACTGAGTTATATTCAGGCCTATAGACTGCCTAGGCCCACTGTTCGCTCACCAGTGTTCTTTGGGGGTCGGATAGTCGGGACAGAGTTGAAGTGCCTACCCCCCCTGTTTGCATACTGATGCTACGAGTTACCACCTTTTTGGATTACAATTTGGTTCATTTCTTCAAGTGCACCAACGAAAGCTGGCCGGTGAAGAAAATCTTACTCCCTTAGGGAAAGGGGACTCTTTCATACACTGTCAGGCCTGACATAGGTGGGGAAAGTTATAAAGTTTGTGTTGCTGTGTCTTAGGGCGCTCATGCCATAATAGCTCCGCGTGGTGGATAGGGATGGGCCCGGTGCTCGATTCGAACCCATGTTCGAATCGAGCACCGGGCGTTCGCTCGCTCGTCGAGCCCAGAACTATTTGGGCCGTTCGCATCACATTCGTGTGATGCGAGCGGCCCCGCAATGCATTGCGGCCGGCGCGGCCGGCGCAGTGCATTGCTGGCTGATGATTGGCCAAGCATGCACTGTGACCCCGCATGCTTGGCCAATCACAGCGCCCGAAACTCGGAGAGCAATAATTGGCTACAGGCAGGACGCCTGTAGCCAATTACAGCTCAGGGGCTTTAGTACATGCCCCACCATTTAAAAGGCCGCCACGCCATCGGCCCCGGTCACATGAGTTCCGGCTTTAGGAGAGATCAGTCTGCTGATTCTGTCTTTGCTTGATACTGAAAGATTTGCTCTTCTTTGCTAAACCATTGGCTATTTCTTTGCTAAACCATTGCTACCTAAGTCATTGATCGTTCATTGCTGCTGATTGCACAGTTAGCGTGTTATTAGCTGCTGCTGGGGATTAGTCTGGTGCGTGCTTACTGTTAGTACAGTATTGCAGTAGTACCAACCGCAGTGCTGTTAGCACAGCATTGCACCCCAACAGCACCCATAGGACTTCTAGTGTGTTAGTGGCAGCAAACAGAGCTCCTATATTTTCTTCTCAGCAGCACCCATAGGACTTCTAGTGTGTTAGTGGCAGCAAACAGAGCTCCTATATTTTCTTCTCAGCAGCACCCATAGGACTTCTAGTGTGTTAGTGGCATCACACAGAGCTCCTATATTTTCTTCTCAGCAGCACCCATAGGACTTCTAGTGTGTTAGTGGCAGCAAACAGAGCTCCTATATTTTCTTCTCAGCAGCACCCATAGGACTTCTAGTGTGTTAGTGGCATCACACAGAGCTCCTATATTTTCTTCTCAGCAGCACCCATAGGACTTCTAGTGTGTTAGTGGCAGCAAACAGAGCTCCTATATTTTCTTCTCAGCAGCACCCATAGGACTTCTAGTGTGTTAGTGGCAGCAAACAGAGCTCCTATATTTTCTTCTCAGCAGCACCCATAGGACTTCTAGTGTGTTAGTGGCATCACACAGAGCTCCTATATTTTCATCTCAGAAGCACCCATAGGACTTCTAGTGTGTTAGTGGCATCACACAGAGCTCCTATATTTTCTTCTCAGCAGCACCCATAGGACTTCTAGTGTGTTAGTGGCAGCAAACAGAGCTCCTATATTTTCTTCTCAGCAGCACCCATAGGACTTCTAATGTGTTAGTGGCATCACACAGAGTTCCTATATTTTCATCTCAGAAGCACCCATAGGACTTCTAGTGTGTTAGTGGCATCACACAGAGCTCCTATATTTTCTTCTCAGAAGCACCCATAGGACTTCTAGTGTGTTAGTGGCAGCAAACAGAGCTCCTATATTTTCTTCTTAGCAGCACCCATAGGACTTCTAATGTGTTAGTGGCATCACACAGAGTTCCTATATTTTCATCTCAGAAGCACCCATAGGACTTCTAGTGTGTTAGTGGCATCACACAGAGCTCCTATATTTTCTTCTCAGAAGCACCCATAGGACTTCTAGTGTGTTAGTGGCAGCAAACAGAGCTCCTATATTTTCTTCTCAGCAGCACCCATAGGACTTCTAGTGTGTTAGTGGCATCACACAGAGTTCCTATATTTTCATCTCAGAAGCACCCATAGGACTTCTAGTGTGTTAGTGGCATCACACAGAGCTCCTATATTTTCTTCTCAGCAGCACCCATAGGACTTCTAGTGTGTTAGTGGCAGCAAACAGAGCTCCTATATTTTCTTCTCAGCAGCACCCATAGGACTTCTAGTGTGTTAGTGGCATCACACAGAGCTCCTATATTTTCTTCTCAGCAGCACCCATAGGACTTCTAGTGTGTTAGTGGCAGCAAACAGAGCTCCTATATTTTCTTCTCAGCAGCACCCATAGGACTTCTAGTGTGTTAGTGGCAGCAAACAGAGCTCCTATATTTTCTTCTCAGCAGCACCCATAGGACTTCTAGTGTGTTAGTGGCATCACACAGAGCTCCTATATTTTCATCTCAGAAGCACCCATAGGACTTCTAGTGTGTTAGTGGCATCACACAGAGCTCCTATATTTTCTTCTCAGCAGCACCCATAGGACTTCTAGTGTGTTAGTGGCAGCAAACAGAGCTCCTATATTTTCTTCTCAGCAGCACCCATAGGACTTCTAATGTGTTAGTGGCATCACACAGAGTTCCTATATTTTCATCTCAGAAGCACCCATAGGACTTCTAGTGTGTTAGTGGCATCACACAGAGCTCCTATATTTTCTTCTCAGAAGCACCCATAGGACTTCTAGTGTGTTAGTGGCAGCAAACAGAGCTCCTATATTTTCTTCTTAGCAGCACCCATAGGACTTCTAATGTGTTAGTGGCATCACACAGAGTTCCTATATTTTCATCTCAGAAGCACCCATAGGACTTCTAGTGTGTTAGTGGCATCACACAGAGCTCCTATATTTTCTTCTCAGAAGCACCCATAGGACTTCTAGTGTGTTAGTGGCAGCAAACAGAGCTCCTATATTTTCTTCTCAGCAGCACCCATAGGACTTCTAGTGTGTTAGTGGCATCACACAGAGTTCCTATATTTTCATCTCAGAAGCACCCATAGGACTTCTAGTGTGTTAGTGGCATCACACAGAGCTCCTATATTTTCTTCTCAGCAGCACCCATAGGACTTCTAGTGTGTTAGTGGCATCACACAGAGCTCCTATATTTTCATCTCAGAAGCACCCATAGGACTTCTAGTGTGTTAGTGGCATCACACAGAGCTCCTATATTTTCTTCTCAGCAGCACCCATAGGACTTCTAGTGTGTTAGTGGCAGCAAACAGAGCTCCTATATTTTCTTCTCAGCAGCACCCATAGGACTTCTAATGTGTTAGTGGCATCACACAGAGTTCCTATATTTTCATCTCAGAAGCACCCATAGGACTTCTAGTGTGTTAGTGGCATCACACAGAGCTCCTATATTTTCTTCTCAGAAGCACCCATAGGACTTCTAGTGTGTTAGTGGCAGCAAACAGAGCTCCTATATTTTCTTCTTAGCAGCACCCATAGGACTTCTAATGTGTTAGTGGCATCACACAGAGTTCCTATATTTTCATCTCAGAAGCACCCATAGGACTTCTAGTGTGTTAGTGGCATCACACAGAGCTCCTATATTTTCTTCTCAGAAGCACCCATAGGACTTCTAGTGTGTTAGTGGCAGCAAACAGAGCTCCTATATTTTCTTCTCAGCAGCACCCATAGGACTTCTAGTGTGTTAGTGGCATCACACAGAGTTCCTATATTTTCATCTCAGAAGCACCCATAGGACTTCTAGTGTGTTAGTGGCATCACACAGAGCTCCTATATTTTCTTCTCAGCAGCACCCATAGGACTTCTAGTGTGTTAGTGGCATCACACTGAGCTCCTATATTTTCATCTCAGAAGCACCCATAGGACTTCTAGTGTGTTAGTGGCATCACACAGAGCTCCTATATTTTCTTCTCAGCAGCACCCATAGGACTTCTAGTGTGTTAGTGGCAGCAAACAGAGCTCCTATATTTTCTTCTCAGCAGCACCCATAGGACTTCTAGTGTGTTAGTGGCAGCAAACAGAGCTCCTATATTTTCTTCTCAGCAGCACCCATAGGACTTCTAGTGTGTTAGTGGCATCACACAGAGCTCCTATATTTTCATCTCAGAAGCACCCATAGGACTTCTAGTGTGTTAGTGGCATCACACAGAGCTCCTATATTTTCTTCTCAGCAGCACCCATAGGACTTCTAGTGTGTTAGTGGCAGCAAACAGAGCTCCTATATTTTCATCTCAGAAGCACCCATAGGACTTCTAGTGTGTTAGTGGCATCACACAGAGCTCCTATATTTTCATCTCAGAAGCACCCATAGGACTTCTAGTGTGTTAGTGGCATCACACATAGCTCCTATATTTTCTTCTCAGCAGCACCCATAGGACTTCTAGTGTGTTAGTGGCATCACACAGAGCTCCTATATTTTCATCTCAGAAGCACCCATAGGACTTCTAGTGTGTTAGTGGCATCACACAGAGCTCCTATATTTTCTTCTCAGAAGCACCCATAGGACTTCTAGTGTGTTAGTGGCAGCAAACAGAGCTCCTATATTTTCTTCTTAGCAGCACCCATAGGACTTCTAATGTGTTAGTGGCATCACACAGAGTTCCTATATTTTCATCTCAGAAGCACCCATAGGACTTCTAGTGTGTTAGTGGCATCACACAGAGCTCCTATATTTTCTTCTCAGAAGCACCCATAGGACTTCTAGTGTGTTAGTGGCAGCAAACAGAGCTCCTATATTTTCTTCTCAGCAGCACCCATAGGACTTCTAGTGTGTTAGTGGCATCACACAGAGCTCCTATATTTTCATCTCAGAAGCACCCATAGGACTTCTAGTGTGTTAGTGGCATCACACAGAGCTCCTATATTTTCTTCTCAGCAGCACCCATAGGACTTCTAGTGTGTTAGTGGCAGCAAACAGAGCTCCTATATTTTCTTCTCAGCAGCACCCATAGGACTTCTAGTGTGTTAGTGGCATCACACAGAGCTCCTATATTTTCTTCTCAGCAGCACCCATAGGACTTCTAGTGTGTTAGTGGCAGCAAACAGAGCTCCTATATTTTCTTCTCAGCAGCACCCATAGGACTTCTAGTGTGTTAGTGGCATCACACAGAGCTCCTATATTTTCATCTCAGAAGCACCCATAGGACTTCTAGTGTGTTAGTGGCATCACACAGAGCTCCTATATTTTCTTCTCAGCAGCACCCATAGGACTTCTAGTGTGTTAGTGGCATCACACAGAGCTCCTATATTTTCTTCTCAGCAGCACCCATAGGACTTCTAGTGTGTTAGTGGCAGCAAACAGAGCTCCTATATTTTCTTCTCAGAAGCACCCATAGGACTTCTAGTGTGTTAGTGGTATCACACAGAGTTCCTATATTTTCATCTCAGAAGCACCCATAGGACTTCTAGTGTGTTAGTGGCATCACACAGAGCTCCTATATTTTCTTCTCAGCAGCACCCATAGGACTTCTAGTGTGTTAGTGGCATCACACAGAGCTCCTATATTTTCATCTCAGAAGCACCAATAGGACTTCTAGTGTGTTAGTGGCAGCAAACAGAGCTCCTATATTTTCTTGTCAGCAGCACACATAGTACCTATAGTGTGTTAGTGTCAGCACCCATAGGACCTACAGTGTGTTGTGAGCACACATAGGAGTTCTATTTTTTATACTATATACACTACCGACTACAATGGCTGGAAGACCGCCACGGAGAGGCAGAGCGTGCCGAGGCAAGAACACAGGGCAGGCAGGCTCTGTTTCTAGAGACAACAGTGCTGGCCGTGGACGTGGTCGTGCATCGTCATCAGCACGTGGCCATGGGACACGCTTGTCTTTGTTTTCGGCAGCTGGACATGTGGAGCCGCATCATGCCGAAGGCTTGGTAGAATGGATGACCAAGCCCTCCTCATCCTCCTCATCCTCTCTCACCCAGGCTCAGGGTACTGGCAGAGCAGCTGCCAACGCGTACTCAATGGCATCATCAGCCACCCCTTCCCTAGACCCACCATGTCCTCCTGAGGAGTCCCCCGAACTGTTTGAGCACAGTGTTGGGTACATGCTCCAGGAGGATGCCCAACGATTCGAAGGCTCGGATGATGATACCCAGCTTGAGGAAGTCAGTAGTGTGCGCGCAGAGAGAGGGGATGCTGAAGGACAGCAATCTGGCAGTAGTGTTCCACCAGCTGCAGCTTACTGCCAGGTTTGCTCTAGTGGTGAAGAGGGAGGGGATGATGAGGTCACTGACTCCACGTGGGTGCCTGAAGGGAGAGAGGAGGAGGAGGAGGAGGAGGATGCAGCGTCACATGTCCAACGAGGCAGGATGCCCCCTGGAGGCCAGCTAGAGGCCAGCACAGCAACTGTACCACACCGCAGAGCTCCGCCTGTGCAGGGCGCTGCCTCTGCACGTTATCACAAAAGTTCTTTGGTGTGGGCCTTTTTTGAGACGAGTGCATCAGATCGCACCACTGCTATTTGCAATATTTGTCTCAAGCGTATCTCGCGTGGCCAAAACATCAGCCGCTTGGGCACCACAAGCATGAGCAGACATATGTCGACCTGCCATGCAGCTCGTTGGCAAGCACACATAAAAGACCCACACCAAAGAACAAAGCGGACCTCTCCTTGCTCCTCATCAGCTGGGATCTCCATCCCCACTATATCTTCAGTCCTCTCTGAAAGCTGCTCTGAGAGGACTGAAGGTGTAGAATTAGGTGTGTCACAACCAAGTACTTGCAGTACACCGACGTCCGATTGTAGCAGGCAAATTTCCCTGCCCCAGCTGCTGGACCGTCGAAAGAAGTATACTCCCAGCCATCCACATGCCCAGCGGTTGAATGCTAGCTTGGCTAAATTGCTAGCACTTCAACTGCTGCCTTTTCAGTTGATAGACTCGGCCCCCTTCCGTGAGTTTGTTCAATGTGCGGTTCCTCAGTGGCAGGTTCCCAAACGCCACTTTTTCTCACGGAAGGCGATTCCGTCTCTCTACTGGCATGTGGAAGGCAATGTCCATGCCTCGCTGGACAGGGCGGTCAGCGGTAAGGTGCATATTACCGCTGACTCATGGTCCAGCAGGCATGGACAGGGACGTTATCTTTCTTTCACGGCCCATTGGGTCACTCTATTGGCAGTTGGGAGGGATGCAGGACAAGGTGCAGTAGTGTTGGAGGTTGTTCCGCCACCACGCCTCCAAAATGCTACTACTGGTTGTGACACACCTCTCTCCTCCACCCCCTCCTCTTCTTCTTCCTCCATGTCCTCTTCGAGTGCTCTGTCCTCGGAACCAGCGGTGCTCCGTAGGCGTACAAGGGGCTACGCGAGTACGCAGGCAAAAAGATGCCATGCCGTGCTTGCGCTGGTGTGTTTGGGGGACAGGAGCCACACTGGGCCAGAGGTTCTGGCAGCTCTGCAGGGGCAGGCCGAGAGGTGGTTGACGCCACGCCAGCTTAAGCCAGGAATGGTCGTTTCTGATAATGGCACCAACCTCCTCTCCGCCCTGCGACAGGGGCAGCTCACCCATGTGCCCTGTATGGCTCACGTCCTCAACCTGGTGGTGCAGCGGTTCTTGGGCAGGTTCCCAGGCTTACAGGATGTCCTGAGGCAGGCCAGGAAAGTCTGTGTGCATTTCCGCCGATCTTATAATGCCAGTGCTCGGCTGACTGAGCTGCAAAAGGAGCTGAACCTGCCCAAGAACCGCCTAATATGTGACATGCCCACCAGGTGGAACTCAACGTTGGCCATGCTGCAGCGACTGCACACGCAGCAGAGGGCCATCAATGAGTACCTTTGCGACTACGGCACCAGGACAGGGTCAGGGGAGCTTGGCTTTTTTCCCCACGCCAGTGGAGCATGATCAGGGATGCATGCACTGTCCTCTCACCATTTGAGGAGGCCACGAGGATGGTGAACAGTGACAGTGCATGCATCAGTGACACTGTACCTCTTGTCCACCTGTTGGAGCATACGCTGCGTGGGATAATGGACAGGGCACTTGAGGCAGAACAGAGGCAGGAAGAGGAGGACTTCCTTGTCTCTCAAGGCCCCCTTTATCCAGACAATGTTCCTTCTGTCCCACCCATCACACAGGAAGAGGAGGAGGAGGAGGAGGAGGAGGAGGATTGTGTGAGCATGGAGGTGGAGCCTGGCACTCAGCATCAGCAGCAGCAGTCTTTTAGGGATGATGTACAGTCCCAACAAACCAGTGGACTTGTACGTGGCTGGGAGGAGGTGGCTGGCGATCATGTCATCCTCAGTGACCCAGAAGACTCCGGACCGAATGCCTCAGCTAACCTACGCTGCATGGCCTCCCTGATCCTGCAAAGCCTGTGGAAGGATCCTCGTGTTCTTCGGATCAAGGAGAGTGACCATTACTGGCTGGCCACTCTCCTTGATCCACGGTACAAGGGTAAGGTTGCGGACCTTATCTTGCCGTCGCAGAGGGAGCAGAGGATGAGACATCTCAGGGAGGCCTTGCAGAAAGGTCTGTGCAACGCGTTCCCAGAAACTGGGAGGTTACAAACTCCTGGTCCTGGACGACGAGTTGCTGAGGCTTCGGTCAGTAGCAGAAGGAGCGGTGGGGAAGGTGGACGTCTGACCGATGCGTTCAGACAATTTTTTAGTCCGCAGCCCCAAGGTATGATCGGTTCCAGCAACCATCGCCAGCGTCTGATATACATGGTGCAGGAATACCTAGGGGCAAGGTCAGACTTGGACACCTTTCCCACCGAAAATCCTCTGGCTTACTGGGTCCTGAGGATGGATCACTGGCCAGAGCTTGCACAGTATGCAATTGAGCTACTGGCCTGTCCTGCATCCAGCGTTCTTTCCGAACGCACATTCAGTGCTGCTGGAGGATTTGTCACCGATCATAGGGTGCGCCTGTCCACCGACTCGGTTGATCGACTGACCTTCATAAAAATGAATCAGTCTTGGATCACCACCAGCTACCAGACACCTGAAGCGGATATAACGGAATAATTTATAATGTCACATCCCTTCAAGACTGCCTATGCTGATGCTGAGTGACTGTCCTGTTATGTTCACTGACTATCCTCTTCCTCCTCCTCAATGATCCATGCCACCACACCAGTGCCTAAGGCACAATTTTTCAGCCCCTGTATAACAGGGGCGTGTAATTACAATTTTTTAAAAAGATGCTTCGCAACAGGTGTGACTGCTGTGCTCAGAGTACAGTATCTGTGAGGGGTTGCAGTGTTGTGGCACCAGCACCAGTGCCTAAGGCACAATTTTTCAGCCCCTGTTGGGGCGTGTAATTACAATTTTTAGGCAATGCTTTGCAACAGGTCTCATTGCTGTGCTCAGAGTACAGTATCTGTGAGGGGTTGCAGTGTTGTGGCACCAGCACCAGTGCCTAAGGCACAATTTTTCAGCCCCTGTATAACAGGGGCGTGTAATTACATTTTTTTAAAAAGATGCTTCGCAACAGGTGTGACTGCTGTGCTCCAAGTACAGTATCTGTGAGGGGTTGCAGTGTTGTGGCACCAGCACCAATGCCTAAGGCACAATTTTTCAGCCCCTGTTTAACAGGGGCGTGTAATTACAAATCTTGATCTAATAGTTCACAGCAGGGCCCATTCCTGCGCCCACCAAGAGTAACTATGAGGGCCTACAGTCTTGTGGCAACACCGTCCACCACCACCACCACCACCAAAGGCCCAATTTTTCTGCCCTGTTCAACAGGTGCATGCAATTACAAATCTTGATCTAATAACTCACAGCAGGGCCCATTCCTGCACCCACCAAGAGTAACTGTGAGGGCTTACAGTCTTGTGGCAACACCGTCCACCACCACCACCACCACCACCAAAGGCCCAATTTTTCTGCCCGGTTCAACAGGTGCATGCAAGTACAAATCTTGATCTATTAACTCACAGCAGGGCCCATTCCTGTGCCCACCAGTCTTGTGGCTACACCAACATCTAATAGGGCAAATTTCTGCAGAGTATATACGGCAGGCCCCTACTTTCAAACATCCAACTTACAAACGACTCCTACTTGCAAACGGCAAGAGAAAACAGGAAGTGAGAGGAAATCTACCCCTAGGAAGGAAAATTCTATCCTGTTAGATTTAATTTGGGAAAAAGGTATCTCCTCTCTACTGATGCTTTATCACCAATCCTTGTTTCAATTAAAACCCCACTTTTCCAAAAACATTTGTCATTGGGACGGAAAGTGAGGTGACATGTTCTGAACAGATGTGCAAAGACAGCAAATGTTACAGGGGTGATAACCCCTCCCTATGTTCTCCAAAAAGCTTAAAAATTGATTTTTTTGGGATGTAGCTACACTTCATAATGTACCTGTTCAGATTCTACTTAAGAACAAACCTACAGTCCATGTCTTGTTTGCACCACCTATATACTGCTGTTCAGAGTATATAGGGTTGTAGGTATAGGGTTTTATTTTGGGTGCGGGGTCCCCCTTAGTATCCATACAAGACCCAAAGGGGCTGGGGTGGGGGGGGGGTGATGGGGTAGCCATGCCATTTTTCTCAAGGATTTTCAGCCATATGGCGGCCAGGACAAGACATGACATTAAAGCCGCAAGTGGTTTTAAATGGCTTCTTTTTTTCCTTTACAAATGTCATTTTGTGCAAGGACAGTTCTAAACACGGGAAACACATGCCACTTCACAGGCATACTTTAGACACCCCCCAGGTACCATATTTAAAGGAAAATTTCACTTTTTTTTTTTTCACTTTATGCATCATTAAAATGACTGCTCCCGAAAAAACTTTAGTTTTTAAAATTTCTTTTTGCATTGATATATGTCCCCTGGGGCAGGACCCGGGTCCCCAAACCTGTTTTATGACATTAACATGCATATTGGCCGTTGTAATTAGCAATTTTGATTTCGAACGTTCGCGTCCATTATAACGAATAGGGTTCGAAAATTCGCGCGAACTTTCGGTCCGTTCGAAGGTTCTGGTGCGAACCGAACCCGGGGGTGTTCGGCTCATCCCTAGTGGTGGATACTGCGTGGCGCCATTTTATAGTGCTGCCTCTGTAGCATGGGTTGATACAGGGTTATGCAGACCCATGTAAGTGTTGCATGTCATGTTTTTATGCCACCATTTTATAGTAAAGCTATTACCTATTCATATTCCTGCCTCAGAGTGTTGTCTGTCTATTTAGGAACTGTTAAGTATCATACACCTGAGAGTGATAGGAAGCTATCCCTAGACTAACTGTGCCAGAGTGGGTCGAGCCAGATTGCCGGGGGTTGGCGGTGCTGTATACAGGGCCCGAGAAAACAAACCAGCGGCTCTCTTAACTGGGGGTAGCGCTACAGTTAGATGAGGGCAGGTGGACTGAAGGGGAGCCACCCCTCCTTAAAGGTACAGGAGCACACCAAACACCCAGCATGTAGCACAATGGCTGCAAAGGTGTTGGTGTGCTGCTGGACCAATACAAGCACCATAGGTGAAAACAAAAACATGTCCACTGCCCCCATCTATAGCTGGCTATCGCGGTAAGTAGCATTGGAAGGCTGAAACAGGTAACAACAAGGCCTGGGGAATGCCCAGGGAAAAACCAAGCCTACTTAACGACCTTTCTCAAGTTAGGTCCATTTGGCAAAAAAAAAAAGATCGACTTCGAGGGTTGTAGCTTGGCGACCAGAGGTCACAGAGACCCCACATTTGGTTCAAATATGGGGCTGCTATCATTTATGGTTCCGGAGATACGGGGCTGCTTGCGCAGCCTGTCAGAAGCTAAATACAGAGCGGCCAGTTTAAATACAAGCTGACACTCTGCAGCAGACTGAGAGGATGAGATCACAGTGCTTATAATAATTATTTGTATATTACTTATGTTAATTAATTCCTTGCCACCCAGGCCAATTCTGACCCTTCTCTCCTACATGTAAAAATCACCTTTTTTTTGTTCTAGAAAATTACTCAGAACCCTCATTCATTATATATATTGTTTTAGCAGACACCCTATGGAATAAAATGGTGGTCTTTGCAACTTTTTATGTTGCACGATATTTGCGCAGCAATTTTTCAAACGTTTTTTTTTTTTTTTTGGAAAGAAACTGTTTCATTTATTAAAAAAAACACTAAAGTTAGCACTTTTTTTTGTATACCAAGCGATGCTTTAATTTTTTTTTACAGGTTACATGTTTAGAGTTACAGAGGAGGTCTAGTGCTAGAATTATTGCTCTCGCTCTGACGATTGCGGCGTATGTAACCTGTGTGTATCTGACGCTGATACTAGCCAGTGCCTACCCAGTCACTGACTAGTATCTCTCCCTAGCCTGTCCCCACACACCCTCTCCCCTGCTGACTTGTGGATGGGGGAATCACTCCTGATGTGTTATTGTGTTCTGCCTGTGAATACAATGATCAGTGTTGCTAACTATAGCTGGCAGCACTGATTGTTTTGTGAAAAACCTGACAGGCTGGTTGTACTCAGGTCGGTTATTAGATTGACTTGTGTAAAACCAGCTAGCCCATACATAGATCGACTATGGCTGGTCTCTGCTTAATTGGCATAATTTTAATCCATGTATGGCCCGCTTAACCACTACGCAGTCCCTAAACATCCTTCCACAAACCTTTACATTTTTCCTTCCCAGATTCCTTCATCCTCCTCACCTGTACATAGTGCCCACTGTCATACTCTCCACAGTTCTCTCCTGTACATGCTGCTCACTGTCATACCCTCCACACTTCTCTCCTATACATAGTGCCCGCTGTCATACCCTACACACTCCTCTCCTGTACATAGTGCCCGCTGTCATACACTTCTCTCCTGTACATAGTGCCCACTGTCGTACCCTCCACACTCCTCTCCTATACATACTGCCCACTGTCATACCCTCCACAATCCTGTCCTACACATAGTGCCCACTGTCTTACCCTCCACACTCCTCTCCTATACATACTGCTCACCGTCATACCCTCCACACTTCTCTCCTATACATAGTGCCCACCGTCATCACCTCCACACTCCTCTCCTCTACATAGTGCCCACCGCCATACCCTCCACACTTCTCTCCTGTACATACTGCTCACTGTCATACCCTCCACACTTCTCTCCTATACATAGTGCCCACTCTCATACCCTCCACACTTCTCTCCTATACATAGTGCCCACCATCATACCCTCCACACTCCTCTCCTGTACATACTGCTCACTGTCATACCCTCCACACTTCTCTCCTATACATAGCGCCTGCTGTCATACCCTACACACTCCTCTCCTGTACATAGTGCCCGCTGTCATAAATGTCTCTCCTGTACATACTGCCCCCACCATACCCTCCACACTCCTCTCCTGTACATACTGCCCACTGTCATATCCTCCCCACTCTTCTTCTGTACATATTGCTCACTGTCATACCCCCCACACTCCTCTTCTGTACATATTGCCTACTGTCATACCCTTCACACTCCTCTCCTGTACATACTGCCCACATTCATAAACTCCTCTATTGTACATAGTGCCGGCTGTCATACCCTCCACACTCCTCTCCTGTGTATACTGCCCACTATCATACCGTCCACACTCCTCTCCTGCACATACCGCCCACTGTCATACCCTCCACACCTCTCTCCGGTACATACTACCCTCTGTCATACCCCCCACACTCCTCTCCTGTACATACTGCCCACTGGCATACCCTCCACACTCCTCTGCTGTGCATACTGCCCACTGTCATACCCTCCACACTCCTCTCCTGTACATATTGCCCACTGTCATACCCTCCACACCTCTCTCTGGTACATACTACCCTCTGTCATACCCCCCAGACTCCTCTCCTGTACATACTGCCCACTGTCATATCCTCCCCACTCTTCTTCTGTACATATTGTTCACTGTCATACCCCCCACACTCCTCTTCTGTACATATTGCCCACTGTCGTACCCTTTACACTCCTCTCCTGTACATACTGCCCACATTCATAAACTCCTCTATTGTACATAGTGCCGGCTGTCATACCCTCCACACTCCTCTCCTGTGTATACTGCCCACTATCATACCGTCCACACTCCTCTCCTGCACATACTGCCCACTGTCAAACCCTCCACACCTCTCTCCGGTACATACTACCCTCTGTCATACCCCCCACACTCCTCTCCTGTACATACTGCCCACTGGCATACCCTCCACACTCCTCTGCTGTGCATACTGCCCACTGTCATACCCTCCACACTCCTCTCCTGTACATACTGCCCACTGTCATACCCTCCACACCTCTCTCCGGTACATACTACCCTCTGTCATACCCCCCACACTCCTCTCCTGTACATACTGCCCACTGGCATACCCTCCACACTCCTCTGCTGTGCATACTGCCCACTGTCATACCCTCCACACTCCTCTCCTGTACATACTGCCCACTGTCATACCCTCCACACTCCTCTCCTGTACATACTGCCCACTGTCATACCCTCCACACTCCTCTCCTGTACATAGTGCCTTCTGCCATACCCTCCGCACTCCTCTCCTGTACATAGTGCCCACTGTTAGACCCTCCACATTCCTCTCCCTCACCTGCACATACTGCCCACTAGAATACCGTCCATACTCCTCCCCTATGCCTCTTACCCACAAAAACAGTTCTTTAAAATTATACTGAATATCCTCAATGTTACCAGCTCTAGAATGGGTACACTTTTGTTAGTTCAACTTAAGGAAATCTCAGTCCTCATATTTGTTCTGCCCCATTATTAGTACTCATTTAATTTTGTGATTACTACTGTGATGTATAGAGGAACATAGGGGATCTCAGCTACTCTAAATATAGCACTTGTAAAGAAAAGTGTCCCTAAAAATATTTTTGAAATGTTGGCAACTATGCACTTATACACTGCCCAAGGGCCACCGGGTCAGTAGGGGGCCCCATGAGAGGCTCCTGGGATTCTTTGATATTTGTAAACTTCGCTAACATTACTACTTTTTAGAGGCCCTGACGTAGGTTATGCCACAATGTACAAGTATGCACAGCATATTAGCACATTAGGGTACATTTAAGGGCCCGGGCGCTTCAATCTTCACCCGGTCTTCCTTCTGGGTTCTGTGCCTTCGGTCACTTGCCTTGGCCGGGCTGCGTTGATGTCATTCCCATGCATGCTCATCCTCTCTCTCTCATCCCCCCTTTCTCTCTCATCCTCCCTCCCTTACCCCTCACCCTCTATCATCCCCTTTCTCTCTCTCTCTCTCTCTCTCTCTCTCTCTCCCTCTCTCTCTTTAATTCAATTTGGTTTTAACAAAATAAATTTGCATTTTTATTTATTTATTATAAAAGGCCCCACCAATATCCTCAGCACCAGGCCCATGATGTTCTTAATCTGGCCCTGCCTACCCCAGATACAACCGGAACCGGACCCCGAGAGAGATGATATCCCAGGGAAGTCCACGTCAGGAACCGGTAAGATATCTGGAGAAAAAGGATTCGGGACTGTGCGCAACTATTTGCCGGCAGAAGAGTGGGAAGACTCTGAGTTAGACTCTCTGTCGGATATTGGAGACAATTACTTGTTCGAGTCCATGTCTCAGGAGTTATTGTGGAGCAACGGGGAAGATGTTGCCTCAGCACGTAGCTGTTCGGAATAGACAGCCATGGACTCCGGGGAGACAACACCCAGGGTGGAAACCCTGGACATTGATAAAGGGACTTTGCCCGATAAAGAGATTTTACCTAAACCCACCAAGTCCATTGTAAAGAAATCATCAGACTCGTGTGTGTTACCCGGGAAGGGAAGCTCCAGATCGTTACCCAGACTCGCCCGTCTACAGAGAGTACTTATAAAAAGGGTAGCCACGGAGTACGGCCTGGAATTCCCCTACGTCCCAAAGCAAATAATGCAGGAGATTGAGGCCAATAGAGAGCAGTGGTACGGTGAGGCCATTTGGGACTATTTGTCCGTGCCAAAGCCATTTAGAAACTTGGACTACTCCTTCATTATGGCTGAACGATTTAAAGGATGTTGGCTGCACTGGAACTACGGCCGACACATTCACGCTGATTGGGTGATTATTTGCAGACCAGGAAAAGATGACATTGTGTACTTTATCACTAACCTGGACAAGCAACGAAAACCACTGACTCTGCCGGATCCCAGGTTTTACCTGTGATCATTCAAAGTGACCATTTGTCCTCATTTTCTATTTTTTTCTTTTCATGCAAGGAAGAAAATTTTCAACTGAGAGGATTTTTGTTCACCTTCTCGTCCTTTGCTGTGCTAATTGGACTCTGGGGAAATTAGTCAGTTAGGATTAGGGTTGCTGAAGACTTCGGGATCAAGATGTTCATCTGCTTCAGCCCTTGTATTTAACCACTTCCCGCCCGGCCTATAGGAAAATGACGGCCGGGCGGTGGTTGCATTATCCTAACTGGACGTCCATTGACATCCTGCAGGATAATGCCTAGCGCGCTCCCGTGGGGGGCGCGCAGCGCGGTGATTGGGGACGGCGTGTGTCCCTCAGACACAGCGCTTCTCCGATTATGGTCAACAGCCAATTTCATTGGCTGTTTACCATGTGATCGGCTGTGTCAAAGTCACAGCCGATCACATGTCACAACTAACTCGGCGGCGCGCTCCGTGCGCGCCGCCAGAGGCTTGCAGAGCGGGGATCGGGGAAGGCGAGTGTCCCTTGGACACAGCGCGTCCCCAATCAGGGTAAACAGCCAATGAAATTGGCTGTTTACCACGTGACCGGCTGTGTCCAATCACAGCCGGTCACAAATGTAAACACAGAGCAGCAGTTACTACCTGATCCCTGCTCTCTCCTCACACACCGATCTGTGAGGAGAGAGCAGGGATCAGTAAGTGAGAGATCAGTAGAGTTTGTCTATAGTACTGTGCACAACACGCCCCCCCCCCCAATAAAGAGGACCAAGATCAGGACCAAGATCAGGAGATCTGCCCACCACCAGCAGCTCCATACCCCAGGAAGAGGAGCCCAGTAGAAGTAATGGAAATACACGCCCAACCCGAAGAATCCAGCCCCAGTCCTACCTTCCTGATGCCCTGGAAAACCCCTTATGGTTGCCTGCCAACTCAGGATCCGCAATCATTCCCCATTTGATTATTTTTGTTTATTTTTCCCACAAGATTTGCTGCAGAATATAGTGGATCAAACTAATCTCTATACATCCCAATTTATTGCTGCCAACCCCAATTCTTCCTACGCCCGCATGTTCCAGTGGCGGCATCTAACATTGGACGAATTTAAATTGTTTTTGGGCCTTACGTTCAATATGGGGCTTACAAAAAAGAACGAAGTCCATGCATATTGGTCCAAACGCCCCATCCAACACATGCCCATATATTCCGCTGTCATGTTCAGGACAAGATACGACATGATTATGCGTTTTCTCTACTTCAATGACAATTCACAGTGCCCCCCCCCCCCCCGAGATTATCCCAACTACGACAAATTGTACAAGATACGCCCCCTAATCAATGCCTTTTCCCAGTGATTTCAAGAAGTTTTCATCCCAGACCAAAAAATTTGTGTGGACGAGTCCCTCATACATTTCACTGGCCGACTGCACTTCAAGCAGTATATACCAAGCAAGAGAGCCAGGTATGGGTTAAAATGTAAATAAATTATGCGATCGAGCCACTGGATACGTCTTCACATTCAGGATCTATGAAGGCAAAGACTCCCAGTTCCAGCCCCGTGATTGCCCCACATATATTGGAACCAGTGGGAAAATTGTCTAGGCGTTGGCATACCCCCTGTTCGAAAAAGGTTACCATTTATATGTTGACAATTACTATACCAGCCTGCCCCTTTTTGGCCACCTTTACTGTAAGCAAACCCCGGCCTGCGGTACCTTAAAAAAAAAACGTAAGGGATTCCCATAAAATTTGTTGACCAAAAAATTGCAACCTGGAGAATCGGCATTCATGAGGAACGAGGAGGTGTTGGCCATGAAGTGGAGGGACAAGAAAGATGTCCACATCCTCTCTACGATCCACAATGACACTGTGGTGGAGATCCAAAGAAGATGCGGCCCCATTGTAAAGCCTGAATGTGTCCACGACTACAATTTGTACATGGGGGGGGGGGGTGGATTTAAACGATCAGATGCTACAGCCCTACTTATCAACAAGAAAGTCCCGTTATTGGCACAAAAAAGTTGCGTTACATCTGTTTCACATGGCCCTTTTTAATTTGTTTGTCTGCTACCAAAAAGCAACTCAAAAGCAACAACTCCCCTACCTCCATTATATTGAAGATATCATCGATGCCCTCATTTACCGACAAGATCCCGCCCCAGGAAGCATTTGCTCTGATAGTGTGAGTCGGCTTCATGAAAGACACTATCCCTTTAGCATCCCCCCCACAGAATCTGGAAGAAGACGCCAAAAGAAATGCCGTGTATGCAGCAGAGTAGGAGTAAGAAGAGACACCACCTATTATTGTCCCAATTGTCCCTCCCAACCTGGCCTGTGCATCGGAAATTGCTTCAAAAATTATCATACATCCATTAGTTCCCCTTATTATTAACAGACTGCCATTTTCCCATTTGCCTGCTACCATGTTACTACCTTCCATGTTAATTAACTGACCCTGGCCTGTTTACCGACGATGTCTTTGCTTGCCGATTTAAACCACGTTTCTGACTTCCACGTGTACCGACCTTGGCCTGTTAATCGACCATGTTTTTGCCTGCCACTTGGACTGATCTTTTGGCCATCTACTTTTAGTACACAGGGGTCTCACATATGTGAGGGGCTTCAGAATAGTGTTCTGAGTAGAGAAAACCAGATTTTCGTTTTCTGTGCTCCCAGAACAGGGTCTGGTTGCCCAGAGGCTTCAAAGCGATTTGGGTGGGAGAAGCCTCTACCCCTGTCCCCCTGGCCCTAAGCTTGATGGTCCTTCCTGCTGCCTGGACCAATACTTTGGCTGTGCTGTCCATATTACTGCCTGTAATGACTCATGACATTATGGACCATGTTTCTTCCTGCTGCTTGGACCAATACTTTGGCTGTGTTGACCATATATCTGCCTGCTGCCTCTACTGACTTTGGACAGTATTTCTGCCGGGACACCTCTGCCTGCTACCTGGACCTGTGCTTTGGCTGTGCTCTGGCTGTTATAATACAGATGACGGCGCAAAAAGAAGGAACAACAACCTAACTGATGAAAATAAATCAGATGAAAATCAATAGGATTTAAAGTATAAAAGTCTTTCTCTTTGGAAGTCCATGTAATATTGAAAGCAAGTCATATGAACATATGCACCGTTGGCAGCAATTGTAGAGCGAAGCAGACTCTATATATGGCAAAGAAAAGAAAAAACACAAATGCGCCTACTAAGTGCAGTATGTTAGAAATTTATTCGAGAATAATTAAAATAACAGCCAAATGGCTACTCACAGGATGGAAGTGGAGTAAAAGCATAAATAGATATCCTTCTAAGTTGTCTGCGGAGGGCATGAGTCACTCCGTGTGTCTGTAGTCTCCCGGTGGTGGAATACTGCCAAGATGAAGAGGTAGTGCACTGCGGTGTTGCTGCAGGGATGGGGAGATGGCAGAAGAACGGTAGATGCGAGAAGAGCTGTCCCTCTATGCCAGTGTGGACACCGGTTCCCACACGGCGTACGGCGTGCGGTTCACGCTGGAGCGCAGTCAGCTTCGGCAACCGGACGTGACGTCAATAGCAGACGCTAACTGATGACGCGTTTCAATGCTTCCGCATTTTCCTCGGATCTGATAGGCAATAGAAGCTGTCGGTATTATATGCGTTCCACCGGACGGAACCATCAATCTAGTGTCATACTCCGGAAATGAAGTGCTGTAGGCTGGAAGGAATGGATACATAGGCCTAACAATAGCATATACATAGGAATTCGTAGATTTCACCGCAGTGCACTACCTCTTCATCTTGGCAGTATTCCACCACCGGGAGACTACAGACACACGGAGTGACTCATGCCCTCCGCAGACAACTTAGAAGGATATCTATTTATGCTTTTACTCCACTTCCATCCTGTGAGTAGCCATTTGGCTGTTATTTTAATTATTCTCGAATAAATTTCTAACATACTGCACTTAGTAGGCGCATTTGTGTTTTTTCTTTTCTGTGCTCTGGCTGTGCTGACAGTATCTCTGCCTGTACGAACTATGGACAGTATTCCTGCCTGCTGCCTGAATGATTGCTTTTGCTGTCGCTGACCTCATCCCTGCCTGCTGCCTGGACCGATGCTCTCCTCTGTGGACCACTGCACTTCTAAAACCACAGGTAATCTTTTGTTATTTGGTATGTACCTGCTATGTGTTAGATATATGAAGGGCCTTCAAAAATGTGATCGGTAGTCAGAAAATGATATGTGCAATTAATGCTGCTAGAATGCCTGGAGGTGCTACTTGGATGTTGGGCCTCTGTATGTGGTCAGGCTGTGTAAAAGTCTCAAACATGTGGTATCGCCATACTCAGGAGGAGTAGCAGAATGCATTTTGGGGTGTTATTTTTGCTATTTACATGCTTTGTGTTAGAAATATCTTATAAATGGACAACTTTGTGTAAAAAAAAATGCATTTTCTTTTTTTTCCCACATTTTCCAAAACCTTCTGGAAAAAAATGAACCGTTCAAAAGACTCATAATGCTTCATAGATTATACGTTGGGTGTGTGCTTTCCAAAATGGGGTCATTTTGTGGAAAATTCCCATGTCCTGGTGCTCCAGGGCCTTCAAAATTGTAATAGGTGGTTGAGAAGGCATATGTGCAATTTATGCTTGTAGAACGCCTGAAAGTGCTACTTCAATGAAGGTCCTCTGTATGTGGACAGGCTGTGTAAAAGTCTCACACATGTGGTATCGCCATACTCAGGAGGAGTAGCGGAATGCATTTTGGGGTGTAATTTTTGCTATGTATATGCTATGTGTTAGAAATATCTTATAAATGGACAACTTTGTGTAAAAAAAATGCATTTTCATTTTTTTCCCACATTTTCCAAAACCTTCTGGAAAAAAATAAACCGTTCAAAAGACTCATAATGCTTCATAGATTATACGTTGGGGTGTGTGCTTTCCAAAATGGGGTCATTTTGTGGACAATTTCATTGTCCTGGTGCTCCAGGGCCTCCAAAATTGTAATAGGTGGTTGAGAAAGGATATGTGCAATTTATGCTTGTAGAACGCCTGAAAGTGCTACTTCAATGTTGGACCTCTGTATGTGGACAGGCTGTGTAAAAGTCTCACACATGTGGTATCGCTATACTCAGGAGGAGTAGCAGAATGTATTTTGGGGTGTAGTTGCAATTATGCATATGCTGTGTGAGAGAAATAGCCTGTTAATATGACCAGTTTGGGTAAAAAAATAAAAATAATCCTAATTACTCTTTCGTCCATGGACCGACACAGCTTCTCTATTGACAAAGTGGGTATTATCCGTTAATTAGGAGTGACTAGGCAGAAAAACTTGTAAAAAGTGTTGCATCACACCTTCTACAGTACCGCCCAGGGGGCGGACCCTCTGGGTATACCCTCTCAGTCTGCACATCGCAGATCAGTTTTTTTCTGTCTAGCAAGGAGTAGGACATGGCTCCCTTCGGGCTCATTGGTCCGGGGAAAAAAGATATATATATTTTTATTTTTTTGCTACATTTGTTGTTTCCTGCGATCTTCGATCAACTGCCGACTGGGTGACAGGCTGGATCCTCGATCCTTGTAGTCTCCCCAGTTTCGGCCATCGAGCGTGTGCCGACCCTAGCTACGCGCTGGGTTTTCCACGACATGCCCGTCGCTCCACGGGTGGCCGGTGAGCCTACGCTCCAGGGCCTGCATCGGACCGCTCAGCTTCGGCTGACCTTACGGCCGAGTCGCAGCAGCCTGGCCGGTGAGCTTACGCTCCAAGGCTTGCATCGGACCGCTCAGCTTCGGCTGACCTTACGGCCGAGTCGCAGCAGCCTGTCCGGTGAGCGTCATGCTCCAGGGCATACATATGATCGTCCCTTCTGGGTCCAATCACAGCATGCCTGGCCAACAGTCACCTTCCGTGCGCGGACGATGATCTGTTTGGAATGTCTTCCAGCAGAATACATGCAGGATAGGTAAGTAAAACTCCCCTGCCTCGGCTGGGTGATTTAGCTGGACATTCCTGGAGAGATCAAGTAAGTGGTTGTGGCCCCTTTCTTTCCTCTCTCCCTGCCTTTCCCTCCTCCCTGGGCTTCTAGCTAAAGGTTGCTGGGTGCTGGGGGTCACCTAGGGGGTCCCACTGGAGCGGGGCTGGCTGTAACTAACATTTAAAAGAAATGTCATTTTTGCTTACCTGTGTTTCTGTGTCTCCATGCTGTCGGCGGCCATTTTGAGGTGGTCCATGCCAAGTTTGGCCTCTTGTAACTGCCTGGCGGCCATCTTCCTGTAGTTCGGCCACACCCACTGGCCCCTATCAGGTGATCGGCGGCCATGTTTGTCCACCCTGTATGCAGATATTGCCGTTCGGCGGCCATCTTTTTTGTGGGCTATGGCTGCCTGACCTCTATCTTCTGTCGGCGGCCATTTTCTTAGAGCCCACATTATCTTCCATACAGACGGTTTTGGCAACCATTTTGCGAGAGCCTCCGGCCTCTAGGGTGCATTACACTGGCGCGAAAATTCACACAGGAAGTGCTGATAAAAGAAGCAGACTGACACAGCAGCAAGGGGACAGCATCACAGGCGCAGCATAGCAGTACCTATCCAGGGTGGTGAGTCCTCTGGGTGACCCAGCATCTCTGCAGCGCAGGAGGGTGGCCTATTGATATCTTGCCTGGAGCCCTGTGAGTGTCAGCGTGTGGTCAGCATGGCATCTGAGCCAGATGTCTTCTCCCCTGAAACACCAGATTTAGCAGCTGGTGTCCCTGAGGTGTCTATGGACGCTATGTCGGCAATCCTAGAGGCGTTTGCTGCCAGGGTGGAAGCAGCACACGGGAATACAGGGGGTAGTAAACGCCCCATCCCCTGCAAGCTTCTGGGGATAATTCTGGTGCAGAACCAGGTCCAGCTATGGCTCGGGGCCCAGATTCTGACGCACCAGAGACTGCAGACCGTGACCGGACAGTGAGAATGACTCAAAGACCAGGTCAGTACGCGAGACGGCTTTGGTATCTGACCTTATTACTGCAGTGCGGGATATGCTAAAATTGGAAAATACTGCAGAAGCAGCAGAGACTCCGGTCCACTTGGGTTTCATAGACCTGCCCGCACTGCTAAGGTGTTCCCTTGTGTGTCTTTTGATAAACTCTTATACAAGGAATGGGAGAACCCACTGAGGGTCTTTACAGCCCCAAAGAGGTTTGCGGTACGGTACCCCTTTTGAGGAGAGTTTTCTGAAGAAATGGACCTCTCCCCCCTATAGTGGACCCTCCGGTGTCCAGACTTAATAGAGCCACCACAATTCCTGTAGAAGGGGCTCCTGTTTTCTAGGACCCTGTGGATAAGAAGGCTGAAGCACTCGCTTGCTACCTATACTCAGTGGTAGGCTCGGCAGTACGCCCGGCATTGGCGGGGGCCCTAGTGTCTCACACACTTACTGAATGGGCAAGATTGCTACTCCAGGGGTTAAGGAGCGAGATGCTCCTCCTGATGAGATAACATTGGCCGACCTGTTGGTCCAGGGCCTTAGGTTTGTCTGCGAGTCAGACATGAATACTATTCCCCTGCTGTCTAAAACTTCGGTTTATGCAGTAGCAATACGCCACCTGATCTGGCTAAAAGGCTGGTCTGCGGACCAGACTTCCAAGAAAGCCCTGTTGGATCTGCCTTTTAAGGGCGACAGACTTTTTGGGGCTTCTCTGGATGACATCATCAAGGATGCCACAGGAAGTAAAAGCACTTTGCTTCCCCAAATTAGCAAAGGTAAGGGGCCACGCCAAGGGCAAGGGCCCTCCTTTACTGCACACAAGTGGTTTTTTCGTCCCCCTAGGGCGACAGGGAAAAGACCCCAGGCCGATAAAGCGCCTGCCCAAGGACAAAAGCGTCCCTGGTCCCGCATACCCAATAAGCCTGCGGACAAATTTGCGTCCGCATGAAGGTCCACCCCCACCCAGCTCTCGGGTGGGGAGACGTCTTCGCAAATTCGCGACTCAGTGGACAGCACTAATCTCCGACAGGTGTGTTTGCGAAGTAATCTCCTCAGGCTACAAGATAGTTTCTCTCTTGTCCACCGGACAGATTCAACACCTCCAATCTCCAGCTACTACCGACCCGTCGGGAGGCCCTGTATGGGGCGGTCCAGGGTCTACTGGAACGCGGGGTAGTTATTCCAGTTCCAGAACTGGAACGGGGTTTTTACTCAAATCTGTTCATTGTGCCGAAGAAGGAGGGGGTTCGTCCAAGCTTGGATCTCAGAGCCCTCAATTGCTTTGTGAAGGTACAAAGTTTTCGGATGGAGTCGGTTCGATCTGTAGTCACGGCTCTCCATCCGGGGGACTTTCTGGCCTCCTTGGACATCAAGGACGCATACCTGCATGTCCCCATATACTCCAGACACCAGAGGTTTCTGCGATTTGCTATCGGGAAGAACCACTACCAGTTTGTGGCCCTCCCGTTTGGCCTTGCCTCAGCACCCAGGACGTTCACCAAGGTGCTCGCTCCGATTCTGGCACTTCTAAGACAGCGGGGTATCGCTATCACAGGTTACTTGGACGACCTTCTGCTGAAGGGCCCTTCAAGCTCAGAATTAGAGGTAAGCGTGTCCATTACCTGTCAGACTCTTCGAGACTGTGGTTGGATACTAAACACGCAAAAGTCAGTATTGGTGCCCACTCAACGCCTAGTGTACCTGGGGTTGATTCTGGATTCCTCAGAGGCAAAGGTATTCCTCCCTGTGGAGAAGTTGCAGACCCTCCGGGCTGCAGTACGGCAGCTGACTTCCAGGAATTGGTCGTCACTCCGTTTTTGCATGCGAGTGTTGGACCTCATGGTAGCCTCCTTCGAGGCGGTCCCATATGCTCAATACCACACTCGAGTGTTACAGAGGGAAGTTCTGTCCAGATGGAACAGATGCCCTTCATCTCTGGATTATCAAATCCGAGTGAGCCACCTAGTCAGGAGATCCCTGGTATGGTGGCTGACAGCACCGGCTCTAATGGCCGGGAAGTCATTTCTTCCGGTTTACTGGATAGTGATCACGACGGACGCCAGCCTTACAGGTTGGGGGGGAGTCTGGGGTGTCCAGTCGGCGCAAGGTCGCTGGACCCCAGAGGAAGCCCTCCTGCCGATCAATGTCCTGGAGATCCGGGCGATCAAGCTGTGCCTCTTCAAATGGTCTCAGAGACTGCAAGGGCGTCCAGTCAGGATCCAGTCAGACAACGCCACAGCAGTGGCATATGTCAATCATCAAGGAGGAACAAGAAGCTCAGCTGCAGCATCGGAGATCGCTCGCATCCTGAAGTGGGCAGAGAGGAGCGTACCGGCACTGTCGGCCGTGTACATTCCGGGTGTGGAAAACTGGCAGGCGGACTACCTGAGCCGCCAGATGCTGGACCAGGGAGAATGGTCCTTACACCCGGAGGTGTTCCAACTCCTCTGCCAAAGATGGGGCACACCAGACGTAGATCTTCTGGCTTCCCGACTCAATCGGAAGGTATTGAGGTTTGTGGCCCGGTCAAGAGACCCATGGGCAGACGCAACGGACGCGTTGGTAGCATCGTGGGGCCAGTATCGGCTAATCTATGCCTTCCCTCCCTTAAGGCTTCTTCCTCTTCTGCTCCGCAGAGTGGAGGCAGAGGGAATTCCAATGATCCTAATCGCTCCAGATTGGCCTCAGCGTCCTTGGTACGCCGATCTAGTACGTCTGGTAGCAGACGTCCCCTGGCGCCTACCACTACGGAAGGACCTGCTGTCGCAAGGTCCCATATTCCATCCTGCTTTACAGTCATTGGCTTTAACGGCATGGCTGTTGAGAACCAGGTACTGAGAGACCGGGGCCTGTCAGACTCAGTAATTTCTACTATGAGAAGTGCTCGGAAACCGTCCTCTAGGAAGGTCTATCACCGCACTTGGAGGGCCTACATCTCCATGTGTGAGGAAATGAAATGGCATCCGCGTACCTATTTGGTTTCCAGAATCCTGCTGTTTTTACAGCATGGGGTAGACCAAAGGCTTGCCCTAAGTACGAGTAAGGGACAGATATCTGCCCTGGCTGTCTTTTTTCAGCGACCCCTGGCGACTCACTCTCTCGTGAGTACATTTGTGCAGGGGGTTCGACATGTGGCCCCTCCGGTCCGCCCCCCGTTACCTCCGTGGGACTTGAACCTGGTCCTCTCGGTGCTTCAGAAGGCACCGTTTGAGAATATTAGAGATATTCCCCTGTTGACACTTTCTCAGAAGGTGGTCTTTTTGGTGGCTGTTACGTCAGTTAGACGAGTCTCTGAGCTGGCAGCCTTGTCCTGCAAGGCTCCCTATTTGATTTTCCACAAGGATAAGGTGGTGCTGCGGCCGCAGCCTTCCTTTCTTCCGAAGGTCGTTTCGGCTTTCCATCTCAACGAAGACATTGTACTTCCATCCTTGTGTCCTCAGCCGTCGAATCCTAAGGAGTCGGCGTTGCATTCCTTGGACGTTGTCCGAGCTTTGAGAGTATACATATCTGCTACTTCCCTGTTCCGGAAGTCAGACTCACTGTTTGTTTCGGTGGCTGGTCCCAAGAAGGGCCAAGCAGTCTCATCGGCCACCATCTCTAGGTGGATCCGACAGATAGTAATCCAGGCTTACGCCTTAAAGGGTCAGGCGCCCCCCTTTCCTGTCACGGCGCATTCGACCAGGGCAATAGGTGCCTCTTGGGCTTTCCGACATCAAGCGTCTGTTTCCCAACTATGTAAAGCGGCGACTTGGTCGTCCGCTCACACTTTCACAAAATTCTACAAAGTTGATGTAGGTGCATCTTCGGATGCCTCTTTCGGCCGCAAGGTTTTGCAGGCGGCTGTTTAGAGTTGCAACTCCTCCGTTGGAGGAGTGCTGTTTTGTGTTTTGGGGTGAAGTTTGTTTTTATGCTGTTACCACCCCTCGTTTTTTTCTCTGACACTGCTTTGGGACGTCCCACTTTGTCAATAGAGAAGCTGTGTCGGTCCATGGACGAAAGAGTAAATAGGATTTTTTACTCACCGTAAAATCCTTTTCTCTGAGTCCATGGACCGACACAGCACCCACCCCTCCTTTTAAGTTTGTACTGCTTTTTGACGAACTGATCTGCGATGTGCAGACTGAGAGGGTATACCCAGAGGGTCCGCCCCCTGGGCGGTACTGTAGAAGGTGTGATGCAACACTTTTTACAAGTTTTTCTGCCTAGTCACTCCTAATTAACGGATAATACCCACTTTGTCAATAGAGAAGCTGTGTCGGTCCATGGACTCAGAGAAAAGGATTTTACGGTGAGTAAAAAATCCTATTTTTCCCTACAATTGTGGGGAAAAAAATACAACTTTCTGAAGAAAAATTCCTTATTTGCAAAATTTTACAATAGAAACTAAAAAAAAAAAGGGTGTTTTTTTTTTTTTAAATTTCGCTTTTTTTGCTTATATCGCAAAAAATAAAAAACCCAGTGGCGATGAAATACCGCCAAAAGAGAGCTCTATTTGTGAGAAGAAAATTATAAAAATTTTGTTTGGATACAGTGTAGTATAACTGAGTAATTGTCATTCAAAGTGTGAGAGCGCTGAAAGCTGAAAATTGGTCTGGGCGGGAAGGTGCACAAGTGCCTGGTATTGAAGTGGTTAAAGGACTCCCTTGTGTTACTTCTGACACTAGGTGGCAGTGATCAGTAGAGTAGGGAAAGCCTTTTCAAGTTGACTATGCATCTTTAACCACTTAACGACCGCTCACTGTATATATACGTCGGCAGAATGGCACCGACAGGCACAATCACGTAGAGTGTACGTGATTGCCTTTGTATAGTTGGGGGGTCCAATCGGACCCCCCTCCTATACAGTGAGCGGTGGCTAAGTGTCCGGGAGCGTTCCGGGATGAGGGGGCAGCCATTCGTTTCCGGCCACCCCCTCGCGATCGCTCCCGGCGAATGGAAATGCCCCCTCTGTCTGTGTCAGGCAGAGGAAGCAGGAGGAAGTGATGTCATCTCTGGTGCGGCGCTCACATATACCGAGCGCCGTACAAGAGAAGACATCAGGTCAGTGCACACAACACTACACTGACACCAGGACACATAGGGACATAAATCGCCCCCCCAGGCCCCCCCAGACACCCCCAGATCACCCCCCAGATCACCCCCCCAGCCCCCAGTCACAGTGTCACTGATTGCAGTGACCATTTATTTACTGATCACTGCAGTGACATTTGTGACTGTAAAAGTGTCAGTACATTCAGTTTTAGGTCCAGTGTAGCCCCCTAACCCCCCCTAATAAAGGTTTAACCCCCTGATCACCCCCCAGATAACCCTTTCACCCCCTATCACCACTGTCGCTAAGCGATCGTTTTTCTAAACGCTGTCTTAGTGACGGTGATGCAGATCGGTAGCCGGTAATTTTTTTTAGGTTTGCCGCAGGTTTTTATAGCGTCAGGTACCCCAATATATTATCTAATAAAGGTTTAACCCCCTTGAAAGCCCCCCAGGTAACCCTTTCACCCCCTATCACCACTGTCGCTAAGCGATCGTTTTTCTAAACGCTGTCTTAGTGTCGGTGATGCAGATCGGTAGCCAGTATTTTTTTTTAGGTTCGCCGCATGTTTTTATAGCGTCAGGTACCCCAATATATTATCTAATAAAGGTTTAACCCCCTTAATCGCCCCCCAGGTAACCCTTTCACCCCCTATCACCACTGTCGCTAAGCGATCGTTTTTCTAAACGCTGTCTTAGTGTCGGTGATGCAGATCGGTAGCCAGTAATTTTTTTTAGGTTCGCCGCAGGTTTTTATAGCGTCAGGTACCCCAATATATTATCTAGTAAAGGTTTAACCCCCTTGATCGCCCCCCAGGTAACCCTTTCACCCCCTATCACCACTGTCGCTAAGCGATCGTTTTTCTGATCGCTGTCTTAGTGTCGGTGATGCAGATCGGTAGCCAGTAATTTTTTTTAGGTTCGCCGCAGGTTTTTATAGCGTCAGGTACCCCCATATATTATCTAATAAAGGTTTTAACCCCCTGATTGCCCCTAGTTAACCCTTTCACCAGTGATCACCATATAAGTGTTACGGGTGACGCTGGTTAGTTAGTTTGTTTTTTTTAGTGTCAGGGCACCCGCCGTATATAACCCAATAAAGGTTTAACCCCCTGATCGCCCGGCGGGTGATATCAATTAGGTTTTAGCGTCAGAGAGGGTCTGCGTCACACCCCAGGCAGCGTCAGGTTAGTGCCAGTAACGCTAACACCCACGCGTGAAGCATACACCCCCCTTAGTGGTATAGTATCTGAACAGATCAATATCTGATCTGATCAGATCTATACTAGCGTCCCCAGCAGTTTAGGGTTCCCAAAAACGCAGTGTTAGCGAGATCAGCCTAGATACCTGCTAGCACCTGCGTTTTGCCCCTCCGTCCAGCCCAGGCCACCCAAGTGCAGTATCGATCGATCACTGTCACTTACAAAACAAAAACACACATAACTGCAGCGTTCGCAGAGACAGGCCTGATCCCTGCGACTCCAGTGCTGTAGGAGGTGATTTCACCACCACAGTTAAATAAAAAAAGCATATATGCCGAAGCATTGGGGCAGCAGGGGCGGAGGAGCGATTTTGCTCCTAATGCCGCGTACATACGGTCGAAATTCCGACGGAGGCTTGCCCGTGGAAAAGTCCGACCATGTGTGTGCGGCATAACTCTTTTGCGGGAGGATGCCCCCATGCTTCGGCATATATAAATGGTGCGTGTATGCCCATCATTGGTAGTGGGTGGATGAAGGGCCATATTCTAATGGTGGGCATACCCACCGATCAATCTCTTTTTTTCGTTCAGCCAACTGGCTGCATGAAAAAAAAAGATTACAATACATGTCCAACAACGATCAGCAACGTACTGGTATGTTGCTGGACTTTGAATGTTTATACCAGAATGATGCCTGCGAGTTTAGGTATCATCTTGGTATCATTCTTTTCAGCCTGCGGCCGGCTTTCATGTAAAAGCAATCCTAGTGGCTAATTAGCCTCTGGACTGCTTTTACAAGCAGTGGGAGGGAATGCCCCCCCCGGATATAAAAAGCGCCATTGGGAAATTGGGAAAGCATTTTATCACACCGATCTTGGTGTGGTCAGATGCTTTGAGGGCAGAGGAAAAATCTAGGGTCTAGAAGACCCCAGTTTTTTCAAAAAAAGAGTACCTGTCACTACCTATTGCTATCATAGGGGATATTTACATTCCCTGAGATAACAATAAAAATGATAAAAAAAAAAAATACTTGGAAGGAACGATTTAAAAATAAAATAAAAAAGCAAAATTTATAATAAAAAAAAAAAAAAAAAAAAAAAGCACCCCTGTCCTGCCCTGCTCTTGCCCAATGGCGAACGCAAGCGTCGGTCTGGCGTCATATGTAAACAGCAATTGCACCATGCATGTGAAGTATCACCGCGAAGGTCAGATCGAGGGCAGTAATTTTAGCAGTAGACCTCCTCTGTAAATCTACTGGGGTAACCTGTAAAGGCTTTTAAAAATGTATGTAGTTTGTCGCCAATGCGCGTTTGTGCGAAATTTTAAAGCATGTCATGTTTGGTATCTATGTACTCGGCCTAAGATCATCTTTTTTATTTCATCAAACATTTGGGCAATATAGTGTGTTTTAGTGCATTAAAATTAAAAAAGTGTATTTTTTAACCCAAAAAATGCGTTTGAAAAATCGCTGCGCAAATACTGTGTAGAAAAAAAAAATGCAACACCCACCATTTTAATCTGTAGGGCCTTTGCTTTAAAAATATATATAATGTTTGGGGGTTCAACATAATTTTCTTGCAAAAAAAAAAAATGTTTTCATGTAAACAAAAAGTGTCAAAAAGGGCTTTGTCTTCAAGTGGTTAGAAGAGTGGATGTAAGCTTCCTAACGTTGTGTATAAAATGCCAGAACAGTTCAAAACCCCCCCCCCCCAAATGACCCCATTTTGGAAAGTAGACACCCCAAGCTATATACTGAGAGGCATGTCGAGTCCATGGAATATTTTATATGTTGACACAAGTTGCGGAAAAACGACAATTTTTTATTTATTTTTTGCACAAAGTTGTCACTAAATGATATATTGCTCAAACATGCCATGGGCATATGTGGAATTACACCCCAAAATACATTCTGTTGCTTCTCCTGAGTACGGGGATACCACATGTGTGAGACTTTTTGGGAGCCTAGCCGCGTACGGGACCCCAAAAACCAAGCACCGCCTTCAGGCTTTCTAAGGGTGTAAATTTTTGATTTCACTTCTCACTGCCTATCACAGTTTCGGAGGCCATGGAATGCCCAGATGGCACAAAACCGCCCCAAATGACCCCATTTTGGAAAGTAGACACCCCAAGCTATTTGCTGAGAGGTATTGTGAGTATTTTGCAGATCTCGCTTTTTGTCACAAAGTTTTGAAAATTGAAAATATATATATATATATATATATATTTACTTTCTTCATTTTCAAAAACAAATGAGAGCTGTAAAATACTCGCCATGCCTCTCAGCAAATAGCTTGGGGTGTCTATATTCCAAAATGGGGTCATTTGGGGGGGTTTTGTGCTATTTTGGCATTTTATGGCCTTCGAAACTGTGATAGGTAGTGAGGAGTGAAATCAAAAATTTGTGCCTAGAAATCCTGAAGGCGGTGCTTGGTTTTCGGGGTCCCGTACGCGGCTAGGCTCCTAAAAAGTCCCACACATGTGGTATCCCCGTACTCAGGAGAAGCAGAAAAATTTATTTTGGGGTGTAATTCCACATATAACCATGGCATGTGTGAGCAATATATCATTTAGTGACAACTTTTTGTAATTTTTTTTTTTTTTTTTAGTCCTTATTCAATCACTTAAGACAAAAAAAAAAAAAATTCAATGGGCTCAACATGCCTCTCAGCAATTTCCTTGGGGTGTCTACTTTCCAAAATGGGGTCATTTAGGGGGGTTTTGTACTGCCCTGTCATTTTAGCACCTCAAGAAATGAGATAGGCAGTCATAAATTTAAAGCTGTATAAATTTCAGAAAATGTACCCTAGTTTGTAAACGCTATAACTTTTGCGCAAACCAATAAATATACGCTTATTGACATTTTTTTTACTAAAAGCATGTGGCTGAATACATTTTGGCCTAAATGTATGACTAAAATTGAGTTTATTTGATTTTTCTTATAACAAAAAGTAGAAAATATAATTTTTTTTTTCAAAATTTTCGGTCTTTTTCCGTTTATATCGCAAAAAATTAAAATCGCAGAGGCAATCAAATACCATTAAAAGAAAGCTCTATTTGTGGGAAGAAAAGGACACAAATTTCGTTTGGGTACAACATTGCATGTCCGCACAATTTACAGTTAAAGCAGCGCAGTGCAAAATTCTGAATTCACCTCTGGTCCTTTAGCTACCAAATGGTCCGGGGCTTAAGTGGTTAAAAACCAGAAGGAAAGTTCCACCTCTTAGAAGATGCAGCTTTGCTTCTTTTGAAATACCTTAAAGTTGTCATGTTTATTTGTCTGTGTGTCTTTGTTTTCTCCAGGTGAGCCGGATCTTCTGTCAAAACTGCTGGAGAGTGGTTGGTCCAGACAGTTAGTGAGGGGTCATAATGTGTATACTATTGTGATTTTATTGTAATTTCATGTTAATGATATCTATGGTTCCCTTCTTTTCCCTTCCAAGTTATTTTTTTGGTTCCGGTACTGGTCCTCAGGATTGAGGGCCATATTTTTTCTTCCAGACACTGGGGACAGTGTCTTGTTGTAGTGGGGGGAGCATGTAGCGCCCTGCTCCTGATAATTAAGCACTATGTTAAATTTAGTGGGTGTCTGAGCTGATAGTTAGCTCAGACTTTGTAATGATTAAGGCTAAATCAGCCTCTGTTCCGGCTATGGCTGTGTTTGGAAGGACTTCCCACTGTTTGCCTGTAGGTGGCGTTATCACCCCAGGCCAATGTTGTAACACAAGCAGTGTATTGGGTATTTTTCCCTGGGAACAGCTCAGTGGGAGTGGTCCCCCCGCTGAGCATGCTGGGGAAGGGTACTTAAGGGGCAGACGCCATTTCTCTGGGCTCTCTTTGCCTCGTGGCCCTCCTGGCTCGAGGTGTGTGGTGCTGGAATTTCAGCCGCGGAGCCATGTTGGCCCAAGGCTGCGTCTCTGCCGGGTAGGCCCAGTTGTCCTGACTGGGGCCTACACTTTGAAGGTGATCCTGTGCTGTCTGTCCTGCGGGAGAAAGCCATTCAATAAAGGAAACCAGGGGAGGACCTGTCCTGGAGAGGACCAAGTGGAAGGCTGGTATCTTGCAGAAGGCCTGGTGACCCTATTGGAGGATGCACCGTAGCTAATGTTACCTTACAGTGTGCCGGGTCAGCTTAAAGGCTCTTAAACTGTAAGGCTGGATATCCGGGTACTAAAATCCTGTGGCAGAGGATCATTGAACAGTTCAACTTAATCGTCCTAAAGGTCTGTGGCAGAGACTGTTATTTCTTTATTTGTTCGTGCATCATGCCGGCTGCTAGGCTAGTGAGAGGGGCCTATCCGGGCTAGCAATACCCACTTGAAGGAGAGTGGTGAGTGTGACTTTTAAAGCTTGGAAGTTTCCCCAGTGATCTGCTGTGGGTGCCTGAACCTTCCCCTAACCCTCCATCCCTCTACCTATGCAAGTTTGTTTGGAAATAAAGCCTGACGAAAAGGATTCATAACTTGTGTGGACATTGAACCTTCTATAGACTCTCATTCCCTAGACAACAAACAGTGAGGTAACGTGCAAGGCCCAAATCTAAACCAGCAGCTCCTACGGGGGTGTGCTAAACTTAGGCCGGGTTCACACTGGGGCGACAAACGCTCCGACATTGGGAGCTCATGTCGCATGACGTGTGAAAATCAATGTTTCCCTATGGGAGCCGTCTTAACTGGTCCGACACATGTCGGTCCGACTTTGAAAATGCTCCCTGTACTACTTTGGTCCTTCAGCCCATTGACTATCATTGAAGTCGGATCAAAGTCGGACCGCAGTCTTGCATGATCCAACTTTGGCATGCGACTTGTGCTCTGCTGCTCTTGAGGGGGAACTCCAGGCCAAATTTTAAATAAAAAACCGGCATAGGTTCCCCCTCCAAGAGCATACCAGGCCCTTGGGTCTGGTATGGGTTATAAGGGGAACCCCTACGCCGAAAAAATGGCATGGGGGTTCCCCCAAAATCCAACCCAGACCCTTATCCGAGCAGGCAACATGGCAGGCCGCAGGGGAAGAGGGGGGGGGACGAGAGAGCAGCCCCCCCTCCCTCCTGAACCGTACCAGGCCGCATGCCCTCAACATGGGGGGTTTGGGGCAGGGGGGTGACCTGTGGCCCCCCCACCCCAAAGCACCCTGCCGCCATGTTGATGAGGACAGGGCCTCTTCCCGACAACCCTGGCCGTTGGTTGTCGGGGTCTGCGGGCGGGGGGGCTTATCGAAATCCAGGAGCCCCCCCCTTTAATAAGGGGGCCCCCAGATCCCGGCCCCCCACCCTATGTGCATGAGTATGGGGTACATCGTACCCCTATCCATTCACCTGGTGGAAAAAAATGTCAATAAAAACACACACAAGTTTTTAAAGTAATTTATTACACAGCTCCGGAGGTCTTCTTCCGACTCCGGGGGTCTCTTCCGTCTTCGGGGGGTCTCCGGTGTCGTCTCTGCGCTCTACGGTTCTTCCTTCCTTCTGCCGGGCTTCCGCTATCTTCTTCCAGCTCTTTTGCTAGAGGGGCCCGGTCTTCTCCGTCGCCTTCTTCCCTCGCTCTCCGGTTCTTTCTTTCTTCCTTCTGCCGGCCCCTCCACTATCTTCTTCCAGCTCTTTTTCTAGTGGAGGGGCCGGTCTTCCCGTCGCCGTCTTCTTCCCTCTTCTCCTTCTCGATGTTGACACGTCGCTTCCTCCTGCTGTAATGCTGGCTAATCGCTCATCAACGATTTATATAGGCTTCTCATGACGTCACAGTCACATGCTCCGGGTGGCCCCGGAGCATGTGACTGTGACGTCATGGGAGCATGTGACTGTGACGTCATGAGAAGCCTATATAAATCGTTGATGAGCGAATAGCCAGCATTACAGCGGGAGGAAGCGACAAGCCAACATCGAAGAGGGAAGAAGACGGCGACGGGAAGACCGGGCCCCTCCACTAGCAAAAGAGCTGGAAGAAGATAGCGAAGGGGCCGGCAGAAGGACAACGGAGAGCCGGACGGGAAGACCGGGCCTCTCCGCTAGCAAAAGAGCTGGAAGAAGATAGCGGAGGCCCGGCAGAAGGAAGCAAGAACCGGAGAGTGCGGAGACGACACCGGAGACCCCCAAAGTCGGAAGAAGACCCCCGGAGCTGTGTAATAAATTACTTTAAAAACCTGTGTGTTTTTTTTTTTTTTTTTATTGACATTTTTTTTCCACCAGGTGAATGGGTAGGGGTACGATGTACCCCATACTCATTCACATAGGGTGGGGGCCGGGATCTGGGGGCTCCCTTATTAAAGGGGGCTCCCGGATTCCGATAACCAACGCCCAGGGTTATCAGGAAGAGGCCCTGTCCTCATCAACATGGGGGCAAGGTGCTTTGGGTTGGGGGGGCTGCAGGTCGCCCCAAAGCACCAAACCCCCCCATGTTGAGGGCATGCGGCCTGGTACGGTTCAGGAGGGAGGGGGGGCCACTCTCTCGACCCCCCCCTCCGGCCTGCCAGGTTGCGTGCTCAGGTAAGGGTCTGGTTTGGATTTTGGGGGGACCCACACGCCGTTTTTTCGGCGTAGGGGTTCCCCTTAAAATCCATACCAGACACAAGGGCCTGGTATGCCCCTGGAGGGGGGACCCATGCCGGTTTTTTGTTTAAAATTTGGCCTGGAGTTCCCACACCAAACACACTGCCTGTTATTGGCGGGGATCCAAGTCGGATACCCGTTCTTTGAAAGTCGGAGATATGTCGGCTTCATGTCGTAGGGCAAAGTCGGATCCAAAGTAGGATGGCTGTTGTGTCGCACAAGTGTGAACCTGGCCTTATGTATGACCTTAATGGAGTTGTAAAGGCAGAAGGTGTTATGCATTCTATGCATTAAGATAAAACACCTGTGTATGGCAGCCTCCCCAGCACCCTCAATTACTTACCTGAGCCCCTTCTCTCTGTAGCCATGTCCACGAGTGTCTTAGCTGTACCAGACATGCCTCCTGATTGGCTGAGACACAGCAGCAGCGCAATTGGCTTCCACGGCTGTTAAAGTCAGTCAGCCAATCAGGGGAGAGAGGTGGGGGGCCGGGGGTCAGTGTCTGAATGGATACACGGAGCTCTGACTCGGTCGCCCTCTGTAGCAAGCTGCTAGCTGAGGTGGAATTTACCAGAGGGGAGGGGCCAAGAGGGCAGAAGAGGGACCCGAGAAGAGGAGGATCTGGGCTACTCTGTGCAAATCCAACTGCATAGAAGTGGCAAGTATAACATGTTTGTTACTTTATTTTTAAAGAAGCCTTTACAATCACTTTATGATGGCCATACACACATAGATTTTTTTCCATTCAGCCCACAAGCTGAACCGATTCACACTACACAGCACAAATGGTAAAAAAAAAAAAAAAAAAAAAAGGGGGGGGGGGGAGCACTTAGGCTGGGCTCACACTATTGCAAATTGGACGTGGATTTCCCCGTATACAATTTGCATGTCAGGAGACTGTGACCGGCTCTCTATGGAACTGGTTCACACATCTCCAGAGCGAATTGCACAGGAGTCCCGTGCATCTTCTGGTCCATTTCAGGTCGGAATTTAGCCAAAAATTCAGACTGAAATCGAACCTGAAAACAGTGAACGGGGATACACGAGACTCCTGCTGCGAGCCGCTCTGTGCAGTGTGCGCCAAGCCTTAAACAGTAGGTCGCCTACTGAAATGTCTTAACCTGCCTGTGAAAACTATAGTGACCAGTCGGTTCCTCCTTTATTTTGGTATTGCCATGGCAGATTATGTAAAAAAATGGATGCGAGTGGTTGCAGTGGGCTACAAACGGTAGAGAGGTTTTTTTTGATCACACCCCATATTTCTTACCAGAAGCATTCCTTCACCCAATTTTAAAGCAAACCGCTAAAATATTAAAAATTATTATAGAGGGAATGTATGCACATTGAATAATGCTGACGAATCTGCCAAGAGCCACTGCGGAAAGACATGGAATTGCTGCGGCAGGCTTATCTCTATGGCTGGCCTGACACAGAAAATTAGCTTGATTCCCCATTAACAGAGTTGATGCAGGAATTCCGGGGTGTCTTCTCCTGGCGGAGGCAGCCAGTGATTATCGCTAGTGGCTATAGCTGCCGCTACCAAAAATCCAACAGGCTGTTTGTACCCAAGTTTATCCTTCAACTTGGTACATTCAGCCTGCCCATTAACAGTTCAAATCGGTCCGAGATTCGAACTGTGTATGGCCACGGCCTTACACCTGGAAGGCTGTACATGGTTGTTATTGCATGTTCCAGGGAAATATGTTTTGCAGTGCAGTGGCTTAGTGGTTGCACTCCTACCTTGCAGCACTGTGGTCATTGGTTCAAATCCCAATCAAAACTGAATGAAATCAATTTTCACATTGGATAAAAACAAGGACATAATTTATTCGAAAAAATGTCTAATACTGTTGATAGATTCTAACATTTAACTACTGGAAGAAAATATTACAAAATGAGGACTCAAGTACAAGACAGGTTTAGAGCAATGACAGGAGGCTTGCGGCAGTGTGTCAGAGTTTCTTTCTTTGCTTGATTCTTTTCTTTGAATTACTTGGAGAAGGCTTTCAGCTGAAGGCTCAGGAAACAAATGACCATTCCTATTAATCACATCACCAATAAAACACAGACTAATTTAATTATCTGGACATCTGACTGCATGGCAATGCTACCACATATTGTTAGGACAGGGTATTGGCAACCTGTTCCATAAAGCTGGCCAGATTGATGTCTCTTTCTGATAAGCCACCACATTCATGAGTGCTCAAAGTGATATGAACCTACAAACAAAAACATATTAGACACACGTTAATAATATACTAAAATTCACTGTCAAATAGCATGTATTAATACTGAAGCAACCGTACTATACAGTATCCTATCACATTAGCAAAAGCTTTCCTATATAGACAGCAAGTATTTTATTTTATTGACTGATCCTGGGTACAGCACTGCAGGCAAATGTCTGTTAGAAAAAGGTACATGCATAATTAAAAAGGTTATGATGCAAATCTCACTGAATGCAAAATGTGTGAATATTATCACACATAAAAGCAGAGATTAAAGTGCTTGTAAACCCTTCCATATACCCAGTGCAGGGACTATCTATCCTCAGGTGACACAGAGAGGAAATAAATTCTCCTACATAAGTTGTACCTGTCTATCTGATGTCTTCTCTACATCTGTTCAAAGTACTGAATTCATAAGCTTGCCTGAGTGCACACAAAAAAAAGGAGGGGCGGAGATTTGAAGTTCCACTCTGCAGAGCTCAGTGAGGAGAGGTCTGAGAGCTGATTGGAGGGGAGACACACCCCCCCTTCACAGAGCACACAGAAACCGAGCACAGGGTGTCAATCATCAGGAGTTCCCTCCCGTGTTACCATTTTTCTCTTTGGTGTCAGGAAAACTTGTCAGAGGTGATTCATGCTGATAGCAGAGAAATGAAGCAACAGACAGAATAGACACTTAGTGCTCTGGACCGAGACTAGTACACACTTTAGAGCAATGTTTCTCAACTGCAGTACTCAAGTACCCCCAACAGGTCATGTTTCCAGGCTTTCTATTATTTTGCAAAGGTGATTTGATCAGTTTCACTGCCTTAGTTAATACCGCAGCCGTTTCATCTGAGGGAAATCCTGAAAACGTGACCTGTTGGGGGTACTTGAGGACTGGAGTTGAGAAACATTGCTATAGAGGGATATGCTTTGTTCATATTTAATGTCTAAGGTTTACAAAAATTGATTCCTGAAAGGAAAAAAAAACTGTACTGTTAACTGAAGCCTTCAATACATCGTCAGTCCTGGTTACTCAAGGGTGCATTCATTCAAACTGGAGACAAGAACGGTCAACTTATTACTTGTTCACACCTTTGCGTCTGCATTTTCATGCGTTTTTTTTTATTTTTGAACGCACACATAGGAAACAGTGGCAATTCTTTTGTGGTGCATTAACAAACATTGGGCAATGCATGGTAAATCTCAGGAGGTGCAAACAGGGCCTTACAAAGTAGCAAAATGTATTACTAGAATGTAAGAGATAAAAATCAGGCGTTTCAGTCGCTAAAATCACTAGCAATTGTGGTAAAGTTGCCGCTGTACTTAAATTGAACACGTAGGAAAATCAGAAAAGAGCTCTGTTGTTACATGGAGTGAGATCATGAAACACTGTACCCTGCAACCTTTTTATTATCTGAACGATGAAGATTAGACAGGATAAAGGTGCACAGAAAAGTAGAAATACAATAAAGTATCTAAAGCCACGAACAAAAATTAAGATATTGCAGCTTCCCCATCCTTTGATGGCCACATTCATTTTTAGTATTTGCCTTTATTTTTGTCTAGTAATCCTAAACAGACAACTTGCCCTAGGGTAAAAATAAAAATACAAACAATATTCGCGCTACTAACACATATAAGCAGCTACAATACCTATGGAAAAAGCAAAAGCAAACAATGTACAAAAAATGTAGTGCTATGCGTAAAAATTATATATAACACCCAAGTGTAGTGCTCAAAAATAACTAGATCACAATAAATCTAATAATGAGTCCAAATATGTAAAAAGAATTGAAGAAAAGTCTTTGATGACCAAAACGTGAATGTTGTTGAAACTTCCAAATCAAATGGTGACTTTCAAAAAGCAAGTGACTTGTGACGTGACCACCACCACATGAAGGGGAGGCTTACCAGATGGAATGGACCCAGTAAACGTACGTCTAGAGGGTCAAACAGGCTTGATATATGTATATCCGTACATATGGGGTCCCAGCTGGCACTGCACACATATATATCCAAGATCCAGAATCAAGGATGACACCAGATATCCAAGCCCGATAGAGTAATGGAATAGCTCACATAGGAATCATTCAGGTCCAGTACCCCAGCAGGTCAGGTTTTCTGCTTGTTCCAACAAGCAGAAAACCTGACCTGCTGGGGTACTGGACCTGAAGTTTACTGGGTCCATTCCATCTGGTAAGCCTCCCCTTCATGTGGTGGTGGTCACGTCACAAGTCACTTGCTTTTTGAAAGTCACCATTTGATTTGGAAGTTTCAACAACATTCACGTTTTGGTCATCAAAGACTTTTCTTCAATTCTTTTTACATATTTGGACTCATTATTAGATTTATTGTGATCTAGTTATTTTTGAGCACTACACTTGGGTGTTATATATAATTTTTACGCATAGCGCTACATTTTTTGTACATAACTTGCCCTAGGGTGACAACGCTCACTCACTGTACTGTATCCATGGTTGTCACCCTGGATCAGGAAGTGTGTTAGAACTACAGACACATCCCACTTCTCATCTCTATAACATAACCAGCAGAACACTCAGGAAGTTAAGAGCCCAATGGATTTCTAGCAGGATCAACAGGAATTTAGTTGCACAAACAGATAAATATACTATTGCAAGTGTTTTGATATAACAGAGCAAATGGAATTGAATAAGAGAAACTCATTGTTAAGATTTACATATATTTTAAGACTGGACAAACAAACATACTAGGGCAGCATCAGGGGCAGACTGACAACTCATGGGTCCCCCGGGCAATAGGGGGATCATGGGGCCCACTGTGTCCCTGCCCACACTCAAGCCACACACAAAGCACCACCTACATATTGCAACTCAGCTGCATAGAGGGGGCATTTAAATATCTACTGCAGCATAGCCTGCATGGAAGTTCATGGCTTCTTTCTATAGAATCCACTGGGCACCTCCAGGTTTAAAGATGGCTGCCGCACAGCAGCCATCTTCATGTCGCAACCAGGGGCGTTTTATGAAGGCAGTGGGCCTGCATGTAAGATCATAATTTGGGAACAGCACAGAAAGAAGTCACACACTGCAAAAACTGGGTGTGGTTTTCGGGGGTGTAACCTGCTGGATGACTGAGAGGTTAATTACCTTGTGTGGCCATTAAGCTCCCACTCAACTCAGGTTCCCAACTTTTTTCTTTTACTGACAAACCATGGAAAATCTGACTGTGCATTGTTTACGGAGAACCTCTCCGTAAACCTTGCGCGCTGCGAGGGGGAGAGAGAATGAGATAACCTGCACCAGGAGACACCCCCCCAAATTTTATACTGTAATCTGTATAATCTGATCAGCAGGGTTTCCTGAGCACTACATCAGTCGTAGTGAAGGAGTCAGTGTTCAGTTATGCCACCTAATATTATGGACTCCTCTCACTTTCCCACCGCTTGCCGCCTAAATTTCCAGCACCCGCTAATTGGCAGTCAAATGATCTGGGACCTGTCCCACTAGTCCCTGATCAGAAGCTGTGGCTGACAGCTGTGGGAACTGGGAGCGTGCCCTCAGCAGACAACCTCGGGCTGCCGTTGATGTGTATCTGTGGCAACGGTAGGACATTAAAGCCCACTTTTCTTGCGTTATGCAGATAAAAACTTGGTAGAAAACTTGCATTGAAGTGAAAAATATGTTTTAATACATTTGTGCTGACTGCTTTACCTTGTAACAAAAAACTTTTATTCACACCATAGAGTATATACAACACTTTAGACAATATTTAAAAAGAAGGAAAGGCTATATAGGTATATGTATACATAGTTTCTGTGAACTGAACTACATGCAAACAAAGAAACAGTGCTTTTGATCACAAACTATTTCCTATTTGTAAACAAGTTAAATATTGATGGTCCCAAAACTTAGCGCCCTTTCACATGGGCGATCCGATCAGGTCCGCCTGTCAGTTTTTCAGTCAGACCTGATTGGAAAGTCTCTGCATTACTATGGACCAGCCGCTGTAAACAGACTTGTGTCAGTTTAGATCCATCTACCTCCAGGTCCGATTAGGTCCGCCAAAAGAAAATGAAGGAGGACTGCTTCCTCTTCCATTTGGGTGGACCGGATTGGAGGCAGCTGGGTGTAACCAGACAACAGAGTCCATTCTAACAGCGTCCGCTTTGCATAAACTGAGCAGACATGGACCTGTCATCTGCCCCGCTCTGCTCCAATCAGCAGGGGATCAACTCACAGATCCCGTGCTGATCGAAATGGAAGGTGCCTGTGTAAAAGGGCTCTAAACCCTGGCGTATACCAGCTACTACTTATCATTCAGAGTATTAATCATTTATAACATGCCTCTTGCCATCATCCAACCAGTTGATGATATTGTAAAGACTGCTTTACCTTGTTATAGACATTAAACCATTCCGGATGGTGATCTAATTTTTCAGCCTGTAGTGCTACCCGGGTCATAAATCCAAAGGCCTGCAATGAAATAAAGAAATTGTACACGTATTAAGTCAAGCTGTACAATGAAAACCACAGCCAAATTCAAGAGCTTTTATCAAAGCCAACTATGAAGACATCAAATGGCTGGTGTTGTAGCTGATCTCATAAGCAGCACCATGGCAATTGAAGATCCAGAGGCTAATATGGCAGCTTCCTTGGCTGTAAAGGATAGGAGGGTTTAGTTCCGCTTGAACGCAATCTACTGGAAGATATTCATAACTGAAGTCAGCGACTTCCTCCTCTTACGATATAAAGTTGGGTATATACTCGTAGCATTTTGTTCTAAGCTTCTGTGTGAAGAACATTTGATTTCCTTATAGATAGTGGGGTTGAATCAATGTTCATTTTTGACCGCAGTGATCATAAAGTTTGAAGGAGCAAGATATAAATGAACTTGTTCAAAAGAACAATTCTAACAGTATATGTAGTTTTTGTTCGGTAAAGTCCATTTGCTCCAAAAATCGAATGTCAAAAGAAAAAAAAAAATTACACTTTGAACCACTTTCTAATGACATTGGTCAAGCCATCAAATGTAGCTAGACTTTTCGTATACATTTTTATTTGAAAGAGCCAGCTTTGAAAAGATTATCTACAGTAGCAAGCTGGAAATTCTCTTCATCTTAGAGCACAGGTGTCAAACACAATGATCGCGGGCCGAATCCGGCCCTTTAGGCCATTTCATGTGGCCCTCGCAGCTGCAGGAGAGCTCCAACCCTCCTATGGTCCTCCTCCAGACCCTTACTTTCTTCTTTCAAGCAATGCATCCAGCTTCTTCCCAGCAGCATGAGGAAAGGGGGGTATACTGATGTAAGTGAGAGTAAGGGACTCAATTCTGATGGTGGGGTGGCTCTTGACATCTAATGTAAATGTAAGGGGAGGGGATGCGCTGGACATCTAATCTTACAGATATGATTGCCCTCAAAAGGGCCGATTGTAATGCTGATGCGGCCCACGATGAAATTGAGTTTGACACCCCTGTCTCAGAGCAAACCTTTCCCTTTTTCCAAATGGGTGATTCTGAAGCAGCGATTCTTCACTGCTACAAATCAATACTGCCAGTGATTCATTTATTTGTAGCTAGTGATGCAATCGCTATTGTAGCTGAAGATTTTGTCGCATTTACAGGTCAAATTCCTGCTAAATCATAACTTTAGTGATCGCAATTTGTACTAAAACCCCAGAGGTGAATAAAGAGCGATTGTTAATGGCAAGCTTGTCAAAGACATAAAACATTGCACAAACTCACCGAATGACTGAGTTACAAATTGCTATATAAATAGCCCTTAGAGCCCGCTCATACTAGCAAGCCAAGCTGAACGCACAGCCGTTGACATTACGCATTCTACTTTTTGCACACAACCTTATTCATCATCTATGGATGGAGGATGAGGCAGATGAAGACAAGGCCCACCCCCTCCATTCATAGATGGAATTTCATTCATAGGAGCTGCAGTACCGCCTTCTCTGAATGGAGCATCTGGGCGGAAAGAACGGCCATAGCTTGGCACTCTTAATAAAATGCCTATTACAGCCCTTTAGTTCTATTAATCCTGCCACACCATAAGATAATGTGTTTGACCCCTGGGGGGGGGGGGGGGGTCAGCAGCAACAGCTGGCAGTGTCTTAACAACTCCTGAGCAACACGGCAGGATGGGCGAGGCAATCTTTGTGTGTTTATTGGTCAGGCTTTGGGAGGTATAGTATGTAAATGACCTACACCTCTTCAACTATAGCCAAATATATTTTTATCTACTGGCACCCCTTACCTGCCTAGGTAGTTTTCTAGTAAAGGTAAACTAAGTCTTTAAACCAACTGGGGTGTTATTCATTTAGTCTTCTAGCTTTCGCATTTAATGCTACTTTAGTGTTGGACATGTATCTGTTGGGAATGCTTCTGCCTATCTATGACCAGCTTTGAGAATAAAGGGTCTCATGCTAAAGTGCAACGTTACCGATTGTTGGCGGTAATCCAATTTGCTGCACATTGAAGTCCAAGGGTTTTAAATATAGCGAGGGAGCAAGGCATAACAATCACTCAGCAGTGTGACATTAAAAATGAACTTGCATATTATTCATTCGATTTGTGTTAGAATATTTAATACATGTGTCTTGCTTACCCGATTAAAATCCTTGAAATGGAATTCTTTGTAAATAGCATCTCGGCCATCTAGCTCATTCCATCCAACTGCCCTCAGGTTAGGCAAGAGCTGATCTCGTTCTTCCCCGCTGAGTCTGTGAACCTTCCCAGCCTGTTGGCATAACAGAGATAAATAACTAAATCAAATGCAAAGTGTCATTTGCTAGAACTTACAGATGATTATATCTCTTCTAGGGCCCATTCACACCTACGTGTTGCAGCAACATGCTCAAGGGCTCCGTTTTATATGCAGCGCCATTTATTTTTAATTGCACTCCAATGTACCGTATGGTGACTTAACTGTGGCATTAACACTACTATACTCCAGCAGAGCCTTTCTCAACCCTTTTATACCTGAGGAACCTTTGAAAAAAAGCTTTAGGTTGCCAGAGAACCCTGTGCTAAAATTGATAATACCTACAGTCCATGGTACATTAGTGTGATCAATAAGTTGGAGAGAGAGAGAGGTTTAGATAAAATAAAAAGTGTAGCGATACCTCTGTCTCTCCTCAGACAGTATGGGCCACTGATTTCTTTCTCTTGGGTCCTGCAGAGAGTTACCTCTCTCCGTTGGAGTCTTCACCCTAGTTTGTAGGAAGAAGTCTATTTTCTCTTTCTCTACTCTAAGAAGGCCAATGTCCACACAGTAGGTTAAACCCCAATAAAAAAAAAGGTTTATTTTTATACGTTGCTTGAGGAACTTGACAGGAAAGATAGAATGAGAGAATATGAACAGGGAGGTAGGTTCAGGCACACAACACCTAAGCAACACTCGTCGCCACTCAAGCCCAAGTGGGTTTTGCTCACCCGGATAGTCCCTCTTACAGTGGTCCAAGCAGCCGGTGTGGAGCGCGAAACAACTACTTGCGATTTCCCTGGGATACGATCAGGAGATCCTCTACCTCAGAATCCTTAAGTCCCGAACTTCCCGGCCTAGTAACAATAAGACCTTAGGTGCCAATAGGGCACGTTACCAGGCTTTTGGCGGATAGTAATCTTCCCTCTGTCAGGTAGCCAGGCCTCTTCCGAGACAGCGAATCTTTCACTAATCCCCTTGGGACCGATCCTCCCCTGGCTTCCTCTCCTTCAGAGCGGGTCACCCCTCACTTGGGTACCCTGGGACTCCTCTTCGGGTGTAGGCCTCAGCCAAAAGGTGCTGGGCCTGCCCGAGACCGAAACACATGCACGCACCCTCGGCCATAAGAGCCACCAAAGGTGGTGTACGTGCCGAACAGGACCAAGGGGTCCCCTGGATCTCCTCACGCCCAAAGGCGTCTGCCCCTTAAGTACCCTCTCCCAGCATGCACAGCGGGTTGACCACGCCCACTGCACAGCTGCCGAGAGAGGACACCCAATGGTGTTGCGATACTCCCTGTGGTTCTACATGAGCCGGAGATGAGTGCCACCTACAGGCAACAGGGAACACTGCAGCCTGTAGCTTTCAGTGTAGGCCAGGCAATATCACACTGCAGTCTGTAGGCCAGGCAATATCACACCAGAGCCGAAGCAAGTTTTCAGGAAATCAACAGTCTGAGCCCAACTATGGGCTCAGATTAACCCCTAAATTTGAACATAGCGCCACTTAAATTGGGGAGGGCGCTACATAAGTAATATGACATACCTTGCATATTTGAAACCCAGAGCTGATAATTTTGTTATCAACCCCCTACAAAATAAATTTTAATATTTTTAAAATGCAGAAACACTGCAGAAAAGACAGGCAGACAGCACAAACTATGTTGTCCTCAAACATTAGCAGCCAGTGTAGAAGTGTCCCCTTACATTGGTGGTTGGCCCTTACCTTAGTCAATGTAGGTGGTAGATCAACCCCCCATTGCTCACTGTTCAAAAGGAACTCCTAGCAACATCAAGAGGAACCATAAGATTCCATGAAACATGTAAAAATAATGCCTAGTACACACAATGAGAAAATTGTAGAAAAAAAATACTGCTTTCGGAGTGATCATCTGATAACCTGATCGTTAGTACACTTCTTTTTATAAAATTACTTAAAAAAGGGACAAGCATGAAAATTTTCCACCGATAAGAGAGCGAATGATTTTGGTTTAATCAGTACAGTATTTGTCCGTACAAAACTGAGTGACCAAGACCATATATGTTTGGAAACAAAAGAATACATTTCAAAAAACACACATGTACATAAGTCTTCACAGCCTTTGCCATGACAATCAAAATTGAGCTCAGGTGCATCCTGATTCCATTGATCATCCATGAGATATTTCTACGGCTTTTTTGGAGTCCACCTGTGGTAAATTCAGTAGATTGGACATGATTTGGAAAGGCACACCCGTCTATATAAAGGTTCCACAGTTAACAGTGCATGTCAGAGCACAAAACAAGCCATGAAATCCAAGGAATTGTCTGTAGACATCGGAGACAGGATTTTATTGAGGCACAAATCTGGGGAAGGGTACAGAAAATTTTCTGCAGAATTGAAAGTCTCAATGAGCACACAGTGGCCTCCATCATCCGCAAATGAAAGAAGTTTGGAACCACAAGGACTCTTCCTAGAGCGGGCCGCCCAGCCAAACTGAGCGATCGGGGGAGAAGGGCCTTAGTCAGGGAGGTGACCAAGAACCCGATGGTCACTATGACAGAGCTCCAGCATTTCTCTGTGGAGAGAGGAGAAACTTCCAGAAGAACAACCGTCTCTGCAGCACTTCACCAATCAGGCCTGTATGGTAGAGAGGCCAGACAGAAGCCACTCCTCAGTAAAAAAGGCACATGACAGCCGGCCTGGAGTTTTCCAAAAGGCATCTGAAGGACTCTCAGACCATGAGAACCAAAATTCTCTAGTCTGATGAAACAAAGATTGAACTCTTTGACCTAAATGGCAAGCGTCATATCTGGAGGAAACCAGGCACCACTTATCACCTGGCCAATACCATTCCTAAAGTGAAGCAGGGTGGTGGCAGCATCATGCTGTGGGGGATGTTTTTCAGCATCAGGAACTGGGAGACTAGTCAGGATTGAGGGAAAGATGAATGCAGCAAGTACAGAGACATTCTTGATGAAAACCTGCTCCAGAGCACTCTGGACCTCAGACTGGGGCAAAGGTTCATCTACCAACAGGACAACGACCTTAAGCACACAGCCAAGATAACAAAGGAGTGGCTACAAGACAAGTCTGTGAAAGTCCTTGAGTGGCCCAGCCAGAGCCTAGACTTAAACATCTCCGGAGAGGTCTGAAAATGGCTGTGCACCGACGCTCCCCATCCAACATGATGAAGCTTGAGAGGTCCTGCAAAGCAGAATGGGAGAAACTGACCCAAAAATAGGTGTGCCAAGCTTGTAGCATAATACTCAAAAAGACTTGAGGCTGCAATTGGTGTAAAAGGTGCTCCAACAAAGTATTGAGCAAAGGCTGTGAATACATGTGATTTTTTTCGTTTTTTATTTTTAATAAATTTGCAAAGATTTCAAACAAACCTCATTTCATGTTGTCATTATGGGGTATGGTTTGTAGAATTTTGAGGAAAACAATGAAATTATTCTATTTTGGAATAAGGCTGCAATATAACAAAATGTGGAAAAAGTGAAGCATTGTGAATACTTTCCGGATGCACTGTAGGATATACAGTATAAGACCATCTCTTATTAATCAATTTTTACAGACATACCGATATAGGAGACGATCTCTTATTAATATCCATAACGTGTTGTGTACATGATAAATGTAAACAGGAAAAAAAGATATCGCATGCATTGCTCATTTCACCGTGTGATGCGCAGTGACAGAGGATGTCTGGTAACTTAGCAACTAAATGAAAAAATAAATATTGCTCAGTTAACGATAGGGGGGTGGGGGGGGGGGGGGGTGTAATAACAAAGCTGTATTGTTAGAAGGAAAAAAAAAGATAAATCCACAAACTGCCTCCTAGGAGAAGAATGTTTGAAATAGAAAGAAAATGAAAACTAGCACCAAACACGCCTGAAGACTAGCTACTAGTCTACTTCCATCCATATAATGAGGTCATCATGGCTGATTCACTTGCTCAGTAAGAAAACGTATATTCATGAGCAAGCAATCACAACTAGATGGTTTTTATTGCATATTTAAAACTCTTTGATAAATAGGTTTTGTTTTGTTTTTAAATGCCATGATAGCCCTCACAAAACACACATTTCTTCTCCTGGCGATTGGAGAGCAGGTCATCCCTTCAACCAAGGGGCTACTGCAGATGTCTTTGAATCTATGATATTTCTGACCACGTCGATGGTTAGTGGCTGGTTCGTGGTGCTCACTGAACCTTCCAGTTGACAGGTCACTCTCGCCAGGGAGTTTATACAGTATATAGGAACCAACTGGCATTCGTTCTGCAAACCATACCAGTCTGCATTTTTGGATTTGTTGTTATTTGACTGAAGGTTGATGGGTGCAAATTGTCTGGGCTGTCGCATTCTGATGACAATTACGAAGGCACCCAAAATCTGTTAGGCATCGCATTTGGAAGGCACACATATACTGTTTATCAGAAGAACAAATGGGATGGGGTAGGTTGTAGGTGCTATTGTTCCTGAGATAAGTTTGCTGGGGGTGTGCTTAGTATGTAGACATAGTGGTAATATGTAATTTCCCTACAAAAATCATTCCGCCTGTGAACATCCTATATCATAGGGAGGTCATGGAGTTATGCTGGATGCCAGCTCAAAATATACATTTAATGTACTGTATATACACTATATTACCAAAAGTATTGAGACGCCTGCCCTTACACGCACTTGAACTTTAATGGCATCCCAATCCTAAGCCTCGTACACACGGTACGAAAATTAGAAGTGAATTGTCGTTTGATAGGCTGTTGTCCGAAGTTTTTACCAATAGTACGCTCCTTTCAACAATTGTTTTCCAATTTTCGCCCAACAAATGTTGGATGACAGGCTAGTACATTTTTGGCGACCGACATCTCCACGTCTGATTTTTCGGATGGTCAGTAGACATATCCGTCACACAAAAGTTGAAAAGGACAAACACGCATTCGCGGAATCAAGGAACGACTGGGAAGAGTTTGGTCTTGTAACCTACCATTCGTAATCTAGAATTAACATTCGTGACGCGGCAATTTATGAAATGTCAAAATTCTCATCTTCTTTAAAATGGGATAATAATGAAGCTGCTTTAACTCTTTTTCGGATTCCATTACACCCCCGCGCGACTTACTAGCGGCACATATAACGCTGATACCTAAACCAGGTAAGGATCACTCCTCAGTAGCGAACTATAGGCCCATATCCCTTCTAAATGTAGACCTGAAATGGTACGCCAAGATACTTGCCAACCGTCTTGTACCCCTTCTGCCCCAACTAATAGACTTAGATCAGGTAGGCTTCATCCCGGGTAGAGAAGCAAGGGATAATACGTTAAAGGCAATTAACATTCATCATTTCCTAACCTCGAAGCGTAGACAGGGATTTATGCTTTCCCTTGACGCGGAGAAGGCCTTCGACAGGGTGGCCTGGGATTACATGACGGAAGTTTTGCAATTCTTGGGTTTTCCCCAACGCATGGTCCATTTCATACTTGCACTTTATGCCAATCCCACTGCTAGGGTACGTGTCAACGGCCACCTGTCGAGGGCTTTCTCCTTGTCCAACGGTACAAGACAAGGCTGCCCCCTCTCCCCGCTTATCTTTGTCCTTACTCTTGAACCACTGCTAAGCCGTATCAGAGCCAACCCGGACATCAAGGGTGTCCCCATAAATCAACATGTGCACAAATTGGCTGCTTTTGCGGATGACATCCTCCTCTTTCTGACAGAACCTCTCACTACTATACCGAACTTATTGAAAGACTTCCAGATCTTTAACTCTCTGACCAACTTACAAATCAACTTCGGAAAATCCACTGCCCTCAATGTCTCTCTACCCTCCGACATCTGCTCACAGTGTAAGGTCAACTTCCCATTTAAATGGGACAACCACTCAATTACGTACCTAGGCATTCAGCTTCCCTCTTCCCTAAAAGACCTATACTCCGCTAACTTCCTCCCTCTGCTACAGTCCATACGGAAAGATCTACAGCGATGGTCCGTTGGTCTTTTTTCATGGTTTGGAAGGGCGGCTATCGTCAAAATGAATGTCCTACCTAGAACCCTTTACCTGCTACAAACAATCCCGATTAAGATCCCTCCAGCCTTTTTTGCTGCATACAAGAGAGCATGTACGGAATTTGTGTGGGGCAGGCTCAGACCACGAATTAGTTTTGCCAAACTCACCATACCTAAACTTAGAGGGGGCATGGGGCTCCCAGATATCCACAAGTACCACCAGGCCTGCCACCTAGCTAGAATAGTCGACTGGAACATACACGCGATGACCAAAGCATGGGTCCAACTGGAACACTCCTTCTCACCAGTCCCGCTATCTCAGACCCCTTGGATTGGGCCAAAAAACACCCCGACTCCCTGTAAGGAACATCCGCTCATTCAACCCACACTAACATGTTTCCGAGAAGCGTGCAAAAAGTATCGAATATCGTCGACTCTGGGCCCAATGACCCCTCTAAGACTTAACCCAGACTTTGAACCGGGACTGCCATCCTCCTTTCTTTCAGATTGCTGGCCACATAGTCACATCCGAGCTGAACACTTCTTCGAAAATAACCACATGCTCTCTTACACAAACCTGGCCTCTAAAATGATCACGGGCTCCTTCCCCTTTTGGACCTACGTCCAACTTAGGAATTTTTTTGAAAAACCCAGCCCGAAACCGGATTGGGCTTGGAAACACACACCCTTTGAATCACTCTGTCTCAATGTTACACCACTAACTCACCTGATCTCCAGCACTTATGCACTTTTTTATTCTGACCAACGTCCGAAACTGAACTGGGCGAGCCACAAATGGGAATGTGAACTCGCCATTACCCTCTCGGACCAAGAGTGGGAAAACACCTATGCCTGCATACACAAAGGGTCTGTTAATGTTCATACACAGGAAAACGCGTTCAAAGTCTACTCGAGATGGTATAAGACCCCCCTCAGACTACACCACATGTACCCTTCCCAATCCCCGCTATGCTGGAGGTGCGGGAAGGACATAGGCTCCCTGTTACACATATGGTGGACATGCCCTAAAATCAAACCATTCTGGACAGAAGTCCACCGTCTTATCAATTCCATCACCACGCACTGTCTAGAATTTACCCCAGCGCAATTCCTACTTCACCACTCCAACATACCGCCAAGAACATACATGAAGTCCCTGGCTATGCATATGGTCAACGCTGCAAAATTGTGCATACCAGCGAAATGGCGTTCACCGGAACCACCTTCAATAGCGGAATGGTTCCAACGCATACACAAGATAGCAGAAATGGAGGACTTAATACATCAGGCCAATGATACACCCTCTAAATATACGCGTTCTTGGGCATGCTGGCTGCACTTTATCACTACAGATGAATATAGAGGATGTGTCGCATGAGGGCCCTCCGGGAGCCGTGGTGGGAGGAAGAGTCCTACTTTGACTCCCCTTTTCCAACTTCTCTCGCCTTCCTTACTGTCCTGTTCTCAACCCTGCTCTGATCCCACACTCCGACCTCCCCTTCCCTGCCAATCCATTCTCAAATATACGCACTCCTGTTGATGCTGTACCACTCTCACTATCTGAATTGCCCTTTCTAGATACTATCTGATAATGTTCAACCCTCCTGGTACCCGATCCCCACTAGGTTTATATGACTGTATATACCCCTTTTAAAATCTCCCTTCCCTACCCCTACAACTCTGCATGCCCGCCCCTTAGATTCCCGACTCACCATACACCACCATGTAGCCACATGACCATACTTTTTACATGGTGATTAACCTTCATTTGATTTCTCAGCTACCTTCTCAGAGTTATATTTAGACATCTGTTAATATTTAAATGTAACTGGTAACAGTAAGCATTAAGTAGTAGCAGTACATACTCAGGCGTTGTCGCATTTGATCACCATATTCGCCTTAATTGGCGGCTGCGCCCGCTATATTGTTTGGCGGCTGTGTCCGCAATTAAATGCTCTATTGTATACCTTGACTTCAAACTCAATAAAATCTGTTTAAAGAATAATGAAGCTGCTTTGCATGTAGTTATGCCAAACATATTTTAAAAGGCATTTGTTTTGTAGGATCTGAAAATCGCGAATCAACATTCAAACTTCTACTAGCACAAAATTAGCAGAAGGGGCCCAAAGGGTGGTGCTTGAGAAATGAACTTCCTCTTTATACACTCCTCATTAGTACGTCACTACATTCGTGTTTGTCAAACAACGATTTGCCTACCGTTTAATACAAGACAAGATCCTGGCACATGCCCTTTTGACAAATCATCAGAAGCTTGGTCGTCCAACAATCGTACCGTGTACGAGGCTTTAGTCTGTAGGGTTCAATATTGGAGTTGGCCCACCCTTTGCAGCTATAACAGCTTTAACTCTTCTGGAAAGCCAGTCCACAAGGTTTAGGGTGTCAATGGGAATGTTTGACCATTCTTCCAGAAGCACATTTGTGAGGTCAGGCACTGATGTTGACAAGGCGGCCTGGCTCGCAGTCTTTGCTCCAATTCATCTCAAAGGAGTTCTATTAGGGTAAGGTCAGGACTCTGTGCAGGCCAATCATGTTCCTCCACCCCAAACTCACTCATCCATGTCGTTATGGACCTTACTTTGTGCACTGGTCCAAATCATTTGGTGGAGGGGGGATTATGGTGTGGGGTTGTTATTCAGGGGTTGGGCTTGGCCCCTTATTTCCAGTGAAGGGAACTCTAAAGCCTCGTACACACGATCGTATTTCCATTGGACAAATCCGTGGAATTTTGTGCGAAGGGCGTTGGCCGTCAACTTGGTATGCATACAGACGGCAGAACTTTTTCAGCCAACATACACAAAACTACGCATTTTTTTCAGCTCTTTAGCGCCACCCTTTGGGCAACTTCCTCTAATGTTGTGCTATGGTTAGCATTGGTTTGGAGCATGCGCGTTTGGATTTTTTTCCGATGGACTTGTTTACACACGATCGGATAATCTGACGGCACACATTTGTTGTCAGAATTTTGAAAGCATGCTATAAAACATTTGTTGTCGGGAATTCCGACAATTGTCCGATGGAGCATACAAATGGACGGATTTTCCGACAAAACCCTGCCATCACACATTTGTTGTTAAAAAATCCGATCATGTGTACGAGGCTTTAAAGGCATCAGCATACCAAGACATGTTGGACAATTTCATGCTCCCAACTTTGTGGGAACAGTTTGGGGATGGCCCCTTCCTGTTCCAACATGACTGCGCACCAGTGCACAAAGCAAGGTCCATTAAGACATGGATGAGTGAGTTTGGGGTGGAGGAACGTGACTGGCCTGCACAGAGTCCTAACTTCAACCCGATAAAACACCTTTGAGGTGAATTAGAGCGGAGACTGCTAGCCAGGCCTTCTTATTCAACATCAGTGCCTGACCTCACAATTGCACTTCTGGAAGAACGATCAAACATTCCCATAGACACACTCCTAAACCTTGTGGACAGCCTTCCCAAAAGAGTTGAGGCTGTTATAGCTGCAAAGTGTGGGCCAACTCAATATTGAACCCTACGAACTAAGATTGGGATGCCATTAAAGTGATTCTAAAGTGCCTCGGTCCTTCGGGGACTCTCCCTCTTGATTGGCTGAGACACAGCAGGGGCGCCATTGGCTCCTGCTGCTGTCAAACAAAGTCAGTTAGCCAATCAGGAAAAAGAGGGGCAGGGCAAAACGATGGCTCCGTGTCCGAATACACACACAGATCTACGGCTCGGGTTGGGTGCCCCCATAGCAAGCTGCTTGCTGTGGGGGCACTGGACAGGAGGGAGGGGCCAAGAGATCCGACAAGGGACCCGAGAAGAGGATTCGGGCTGCTCTGTGCAAAACCACTGCATAGAGGAGGTAAGTATAAAACACATTTATTATTTTTAAAGAAAAAAACAAAAGACTTTAGTATCACTTTAAAGTTCATGTGCTTATAAAAGGCAAGTGTCCCAATACTTTTGGTAATATAGTGTCCATCGAGAGCTGTCTATAGGGCTGTCCTATAAAATTATTAGGCTGAGAGCAGGTCAATGCCTAGGACACCAGGGTAAAAAAGTAACATTGGTTCAGCACCGTAATTTATATTCTCTCTTTGCCTATGGCAATTCTAACAGAGGTTTTGTTCCTTTGTGCCTGTCTATGTACCCTCGGCAAGTTGTACTGTCAACTCTGCCTAATTATCTTCTACTTAGACCTTTGTAAGCATAGTAAGCACATTGTAAGGCCTATCATACACTAGGTTGTACCAAAATAATGAGTGGTATGCACTTTTGTTTAATGGAAGGAATTAGTTTAAATTATGTGAAATTTAAAATACATCTGCATTTCTAAGATTTTAAGGACCCCCGTATGAAGTTTCTGTCCTCTGCAGATCACTTTAATTCTTTCCTTATGCATAGACATGTGGAATTTTTCGGGCTGGTCCTTTGAAGATAAACAGCACAAACCATGTACTGAAGATTTCTTCAGAAACATGGGGGGGGGGGGGGGGGTATCTAGATGTATAATTGGCTGTCCGTATTCATAGAATATGCTCCCTATACATTTGTGACTATTGCCTAAATTGTATAGCCAACAACCTTTTATCTAGTTCAGAACAGGGAGGGGTTATAACCTATCAGTTAATTTTTTTTATGATTCTGTCCTTTTGGGGAAAATTCCCTTCATTTCCTGTAATGACGATGCAACAGAAAATAAGAAAAATCCCACCAATGCAAGTTCCATTCTCCTCTTGGACCAATCATTCTGAGCCAGGGTTTCCGTGTAACCCTGGAGTTCCTCCAGAGGTTGTCAGTGAATCCTTGGGCTAAGGACTAATTGACCCCCATTTGAAAGTGCCTGCACAACTCCAAGGCCAACGCCAATTGGCATTGCCATCTGCAGGACACCAATGATCTTTGCAGCGGTTTGTAAGGGAGGGGGACATTCCTTCCACTGGCCAACAAAATAAAGGGCATTTTACCTCTGCGTTTGGTACAGATGCCATATTCACAGAACACTTTGCATTTTATAAAAGATTGCAAAGCGGTCTCTGATTGGATGAGGTGGGACAGTGACATCATGATCTTCACTGCTGGGCACAGGATCCAAAAGCTAGTGGCAGTCACTGTGCTAGAGACACCTATTACTGTGATTTCCACCTTCCACAGAGATCGGCCAGGTATGGCACATGCGTGCGTATTCAAGCTGAACCAACGTACCTATGCAAAAATATTCAATACGCAAACTTCTGCTTTAAAGCCAACCAGCGCTATACCCATTAGGACAAATTAACAGCTTTGCTTTCATTTCCCCCATTCCCCAGGAGCAGTTGGTTACCTTTCCTTCACTTCCCCACAGCTCTATTCAGCACTGGGAGCTAAAGGAAAAACACTGCACTTTCAGATATGGGATGGTACTGGCACGCAAGGATTCCATAGCCTTGTGTAAGTTTTGACTCCGGAGACTTGCAATTCACGTAGGGCTTTGTCTTCACTACTGGATGCGAATGGAGAAGTGGGGGAGTGAAAGGCAAGTAAATGTATGCCAATGAGGTGGTTTGCATTAAAGTGAACCTGTTGCTTTGACCTTAATGGGGGGGTCTTTTTTCCATTATGCTGGAAGGCTAGCCCTCAGCATCATCAGTCATCCTTGTTAGTCTGTGCATATCCTAAACCTTAACAGCACAAAAAAGGAGCACATTTAAGAAGGTGAATGGGACTAGATTTCCCAACCGAACATCTAAAGTCAATATCTTCAGGCTTTGGTTAAAACGTGAAAGTGTTGAAACCCCTTTCTGGTTTTTATTGTTGCCTGTGTCCCCACTGGAGAGATTCACCCCCTCTATTATATTAGTTCTGATAACAACTGTACCTGAAGGTAATGGGAAACCTCAAATGTTATAATGGTCTCCAAAAAAGAAATGTAGGGAAAATTCTTTCCAATTAGGGTACTCATTCTGGCCAAGGCTGTCTAGTGAACTTATTCGCGCTCTTTACGTTTAGAGGAAAAAAAAGATTATCTCCAAATACGGAAAGGTTTCTTTACAGTAAGAGCTGGTTCACACAGGGGCAACACGACTTGCAGCGCGACTTTGGGAGGCAACTTGGACACGACTTGAGCATGAATCACAGCGCGACTCCAGGCAACTTACAAGGCAACTTCAAGTTGCCTCCAGGACAGGTGACTTTCCAGTGGCCAATCAAACAATAATCAGCTTTGTGGGAGGGAGGGGTTTGCCTGGAAAACTCTTTACTTCCTGGAAAGTTGCTTCAGTTAAGACAGGGGATCCGACTTGGAGGCAACTTCCAAGAAATCTATGGGTACAAGTTGCCTACAAGTCCTTTTTGAAGTAGTACAGGAACCTTTTTTTTTTTTAAGTCGGAGCGACTTCAGTAGTCTACATTAAGACGGCTCTCATTCAATTACATTGGTTTTCTCATGTCGTGCGACTTCAAGTCAGATCCAAAGTCGCCCCTGTGTGAATGGGCTCTAAGAGCTGTATAAATGTGGAATAGACTCCCTCCAGAGGTGGTTCTGGCATACTCAGTGCTTTAAAAAAAAGGCCTGGAATCTTTCCTAAAATGTACAGAATAACTTGGTAGTAACAGTTATAGGTGTAGCGCACCCACCTATCCCCCTTCTGCATTAAACTCGGCTCCTTGCAGGGGGAGACAGGCACACCGCACCAGAAGCCCGTACCCTCCTGTGTAAAGAGGTTGAGCAGTGTTGTTTTTGTTCCTTGTCTGCAGCCAGAGACCAAAGTCCTCCCGAGAATGATTCTCACCTCTACCGTGGGTAGATGCAAGTCCTTGACTTACCCAGGAACGTGAATGTCCACACCAGCTGAAAGTCCAACTCAATATTTATTTTCACTTGAATAGCAAATAGTCTCTTGGATAGAAGAAAGGTTGGAGCAAAGACACAGGACAGCTTAAAGTGGTTGTAAACCCTTATATCAATTTTTTTTTTTTAAACTACCTGTAAGAGAAAGGCATAATGAGCTAATATGACTAGCATAATAGCTCATTATGCATCACTTACCTAAGATCGGGGCCCCCGAAGCCGTCCTCATCTACCTCTTCAGCCGCAGCCATCTCTGCGGCGATAGCCGGAAGGTTACTTCCGGCTATCGCCGCTCCAGCCAATCACAGCGCCGCTCCGGCGCTGTGATTGGCCGGAGCGGCGGAGACGTCACTATGCGCATGCGCGCAGGAGCCATCACATTCGGCTATGCCCAGCGATTGCTGGGAAGTAGCCACATTTGTGAATGGGATTAACCCCATGAATGTGCCGTTGTCTACGGCACGCATGCGCCGTAGACAGCGGCGCCTGTCATTTAACTAAAATATCTCCTAAACCGTGTAGGTTTAGGAGATATTTCTTGCACCTACAGGTAAGCCTTAATCTAGGCTTACCTGTAGGTGCAAGTTGAAAAAGTGGGTTTACAACCACTTTAAGGTGTGGAGGAGGTCCAGGCACAAACGTAGCTCAACTCTTCTGAATGTTCAGGTTTCTCAAACAGTTTTGGCGCACGGTCAATGCCACAGACCCTGTGAATAAGGTCACTGCCACTGACCTGGTGAACCTTGGTTTCTTCCTAGGACATGGCCCCTTTCAGGGAGAAGACGTCCCCCCAGAGAGTCAACAGACCCTTCCTTCACCGTGACCACAGCATTGGTCCCTTGGAACAGATCCTCCCTTCTCTTAGGGTGTGGGTCCCCTCGCAAGGCGGCACCCTGGACTCCTCGATCCCTAGTGGACCCCAGCCAAAGGTTGCTGGGCCCCAGGCCGTTGCTGTAGCTCCTGGGCCTCCATACCCAGGCAGTCAGAAACGGTGAGATAGTACCTCACCCCAGGCTAAAAGGTGCCCGAGGTGGAACCGGAACACGGCCTCCGGGCCGAGGGCACCCGGAGAGGACCCACACACGCACTCCCAGGCTGAAGGTGCCTGGGGGTGGACCCCGATCAGAAGATGTCTGCCCCTTTTATAGCCTCTCCCGGCACGCACAGCAGGTTCCCCGCCCCACTGTAGGCTGCCGAGAGGGGTCACAAAAGGCACAGCACTGTATTGATAGTTCAACCCCGGCCCAATATGGCAGCACCACCCATAGGCCACAGGGAACTCCACACCAATACTATCCCCATAGGACAAAAATGGTCCATAACGCCTAACAATTTAAGGTGTCTGAGCCTGGTTACCACTCAGACACTTCCCCTAAATTGAACACCCCGCTACATAGGTAAAGTTGATCCAGGGAAAATCCAATTGCCTCTGAGGATCAGGAAGGAATTTTTTCCCCTGCTGTAGCAAATTGGATCACGCTTGCTGGGGTTTATTTGCCTTTTTGCAGCAACATGTGGCATGTTATGCTCATCGGTGCCCTGTGGTGTTCTTATATCAGAATGCAATTGCTGATACTGCTGAAAATATAAAATGCATTGCAAGAAATAGTGCATGCACCCTTTCCTGTTTACTTTGATGCATTAGCTAGTTCAAATAAATGCGCTGCCTTAACACAATGCACATCAACACACAACGTAAGACATGTGTGTTAAACACAATACACAAGTGTAAATTGGTGCTTACAAAATGCATAAAAGAGGGTCTTTATTTTGTTACTGTTGTTTGTGCTGCTGTATTAACTATAGTCTGCCTTGTTACATCAAATATATAGTTTGTACTGAAGCCAGTCTGACCACAAAATGTATAAATGCAAAAAAAAATGAAGAAGATCTTGTTTCCCCCGTCTAAGTTATGTCTACAATTTGGGTCGCTTGAGAAAAAAAAAAAAAAAAAAAAGTCTCAACATGTGATTATTATTTAGTTTGTTTGCATCATGGGATCTACAAAGGCTCCCAGATGTCCTCTGTTGCGTTTTAAATGACATTTGTAGTCGGTATTGGGCAATGCTAATTAAAGCAGCCAGAGAGAAATGGAAGAAGCACTCTGCAAACCTTCCCCTCCTCTACAAGCACAGCTCATTAACTGTCTGACTTCCAGCATGGGACTTTATTAAAGCACCCCCATCATCAGGGCTACATGGATAGTTTTCACTTTGTAACCATTCGGCTAATAAACCGTATATTATCCAATATTTAGAGTTTGTATGGAGACAGAAATAAAAGCCTGACAGAGGATGTAAAGCAAACCACCATGTATCGCTCTTAAGAGGGCAACACTTGCATAAACAAGCCCTTATGCCAATACACACGACCGTTTTTAATGTCATTGAAAAAAAAAAAACGTTTTATCCTCGACGTGATTCTTCTCAAGCTTGCCTTGCCTACACACTATCGTGGAAAAAAAAAATGCTTGAGTAAAGCGCGGTGACGTACAACGGCACTATAAAGGGGAAGTTCCATTCGGATGGCGCCACCCTTTGGGCTGCTTTTGCTGATCCTTGCGTTAGTAAAGTTTGTTGAGAGACGATTCGCGCTTTTCAGCCTCATGCTTTTCAGTCCGTTACAGCGTGACGAGCGCTCCCGTCTCATAACTTCTGCTTCTGAGCATGCGCATTTTTTTCACGTCGTTAAAGCCTACACACGGCCGTTTTTCATGACGTGAAAAACAACGAGAAAAATTACAGCATGTTCCAAATTATTTATGGGAATTTTTAACGTCGTGGAAAATGCTCTGGAGCCCACACACGATCGTTTCTAATGACCAAATAAAAAAAAGACATTTTTCTCGTCATGAAAAACGGTCGTGTGTACTCGGCATAAGAACGGAGTAAAAGTAACAAAGTAAAGAAATAAATAATAAAAAGTTATATACAAATAAAAGTCAATAAATACAATAAATAAAAGCCATTGAGTAAGAACAATCCTTTAGGACTCCTCGGATATCAGGCAGTGTTTTCATACTTACGCCTTGCTCTCAGGCAATAAAACAGAAGGAACCAATGGGAGCTCAGAACACAGCGGGGAGCTCAGGTAGGTACATATAAATGACCATCCAAGGCTGGGATTGATCCATAGTCGCCAACTCTCTACCTTCCCCAATATGTACATAGAGGAAAGGAAACAACGCCTTATCACACTGCACTACTGCCCCAGCTATTCATTAACTAATGTACTTTGACTTCAGATGAGACTCACCACCTGCACATCAATCAAAGTCATTTTTTTTTCTAAAAGAAAAGATGATAAAGAGAAGGAAATCAGATCCAGAGACATTAAAGCATCACCTTACCATGTCTTCACAAGGGATTTAGCAACTGGTGGCTGAGCCTGTGTGCTGTCACTGGTCCCAGCTGAGCTGCTGCTGCTTGTCTGGCTGTGTGATGGGGGAGGAGGCCTGTCCTGGGAGTCCGCCCAATGTAAATAGTCAGGGCTGAGCCTCCATCCCAGTCATTCAGCAGCACAGCAATCCCCATACACCGCAGCCAGGAGCCATGTTTGGAGGTGATTACACTGCTCCATGTTGTCTGCAGATCATTATCGCTGCAACTGGTTAATGATCTCCCATGTACCTTATACACAAGAACTGCTTACATAAAGTATCCGCTGTCGCTGGTCTCATCAAAGTGCAATCAATTTCTTCTTAGGCCTGGTACACACAATAAGATTATCGGATGAATGATCGTCCATTTTATTTTTTCTTTGCATGCTAGACTCATATCAAAAATGAAGAGTTTAGTAAAGTGACGAAAATTCTCATACGACAAAATAAAAATTTGATGTGATTTAATGTGTTGTAGAGTATTTGTATTGTATTTTCGAACGACAACTGTACTGATTAAGCGAAAATCGCACAATCTGGTATCGTATGAGAAAAATTTTCCTGCTTGTCCCATCAGAGAAAATCGGATGAACTGTCGTGATTGGCTCTCGAAAGATGTGTACTGACGCTCAGATTATCGTATGCTTGCTTCAAAAGCCGTATTTTTCGTACGATCTTCTGATCATGTGTACGGGCCATTACTCTGACTCATTCACATGGGCATATTTATTTATTTATTGTAGGTACAGTTTAATACATAGCTAAATTAAATAGCATTTTGTATCTGCCTGGAGTCCAGCTTTACATCAGAACTTTACCATGTGTCAAGGGTAAACTGAGGTTCTGTGTGCTCCCAGTACACTGACTGAGCTGGGAGCGCAACCTGATCACATGACGGCTGTGAGTGCGGTCACATGATAGAGAAGCTGTACTGCCTCCCGGCAGTTTAAAAGATCATCAGGAGGCGGCATGAAGGGGTTAAAGAAGAGACTATGGGGTTGATTTACTAAAGACAAATACACTGTGCACTTTGCAAAGTGCCGTTGCATTCTGCAAGAGCAGTTGTTTCAGAGCTTAGTAAGTGAGCAAAAGCTCTGCTGACTTCCACCATCCAATTATGTGTAGCGACCTCACCCTCTCTCTCTTCTTTAGCGGTTACTTTGGCTTCGGTCTAGGGGTACCTTGGAGGGGAGAGCGAGGTGCGCCACGGCCCATTTCCTCTAGATTACAGCGTGTAGAGGTGAAGGCCAGCATAAAATTACATTCAGGCTGTGTATACGCTCAGAGCCAGGTCTGTTCTGCTGATAACCCCCTTTGCTCCCAGTAATTGGAGTACCACACACTGAAAAAGGTCCAACACGTATTTATTCTATAACGGCAAACAAATAGTCCTTTGCGAGCAGACAGTTTGAGACCCATAGAACAGTCCCGTATTGGTGGGGAGTAGGTCAAGGCACAATCCTCAAAGAAACTAAACCGTTGAGGTTTCACCAACGGTTGCTAAGTACAGTGGCTGTTAAATGGACTTTTTAGTTGCAGAGTCTCTTCCAGCGACTCTAGTGAACAGGAACTGGAGTTACCTTCGCTACGTTACAGCCCCTGTCAGGGGGAAGACATCCCTCCAAGGGAGTTACCAGAGGCCCCGCCGTCACCGGATTAATGCTGTACCGGGCTATTCGGAAGGGTTACACTCCCCGGCCTCCTCGCCTCAGATACAGGTCCCAACACCTTAGGGCCCCCTCGGACTCCTCCACCCTCGCGGAACCCAGTCGAAGTTACTGGGTCCCAGGCCTTGGCCGTAGTACCTCACCCCAGGCTTAAGGTGCCTGGGATGGACTCCATCCCTCGCTCCGGCCAGGTCAAGGGCACCTGGGCCCGGATCTCCGGAACGCCAGCACCCAGGCCGAAGGTGCCTGGGTGCGGCCGCGTCCTCCAACCCTGAACCCCGAGGTCAGGGCGTCCGCCCCTTTTATCCCCTCTCCCTTTGCGTCACAGCGCTGTACCGGCGCCAGGAAAGGACAAAAAGGTACAGTCTTGCGGTGCAGGTTCAACTCCGACCCAGGGCGACAACGCCACCTGCACGCCACAGGGAACCTTGCACCACCAGAGTCCTCCAAAACCACAAAAGGGATTCTCAGATTCCCTAACAATTAGTACATCTGGGTTAAATAACCCAGATGCTCCCCCCCCCAAATTTAAATACCCGCTACATATGTGTAAGAAAAAATGCATTTTTTTTTATTCTCCTTGCATGTGATTGGGTACTTTTTGCAAAGTGAAGCCTTGCCTCATCTACTAAGCTCTGGAGCAACTGCACTTTGCACAGTCTATTTGCCTTTAGTGAATCAACCCCAAAGTCTCTTCTGCAATAAAAGAGTCTTACCTTCCTGCTTGCAAGTAGGGATGGGCTATCTGTTCAAATCGAACATGAGTTCGACTCGAACATCGTATGTTAGATCGATCGCCAAAGATCGAACATTGTGGGCCGTTCGCGCCAAATTCGAGCGGCGCGTCATGGGCCATAATGCACTGCGTCATCGCAGTGCATTGCTGGCTGATGATTGGCCAAGCATGCACTATGACCCACATGCTTTGGCCAATCACAGCGCGGTCAGCGAAGAGAGCCATAATTGGTCAAAGGCAGGGTGCCTTTGGCCAATTATGGCTCACGGGGTTAAGTCCACGCCCCACACTATATAAGGCTGCCTGCACGTCGGCCGTGTGTAGTGTGTTGGTGGCGTTGTTGAGAGAGAGACAAAGAGAGACAGACAGAGAGAGTCATTTAATTTAATTTGAGCAGGCAGGTGATTCAGTTAGCTGCGGTGTATTTAGTATATATATGTGTAGCGGGGTCTCCATTGAGGCTCCATGGACTACGTTACCCAGAACCCCGTTTGGCACCCAGGGTGCATAGGGCTGCCGCAGAGACTCATGGGTGGGCTATAAAAGGGGAGGGCGAGGCTAAGCTCGGCCTCTTTGGACACCGCGCGGCTGGCAAGAGGACTTCCTGTGCGGACCTGCTGCGAGTGCAAGGCCCGAGGCCTGGGCCTTGCGCACTTCCAGAGAGCCTTCCACCTCGCTGGGGAGCTTGTGCGGCTGCAGACATCTACCTGCTTCGCGGACGTCAGTGGACCGGAGATCAGGCGGTGGCGGATCCTGTGTGTGTGGACACAGAGGTGGGAGTCCCAGACTGGGATCGAGTCCGGAGGGGTGAGAGAGCACCTTCTCACAACTATAACTGAGTACTTTATTAGGCCTATTAACTGCCTTGGCCCATCAGGTTATACTTTCCCTTTTCCTGTCAGGAGACTAGTTGCAGAACTGAGTTACATAGTCTCCGGGGAGTTGCTTCCATTGCCTTAGACCCTTATTGGATTACAAATATTGTTCCTGTATGTGCACCACCGATCATCTTGCATGCGAAGATTCCTCCTTTAAAGACTGAGCTTTAACTGAGTCAGGCCTGACTGGGAGTTTATAGCATTGCTGGGCGCCATATTGCTAACGGGGACTCCAGCTATATGTCAGTGTGTGATAGAACTATTTGTGCACTATAGTTGATTAGTGTTAGTATTACTGCAGGGCTCTGCATGCATGTGTTATATGTGATATTGATCGTTAACCTCTATATACAAGTAAACCTTTTTACAGTTGATCATTCTGGTATTGGAGTCTATTACTACATTCTACCACTGTTTAAATGTATTGAGGGATTGTACATGAACTGGTATAGAGTTATACAGATATACCACCCCTAGACTAGCTGTGCCAGAGAAGGGTTGAGCAGATTGCCGGGGGTTGGCTGTGCTGTGTACAGGGCCCGAAACAAAAAACAGCGGCTCTCTTTGTTTGGGGGTATCGCCAGGGCCGGACTGGCCTACCGGGAGACCGGGAGATTTCCCGGTAGGCTGCCTGTCCTGGGGCCGGTTTCACTTGCGGCTGCAGTGCTCCCTGTCCCCTCTCTCCTGCTCCTGTGTATCACGGAGCTGCCTGGCTGGGTCTGTGTTCGGCAGGGGCGGCGCTGTAACACGGTCCCGTCCTCCTAGACCGGCTTGTGTGATAGGCTGAACACTGACTATCTACTATCACAGGAGCCCGTCTAGGGGGGTGGGACCGTGTTACAGCATCACAGCCGAACACAGACCCAGCCAGGCAGCTCCGTGATACACAGGAGGAGATGCCCGCCGTACAGCCCGCAGTGTGCCTGGATAGGAGGATAGGATTTGGCAGGGGGAGCGCATATAGAGGAAATTAGCTTTCTATATTCCTCCATACAGCCGCTGAATGCTTGCAGGAGGGGGAGGAGGAGAATCAAGCATTCAGCGGCTGTATGGAGGAATATAGAAAGCTAATTTCCTCTATATGCAGTCCCCCTGCTTCTCCTCCTATCCAACTTCTTTTGCTGGCCCCTCCCAGTTCTCCTTGTGGCTCCCCCCAGTGCTCTGCTTCCCCACCACTCTCCAGCCCCCCCCCCCCACAGTTCTCTCCACCTCTGTTGTTTCTGACCCCCCCCCCTGCTCTCCTTCCCCACCACACTCTCCAGCCCCCCCACAGTTCTCTCCACCTCTGCTCTCTCTGCCCCCCCTCTCCAGCTCTCCCCATCACTCTCCAGTCACCATCCCAGTGCTCTCCACCCCTGTCCCCCCCCCCAGTGCTCTCCACCCTTGTTCTTTCTCCCCCTCCCCCCAGTGCTCTCCTTCCCCACCACACTCTCCAGCCCCCCCACAGTTCTCTCCACCTCTGTTCTCTCTGCCCCCCTCCCATCACTCTCCAGTCAGCATCCCAGTGCTCTCCACTCCCCCCACCCAGTGCTCTCCACCCCTGTTCCCCCCAGTGCTCTCCACTCCCCCAGTGCTCTCCACCCCTGTCCTCCCCCCCCAGTGCTCTCCACCCCTGTTCTCCCCCCCAGTGCTCTCCACTCCCCCAGTGCTCTCCACCCCTGTCCTTCCCCCCCAGTGCTCTCCACCCCTGTTCTTCCCCCCCCAGTGCTCTCCACCCCTGTTCTTTCTCCCCCCCCCAGTGCTCTCCAGCACTCCCCATCACTCCCCAGCCCCCACCCCAGTGCTCTCCGCCCCCCCACAGTGCTCTCCAGACCTCCCGTGCTCCCCACCCCTGTTCTTTCTCCCCCCCAGTGCTCTCCACCCCTGTTCTTTCTCCCCCCCCAGTGCTCTCCAGCTCTCCCCATCACTCCCCAGCCCCAGTGCTCTCCAGCCCCCCCGTGCTCCACACCCCTGTTCTTTCTTCCCCCCCCCAGTGCTCTCAAGATCCACCCATCGCTCTCCAGCCCCCCATGCTCTCCACCCCTGTTCTTTTTGTCTCCCCCTCCAGTGCTCTCAAGCTCCCCCCAGTACTCTCCGCTCCCCACCCCTGTACTCTCCCCCCTGCATTTTGCCCCCACCCACGTGCTCTCCAACCCCGCCAGTGCTCTCTCCGCTCCCCCTGCATTTTGCCCCCACCCATGTGCTCTCCAACCCCGCCAGTGCTCTCCGCCCCCATAGTGCTCTCCAGCACCCCGTGCTCCCCACCCCTGTTCTTTCTCCCCCCCAGTGCTCTCCAGCTCTCCCCATCACTCTCCAGCCCCCACCCCAGTGCTCTCCAGCCCCCCGTGCTCCCAACCCCTGTTCTTTTTGCCCCTACCCATGTGCTCTCCAACCCCACCAGTGCTCTCCACCACCCCATAGTGCTCTCTAGCACCCCATGCTCCCCACCCCTGTTCTTTCTCCCCCCAGTAATCTCCAGCTCTCCACATCACTCTACAGCCCCCACCCCAGTGCTCTCCAGCCCCACCAGTGCTCTCTGCCCCCCATAGTGCTCTCCAGCCCCCGTATTTTCCACCCCTGTTTTTTCTGGCCCCCACTAGTGCTCTCAAGCTCCCCCCATTGCTCTCCACCCCCAGTGCTCTCCAGCCCCCCCGTGCTCCCCACCCCTGTTCTTTCTTCCCCCCCCCAGTGCTCTCAAGATCCACCCATCGCTCTCCAGCCCCCCATGCTCTCCACCCCTGTTCTTTTTGTCTCCCCCTCCAGTGCTCTCAAGCTCCCCCCAGTACTCTCCGCTCCCCACCCCTGTACTCTTCACTCCCCCCTGCATTTTGCCCCCACCCATGTGCTCTCCAACCCCGCCAGTGCTCTCTCTGCTCCCCCTGCATTTTGCCCCCACCCATGTGCTCTCCAACCCCGCCAGTGCTCTCCGCCCCCATAGTGTTCTCCAGCACCCCGTGCTCCCCACCCCTGTTCTTTCTACCCCCCAGTGCTCTGCAGCTCTCCCCATCACTCTCCAGCCCCCACCCCAGTGCTCTCCAGCCCCCCGTGCTCCCAACCCCTGTTCTTTTTGCCCCTACCCATGTGCTCTCCAACCCCGCCAGTGCTCTCCACCACCCCATAGTGCTCTCCAGCACACCATGCTCCCCACCCCTGTTCTTTCTCCCCCTCAGTAATCTCCAGCTCTCCACATCACTCTCCAGCCCCACCCCAGTGCTCTCCAGCCCCCCCATGCTCCCCACCCCTGTTCTTTTTGCCCCCACCCATGTGCTCTCCAACCCCACCAAAGCTCTCTGCCCCCCATAGTGCTCTCCAGCCCCCCGTACTTTCCACCCCTGTTTTTTCTGGCCCCCACTAGTGCTCTCAAGCTCCCCCCATTGCTCTCCACCCCCCAGTGCTCTCCACTCCCCCCTGCTATTTGTACCCCCCAGTGCTCTCCAGCCCCCGTGCTCTACACCCCTGTTCTTTCTGCCCCCCCAGTGCTCTCAAGATCCCCCCCAGTGATCTTTACCTCCCACACTCTTAGCCCCCTCAGTGCTCTCCAGCCACCCCCTCTCAGCCTCCCGTGCTCTCTACCCCTGTTCTTTTTGGCTCCCCCCAGTGCTTTCAAGCCCCCCCAGCGCTCTCCGCTCTCCACCCCTGTGATCTCCATTCCCCCTGCTCTTTGCCCCCACCCATGTGCTCTCCAACCCCGCCAGTGCTCTCCGCTCCCCCTTCTCTCCAGCTCCCACCCAGTGCTCTCACTTCCCCAGGACCAGAGGACAGGCTGACTGGGGCTGGAAAATGAGGACGGCTGAAGGTGCAGGTGGCCAGGGACCACTCCATCTCACAGCAAACACATCCTCTGGAAGGAGAATTGTCCCCATTAAAAACGAGAACAGACCCTGCCTGCTGATGGTGATCATGGACATCCTGCTGGCATGGAAGGTACCGTACTGAGCATCAACAACACACCTTCCCACAGACAGGGACTGCAGACTGGGACATGGGGCATAGGAGAGGCTGCATTCATGGGCACAGTGAGACTGCATTCAGAGGCACAGTAAAGCTGCATTTGATGGGCACAGTGATGCTGCATTGATGGGCACAGTGAGGCTGCAATGATGGGCACAGTGAGGCTGCAATGGTGGGCACAGTGAGGCTGCATTCATGGGCACAGTAAAGGTGCATTTGATTAGCACAGTGAGGCTGCATTTATGGGCACAGTGAGGCTGCATTTATGGGCACAGTGAGGCTGCAATGATGGGCACAGTGAGGCTGCAATGATGGGCACAGTGAGGCTGCAATTGTGGGCACAGTGAGGCTGCATTCATGGGCACAGTAAAGCTGCATTTGATGAGCACAGTGAGGCTGCATTTATGGGCACAGTGAGGCTGCATTTATGGGCACAGTGAGGCTGCAATGGTGGGCACAGTGAGGCTGCATTGACGAGTACAGTGAGGCTGCATTTGATGAGCACAGTGAGGCTGCATTTGATGAGCACAGTGAGGCTGCAATGGTGGGCACAATGAGGCTGCAATGGTGGGCACAGTGAGGCTGCATTGATGGGCATAGTGAGGCTGCATTTGATTGACACTGATGAGACTGCATTTGATTGGCACTGGTGATGCTGCATTGAGCTCTTGTATCATGTCTGCAGCCTCTGACCATATCCTGTATCATGTCTGCAGTCTCTGAGGGAGTCTGGAGAGGAGTCAAGAGTGGGAGCACCGCCGGGATGGGGGTCATGGGAGAAGTCAGATGTGTGTGGACTGTGGAGAGGAGACTATATAGGATAAAACCAGAGCCACCAAGCTGGAGCCGACTGACTGAGCCCTGCACGGTGCACCTGAGAGGAGGTCAGTGACAGCACCGCTAGGCCAGTCTGAGGGGGGTCACTTATGTAAGGGGGAGTGAATACGATAATGTAAGGGGGCACTGATATAAAGATTCCCCCCCTATATCAGTAACCCACCCCCCCTTACCTTAGTGTATAGTTTCTGCGGAAGGTGGTCCCCCCCCCCACATTCTAAATTCCTGGGGTCCCCCTTGATTATTGACCACTTTTACCACTTTTAACTGGAATTTGTGTTTATATATATATATATATATATATATATATATATATATATATATAAAGCCCTATGTGCTTTCATATCTGTCTTATCTATATATAATACACTCTTCAAATGTGCTTTAAAATGTATGGTTTTCCCTTTCATGAACAAGAAAATAATGACGTTATGCTGTTACGCTGGTATAATAATGGTGTGGGGCTGGTATGAAATTTTTTCCAGGGCTGGATTTTATTCCCAGTCCGGCCCTGGGTATCACTACACGTGGGGGCATTGGTCCGGGATCCTGTATACGGCAAGCAAACACGCCAAAAGTACCGGCATGGACCCGCTAGAAGTGAAAGCGTGGTGCGAAGCAGCCAAAACAAACCCAGACATGTCAGTGGTCGTTAGTCTCCCGGGAGAAGAATGGTCAGTAAGCGCGGCAGAGCGACTCGCAGTGCCGCTATCCCCAAATAATACACCATGGGTGATAGACCTGAAATCAGCCCCAGACACCTCGTTTCAGTATGCACTGATAGAGTGGATGGATGGAGTAAGGGGGAACTTTAAGGGGCAAAGTGTGCAGACGCTGGATAACAAAACTTATGGTCTGGCGCACGCAATAACTGTGAAGACGGAGTCAACTCCGCCATCCCCAACGGGATCACCGCCAGGAATACCCCATGCAGCAGAGAGGCAGAGAAGGATGACACCTCCGGTGACACCCATTACAGCCATAGGGCCAGAGCTTTTAAATGCCTTGGGGGATCTGCTCACAAAGTGTCAGAAAGCAAACACGGTACACATAGAGGCCAGCTACCGGAAGCTGAGAACATTTTCGGGGAGGCTGCCCGTCCCTGTAGGGGAGGAAGACTTCGATATCTGGATCGAACAGGCCTTGTCAGCAGTAGAGGCATGGGAGGTGCCTGAAGCGCAGAAGAAGCAGTGCGTGATGGAAAGTCTGAAAGGCGCGGCTGCGGACGCTGTAAAAAGTCTCCGGTTTGGAAATGCTGCCTGCACGGCTTATGACTGCTTAGCCATGCTACAAGAAGAGTTCGGTCAGTTAGAAAAAGTAACGGAACTGGTGTATCAGTTCGAACACACCTTTCAGCAGCCAGGAGAAAAGCTGTCGGAGTATGTCAGAAGACTGAACAAGATGCTTTGTCAAATCGTGCTAAAAAAAGGGATGGTACCCCAAGCCATAGATGCGGCAAGGATGAAGCAGATCTTAAAGGGAGTGCTGCGCTCGGATCTGGTCTGGCTTCACCTAAAAACCTCTGGAGGAGGAATGTCACTGAATTACCCTGATCTAGTAAGGATCATTAGAGATGAAGAGGCCCTGCAGAAAGATCAGCAAGCGATCAAGGCGCATACCTCTTCTACACCGGTAATGGTCAGGTCAGCCATGACCCCTGAAAGAGACTCAGAAGTAGATACCCTGAAGTCGCAGATGTCTCAGGTGTTGGAGATGCTGACCTCTTTAATGGCAAAGGATCCAAGGGTCACAGAAAATGGGGGAACAAAGACGGAGTTGTTCCCAGATACCTCAGCACCCACTTCCCTACAAGATTGGGGGGATATGGTCTGTTTTAACTGCGGAGGAGCTGGCCATATAGCGAAAGTATGTTCCAGCCCCAAGAAAAAGAAGATAAATAATCGCAAGTCGGCGGAAAACTCCAGAGGGACCCGGTGAAGGAGTCAACCGGGTGCCCAGCATCTCCAGTGAGCTCCATTGGACCCAAACTGAATGAGAAGCCCAGAAGAAAAGGGGGCAAACCCCCTCAGAAGAAGAACAGTGTTCCTCAGCGAGAATACACACCTAAAAAGAGAAACAATGTCCCTCAGCGGGAATATACACCTAAACAGAGGAGGGGGATCAATGCATACCGAGCCCAAGAGGAACAAAAGCCAACAGCCAAACACAAGAAGGAAAACTTCAAAGGAAAATGTAGGGATCAACAGAAAGAGACCCCTTTGAAGTCTTATCCGTAAGAACTGGTAGGCCCCTCCCCCGTAGTACCTATTCAAGTGGAGGGAGTCTACACGAGAGCCATCTTAGATACTGGGGCGCAGGTGACCTTGTTATACCGGGACTTCTATGATAAACACCTGAGTCACCTACCCATCCAGAAAATTGAAGATTTGGAAATATGGGGAATCGGAACACAGAGTTTCCCCTACGATGGTTACTTTCCCATAAAACTGACCTTCAACTCCTCAGTAGCCGGGAGGGCTGAAGTGTTCGATACCCTGGCAGTGGTGTGCCCCCGACCGCCTGGAGCCAACAAGAACTCCTTAATAATAGGGACAAACATGGACCTGGTCCGGAGGCTTTTGGCCCCTCTAGCAGGAGGAAAGAATCCCACAGTCACCAGAATCCACCCAATGTTAAAGACAGCCTATCAGCGACTAGTCTTAGAACAGAAGGCCCCAGAAGATGGGGTGGGTAAAGTCTGGAGACTGGCGAAGAAAGGAATAGTATTGCAGCCCGGTGAGGTGACCTGTCTCAGAGCCACTGTGAAGCTTACTTGGGAGCAACCTGGCCCCTTTGTCATGTTGGAACCAGACCCCCGGGAAGAATACTCAGGCTTAGAAGTAATCCCAGAAATGGTTCCGGTGAGAGCTTTGAAGAAGGCACACTGTAAGGTGCCGGTGAGCGTCAGGAATACCACGGGTGTCCCCATGGAGATCCCCGCCAGGATGTTGCTGGGCCAGGTGAGCCCTGCTACCCCAATTGTCTTATCAGATGTGGAGAAGACAGAGGGAGACAGGACTGTTTGGGAGAAGCTCTGCATGGAGAACACGAACCTACCAGGGGCCTAGAAAGAGAGGGCAAAGGCCCAGTTGACCAGATGGAGGAAGATTTTCTCTAAAGATGAGTTCGATGTAGGGTGTGCGAAGAGTGCCACCCATCGAATCCGCCTCCAGGAAGACAAGCCTTTCAGGGAGAGGGTCCGGCGAGTTCCTCTAGCCGACCTTGAAGACCTGAGAGAACAGCTCGCCGAGCTCAAGCGAACCGGTGTTATACGGGAATCTAGAAGCCCCTATGCCTCCCCAATAGTGGTGGTCAGGAAGAAGAAAGGGTCATTGAGGTTGTGTATAGACTACAGGACTCTCAACAGGAGGACGATACCCGACCAGTATACCACCCCGAGGATAGAGGATGCCCTACAGAGTCTATCTGAAGCCAGGTGGTTCAGTGTCATGGACCTAAAGAGTGGATACTACCAGATCCCTATGCATCCAGAAGACAAGGAGAAGACAGCTTTTTCTAACCCCCGTGGGATTCTTTTTTTTTTTTTTTTCTCAAACAAGTTCTTTATTGAGCAGTTGTAAAAACAAAAGACAGAATACATCCTCGCACAGTTCCAGATAACCTACAGTATGACAAATCAGTGTGACTCAGCACACCCAAATACACTTTATTCAACCTTCCCCACCTGCCCTCCCCCAGATCACCGTCATCTCCTGTATACTGGTCCTAAACCAGGTCAGAACAATCGATCATATATCAAATCCAAAGGTGCCAAACCTGGAACACTCAGCCATGGGTCCCATAGTTTGTCATATTTTGTACAAGTCCCTCTGCGTTGGTAGACAAGTTTTTCCATCCTAAGCGTAACCCCCATCTGTGTGATCCACTCCTGTACCGTGGGCACCGCAGTATCTTTCCAATGTCTCAAAATCATCAGACGGGCCTGGAATAAGGCCCTACTAATAGCCTGCCTGGGGATACCCCCCAACTGGAGGTGATCTAGTATCCCCAGCAGGCAGACCCGAGGGTCCAGTGGTATCTGAGAGTGGAAAGCGCCATTGATAGTGCCAACGACCCGCGTCCAGTACAAGTGAAGCTTCGGGCATCTCCACAGCAAGTGAATGAGATCCCCGTGATCCCTGTAGCACCTGGTGCAGGACGGATCGGGGGTCACCCCCATGCGGGCCAATCTAGCCGGTGTGTAGTGAACCCTCAGAAGAATATAGAGCTGAGACAACCTATGAGCCACGTTCAGGGAGCACGAGGGGACCGCTTGTAAAGCCTCCTCCCACTGCTCTTCCTCGAACGCGCCCACGTCCTGTTCCCACAGGGACACTGCCCTCAAGGGGGCGCCCTGTAGAAAGAGGTTAAGCAACCTGGCATAGCAGCAAGAGATGAACCCCTTGTATGTCGTCACCTCAAACAAGCAGCTGAAGACCGGCGCCGAGTCCAAGGACCAAACGTCCGTCTCCCTCTGCGCTTCAACTGCGTGTCTAAGCTGGAGATAGTAAAACTGCATGGAGACCGGCAGTCGGAACTCCATCCTTAGCTCCTGAAAAGTCTTTAACCTGCCATCTCTAAATATATGAGTCATATGTGACACCCCATACTGCGCCCATCTCTGTCCATACGGCAATTTGGCAATTTCCCTATAGTATTGGTTTTCCCATATAGGACTGTAGACGGTAAAGCCAGTCACTCCCTGAAGCATCCGGACCTTATTCCAAATTTTTTGCATGAGTGCATACGTGGGGAAGAGCTTGTTAGATTTACTGTACCTCAGGGCCTCCAGACCATCCGCCACTCCCCCCCTCCCCCCGTCGTGTAACTAAGTAGTTGGACCGAGGGGTCCATCAAATTCAGTGCCAGGTCCTGGCGAGGGGATATAACTCGTGCAATATGCTGCATTTGTGAAGCTAAATAGTACAGCCAGGGATTGGGCAATGCCAATCCCCCGTTGTCCTTGGGGCGCTGCAATTGTTCAAGCTTGACCCTAGGGGGTTTGGAGAGCCATATAAGTGATCGAAAGATCGAATTAATAATTCTAAACTTTTTCAGAGGGATAACCATGGGGGAATTGTGTAGTACGTACAGCAGCTGCGGCATAAGGATCATTTTTATCAGGTTCACCCTCCCCACCAGTGACAGCCTCAATTTGCTCCACACCTTTACCCGATCGCGACAGCGGTTGATCAGAGGGGTGAGATTAAGGTTAACATATTCGAGCAAGCAAGCTGTGACCCGGATGCCCAAATATTTAAAGGACTTAGCAACAGGGATGTCCTGCAAGGTCGGAGAGAATGCCGAAGGATCCCGATCCAACAACAGGAGGGAGGACTTAGTCCAATTAATAACTAACCCGGAGTATGTACCGAATTGCCGCACTATAGCCATGGCCACAGTCAGTGAAGTGGAGGTATCCCCAAGGAGAAGCATAGTGTCATCTGCATATAACAGGATCTTCTCCTGAAGATCCCCATATCGAAATCCCTGCACTGAGGGACAGTCCCTAATCAAGGCAGCTAACGGCTCAATGGCCAGGGCAAACAGGAGTGGGGAGAGGGGGCAGCCCTGTCGTGTGCCTCTATGTAATTTAAACGTATGCGAAATCCTTCCCCCCTCCCGTATAGCCGCTACCGGTGAAGAGTACAGCAGCTGCACCCACTGAATGAACTCAGTCCCAAACCCAAACTTCCTCATTACCGCCCACAGATAGTCCCATTCGACGCTATCAAACGCCTTATGGGCATCCAGGGATAGCAATGCCCGGTCACCTACATTGTCCGCCCGCGATTGAATGTTCAGATAAAGTCTACGCAGATTTATCGCTGTCGATTTTTGGGGCATAAACCCAGACTGATCCGAGTGAATTATAGTAGATATAACCTTATTTAGTCTCACTGCCAGTGCCTTGGCCAGGATCTTAACATCGTTTTGTAAGAGCGAAATGGGCCTGTACGATCCCGGGTCTAAGGGGTCCTTGCCTGGTTTCAGAATTAAAACAATGTTAGCTCTAGTCATGGACTGGGGGAGGATACCGGTCACCTTTGCTGCATTAAAGACTCTCAGCAGGTGCGGTAGCACCTGCTCTCCATACTGTTTGTACACTTCGGCAGGAAGCCCATCATCTCCCGGTGCCTTCGAATTGGGAAACATGTTAGTCGCCGTCTGCAGCTCACCCAGGGTCAAAGGGGCATCAAGCTCCTCTCTAGCGGAGTCCGTCAAGGTAGGTAGAGGGACATGGTCCAAGTAGTCATCTAAAGACTCTAACGAATACGTACGCTTGGATTCATAAAGGGAAGAGTAAAAATGACCAAGCTCTGTCAAGATTTGGTCTGGGGAGTTAGTCACCACTCCCGAGGGAGCACGTAGTGCTCCAATTGAAGGGGACAGCTGCTGGGAATGGGCAATGGTCGCCAACATGCGGCCTGTGTGCTCCCCCTCCTCATAGAAAGCCGCCTTCTGAAAAAAGCGCTTCCTCTCTGCGCCTGAAGACGTGACCCGGTACAGGGCATCCTGCGCCGACAGCCACGCCCTTCTATTCAGTTCAGACGGGTCCGTGACATAGGTGCCCTCTAGTTCCTTGGCCAACAGTTCCATTCCCTCCCTCCGAGCATGAGTCTTCATCTTAATAGCCTGTATTTCTGTAATAAATATACCCCTCAAAACAGCTTTAAAGGCCTCCCAATCCCTGGACACAGTCTCAGGGGCCTCATGAATACGCCAAAATTCCAAAATTTGGGACTCTATCTGTTCATGAGACGAAAAGAGATTCATCCAAAAGGCGTTCATCTTCCACGGGGCCTTGGCCACTGCGGAAGGGGGACGCACCTCCAAAGACACAATCAGTGGCGAGTGATCCGACACGCTTCTGGGAGCATACTTCATCCCCGAAACGTAGCGCCCAGCCGCATAAGAGCATATACATAAATCAATCCTGGACAAAGACGAATTGCCCTTTGAGAAGCATGAAAATTGCTTCACTCCCGGGTTCCTTGCCCTCCATGGGTCCGTCCACCCCACCTCCTCTATAAATTTCCTTAGGGCCGTGCAATACTTCCCCCTCCCTCCTCCCCCCGGGGGATGTTTATCTAGCAAAGGGTCCATAAAGCAGTTGAAATCCCCGAAGGCATACAAAGGCACCTCCGGGAACCGCAACTGAAACTCCATTAAGGCTCTCAACACCTGGTTATTGTACGGAGGAGGTATATACACAAAAGCAAGAATACATTTAAAGGTAAACAGTCTGCACATGAGAAAAACATATCTGCCCTCATCATCAACCATAGAGCCGAGCTCTTCAAAATTTATGGAGCTGTGTATCAAAACACTCACACCCCTGGAATAGGAAGTGTGAGTGGAGTGATACGCTCTGCCCACCCACCGATAGTTCAGGCACGACTTAGAATCAGCAGTCAGATGTGTCTCCTGCAAGGCACAGATGGCAGGCAGGCGTTTCCTCATCAGGGAGGACACCATAGTACGTTTCAGAGGATCCTGTAACCCCCTAATGTTCCAGGACAACACTGTGACAGTCTCCATCAGGGGAAATCAAGCATGTAACCATCAGGGGGAAGACCCCAAATGTCAGGTTGGGAAGGCATCCGGGGCGGCATAGACTGCCGGTTAATAGATAGAACTGGAACTCTGCAAGTCTGAAAATAGAAACTGTCTGCTCTGGAACAAATTCTCGTGTTGCCGTAGCAACCCAGTGCGCACAACGGTGCGGTGAACCACCTTACAGCCCCTGTCCGTAGTAGGCCAACAGGCCTTTCAGATATAAGAGCCTTCTTCGCGTGACCCTCTAGAAAATACAGGTTCTGGGGTGCCAACGGGCACTCCCGATTTGCTTGGGACAACGGGTCCCGTGAACAGTCCATGGACACAGCCAACATGGCCGTCCATTTACAGGCAATCCGTGAATTAAGCAGTGCCATTAATAAACACTTTTCCGAACTCGCATTAAGTGAAAATAATCAATGTTCGTATCCGGCACTATCCTCAGCCGAGGAAAAGGTAGAGCGGTATCAGCAAGAACTTATCAGGCCCATCAGTCATCATCCTCGGGGGGTCTTTGGTGAAATGCTCCCGCGTTGGCATCCAGCCAGTCCGAGGCATCTGCAGGGTTTTCAAAAAAGTGTGCTTGGCCCCTCAGGATGACTCTGAGCCTCGCAGGGTAAAGCATGGCATAGGGTGCCTGCAGCTTCTGCAAGCGTTTCTTGATGTCAGCAAAGTGCGCCCGGCTCTTCTGAACTGCAGGGGAAAAGTCAGGGTAGAAGGAGACCCTTGTGCCATTGAATTGAATGTTCTTCTTCTCCCTGGCCAGCCGCAATATAATTTCTCTATCTCTGTAGTTTAACAGTCTGGCCAGCATCGGGCGAGGATGGTTACCCAGTGGGAGAGGTCTGGTAGGCACTCGGTGGGCCCTCTCAACCAAATACAAATGAGTGAACGCCTCCTTGCCAAATAGATCTGCCATCCACTGTTCCACAAATTGTGTGGGGTCCCGGCCCTCCACTTTCTCCGGCAGCCCCACTATGCGAACATTATTACGCCTGAGGCGGTTCTCAAAATCTTCTGCCCTCATATCTATAGCCCTGGCTAGGCGTGCAGTAGATTGGGCATCTCTGGTCAGTTCGGGGAGTCTGTCCTCTATATCACTTATCCTGCTCTCAGCTGCCGTGGTTCTTTCCCTAATTTTTTGAATATCTTGTCTAATCAGACATACTCCTTCCTCCAGGTTCCCAAAGCGGACTTGCAGGCCATTCACAGAGGCTGTGCATTTATTAACAGCTCTCAGTAAGTCAGCCATAGTAGGCTGTTCACCTCCCTCCTCATCAGGTTCTTCACTGTCCTCCTGCAAGCGAGCTATCATGGCGCCCGCTCCCAGCACTCGCCCCCCCTCCTCCATGTCAGTGTCACTGCATGCGGCTCCCTCTTCCAGGGGCAGCGCTCCTGCCAAGTTCAGGTTCCCTGTCATTTTTTGTGCATAGTACCTCATATCTTTAGGGGGTTCTCCGAGAGGATCCTTGGGTGGTTTCAACTGCTTACTCCCCCCCTCGTTTGTCTTCTCTGCAGCGCGTCCCCTCTGTGCTGATGGCGGGGCGGCGCCATTTTGGGAATCCTGCTTGGATCCTTCTCCTCTCTGTCCTCGGGTCATCATGCCTCTGTGAAGTTCCTAAGTGGCCGCCGGGTGATGAGGGGACTCTCCCAGGTTCGGATGGCGAAAAACCGGGTGTTCTGCGGTGCCGGATACCGGATCAGTGTAGGATCAAAGCGGGAGCTCTGTGAAGATGCGACTGCTCACATGCCGCGCTGGCCACGCCCCCCGTGGGATTCTTTGAATTTGAACAGATGCCCCAAGGTCTGTCTGGAGCCCGTGCCACCTTTCAATGCCTCATGGAGAAAACTGTAGGAGACATGAACCTCATCAAATTTCTCGTGTACTTGGATGATATCATCGTCTTTGGGAAGACTCTAGAAGAACATGAGGAAAGACTGGAAAAAGTCCTGAGAAGGCTCAGCGAATAGGGACTCAAGCTTTCACCAGAGAAATGCCAGTTCTACCAATCATCAGTCAACTATCTAGGGCACATAGTGTCTGACGAAGGGGTAGCCACAGACGCCGGGAAGCTGGAGGCAGTCACCTCCTGGCCCCGGCTCACCACTGTGACAGAGCTAAGGTCCTTTTTGGGGTTCTGCTCCTACTATAGGAGGTTCGTAGAGGGGTTCACCCGGATTGCCAGACCCCTGAATGAACGTTTAAAGATAGAAGGGGAAGAGGAAGGGAGGTTACCGCTCAGGTGCAGCTGATGATCTCCTCACAGGATCTAAGACCAAGGGTGCAGCCAATGCATGTAACAATGCAAAAATAGTGAGAGACCTTGGACTGCCGCACTCCAAAAAAATGTTTGTTCTTTTATTTAAGATAAAAACAATGAATACATGGCACAGCAAAAGAAAACAGCTAATGTGAGCTGACGCGTTTCGCACTGAACTTCAGCGCTTAGTCATAGCTAACTAACACTTCTAAAACACCTCCAATATATACTCACAAATGCATGGTTAAGAGAAAGATAATTAAGACTCCAATTGGCCACCTGATTGAGCCACAAATGTGTTCAATCAGTTCAATTGGGAAATAAAATACAATCAGAAAATCAAAAAAATCTCTAATCACAAAACACACATATGCACATGTACATTGCATAATTATGTACCCACTTATGGTCCCAAACCTGTTTAACTAAACATAAATATATAAAGAATGTATAAAAAATATATATATAAAAAATATATATATAAAAACATAAATGACTCTACATACACTTATGTGCACACGCACATGTATAACATAAAAATATGTATATATACATCACCCGCCCTCGAGATATACACAGTATATGGGGTACACATTTAAAAGGTTCAGTTGGGGAAGATGTTATTAATATAGATGTCATCTGTGAAAGTATATATGTGTGCTACATGTGGAAACATGGACCTGTGATTACCATGCATGAATGAGTGTGAATGAAAAAAAAAAAAATGAAATGGTTGTGAATAAATGAAAAGTGAATGTGGATAGAGACCTCAAGTTTAAACCGGAAAACCAGGGAACAAGAGGGAATACATGGTGCTAATGGTGCTGCATGTGTGGGGGAGTGCTGTGTGAATGTCGGGGAAAGGGCATGAAGGAAAAAACTGAAGAATAAAAAAACAAGTGAAATGGAAGGAAATAAAAAGAAATGAAATAACGTGAATATCACAAATAATCAGGTTAGTCCATGTACTGTATTGCCGCAAACCGGCCCTTGTTGCAATGTTCTACTATGTGATATCCAAATTAATATCCATATATGGGTGTATCATAAATTTATATTCTTTATGAAGTGCAAACATAACAGGTGTATTATTGTGTATACTCGGGCGATGAAAAAAGTGACATTAGTCACGTAAACTAGTGGTGATATATACTAATACGTGCGTGATCAGGTCTTTGTCGTGACCCAAAGAGACATGTGAACAAATATATATGCTGATGTAGAGAATTATATATGAATATATGTATAAAGAAAAAAGGAAAAAAGGTTGTAACATTGGGGGTTAAAAATCTCACTAAAATTAGATAATATAAAATAAAAAAGTGGAATAATGTGGAAAATCATATGAAAAAGAAAGAGAGAAACAGAGCAACACAAATATTATAGGGAATGATCTTGTACTGACATTACTCATTTCTATTATATTTTTATAGTTGTATTTTGTTTTTATGAAGATATTGTGGTTTGACCAGCTAAATCATGTGGTACAGTAGAGGCATGACAGCATAACTGAAATGCGCAAAAGGACTGATAATGTTTAGTAGGTCTATGTGGTAATTTAGTCAGGCAAGATTCCTGACATATGTGTGCAATCCCGTGTGTCTGTTTCATACTTGAGCATATGACCCCATGTATTCAAATATGTGTGTCTTCTACTGAGTATATTAGTTTGTATGTCCAAATATATTAATAGATGAGTGGAAATATGGACATCATAATTTGGTTCCATTAATTAACCATAATGTGTATATGGACAAAACAGAACGGTAGGGACACTTAAGTGTTGCAAAAAACTCTCACATGTCGGCTAATGCAAGGCTGATCAACGGACAATGAAGATGAAACTTCCAAATCATGTAACCCATTAAGTTAAATGAAAATTAAATGGTCTTTAAGGCCACAACCCGCTGAAAGTCGGACAACGTCCATGGGTATAAATCTGTGTGAGATTCTGGATTTATATAACCTATTGGGTAAAATGAAATGAAAATTAAATAGTCTTTGAGGCCACAACCCGATGAAGATTGGACCACGTCCGTGGGTATGAATCTATGTGAGATTCTAGATTTATGTCAACAGTCCAGATGTGTTAACCAATGTACAAAGGCAATGACACTGAGTTTCTAGTTCCATTGATCAGTCACAGTGTGTAAGTGAACAAAAGAAAGACAATAATGACATATCAATGTTACCAATACCCTAACGTATCGGCCGATGCGGGGCCGTTCTACGAGCAACAAAGAGAAGGGAAAGGAGAAAGACAAGAGACAAAAGACAAAAGACAAAAAGACAAAGGGAGGCAAGGGAAGACAACCAAAAAATCAACCAAACAATGGCGTGTGAACCAAAATGTGGGTCGGATGCATGTCTACAAAGCAGGAGACCGCCAAGATCTGTATCGCATCCGTATCTCTTCCGTGAGTATGGATATATATACATATGGGGTTTGTGTCCTAAAGCTAAGGGTTGTGTTAACTGCTTCATTCTTGTAGATGGAAACAAGTATGTTAGATTTGAATGAGGAAGCAAGTAAAAAGTGGGAAGGAAGGGAAGGAACAAGGGGAAAAGGGAAGGGGAAGGGGAAAAATGGGTAAGCACAACCACAGCTCTAGAGATGTTAAATCATATAGTTATTCATAAAAGTGGGACACATCCCACTCAAAGTTCAACCCCAATGGTATCCTTGTATGTAAGGAAAAGATCCAGAAAACCTCACGTTTACAGAGCATCCCAAATTTGTCTCCTCCCCTAATGGGGACCTTCATATACTCTATACCCTGTATGCGGAGATGTGAGGTGTCTTTTAGATGTACAGTGTTCCAGTGTTGGGCCACATTTGTTTTCTTGTTTATCTCTATGTCATATAGGTGATCTTGCAGACGATCTCTAAGTCTGCGTATGGTGCGCCCAACATATTGTACATTGCAGAGTTCACATGTGATGACATACACTACATACTTCGTGTTGCAATTTATGAACTGTGCAATGTTGAAGACTTTTCCATTGGTGCAGGATTTAACCTTATCACCTTTTTTAATAAAGCCACAATACTCGCAGCTTTTTATGCCACATCTGTATGTTCCCTTAAACGTGAGCCAATTTTTGTTTAACGCCTTGCTAGAGAACAAGCTGGGTGAGAGGGAACTACCCAAAGTGGGTGCTCGTCGAGATATTGTTTTGATGCCTTTGGACAATACTTCGCCGTAAATTGGGTCATTTGACAAAATAGGGAGATATTTGATGACAATGTTTCTGATTTTAGTAAATTCACTGCTGTAAGGGGTGGAGAAGACTGGTATGTTTTTATAGACTCCTTGTGTGGTTTTACTGTTTCTGGTGACACATGCGTCCTTCATAAGGCTGTCCCTTTGTATTGAACTAACTGCTAGAAGGGCTTTGTCCACAGTTTTTGTAGGGTATCCCCTATGTTTAAACCTCAGGGCCATTTTCTGGGCTTCTTCCTCAAAATTTTTTGGATCGCTACAAAGGCGTTTAAGCCTGAGGAATTGCCCATAGGGCACCCCTCTTATGGTGTGACCAGGATGTGCAGAATCTGCTCTCAGCAGGCTGTTGCCAGCTGTGGCTTTCCTGTGTAAGCTCGTGCTTATGGTGTTTCCTGCACCCGTTATAGTGTCACGTCCAGAAAATCCATAGTGTGCAGATCTAATTTGCCCGTGAATTTTAAGTTCAGGCAGTTATCATTGAAATACATGAGCCAATCAGCGAGATCCGCCTGGTCATCGGACGTGACAAAAAGCAGGTCGTCTATATAGCGACAGTAGAATATGGTGTCCAATCGGCGGGGGCTGTCATGTCCAAAGATGCGGGACCTCTCCCACCAACCCATAAAAAGGTTGGCTAATGATGGCAAAATATTCGCCCCCATAGAGGCCCCGCATCTCTGGAGATAACAGACCCCGTCGAACATGAAGAAGTTATGGGTTAACAGATACTCCAGAGCCTCCAAAATGAATTCTTGTAATACCAAAGAGAACCTTCCCGATTCACGTAAAGACATGGCCACCGCAGTTATACCTGGGCCATGGGGAATACTAGAATAAAGGCTCACAACATCACAGCTAATCCATCTATACTTTGTATCCCATTCAAGTCCACTTAACTTGGATAAAAGCTGCTTTGTGTCCCTTAAATACCCCGGTAGTTCAATCACCAACGGGTGTAGCTGGCTGTCCAACCACTCACCAAGTCGTTCATTTAGGGAGTCTATCCCAGCCACAATAGGTCTGCCCGTGATAGGGTTTTAACCCTTTGTGTACTTTGGGCAAGTGGTGGAATATAGGTATAATGGGATTTTCAGGGATAAACATGTCCTTTTCCTTTTCAGAGAAAATGCCCGTAGATACTGCTCTGTCCAAAAGGGAACATAAATGTTTCTTAAAAGGCACAGTGGGGTCTGACCTGAGCACTTGATAAGTGTCCAGATCAGATAGCTGGCGTATAGCTTCATCCCTGTATGCAACAGAGTTCACAACCAATACAGACCCCCCCCTTGTCCGCATTTTTGATCACTATGTTGTTGTCTGACCGAAGGTCCTTCAAAGCTTGTCTCTCTTTAGTAGTTAGATTGTTCTGTTCAGTAGTTTTCTTGTTGTTATTGCGGGCCAGCTGGGTTAGATCTTTTTCTATCATTTTCTGGAATAAATCCAGATCTTTTCCCCTGGAACCCAATGGGTAAAAGTCTGACCTTAGCTTAAAAGGAACAATATTGCATGCATCAATAGGGTCTATGGGGTGTGGATCTGATTCACAAGCTAGCGCAGTCAAATCCTGCAAAACACACACTTCCTTGAATAAAATCGGGGAAGGAGGTAACTCACCCATACACGCTTCATCCAGATCCACATCGGCTGTCTTATCGGGGAATTCAAAGTAAAACTTTTTTAAAGTGATGCTGCGTGAAAATTTATTCACGTCTAGAAGTGTCCCAAACAAATCAAAGTGGTTGGTGGGGCAAAAGTTCAATCCTTTGGACAATAAAGTAAGTTCATCTTGGGTCATAATTCTGTCGGAAATATTAATCACATTGGTTGTTATCTCTTCCCTTGTAGGGTATATGGGGTGTTCTTGTGGCTTTTTGTGTTTTTGTCCTCCTCTTCGTGTTTTTTAATTTTTTTTTAAGCTAAGGTCAGACTTTTACCCATTGGGTTCCAGGGGAAAAGATCTGGATTTATTCCAGAAAATGATAGAAAAAGATCTAACCCAGCTGGCCCGCAATAACAACAAGAAAACTACTGAACAGAACAATCTAACTACTAAAGAGAGACAAGCTTTGAAGGACCTTCGGTCAGACAACAACATAGTGATCAAAAATGCGGACAAGGGGGGGGTCTGTAGTGGTTGTGAACTCTGTTGCATACAGGGATGAAGCTATACGCCAGCTATCTGATCTGGACACTTATCAAGTGCTCAGGTCAGACCCCACTGTGCCTTTTAAGAAACAACTATGTTCCCTTTTGGACAGAGCAGTATCTACGGGCATTTTCTCTGAAAAGGAAAAGGACATGTTTATCCCTGAATATCCCATTATACCTATATTCTACCACTTGCCCAAAGTACACAAAGGGTTAAACCCTCTCACGGGCAGACCTATTGTGGCTGGGATAGGCTCCCTAAATGAACGACTTGGTGAGTGGTTGGACAGCCAGCTACAGCCTTTGGTGATTGAACTATCGGGGTATTTAAGGGACACAAAGCAGCTTTTATCCAAGTTAAGTGGACTTGAATGGGATACAAAGTATAGATGGATTAGCTGTGATGCTGTGAGCCTTTATTCTAGTATTCCCCATGGCCCAGGTATAACAGCGGTGGCCATGTCTTTACGTAAATCGGGAAGGTTCTCTTTGGTATTACAAGAATTCATTTTGGAGGCTCTGGAGTATCTGTTAACCCATAACTTCTTCATGTTCGACGGGGTCTGTTATCTCCAGAGATGCGGGGCCTCTATGGGGGCGAAATTTTCGCCATCATTAGCCAACCTTTTTATGGGTTGGTGGGAGAGGTCCCGCATCTTTGGACATGACAGCCCCCGCCGATTGGACACCATGTTCTACTGTCGCTATATAGACGACCTGCTTTTTGTCACGTCCGATGACCAGGCGGATCTCGCTGATTGGCTCATGTATTTCAATGATAACTGCCTGAACTTAAAATTCACGGGCAAATTAGATCTGCACACTATGGATTTTCTGGACGTGACACTAACGGGTGCAGGAAACACCATAAGCACAAGCTTACACAGGAAAGCCACAGCTGGCAACAGCCTGCTGAGAGCAGATTCTGCACATCCTGGTCACACCATAAGAGGGGTGCCCTATGGGCAATTCCTCAGGCTTAAACGCCTTTGTAGCGATGCAAAAGATTTTGAGGAAGAAGCCCAGAAAATGGCCCTGAGGTTTAAACATAGGGGATACCCTACAAAAACTGTGGACAAAGCCCTTCTAGCAGTTAGTACAATACAAAGGGACAGCCTTCTGAAGGACGCATGTGTCACCAGAAACAGTAAAACCACACAAGGAGTCTATAAAAACATATCAGTCTTCTCCACCCCTTACAGCAGTGAATTTACTAAAATCAGAAACATTGTCATCAAATATCTCCCTATTTTGTCAAATGACCCAATTTACTGCGAAGTATTGTCCAAAGGCATCAAAACAATATCTCGACGAGCACCCACTTTGGGTAGCTCCCTCTCACCCAGCTTGTTCTCTAGCAAGGCTTTAAACAAAAATTGGCTCACGTTTAAGGGAACATACAGATGTGGCATAAAAAGCTGCGAGTATTGTGGCTTTATTAAAAAAGGTGATAAGGTTAAATCCTGCACCAATGGAAAAGTCTTCAACATTGCACAGTTCATAAATTGCAACACGAAGTATGTAGTGTATGTCATCACATGTGAACTCTGCAATGTACAATATGTTGGGCGCACCATACGCAGACTTAGAGATCGTCTGCGAGATCACCTATATGACATAGAGATAAACAAGAAAACAAATGTGGCCCAACACTGGAACACTGTACATCTAAAAGACACCTCACATCTCCGCATACAGGGTATAGAGTATATGAAGGTCCCCATTAGGGGAGGAGACAAATTTAGGATACTCTGTAAACGTGAGGTTTTCTGGATCTTTTCCTTACATACAAGGATACCATTGGGGTTGAACTTTGAGTGGGATGTGTCCCACTTTTATGAATAACTATATGATTTAACATCTCTAGAGCTGTGGTTGTGCTTACCCATTTTTCCCCTTCCCCTTCCCCTTCCCTTTTCCCCTTGTTCCTTCCCTTCCTTCCCACTTTTTACTTGCTTCCTCATTCAAATCTAACATACTTGTTTCCATCTACAAGAATGAAGCAGTTAACACAACCCTTAGCTTTAGGACACAAACCCCATATGTATATATATCCATACTCACGGAAGAGATACGGATGCGATACAGATCTTGGCGGTCTCCTGCTTTGTAGACATGCATCCGACCCACATTTTGGTTCACATGCCATTGTTTGGTTGATTTTTTGGTTGTCTTCCCTTGCCTCCCTTTGTCTTTTTGTCTTTTGTCTTTTGTCTCTTGTCTTTCTCCTTTCCCTTCTCTTTGTTGCTCGTAGAACGGCCCCGCATCGGCCGATACGTTAGGGTATTGGTAACATTCATATGTCATTATTGTCTTTCTTTTGTTCACTTACACACTGCGACTGATCAATGGAACTAGAAACTCAGTGTCAATGTCTTTGTACATTGGTTAACACATCTGGACTGTTGACATAAATCTAGAATCTCACATAGATTCATACCCACGGACGTGGTCCAATCTTCATCGGGTTGTGGCCTCAAAGACTATTTAATTTTCATTTCATTTTACCTAATAGGTTATATAAATCCAGAATCTCACACAGATTTATACCCATGGACGTTGTCCGACTTTCAGCGGGTTGTGGCCTTAAAGACCATTTAATTTTCATTTAACTTAATGGGTTACATGATTTGGAAGTTTCATCTTCATTGTCCGTTGATCGGCCTTGCATTAGCCGACATGTGAGAGTTTTTTGCAACACTTAAGTGTCCCTACCGTTCTGTTTTGTCCATATACACATTATGGTTAATTAATGGAACCAAATTATGGTGTCCATATTTCCACTCATCTATTAATATATTTGGACATACAAACTAATATACTCAGTAGAAGACACACATATTTGAATACATGGGGTCATATGCTCAAGTATGAAACAGACACACGGGATTGCACACATATGTCAGGAATCTTGCCTGACTAAATTACCACATAGACCTACTAAACATTATCAGTCCTTTTGCGCATTTCAGTTATGCTGTCATGCCTCTACTGTACCACATGATTTAGCTGGTCAAACCACGATATCTTCAGAAAAACCAAATACAACTATAAAAATATAATAGAAATTAGTAATGTCAGTACAAGATTATTCCCTATAATATTTGTGTTGCTCTGTTTCTCTCTTTCTTTTTCATATGATTTTCCACATTATTCCACTTTTTTATTTTATATTATCTAATTTTAGTGAGATTTTTAACCCCCAATGTTACAACCTTTTTTCCTTTTTTCTTTATACATATATTCATATATAATTCTCTACATCAGCATATATATTTGTTCACATGTCTCTTTGGGTCACGACAAAGACCCGATCACGCACGTATTAGTATATATCACCACTAGTTTACGTGACTAATGTCACTTTTTTCATCGCCCGAGTATACACAATAATACACCTGTTATGTTTGCACTTCATATAGAATATAAATTTATGATACACCCATATATGGATATTAATTTGGATATCACATAGTAGAACATTGCAACAAGGGCCGGTTTGCGGCAATACAGTACATGGACTAACCTGCTCATTTGTGATATTCACGTTATTTCATTTCTTTTTACTTCCTTCCATTTCACTTGTTTTTTATTCTTCAGTTTTTTCCTTCATGCCCTTTCCCCGTCATTCACACAGCACTCCCCCACACATGCAGCACCATTAGCACCATGTATTCCCTCTTGTTCCCTGGTTTTCCGGTTTAAACTTGAGGTCTCTATCCACATTCACTTTTCATTTATTCACAACCATTTCATTTTTTTTTTCCATCACACTCATTCATGCATAGTAATCACAGGTCCATGTTTCCACATGTAGCACACATATATACTTTCACAGATGACATCTATATTAATAACATCTTCCCCAACTGAACCTTTTAAATGTGTACCCCATATACTGTGTATATCTCGAGGGCGGGTGATGTATATATACATATTTTTATGTTATACATGTGCGTGTGCACATAAGTGTATGTAGAGTCTTTTATGTTTTTATATATATATATATATTTTATATATATATATATTTTTTATACATTCTTTATATATTTATGTTTAGTTAAACAGGTTTGGGACCATAAGTGGGTACATAATTATGCAATGTACATGTGCATATGTGTGTTTTGTAATTAGAAATTTTTTGATTTTCTGATTGTATTTTATTTCCCAATTGAACTGATTGAACACATTTGTGGCTCAATCAGGTGGCCAATTGGAGTCTTAATTATCTTTCTCTTCACCATGCATTTGTGAGTATATATTGGAGGTGTTTTAGAAGTGTTAGTTAGCTATGACTAAGCGCTGAAGTTCAGTGCGAAACGCGTCAGCTCACATTAGCTGTTTCCTTTGCTGTGCCATGTATTCATTGTTTTTATCTTAAATAAAAGAACAAACATTTTTTTGGAGTGCGGCAGTCCAAGGTCTCTCACTATTTTTGCATAGAAGGGGAAGAGGATGACTCGGGTCCCAGGAAGCCGGGAGAGTCAGTCAAAGATCAGTGGAATGGAAAATGCGAAGAGGCCTTCCACATACTGAAGAAGAGCTTAACCACTGCCCCTGTCTTGGCCTATGCAGACCCAAAGAAGCCCTATGAACTCCATGTAGATGCCAGTCATGACGGTCTGGGAGGAGTGCTCTACCAGGAGCATGAGGGGCAACTGCGACCTGTCGCATATGTGAGCAGAAGTTTGACCCCCTCTGAAAAAAACTACCCCATTTACAAGTTGGAATTCCGGGCTCTCAAGTGGGCTGTAGTTGATAAACTTAAAGACTATCTGTATGGGGCAGAATTCACCGTGAAAACTGACAACAATCCCCTTACTTATCTTTTCACCACCGCAAAACTGGATGCCACAGGCCATCGATGGCTGGCTGCACTGTCTGGATTCAACTTCAGCCTGAAATACAGACCTGGGGCTGGAAATCGAGATGCGGATGCCCTGTCCAGAAGGTCTCATGCTCCCACTAGCCGCACAGAAGACTGGACCCAGGTGGCACCGGACGGGTGCGGGCCCTCTGTCAAGGGGCTGAACTCCAAGCCAGTGGGGGGTCCAGAGCGTTAGAGATAGGGGTCACAGTAGTGGTAGTCCCCAAGCAATACTGTGGAGTAACTCAGATAGAGGAAGATGATTTACCCAAGTTGTCAAAAAAAGAATTGAGGTGTGACCAATTGGAAGACCCTTTGGGGAAATTGGCCCTAGAGGCCCTGGAAAATCAGGATCCAGATAGGCTCTTGCATCACCCTTCAATCCTTTGAAGGGTGATGCAAGAGCCTATCTGGATCCGCCTGCTGCGGAAGGAGTGGGACAGGTTGCAGGTGCATCAAGGGGTGGTCTACCGAAGGGGCCCCTCGGATGACCTGGAAGACAAATGACAATTGTTCTTACCCGAGAAACACAGAGAGACTGTCTTGGTTGCCTTACACGACCATCATGGTCATTTAGGAGCTGAAAGGACCTTCCAACTTGTCAGAAGCCGGTTCTATTGGCCCTGCATGAGGGCTGAAGTGGAGGAATACTGCCATTCATGCGCACGCTGCATTCAGCGGAAAACCCTACCCCATCAAGCTGCCCCAATGGGCCACCTGCAAAGTCAAGGCCCAATGGATTTGGTGTGCATTGATTTCCTCTGCCTCGAACCTGACTTGAGTGGACTAGGAAATGTTCTGGTGATAACCAACCATTTCACCCGGTATGCCCAGGCCTTCCCAACCAAAGACCAGAAGGCTTCCACAGTGGCCAAAGTACTCATGGAAAAATACTTAGTGCACTATGGGCTACCACAGCGACTCCACTCGGATCAAGGGAGGGACTTTGAAAGTCGGCTGATCCGGAAGCTCTTGGACTCCTTAGGGATCATGACGGACACGGTGGAACAGTAAGGTAACATGCAAAGGCCCAAAACAAAACCAGCAGCTCCTGCGGGGGTAGTGCTATACACATATATATATATATATATATATATATATATATATATATATATATATATATATATATTTATATATATATATATATATATATTAGGGCTGTGGAAATTAACTATTAATTCCTCAATTAATCGATTAATTGTTTTGATCGATCAAAATTCTTTTGATCGATTAAAATTCTTTTGATCAGTACTCACCTCTCCCCCGGCTTCCGGGTATTCAGGGAGATCCAGTGATGTCACAGACACCGGCGGGGCTTGCTGTGTCCATCTGAAGGGCTCCTTTGCTGTGCCTTCATATCTGCATGCCGGCGGGACCTTACTATCTGCCACATGCAAGGGCTGTTACACTTCCCTCTGTCACTTCCCTCTATCAACCTGGGATTCTACAGCCATCCACTGGGAGTTGTGATAGTTCCCTTCACGGGACATCTACATGCCGACGGACTGATGTTAGCCCCTTCTCATCTGGATTCAGCAGTGGTATCGTTGTACACATTTTTATACCAGTATCATACTTAGCTACATGTTTTTATGACTGCTTTTGCTACCGTTTGGTATTACTCGCACCATTTTTACAGTTTACGTAGCTACATTGATTTTATCTCCAGTGCAATATTTATTTTGTTATCTACTTGAAGACTATAAAAGTTTTAATGCTTTTCCCATCGAGCGCTGCCTTTGTGTGTTTTTTGTATCCTGCTATCGATTTTTCCAGTGGTTGGTAGCTGCACTGGGAATCGGCCTGCATGGAGATCAGCTAAAAGTAGTTGGATCTGTATGTGCGTTATAATTAATCGAAATTAGTCGATTAATCGATAAAAAAAAAAATTGATTAATCGAACACGAAAATTTTAATCAGTAACAGCCCTAATATATATATATATATATATATATATATATATATATATATATATATATATATATATATTGTGAGGGGGTTAGCTCGGCAGCGGGTGTGTGTGACCCCCGGGATGGGCTCCCCACACAAAAACAGGCCCAGCAAACGGAGGTTGTGGTTTTCAAAATAAAAAAAAAAGGTGCGGTTTATTTTCTATTTACAGTGACAAAACACAGCAAAGCCAAAAGAAACATAAACAAAATAAATCCTGGTCAACTTGACCTCTGACTAAACATACAGGTTTCCTAACTAACAACTGGGATCAGCCTAGTGCTGTCCTAGTCCCTAAGTCCCTGGTTTTAAATGTCCAAGCAAATAGCCACACAGGCTTTGTCTCACCGCACAGGGGTTCACTCTCCCTAGACAGTCCACACAGGTCTGGGTCCAGGCATGAGCTAACATCTAATGAAGCTGGGAGTTCTTATAGAGGCCTAAATGAGCTGACAAGCTTCAGCTGGTCTCATCAACTCCCTGTCTGCACGACGCCCCACACTCTCCCTAGAGGTATGAGTCATCCATGAGCCCACTAGCCTTAGCTGGGCTTATACAACTCTCCACCTAGTTGTATAAGTCGGCGTAAAGCCTGAATCTGGGCGAAATATATCTACCCCCCTGGATGCAACCAGGTGACTTTACCTTCCTGCTGTCACATACCCCCCCCTCTTGTTTCAACCCCGAGGTTAAAACACCAGCAATCAGGCATTCATGTACTCGAGACAAAGCATCCACATTCCCCATTTGAACGCCAGGGCGATGCTTTACTGTGAAGTTGAATTCCTGGAGGGCCAGGAACCACCTATTCACTCTTCTATTTGTTTCCTTGTTTTGAGCCATCCACTTTAACGGAGCGTGATCCGTAACCATGTCAAAGTGCCTACCTAGCAGGTAGTACCGAAGGGAATCTAGAGCCCACTTCACCGCTAAACACTCCTTTTCAACGGTGGCGTAATTTACCTCATGGGACTTCAACTTCCTGCTGAGGTAAATGACTGGGTGCTCTTCCCCGTTCCAGACCTGGGACAATACTGCTCCTAACCCCACATCTGACGCATCACTTTGTACGACAAAGTCTTTAGAGAAGTCGGGTGAGTACAACACTGGCTGGCTACATAAGGCTTGTTTCAAGAATTGGAATGCTGCCTCAGCCTCGGGGGTCCATTTAATCATGACCGACCTTTTCCCATTCGTTAGGTTGGTTAGGGGCACAGCCTTAGAAGCAAAGTGGGGAATGAATCGCCGATAATACCCAGCGATTCCCAGAAAGGCTCGTACCTGCTTCTTGCTGTTGGGACGTGGCCAACTCTGGATGGCCTCGACTTTGTTGAGTTGGGGTTTTATTACTCCCCTCCCAATGGTGTACCCAAGATATTTGGCCTCCTCCTGCCCAATGGTACACTTCTTGGGGTTAGCCGTAAACCCCGCTTCCCGAACAGAGTCCAGGACTGCTTGCACTTTTGGCAGATGTGAGGCCCAATCTGTGCTATGGACAATTACGTCATCCAGGTAAGCCGCAGCATACTTCCGATGGGGCCTCAGCATCTGGTCCATTTTCCGCTGGAATGTGGCCGGCGCATTCTGTAACCCGAACGGCATTCTTTTATATTGGAACGCCCCGTCTGGGGTTACAAATGCGGTTTTCTCTTTGGCCAATTTGGCCAGGGGGATTTGCCAATACCCTTTTGTGAGGTCAAGAGTCGTCATGTATCGGGCTGTTCCCAGCCGGTCGATCAACTCATCTATACGTGGCATGGGGTAGGTGTCAAATTTTGTAACTTTGTTCAACTGACGAAAATCGTTACAAAATCGCCAGCTCCCATCCGGTTTAGGCACCAACACAATGGGACTAGACCAATCACTTTGGGACTCCTCTATCACCCCTAAGTTCAGCATTTTCTGTACTTCCTCCCGTATTGCCTCCCGTCGGGCCTCTGGGATCCGATAGGGTTTTAACTTCACCCTTTCACCGGGCGGGGTAATGATGTCATGCTCTACCCCAAATGTTTGTCCCGGCAGCTCAGAGAATACCTCCTTGTTGCGAAGCACAAACTCCTTAACCTCCTGTTGTTGGGGTTGTGACAAGGTGGCTGCTATTCCAACCTCAGGAATCACGCAACCAGTTTGAGCTGGTGACCAAGTGTCTGCGACTAGGGACTCTCTATCCCTCCAGGCTTTCAACAGATTAACGTGATAGATCTGTTCGGGCTTTCGCCTTCCTGGTTGTCTGACCTTGTAATTCACTTCGCTCACTTTTTCCATTATCTCGTAGGGGCCTTGCCATTTGGCAAGGAATTTACTTTCAACCGTAGGGACAAGTACCAGTATCCTATCCCCCGGGGAAAAGGTACGGGTCTTGGCTCCACGGTTGTACACTCTCTGCTGTGCTAACTGCGCTTGGGCCAAATGTTCCTTCATGATGGGCATTACCTGTGCAATTCGGTCTTGCATCAGGGCGACATGCTCAATCACACTCCTGTGGGGAGAACTCTCACTTTCCCAAGTTTCCTTGGCAATATCCAACAGCCCTCTTGGGTGTCTCCCATACAGTAACTCAAAGGGGGAGAATCCCGTAGAGGATTGGGGCACCTCCCTAATAGCAAACATCAGATAAGGAAGTAGACAGTCCCAATCCTTTCCATCTCTATCCACCACTTTCTTCAACATTTGTTTTAGGGTTTTGTTGAATCTTTCAACCAGCCCATCGGTTTGGGGGTGATACAAAGATGTACGTAATTGCGTCACTTTGAACAATTTACACAGCTCCTTCATAACCCGGGACATAAAGGGTGTACCTTGGTCCGTAAGCAGTTCTTTACAAATACCCACCCGGCTAAACACAAGAGATAGCTCTTTGGCTATGGTTTTGGCCGAGGTATTTCGGAGAGGGATCGCTTCTGGATAACGGGTGGCATAGTCCATTATAACTAATATGTACTGGTGCCCCCTAGCGGACTTGATTATAGGACCTACCAAATCCATGGCGATCCTCTCAAACGGGACCTCAATGATGGGTAGAGGGACCAGCGGGCTACGGAAATGTGGCATCGGGGCCGACCTCTGACACACAGGGCAGGAGGAACAATAATTTTCTATGTCCTTCATCACCCCCGGCCAATAGAATCTCTGTAATACCCTCTCTCGGGTTTTCTCTGTCCCCAGATGACCTCCAAGAATGTGCCCATGGGCCAACTCCAACACCAACTTCCTGTAAGGTTTGGGCACCACAAGCTGCTCAACGGTTTCTTCTGCCCTTTTTGCCACCCGATACAGTAGGTCCTTCTCTACGCTGAAGTATGGGTAAGTGCAGGTATTATCTGGGTTCACTAACTCGCCATCTATTTTCACTACGTTTTCCCGTGCCTTTATTAGGGCGGGGTCTTTCAACTGTTCTGTGGCAAAGTTTTCCCTGTGAACCTCAAGATCAGAAAACTCCACAGACGGTAGGTTTTCGTCTGAGGAGGTGGGCTCCTCTCCAGTTTCTTGAGTCTCCCCTGCCAATACTGATAAGGGAAATTCCGGAGAGTCCTCACCACTCTCAGGGGAGTTCTGGGTATCACATTCCTGGTACATAGGGGCACCAGTGGGGGGCTCAGGATCATCCCACAGTTCCCAGAACTTCGGAAAATCCCTTCCCACAATGGCGTCATACGGTAACTGAGATACTAAGCCCACTGGATGAGAGAGGGTACCTTTGGGGGTCTCGAAACACACTGTAGTCACTGGATACTCTCGGGTGTCCCCATGCACACAAATAACAGCTACCTTGCTATTCCCAGAGACCTCTGTTTTAACTAACTCAGCCTTTATCAGGGTCACAAGGCTACCTGAATCCAGCAATACCACAACATTTCTACCATTAACACACATTTTGCATAAATGTTTCTCAGTTCCTCGAATGGCAGTGCATGCGACTGTCGCACACAGCGACTGACGTCTGCCCGTCAGAAAGTCACACTGCATGGGTTCCTCCACAACCGGGCAATTGGCTGCAATATGTCCCGCTTGCCGGCAGCGGAAGCAAACGATCCTTCTTGCCGCCTCTTGAGCCGCTGATTTCCCAGGCTGTTCTCGCCAAACTTGGGGTAGAGCTCCCACCCTCTCACTCTCTCCACCCTTACCCCTTGGAATCCTCTTATCCGCCCCTGGGGATGGTCTGGTCTTAGGGTGGAAAGTCCGAGTGTCTCTGGAAGAGGCCGTCAGGTTCTCTGTAGCCAAGTATTTCTCCACACGATCCACAAGACCATCGGCCGTCTCTGGGTCTCCATGGCTTACCCACTTTTGGATGGCAGTAGGAAGAGCTCTCAAAAACCGATCCATTACAACACGTTCCACAATCTTTGGTGCGGACAAAGTCTCTGGCTGTAGCCACTTTCTGCTCAGGTGAATGAGATCATACATTTGAGACCTGGGGGGTTTTCCAAGCTGGAAAGTCCAGTTATGCACATGCTGAGCCCGGACAGCCTGGGTGACACCCAGCCTTGCCAATATCTCAGCTTTTAGCATCACATAGTCTTTTGCTTGGTCAGGCTCTAGGTCATAGTAAGCCTTCTGCGATTCACCAGTTAACAGAGGAGCCACCAGTCCAGCCCACTGCTCCTCAGGCCACTTTTCTCTTTCAGCAGTCCTTTCAAATGTGGTCAAAAATACCTCTGGATCATCCTCTCCAGTCATTTTTGTCAATAAACGACTCACCCCAAAGGACGCGGTATTAGTGGGACGGCTTTCCTCACTGGTCTGCGGACGTTGCTGCATTACTGCTTCCATTTGTTGTAGTCTCTGCTCTTGCTTCTGTAACAGGTCTATGAAGCGGGCCTCAGATTGCTGCTGGGCTTGTTGCTGAGCTTCCAGACTCTGTTGGTGAGCTTGCTGCTGGGCTGCAAGGCTCTGTTGATGAGCTTGCTGCTGGGCTGCGAAGTTCTGTTGTTGAGCTGCAAGGCTCTGTTGATGAGCTGCAAGGCTCTTTTGCAAACCTGCATTTGTCTGCTGTTGATTGGCATTTGCTAGAGCCAGCTGCTTCAGTATCTCCTCCATGCTGGCTTAAAAAAAACTGCCACTGGTTCTCCACCAACTGTGAGGGGGTTAGCTCGGCAGCGGGTGTATGTGACCCCCGGGATGGGCTCCCCACACAAAAACAGGCCCAGCAAACGGAGGTTGTGGTTTTCAAAATCAAAAAAAAAGGTGCGGTTTATTTTCTATTTACAGTGACAAAACACAGCAAAGCCAAAAGAAACATAAACAAAATAAATCCTGGTCAACTTGACCTCTGACTAAACATACAGGTTTCCTAACTAACAACTGGGATCAGCCTAGTGCTGTCCTAGTCCCTAAGTCCCTGGTTTTAAATGTCCAAGCAAATAGCCACACAGGCTTTGTCTCACCGCACAGGGGTTCACTCTCCCTAGACAGTCCACACAGGTCTGGGTCCAGGCATGAGCTAACATCTAATGAAGCTGGGAGTTCTTATAGAGGCCTAAATGAGCTGACAAGCTTCAGCTGGTATCATCAACTCCCTGTCTGCACGACGCCCCACACTCTCCCTAGAGGTATGAGTCATCCATGAGCCCACTAGCCTTAGCTGGGCTTATACAACTCTCCACCTAGTTGTATAAGTCGGCGTAAAGCCTGAATCTGGGCGAAATATATCTACCCCCCTGGATGCAACCAGGTGACTTTACCTTCCTGCTGTCACAATATATATATATATATATACACTGTATCCAGTCTAGCTAGATCTCACTGCAGACCGTTCCTGGTGTACTGTTGCTAATAAACTTCAGGCAGGCAGGCGAGACAGTTAGCTGCAGTGTATTTAGTATATATATACATCCCGGCTTTGTATATATATATATATATATATATACACTGTATACAGTTTAGCTTTATTTCACTGCAGACCGTTCCTGGTGTACTGTTTCTAATATACTTCAGGCAGGCAGTTGCTTCAGCTAGCTGCAGTGCATTTAATATATATATATATACAGGCTTGTGTATATATATATATAGTCTAGCCAAGCCTATACCTGACTGTATGCCATTCCTGGAGTACGTGTTTAAAGACACTTTCAGGCAGGCAGGCAGGTGACTCAGTGAGCTGCAGTTCATAATATATATCCACTGCATTGTAGTCCAGCCAAGCCTATACTAGACCAGCGGTCCCCAACCTTTTTGACACTGGGGACCGGCTGCATGAAAGAAAAATGATGCCAAGGCCCGCGGGGGGTAAGCGATATTTTGCGGGCGATTTGTTGAAGCAATGGCTGGCGTTTGCGCTTCGATCATCCTGGCACCATGGTTGATATGGTGCCAGCATGATTGAAGCGCATAATTTCCATTATTACATTATAATAAAAAAAGAAATAGTTCAACTCACCATAATGCAGAATCAGTGGGAGCCCCGAGTGTGTCACTTGCCACCGTCGCCTGCCACCAGATGCAGCATGTCTTTTGCCACCATCGCCTGCTACCAAATTCAGCTTGCCACCGTCGCCTGCCAACAGATGCGGCTTGTCACTTGCCAGGTGTGGCTTGTCACTTGCCAGTGAGGGTGGAACCTCCGAAATTCAGTGTAGTGTTTGCGGCCGGCTGCAAGGACTGGACGGTGGTGATGTGGGGCGGGTGGTGAGAGATGACGTCATCTCTCTGCTCACACGCAGCACCTCAGACAATGTTGTGTTTGTGGCCGGCTGTGAGGGCGGAACAGCTGTGATGCGTGGTGGGTGGCGAGAGATGTCATCTCTCTGCTCGCCCGCTACCGCCGAAACCCTGAAAGTGCAGCCTTGTCGGCGGCCCGGCTGCAAACAGGCTACGGCCCAGCAGTGGGCCGCGGCCCGGGGGTTGGGGACCCCTGTACTAGACTGTAGGCCATTCCTGGTGTACGTGTTCAAAGACACTTTCAGGCAGGCAGGCAGGTTACTCAGTGAGCTGCAGTTCATAAAATATATATCCACTGCATTGTAGTCCAGCCAAGCCTATACCTGACTGTAGGCCATTCCTGGCGTACTGTTTTTAGTAAACTTCAGGCATTGTTTTGCTAATCTAATTGTACAGTATGTCTGGAAGGCCACCAAGTAGAGGCAGACGCTCACAAGCCACTAAAAGAGGGCAAGCAGGCTCTGTGTCTACGGCCAACAGTGCTGGTCGTGGACACGGTGCATCCTCAGCACGTGGCCGTTGGGCACGCTTGTCCTTTTCTTTGGCAGCTGACCGTGTTGAGCCACAACATGCAGAAGAGTTGGTAGAGTGGATGACCAAGCCTTCCTCATCCTCCTCATCCTCTGTCACCCAGGCTCAGAGTACTTTGTCTGCCAATGCAGCTGCCAAAGCGGCCTCTTCCATCGGCTCAATGTCATCAGTCACTCCTTCCCTAGCCCCACCATCATGCCCTGAGGAGTCCCCCGAACTGTTCGACCACAGTGTAGGGTACATGCTGCAGGAGGATGTGCAGCGTTTTGAAGGCTCTGATGATGGTACCCAGGTTGAGGATGAAGGCAGTAACATGATCCCAGAGAGAGGGGGTGCCCAAGAAGGACAAGAAAGTGGCAGTCATGTTCCCCCAGCTGCAGCATACTGCCAGGTTTGCTCCAGTGGCAAAGAGGGAAGGGATGATGAGGTCACTGACTCTACGTGGGTGCCTGATAGAAGAGAGGAGGAGGAGTAGGGATGAGCTAAACACCCCCTGGTTCGGTTCGCACCAGAACCTGCGAAAGGGACCGAAAGTTTGCGCGAACTATCGAACCCCGTTAAAGTCTATGGGACGCGAACGTTCGGAATCAAAAGTGCTAATTTTAAAGGCTAATGTCACGTACCTGACGGTGACGAGCCCGGTTTAGCAGAGGGAGGCCTCCCTTATGGCTCCCACCAGCGGCCCCTGGTAGTGAAACAGGAGGCACGGAGGTAGAAGGGTAACGAGTGCCTGGCAGGATCAACACAGAGCAAGTGGCTGGGTGGTCCGGGCTGGATCCGAGTACACCGAGGTGAGGCGAGTTGACAGGAACCAGGAAGCCAGGCAGCACAGCAGGTTGACAGGAACCAGGAAGCCAGGAAGCACAGCAGGTTGACAGGAACCAGGAAGTCAGGAAGCACAGCAGGTTCTGGAACCAGGAAGCCAGGAAGCACAGCAGGTTGACAGGAACCAGGAAGCCAGGAAGCACAGCAGGTTCTGGAACCAGGAAGCCAGGAAGCACAGCAGGTTCTGGAACAGCTGAACGGACCGGACCGGAGCCTGGGTCAGGCAGGGTAGTCGGACAAGCCAGGTCGGATACACTGGCAGACAGCGAGGTACAAAAGGACAAAGCAGAGCGGTGGTCAGAAACAAGCCAGAGATCAGGTGCAGGCGGATAACAGGAAGGTCACAGGAAAGCCGGGTCAGATGCAGATGGGTTTCTCAGATCGGGTTACACAGGTACTACGCTGTAGAGCAGACAGCAGGGACTGTCTGTAAATGGCAGGTTTAAATAGTCTCTCTGGCGCCACCCGCTGGACGCACGTGCGAACGGAGACCAGGAAGTCCGGGGCGCCTGTTTCTGGCAGGATCTCCATGACATTGCCCCCCCCAAGGGGCAGCCTCCGGATGCCCATACGGATACATCTTTCGGGGTGAGATCTTCTGAAGGCCTGTATCAGATTCCTGGCATGAATGTTCTCCTCCGGTTCCCAAGAGTTCTCTTCGGGTCCGTAACCCTTCCATTTAATTAAGAATTGGTTCCGGTTACCTCTTCTCCTCACGTCCAGAATAGCCTCTACTTCGAATTCCTGCTCCCCGTCTATGATGACAGGATCAGGGCGAGCCGGAGTCCGGCCTGGGAATGGGTTGGAGACTGATGGTTTCAACAGGGAAACATGAAAGACAGGGTGGACTCTAAGGGAGTCGGGGAGCTCCAGCTCATAGGCCACTTCGTTAATCTTCCTCTTGACAGGAAATGGCCCTAAGAACTTGGGGCCCAACTTCCTGGAAGGGCACGCCAACCTTAGGTTAATGGTAGAGAGCCATACTTGGTCGCCGGGTACCAGCACTAATTCACCCCGCCTTCTCCTGTCGTAGACCATCTTGTTATACTCCTGAGTCTTCGCCATGGTTTCGCGTAAAAGCTGATTGTTTGATGAGAAGAAGTTCACCCTTTCCTGAACTGCAGGCACCGAACACTCCGGGAGGGAGTTGGGCAGGAATGCAGGGTGAAAACCATAGTTCGCGAAGAATGGGGTCTGGTTAGTTGCGGAGTGGATGGAGTTATTATAGGCGAACTCAGCCAACGGGAGCAGGGAGAGCCAGTCATTCTGAGCAAAAGAGGAGAAACAACGCAGGTATTGCTCGAGGGTCTGATTAGTCCTCTCCGTCTGTCCATTGGTCTGAGGGTGATAAGCCGAAGAAAACTATAGTTCTATCCCTAGGGTCTTGCAGAGGGATCTCCAGAACCGGGAGGTAAATTGTACCCCCCGATCAGAGACAATATTGGCAGGCACCCCGTGGAGCCTGACGACCTCTTTGATGAATATTTGTGCCGTTTCCGGGGCTGAGGGGGTCCCCTTCATAGGGACAAAATGTGCCATTTTGGACAGACGGTCCACTATCACAAAGATAGTGGTATGGTTTTCCGCTGGATGCAGTTCAACTATAAAGTCGATGGAAAGCATCTTCCAAGGCCTGTCCGGAACAGGTAAAGGCCTCAGTAGTCCCCAGGCCTTGGATCTGGAACCCTTGTTTCGGGTACAAGTAATACAGGGCTCCACGAACTTCCTGCAATCCTCGCGTAATCGGGGTCACCAGAAGGTACGTTGTACCAAATCAGTGGTCTTGGCAACACCAAAGTGCCCGGCAAGGGCATGATCATCAGAAGCGCAATACAGGTCATGCAATTGACGTCACTTCCGGTCCAGCTGGTTGTCTGCTCCATAGTGGTGGAGCGCACGCCAGTATCCACAGGACTCTCATTCGTTATCCCTACGCCTTTACAGCCTCAGTGCCGGGTCGGGGCACATAACCATGTAAGCATGTTTTTGGCTTTTTAGAAATTTTATATGCAATAAAAACGGTATCACGCTATTGCTCGCTTCTCCCTTTTCTGATTATATACCACTGAATCCAAGCGTTATTGTTACCTGCATGGTGGACAACATTTCGCTGATCCTTAGCAATTGGAACTTGCTGAAAGCCTGTTTGACTTCTTTTTTAATTAAAAGGGTCAATTTGCTGCGGTAAGCTGCCATCCTTACTTAATGTGCACTATCGGGTGTCAATATTATTATTGGTGAAGGTGGATCTTCATTTCTCTCAAGAATCACATTGGATTTTTTCACAATACGTTGTTTGAAGTGGATTTAATTGGTGTTTATACAACACTTTTTTGTGGGACATTTATTTGCATTTATTAACCCTTGTTTGGGGGTTTATTGGTTTGGACTTTATTTGCAATAAGTTTCAACTGAATTTTTACATTGTTCGTATTGATTTATATGATAGTCAATCTTTGTTGTTCACAAATTTATTTGGAATTTTTTTGTATACACTGGTTGATTTTTATACACAGTATTTATTTAAGTGGGGAGAGCATATTGTTTTTTCTATATATGTCTACCGTTTTTTAATGAATTTAGATTTACTTTTACATATTAGCGCCCTCCTCTCTCACTATTTTCAAGGGCATAATCATGGCAGAGTTCTAACACGGTTATTCTTAGTTCCTCTGGTACGAATATCCTGTTCTGGTGCCATAGTAGCCCATCCTTAGCCTGCAAGTCCAGCTCAGAGGAGGGTTCCTGTCCAGTGGTGGCTTGTCTGATCCGAGTAAGTAAATCTTCCTGAAGAAGAAGAAAATTTCCAGGGGCGAGGATGGTATCGGGCAAGGGGGTTTCCTTTGATCCATGAAACATTCGGGACAAGGCGTCGGGTTTAGTGTTCTTGGCACCAGGGCGATAAGTGACATGAAAGGAAAACCGGGAAAAGAACAGCGCCCATCTGGCTTGTCGTGGTTTTAATCTTTTTTGCCGCTTTCAGGTACTCCAGATTCTTATGGTCGGTGAATATTAGAATCGGGTGAGCAGCTCCTTCAAGTAAGTATCGCCATTTTTCCAAGGCAGACTTGATCGCCAGTTGTTCCCGGTCCCCTACATCATAGTTTCTCTCCGCCGCAGATAGTTTGCGAGAAAAGAAGGCTACTGGGTGAAGCAAAGCCCTGGTTCCTTGTCTCTGTGACAGTATTGCTCCTACCGCGACTTCAGAGGCATCTACCTCAAGTACAAATGGCAGTGAGGAATCTGGGTGTTTCAAAATAGAAGCAGAGGTGAAGAGACCCTTTAGGACTTCGAAGGCCTTCTGGGCCGCTGGGGACCAGTGGAAGCGGGTTCCCTACTTGGTTAACTGGGTGATGGGCACAATGATTGCGGAGAACCCCCGGATGAATTTACGATAAAAATTAGCGAACCCAACGAACCGTTGGATTCCCTTTTTATCCATTGGCACTGGCCAGTCCAGGATTGCGGCAATCTTCTGTGGATCCATCCTGATGCCTTCGCCGGAGATGATTAACCCCAGGAATGCTATGCTCTCTTGCTCAAACTCACATTTCTTAGCCTTCGCATATAGGCTATGCTGGCGAAGCCGATCCAACACACTTCTGACGTGCCTGCGATGAGAGTCAAGGGAGGAAGAAAAGATTAGTATGTCATCCAAGTAGACAATAACAAAAAGGTCTAGAAAGTCCCGAAGTACATCATTAATAAAGTACTGGAAGGTGGCAGGTGCGTTGCACAACCCGAAGGGCATCACTAAGTACTCAAAATGTCCAAACCGGGAGCGGAAGGCAGTCTTCCATTCATCACCCTCTTTGATTCGGACCAGATTGTAAGCTCCACGGAGGTCAAGTTTAGTAAAAATGGTGGCAGCTCCCAATCTTTGGAATAACTCTGGTACCAGGGGAAGCGGGTAGCGATTCTTAATGGTGACCTTATTTAGTTCACGGTAATCCACACAGGGTCGGAGGGTATGGTCCTTTTTTTCCACAAAAAAGATGCCTGCGCCTGCTGGCGACGTAGAGGGGCGAATGAACCCCTTTTGTAGGTTCTCGTCGATATAGTTCTTTAGTGCCCCCTGTTCTACCTCCGTTAATGGGAAGATCCTACCGAATGGAATAGCTGCTCCGGGTAGCAGGTCAATGGGGCAATCATAGGCCCGATGGGGTGGTAGTGTCTCTGCCCCCTGTCTGCTGAACACATCAAGGAAGTCCAGGTAGGCATCAGGGATGATCTGACGTGTACCAGCATCAGTGTCGGTGCACAGTAGAGCGGCCGGCCCAGGGAGCTTGTGTGAGCCGCAGGACTGTTGGCAGTAGGAGGAAGGAAAGGTAACTACCCCCGTGACCCAGTTGATGGTGGGGTTGTGGGCTTGCAACCAGGGCATACCGAGAATCATAGGGAACAGTGGAGAAGAAATAATGTCCAGACGTAGGTACTCTCGGTGAACCCCGGTAGTGGTGAGGATGGTGACAGGTAAAGGGACCGTTTCTTGGACCACGGGTTCCGACTTGATAACGGACCCGTCAGCCAGGTGAACACATAATCCATGAGTCTTGGTAAGGAGAGGGATCAGCTGTGTGCGGGCAAAAGTTGAGTCCATAAAGCAACTACAAGCCCCAGAGTCAATGATAACGGACACTTGCAGAGTCCTTCCTGGGATCTGTAGGGAGATAGAAAGGGCAAGGTGAGATGAAGGCTTGGCCTGAGGGTTGGTTAAACCAGACGATACTGAGAAACACTTACGGGCTTTCAGGGGACAACTTCTAACAAAATGTCCGGGTTCCCCACAATACAGGCACAGGTTATGCGCTCGCCGGCGCTGGCGTTCCTCCTCCGGAGTGAGGGGCGAAGGACTCCAAGCTGCATGGGTTCAGGTGCATCGTGTGAGGGGGTCAGGGGTGCGACAGGAGCTGGGTGCAGGTGACTGGGGACCCGAGGAAGCATCCAGCCCTCTCAGCCCTCCGTTCCCTCAAACGTCGGTCAATCTGAATAGTTAACTCGATCAACAGATTCAGAGTCTCTGGTATTCCGACCCTAGTCAGTTCATCCTTCAGGGGGTCTGAAAGACCTATGCGGAACTGGTGACGAAGGGCGGCATCATTCCACCTGGTATCTGCGCTCCAGCGCCTAAATTCAGCTACATAGTCCTCTGCCTCTCTGCGTCCCTGCTGAAGGGTCCGCAGGGCGTTTTCTGCGGTAACTGAAAGCTGAAGGTCCTCATACAGTTGGGCCATGGCATCGAAGAAAACTGTAAGGCTGTCCAAGGCCACGTCCTTATGTTCCAGCAGGCGGTGGGCCCAGTTCTGGGGGTCTCCAGAGAGCAAAGAGATCAGAAAGCCCACCTTGGTGGCTTCCAAGGAGAAGGTGCGGGGCTGTAAGGCAAAGTACAACTCACAGGAGTTACGGAAGGCTCTGAACTTGCTCCGGTCCCCGGAGAACCTTTCAGGTGTAGGGACCCTGGGTTCAGGAGGGAGCATGACCACCGTGGGTGTGGACCCTGTACCGGCAGAGGACGTAGAGGCAAGTGGACCCCCTTGGCCTCCAGAAGGGTTGGTGAGGGCCCGCACTTGTCCTTCCAGGTGGGTGTAGCCTTGCTGGAGGCTTTTGACTGCTTCAGTCAACCCCGCCAGGTGCCGACATAGGTGAGGCTCCCTGCTCGGGCTCAGACATGGCTGTCTGCTGCTGTCACATACCTGACGGTGACGAGCCCGGTTTAGCAGAGGGAGGCCTCCCTTACGGCTCCCACCAGCGGCCCCTGGTAGTGAAACAGGAGGCACGGAGGTAGAAGGGGTACGAGTGCCTGGCAGGATCAACACAGAGCAAGTGGCTGGGTGGTCCGGGCTGGATCCGGGTACACAGAGGTGAGGCGAGTTGACAGGAACCAGGAAGCCAGGCAGCACAGCAGGTTGACAGGAACCAGGAAGCCAGGAAGCACAGCAGGTTGACAGAAACCAGGAAGCCAGGAAGCACAGCAGGTTCTGGAACCAGGAAGCCAGGAAGCACAGCAGGTTGACAGGAACCAGGAAGCCAGGAAGCACAGCAGGTTCTGGAACCAGGAAGCCAGGAAGCACAGCAGGTTCTGGAACAGCTGAACGGACCGGACCGGAGCCTGGGTCAGGCAGGGTAGTCGGACAAGCCGGGTCGGATACACTGGCAGACAGCGAGGTACAAAAAGACAAAGCAGAGCGGTGGTCAGAAACAATCCAGAGATCAGGTGCAGGCGGATAACAGGAAGGTCACAGGAAAGCCGGGTCAGATGCAGATGGGTTTCTTAGATCGGGTTACACAGGTACTACGCTGTAGAGCAGACAGCAGGGACTGTCTGTAAATGGCAGGTTTAAATAGTCTCTCTGGCGCCACCCGCTGGACGCACGCGCGAACGGAGACCAGGAAGTCCGGGGCGCCTGTTTCTGGCAGGATCTCCATGACAACTAATATGCAAGTTATTGTCCTAAAAAGGGTTTGGGGACCCGGGTCCTGCCCCAGGGGACATGTATCAATGCAAAAATAAGTTTTAAAAACTGCAGTTTTTCGGGAGCAGTGATTTTAATTATGCCTTTCTCTTGCAGGGCGTATGTTTATCTCAAAATGTTGAGGGTTTACTTCCTCTTTAAAGTGAAAAAAAAAGGTGAAATATTCATTTAAATATCGTACCTGGGGGGTGTCTATAGTATGCCTGTGAAGTGGCACGTGTTTCCCATGTTTAGAACTGTCCCTGCACAAAATGACATTTCTAAAGGAAAAAAAGTCATTTAAAACTGCTTGCGGCTTTAATGTAATGTGTGGTCCCGGCAATATGGACCACTAACTGAAAATACTGCAGCTCCCTTGCCTGTGGTATTGGTATGAGAACACCAGCAATTGTATTCAGGTAGCTTTAGGTGCACACTGTGCAAAGGACACAGTACACTAACTGAAAATACTGCAGCTCCCTACCTGTGGTATTAGTATGAGAACACCAGCAATTGTATTCAGGTAGCTTTAGGTGCACACTGTGCAAAGGACACAGTACACTAACTGAAAATACTGCAGCTCCCTGCCTGTGGTATTAGTATGAGAACACCAGCAATTGTCTTCAGGTAGCTTTAGGTGTACACTGTGCAAATGACACAGTACACTAACTGAAAATACTGCAGCTACCACAATCACCGGCCTGCCTGTCAGTATATTAGGAAGAGAATAACAGGAACGGATCTAGCTAAACTGAATACAGTGTATATATATATTGTGACAGCAGGAAGGTAAAGTCACCTGGTTGCATCCAGGGGGGTAGATATATTTCGCCCAGATTCAGGCTTTACGCCGACTTATACAACTAGGTGGAGAGTTGTATAAGGCTAGTGGGCTCATGGATGACTCATACCTCTAGGGAGAGTGTGGGGCGTCGTGCAGACAGGGAGTTGATGAGACCAGCTGAAGCTTGTCAGCTCATTTAGGCCTCTATAAGAACTCCCAGCTTCATTAGATGTTAGCTCATGCCTGGACCCAGACCTGTGTGGACTGTCTAGGGAGAGTGAACCCCTGTGCGGTGAGACAAAGCCTGTGTGGCTATTTGCTTGGACATTTAAAACCAGGGACTTAGGGACTAGGACAGCACTAGGCTGATCCCAGTTGTTAGTTAGGAAACCTGTATGTTTAGTCAGAGGTCAAGTTGACCAGGATTTATTTTGTTTATGTTTCTTTTTCTTTGCTGTGTTTTGTCACTGTAAATAGAAAATAAACCGCACCTTTTTGATTTTGAAAACCACAACCTCCGTTTGCTGGGCCTGTTTTTGTGTGGGGAGCCCATCTCGGGGGTCACACACACCCGCTGCCGAGCCAACCCCCTCACAGTTGGTGGAGAATGCAGGCAGTTTTTTTTAAGCCAGCATGGAGGAGATACTGAAGCAGCTGGCTCTAGCAAATGCCAATCAACAGCAGACAAATGCAGGTTTGCAAAAGAACTTCGCAGCCCAGCAGCAAGCTCATCAACAGAGCCTTGCAGCCCAGCAGCAGACAAACGCAACTTTGCAACAGAGTCTGGAGGCTCAGCAACAAGCCCAGCAGCAATCTGAGGCCCGCTTCATAGACCTGTTGCAGAAGCAAGAGCAGAGACTACAACAACAGATGGAAGCAGTAATGCAGCAACGTCCGCAGACCAGTGAGGAAAGCCGTCCCACTAATACCGCGTCCTTTGGGGTGAGTCGTTTATTGACAAAAATGACTGGAGAGGATGATCCAGAGGTATTTTTGACCACATTTGAAAGGACCGCTCAAAGAGAAAAGTGGCCTGAGGAGCAGTGGGCTGGACTGGTGGCTCCTCTGTTAACTGGTGAATCGCAGAAAGCTTACTATGACCTAGAGCCTAACCAAGCAAAAGACTATGTGATGCTAAAAGCTGAAATATTGGCAAGGCTGGGTGTCACCCAGGCTGTCCGGGCTCAGCGTGTGCATAACTGGACTTTCCAGCTTGGAAAACCCCCCAGGTCTCAAATGTATGATCTCATTCACCTGAGCAGAAAGTGGCTACAGCCAGAGACTTTGTCCGCACCAAAGATTGTGGAACGTGTTGTAATGGATCGGTTTTTGAGAGCTCTTCCTACTGCCATCCAAAAGTGGGTAAGCCATGGAGACCCAGAGACGGCCGATGGTCTTGTGGATCGTGTGGAGAAATACTTGGCTACAGAGAACCTGACGGCCTCTTCCAGAGACACTCGGACTTTCCACCCTAAGACCAGACCATCCCCAGGGGCGGATAAGAGGATTCCAAGGGGTGAGGGTGGAGAGAGTGAGAGGGTGGGAGCTCTACCCCAAGTTTGGCGAGAACAGCCTGGGAAATCAGCGGCTCAAGAGGCCGCAAGAAGGATCGTTTGCTACCGCTGCCGGCAAGCGGGACATATTGCAGCCAATTGCCCGGTTGTGGAGGAACCCATGCAGTGTGACTTTCTGACGGGCAGACGTCAGTCGCTGTGTGCGACAGTCGCATGCACTGCCATTCGAGGAACTGAGAAACATTTATGCAAAATGTGTGTTAATGGTAGAAATGTTGTGGTATTGCTGGATTCAGGTAGCCTTGTGACCCTGATAAAGGCTGAGTTAGTTAAAACAGAGGTCTCTGGGAATAGCAAGGTAGCTGTTATTTGTGTGCATGGGGACACCCGAGAGTATCCAGTGACTACAGTGTGTTTCGAGACCCCCAAAGGTACCCTCTCTCATCCAGTGGGCTTAGTATCTCAGTTACCGCATGACGCCATTGTGGGAAGGGATTTTCCGAAGTTCTGGGAACTGTGGGATGATCCTGAGCCCCCCACTGGTGCCCCTATGTACCAGGAATGTGATAGCCAGAACTCCCCTGAGAGTGGTGAGGACTCTCCGGAATTTCCCTTATCAGTATTGGCAGGGGAGACTCAAGAAACTGGAGAGGAGCCCACCTCCTCAGACGAAAACCTACCGTCTGTGGAGTTTTCTGATCTTGAGGTTCACAGGGAAAACTTTGCCACAGAACAGTTGAAAGACCCCGCCCTAATAAAGGCACGGGAAAACGTAGTGAAAATAGATGGCGAGTTAGTGAACCCAGATAATACCTGCACTTACCCATACTTCAGCGTAGAGAAGGACCTACTGTATCGGGTGGCAAAAAGGGCAGAAGAAACCGTTGAGCAGCTTGTGGTGCCCAAACCTTACAGGAAGTTGGTGTTGGAGTTGGCCCATGGGCACATTCTTGGAGGTCATCTGGGGACAGAGAAAACCCGAGAGAGGGTATTACAGAGATTCTATTGGCCGGGGGTGATGAAGGACATAGAAAATTATTGTTCCTCCTGCCCTGTGTGTCAGAGGTCGGCCCCGATGCCACATTTCCGTAGCCCGCTGGTCCCTCTACCCATCATTGAGGTCCCGTTTGAGAGGATCGCCATGGATTTGGTAGGTCCTATAATCAAGTCCGCTAGGGGGCACCAGTACATATTAGTTATAATGGACTATGCCACCCGTTATCCAGAAGCGATCCCTCTCCGAAATACCTCGGCCAAAACCATAGCCAAAGAGCTATCTCTTGTGTTTAGCCGGGTGGGTATTTGTAAAGAACTGCTTACGGACCAAGGTACACCCTTTATGTCCCGGGTTATGAAGGAGCTGTGTAAATTGTTCAAAGTGACGCAATTACGTACATCTGTGTATCACCCCCAAACCGATGGGCTGGTTGAAAGATTCAACAAAACCCTAAAACAAATGTTGAAGAAAGTGGTGGATAGAGATGGAAAGGATTGGGACTGTCTACTTCCTTATCTGATGTTTGCTATTAGGGAGGTGCCCCAATCCTCTACGGGATTCTCCCCCTTTGAGTTACTGTATGGGAGACACCCAAGAGGGCTGTTGGATATTGCCAAGGAAACTTGGGAAAGTGAGAGTTCTCCCCACAGGAGTGTGATTGAGCAGGTCGCCCTGATGCAAGACCGAATTGCACAGGTAATGCCCATCGTGAAGGAACATTTGGCCCAAGCGCAGTTAGCACAGCAGAGAGTGTACAACCATGGAGCCAAGACCCGTACCTTTTCCCCGGGGGATAGGATACTGGTACTTGTCCCTACGGTTGAAAGTAAATTCCTTGCCAAATGGCAAGGCCCCTACGAGATAATGGAAAAAGTGAGCGAAGTGAATTACAAGGTCAGACAACCAGGAAGGCGAAAGCCCGAACAGATCTATCACGTTAATCTGTTGAAAGCCTGGAGGGATAGAGAGTCCCTAGTCGCAGACACTTGGTCACCAGCTCAAACTGGTTGCGTGATTCCTGAGGTTGGAATAGCAGCCACCTTGTCACAACCCCAACAACAGGAGGTTAAGGAGTTTGTGCTTCGCAACAAGGAGGTATTCTCTGAGCTGCCGGGACAAACATCTGGGGTAGAGCATGACATCATTAACCCGCCCGGTGAAAGGGTGAAGTTAAAACCCTATCGGATCCCAGAGGCCCGACGGGAGGCAATACGGGAGGAAGTACAGAAAATGCTGAACTTAGGGGTGATAGAGGAGTCCCAAAGTGATTGGTCTAGTCCCATTGTGTTGGTGCCTAAACCGGAGGGGAGCTGGCGATTTTGTAACGATTTTCGTCAGTTGAACAAAGTTACAAAATTTGACACCTACCCCATGCCACGTATAGATGAGTTGATCGACCGGCTGGGAACAGCCCGATACATGACGACTCTTGACCTCACAAAAGGGTATTGGCAAATCCCCCTGGCCAAGTCGGCCAAAGAGAAAACCGCATTTGTAACACCAGACGGGGCGTTCCAATATAAAAGAATGCCGTTCGGGTTACAGAATGCGCCGGCCACATTCCAGCGGAAAATGGACCAGATGCTGAGGCCCCATCGGAAGTATGCTGCGGCTTACCTGGATGACGTAATTGTCCATAGCACAGATTGGGCCTCACATCTGCCAAAAGTGCAAGCAGTCCTGGACTCTGTTCGGGAAGCGGGGTTTACGGCTAACCCCAAGAAGTGTACCATTGGGCAGGAGGAGGCCAAATATCTTGGGTACACCATTGGGAGGGGAGTAATAAAACCCCAACTCAACAAAGTCGAGGCCATCCAGAGTTGGCCACGTCCCAACAGCAAGAAGCAGGTACGAGCCTTTCTGGGAATCGCTGGGTATTATCGGCGATTCATTCCCCACTTTGCTTCTAAGGCTGTGCCCCTAACCAACCTGACGAAGGGGAAAGGGTCGGTCATGATTAAATGGACCCCCGAGGCTGAGGCAGCATTCCAATTCTTGAAACAAGCCTTATGTAGCCAGCCAGTGTTGTACTCACCCGACTTCTCTAAAGACTTTGTCGTACAAAGTGATGCGTCAGATGTGGGGTTAGGAGCAGTATTGTCCCAGGTCTGGAACGGGGAAGAGCACCCAGTCATTTACCTCAGCAGGAAGTTGAAGTCCCATGAGGTAAATTACGCCACCGTTGAAAAGGAGTGTTTAGCGGTGAAGTGGGCTCTAGATTCCCTTCGGTACTACCTGCTAGGTAGGCACTTTGACTTGGTTACGGATCACGCTCCGTTAAAGTGGATGGCTCAAAACAAGGAAACAAATAGAAGAGTGAATAGGTGGTTCCTGGCCCTCCAGGAATTCAACTTCACAGTAAAGCATCGCCCTGGCGTTCAAATGGGGAATGTGGATGCTTTGTCTCGAGTACATGAATGCCTGATTGCTGGTGTTCCAACCCCGAGGTTAAAACAAGAGGGGGGGTATGTGACAGCAGGAAGGTAAAGTCACCTGGTTGCATCCAGGGGGGTAGATATATTTCGCCCAGATTCAGGCTTTACGCCGACTTATACAACTAGGTGGAGAGTTGTATAAGGCTAGTGGGCTCATGGATGACTCATACCTCTAGGGAGAGTGTGGGGCGTCGTGCAGACAGGGAGTTGATGAGACCAGCTGAAGCTTGTCAGCTCATTTAGGCCTCTATAAGAACTCCCAGCTTCATTAGATGTTAGCTCATGCCTGGACCCAGACCTGTGTGGACTGTCTAGGGAGAGTGAACCCCTGTGCGGTGAGACAAAGCCTGTGTGGCTATTTGCTTGGACATTTAAAACCAGGGACTTAGGGACTAGGACAGCACTAGGCTGATCCCAGTTGTTAGTTAGGAAACCTGTATGTTTAGTCAGAGGTCAAGTTGACCAGGATTTATTTTGTTTATGTTTCTTTTTCTTTGCTGTGTTTTGTCACTGTAAATAGAAAATAAACCGCACCTTTTTGATTTTGAAAACCACAACCTCCGTTTGCTGGGCCTGTTTTTGTGTGGGGAGCCCATCTCGGGGGTCACACATACCCGCTGCCGAGCCAACCCCCTCACAATATATATATATATATATATATATACACAACACCTGGGATGCATATATATCCTCTACACACTGTAACAGCGGCTAACTGACTCGCCTGCCTGCTCTAACTAACTCAAATGAAATGACACTGTCTCTCTCTCTCTGTGTCTATCTTTTACCGCCGCCGCAACACACTACACAAAGCCGTCACACAGGCGGCCTTATATAGTGTGGGGCGTGTACTAAACCCCTTGAGACATAATTGGCCAAAGCCACCCTGGCTTTGGCCAATTATGGCTCTCCATTCTTCCTGCGCTGTGATTGGCCAAAGCATGCGGGTCATAGTGCATGCTTAGCCAATCATCAGCTAGCAATGCACTGCGATGCCGCAGTGAATTATGGGCCGTGACACGCCACTCGAATTTGGCGCGAATGGCCCATAATGTTCGAAATTCGGCGAACAGTCGAACAGCCGATGTTCGAGTCGAACATGAGTTTGACTCGAACTCGAAGCTCATCCCTAAGGAGGAGGAGGAGGAGGCACATCTCCAACAAGACAGGGCGGTTAGCGGTAAGGTGCATATTACCGCTGACCCATGGTCCAGCAGACATGGACATGGACGTTACCTGCTGGCAGTTGGGAAGGATGCAGGACAGGGTGCAGTATTGTTGGAGCTTGTTCCGCCACCATGCCTCCAAAATGCTGGTAGTGGTGATTCTGCCACATCTCTCTCCTCCACCCCCTCCTCTTCTTTTTCCTCTGTGGCCTCTTCCTTTGCAGATTTGTCCATGGAATCAGCGGTGCTCCGTAGGCATTCTAGGGGCTACGCAAGCACTCAGGCAACTTGAGTTGGTCTGCTTAGGGGACAGGAGCCACACTGGGGAAGAGATTCTGTCAGCTCTGCAGGGGCAGGCTCAGAGGTGGTTGACGCCATGCCAGCTTCAGCCAGGAATGGTGGTTTGCGACAATGGCACCAACCTCCTCTCCGCCCACCGACAGGGACACTTAACCCATGTGCCCTGTTTGGCTCATGTCCTTAATTTAGTGGTGCAGCAGTTCTTGTGCAGGTACCCGGGCTTACAGGATGTCCTGAGGCAGGCCAGGAAACTCTGTGGGCATTTCTGCCGGTCATATAATTCCAGTGCTGGGCTGGCTGACCTTCAAAAGGAATGCAACCTGCCCAAGAACCGCCTCATCTGTGACATGCCCACCAGGTGGAACTCAACGTTGGTAATGCTGCAGCGGCTGCACACGCAGCAGAGGGCCATCAATCAGTACCTATGAGACTATGGCACCAGGACAGGGTCAGGGGAGCTTGGCTTTTTTCGCCACGCCAGTGGGTATTGATCAAGGATGCATGCACTGTCCTGTAACCATTTGAGGAGGCCACGAGGATGGTGAGCATTGACAGTGCATGCATCACTGATACTGTCATGCCTTTAGTAAAAAGGCTTTAATTTTTCCTATTTTTTCTGATTTAATAACATTTAATCTATGTTGCCATCTAGTGGCCGTTTTGTATAACTACATCTATTTTCATAAGCAATATTAGAAGAGTTAGCTAGTTTGGGACTTGCAAGCCTCCGTACTTTCAATCCCATCAGGCCTTGCGTCACCTTCTTCAGCCATTTCATCTTTTTCCCTGGAAGCATGCACATGGACTGCTAAGATATATGTTTCAGCCTTCAGAAACCTCTCCGGTATGTCTACTATTTATGTACTCAGCTAGGCAGATAGATAGGGAGGCACTAATTGTACTATCTTTACTAATTGTATTTGTCTGTATCTGTTACAGTTTTACTCTATCTTGTATTAATAAAAGTTCAAAAGGATTCTACGCCTACCGGAATGCATTGGTATGAGAGGAGTTATCAGTGTGCCCAAATACACCTCAGCCACGTGTAGTGAGGGGCATAACAGTAAAACGGAGGCTTCTAAGCACGGCTAGCATACAGAACAGCAGTAAAACAACGGCTTCTAAGCATGGCTAGCATACAGAACGCCAGTAAGACAGCAGTGTTATCAGCTTCCACACAGCGAGACACCATGTCACAGACAAAGTCAGAGCACTTCGCGACAAGGTCAGAAGTCAACTCCACAAGCTCAAAGAGGTCAGTGAAAAGCGAAACAATCGCCATTGCCCGCGCAAAGGTGGAATCTGCAACAGTAAAAGCTGACTTTGTGGCAAAGGAGGCTGAAGTAAAAGCTGCCTTTGCCGAAAAAGAGATGCAAATGCAACTTAAATTAGAAAAGTTACGCATGGAAACTCTTTTAGAGAAGCTAGCTGTAGAGAAGGAAGCAGCAGCAGCAGTCGCTGAGGCAGACATCTTAGAAGAACTTGCAAAGCCCACCAGTGAGCGGCTCAGCAACGTACTTGGAAAAAATTCCGTTCCTGACGACAGTACAGAGCGTACCTCAGAATATGTGCAGCGACACGCTGAACCAGACAACTGCCCGCTTACAGCGCCAAGAGCGGAATCAACCCCAGCCATTCACACGCCTTATATCAAGCAAGAAAGTAAACCCGCACTCAGTCAGTTTTCAGCACATTCTGCATCTAGACTATCAAAACACTACGTCACAGTTGACCAAATCGAAAATGAAGAACGACGGTCTAAAAGATACAGCGACAGTATCCCTGATAACCGCAACTATCCACCAAGTTCCTGGCACAATAGAGCACCCCCTGGCTACTCACACAACGATCAAGGTATGTCAGATTTCTTCAAGTTCTTAGCACGACGTGAACTGTTAGCAAAGGGACTTGCAAAGTTTAACGATCGCCCTGAAAGTTATAGAGCATGGCGTTCGTCCTTCAGAAATGCAACAAGGGATCTCGATTTTAAAGCAAGTGAAGTAGCCAATCTCTTAGTCAATTGGCTGGGGAAGGAGTCATCAGAACATGCAAGGAGAATCAGAGACATTAACATTAATTACCCAACCAAAGGGCTGAGCATGATATGGGAGAGGATTGATGAATGTTACGGTTCCCCAGAAGTTATAGAAAACTCTCTTTTTAAAAGAATAGAGGACTTTCCCAAGATTCCTAACAAAGGCTACCAGAAGCTGAGAGACTTGAGTGACCTAGTTACAGAACTACAAATAGCCAAAGCAGAAGGAGACTTGCCAGGCCATGCCTTTCTGGACACAGCCCGTGGCGTTAACGCTATAGTGCAAAAGCTACCTTACAACCTTCAAGAAACCTGGGTTACACGAGGCTCCGACTACAAGCAAAAGCACAACGTCCCCTTCCCACCATTCTCTTATTTTGTGGACTTTATTTGCCAACAAGCAAAGGTTAAAAATGATCCTAGTTTTGACATCTCATCATCAGACTCTGCCTTCCCTAGGTCAAGTAAGCCTGCTCCAACCCGCAACTTCAAAGACGCACCTGTTGCAGTACGCAAAACAAGTGTATCTCCAGCTCAGAATCCAAGCAGAGAGTGTCCTCTGCACAAGAAGCCTCATTCGTTGTTAAAGTGCAGAGGTTTTAGAGAAAAGACTCTCCAAGATCGCAGAACCTTCCTCAAAGAAAACAGAATTTGTTACAGGTGCTGCGCATCAACTTCTCACCTTGGGAGAGACTGCAAGGTGAGCATCAACTGCTCTGAGTGCAACAGCACAGAACACAACACAGCTCTGCATCCAGGGCCAGTGCCATGGACTCTTACACCCACACTCCAGGTGGAAGAGCACGGCGGGGAGCAACAAGACACAGTACCTCCTGTAGTTACACCCCAGTGCACCCAAGTCTGTGGAGAAGGTCTGTCTAACAAATCCTGCTCTAAGATTTGTCTTGCTACAGTTTACCCCATGGGTCGCAGAGAAAAAGCAGTGAAGCTATACGTGATCTTGGACGATCAAAGCAACAGATCACTCGCCAGCTCAGCCTTCTTTGACACCTTCAAAATCAAGGAAGCCGGCTCGTCATACTTACTCAAGACTTGTACAGGGGTAAGTGAAGAAAGTGGGAGAAGAGCCATTGGTTACCAAATCGAATCCTTTGATGGTCAAACAACCCTGCCTCTGCCAACTCTAATCGAGTGCAATCAGTTCCCAACGGACAGAGAGGAGATCCCTACGCCAGAGGTGGCACTTCATCACGGACATCTGAAGGGCATAGCACATCTCATCCCTGAACTGGATCCCCAGGCTGAGATAGCGCTTCTCCTTGGGAGGGACATCATCAGAGTTCACAAAGTGAGAAAACAATACAGTGGTCCCCACAACTCCCCCTATGCCCAGAAGCTAGATCTAGGATGGGTCATCATAGGCAACGTATGCCTAGGGAGTGTTCACAAACCAACCAGCGTGAACTCTCTCTTTACAAAGACACTAGAAGGCAGACGTCCATCCCTATTTCAGCCTTGCACCAACAGATTCCTCATAAGAGAGAAGCCTGCCAGTGTAATTCATTCAAACCCTTATACCACAAATCTTCTTTGTGATGAAGACAGAGATCATTTAGGGTGCTCAGTTTTCCAAAATACTAAAGAAGATCACAAAATCGGACCATCTATTGAAGATCATATCTTCTTGGAGATAATGAGACAGGGATTCTACAAAACCAATGAAAACAGCTGGGTGGCACCCCTGCCTTTCAAAGCACAGAGACCCTGTCTTGCTAATAACAGAGAAGCTTTGAAACTCTTTTCTTCCCTCAGATCCAATTTCCAAAAGAAACCAGAAATGAAAGGACATTTCTTCTCATTCATGAGTAAGATGTTTGAGAATGACCATGCTGAGATAGCTCCACCTCTAAAAGACGATGAAGAATGCTGGTACCTGCCAATCTTCGGCGTCTACCACCCCAAGAAGCCAGGTAAAATCCGGGTAGAGTTTGACTCCAGCTCTCGGCATCAAGGAATCTCACTAAATGATGTCCTCCTAAAGGGACCAGACCTCAACAACACACTTCTTGGTGTCCTCATCAGATTCCGCAAGGAAGCAGTTGCCATAGTTGCAGACATTCAGCAAATGTTTCACAGCTTCCAAGTCAAGGAAGAACACAGGAACTTCTTGAGATTCCTATGGTTCAAAGACAATGACCCTACTAAAAACATTACAGAATACCGCATGAAGGTGCACGTTTTTGGTAACAGTCCATCTCCCGCTGTTGCCATCTATGGACTTAAGCTATCTGCCCAAGAAGGTGAGAAAGACGTTACACAGTTTATTGAAAGAGACTTTTATGTAGACGATGGTCTGAAATCACTTTCTTCACCCGAAGCTGCAATAAGTCTACTCAAGAGGACTCAAAGTACACTTGCCTCTTCAAATTTCAGACTGCATAAGATAGCATCAAACAGCAAAGTCGTCATGGAGGCCTCCCCTTCCCAAGATTATGCCAGTGACTTCAAAGATCTGGACTTAGCAACAGACTCCCTTCCTATGCAACGCAGCCTAGGACTCAACTGGGACCTCAAGTCTGACACCCTTACCTTTCAAGTTGACCAAGAGCCAAAGCCCTTCACACGGCGAGGTGTCTTATCCACCATCAACAGCCTGTATGATCCACTCGGGTTTGTAGCACCGGTTACCATCCAAGGTAAGATTCTGCTTAGAGAGCTCACCGCAGACACATGTGATTGGTATTCTCCACTACCTCCTGAGAAAGAGACATTATGGGTAACATGGAGAGACTCTTTAAAGACTTTATCCAACCTACACGTACATAGACCATACACCCACTTTCCTCCTGCAAGGGTTCAGTCTAGAAAGTTATGTGTATTCTGCAATGCTTCAGTTAAAGCAATAGGAGCAGTAACCTACCTCAAGTCAGTAGACATCGAGGGCCAAGTTCATATTGGGTTTGTTATGGGCAAGGCCAAGCTAGCACCATGCCCTGAAACCACCATTCCAAGATTGGAACTGTGTGCTGCTGTACTAGCAGTAGAACTAGCTGAGCTTATTACATCTGAGATGGATCTAGAACTCGAGGACACAGAGTTTTACACAGACAGCAAGGTAGTGTTGGGCTACATTTTCAACGAAAGTAGAAGATTCTATGTCTATGTACACAACAGAGTCCTTAGAATCAGGAAGTCGACACAGCCCACCCAGTGGCGTTATGTCTCAACTGATCATAACCCAGCGGATCATGCTACAAGGTCTGTGCCAGCATCCTGTCTCAAAGACACTAAATGGCTCACAGGACCACCCTTCCTGTACAAGCCAGCACCTACCACTCCAGTAAAGGAGACATATGTACTGTTAGAACCTGAATCTGACTCAGACATCCGTCCTCAGGTTTCCACACTACATACAACAATTTCTAACCAACTGTTGGGATCCAAGCGCTTCCACAAATTCTCCACTTGGAAGTCCTTACAAAGAGCTACAGCTTGCTTGGTTCACATAGCCAGATCCTTTAGAGGTACCCCTACAAGAACAAGTTGTTGCAAAGGTTGGCATTACTGCCACAAGCCATACACAGTAGATGAGCTCACAGAAGCAAAAAATGTAATCATCCGCTGTGTCCAACAAGAGACTTACGCAGTAACACTAGAATGTCTTCAAAATCACAAAAGAGCATTCCAAAGAACTGTCCTCTAAGGAAAATCAACCCCTTTATAGACAATGAAGGACTGTTAAGAGTTGGGGGGCGCATCTCAAATGCAGGACTTGATAGTGGCGAAAGTAATCCTGTCATAATACCAAATAACTAAGTTGCTTCTTTACTTGTGGAACACTACCACATGCAGACAAAACACCAAGGACGTTTGTTCACGGAAGGAGCCTTGCGTGCAGCTGGACTCTGGATAGTGGGAGCCAAGAGAATTGTGAATTAAAACCATTTTCAAATGTATCACCTGTCGTAAGCTTTGTGGTATGTTTCAAACCCAGAAAATGGCCAACCTTCCTGCAGACCGACTCAGTACAGAACCCCCATTCACAAACGTCAGTCTTGATGTGTTTGGGCCTTGGACTGTGATCACACGACAAACCAGAGGAGGCAGTGCCAACAGCAAATGCTGGGCTGTCATGTTTACTTGCATGTGCATCAGAGCTGTACACATAGAAGTAACTGAGTCCTTAGACACATCCAGCTTCATTAATGCCCTGAGACGTTTCACCTCTATTAGAGGCCCTGTCAAACACATACGCTCTGATAGAGGAACCAATTTTGTTGGAGCTTGCAAAGAATTGAATATCACTTCAAACCTTGACACAGAACGTGTAGAGAGATACCTTTCAGAACAAGGTTGTACATGGACATTCAACCCCCCACACTCTTCTCATATGGGAGGTGCCTGGGAGCGTATGATTGGTATAGCTCGAAGAATCCTAGATTCAATGTTTCTACAATTGGGAACTTCAAAACTCACACATGAGACTTTAACAACTTTCATGGCTGAAGTATCAGCCATAATGAATGCCAGACCCTTGACATCTATACCCAATGATCCTGAAGATCCTTTCTTGCTTACACCTTCCACTTTACTCACTCAGAAAGTTGAGGTGATCACAGCTCCTTCAGTCAATCTGGACCCAAAGGACTTATACAGATGTCAATGGAGAAGAGTACAAGTTTTAGCTGACACATTTTGAAACAAGTGGAAGAAACAATACTTGTCTAATCTACAGGCTAGGAACAAATGGCAAGACAACAAGCCCAACTTAGAGCCTGGTGCCATCGTTCTCATGAAAGACTCTCAATCTAGGAGAAACGAGTGGCCTTTGGGTCTGATAACCCAAGTGTTTCCCAGTGAAGATGGAAACGTCAGGAAAGTTGAACTTAAGGTCATTAGGCAAGGCCAGCCTAAACTTTTCCTCAGACCTGTTTCTGAACTTATTTTGTTACTCTCCTCTGAAGTGCCATGATATGTGGTTTCCGTGGGAATCCACGTGGGGAGTGTCATGCCTTTAGTAAAAAGGCTTGAATTTTTCCTATTTTTTCTGGTTTAATAACATTTAATCTATGTTGCCATCTAGTGGCCGTTTTGTATATAACTACATCTATTTTCATAAGCAATATTAGAAGAGTTAGCTAGTTTGGGACTTGCAAGCCTCCGTACTTTCAATCCCATCAGGCCTTGCGTCACCTTCTTCAGCCATTTCATCTTTTTCCCTGGAAGCATGCACATGGACTGCTAAGATATATGTTCCAGCCTTCAGAAACCTCTGTGGTATGTCTACTATTTATGTACTCAGCTAGGCAGATAGATAGGGAGGCACTAATTGTACTATCTTTACTAATTGTATTTGTCTGTATCTGTTACAGTTTTACTCTATCTTGTATTAATAAAAGTTCAAAAGGATTCTACGCCTACCGGAATGCATTGGTATGAGAGGAGTTATCAGTGTGCCCAAATACACCTCAGCCACGTGTAGTGAGGGGCATAACAGATACTGTCCCTCTTATGTTCCTGTTGGAGCACACGCTGCGTGGAATAATGGACAGGGCACTTGAGGCAGAACATAGGGAGGAAGAGGAGGACTTCCTTACCTCTCAAGGCCTCATTTATCCAGACGGTATTCCTGCAGGCCCGCCGCTCACACAGGAAGAGGAGGAGGAGGATTGTGTCAGCATGGAGGGTGGAGCCATGCACTCAGCATCAGCAGCAGTCTTCAAGGGATCGTTTACAGTCCCCAGAAACCCATGGACTTGTACGTGGCTGGGAGGAGGTGGCTGAGGATCATGTCACCCTTAGTGACCCAGAGGACTCCGGATCGAATGCCTCAGCAAACCTACGCTGCATGGCCTCCCTGAACCTTCAAAGCCTGCGAAAGGACCTTTGGATTTGTGTGATCAAGGAGAGTGATCACTACTGGCTGGCAACCCTTCTTGATCCACGTTACAAGGGTAAGGTTGCAGAACTTATCCAGCAGAGGATGAAACATCTTCGAGAGGCCTTGCAGAAAGGTTTGTGCAAAGCGTTTCCAGTGCCTGGGATGTTACAAATTTCTGGTCCTGGACAACGTGTTGCTGAGGCTTCGGTCAGTCACAGAAGGAGTGGTGGAGAAGATGGTCGTCTGACCGATGCATTCAGACAATTTTTTAGTCCGCAGCCCCAAGGTCTAATCGGTTCCAGCAACTATCGCCAGCGTCTGATTTACATGGTGCAGGAATACCTAGGGGCAAGATCAGACTTGGAGACCTTTCCAACCGAAAATCTACTGGGTTACTGGGTCTTGAGGATGGATCACTGGCCAGAGCTTGCACAGTATGCAATTGAGCTACTGGCCTGTCCTGCATCCAGCGTTCTTTCGGAACACGCATTCAGTGCTGCTGGAGGCTTTGTAACCGATCACAGAGTGCGCCTGTCCATGGACTCGGTTGATCGGCTCACCTTCTTAAAAATGAATCAGTCTTGGATCACCAGCTACCAAGCACCTGATGCTGATGTAACTGATTAATTTTTTTATGAATGTGAGATCCCTTCAAGACTGCCTATGCTGATGCTGAGTGACTATCCTGTTATGCTGAGTGACTATCCTATTCCTCCTCAATGTTTATGTTGATAGCTTCTAAGAACATTTTTGGTTCTGGGCACCACCACCTGCGCTCAACTAGAGTATCTGTGAGGGGTTGCAGTGTTGTAGCACCAGTGCCTAAGGCCCAATTTTTCTGCCCCTGTTCAACAGGGGCATGTAATTACAATTCTTGATATAATATTTCACAGCCAGGCCCGTTCCAGCGCCAACCAAGAGTAACTGTTAGGGCTTACACCCACACCTAAGGCCCACATTTCTGCAGAGTATATAGGGCAGGCCGTATAGTATATACAGGGGGTCCCCTACTTTCAAACATCTGACTTACAAACGACTCCTACTTACAAACGGAGGGAGACAACAAGAAGTGAGAGGAAATCTACCCCTAGGATGAGAAATTCTCTCCTGTAAGAGTTAATATGGGAAAAAGGTGTCTCCTCCACTGATTTATCACCAATCCTTGTTTCCCTTAAAAACCCCAAATTTTCTAAATCCAATTGTTATTGGGGCAGAAAGTGAGGTGAAATCTTCTGAACAGGGGCACAGACAGCAAAACAAATGTTACAGGGGTGATAACCCTTCCCTATGTTTTCCAAAAAGGTTTAAAATAGATTTTTTTGGCTTGAGCTACACTTACAAAATGTACCTGTTCCAAATTACAAACAGATTCTACTTAAGAACAAACCCAGAGTCCCTGTCTTGTTTGCACTGCCTGTATACTGCTGTTCAGAGTATATAGGGCCTGGGTGCCCAACGCCTTTGCTTTTTTAAATTTGGGTGTGGGGTTCCCCTTAATATCCAAACAAGACCCAAGGGGCCTGGTAATGGGCTGGGGGGGGGGGGTACCCATGCCGTTTTTCTCACTGATTTTCGTCCATATTGCCGGGACCCGACATTACATTAAAGCCGCAAGCAATTTTAAATGACTTTTATTCCTTTAGAAATGTCATTTTGTGCAGGGACTGTTCTAAACACGGGAAACATGCGCCACTTTACAGGCATACTATAGACACCCCCAGGTACGATATTTAAAGGAATATTTCACTTTTATTTTTTCACTTTAAAGAGGAAGTAAACCCTCCTCAACATTTTGAGATAAACATACGCCCTGCAAGAGAAAGGCATAATGAGCTAGTATGCATAGCATACTAGCTCATTATGTGGCACTTACCTCAGATCGAAGCCTCCGAAGCGCTCCTCGTCCCCGTCCGCCGCCGCTGCCATGTCAGCTCCGACCATCTTCCTGTTATCGCCGCTCCAGCACTGTGATTGGCCGGAGCGGCAATGATGTCACACGCATGCGCGCGGGGCCGGCTTTCTCTATTGAGACAACCGGCAGTCTCCATTGAGAAAACCGGCAACGCGCAGTGTGCCTGCGCGTGACGTCATCGGCGCGTTTTTTAAAAGCAAATATCTCCTTAACCGTGTAGGTTAAGGAGATATTTCTTGCACCTACAGGTAAGCCTTAATCTAGGCTTACCTGTAGGTGCAAGTTGTAAGGAGGGGTTTACAACCACTTTAAGCATCATTAAAATCACTGCTCTCGAAAAAACTGATGTTTTTAACCACTTTAGGCCCGGGCCAATTTTGACACTTCGTTTCTACATGGAAAAATCATCTTTTTTTTGCTATTTTTTGCTAGAAAATTACATAGAACCCCCAAACATTATATATGTTTTTTTAGCAGAGACCCTAGAGAATACAATGGCGGTCATTGCAACTTTTTATCTTGCACGGTATTTGCGCAGCAATTTTCAAACGCGTTTCATGCTTTAAAAAAAAACAAAACAGTAAAGTTAGCCCAATTTTTTTGCATAATGTGAAAGATGAAGTTACGCCGAGTAAATAGATACCCAACATGTCACGCTTCAAAATTGCACACGCTCGTGGAATGATGCCAAACTTCGGTCCCTCAAAATCCCCATAGGCAAGGCTTTACATTTTTTTACTGATTACATGTTTTGAGTTACAGAGGAGGTCTAGGGCTAGAATTATTGCTCTCGCTCTAACATTCGTGACGGCACCTCACATGTGTGGTTTGAACACCGTTTTCATATGTAGGCGGGTCTTACGTATGCGTTTGCTTCTGCGTGCGAGCACATAGGGACAGGGGCACTTAAAATTATTATTTTTTTATTATTGTTAATTTTACTTATTTATTTTTTTATTTTGACACTTTAAAAAAAAAATAAGAATTTTGATCACTTTTATTCCTATTACAAGGAATGTAAACATCCCTTGTAATAGAAATATGGCATGACAGGACCTCTTTACTGTGAGATTTGGGGTCAATAAGACCCCACATCTCACCTCTAGGCACCGCTTTTTGAATGCAGAGGCCGGGCGTGACGTCATAACATCGCTCCCAGCCTCCGACGATCATAGAGACTCCGGCGACCATCTGGTGCGCCGGAAATCTCTATGATCAACATCCGGGGCCGGCGGATCCTGTCACTGACTCACCGATCACACCGTTAAGTCTGTAGAAGCAGGAGCGGGGGGGATGTCCCCTTTCGCCGCCCGTAGGAACGATCAAGCGGTGGAACAGCCACTATGATCTTTCCTATCATGTAGGGAATCGCCGGCTGAAAATGCCGATATCTGAATCATGCCTGTAGCTGCAGGCATCATTCAGATATAGCCCCACAAAGTACCACAAAGCCCAGGATGTCAAATGACGTCCTCTGGGCACCAAGTGGTTAAAAGTTTTTTTTGCATTGATACATGTCCCCTGGGGCAGGACCCGGGTCCCCAAACCCTTTTTAGGACAATAACTTGCATATTAGCCTTTAAAATTCACACTTTTTATTTCTCACGTTCGAGTCCCATAGACTTTAACGGTGTTCGAATGTTCGCGCAAACTTTCGGTCTGTTCGCATGTTCTGGATGCGAACCAAACCGGGGGGTGTTCAGCTCATCCCTACTTGCAAGCTGTATGGGAGTTCTGTCATCCCGCTGAACCAATCAAATGGCTGAAGCTGTTGAATGCTGAAGAAGATGGGGTGAGGATGTTGGTGCTTGGGGGGTTTGTTGGTGTTCCATCACTGAAGAGAAGATGAGTATAGCATACTTTTTTTTCCACATCACACTGTTGTGCTTTAGGATAATATCCATACAGAGATGAGAACACAGGATCTATTTATGACTTAAAAGAGAAGTTTGGTATTTTATTTTATTATACTTACCTAGGTGGCCTGATGCTGGATCTGTCCCCCACCTGATCTAAGATAGAGAACCGAGCGATCAAACACCGCTGATCGCTCAGTTCTCAGTGCTCCGTGTCAGTCACCGCTGTCTGCTCTGCCCACCACCTTCGCTCACTGGAGCACTGGCATTGGAGGGGGGAGGGGGAACTCAGTGGCTTGCTGAAAGGCTGAGCCAGGTGCAGATCCAGGCATGTGGGTGGATCCTGATCATATGGTCATGTTCTTTCCCCAGCCTGGACTGGATCTGTGACGTCGCAGCCCACTGCGGGCTTTAATGCGATCTGCTGCGGGTGTAAATGTTAAATTACTGATCACCGTTCTTGTGATCATTTTGACCCCACGGTGTGAGAACTTGCGTGGAGCCCCAGATTGAGGGAGATTATCAGTACTCTTGTATGCCTTCCATTTTCTAATCATTGCTCCCACAGTTGATTTCTTCACACCAAGCTGCTTGCCTATTGCAAATTCAGTCTTCCCAGCCTGGTGCAGGTCTAAAATTTTGTTTCTGGTGTCCTTCGACGGCTCTTTGGTCTTCACCATAGTGGAGTTTGGAGTGTGACTGTTTGAGGTTGTGGACAGGTGTCTTTTATACTGATAACAAGTTCAAACAGGTGCCATTAATACAGGTAATGAGTGGAGGACAGAGGAGCCTCTTAAAGAAGAAGATGCAGGTCTGTGAGAGCCAGAAATCTTGCTTGTTTGTAGGTGACCAAATACTTATTTTCCACCATAATTTGCAAATATATTCTTTCCAAATCAGACAATGTGATTATCTGGATTGGGGATGAGCTCGGTGTTCGAGTCGAACATAGGTTTGACTCGAACATCGGCTGTTGGCGCGTTCGGCGAACAACGAACGATTTGGGCCGTTCGCGCCAAATTCGAGTGACGCGAACGGCCCACAATACACTGCGCCATCGCAGTGTAATCCCGGTGCTGTGATTGGCCAAGCATGCACTGTGACCCTGCATGCTTGGCCAATCACAGCGCCGGCAGCGAGGAGAGCAATGATTGGCCACAGGCAGGATGCCTGTGGCCAATTATAGCTGAGGGGGTTTAGTACACGCCCCACACTATAAAAGGCCGCCAGCGCGGCGGCCTTGTGTAGTGTGTTCCGGAGCAGGGAAAGTGAAGGATAGGCAGGGACAGTGTCAAATCTTGTCAAATCTATTCTTTGCTAAACCTTGTGTGTAGGGACAGAGAAGGATAGGCAGGGAGAGTGTCAGTGTCATATTCTTTGCTAAACCTTGTGTGTAGGGAGAGAGAGGGATAGGCAGGGAGAGTGTCAGTGTCATATACTTTGATAAACCTTGTGTGCAGGGAGAGAGAAGGATAGGCAGGGAGAGTGTCAGTGTCATATTCTTTGCTAAACCTTGTGTGCAGGGAGAGAGAAGGATAGGCAGGGAGAGTGTCAGTGTCATATACTTTGATAAACCTTGTGTGCAGGGAGAGAGAAGGATAGGCAGGGAGAGTGTCAGTGTCATATTCTTTGCTAAACCTTGTGTGCAGGGAGAGAGAAGGATAGGCAGGGAGAGTGTCAGTGTCATATACTTTGATAAACCTTGTGTGCAGGGAGAGAGAAGGATAGGCAGGGAGAGTGTCAGTGCCATTGTTGCTAAGCCTCCTGCACATTATACACCTGAAGTTAGCCCGTATTGCTGCTTTTTCCTGGTGTGTTACACCAACAGGATTTTGCGGCACTTACAGCGGGCGGAGTGTACCTCCTGATCATATTACACCTTAACTTAGCCTGCATTGCTGCTTTTTCCTGGTGTGTTACACAAACAGGATTTTGCGGCACTTACAGCGGGCAGAGTGTACCTCCTGACCATATTACACCTTAACTTAGTGTCAGGGTCACCTGTGGCCAGGTGACAGATGCACACCGTAGGGGGACAGGAGTGCACCGCGAGGTAGTGAACCCTATGGCTGGCTTCTGTGGATAGGAAACTGGGTGGTTGTGGAAAGCGGGACCAGAGGAGCACAACCGGGATCCCAACGGAAGCGAGAGCCAAGATTCCCCAGGGCGCGGAGTCTAAGACCCAGCTGGTCTTCTCCAGGGCCTCTAGTGGTGAGGATGTTACGCTGCAGGCTGGGACCAGGTCGCGGCCCCTGGAGTTTCCTAGCTCACACCCCGTAGGATAAGGGGAAGCAGCAGCACACGATAGAGAGAACCGAATAACAAGCCGAAGGTCAGGGGCCACAAGCAGACAAGGATAACGAAGAACGAGCCGAAGGTCAAGGGTCACGAGCAGACAGGGATGGTCGGGGACAAGCCAATAACGTAACAGAGAGACAGACGTAACACACGGCAGGCAGGAACCCAAACACACAATGCCTAACAAACACGTTGATCAGCAAAGCAGGCTTGCAGTGCACAGGTTAATATAGTGTTCAGTGATAGGGCCTGGGGTGGAGTCAGGCTGGGAGGAGATTATAAAGGAAGCCAGGTGAAGGAGGTCTGGTCTCTAGATGAACACAAGAGGAGGAAGGTAAGATGGCAGACAGACATTAATGCATATCCATGACAGTACCCTCCCTCTTATGGGCCCTCCCCCGCCTGGACCCAGGCTTAAAGGGAAATCTCTGATGAAACCTTCTCAACAGATGAGGTGCAGCGACATCAGATGCAGCGATCCAAGACGCCTCCTCAGGACCAAAACCTCTCCAATGCACAAGGTACTGAAGAATGCCTCTGCAGAGCCGAGAATCCAGAACTTGTCTAACCTCGTACTTAAAATTATCCTCAGAGACCGAAAACGAGGTAGGGAGATGACAAGAAGATCTATTGAGGACCAAAGGCTCTCTAGGAATAAGCAAGGGCATGAGAGGATCAACAGGAATCTGAGGAGGGTCCCCTATACCCTTAAAGGGGAACTGGTCATCTTGCACAGGACCATCAGACTGGGCAGATGTCAGTGGAACCCTGAAGTCAGGTTGGTTAGAAGGTGACATGTCGCCGGAGTCAAGCTGAATAGCTGAAGGACAAGCAGAATGTCCCGAACAAGAAAAAGTGAGAGGCTCACTGGGCATGGGCTGGACTGGCATAACTAGTACAGAGGCAGAGTGAATAGCTGAGTCAGGTGTAGCGACTACCTGAATCGCATCGCAAGACGTAGCGACTGCAGGACTTGTAGACAAGCTAGCCTGGCTGTGCGTCCAAGGGTGGTTAGGGACAGAGAAATGTAAATGGTTATGCAACCTGGAATGAATGACCGGCTCAGATTCACAGGGGGCAACCTTGGGTAGGCAGGACGAGGAACAGGAGGGACCCCAAGCCAGGATCTGTCCAGTAGTCCAGTCCACATGAGGAGAATGGAGCTGTAACCATGGGAGACCCAAAATTATAGGCGTTGAGGCCTTGGGTAAGATAAGGAAGGATATCCACTCCTGGTGGAGTGTCCCTACCGACATCTTAACAGGGAGGGTCTGGAAGCGGATAGGTCCCCCTGGGAGAACAGTACCATCAATCGCCAAGACCACCAAAGGCGTGGTGAGGGGCAAAAGAGTAAGTCTCATGGACGATGCGATTTCCCAGTCCATGAAATTACCAGCGGCTCCGGAATCCAGATATGCTGAGACCGAATGAGAAGAAGCACCAACATGAAGGAACACAGAAAGCAGAAGACGAGAAGGGGAAGGTGATATTTCTGGGTCCAATACCCCACTTTCCAGATGAAGTGGACCCGAACGTTTTTCTGGACAAAGAGAGCAAGTGTCACGAAAATGACCTTTGCCCCCACAGTAAAGACACAGACCAAGAGTTCTGCGCCTAGCACGTTCCTCGGGGGATAGCCTGGTCCGACCCAGCTGCATGGGTTCCTCAGCTGGTAGGAGATGCTCTACGGGTCGAAGAGAGGGGAGCTCAGGCTGACTAAGAACCAAGGAGTGCTGGCGTTGCTTTTCTAAGGTCCTCTCCTGAAAGCGAATATCGATCTGGTTACACAAGGAGATAACGCCGGCCAGATCAGTGGGGATGGTTCTTCCTGCTAATTCATCCTTCACTCTATCAGACAGGCCATGCAAAAAGGTTGCGACTAAGGCCTCATTGTTCCAGCTCAACTCAGCCGACAGTATGCGGAAATGAAGCGCATACTGTCCCACAGAAGCAGACTCTTGGCGGAGACGTAAAAGGGCGCTGGCCGCTGAAGAGACACGAGCCGGTTCTTCGAAGATATTCCGAAAAAGTTTCAAGAAGCCAGACAGGCTAGAAACCACTGGATCATTCAGTTCCCACAGAGGGGCTGCCCAGGCTAAAGCTTCACCAGAGAGGAGGGAAATGATATAGGCTACCTTAGCCCGATCAGACAGGAAGTTTTGGGGCTGGAGCTCAAAATGAATCGTGCATTGGCTAAGGAACCCCCTGCAAGCCTTGGAGTCCCCAGAGAAACGGGACGGAGCTGGCAGTTGTAGCGAGTGTGTGGCTGCGACTGGTGCAATAGGTGCAGCCGCTGATTGTATTTGAGGTTGCGGATTCAGGGTTCCCAAGGAGGCCTGAAGCTGCTCGAAGCGAGAAGCCAGATCCTGGAGGAATCGCATCACCTGAGTCTGATTCGATTCCTGGGTTTCAAGTCTGCAAACTATGCCCTGCAATGGATCATCCGCGGGTAGCGGGATGTCAGCCGGGTTCATGGCTGATCAAACTGTCAGGGTCACCTGTGGCCAGGTGACAGATGCACACCGTAGGGGGACAGGAGTGCACCGCGAGGTAGTGAACCCTATGGCTGGCTTCTGTGGATAGGAAACTGGGTGGTTGTGGAAAGCGGGACCAGAGGAGCACAACCGGGATCCCAACGGAAGCGAGAGCCAAGATTCCCCAGGGCGCGGAGTCTAAGACCCAGCTGGTCTTCTCCAGGGCCTCTAGTGGTGAGGATGTTACGCTGCAGGCTGGGACCAGGTCGCGGCCCCTGGAGTTTCCTAGCTCACACCCCGTAGGATAAGGGGAAGCAGCAGCACACGATAGAGAGAACCGAATAACAAGCCGAAGGTCAGGGGCCACAAGCAGACAAGGATAACGAAGAACGAGCCGAAGGTCAAGGGTCACGAGCAGACAGGGATGGTCGGGGACAAGCCAATAACGTAACAGAGAGACAGACGTAACACACGGCAGGCAGGAACCCAAACACACAATGCCTAACAAACACGTTGATCAGCAAAGCAGGCTTGCAGTGCACAGGTTAATATAGTGTTCAGTGATAGGGCCTGGGGTGGAGTCAGGCTGGGAGGAGATTATAAAGGAAGCCAGGTGAAGGAGGTCTGGTCTCTAGATGAACACAAGAGGAGGAAGGTAAGATGGCAGACAGACATTAATGCATATCCATGACACTTAGCCTGTATTGCTGCTTTTTCCTGGTGTGTTACACCAACAGGATTTTGCGGCACTTACAGCGGGCAGAGTGTGCCTCCTGACCATATTACACCTTAACTTAGCCCGTATTGCTGCTTTTTCCTGGTGTGTTACACCAACAGGATTTTGCGGCACTTACAGCGGGCGGAGTGTACCTCCTGACCATATTACACCTTAACTTAGCCCGTATTGCTGCTTTTTCCTGGTGTGTTACACAAACAGGATTTTGCGGCACTTACAGCGGGCGGAGTGTGCCTCCTGACCATATTACACCTTAACTTAGCCTGTATTGCTGCTTTTTCCTGGTGTGTTACACCAACAGGATTTTGCGGCACTTACAGCGGGCGGAGTGTGCCTCCTGACCATATTACACCTTAACTTAGCCTGTATTGCTGCTTTTCCCATTTCCCTGCAGGCCATTAGAATGTCTGGAAGGCAAACAAGGAGAGGCAGACAGTCAGGTGCCAAAAAAAGAGGGCAAGCAGGCTCTGTGTCTAGAGACAACAGTGCTGGTCGTGGACGCGGTGCATCGCCATCAGCACGTGGCCATGGGACACGCTTGTCCTTCTTTTCGGCAGCTGGACGTGTTGAGCCGCATCATGCCGAAGACTTGGTAGAGTGGATGACCAAGCCCTCCTCATCCTCCTCATCCTCTCTCACCCAGGCTCAGGGTACTGGCAAAGCAGCTGCCAAAGCGTCCTCTTCCCTGGTATCAATGTCATCATCAGTCACTCCTTCCCTAGACCAACCATGTCCTCCTGAGGAGTCCCCCGAACTGTTTGAGCACAGTGTTGGGTACATGCTCCAGGAGGATGCCCAGCGTTTCGAAGGGTCTGATGACGATACCCAGCTAGAGGAAGGCAGTAGCGTGAGAGCAGAGAGAGGGGATGCTCAAGAAGGACACCAATCTGGCAGTCATGTTCCAGCAGCTGCAGCATACTGCCAGATTGGCTCCAGTGATGAGGAGGGAGGGGATGATGAGGTCACTGACTCCACGTGGGTGCCTAATAGGAGAGAGGAGGAGGAGGAGGAGGAGGATGAGGAGGAGGCACATCTCCAACGAGGCAGGATGCCCTCGGGGGGCCAGCGTAAGGGCAGCACACCAACGGAATCACACCGCAGAGCTCCGCCTGTGCAGGGCGCTGCCTCTGCCCGTTATTCAAAAAGTTCTTTGGTGTGAGCCTTTTTTGAGTCGAGTGCATCAGATCGCACAGCTGCTGTTTGCAACATATGTCTCAAGCGTATATCGCGTGGCCAAAACATCACCCGCTTGGGCACTACATGCTTGACCAGACATATGTTGACCTGCCATGCAGCTCGTTGGCAAGCCTACCTTAAAGACCCACACCAAAGAACAAAGCTGACCTCTTCTTGCACCGCATCAGCTGGGATCTCCAACCCCACTATACCTTCAGTCCTCTCTGAAACCTGCTCTGAGAGGAATGAAGGTGTAGAATTAGGTGTGTCACAGCCAAGTACTTGCGGGCACTCTGCTAGCAGTACACCAACGTCCGATTCTAGCAGGCAAATTTCCCTGCACCAGCTGCTGGACCGTCGAAAGAAGTTCACTCCCAGCCATCCACATGCCCAGCGGTTGAATGCTAGCTTGGCTAAATTGCTAGCGCTTCAACTGCTGCCTTTTCAGTTGGTAGACTCGGCCCCCTTCCGTGAGTTTGTGCAATGTGCGGTTCCTCAGTGGCAGGTTCCCAAACGCCACTTTTTCTCACGGAAGGCGATTCCGGCTCTCTACCGGCATGTGGAAGGCAATGTCTTGGCCTCGCTGGACAGGGCGGTCAGCGGTAAGGTGCATATTACCGCTGACTCATGGTCCAGCAGGAATGGACAGGGACGTTACCTTTCTTTCACGGCCCATTGGGTCACTCTTTTGGCAGCTGGGAAGGATGCAGGACAAGGTGCAGTAGTGTTGGAGGTTGTTCCACTGCCACGCCTCCAAAATGCTACTACTGGTTGTGACACACCAGTGCCCTCCACCCCCTCCTCTTCTTCTTCCTCCGTGGCCTCTTCCTGTGCTTTGTCCTCGGAACCAGCGGTGCTCCGTAGGCGTTCAAGGGGCTACGCAAGTACGCAGGCAAAAAGATGCCATGCCGTGCTTGCGCTAGTGTGTTTGGGGGACAGGAGCCACACTGGGGCAGAGGTTCTGTCTGCTCTGCAGGGGCAGGCCGAGAGGTGGTTGACGCCACGCCAGCTTAAGCCAGGAATGGTAGTTTGCGACAATGGCACCAACCTCCTCTCCGCTCTCCGACAGGGACAACTGACCCATGTGCCCTGTGTGGCTCACGTCCTTAACCTGGTGGTGCAGCGGTTCCTGGGCAGGTACCCGGGCTTACAGGATGTCCTGAGGCAGGCCAGGAAAGTCTGTGTGCATTTCCGCAGATCTTATAATGCCAGTGCTCGCCTGGCTGAGCTGCAAAAGGAGTTGAACCTGCCCAAGAACCACCTTATATGTGACATGCCCACCAGGTGGAACTCAACGTTGGCCATGCTGCAGCGGCTGCACACGCAGCAGAGGGCCATCAATGAGTACCTGTGCGACTACGGCACCAGGACAGGGTCAGGGGAGCTCTGGTTTTTTTCACCACGCCAGTGGGGCATGATCAGGGATGCATGCACTGTCCTGGCACCATTTGAGGAGGCCACGAGGATGGTGAGCAGTGACAGTGCATGCATCAGTGACACTGTACCTCTTGTCCACCTGTTGGAACATACGCTGCGTGGAATAATGGACAGGGCACTTGAGGCAGAACAGAGGCAGGAAGAGGAGGACTTCCTTGCCTCTCAAGGCCCCCTTTACCCAGACAGTGTTCCTTCTGTCCCACCCATCACACAGGAAGAAGAGGAGGAGGAGGAGGAGGAGGAGGATTGTGTCAGCATGGAGGTGGAGCCTGGCACTCAGCATCATCAGCAGCAGTCTTTTAGGGATGATTTACAGTCCCAAGAAACCAGTGGACTTGTACGTGGCTGGGAGGAGGTGGCTGCGGATCATGTCGTCCTTAGTGACCCAGAGGACTCCGGACTGAATGCCTCAGCTAACCTACGCTGCATGGCCTCCCTGATCCTGCAAAGTCTGCGGAAGGATCCTTGTATTCTTCTGATCAAGGAGAGGGACCATTACTGGCTGGCCACTCTCCTTGATCCACGGTACAAGGGTAAGGTTGCGGACCTTAACTTACCGTCGCAGAGGGAGCAGAGGATGAGACAACTCTGGGAGGCCTTGCAGAAAGGTCTGTGCAACGCGTTCCCAGAGACTGGGAGGTTACAAACTCCTGGTCCTGGACAACGAGTTGCTGAGGCTTCGGTCAGTCAAAGAAGGAGCGGTGGGGAAGGTGGCCGTCTGACCGAAGCGTTCAGACAATTCTTTAGTCCGCAGCCCCAAGGTATGATCAGTTCCAGCAACCATCACCAGTGTCTGATATACATGGTGCAGGAATACCTAGGGGCAAGGTCAGGCTTGGACACCTTCCCCACCGAAAATCCTCTGGCTTACTGGGTCTTGAGGATGGATCACTGGCCAGAGCTTGCACAGTATGCAATTGAGCTACTGGCCTGTCCTGCATGCAGCGTTCTTTCAGAACGCACATTCAGTGCTGCTGGAGGATTTGTCACGGATCACAGGGTGCACCTGTCCACCGACTCTGTTGATCGACTGACCTTCATAAAGATGAACCAGTCTTGGATCACCACCAGCTACCAAACACCTGAAGCTGATATAACAGACTAATTTATTTTCAAATGTCACATCCCTTCAAGACTGATGCTGATGCTGAGAGACTGTCCTGTTATGTTGACTGACTATCCTCCTCCTCCTCAATGATCCGATTGACGATGATAGCTTGGAAGAACATTTTTGTTTCTGGGTGCCGCCACCAGTGGCTAAGGCCCAATTTTTCAGCCCCTGTTTAACAGGGGTGTGTTATTACAATTTTTTATGCAATGCTTTGCAGCAGGGCTCATTCCTGCACTCCAACTAGAGTATCTGGGAGTGGTTGCAGTGTCGTGGCACCAGCACCAGTGGCTAAGGCCCAATTTTTCAGCCCCTGTTTAACAGGGGCGTGTAATTACAATTTTTGATGCAATACTTTGCAACAGGGCTCATTGCTGTGCTCCAAGTACAGTATCTGTGAGGGGTTGCAGTGTTGTGGCACCAGTGCCTAAGGCTCAATTTTTCTGCCCCTGTTTAACAGGGGCATGTAATTACAATTCTTAATCTAATAATTCACAGCAGGGCCCATTCCTGCGCCCACCAAGACTAACTGTTAGGCCTTACAGTGTTGTGTCAACACCACCACCACCACCAAAGGCCCAATTTTTCAGCCCCTGTTCAACAGGGGCATGCAATTACAATTCTTGATCTAAAAATTCACAGCAGGGCCCATTCATGCACCCACCAAGAGTAACTGTGAGGGCTCACAGTGTTGTGGCAACACCAACATGTAAGGGGCAAATTTCAGCTGAGTATATACGGCAGGCCCCTACTTTCAAACATCCAACTTACAAACGACTCCTCCTTGCAAACGGAAGGATACAACAGGAAGTGAGAGGAAATATACCCCTAGGAAGGCAAATTCTCTCCTGTAATGCCCCGTACACACAATCGTTTTTCATGCCGTTAAAAATGCCATTTTTAAAAATGGCCATTAAAAATGATCGTGTGTAGGCTCCAGAGCATTTTTAACGACGTGAAAAACGGCCATTAAAAATTCCGGACATGCTCTCTTTTTTCACGTCGTTTTTCATGTCGTTTTTTTTAAAGACGTGAAAAACGATAGTGTGTATGCTTTCACGACGTGAAAAAAAACGCACATGCTCAGAAGCAACTATGAGACGGGAGCGCTCGTTTTGGTAAAGCTAATGTTGGAAATGGAGATGGCACATTTGTCACGCAGTCACGGACTGAAAAGCACGAGACTGAAAAGAGCGAATCGTCGCTCAACATTCGAACGGAACTTCCCCTTTATAGTGCCGTCGTACGTGTTGTACGTCACTGCGCTTTGCTTGATCGTTTTTTTAAATGATCGTGTGTACGCAAGACAGGCTTGAGAGGAAACATGAAAAAAAACGACGTGAAAAACGGCAAGAAAAAAAATGGCAAGAAAAACGATCGTGTGTATGGGGCATAAGAGTTAATATGGGAAAAAAAGTGTCTCCTCTCCACTGATTCTTTATCACCAATTCTTGTTTCAATAAAAAAAACAAATTTTCAAAAAACATTTGTCATTAGGACGGAAAGTGAGGTGAACTGTTCTGAACAGGTGCACACTGCACAGACAGCAAAACAAATGTTACAGGGGTGATAACCCTTCCCTATGTTTTCCAAAAAGCTTAAAAATATATTTTTTGGCTGGAGCTACACTTAAACAATGTACCTGTTCAAAATTACAAACAGATTCTACATAAGAACAAACCTACAGTCCCTGTCTTGTATGCACTGCCTGTATACGGCTGTTCAGAGTATATAGGGCCTTTTTTATTTTGTGTGCGGGGTTCCCCTTAATATCCATACAAGACCCAAAGGGGCTGGTAATGGGCTGGGGTAGGGAGGGGGGGGGTGTGTGATGGGGTAGCTATGCCATTTTTCTTAAAGATTTTCATCCCATATTACCGGGACCAGACATTACATTAAAGCCGCAAGCAGTTTTAAATGGCTTTTTTTCTTTTAGAAATGTAATTTTGTGCAGGGACAGTTCTAAACAAGGGAAACACGTGGCACTTCACAGGCATACTTTAGACACCCCCCAGGTACGATATTTAAAGGAATATTTGACTTTTTTTTTCCACTTTATGCATCATTAAAATGACTGCTCCAGAAAAACGTCCGTTTTTAAAACTTCTTTTTGCATTGATACATGTCCCCTGGTGCAGAACCCGGGTTCCCAAACCCTTTTTAGGACAATAACATGCATAATAGTCGTTATAATTAGCACTTTAGATTTCGAACGTTCGCATCTATTGTATTTAATAGGGTTCTAAAGTTCGTGCGAACTTTCGGTCCGTTCGCGGGTTCTGGTGCAAACCGAACCCGGGGGTGTTCGGCTCATCACTAATCTGGATTTGTTTCCACATTTTGTCTCTCATAGTTGAGGTATACCTATGATGACAATTATAGGCCTCTCTTATCTTTTTAAGTGGGAGAACTTGCACAATTGGTGGCTGACTAAATACTTTTTTGACCCACTGTATATCTGATGATCAGGTCCATTCAGTACCAAAGAAGTGGGTTTAATGAGTTCAACCAAAGAATTATAATATGAGCTGTTTATCAGTAAATAAACAAAATAAAAGCCAAACTATAGCTATGTAGCACCCTCTAGGTAGGTAGGTGCTAGAGTAGTTTTTTTTTGCAGGTTAGGCAAATTTAGGCAGGCCTGGCTGGCAGTCAGGCCTGTTTGTTTTAAACTGGGCTGGAAGTGGCTCAGGGTAGCAGCTGGTGACTCACAGGCAGCATCACTGAGACCTCCCTCTTCTTTCTAGAAGGTTCTGGAAAGAGAGGAGGAGAGGAGAGGTGGAGCTGCCTGGGGTGTTATAGGGGGTCCTGGCCAATCCCCAACCTGGTTTGGCAGGGGGCAGGCCTCCTTAAATACCCAAGGTCAGCCCAGCTGGGGAGGAGTTGGAGTTGTCCATAGCTTTGTAGATGGAAGTCTAGGCTGCCTGGGCCTTTGAGGGGGCCCCCAAGTCTGGGGGGGGTTGACCTTGGGCCTGGGTTTGTGTGCGGACAGGGCCCTTCAAGAAATCGTGGAGGCACAGGAGGAGCAAGAGAGGACAGCAGGAGAGAGCATTGCTGGGCAAGTCTCCAGATAGAGGAACAACTGGTCACAGCCAGGAGGGCTGGTGAGTGACAAGCACAGTCAGGAGGACTAGAGAGGCATGCCTGAGAGGACTGGAAGCATGCAGTCTGGGATAGGTGCAGAGCCAGTGGAGTGGACTGTGGTGTCATGGGCAGTGGTGACGGGCAGCTGCAGTCAGGAGGGCTGGCAGGGCCTGAAGATGGGTTACTGGACTTAGTAACTGAAGTTAGGGCAGCTAGCACCAGGAACTTTCTATTGCTACACTAAAGGGGCCCACAGTCCCTGCCTGTAAAAGACAGTTGCTAAGGCCTGGCTGAGCCAGTGTAAGGCCCAACCATGCAGTGCTAGCTGAGCCTGGAAGCTCAAGCAAGTAGAGTGCTGGAGGATCTGAGGAGTAATAGTCTGCAGCAAGAGTTGTGCTGGAGGAAGAGAGGCGTGTATATACCAGAGTGTATATAAGTTGTCCCAAGCATTTATTCTAATTCCACTGGACACCCCATATTTCCTATACCCCATACAAGTTAAATTCCCCCAATAAAACATAAAAACAAAGCACATGTTCATTGTCTTAAGGCTCATACACACACTTAGATTTTCGGACGACGTCCGTTTTTTGTGGCATGCTACAAAAAACGACGTCCGTTTTTTGTGGCATGCTAGTCTCATGTCGAAAGTGAAGAGGTTACTCACAATTAGTGATGAGCCGAACACCCCCGGGTTCGGTTCGCACCAGAACCCGCGAACGGACCGAAAGTTCGTACGAACATTAGAACCCTATTAAATACAATGGATGCGAACGTTCGAATTCTAAAGTGCTAATTATAACAACTATTATGCATGTTATTGTCCTAAAAAGGGTTTGGGAACCCGGGTTCTGCACCAGGGGACATGTATCAATGCAAAAAGAAGTTTTAAAAACGGTCGTTTTTCGGGAGCAGTCATTTTAATGATGCATAAAGTGAAAAAAAAAAAGTCAAATATTCCTTTAAATATCGTACCTGGGGGGTGTCTAAAGTATGCCTGTGAAGTGCCACGTGTTTCCCGTGTTTAGAACTGTCCCTGCACAAAATGACACTTCTAAAGGAAAAAAAAGCCATTTAAAACTGCTTGCGGCTTTAATGTAATGTCTGGTCCCGGTAATATGGATGAAAATCTTTAAGAAAAATGGCATAGCTACCCCATGACCCCCCCCCTACCCCAGCCCATTACCAGCCCCTTTGGGTCTTGTATGGATATTAAGGGGAACCCCGCACATAAAATAAAAAAGGCCCTATATACTCTGAACAGCCGTATACAGGTGGTGCATACAAGACAGGGACTGTAGGTTTGTTCTTATGTAGAATCTGTTTGTAATTTTGAACAGGTACATTGTTTAAGTGTAGCTCCAGCCCAAAAATCTATTTTTAAACTTTTTGGAAAACATAGGTAAGGGTTATCACCCCTGTAACATTTGTTTTGCTGTCTGTGCCCCTGTTCAGAACATTTCACCTCACTTTCCGTCCCAATGACAACTGTTTTTGAAATGTGGTGTTTTTCTTGAAACAAGGATTGCTGATAAAGCATCAGTACAGAGGAGACACCTTTCTCCCATATTAGTTCTTACAGGAGAGAATTTTCCTTCCAAGGGGTAGATTTCCTCTCACTTCCTGTTGTCTTCTTGCGTTTGCAAGTAGGAGTCGTTTGTAAGTTGGATGTTTGAAAGTAGGGACCTGCCGTATATACTCTGCAGAAATAGGCCCCTTAGTTGTTGGTGTTGGCACAACACTGTAAGCACTCACAGTTACTCTTGGTTGGTGCTGGAACGCCCTGCTGTCAACTATTATATCAGGAATTTTAATTACATATAATTGTTGAACAGTGGTAGTAAAAATTGGGCCTTTGATGGTGGTGCTGGTGCCACAACACTGTAAGCCCTGACAGTTACTCTTGGTGGGTGCAGCAATGGGCCCTGCTGTGAATTATTAGATCAAGAATTGTAATTGCATGCCCCTGTTGAACAGGGGCTGAAAAATTGGGCCTTTCGTGGTGGTGGTGGTGGTGGTGGTGGTGTTGCCACAACACTGTAAGCCCTCAGAGTTACTCTTGGTGGGTGCAGGAATGGGCCCTGCTGTGAATTATTAGATCAAGAATTGTAATTGCATGCCCCTGTTGAACAGGGGCTGAAAAATTGGGCCTTTCGTGGTGGTGGTGGTGGTGGTGGTGTTGCCACAACACTGTAAGCCCTCAGAGTTACTCTTGGTGGGTGCAGGAATGGGCCCTGCTGTGAATTATTAGATCAAGAATTGTAATTACATGCCCCTTTTGAACAGGGGCTGAAAAATTGGGCCTTTCGTGGTGGTGGTGGTGGTGGCGTTGCCACAACACTGTAAGCCCTCAGAGTTACTCTTGGTGGGTGCAGCAATGGGCCCTGCTGTGAATTATTAGATCAAGAATTGTAATTACATGCCCCTGTTGAACAGGGGCTGAAAAATTGGGCCTTAGGCACTGGTGGCACAACACTACAACCCCTCACAGATACTGTACTTGGAGCACAGCAATGAGCCCTGTTGCAAAGTATTGCTTCAAAAATTGTAATGACACGCCCCTGTTGAACAGGGGCTGAAAAATTGGGCCTTAGGCACTGGTGCCACAACACTCCAACCCCTCACAGATACTGTTCTTGGAGCACAGCAATGAGCCCTATGGCAAATTATTGCTAAAAAAATTGTAATTACACGCCCCTATAAAACAGGGGCTGAAAAATTGGGCCTTTCGTGGTGGTGGTGGTGGTGGCGTTGCCACAACACTGTAAGCCCTCAGAGTTACTCTTGGTGGGTGCAGCAATGGGCCCTGCTGTGAATTATTAGATCAAGAATTGTAATTACATGCCCCTGTTGAACAGGGGCTGAAAAATTGGGCCTTAGGCACTGGTGGCACAACACTACAACCCCTCACAGATACTGTACTTGGAGCACAGCAATGAGCCCTGTTGCAAAGTATTGCTTCAAAAATTGTAATGACACGCCCCTGTTAAACAGGGGCTGAAAAATTGGGCCTTAGGCACTGGTGCCACAACACTCCAACCCCTCACAGATACTGTTCTTGGAGCACAGCAATGAGCCCTATGGCAAATTATTGCTAAAAAAATTGTAATTACACGCCCCTGTAAAACAGGGGCTGAAAAATTGGGCCTTAGCCACTGGTGGCGGCACCCATAAACAAAAATGATCTTCCAAGCTATCATCATCAATCGTATCATTGAGGACTCGGAGGAGGAGGATAGCCAGTCAACATAACAGCACAGGCACTCAGCATCAGCATCAGTCTTGAAGGGATGTGACATGTTAAAATCAATTAGTCTGTTATATCAGCATCAGGTGTGTGGTAGCTGGTGGTGATCCAAGACTGGTTCATCTTGATGAAAGTCAGTCGATCAACCGAGTCGGTGGACAGGCGCACCCTGTGATCCATGACAAATCCTCCAGCAGCACTGAATGTGCGTTCCGAAAGAACGCTGGATGCAGGACAGGCCAGTAGCTCAATTGCATACTGTGCAAGCTCTGGCCAGTGATCCATCCTCAAGACCCAGTAAGCCAGAGGACTTTCGGTGGGGAAGGTGTCCAAGTCTGACCTTGCCCCTAGATATTCCTGCACCATGTTTATCAGACGCTGGCGATGGTTGCTGGAACCGATCATACTTTGGGGCTGCGGACTAAAGAATTGTCTGAACGCATCGGTCAGACGGCCACCTTCCCCACCGCTCCTTCTTTGACTGGCCGAAGCCTCAGCAACTCGTTGTCCAGGACCAGGAGTTTGTAACCTCCCAGTCTCTGGGAACGCGTTGCACAGACCTTTCTGCAAGGCCTCCCGGAGTTGTCTCATCCTCTGCTCCCTCTGCGACGGTAACATAAGGTCCGCAACCTTACCCTTGTACCGTGGATCAAGGAGAGTGGCCAGCCAGTAATGGTCCCTCTCCTTGATCCGAAGAATACGAGGATCCTTCCGCAGACTTTGCAGGATCAGGGAGGCCATGCAGCGTAGGTTTGCTGAGGCATTCGCTCCGAAGACCTCTGGGTCACTAAGGACGACATGATCCGCAGCCACCTCCTCCCAGCCACGTACAAGTCCACTGGTTTCTTGGGACTGTAAATCATCCCTAAAAGACTGCTGCTGATGATGCTGAGTGCCAGGCTCCACCTCCATGCTGACACAATCCTCCTCCTCCTCCTCCTCCTCCTCCTCCTCTTCCTGTGCGATGGGTGGGACAGAAGGAACACTGTCTGGGTAAAGGGGGCCTTGAGAGGCAAGTAAGTCCTCCTCTTCCTGCCTCTGTTCTGCCTCAAGTGCCCTGTCCATTATTCCACGCAGCATGTGCTCCAACAGGTGGACAAGAGGTACAGTGTCACTGATGCATGCACTGTCACTGCTCACCATCCTCGTGGCCTCCTCAAATGGTGCCAGGACAGTGCATGCATCCCTGATCATGCCCCACTGGCGTGGAGAAAAAAAACCAAGCTCCCCTGACCCTGTCCTGGTGCCGTAGTCGCACAGGTACTCATTGATGGCCCTCTGCTGCGTGTGCAGCCGCTGCAGCATGGCCAACGTTGAGTTCCACCTGGTGGGCATGTCACATATAAGGCGGTTCTTGGGCAGGTTCAACTCCTTTTGCAGCTCAGCCAGGCGAGCACTGGCATTATAAGATCTGCGGAAATGCACACAGACTTTCCTGGCCTGCCTCAGGACATCCTGTAAGCCCGGGTACCTGCCCAAGAACCGCTGCACCACCAGGTTAAGGACGTGAGCCACACAGGGCACATGGGTCAGTTGTCCCTGTCGGAGGGCGGAGAGGAGGTTGGTGCCATTGTCGCAAACCACCATTCCTGGCTTAAGCTGGCGTGGCGTCAACCACCTCTCGGCCTGGCCCTGCAGAGCAGACAGGACCTCTGCCCCAGTGTGGCTTCTGTCCCCCAAACACACCAGCGCAAGCACGGCATGGCATCTTTTTGCCTGCGTACTTGCGTAGCCCCTTGAAGGGCTACGGAGCACCGCTGGTTCAGAGGACAAACCACAGGAAGAGGCCATGGAGGAAGAAGAAGAGGAGGGGGTGGAGGAGAGAGGTGTGTCACAACCAGTAGTAGCATTTTGGAGGCGTGGCGGTGGAACAACCTCCAACACTACTGCACCTTGTCCTGCATCCTTCCCAGCTGCCAAAAGAGTGACCCAATGGGCCGTGAAAGAAAGGTAACGTCCCTGTCCATGCCTGCTGGACCATGAGTCAGCGGTAATATGCACCTTACCGCTGACCGCCCTGTCCAGCGAGGCCAAGACATTGCCTTCCACATGCCGGTAGAGAGCCGGAATAGCCTTCCGTGAGAAAAAGTGGCGTTTGGGAACCTGCCACTGAGGAACCGCACATTGCACAAACTCACGGAAGGGGGCCGAGTCTACCAACTGAAAAGGCAGCAGTTGAAGCGCTAGCAATTTAGCCAAGCTAGCATTCAACCGCTGGGCATGTGGATGGCTGGGAGTGAACTTCTTTCGACGGTCCAGCAGCTGGGTCAGGGAAATTTGCCTGCTAGAATCGGACGTCGGTGTACTGCTAGCAGAGTGGCCGCAACTACTTGGCTGTGACACACCTAATTCTACACCTTCATTCCTCTCAGTGCATGTTTCAGAGAGGACTGAAGTTATAGTGGGGTTGGAGATCCCAGCTGATGCGGTGCAAGGAGAGGTCCGCTTTGTTCTTTGGTGTGGGTCTTTGAGGTAGGCTTGCCAACGAGCTGCATGGCAGGTCAACATATGTCTGGTCAGGCATGTGGTACCCAAGCGGCTGATGTTTTGGCCACGCGATATACGCTTGAGACATATGTTGCAAACAGCAGCTGTGCGATCTGATGCACTAGCCTCAAAAAAGGCCCACACCAAAGAACTTTTTGAATGACGGGCAGAGGCAGCGCCCTGCACAGGCGGAGCTCTGCGGTGTGATTCCGTCGGTGTACTGCCCTTACGCTGGCCACCAAAGGGCATCCTGCCTCGTTGGAGATGTGCCTCCTCCTCATCCTCCTCCTCCTCCTCTCTCCTATTAGGCACCCACATGGAGTCAGTGACCTCATCATCCCCTCCCTCCTCATCACTGGAGCCAATCTGGCAGTATGCTGCAGCTGCTGGAACATGACTGCCAGATTGGTGTCCTTCTTGAGCATCCCCTCTGTCTGCTCTCACGCTACTGCCTTCCTGTAGCTGGGTTTCATCATCAGACCCTTCGAAACGCTGGGCATCCTCCTGGAGCATGTACCCAACACTGTGCTCAAACAGTTCGGGGGACTCCTCAGGAGGAGGACATGGTGGGTCTAGGGAAGGAGTGACTGATGATGAGTCTGACATTGATACCAGGGAAGAGGACGCTTTGGCAGCTGCTTTGCCAGTACCCTGAGCCTGGGTGAGAGAGGATGAGGAGGAGGAGGAGGGCTTGGTCATCCACTCTACCAAGTCTTCGGCATGATGTGGCTCAACATGTCCAGCTGCCGAAAACAAGGACAAGCGTGCCCCATGGCCATGTGCTGATGACAATGCACCGCGTCCACGACCAGCACTGTTGCCCCCAGACACAGAGCCTGCTTGCCCTCTTTTATTGCCTCCTGACTGTCTGCCTCTCCTTGTTTGCCTTCCAGACATTCTAATAGATGGCCTGCAGGGAGATGGGAAAAAAGCAATAAGGGCTACCTTCAGGTGTCCTTCTCTGTCCCTTTACTTAAGGATTTCTAAATATGGTTGAGGATGATTGCTTTTGCACAGAATAGCACAACGACAATTTCCCTGACTGTCCAAAAAACAAGGATTTCAAAGATGGTTGATGAGGAATGCTTTAGCACACTATAGCACAAGGAGAATTTCCCTCACTGTCCTTCCCTGTCCCTAGAAACAAGGATTATCACAGTGAAAGAAACTGACACTCTTCCTACCTATAGTTTTCTGTCCCTAGAAATTTTTTTTTTTAAAGCTGATTGATGATCAATGCTTTAGCACACTATAGCACAAGTAGAATTTCCCTCACTGTCCTTCCCTGTCCCTAGAAACAAGGATTATCACAGTGAAAGAAACTGACACTCTTCCTACCTATAGTTTTCTGTCCCTAGAAAAAATGTTTTTTTAAAGCTGATTGATGATCAATGCTTTAGCACACTATAGCACAAGTAGAATTTCCCTCACTGTCCTTCCCTGTCCCTAGAAACAAGGATTATCACAGTGAAAGAAACTGACACTCTTCCTACCTATAGTTTTCTGTCCCTATAAAAAATGTTTTTTTAAAGCTGATTGATGATCAATGCTTTAGCACACTATAGCACAAGTAGAATTTCCCTCACTGTCCTTCCCTGTCCCTAGAAACAAGGATTATCACAGTGAAAGAAACTGACACTCTTCCTACCTATAGTTTTCTGTCCCTAGAAAAAATGTTTTTTTAAAGCTGATTGATGATCAATGCTTTAGCACACTATAGCACAAGTAGAATTTCCCTCACTGTCCTTCCCTGTCCCTAGAAACAAGGATTATCACAGTGAAAGAAACTGACACTCTTCCTACCTATAGTTTTCTGTCCCTAGAAAAAATGTTTTTTTAAAGCTGATTGATGATCAATGCTTTAGCACACTATAGCACAAGTAGAATTTCCCTCACTGTCCTTCCCTGTCCCTAGAAACAAGGATTATCACAGTGAAAGAAACTGACACTCTTCCTACCTATAGTTTTCTGTCCCTAGAAAAAATGTTTTTTTAAAGCTGATTGATGATCAATGCTTTAGCACACTATAGCACAAGTAGAATTTCCCTCACTGTCCTTCCCTGTCCCTAGAAACAAGGATTATCACAGTGAAAGAAACTGACACTCTTCCTACCTATAGTTTTCTGTCCCTAGAAAAAATGTTTTTTTAAAGCTGATTGATGATCAATGCTTTAGCACACTATAGCACAAGTAGAATTTCCCTCACTGTCCTTCCCTGTCCCTAGAAACAAGGATTATCACAGTGAAAGAAACTGACACTCTTCCTACCTATAGTTTTCTGTCCCTAGAAAAAATGTTTTTTTAAAGCTGATTGATGATCAATGCTTTAGCACACTATAGCACAAGTAGAATTTCCCTCACTGTCCTTCCCTGTCCCTAGAAACAAGGATTATCACAGTGAAAGAAACTGACACTCTTCCTACCTATAGTTTTCTGTCCCTAGAAAAAATGTTTTTTTAAAGCTGATTGATGATCAATGCTTTAGCACACTATAGCACAAGTAGAATTTCCCTCACTGTCCTTCCCTGTCCCTAGAAACAAGGATTATCACAGTGAAAGAAACTGACACTCTTCCTACCTATAGTTTTCTGTCCCTAGAAAAAATGTTTTTTTAAAGCTGATTGATGATCAATGCTTTAGCACACTATAGCACAAGTAGAATTTCCCTCACTGTCCTTCCCTGTCCCTAGAAACAAGGATTATCACAGTGAAAGAAACTGACACTCTTCCTACCTATAGTTTTCTGTCCCTAGAAAAAATGTTTTTTTAAAGCTGATTGATGATCAATGCTTTAGCACACTATAGCACAAGTAGAATTTCCCTCACTGTCCTTCCCTGTCCCTAGAAACAAGGATTATCACAGTGAAAGAAACTGACACTCTTCCTACCTATAGTTTTCTGTCCCTAGAAAAAATGTTTTTTTTAAAGCTGATTGATGATCAATGCTTTAGCACACTATAGCACAAGTAGAATTTCCCTCACTGTCCTTCCCTGTCCCTAGAAACAAGGATTATCACAGTGAAAGAAACTGACACTCTTCCTACCTATAGTTTTCTGTCCCTAGAAAAAATGTTTTTTTAAAGCTGATTGATCATCAATGCTTTAGCACACTATAGCACAAGTAGAATTTCCCTCACTGTCCTTCCCTGTCCCTAGAAACAAGGATTATCACAGTGAAAGAAACTGACACTCTTCCTACCTATAGTTTTCTGTCCCTAGAAAAAATGTTTTTTTTAAAGCTGATTGATGATCAATGCTTTAGCACACTATAGCACAAGTAGAATTTCCCTCACTGTCCTTCCCTGTCCCTACAAACAAGGATTATCACAGTGAAAGAAACTGACACTCTTCCTACCTATAGTTTTCTGTCCCTAGAAAAAATGTTTTTTTAAAGCTGATTGATGATCAATGCTTTAGCACACTATAGCACAAGTAGAATTTCCCTCACTGTCCTTCCCTTTCCCTAGAAACAAGGATTATCACAGTGAAAGAAACTGACACTCTTCCTACCTATAGTTTTCTGTCCCTAGAAAAAATGTTTTTTTAAAGCTGATTGATCATCAATGCTTTAGCACACTATAGCACAAGTAGAATTTCCCTCACTGTCCTTCCCTGTCCCTAGAAACAAGGATTATCACAGTGAAAGAAACTGACACTCTTCCTACCTATAGTTTTCTGTCCCTAGAAAAAATGTTTTTTTAAAGCTGATTGATGATCAATGCTTTAGCACACTATAGCACAAGTAGAATTTCCCTCACTGTCCTTCCCTGTCCCTAGAAACAAGGATTATCACAGTGAAAGAAACTGACACTCTTCCTACCTATAGTTTTCTGTCCCTAGAAAAAATGTTTTTTTAAAGCTGATTGATGATCAATGCTTTAGCACACTATAGCACAAGTAGAATTTCCCTCACTGTCCTTCCCTGTCCCTACAAACAAGGATTATCACAGTGAAAGAAACTGACACTCTTCCTACCTATAGTTTTCTGTCCCTAGAAAAAATGTTTTTTTAAAGCTGATTGATGATCAATGCTTTAGCACACTATAGCACAAGGAGAATTTCCCTCACTGTCCTTCCCTGTCCCTAGAAACAAGGATTATCACAGTGAAAGAAACTGACACTCTTCCTACCTATAGTTTTCTGTCCCTAGAAAAAATGTTTTTTTAAAGCTGATTGATGATCAATGCTTTAGCACACTATAGCACAAGGAGAATTTCCCTCACTGTCCTTCCCTGTCCCTAGAAACAAGGATTCGCACAGTAAAACACACTGACACTCTCCCTACCTATCCTTCTCTTTCCCTAAACTAAAGGAATCCAGGTTAAGCAAGAAAAAATAAATGTCACTGTCCCTGCCTATGCTTCTCTTTCCCTGCTCCGGAACACACTACACTAGGCCGCCGTGCTGGCGGCCTTTTATAGTGTGGGGCGTGTACTAAACACCCTCAGCAATAATTGGCCACAGGCATCCTGCCTGTGGCCAATCATTGCTCTCCTCGCTGCCGGCGCTGTGATTGGCCAAGCATGCGGGGTCACAGTGCATGCTTGGCCAATCACAGCGCCTGGATGACACTGCGATGGCGTAGTGCATTGTGGGCCGTTCGCGTCACTCGAATTAGGCGCGAATGGCCCAAATCGTTCGATCTTCGTCGAACGATCGAACAGCCGATGTTCGAGTCGAACGTATGTTCGATTTGAACACCGAGCTCATCCCTACTCACAATACGAAAATTTTCGTACGACAGAATACAACGTCAGAAGTGGCGTAATGTGTTGAATAGTTTTGTATGTATTCTTTTGTTTCTGAGCATGCGTAGTCTTGCTCTTACGATTTTTTTGTACGAAACCCGTAATAATGAAACAGAAATCGGACCTTGAGTTCACATCGGACAAAAATTTAATAGTCTGCACATCCAGCTTTTGTCTGACGAAAAAGCAAAATCAGCTGTTGAAAGCACCGTACTAGCAATCCAAAAATCATCAGACAGCTCGTCGTACGAATTTTTCCATCCGAGTTTCGTATCGTGCGTACGGGGCCTTTTGGTCTTCAGATTTACCAAAACCATATAATATGAGGTTGAACCTTAAGAGTTTCAATTTGGTGGTATTTTATCACCTCTGCGTTTTTTTTGCGCTGTAGACAAAAAAAGACAATTTTGGAAAAAAAAACAATATTTTTTACTTTCTGCTATAATACATATCCCCAAAAAAATATATAAAAAATCAAATGTATTCATCAGTTAAGGCCAATATGTATTCTGCTACATATTTCTGGTAAAGAAAATCACAATACGCGTATATTAATTGGTTTGCGCAAAAGTTATAGCATCTACAATGACGGGATAGATTTATGGACTTTTATATTTTTTTATGTTTTTACTGGTAATGGCGGTGATCTGTTATTTTTAGCGGGACTGCAACATTGCGGCGGATAAATCTGACCCCAAGGGACACTTTTTGGGGACCAGTGACATTATTACAGTGATCAATGCTAAAAAAAATGCACTGATCAATGTATAAATGACACTGGCAGGCAAGGGGTTAACACTAAGGGGTGATCAAGATGTTAACTGTGTTCCTTGGGTGTGTTCTAACTGTGTGGGGGATGGGCTCACTGGGACAACACAGAGATCGGTGTTCCTGCTCACTAGGAACAGCAGATCTTCATGTTGTCCCCTGTCAGAACGGGGATCTGCCTTGTTTCCATAGGCAGATCCCCGTTCTGCCTCTCAGTGGAGTGATCGCGGGTGGCCGGCGGACATTGAGTCCACCGGACCCACACGTGCGCCCACAGAATTTATTACACGAAACGACGTACAGGTACTCTATTTTGCACAATAGAGCTGACCTGCCGCAGTATACCGTATACACTCGAGTATAAGCCGACCCGAATATAAGCCGAGGCACCTAATTTTACCACAAAAAACTGGGAAAAGTTATTGACTCGAGTATAAGCCTAGGGTGTCCATCTGCATGCCTCACTGTGTCCATGTGCATGCCTCACTGTGTCCATGCCTCACTGTGCCCATGACTAGACTGACGTTTAACATAGGAGTCTATGGAAATGGTGCCCGGCCGTAGGTCTCCCAGACAAAAAACTTTGCACACTTATAGAGGAGAAATGTGGCTATGTGTGTGCCAGTTTCGGATCCAGGGGACCTACGACCGGCCAGTACCGGGTTCCCAAAGTCACTGGAGAAATTACCGTTTAACATGGGAGTCTATGGAAGGGGTGCCCGGCTTTGAAAAATTGGTGCTCCCCGGCTGTAGGTCCCCTGGGCAACAAACTTTGCACACTTGTAGAGGAAGAGTGGGGCTACATGTGTGCCAAGTTTGTACCGGGTCCCCAAAGTCCGGGAGATCAGGCGCAAAAAGGCGACTCGAGTATAAGCCGAGAGGGGCATTTTCAGCACAAAAAAATGTGCTAAAAAACTCGGCTTATACTCAAGTATATACGGTATGTACTGTGACTGGTTGGCAAGTGGTTAATCAGAATTAGGAATATGCCACAGAAGCAGGGCTTTTTTTAAGAGTATAGGCGAAGAAAATAAACCATGAACCCCATCTCGGGTAGAGGAGAGCAGAGTGTATGAAGACAGGTAGCATGTTCAGGAGAAGAGTACGGAGTGTACGATGACAGGTAGTCTGTTTAGAAGAGAACTGAGGAGTGTATGATGATGAGTAGTATGCTCAGGAGAAGAGTGTGACGAACGCACGTGTCAGATCCCCGCCCTCCGCGCTAACTTGCGTCGAAGGACCGGCCAACCCCACACTACGCTGTCACTTGCGTAACAATGCCCCTCTCAGCTGCGTCCAGCCCAAAGATTTTCCAGCTTGCGGGACGACAATCTAAGTGCCAGCAGCCTGAGAGCGATTGTTACCGGGTTAATGTCACAATTAACCCTTTATCTGCCACCACCAACAGGGATCAGGAAGCGTTGGTACTCCCATAAATTACCAATACCAATTATGATTTTAGAATAAGCGTCTGCAGCCTACACTGTCACCACAGACAGGTCTGCACAGAGCCCTACAGTAGCGCTTCAAGAGGCAGGTTCGTTATAGTTTGCATTAAGAGTTTTTAGAGACAAGAGTAACCTTTCCAACATAAGGATTTATTTTGAAAAGGGTCAAGTTGATGCAATAAAATGTTACAGAAAAATATGTTTCAAGAGATAAAAATACTATACAGCCACAAGGTCAAGGTAGAATTTGGAAGAAGAATATACTTGCAATTAAATGTCCAAAGGTTGATCAGAGTTCGATCGATGAATCCGGTTCTCAGCTTGCAGAAGGTTCCTGCTTAAATGTTAAAAGGGAACTCCACAGGTCTTGCTTGTTTGATGGTGAAAGGAGAACTGCTTGTGCTCTCTAAGAGCTCCTTTTTCTCTCAAACTCCAGGGGGTGTTGACAGTGATCAGTGCCCAATCAGCGGGTCCTTCTAATGTAGGGGTGGGGTCCGGGGAGGTGCCCCACTCATGCCTACCTTATGTGCACTTCTTGAGATACATTTTCATAACTCTGCAACTGTACGTTTTCCATACTAACAATCTTCATATTCTTTTTCAGTGTTATTTAACTTTTCATTTGAATCCAAACATGACCAGCCTGTCAGCTCCAGTTGACCCAGGGGCAATAACGGTCACTACTCGGGTTCCCTATGGCCTAACCTATCCATGTTTGGACTTGACGCGTTACAAATTCTCTGAGAAGACTGAATATATTTATGTTATGACAGTGTGTTTTGTTATTCAAAAGTTATGAAACATGTTGGATTTTTCATACTCAGTTCCTTGATGGACGCTGGAGGGTCACTCAGGGTTTTACGACCGTGTCTGTTAAGCTTCGGAGGTTTTACAAAGGTGACAGCTTTACGACCGGTCAGGAACTGCTAAGTCCCTTATCAAACCTAGCTTCCTCTGCCGAGATAAGGCGTGTTTAGTTAACCTTCTTTGAAGTAGAAACTTGCCAGTGAGATAACCTTCTTTGCACTAGAATCCTCGGAATTTGGAGGGGATGAGGGGGTTGGAGAGTTCAATTCAAATATACACTGTTTAGCTAAAAACTTTCATGGGAGCTTCTAACACAAAATGGATGCCTGCCCCAACAAAATGGTTGCACTAATGCTCTAGGCATGTGTCCATTTTGTGAGATTGTCACACCTCCCCCCTTAAGTGGTTGCATGGGAGGGAACTACAATTCTCTCCTGACGCAACCGTCTCCTGCGGGCTCAGCTTGACGGGACAGCCCATCAGCATTGAGGTGGGTGCTGCCTTTCTTATGCTGGATGGTGAAATCGTATTCCTGCAGAATTAAGCTCCACCGAAGGAGTTTACCATTCTCCCCAGCAACACGATTCAGCCAGCTTAATGGATTATGATCGGTGATCACAGTGAAATGCCGTCCATAAAGATACGTTTGTAACTTTTGGAGAGCCCACACGATCGCCAGACACTCCTCTTTGATCGTGGCATATGCTACTTCCCTGGGGAGCAGCTTCCGGCTCAGATAGAGGATGGGATGCTCCTCTCCGGCCTCATCCACCTGGCTCAGAACTGCACCCAATCCATAGGCAGAGGCATCCGTCTGCACTAGGAAGTGACGGGTGAAGTCGGGAGCCTGTAGGACAGGGGCGCTGGCCAGCGCCTCCTTCAAGGCCTGGAATGCCTGCTCACATTCTGGTGTCCAGGACACCACCTTGGGCAGTTTCTTTTTGGTTACGTCAGTCAGAGGTTTGGCCAAGCTGCTATAGTTACATACAAATTTCCTATAGTAGCCAGCGGTCCCCAAGAAAGACATAACCTGCTTTTTGGTTTGGGGGGTAGGCCAGGCCAGGATGGCCACAACCTTCCCCGTTTCAGGTTTCAGGGTGCCTCCTCCTACCTGGTGTCCCAAGTAATGCACATCAGTCATGCCGATCTGACACTTACTGGGTTTGACAGTCAGATTGGCAGCTGTCAACCGGTCCAGGACCTGTGACAGGTGCACCAGGTGTTCTTCCCAGGTAGGGCGGAACACAGCGATGTCATCCAGGTAGGCTACGACAAAAGTTTCCAGCCCCTCCAGTAAGTCATTCATGACTCTCTGGAAGGTAGCTGGGGCATTCTTCATCCCAAACGGCATGATGGTAAATTCGAACAAGCCGAATGGGGTGATGAAAGCCGACTTTTCCCGAGCCTCAGGGGCCAGAGGAATTTGCCAGTACCCCCTGCTCAAATCCATGATCGTTATATAGTGGGCAGCCGCCAATCTATCTAACAACTCATCGATCCTGGGCATGGGGTAGGCATCTGCAGTGGTGATGACATTCAGCTTCCGATAGTCCACACAGAACCTGGTCGTCTGATCCTTTTTGGGGACCAGGACTACTGGGGACGCCCAGGCGCTGTGGGACTTCTGAATCACCCCCAGCTGCAGCATTTCCTCCACTTCCCTTTTCATGTCGGCCAGCACCTCCAGGGAGATGCGATGTGCCGACTGTCCACCTGGTGGATAGCGAGGTGCGTCCTCCCAGGTTTCCCTGTAAACCTGCTACCATGTACTGCCAGCACTCTCTTTAGTCCAGGTATCTGGGTGGGGGTCAGCTTGGGGCTTATCAGGAGTTCCGAGTTAACCTCCCTGGTGTCAGCTAACAGGTCTAAAAGTGGATCAGCCTCCTCAGGCTCTGGCCTGCTGCAGACCGGCATGACATAGGCCGTGCGCTCATGATGGGCTTTGAGCATGTTCACATGAATGGCCCTCTGCCGTCTACTCCCTTCTCCCAACCTGACCAAGTAGGTGACCTCATTCAGATGCTTGGTGATGGTGTATGGGCCTTCCCATGCTGCTTGGAGTTTGTTCTTCCGCAGGGGAAGCAGAACATACACCTGTTGACCAACACTATAGGTCCGCTTCCTAGCATTATGGTCATACCACTGTTTCTGCCGGGCCTGGGCCCTTCCCATGGTTTCCCGCACCATTCCCACCAGCGTCTCCATTCGGTCTCTGAATTTTAGGACGTAATCCACAACAGAGACCTCTGGGTCGGCAATTTTGCCCTCCCAGTTCTCGCGGATTAGGTCCAGGGGCCCTCTTACCCTCCGTCCGTACAGAAGTTCAAATGGCGAAAAGCCTGTGGACTCCTGAGGCACCTCCCTATAAGCAAACAGCAGATGAGGCAGATATCGTTCCCAGTCCTTGCCCTGGGAGTGCACAAAGGTGCACAACATTTGTTTCAGGGTACCATTGAAACGCTCACACAAGCCGTTGGTTTGTGGATGATAGGCACTAGCCATGATATGCGTCATCTGTATTTGCCGACAGAGAGCTTGCATCAAGTCAGACACAAACTGAGGGCCTTGATCGCTAATGAGCTCGGCCGGGAACCCCACTCTTGTGAAGATTCCCAGCAGAGCATCAGCGACCTTGTCTGCCCGGAGGCAGGAGAGAGCCACCGCCTCTGGATAACGAGTGGCATAGTCGACAACTGTCAGGATATAACGTTTGCCTGAACTGCTAGGAATGGCCAAAGGCCCAATGATATCCACCGCCACCCTCTTAAAAGGTTCGTCAATCACAGGCAAAGATTTTAGCGGAGCCCGCTGTACATCCACTGCCTTACCCACTCGCTGGCAGGTAACACAGGACCGACAGTAGTCAGCTATGTCAGTGTGCATCGTAGGCCAGTAAAAGTTATGCACCAACCGACTTCGGGTCTTCTTGATCCCCAAGTGCCCTGCTAGGGAAATCTCATGAGCCACTTTTAGCAGCTGTCCTCTAAATTCACTGGGTACAACTAGCTGCCTGCTACCTGTGTCAGCCTCATCCCCCTCTGCAGGCAGATTTTCTCTGTACAGCTTCCCTTTTTCCCAGTATACCTTTTGTTTGTCATTCTCTGCAGGGGGCCGATTAGCTGAACTCCTGAGCTGTGCTAGTGTTTGGTCTGTCTGCAGTGCTGTTTCAAAGGCGGAACCACAAGTCCCAGCCAGCAGTCCTGTGGCAAACAAGGACGGCTGCTGAGGCTCACCAGAGGTGGGGCCCGCTGAGTCAGAACAGGGAGAGGGCCCAGAGACCTCCTCCTGCGGTTCTGCGATCAGAGCTTGCACCTTGGCCGCCTTATCAGCACTGCGAGTGACCACCAATACTGGCAATGCATTATCATGATCATCATCATCATCATCATCATTCGCATCATCATCATTATCATCATTATCATCATCATCAACATCATCATCATCATCATCAGCAACACATTTAACATCTACCATTGCAGTGTCATTGGAACATACATCATTTAACTTCCCAAGCAAGGGGGTCTCCTCTCCTGTTGGTACATCAGGGGGACCTTGCACTTCAAATTCACCCTCCCCTCCCTCTGTCCATCCACAGGTTGCCCAGACATTACCCCAACATCTGTAAACAGTACCTTAGTAGATCCAGAGAGTTCCGTGGGAGCATCCTGAGTGCTCTCAGCAGGGCCATAGTGAGAGTGCATGGGGCCTAAATCAGTACCCAACAACACAGGAGTGGGGATCTCTTCCGAGACGCCCACCTCCCTCATCCCACTTCCGGGACCCCAATCGAGGAACACATAGGCACAGGGCACACAGGAACGGGTTCCCCCAACGCCCTTGAGGGTGAGAAACTTTTCTGGGATGATGTCTGTTTCTTCTATCACCTCTGGTCTGACCAAAGTGACTTCAGCTCCGGTGTCACGAAAGCCCACTACAGTCCGGTGGCCCACGATGACTGGCTGCAAGTTGGCATTGGTTCCTGGAGGATTTCCACTGACGAACATCACAGCAGAAGGGTGGCTGGCCGGATGGCCAGGTGATGTCAGCTTCTTCTGCTCAGGGCACTGGTTCCTGAGATGTCCGGCTTTCCCACAGGTGTAGCATTTGCGGTTGAGAGTCGGGGATGCCCTGGCACCAGGAACTGCAGGTACCGACCGCTGAGGAACTTGGTTGGCCGGCAGAGGAGAGGTTGCGCCGTGCGATTTCCCTCCTTTCCAGCCATTCGGAGGAGCCTTGCGATGATCAGGTACCCGAGAGTGGATATAGGTATCTGCCAGTTCTGCTGCTACTTTGGCAGAGGTTGGCTTTTGCTCCAGCACAAACTGTCTGACGTCTGCAGGACAGATGTGCAAAAGTTGATCTTCAATCATAAGATCTTCCAAGGATTCAAAAGAATCGGCATTTATGCCTTTAGTCCATTGCCTGAATGTGGTGCGTAAGCAACTTTCCACATCCAGATATGAGTCCCCAGGCCCTTTTTGCAAGGACCTAAAATGCTTCCGATACACTTCCGGGGTTAGCTGAAACTTTTGGATGATTGCAGCCTTCAGGGCCTCATAATCGTTGCACTGCCCTTCTGACAGTTCAACATAAGCGTCCAGGGCCTTGCCTCATAGCCCTGGCGTCAGGTACCGGGCCCACTGTGCTGGGGGCAGATGGTACTGACGGCAAGTTTTTTTCAAACGACAGTAGATACACGTCAATGTCACTGTCCTTTTCCATAACAGGAAATTTAGCTGCCGGGATCACTGGCAGAGAGGCATCCCTGTGCTCTAGGGATCCGGGGTTCTGAACTTGTCGCTGCTGCTGGAGCCTAGCCATCTCCAGTTTGTGACGACGATCAGCCTAGCGTTCCTCTCGCTCAGCCGCAGCCCTGCGCTCCTCTCGCTCAGCCGCAGCCTGGCGTTCGAGAAACTGAAGGTACACCATAGGATTCGTCTCCCTAAGGCGTTGTAGCGTTTTCTGCACTTGAGGAGAGTCTATGCTGGTTGCAGACAATCTGAGGCTGGCCTGCTCAGGGGTAGGAAAAAGCTGTTGCTGTATGTCTCTCTTTAACATAAAAAAATAAATAAAATAAAATATGCACCAGCTTGTCTCTAAAGACTGTTTCCACAAAGGTTACAATCCTTCAGTGCAGGGCTAATTCCTAACAATGCACTGAATACACTTAATGCGAAACTATCCCGCTACGCTGCCAGCCAAATGTGATGAACGCACGTGTCAGATCCCCGCCCTCTGCGCTAACTCGCGTCGAAGGACCGGCCAACCCCACACTACACTGTCACTTGCGTAACAATGCCCCTCTCAGCTGCGTCCATCCCAAAGATTTTCCAGCTTGCGGGACGACAATCTAAGTGCCAGTAGCCTGAGAGCGATTGTTACCAGGTTATTGTCACAATTAACCCTTTATCTGCCACCACCAACAGGGATCAGGAAGCGTTGGTACTCCCATAAATTAACAATACCAATTATGATTTTAGAATAAGCGTCTGCAGCCTACACTGTCACCACAGACAGGTCTGCACAGAGCCCTACAGTAGCGCTCTTCAAGAGGCAGGTTCGTTATAGTTTGCATTAAGAGTTTTTAGAGACAAGAGTAACCTTTCCAACATAAGGATTTATTTTGAAAAGGGTCAAGTTGATGCAATAAAATGTTACAGAAAAATATGTTTCAAGAGATAAAAATACTATATAGCCACAAGGTTAAGGTAGAAATTGGAAGAAGAATATACTTGCAATTAAATGTCCAAAGGTTGATCAGAGTTCGATCGATGAATCCGGTTCTCAGCTTGCAGAAGTTTCCTGCTTAAATGTTAAAAGGGAACTCCACAGGTCTTGCTTGTTTGGTGGTGAAAGGAGAACTGCTTGTGCTCTCTAAGAGCTCCTTTTTCTCTCAAACTCCAGGGGGTGTTGACAGTGATCAGTGCCCAATCAGCGGGTCCTTCTAATGTAGGGGTGGGGTCCGGGGAGGTGCCCCACTCATGCCTACCTTATGTGCACTTCTTGAGATACATTTTCATAACTCTGCAACTGTACGTTTTACATACTAACAATCTTCATATTCTTTTTCAGTGTTATTTAACTTTTCATTTGAATCCAAACATGACCAGCCTGTCAGCTCCAGTTGACCCAGGGGCAATAACGGTCACTACTCGGGTTCCCTATGGCCTAACCTATCCATGTCTGGACTTGACGCGTTACAAATTCTCTGAGGAGACTGAATATATTTATGTTATGACAGTGTGTTTTGTTATTCAAAAGTTATGAAACATGTTGGATTTTTCATACTCAGTTCCTTGATGGACGCTGGAGGGTCACTCAGGGTTTTACGACCGTGTCTGTTAAGCTTCGGAGGTTTTACAAAGGTGACAGCTTTACGACCGGTCAGGAACTGCTAAGTCCCTTATCAAACCTAGCTTCCTCTGCCGAGATAAGGTGTGTTTAGTTAACCTTCTTTGAAGTAGAAGCTTGCCAGTGAGATAACCTTCTTTGCACTAGAATCCTCGGAATTTGGAGGGGATGAGGGGGTTGGAGAGTTCAATTCAAATATACACTGTTTAGCTAAAAACTTTCATGGGAGCTGCTAACACAAAATGGATGCCTGCCCCAACAAAATGGTTGCACTAATGCTCTAGGCATGTGTCCATTTTGTGAGATTGTCACAAAGAGTGTATGATGACAGGTAGTATGTTCAGGAGAGGAGTACGGAGTGTATGATGACAGGTAATATGTTCCGGAGAGTACGGAGTGTATAATGACAGGTACTATGTTCAGGAGAGCAGTGTATGATGACAGGTAGTGTGTTTAGGAGAGGAGTGAGGAGTGTATGTTGATAGGTAGTATGTTCAGGAGAAGAGTACGGAGTGTATGATGACAGGTAGTATGTTCAGGAGAGGAGTGTGGAGTATATGATGACAGGTAGTATGTTTAGGAGAGGAGTGCGGAGTGTATGATGACAGGTAGTGTGTTTAGGAGAGGAGTACGGAGTGTATGATGATGACGACAGGTAGTATGTTCAGGAGAGGAGTGTATGATGACAGGTAGTATGTTCAGAAGAGGAGTGTAGAGTGTATGATGACAGGTAGTATGTTTAGCGGGACTTTAAAATCTAAGGGAATGTTTGAGTGGTAGTTGTACTTAAACACACTATTTGATAGGGTTCTGTAAAACCCATTTTGTACTACAGGTGGGATGCTGGTGTATAGTTCCCCGTGGCCTGTTGGTGGCGCTGCCATTGGAGGCCAGGGTTGAACCGCTGGTACAGTGCTGTGCCTTGGATGTCCCCTTTCGGCGGTGGTATGGTGGGCGTGTCAGCCTGCTGTGCATCCCGGGAGGGGATATAAAAGGGGAAGACCCTGTCTGTCAGGGGTGAGTTCCCGGGGGTCCGACCCCGGGATCGTGTGATTTTGTTTGTGGTCACCCCAGGCACCTTTAGCCCTGGGGTGGAGTTTCTGGCCCGGTACACTGGCGGATCAGTCCCCGGCACCTTTAGCCCTGGGGCTGCAACTGAAGGCCTTGGGTCCAGCACCTTCGGCTGGAACCCACGGGGGGAGGAGGAATCCCAGGGTGCTGCCTTGTGAGGAGACCCGTATCTAGATGAGGAGGCCGGGGGAGGACCGTTCCGAGGAACTGGTGAGAGATCACAGTGAAGGAAGGGGCCCGGAACTCTCTGGAGGGATGTCATCGTCCCGTTAGAGGCCTAAAACCAGAACCAATGTTCACCAGGTCTGTGGCAGCGACTGTGTGTGTAATCTGATTTCGAGCATCATTCCGGCTGCTAGGATCCAATCTAATGGGAGACTATCTGGATGAGCTGAGACTACCAGAAGGAATGGGTAGTGAATAAGTATTCATTTGTGCCTGGACCTACTCCAACATCGCTTGCTGTCCTGATATTCCTCCAACCTTTCCTGTTCAATGATTATGCATAAGAGAGAAATAAACTCTACGTTGGAGTTGCAATTGGTGTGGACCTTGGAGTTATTGGGGAATAGAGACTTGTCTTTATTGCAGTGAAGACGGGAGCCATTCTCTGGGGAACCTGACCATAGAGACCCGGGTACATTACACCGCTCAACCTCTTTACACAGGAGGGTACGGGCATGTGGCACGGTGTGCCCCTTTAACCCAAAAGTGAGCCACAGGGAAGGAAAAGGGGTTCTGTGTGCTACATATGTTTAGGAGAGGAGTGAGGCCTTGTATGATGACAGGTAGTATGTTTAGGAGAGGAGTGCGGAGTGTATAATGACAGGTAGTATGTTTAGGAGAGGAGTGAGGAGTGTATGATGAAAGGTAGTATGTTATGGAGAAGAGTGCTGAGCAGTGGTGCAACGAAATTTCAGCTGCCGAAAATTATTGGCCAAAAATAGGGTTTTCAGCCTTGTGCCGAAAGAAGAAAAAATGCAGATAATGGCTGCTGAAAACGGCCGCAATTTTGCTGCGATTTTACCTTGCTTATGGTGTGTTTTTCATAGGTCATGTGACTCAAAAATGCATCAAAAATGCAACACGGGTGCATTTTTTTGCGTTCTTGCTGTGTTTTCAATGCATTTCAAAGAAGAGGTGCCTTTTTGGTGCTGTTTTTCTAACTGACCAAATATGCACCAAAAATGCAGCAATTAGGATTTTTAACACTGCCTTCAAAAGGTGCTGATAATGGCCGACAAGAAATTCATATTAATTTAAATTCAGGATTTTTATTAGAAAGTCAAATATAATACAATTATTTATAAAAATATACAATGTTGTGAAAAAGTATTTGCCCCCTTTCTGATTTATTTTTTATTTTTGAATATTTGTCACACTTAAATGAGATCATCAAACAAATTTTATTATTACACAAAGATAACCAGAGAAAATACAAAGTGCAGTTTTTACATGATGGCTTCATTTATTAAGGCAAAAAAGCTGTCCAAACCTGCCTGGCTTAATGTGAAAAGAGTAATTGTCCCCTAAACCTAAAAACTGGTTGTGCCACCCTTGGCAGCAACAACTACAATCAAGCGTTTGCGATAACTGGCAATGAGTCTTTCACATTGCTGTGGAGCAATTTTGGCCCACTCTTTTTTGCAGAATTGTTTTAATTCAGCCACATTGGAGGGTTTTCCAGCATGAACGGCCCGTGTAAGGTCATGATACAGCATCTCAATTGGATTTAAGTCTGGGCTTTGACTAGGCCACTCCAAAACCTAAATTTTGCTTTGTTTGAACCATTTGGAGGTGGACTTGCTGTTGTGTTTCGGATCATTTTCCTGCTGCATAACCCCAAGTGCACTTGAGCTTGAGGTCACGAACTGACGGCCGGACATACTCCTTTAGGATTTTCTGGTAGAGCTCAATATTCATGGTTCCATCAATTACGGTAAGTCGTCCAGGTCCTGAAGCTGCAAAGCAGCCCCAGACCATCACGCTACCACCACCATGTCTGACTGTTGGTATGATGTTCTTGTTAAGAAAATGTAATAGAAATCAACCAGCGCAGATAACCTAATAGACAGCAGCTGTACACTGGGGGTCAATTAATCAAATCCCACAATAGAAATATATAAACAGCAGTGCAGCGCAAACATAAAGAAAACACTTCTAAGAAATTCTTTTAAGACATTGAGAGGAAGTCCATATATAAACAGAGTGGGACAGAATCTTCAGAGGTTAAAGATTGCGCCCTCCACACCACCAACAAGTGTCCAAAGTGATGAGAAGTACAATATTCAGGTGATTCTGTGAAACCCTCCACCAATGGCAGCAATGGCAGCTCACCTTCACATATAGACCCCTGAGTAAATCAGTCAGGTCAAACAGACATTTCCCACTCCAGGGAATATAACAGGAACTCCGTTTCCGGTCAATCAGATAACCCCGACAGGACTTCTAGGACGTAGTTCATATGAAAAAACAATAGAGTGGAATCTAGTGCTCTCCGTATGAAAATTTATTAAAATAAGCACATAAAAGATACACTTACAAATGCTGGCACTGTACCACAGTGCAAGGGATCCACAGCAGACAATGCTCAGCAATAGAAAACAGCAATGAGTGGCGGTAATGATGATAGCGGTGATACACAGCTCGAAACAGCAAGCATAGACGCGGGTGATGTCACGATCCCTGTTCACGTTCCGTACGCGTTACGTCCCCGATAAGTGGGCGGGACTTCATCAGCGGTGACGGAAATACGTATTTCCGTCACCGCTGATGAAGTCCCGCCCACTTATCGGGGACGTAACGCGTACGGAACGTGAACAGGGATCGTGACGTCACCTGCGTCTATGCTTGCTGTCTCGAGCTGTGTATCACCGCTATCATTATTACCGCCACTCATTGCTGTTTGCTATTGCTGAGCATTGTCTGCTGTGGATCCCTTGCACTGTGGTACAGTGCCAGCATTTGTAAGTGTATCTTTTATGTGCTTATTTTAATAAATTTTCATACAGAGAGCACTAGATTCCACTCTATTGTTTTTTCATATGAACTACGTCCTGGAAGTCCTGTCGGGGTTATCTGATTGACCGGAAACGGAGTTTCTGTTATATTTCCTGGAGTGGAAAATGTCTGTTTGACCTGACTGATTTACTCAGGGGTCTATATGTGAAGGTGAGCTGCCATTGCTGCCATTGGTGGAGGGTTTCACAGAATCACCTGAATATTGTACTTCTCATCACTTTGGAAACTTGTTGGTGGTGTGGAGGGCGCAATCTTTAACCTCTGAAGATTCTGTCCCACTCTGTTTATATATGGACTTCCTCTCAATGTCTTAAAAGAATTTCTTAGAAGTGTTTTCTTTATGTTTGCGCTGCACTGCTGTTTATATATTTCTATTGTGGGATTTGATTAATTGACCCCCAGTGTACAGCTGCTGTCTATTAGGTTATCTGCGCTGGTTGATTTCTATTACATTGCTATTTTCCAATTGATCACAACTTCAGCTGCAGATATGGATGTTTTCCAATACTTGGAAAAAAGAGAGGTGAGGCTGGGAGAAGTGTTCTCTCATAGCTCACCCATTGGACAGGTTAATGATTTAGCCTATTCATTCAGGAAATTGGGACACATTTTTGAAAAGAAAGTTAAAACATGGTGGGATATTACATCATTCCAGCAGTATATAAGTGCTAAACTAGTTCCACATCGTTTAAGGTGGGATGTACCGCCTAATGATGGTCTTATGGATGAGGTATCCATGAATGAGTGGAAAGAATTTTTTGTGAAAAAAGGTTTGGAACTGTTGGAATTCCTACTCATGAGAAAGCAGAGAAAAATGATTCTTTTGGAAAACCAAATCCGTGAGATTAGGAATCTCATTGAATCTCAGAAAGAGAGTGAGGAATTTTTGAGATTGTCTGTCGAACTCAAAAATAAACTTAATAAATGGGATTTGGAGGTACAAAATAAGAAAAAGAAAAAGTATATTAGGGATCATGATGACTTTAGCAGTGGGAAAATTTTTAAATGGCAGAGTTTGAACACTCCCAGCCTGCCTGTTTCAGAATCATTTTCTAATCAAGATGCCCCTGAAAGTATGGAGGTTCCGTCCTCCACCCAGAGAAACACCCCTATCTATAGTTATGATTATGGTGAACATAATCCCTATAACCAGAGAGGCGCACAGGCGCCTAGAGGTCATAACCAAAGAGGTAGATCAGGAAGGGGTAAGAGAGGAGGTTACCATTCTCCGATGAGGAATATTCCTCAACAGCAATACCAACATCAATATCAATCACCATGGAGAAATGATTATTATAGACAGGACAGAGGTCCTGAACAAGGTTATTTCAACAAAGGGGGATCACAGGTCCAAAGAGGGGGCCAAACATCTGTATCGAATCGATTTGCCCCTTTACAGTATCATTCATCTAGGGACGGGGGGGGATTTTTCGGGGGCTCAGAGTGGCCTGGGGAGGGGTCAGACAATTTACCAGCAGTATCCGGAAGATTGGTGGAGACACCAGTCCCAATCCCAGTCATCACCAAGCACGAGTGGGCACCCCCGAAAGAGAAAAGAACGAGAGGAAGGAGAGGGGGTAGGAGAACACAAAAAATCGAAACCCCAGTAGGTGCTGGTATATTTAATTTGAGTAATTGCACATTGAGTGTTGATGAATTGAAGGTATTGGACAGGGGGCTAAAATTTGCCCCTGTCCGTAACCTAAATAAATTTCACACTTATGTCAATATACACAAATTTGTCAGAAATCTTAACATGCGCAAATATTTTCTATCCAATTCTAGTAGACCTTCAACTGTGGAGGTAGGGATTCATTCCAATCGACATAATAGATCCACGTTTAACCCTTTAAATGCTGACAACAAATTTTTGGAGGTGTTTAAACATAAAGTATTTAATGACTTGGACAAGATGAAAGTACGAATAGTAGCAGACCCACAGTTTATTAAAAAGGGGATGGAGTCCTTGGAAAAGCGTAAGGAGATTATAATACGCCCCGCTGACAAAGGGGGGGGGCTCGTCATCTTAAATAAAAAACACTATCTGGCAGAAATGGATCGCCTTTTGAGCGACCATGACACCTATCGGATTCTTAATAGGGATCCAATGCTGACATACAAAGATGAATTACATAATTTAATAGAGGAAGGAAAAGGTAAAAGTATCTTAAACAAAAAAGAAGCTCTTTATTTGGATCCATTATTTTGTAGAACCCCCATCATCTATTGTCTCCCTAAGGTCCATAAGGATAGTGCCAAACCACCAGGTAGGCCGATTGTATCTTCCAGACTTGGCCAGTATATCGATAGCTTTTTGCAGCCCCTGGTATCCAAAACAAACGCATACCTGAGAGATACCAAGCATATTATTCAAATTATTGAATCAGCTTCATGCTCATCCTCTAGTATTCTGGTCACTGCAGATGTGAGCTCACTATACACTATAATCGGGCATGAGGAAGCCATATCCTCAGTACGGTGGGCTCTCTCAACTTCTGACCTCCCTAGAAAAAATCAGAAGTTTCTTCTCAAAAGTCTTGATTTCTGTCTTTCGAGGAATTATTTTTGGTATCAGCGACAATTTTTCTTACAGACGAGAGGTGTTGCGATGGGGGCCCGTTTCGCTCCCAGTGTGGCCAATTTATTTATGGCCCACTGGGAGGAAGAGGTGGTCTTCACTAATCGTCCCCCCCAACTTATCTGTTACAAACGCTATATAGATGCCCTGATTATGATTTGGGAGGGTGACCGAAGCAGTCTAGATGAGTTCATGTGTATTATGAATAACAACAATAAAAATATCGAACTCACCTGGAATATTAGCACAGATATTGTCACCTTCCTCGATCTAGAAATAAGTATAGTTAATGGTGAGTTTAATTTGTGCAATCATTTTAAACCAACGGATCGCAATTCGTATATACCTCTCAATAGTTGCCACCACAAGTCATGGCTGTGCAACATACCAAAAGGTCAATTTGTCAGATTGAGGCGTAATTGCACACGAGAAAATGACTTTATATCACAATCCCAAATATTAGCAACTAGGTTTAATGAGAAGGGGTATAGTAAGGAGTCTCTGGATAGTGCAATAGAGACAGTGCGCAATTATGATAGATCAGTACTTACAGCTGATAAAGTAAAAGAGGCTAGTTCTAGTATCTCCAATTTTAAGATGATTTTGGATTACAATGTGCATCACAAAAAATTTAAAAAAATTGTATCCAATAATTGGTCTATCTTAAAGCAAGATAAGACATTGGGACCCCTGCTTCCCGATCATCCCTCTTTTATATATAAAAAGGCTCCTTCACTACATGACAGATTGGCACCTGGAGTAGTAGACCCCCCTGTCCATTCTGAAAATCGACTTTTCTCCTTCCTCTCGGGGTTCTATACATGCGGTCGGTGCACTGCATGCAAACATTCTAAAAGTAACGTTAAAAAACGTAAAGATTTTGTGTCATCAGCTACTAATAAACAGTTTAAAATTGACCAACTTATTACTTGTGATACAATAGGCGTTGTATACATGCTTGAATGCAAATGCGGCCTACAGTATGTAGGCAGAACATCACGGCCCCTACACGTTAGATTGGGCGAGCATGTAAATAATATCAAAAAGGGGTTAAAAACGCATAATGTGTCAAAACATTTTAGGCTGGTCCACAAACAGAACCCCAGAGGATTAAAATTCTGGGGTATTGAAAGGGTTATAAAACATTGGAGAGGAGGCAATTTTTTGAGGCAGCTCAGTCGGAGGGAATCCCATTGGATTCATTTAACTAAAGTTTTAGTGCCGGGAGGCCTCAATGTCGATTTTGACATAAATTGTTTTATTTCAGATAGATGAATTTTATGAATTTTTAATTAGTATTAAATTTTATCTGTGTTGGTATTATATTGTTTGATTTGTGATGGTGGCGGTTTACACAGTGAGGCATGGACGCGGGATGACTTAATTGACATGATCCCCATTTTTTTTCCTTGTACATTTGATTTCTTTGAATGGGAGCCAGCATAGATATACGGATACTTCTATTAATATGTGGCTTAATTCCCAGAGTTTTCTAACAGATATGTAAATTTCTTTCTATAATGGCGATGGTGCTGTTTAACATTGGCCCCTCATATAGGGGCGGATGTGAAGCTCGATCATACAGCAGCAATGGAGTTGCAGTAGAATTCGCTCCTTTGTGAGGGGCTGATTAGAACATTGAACTCATATAGTAGCGTGGGAGCTGCTCACCATTAGCTCCTCCTATGGGGCGGATGTGTTGCTAGATCTTGTATATAAGCGGGTGGCTCACGTATTTCCGTCACCGCTGATGAAGTCCCGCCCACTTATCGGGGACGTAACGCGTACGGAACGTGAACAGGGATCGTGACGTCACCTGCGTCTATGCTTGCTGTCTCGAGCAGTGTATCACCGCTATCATTATTACCGCCACTCATTGCTGTTTGCTATTGCTGAGCATTGTCTGCTGTGGATCCCTTGCACTGTGGTACAGTGCCAGCATTTGTAAGTGTATCTTTTATGTGCTTATTTTAATAAATTTTCATACAGAGAGCACTAGATTCCACTCTATTGTTTTTTCATATGAACTACGTCCTGGAAGTCCTGTCGGGGTTATCTGATTGACCGGAAACGGAGTTTCTGTTATATTTCCTGGAGTGGAAAATGTCTGTTTGACCTGACTGATTTACTCAGGGGTCTATATGTGAAGGTGAGCTGCCATTGCTGCCATTGGTGGAGGGTTTCACAGAATCACCTGAATATTGTACTTCTCATCACTTTGGAGACTTGTTGGTGGTGTGGAGGGCGCAATCTAACCTCTGAAGATTCTGTCCCACTCTGTTTATATATGGACTTCCTCTCAATGTCTTAAAAGAATTTCTTAGAAGTGTTTTCTTTATGTTTGCGCTGCACTGCTGTTTATATATTTCTCTTGTTAAAGTGGTTGTAAACCCAGTTTTTCAACTTGCACCTACAGGTAAGCCTAGATTAAGGCTTACCTGTAGGTGCAAGAAATATCTCCTAAACCTACACGGTTTAGGAGATATTTACTAAAATGTCAAGCGCCGATATCTACGGCGCATGCGCGCCGTAGACAACGGCGCATTTATGGGGTTAATCCCATTCACATACTCGGCTACTTCCCAGCAATCGCTGGGCGTAGCCGAGTGGGACGCCTCCCGCGCGCATGCGCAGAGTGACGTCTCCGCCGCTCCGGCCAATCACAGCGCCGGAGCGGCGCTGTGATTGGCTGGTGCGGCGATACCCGGAAGTAACATTCCGGCTATCGCCGCAGTGATGTCTGCGGCTGGACAGAGGGACGAGGACGGCTTCGGGGGCCCCGATCTAAGGTAAGTGGAACATAATGAGCTATTATGCTAGTCATAATAGCTCATTATGCCTTTCTCTTGCAGGTGGGCCAAATAAAAAAATAAAAAAAGTGGGTTTACAACCACTTTAAGAAAAGCCCGGAGCAGAAAGACAGAATGCCATAGGCGGAGGGCTGGCATGACTGAGTGAACAGGGTATGAGATGTGAAGGGATTAATGATTGGCTTAAATGAAGTGAGAAGGGGAGGGGAAAAGGCTAGATAAAAGGGAGTCCCCGCCCCCCTAAGACAACACAGTGCAGGGGAAAGTTCCAGAGAGCAGCAGCATGTCATCTGTGGATAAACTTCTGGCCCAACTGAGGGCGGAGGCCGCTACACGGGGCGAGGATTGGCTCCAGGAGACCCTGAGGCCGATGCTGTCGGGTCCGTCTGGATCAGCAGGTACCGCGGGGAGAGTGGCTGGGCAAGCTCGCAGGTCCAGACCTCCGGAGCGCTTCTCACCAGGCCCCTCCCTGAGAGTTTAGCAGCAGACTGGGAGTCCTCCTAGGGCCCCTTTGGGCCCCCCGGCCAAGCGCGCTGCATTGCCCTGGGTGGGGGTTATCGGGGGGCTGCGGTGTCCGGGCATCCCCCCCCTCGGCCGGACATCATGGGCCGGTGCAGGCGGGTTCAGGAGTGAGGGAGCCAGAGAGGGATGACAGCGGTGCTGGGGAACAGCGTGGTGGCAAGTCGGCTGAACGATCGGGGTGTGGGTCTGGTGCGCGGAGGAAGGATCGATCGGGTGGAACCTCTTCCCCAGGACAATTGGCGGGTAAGAAAAAGGGGGTGTGCTGGCAATATAATGAGGGCACATGCAAGTTTGGGGGGTCCTGCCGGTACAAGCATGAGTGCTCCGGTTGCGGAGGCTCCCATACGCAGGCTAGATGCTTTAAGCAAGGTAAGGGTCGTGCCGGAGACTCTGGGCACAAAAGGGAGGACTCCGGTGATGGTGGAAAGGATGCGGCTGTTTCTCGGTAGGTATCCGGGCAAGGGGGCGGCTGGGTTGTTAGATCGGGGGTTTTCAGAGGGGTTTCACATTCCGTGTTACTTGCAGGTTATCCCCCCGATCGCGCGCAATTTGCGGTCGGCCATGCAGCAGCCTGCTGTGGTCGCAGAAAAACTGCGCAAGGAAGTTACGTTGGGCCGCATGGGCGGTCCTTTTCCTTCCTCCCCTTAGAGAATTTGGTGGTCTCCCCGCTCGGGGTTGTCCCCAAGAAGGAGCCCAACAAGTTCCGCCTCATTCACCACCTGTCTTTTCCGAAGGGCGGGTCGGTCAATGACGCGATTGATCCGGAAGCATGTACAGTCAGTTACACTTCCTTCGATGCTGCCGTGGGCTGGGTTCGCCGGTACGGGCAGGGGGCGTTGACAGCAAAAGCCGACGTAGAGGCGGCGTTTAGATTGTTGCCGGTTCACCCTGATAGCTTTCAACTCCTGGGATGTCATTGGGACAATGCATTCTATGTGGATAAGTGTTTACCTATGGGATGCTCTATATCGTGCGCATTGTTCGAACAGTTCAGCTCATTTGTGGAATGGGTTGTCAGGGATGTGTCGGGGGTGAATTCAATTATTCACTACTTGGACGATTTTCTGTGCGTTGGTCCGGCCTCATCCAGGATCTGGCCACCTTGGAGCACATTGCAGAGCGGTTTGGGATCCCTTTGGCGCCTGATAAAACTGAGGGACCTTGCACGGTTATCACGTTTTTGGGCATTGTCCTGGATTCGGAGGCCATGGAGTGCCGCCTACCATTGGACAAATTGGAGGCTCTCAAGCGGGAGCTGAGGCTTATGATGGGGCTGAGGAAGGTGCAGCTTAGGGTGTTGCAGTCGCTGCTGGGAAAACTCAATTTCGCGTGCCGCATCCTGCCGATGGGCAGGGTGTTCTGCCGGCGGCTATCGGCTAGCACGGCTGGGGTACGGTCCCCCACACACTTTGTCAGTTTGGGCAGGGAACACAAGGCGGACTTGCAGGTTTGGCATTCATTCCTGGAGTCCTTCAATGGGAGAGCGTTATGGATGTCCGGACCAATTAGCAATTTTGATTTGGAACTGTACACGGATGCAGCTGGGGGGTCAGGTTTTGGGGCTTTCTTTCAGGGTAAGTGGAGTGCGGGCCCCTTGCCTCAGGCATGGATTGATGCTGGTTTCACAAACTTTGTCCTGTTGGAACTGGCGGTGGAACTGTGGGGTGCTTGTTTCAGAGACTTAAAGGTGCGGTTTCACGGGGACAACCTGGGGGTGGTGCAGGTCATTAACAAGGTGTCGGCATCCTCCCCTCCTGTGGTGCGGCTGCTGCGCCATCTGGTGTTGAGATGCTTACAGCTCAATGTGTTTGTGTATGCGGTACACCTTCCAGGGGTGGACAATGTCATAGCTGATGCGCTGTCTCGCTTTCAGTGGGACAGGTTCCGAGAGTTGGCACCGGAGGCGGAGCAACGCGAGGTCCCTTGTCCAGGCTGGCTGTGGAGGATTCCGTTGGAATAGTGTCAGGTTAGATCAGGAAATCGGTGAGTACGGGCACATGGGTGGCGTATGAAAAGGTGTGGTTGGAGTGGCGAGAGATGGTTCGGGAAGCTGGAGCTGACCCAGTGGGTCCTAATGTAAGGTTATTGGTGCTGTATTTCCTGGCCAGGAACATGGAGGCTCGCGTATCCAGGTCCTGTTTGGGTAAGAAGCTGGCAGGGTTGGCCTTTCTGTTTAAATGGCAGGGTTGCCCGGACTTTACAAAATACTTTTGGGTGCGTCAGGCATTCAAGGGATATGGCCAGGGGGGACAGAAAACGGACGGCAGGCGGCCGGTATCGTTTGCTCTATTGGCTGGGATCATGGGGCAGTTACAGGGCCTATGCTCGTCCGGATATGAGGTTTTGCTGTTCACAGTGGCCTTTTCATTGGCGTTCTTTGGCGCATTCCGGATAGGTGAGTTGGTCAGTCCGTCCAAAGCAGTGCATTGGGGGTTGCTGGCTAGCGATGTGGGTTGGACGGAGGAAGGGGTGTAATTGGCTCTTAGGAAGTCTAAGACGGACCAGATGGGCAGAGGTAAGTTGGTACAGGTTTTTCTGGTTCCAGGTTCTATGTTGTGCCCAGTACGGGCTGTTAAAGGGTACTTGGAGGTTCGCCCGTCCGGTGTGGGTTCTTTTTTGATGCACAAGGACTGGACCCCACTTTCAAGATATCAGTTTATTGCGGTGTTCCGAAAGTGCCTTCGGGCGTTGGGACTCCGCGATAGGGAGTTCTCCTCTCACTCATTCCGGATCGGGGCAGCTACGGAGGCGGCCAGATGTGGGATGGATGAGGAAGCTGTTAGGAGGATAGGCCGGTGGGAATCCAGGAGGTTCCGGCTGTACGTTCGCCCCCCAGCTAATGGTGGGGCTGGAGTAATTTTGGGTGCATGCCTGGGGTGTTGTATTCAGGCTGCTGAGTTGTACAAGTTGGGTTTTGAGGTTTTCTCATGGGAGTTATTGTTCTTCTTCTATTTTCAGGTGAGACGCAAGCATTGGTCTGTATACTGGGCCATTCGTTTGTGTTCTGCGGGGCTAAGAGTGCTGACGTTCGTTATGAGGGTCGGCAGCTGGGGTTCCCAAGACCTGAGGTGTGTGTCCGATGGCTGGGAGTTCCGGGAATGTTGTGGAGCAGGATGGTTCCGGAGGTGCACCGTTTTGCTCGTTTGGACAGGCCACCTGACATTTTAGTACTGCACGTAGGTGGCAATGAGCTGGGCAGTAGGTCCATGTTAGAGGTGACTATTTATGTGATTTCTTGATGGGTAAGTTTGTGGTCCGGAACGGGGGGTTGGTGGTCCGACACTTGGATTCGGAGGTGGATACATGGCGGTATCTACGGAGGGATGGTGTCCATCTGAATGAAGTGGGGACTGATTTGTGGGCTTTGGGTTTGGGGCACCAAAGGGTAAAGGTGTTTTCCCTTGGGTGCTGTGGCGGGTGTTTTGGTCTTTGCGGGAGAATAAAGTACCTCAAAAAGCAAGTGGTCAGGACCTATCGGTGGTATGGGTTCTGATTATGTTCTGATTATGTTTTGATGGTTGATGTTTTGATAACTGATGTAACAGTTAAAATAAAGGAGGCTGCTACGGCCATGTTTTACTCCAAACTAAAGGTGTGGTCTCATTGTTTAAGTATAAGTAAGGTACGGGGTAGAACGTGGTTGGCAGACCAGGAATACATCTGTTATACAATAGTCAAGAAAAGCTCGGAGCAGAAAGACAGAATGCCATAGGCGGAGGGCTGGCATGACTGAGTGAACAGGGTATGAGATGTGAAGGGATTAATGATTGGCTTAAATGAAGTGAGAAGGAGAAGGGGACAAGGCTAGATAAATAGGAGTCCCAACCCCCCTAAGTCAACACAGTGCAGGGGAAAGTTCCCATCCACCCTCCCTATTTTGAGTTGTTGGAATGTTTACTTGTGTTTGTTGGGCAAAGATTGGGTTCTGTTTGTTTTTTTTCATTACAGGTGAGCGGATGTCGTGGCAGTGGCGGGTGTTTTGGTCCTTGCGGGAGAATGAAGTACCTCAAAAAGCAAGTGGTCAGGACCTATCGGTGGTATGGGTTCTGAAGGTGTATTCCAGCTAACAGGGGTTTAGCTGGAAGAGTTTGATAATGGGGGCACTGCGGTCAGTGGTCGTCTCTGAGCAGCTGGTCGGCTTGAGGCCTATGACCACTTAAGGTACCGCAGTGTCACATGGGTTGTTATTGATATTATTAAGTTTGATATGATTAATATTATTATGATTAATATGATTATGGTAATTTTGAGGTTCCTGCAAAGACCAACACCAGGAGGCAATATTCTGAGAACATGGGTTCTGATTATGTTCTGATTACGGTATGTTTTGATAGTTGATGTTTTGATAACTGATGTAACAGTTAAAATAAAGGAGGCTGCTACGGCCATGTTTTACTCCAAACTAAAGGTGTGGTCTCATTGTTTAAGTATAAGTAAGGTTCGGGATAGAACGTGGTTGGCAGACCAGGAATACATCTGTTATACAACAGTCATGAAATGCTGTATTAGTTTTATGCCAGATGTAACGATTCGCACACCTTCTAAAAAGTAAAATTTGTGTCTCATCAATCTACAGAATATTTGCCTAAAAGTCTTGGGAATAATCAAGATGTTTTTTCGTAAATGTGAGATGAGCCTTTGTGTTCTTTTTGGTCAGCAGTGGCTTTGGCCTTGGAACTCTCCCATGGATACCATTTTTGCCCAGTCTCTTTCTTATTGTTGAATCATGAGCACTGACCTTACCTGAGACAAGTGAGGCCTGCGGTTCTTTAAATGTTGTTCTGGGTTCTTTGATGACCTCTTGGATGAGTCTTCATCATGCTCTTAATTTTGTAGGCCGGCCACTCCTAGGAAGGTTCACCACTGTTTCAAGTTATCTTCATTTATGGATAATGGCTCTCTCCGTGGTTCACTGGAGTTCCAAAGCCTTATGTCGCGTACACACGGTCGGAATTTCCGACAAGAAAAGTTCGATGTGAGCTTTTGGTCGGAAATTCCGACCGTGTGTATGCTCCATCGGACTTTCCGCCAACAAAACATTGAGAGCAGGTTCTCTATTTTTCCGACGGAAAAAGTTCCTATCGGAATTTCCGATCGTCTGTAGCAATTCCGACACGCAAAATTCCTAAGCATGCTCGAAAACAATTTGACGCATGCTCGGAAGCATTGAACTTAATTTTCTCGGCTCGTCATAGTGTTGTACATCACCGCGTTCTTGACGGTCGAAAGTTCAGAGAACTTTTGTGTGACCGTGTGTATGCAAACATCAAAGGTTTTTCCAATGGAAATTCTGATCGTTTGTACGCAGCATTAGGCTTTGGAACCTTTCCTAGACCAATACATGTACAATACTTTGTTTCTAATCTGTTCTTGAATTTTTTTAGATTGTGGCATGATGTGTGGCTTTTTGTGATCTGTTAGCATGCTTAACTTTGTCACACAGCTTCTATTTATGTGATTTCTTGATTCAACAGGTCTGGCAGTAATCAGGCCTGGGTGTGGCAAGTGAAATTTAACTCAGCTTTCCAAAAAATTGTGGTTAATCACAGTTGATTCATGGGGGGTGTATGGTGATAAGGGGGCGCTAAAAAGTGTAAATGAAGTGCAAGTGTGTGATACTCATAGAACCTGTGATGGATTAGATAGCAATGATCTGATACTTTGAAAGCAATATATATATAAACGTGCAATAGTGCTATTAACAACCTGCAATAAAGTGCATGTGTTCAATACTGATATTCAGGGCCGGTCCTAGACGGGGTGCGAGGGGTGCAGTTCACCCAGGCGCCACAGAGGTGAGGGCGCTCAAGCGCCAGAGTGTTCCCCTCCCTCCTCCTTATTCGTATCCAGAGGCCGCTCTCTCCGCCGCTCACTGCCGCCGATCATCGCCGCCGATCATCGCCGCTGCGGCGCTGCTGTTCCCTGCTCCCCCCTCCTGTCAAAGGAGATCAGAGATTGGAGCGGCTGCTCGGAGACAGAGAGACCCGCGGTGACGTAGTGGGGGGGTGGGGCGGTCCGTGCATCAGCGTGACATTTTTTCTCACTGTCACGATCCTCTCCACCTGGGTGGCACGGCTGCACACTGTCCTCTCCAGCTGCCGCCCGGGTGGGGTTTGTGTTTGTCCAGAGGCGGATCGGTCTGTACTAATGAAGGGGGATAATTTGTGGGGGGTCGGTACTAATGGAGGGAGTCTGGTGTGTGGGGGCCTGTACTAATGGAGGGGGGGTGGTGTGTGGGGGCCTGTACTAATGGAGGGGGGGATGGTGTGTGGGGGCCTGTACTAATGGAGGGGGGTGGTGTGTGGGGGCCTGTACTAATGGAGGGGGGTGGTGTGTGGGGGCCTGTACTAATGGAGGGGGGGTGGTGGGTGGGGGCCAGGGGGGTCTGTACTAATGGAAGGGGGTGGTTTGTGGGGGCCAGGGGGTCTGTACTAATGGAAGGGGGGTGGTGTGTGGGGGCCAGGGGGGGTCTGTACTAATGGAGGGGGCATGGTTTGTGTGGGATCTGTACTAATGGAGGGGGGATGGTTTGTGGGGGCCGGGGGGGGGTCTGGTTTGTGGAGGCAAGGGGAGTCAGTACTAATGGAGGGGGGATGGTTTGTGGGGGGTCAGTACTAATGGAGGGGGATGGTTTGTGGGGGCCAGGGGGGTCTGTACTAATGGAGGGGGGTGGTTTGTGGGGGTTTGTGGGGGGGTCTGTACTAATGGAGGGGGGTGGTCTGTACTAATGGGGGGTGGTTTGTGGGGGGGTCTGTACTAATGGAGGGGGGTGGTTTGTCCTGGGGGGTCTGTACTAATGGAGGGGGGGTTTGTCCTGAGGGGGTCTGTACTAATGGAGGGGGGTGGTCTGTACTAATGGGGGGTGGTTTGTGGGGGGGGTCTGTACTAATGGAGGGGGGTGGTTTGTCCTGGGGGGGTCTGTACTAATGGAGGGGGGGGTTTGTCCTGAGGGGGGTCTGTACTAATGGAGGGAGGATGGCTTGTGGAGTGGTCTTTACTAATGGAGGGGGTGGTTTGTGGGGGGTCTCTACTAATGGAGGGGTGGTTTGTGGGGGGTCTCTACTAATGGAGGGGTCTGTACTAATGGAGGGGGGTGGTTTGTCCTGGGGGGTCTGTACTAATGGAGGGGGGTTTGTCCTGGGGGTCTGTACTAATGGAGGGGGGTCTGTATTGAGGGAGGGGTTTATACTTAGTAGGGAGTCTATACTTAATACAGATCTGGACTCAGTGGAGTCACTACGGGCAATTCAGAGTGAGCTGACTCCTGATCAGAGGAACCGTTGTTGCTGTATCGCTGGGTCAGGTGAGAGCCATTATCTCCTATATTATGTCTGCAGTCTCTGACCATCTCCTGTTTTATATCTGCAGTCTCTGACCATCTCCTGTACTATGTCTTCACTCTCTGTCTCCTGTACTATGTCTGCACTCTCTGACCATCTCCTGTAATATGTCTGCAGTCTCTGACAGTCTCTTGTATCATGTCTGCACTCTAACGGTCACCTGTAATATGTCTGCACTCTCTGACCATCTCTTGTACTATGTCTGGGGGCTCTTCCTAACAGACTCTCTAACAGAAGGCCTCTCTGTGTGCATCAGAGAGACTCCCCTCCAGGTCTCATTATTGTACGCTTTTCCTGTATTTTCTTTATTGTTAAAGGATCATGGGAGGATCCTAGTGTAACGACGACTTCTTAGGGGAGCATCTCTGTGTTTGAATCGTTGCCATAGAAACATGTGTAAAGGGGAGGAGTTTGTAGGATGACCACGCCCACGTGGGGCGCCAGAAATATTTCTGCACCCAGGCGTCTGTGACCCTAGGATCGGCCCTGCTGATATTACCAATGGTACAATATTAACCACTTAACGACCGCCCCATGTACATATAGGTCGGCAAAATGGCACGGACAGGCACAATCACGTACCTGTACGTGACTGCCTTTGTATGGGTGGGGGGTCCAATGCGGTGGTCGGTATCGATTCGGGAGCAATCCGTGATGAGGGGGCGGCCATTGGTTTCTGGCCACCCCCTCACGATCGCTCCCGGCGAATGAGATGCTTCCCCTGCCTGTGTAATGTAAACACAGGCAGAGGAAGTGATGTCATCTCTCCATGCGGCGCTCTATTCGTCCAGAGCCGCAGAGGAGAGAAGACATCAGGTTAGTGCTTGCACAAACAGTACACTGACACCAGGACACATAGGCACACAATCCACCCCCCAGTCACCCCCAGATCAGCCCCCATTCACAGTGTCACTGATTGCAGTGATCATTTATTTACTGATCACTGCAATCAGTGACATTCGTGATCGTAAAAGTGTCAGGACAGTTAGTGTTAGGTCCCTTTAGGTCCAGGGTAGCCCCCTAAACCCCCCTAATAAAGGTTTAACCCCTTGATCGCCCCCCAGGTAACCCTTTCACCCCCTATCACCACTGTCACTAAGCAATCATTTTTCTGATCGCTGTATTAGTGTCGGTGGTGCCGCTAGGTAGCCAGCTATTTTTTTAGGCTCGCCGCCAGGTTTTTATAGCATCAGGTACCCCCATATATTATTTAATAAAGGTTTAACCCCTTGATCGCCCCCCCAGTTAACCCTTTCACCCCCTATCACCAGTGTCACTAAGCGATCGTTTTTCTGATCGCTGTATTAGTTATGCTGGTGCCGCTAGGTAGCAAGTTATTTTTTTAGGTTCGCCGCCAGGTTTTTATAACGTCAGGTACCCCCATATATTACCTAATAAAGGTTTAACCCCTTGATCACCCCCCAGGTAACCCTTTCACCTCCTATCACCAGTGTCACTAAGCGATCGTTTTTCTGATCGCTGTATTAGTTATGCTGGTGCCGCTAGGTAGCCAGTTATTTTTTTAGGTTCGCCGCCAGGTTTTTATAGCGCCAGGTACCCCCATATATTATCTAATAAAGGTTTAAACCCCCTGATTGCCCCTAGAGTTAACCCTTTCACCAGTGATCACAGTATAAGTGTCACTGGTGACACTGGTTAGCCAGTTAGTTATTTTGTTATTTAGGTTCCCCGTCAGGTTTTTATATAGTGTCAGGTACCCCCATATATTACCTAATAAAGGTTTTAACCCCCTGATTGCCCCTAGTTAACCCTTTCACCAGTGATCACCGTATAAGTGTTTACGGGTGACGCTGGTTAGTTAGTTTGCTTTTTATAGTGTCAGGGCACCCGCCGTATATAACCCAATAAAGGTTTAACCCCGTGATCGCCCGGCGGGTGAAATTAATTAGGTTTTAGGGTCAGATAGGGTCTGCGTCACCCCAGGAAGCGTCAGGTTAGTGCCAGTAACGCTAACACCCACGCGCAAAGCATACACCTCCCTTAGTGATATAGTATCTGAACAGATCAATATCTGATCTGATCAGATCTATGCTAGCGTCCCCAGCAGTTTAGGGTTCCCTAAAACACAGTGTTAGCGGGATCAGCCCAGATACTTGCTAGCACCTGCGTTTTGCCCCTCCGTCTAGCCCAGGCCACCCAAGTGCAGTATCGATCGATCACTGTCACTTACAAAACACAACACACATAACTGCAGCGTTCACAGAGACAGGCCTGATCCCTGCGACTCCAGTGCTGTAGGAGGTGATTTCACCACCACAGTTAAAGAGCATATATGCCGAAGCACGCAGGCAGCAGGGGCGGAGGAGCGATTTTGCTCCTAATGCCGCATACATACGGTCGAAATTCCGACGGAGGCTTCCCGTGGAAAAGTCCGACTGTGTGTACGTGGCATAATTTTTGCGGGAGGATGCCCCCATGCTTCGGCATATATAAATGGTGCATGTATGCCCATCATTAGAAGTGGGTGAATGAAGGGAGGTATTCTAATGGTGGGCATACCCACCGATCAATCTCTTTTTTTCGTTCAGCCAACAGGCTGCATGAAAAAAAAGATTACAATACATGTCCAACAAGGACCAGCAACGTACTGGTATGTTGCTGGACTTTGAATGGTTATACCAGAATGATGCCTGCGAGTTTAGGTATCATCTTGGTATCATTCTTTTCAGCCAGCGGACGGCTTTTATGTAAAAGCAATCTTAGCGGCTAATTAGCCCCTGGACTGCTTTTACAAGCAGTGGGAGGGAATGCCCCCCCAGATATAAAAAGCGCCATTGGGAAATTGGGAAAGCATTTTATCACACCAATCTTGGTGTGGTCAGATGCTTTGAGGGCAGAGGAAAGATCTAGGGTCTAATAGACCCCAGTTTTTTTTTAAAAAGAGTACCTGTCACTACCTATTGCTATCATAGGGGATATTTACATTCCCTGAGATAACAATAAAAATTATAAAAAAATAAAATAAATGGAAGGAACAGTTTAAAAATAAAATAAAAAAGCATAATAAATAATAATAATAAAAAAAAAAAGAAAAGCTCCCCTGTCCCGCCCTGCTCTTGCGCAAAGGCGAACACAAGCGTCGGTCTGGCGTCATATGTAAACAGCAATTGCACCATGCATGTGAGGTATCACCGCGAAGGTCAAATCGAGGGCAGTAATTTTAGCAGTAGACCTCCTCTGTAAATCTAACCTGTAAAGGCTTTTAAAGGCTTTTAAAAATGTATGTAGTTTGTCGCCACTGCGCGTTTGTGCGAAATTTTAAAGCATGTCGTGTTTGGTATCCATGCACTCGGCCTAAGATCATCTTTTTTATTTCATCAAACATTTGGGCAATATAGTGTATTTTAGTGCATTAAAATGAAAAAAAGTGTATTTTTTCCCCAAAAAATGCGTTTGAAAAATCGCTGCGCAAATACTGTGTGGAAAAAAAATGCAATACCCACCATTTTAATCTGTAGGGCCTTTGCTTTAAAAAAATATATAATGTTTGGGGGTTCAACTTAATTTTTTTGCAAAAAAAAATAATATTTTCATGTAAACAAAAAGTGTCAGAAAGGGCTTTGTCTTCAAGTGGTTAGAAGAGTGGATGATGTGTGACATAAGCTACCTAATGTTGTGCATAAAATGCCAGGACAGTTCAAACCCCCCCCCCCCCAAATGACCCCATTTTGGAAAGTAGACACCCAAGCTATTTGCTGAGAGGTATGGTGAGTATTTTGCAGATCTCGCTTTTTGTCACAGTTTTGAAAAAAATATATATATATTTTTTTTTCTTCATTTTCAAAAACAAATGAGAGGTGTAAAATACTCACCATGCCTCTCAGCAAATAGCTTGGGGTGTCTACTTTCCAAAATGGGGTCATTTTGGGGGGGGGGGTTTGTGCTATTTTGGCATTTTATGGCCTTTGAAACTGTGATAGGTAGTGAGGAGTGAAATCAAAAATTTGCGCCCTTAGAAATCCTGAAGGCGGTGCTTGGTTTTCGGGGTCCCGTACGCGGCTAGGCTCCCAAAAAGTCCCACACATGTGGTATCCCCGTACTCAGGAGAAGCAGCAAAATGTATTTTGGGGGGCAATTCTACATATAACTATGGCATGTGTGAGCAATATATCATTTAGTGACAACTTTTTGTAATTTTTTTTTTTGTCATTATTCAATCACTTGGGACAAAGAAAAAAAATATTCAATGGGCTCAACATGCCTCTTGGGGTGTCTACTTTCCAAAATGGGGTCATTTGGGGGTGTTTTGTACTGCCCTGCCATTTTAGCACCTCAAGAAATGAGATAGGTAGTCATAAATTAAAAGCTGTGTAAATTCCAGAAAATGTACCCTAGTTTGTAGACGCTCTAACTTTTGCGCAAACCAATAAATATACGCTTATTGACATTTTTTTTACTAAAGACATGTGGCTGAATACATTTTGGCCTAAATGTATGACTACAATTTTGTTTATTCGATTTTTCTTATAACAAAAAGTAGAAAATATCATTTTTTTTTTCAAAATTTTCGGTCTTTTTCCATTTATATCGGCAAAAAAAAAAATCGCAGAGGCAATCAATAACCATTAAAAGAAAGCTCTATTTGTGGGAAGAAAAGGACACAAATTTGGTTTGGGTACAACATTGCATGACCGCGCAATTACCAGTTAAAGCAGCGCAGTGCCAAATTGTAAAAAGACCTCTGGTCTTTATGTTGCGTATTGGTCCGGGGCCTAAGTGGTTAATAAAAATACATAGTGCATAAACAGAAAACAAAATGCAGCAATGATCAGCCGTTAACCAAAAAAAGTCCATGCAATGAATATGATTCCTTGATGATCTAACACCGTCACCACTGCGACAATATGGAGTTAACAACACCCAGTGGAAATAAGGGTAAATGCCTACTTACCAAACCACCATGACCTCTTTGGTTAGAAAGAAAGGTCAGGTGGGGCTTTGGTACAGTGTGGTTCTGAGGTCTGTACTAGTACCTACACGAACAAGCCAGAAAAAGACTCCGCCAGATAGATAGTCAGGGAAAAAACGAAAGAAGGAAAACCATAGCTTGATTCAGTTTTTAATAAAATAAAGTTAATAAAAAACACAGGCCAAATGGCCGCTTACTTTTAAAAGTACCTATGCCTTCGCACTGAAAGTAACAGGCGTGTTACAACCAGGTGAGTTGTCACGCGTTCGCCGCACTTGGTCTCACTCGCATGAATCGGCGTGCGCTTCACCACCTAGGAATTCCGAAACCGGAAGTGGCTGAAGGTAGTAACTTGACCAGGAAGCGCCTCGACGTACGTTTTGTCGTGATGACATTATCAGGCCTGTGTTTTTTATTAACTTTATTTTATTAAAAACAGAATCACGCTATGGTTTGCCTTCTTTCGTTTTTTCCCTGACCATCATTTTGGCAGAGTCTTTTTCTGGCTTGTTCGTGTAGGTACTAGTACAGACCTCAGAACCAAACTGTACCAAAGCCCTGTTGGGGATTTCAGCTTCAATGACCACCCAGACAGGTTCAGGTAAATGCAAGAAAAAACTTCCGTCGACCCCCAGGCCCGGAGATACCAATTAATGACAGGAGACAGGTTTGCAATGTGCTCAAAATGGTATCTGTTTAATCAACTTGAAACATGGATATTTATACATTTCTCGGGGACAGAAGAGGGAATGGGAGGAGTTTACTAAGCTAGTACGTGTTATAAGTTCAGTTAATATTTAGCTGGTATTATATAAGACAAAATCTTACATCATGTGAACTTCACCGTAAGGATATATATATATATACTTGCTATTAGGGATGAGCTTCGAGTTCGAGTCGAACTCATGTTCGACTCAAACATTGCCTGTTCGCAAATTAACCGAACAGCGAACAATTATAGTATGCCTGTAAAGCAGCGATTGTTTCCCGTGCTTAGAACTGTCCCTGCACAAAGTGTAATTTCTGAAGGAAAAAACTTAATTTAAAAGCACTCGCGGCTATAATGAATTGTCGGCTCCCGGCAATACAGAGAAAAGTCATTGATAAAAAAAAAAAAGTGTGGGGGTCCCCCCAAATTCAATTACCAGGCCCTTCAGGTCTGGTATGGATATTAAGGGGAACCCTGCGTCAAATAAAAAAAAAATGACGTGGGGTTCCCCCCAAATATCCATACTAGACCCTTCAGGCCTGGTATGGATTTTAAGGGGAACTCCACCCCAAATTTAAAAAAAAAAATGGCGTGGAGTTCCCCCAAAAATCCATACCTGACCCTTTATCCGAGCACGCAACCTGGCAGGCTGCAGGAAAAGAGGGGGTGGGGCGCTCTCTCTCCTGAACCGTACCAGGCCACATGCCCTCAACATAGGGAGGATGCTTTGGGGGTCTGTGACCCCTCAAAGCACCATGTCCCCATGTTGATGGGGACAAGGGCCTCATCCCCACAACCCTTGCCCGGTGGTTATGGGGGTCTGCGGGCAGGGGGCTCATCGGAATCTGGAAGACCCCTTTAACAAAGGGGACCCCCAGATCCCGCCCCCCCATGTGAATTGGTAAGGGGTACATTGTACCCCTACCATTTCACAAAGAAAGTGTAAAAAAAATGTAAACAAAACACACAGACACCGTTGGGAAAGTCCTTTATTAAAAATAAAAAGTGATGTAATCTGCCCCCTCGTACCTCAGACCCCGCCTACGTCATTGGCTGACCGGACCTGATGGGGAACTTCCTCCGCAGTGTAAGTCCGTTCAGCCAATGACGTTTCGTGTGGAGTGGAGACTGCAGCGCTGGACATCAGATCGCCGCGGGACACTAATTACATCGCTGGAATGGGTTTTTTATTTTTAATAAAGGACTTTTCCCAACGGTGTTTACATTTTCTTTACACTTTCTTTGTGAAATGGTAGGGGTACAATGTACCCCTTACCAATTCACATGGGGGGGTGGGATCTGGGGGTCCCCTTTGTTAAAGGGGTCTTCCAGATTCCGATAAGCCCCCTGCCCGCAGACCCCCACAACCACCGGGCAAGGGTTGTGGGGATGAGGCCCTTGTCCCCATCAACATGGGGACATGGTGCTTTGAGGGGTCACAGACCCCCAAAGCATCCTCCCCATGTTAACGGCCTGTGGCCTGGTACGGTTCAGGAGGGGGGCGCTCTCTCATCCCCCCTCTTTTCCTGCGGCCTGCCAGGTTGCGTGCTCGGATAAAGGGTCTGGTATGGATTTTTTTTTCAATTTGGGGTGGAGTTCCCCTTAAAATCCATACCAGACCTGAAGGGTCTAGTTGGATATTTGGGGGGAACCCCATGTAATTTTTTTTTTACATTTGACGCAGTGTTCCCCTTAATATCCATACCAGACCTGAAGGGCCTGGTAATTGAATTTGGGGGGACCCCCACGCATTTTTTTTATTTTTTTATCAATGACTTTTCTCTGTATTGCCGGGAGCCGACAATTCATTATAGCCGCGAGTGCTTTTAAATTACTTTTTTTCCTTCAGAAATGAAATTTTGTGCAGGGACTGTTCTAAGCACGGGAAACAAGCACAGCTTTACAGGCATACTATACACCCCCCCCCCCCCCAGGTACGAAATTTAAAGGAATATTTCACTTTTATTGTTTCACTTTATGCATTATTAAAATCACTGCTCCCGAAAAAATGGCCGTTTTTAAAACTTTTTTTTGCATTGATACATGTCCCCTGGGGCAGGACCCGGGTCCCCAAACCCTTTTTAGGACAATAACTTGCATATTAGCCTTGATAATTAGCACTTTTGATTTCGAACGTTCGAGTTCATTGTATTTAATAGGGTTCTAAAGTTCGCGCTAACTTTAGGTCTATTCGGGGGGTGTTCGGCTCATCCCTGCTTGCTATGTTGAAACAGGTGTTGGAGAACGGTACTTAGATCATCTAAAACAAACATGAGCTAGGGCAAAGTCCATAGATTAGGTAAATATACATTTCTAAATAACCATGAAAAGGTTTGTATAGATAATAGAACATTTTAAACTTGTGTGAGTTTAAACCTTTCTTTAAACCATGGAAATGGCGTCTTTGAACTTAAGATGGAGTCTCTCATGCCCTGGTTCTTTACAATCCCCTCTTTGAGCCATTTATATGGCTCACTAACTTTCACAGTTATATAATCTTTCTTCTATCATAATACATACTGAGATACATTTTATTCGCAGCAGCAGGATCAGGGGTTCGGGTATCTTAACAATTATGCACATTATAAGCTTATAACAGGCATATAGGAACAAAACAAAAAGAATAATCATGATAATAGTTATGGCAGCACTTTTTAACCATGTCAGTATTCCTACTCTAGAACTTAGGTTTGCAAAAGGATCCCATGTCTTAGCAATATTTCTAGCTTCATCTTGTAATTTGCTTGCTTACTTCGGTGTTGTGCGAATATAATAATAATCTGGTACCTCAATACTTGTGTTATGAAACCAGGTACAACACTCATAATCTTCTGTGTTTTCACATAACCCAGTTAAAGCAGCACTCATGCGTTCTATGGCTAACTCGTGTAGATCAATTTTTTTTCTAATTGCTCTGGTTTCTATATTTAATTTAGAAATATTTAGAAATATCATCAGAATTATTTTCCATTATTCCATTAATGATTCCAGTGTAATTATTCAACCTTTTCATTAAGTCTATTCCCCACCCAGGCCATGAGGGAAACCAATCCCATGCCATATCCTCTTCTTGGAATAAATCCCATCTTTCACGATACTTAAGAGGGTATCTGGGATGCATACTGGCCTCTAACAGGTGTCCTCCCTTATCATCCCACAACACACCCATTATTGGAACCAGAGAGGCTAAGTAACACCATCCTCCCACTAAATTCCGGGGAATCCAAGGATAGCACACCTTCCCACAGCAGACATATATTCTTTGTCCTAATGCAAATGGTTTCTCAGCAACAATTTCATGAGTATATTTGTCTTGTATTGCAAATGCAAATTGGTGTAGTATTGCCCCTATATTTTCTGGGAGGGATGAAAAATTCTGCACGGCTTCGTGTAAATCAGGATCAGTTATATGAAAAAGTGAACCAGTGGCGTTTTGAAACCCACTAATGGAAATGTTGAATATAGATCTGCTGCATGTAGAGGGGTTAGTCTGTGTCTGATCACCTAAACAGAAACACCAGTCAGGGAAGTTACTCCTACCCACTATGGGGAATGTGACAGTACGGTTTTCATATGCACTTGATATGTGGTTTAGAGCAATGGGGGGAGTTTGGTTAAAAAAAGGGGTGGATATTTAAAGGTACAGCCATGAGAGGAATACTAACGGTGGAGGGGTGTAATTTACTACATATCCAACATTTTTCATATCCTGATTTCTGATTTCTGTGCATAGGCATATTTAAACTTCAATAATAACATTTTATCTGTAAAACTTTTAAGTTTTAATTTGTCTTGTGTCTGTCATGTGTATTATTCATATTATTCATATTATTCTGTTGTGGAGTGTTAGAGGCTCCACAAATACTCTTTATGGGTTCCAAATCTTCAGGATGATAAATACAGTTAGTTATCAGCCAAGTTGGCAGGAACACGATCAGGGTAGCCCAGCATAAGAGGCAAAAGGCCTTCCCAGAAGTCTGTGGTGATATAGGCAAGGTCATCTTGTTCAGAGTCTTCTTTACTCACTACTCAAGGATTTTCACTGCTTACTTCACCTCCTTTGTCTTTTCCTTGCTTCTTGGGAGTCTGGTCCACTTTCTTTACACGACTGGCATGGATCCAAGCCTGTTGTGCTTCCACCAGAATGGCTGTGTGAGTCACTGCGATCACTGTGGTTGGGGGTCCAAAAGTATACTCTTGCTTCTTTGTGCGGTTCAATTGCCGGACCACCACGGTGTCACCCACCTAGAAAGGGTGTGTAGATTCTTGTGAAGAAGAAGAAGAGGTGCGAGCAACATTCCTTTCAACTTGATCCAAAGTTTTAATACGTTTTTTTACATATTCTTCCTGAATAAGATCTAGGTCCCCTCTTTCTAACATAAGTGGCTGTCTGGCCCATGGGGTGGGGAATGGCCTACCCATTAAGACTTCAAAAGGAGAGTATCCTGTCTTTTTAGAGGGTGTCATTCTTACCTTGGCTAGTACAGCTGGTAGGACTTTCTTCCAATTTGCATACGTACCTCCAGTGGCCTTCCTGATCTTATCTTTAATGGTTCTGTTCATCCTTCCCCTTATACCTGAACTCTGGGGGTGGTAAGGAATATGAAACTTCCATTCTATTTTCAGTGTTTTTACCAGGTCTTGACAAACTTTAGCCACAAATGCAGGGCCATTGTCTGAGTTGATCTGAAGTGGGCATCCCCATCTGGGAATGATTTCCTGTGTGAAAATTCTCACTACTGTTTGTGCATCTTCCTTTGTTGTTACAAACACTTCTATCCATCTTGAGAACATGTCCACTATTACTAGCAAATATTCCTGTCTTTTACCTAGTTTGGGCATGTGTGTAAAATCTATCTGTAGATGAGTGAATGGTGTAGATGGATATATCAGATGTTCATGTTTTGCATTGTGAGGGTTCCTAGGGTTATTCTGAATGCATGTGATGCATATGGAAACATATGCCTTAACGAGAGAGGGAAGACCTGGAATGTAAAAATCCTAATCCAAAAGTTCACATGTGACTTTCCACCCTCTGTGACCTATCCCATGGTATTGTGAAATAAAAATGGGTGCGCTGGCTACAGGGATACATGGTCTCCCCTCTTGGCAGACAAGGCCAGTTTCTGGCCTTGTCTGCACACCTATTGAGTTCCATTACTGGATGTCTTCGTCGGTGGCATATGCTTGGAGATCATGCAATGTTTGATCCAAAAGAGGAATCTCTGGTGAGAGCAATGGCAATTGTATGTTTGCAGGCTGTGCGGATGCTGCTTCCCTTGCTGCTTTGTCAGCTAAGGCATTGCCTTTGGCATTGTGAGTGGTGTGTCCTAGAGTGAATGATGTAGCCATTTCCACCACCATCGCACAGGATGCCAGAGCTCTGAGACACGCCAGCATGCCCTATACTGGCATAGGCACAACCCTTGGGGGAAAAAAATGATAGGGCGCAGTTTGCCCCCATGGTTTTGCGCTAGGACTCCCGTCATGGTTTTACAGTTGTCCCTAGCAAATAGGAAAAACCCTTTGCTATACTCAGAGAGGCCAAGACCAAGAGCTGTTATCATAGATGTTTTGAGGTATACAAAAGCATTACACATTTCATCATTGCATTTTATACAATCTGGTATGTCAGTACCTGTGGTTTGTTCCTACTATGATAACATTTTGAGACAATCAGGTATGCATTGGCGGCAGTAACCAATCATACCAAGAAAGGACAGCATATCCTTCTTGGTCTGTGGGCGGGCTAGACCCACGAGAACCGCAGCTTTCTTCTTCAGCTTTTGTGAGTACAAAACCAAGGTATTCAACAGTTTCCTGACACCATTGAAGTTTCTGTTTGGAAACTTTATGACCATTATCTGCCAACCTATGTAGCAGATCTGAACCATCCTCTTTGCAGGCTACCTGGCTTGGGTTACATATCAATCAACATATTGGAGTAGGACAGAACGATGGCAGGGAGTCCAGGACCGCAATGTGGCCTGGAGCACAACTGAGTAGACTACAGGGGAGTCCACATAACCCTGGGGCATTGTACACCATGTCACCTGGTGATTTAAAAAAAAAAACAGAAAGCAAGGATTGGCTGTGTCTCCTCATCCACAAAGAAGCTAAAAAATGCATTTGTTAAATCAATCACAGAAAAATACTCTGCATTGGATGGTATGGAGGTAAGGAGTGATGGTACAACAGGCACTATAGGCGCAATGGGCACCACCAGGTTATTTACAGCTATGGTCGGACATTAACCCAGTTCCATGCAGTTGTGTGTCCGATTATTCCATCAATAATCAAATGCATGTCTTTCTGTGTGTGTAATTTCTACCCTCACAGGCCTTTTTTTAAGTAATTTAAAGTGCCTCCTGCAGAGGCGGTGGGTTTGGGGCAATGTTTTACTATCCTGTCAATGTCTTCAATGTCTATTATCTTTTTCAATATTTAATTTCCAATGGTCATGAAAGGCGCTTGAAGGTTAGTGTTAACATATACAGTTCCACTCTTTGTTTTAGGGGGGCTGAATATTTTACCCCCTTCAGCGTCTTCCTGTTCTTCCTCCTGCTCTTGGCCAGGTGGTGAAACTACCTGTCAGGGTCACCTGTGGCCAGGTGACAGATGCACACCGTAGGGGGACAGGAGTGCACCGCGAGGTAGTGAACCCTATGGCTGGCTTCTGTGGATAGGAAACTGGGTGGTTGTGGAAAGCGGGACCAGAGGAGCACAACCGGGATCCCAACGGAAGCGAGAGCCAAGATTCCCCAGGGCGCGGAGTCTAAGACCCAGCTGGTCTTCTCCAGGGCCTCTAGTGGTGAGGATGTTACGCTGCAGGCTGGGACCAGGTCGCGGCCCCTGGAGTTTCCTAGCTCACGCCCCGTAGGATAAGGGGAAGCAGCAGCACACGATAGAGAGAACCGAATAACAAGCCGAAGGTCAGGGGCCACAAGCAGACAAGGATAACGAAGAACGAGCCGAAGGTCAAGGGTCACGAGCAGACAGGGATGGTCGGGGACAAGCCAATAACGTAACAGAGAGACAGACGTAGCACACGGCAGGCAGGAAGCCAAACACACAATGCCTAACAAACACGTTGATCAGCAAAGCAGGCTTGCAGTGCACAGGTTAATATAGTGTTCAGTGATAGGGCCTGGGGTGGAGTCAGGCTGGGAGGAGATTATAAAGGAAGCCAGGTGAAGGAGGTCTGGTCTCTAGATGAACACATGAGGAGGAAGGTAAGATGGCAGACAGACATTAATGCATATCCATGACAGTACCCTCCCTCTTACGAGGCCTCCCCCTTCCCCGCCTGGGCCCAGGTTTAGAGGGAAACTTCAGATGAAACTCCTTTAACAGACGAGGTGCAAAGACCTCAGATGCAGTGATCCAAGACCTCTCCTCAGGACCAAACCCTTTCCAATGAACGAGGTACTGAAGAACGCCTTTACAGAGTCGGGAGTCCAGAATTTGACTGATCTCGTACTCCTGATTATCCTCAGAGACAGGCGCCACGGTAGGAAGAGGACGAGAGAATTTATTGAGGACTAAAGGCTTTAGAAGAGCAACATGAAAGGAGTTAGTGATTTTAAGGCTCTTAGGAATCTGGAGTTTGAAACAAACCGGATTCAGTTTAGCAGTTACCGTGTATGGACCGATGAATCGTGGAGCAAACTTCAGAGAAGGAACTCGGAGCTTGATGTTCCTGGTAGAGAGCCAGACTTTGTCCCCTGGCTGAAGAGAAGGCGGTTTACGCCTGCGGCGGTCGGCAAAGCCTTTGAATTTTTCAGCAGCTGCCCGGAGGGAATCATGAACGTGACCCCAAACGGAATTGAGAGACTCCTGAACCGAAGCCAAAGCTGGAATGTCTGGAGAACAGATCATAGGAAGAGGAAGTTGAGGGTATTTTCCATAAACTGTGAAAAAGGGTGTCTTCTGCGAACTGGTATTCACATGATTGTTATGGGAGAATTCTGCCCACGGGAGTAGAGAGGACCAATCGTCATGGTGAGAAGACACAAAGGTGCGAAGAAAGACCTCTAACTCCTGATTAACCCTCTCAGTCTGTCCATTGGATTGGGGATGGTAAGAAGAAGAAAAATCCAAGACAATATTGAGGGATTTGCAAAAGGCTCTCCAAAAACGAGACGTGAATTGGACTCCCCTGTCGGAAACAATATGAGAAGGGACCCCATGTAGGCGGAGAATTTCTCGAATGAAAATGGGAACCAAGGCAGGGGCAGAAGGAAGACCAGGAAGAGGAACAAAATGAGCCATCTTGGAGAATCGATCGATTACCACCCAAATGACTGTATTATTCTCAGACAGTGGGAGATCGGTGATAAAATCCATGGCAATATGGGCCCAGGGTTCCTTAGGAATAGGCAAGGGCATGAGGAGACCAGCAGGAGCTTGTGTGGAGGATTTGGACTGAGCACAGACATGACAAGCTTTAACGTAGTCTTTGACGTCTGAGCGGAGATTAGGCCACCAGTAGTGACGACTGATGAGTAGGAAGGATCGGAGGAATCCAGAATGCCCTGCCACCTTGGAATCATGTCCCCAACGAAGGATCTTAGCTCTTAGCTCAGTGGGGACAAAGGTCTTACCAGGCGGAATTTTAGACTTCAGGGTGGTAGAGTGGGCAACAATGCATGAGGTGGGAATGATCGGCTCAGGTTCAGGGGCGGACTCCTCGTCCAAAGTGTCAAATGACCTAGAGAGCGCATCAGCCCGACCGTTGCAGGAACCAGGTTTGTAGGTAATCGTGAAATTAAAACGGGCAAAGAAGAGACTCCACCTGGCCTGTCTAGGATTCAGACGTTTAGCATTCTGTAGATACTGTAAATTCTTGTGATCGGTAAAGATCGTTATGGAGTGAGGGGAACCCTCCAAGAGATGACGCCACTCCTCTAACGCCAATTTAATTGCGAGAAGTTCCCGATCACCGATGGCATAATTCCTCTCTGCCTGAGAAATTTTTTTGGAGAAGAACGCACATGGTTGGCGTCTCTTCTCAAAGATTTGAAGAAGCACAGCTCCCACCCCCATTGAGGAAGCGTCCACTTCAATAAAAAATGCATTCCCAGGATTTGGTCTCCTCAAGAGGGGGCCAGAAACAAAGGCCTGTTTCAGGTTGTGAAATGCAGAGACAGCTTCGGGAGGCCAGTCTCTGGCATTCACACCCTTCTTGGTCAAAGCGATAATAGGCGCGGCAATGGAAGAGTAATTCCTTATGAACTGCCTATAATAATTAGTGAAGCCAAGAAAGCGCTGTGTGGCCTTGAGGCTAGCAGGAAGAGGCCAGTTGGTGATAGCCAAGACCTTCCCAGGGTCCATACGAAGCCCCGAACATGAGACAAAGCACCCCAAAAACAGGACCTCAGAACATTCAAAGGAACATTTCTCCAGCTTGGCATAGAGATTGTTCTCTCTAAGACGTTGAAGTACAGTGCGGACATGGTTTCTGTGGACGAGCAGATTTTCAGAAAAGATCAGAATGTCATCCAGATAGATGACAACAAACTGGTACAGCAGATCTCTGAAGATTTCATTGACAAAGTTTTGAAACACGGCTGGAGCATTACACAGACCAAAAGGCATCACCAGATATTCGTAATGCCCGTCTCTAGTGTTAAATGCAGTCTTCCATTCGTCACCCTCCCGTATTCGAATGAGATTGTACGCGCCTCTGAGATCCAACTTGGTGAAAATGGAGGCACCCTTCAACCTATCGAATAGCTCAGATATTAAGGGTAAGGGGTATCGATTTTTAATAGTAACCGCATTTAAACCCCGATAATCGATGCAGGGTCTTAAGGTACCATCCTTTTTGGCAACAAAAAAGAACCCTGCCCCTGCAGGCGATGAGGATTTCCGGATGAACCCTCTCTCCAGATTCTCTGCTACATACTCCGACATGGCCTGGGTCTCTGGGATGGACAGAGGGTAGGTACGACCCCTGGGTAGAGTTGCTCCGGGGACAAGATCAATAGCACAGTCAAAAGACCTGTGGGGAGGAAGCACCTCAGCTGATTTTTTACAGAACACATCCCGGTAATCGCTGTATGCGGCGGGAAGATCAGAAGAAACAGAAGTGGCAGCAACCGGAAGACTCTCCTTGGGGGTCACCTTGAGAAGACACGATGAGAAACATGAGGAACCCCAGGCCAGGATCTGCCCAGAGACCCAGTCCACATGTGGAGAGTGGAGCTGTAGCCAAGGGAGGCCCAATACAACTGGGGTAGAGGCCTTGGGTAGAATAAGAAAGGATATCCACTCCTGGTGGAGAATCCCTACCGACATCCTAATGGGTAGCGTCTGGAAGCGAATAGGGCCCCCTGGGAGAACAGTGCCATCAATTGCCGAGACTACCAATGGGGTAGTGAGAGGTGAAAGGGTAAGCTTCATAGAAGAAGCAGTTCTCCAATCCATGAAATTGCCGGCAGCCCCGGAATCCAGGTATGCAAGGGTTGACTGAGGAGAAGTGCCTACATGAAGGGACACCGGCAAGAGCAGGCGAGAAGGTGATGTTTCTGGGTCCAATACTCCACCTTCCAAATGTATTAGACCCGAGCGTTTCCCGGACGAAGCGAGCAGGAGTCACGAAAATGACCCTTGCCCCCACAATAGAGGCACAAGCCCAGAGTTCTGCGCCTAGCACGTTCTTCGGGGGTTAGTCTGGTCCGGCCCAGCTGCATAGGTTCTTCAGCAGGTAGAGGATGCTCCACGGAATGAAGGGAGGGGAGCTCAGACTGGCTAGGACCCAGAGAGTGCTGGCATCTTTTTTCTAAGGACCTCTCTTGAAAACGAATGTCGATCTGGTTGCATAATGAAATTACATCGTCCAGACCGACGGGAATGGCTCTTCCCGCTAATTCGTCTTTCACTCGGTCAGAGAGGCCATGTAAAAAGGTAGCGACCAGGGCCTCATTATTCCAGCTCAATTCAGCTGTGTGGATACGGAACTGAAGAGCATATTGCCCCACTGAACTAGATTCTTGGCGAAGACGTAAGACAGCACTAGCCGCTGAAGAAGCCCGAGCCGGCTCTTCGAAGATATTACGAAAGAGCTTCAAGAATTCGGACAGACTGGAAACCACCGGATCGTTCCTCTCCCACAGGGGGGCAGCCCAGGCCAAAGCTTCACCGGAGAGGAGGGAAATGATATAGGCTACCTTAGCCCGGTCAGATAGGAAGCTTTGAGGCTGAAGCTCAAAATGAATAGTGCATTGGCTGAGAAACCCCCTGCAGGCCTTGGAGTCCCCAGAGAAACGGAACGGAGCTGGCAATCTTAGTGAGTGTGAGGCTGCGACTGGTGCGATAGGTACAGCCGCTGGTTGTACTTGGGGTTGCGGATTCGGGGTTCCCAAGGAGACCTGAAGCTGCTCGAATCGAGAAGCCAGATCCTGGAGGAATCGCATCACCTGGGTCTGATTTGATTCCTGGGTCTCAAGTCTGCGAACTATGCCCTGCAATGGATCATCCGCGGGAAGCGGGATGTCAGCCGGGTTCATGGCTGATCAAACTGTCAGGGTCACCTGTGGCCAGGTGACAGATGCACACCGTAGGGGGACAGGAGTGCACCGCGAGGTAGTGAACCCTATGGCTGGCTTCTGTGGATAGGAAACTGGGTGGTTGTGGAAAGCGGGACCAGAGGAGCACAACCGGGATCCCAACGGAAGCGAGAGCCAAGATTCCCCAGGGCGCGGAGTCTAAGACCCAGCTGGTCTTCTCCAGGGCCTCTAGTGGTGAGGATGTTACGCTGCAGGCTGGGACCAGGTCGCGGCCCCTGGAGTTTCCTAGCTCACGCCCCGTAGGATAAGGGGAAGCAGCAGCACACGATAGAGAGAACCGAATAACAAGCCGAAGGTCAGGGGCCACAAGCAGACAAGGATAACGAAGAACGAGCCGAAGGTCAAGGGTCACGAGCAGACAGGGATGGTCGGGGACAAGCCAATAACGTAACAGAGAGACAGACGTAGCACACGGCAGGCAGGAACCCAAACACACAATGCCTAACAAACACGTTGATCAGCAAAGCAGGCTTGCAGTGCACAGGTTAATATAGTGTTCAGTGATAGGGCCTGGGGTGGAGTCAGGCTGGGAGGAGATTATAAAGGAAGCCAGGTGAAGGAGGTCTGGTCTCTAGATGAACACATGAGGAGGAAGGTAAGATGGCAGACAGACATTAATGCATATCCATGACACTACCCCTCCTGTAGCTCCCTGATCTTCTTCTGGTTCAGCTACCTCGACTGGGGCTATGTGGGCGCTGTCTATCTTGTTGTGGAGCAGGAGGGATCTGCTGTTGTGGTTGTGGAGCGGGAGGGACCTGCCATTGTCTGGTTGCATAATGTCCAGCCAGAAGATCAATATCTTCCTTTGTTAAACTCGGATAGACATGTACATAGTGGAGGATGACTATTGGCAGGGGTGGGGCTGTTGGGTAAGGGACAACTCTCTTCTTATCGGCTTCTTCTCTATGTTTCTGGTCATAATCTTCTTAACTTAAACATTTGGTGGGATTTTTCTGTTTCTTATTGTCCCTCTGTAACCCATATGGGGCGTATTTTAACCAATTCTCTCCTCCCTTTTCCATATAATCTATATCCCATTTAGGGTCCCCGGGGTACCAAGGGAAAGATCTCTTATCTCCTAAACACAATCGTTTTACCATGTTTATGTGAAATTCATCATTACTACCATACCGGGAAAAGGGGTCTACACTGTGTATGGCTTCAGTCAATCCAGCTAAATTTGAAACCCATGGGACTATAAATTCATAATCAGTACCACAAATTCTGGCTACAAAATCATTACACGTTTCTCCTGGGTTGGGAAGAGGGGGAGGATCTTCTTTACCTTGGTTCTGACCCATATTGACAGTGGGAGACAACTGCCTTACCACGCAGTCTTCTGATCCACACAACAAATTATCTTATACTTATATGCGACAGAAAGAAAAATAAAAATATTTTGGGGTCACTGAAGTCTATTTCCTCATTAACCACCTCATATTCCTTCCCAAAAGGAATGTATCTAGATATGTGTATGCAGTACTGCTTATCTTTGTGGGTTTCCCAAAAACCCTCCAATATTAACCTCTGGGTTTCCCAAAAACCCAATATTAACCTCTGGCATGGTTCTTATCCCCTACTAATTTATGGGATTAAAAGCTTTAATCAGAGCTGAGGCAAGAAATATTTTGTCGATAGAGACAAAAAGATTTACTTACCACAGATGATTTGCTTCAATCCGGACGAGCCCCCAGATTGTTGGGGATTTCAGCTTCTATGACAACCCAGACAGGTTCAGGTAAATGCAAGAAAAAACTTCCGTCGACCCCCAGGCCTGGAGATACCATTTAATGACACAGGAGACAGGTTTGCAATGTGCTCAAAATGGTATCTGTTTAATCAACTTGAAACATGGATATTTATACATTTCTAGGGGACAGAAGAGGGGATGGGAGGAGTTTACTAAGCTAGTATGTGTTATAAGTTCAGTTAATATTTAGCTGGTATTATATAAGACAAAATCTTACATCATGTGAACTTCACCATAAGGAGATATATATATATATATATATATTTATATATATATATATATACTTGCTATGTTGAAACAGGTGTTGGAGAACGGTACTTAGCTTATCTAAAACAAATATGATCTAGGGCAAAGTCCATAGACAAGTTAAATATACATTTCTAAATAACCATGAAAAGGTTTCTATAGATAATAGAACATTTTAAACTTGTGTGAGTTTTAAACCTTTCTTTAAACCATGGAAATGGCATCTTTGAACTTAAGATGGAGTCTCTCATGCCATGGTTCTTTACAAGGCCCACCTGACCTTTTTTTGGTGGTGACGGTGTTGGATCATCAAGGAATCATATTCATTGCATGGACGTTTATTGGTTTACGGCTGATTATTGCTGTATTTTGTTTTCTGTTTATGCACTGTATTTTTATCAATATTGTACCATTGGTAATATCAGTATTGAGCACATGCACTTTATTGCAGGTTGTTAATAGCACTATATATATATATATATATATATATATATATATATATATTGCTTTCAAAGTATCAGATCATTGAATTACTGTTATCTAATCTATCACAGGTTCTATGAGTATCACACACTTGCACTTTATTTACACTTTTTTAGCGCCCCCTTATCACCATACACCCCCCACATTACAAAGTTTGTTATTTAGAACACTCTTTAGGGGAGCAGCTTTATTATTATCATTATATTTTTTCTCTGACCATAGCGCAGAGTTCTTTTATATTTTTTACAGTTCATTCATGATTCAGCATGGGAGGGGGTGATTACTTTTTCACACAGGGCCAGGCAGGTTTTAACAGTTTTTTTCCCTTTTAATTAAATAATAATTAAAAATTAAAAAGCTACATCTTGGATTTACTCGGGTTATCTTTGTGTAATATTAAAATTTGTTTGATGGTCTGAATCATTTAAGTCTGAGAAATATGCAAAAAAAATTAAAAATCAGGAAGGGGCAATACTTTTTCACAGCACTGTATATGTTTTTTAAAAACTGTAAATTTCGGTTTCAGTTTCGGCCAAGTGCATCCTGAATTTTCGGTTCGGCACCAAAATTTTCATTTCAGTGCACCACTAGTGCAGAATGTATGATGTCAGGTAGTATGTTTAGGAAAGGAGAGTGTAGTCTATGATGGCAGTTAGTATGATCAGGAGAGGAGTGTGTAATGGTAGGTAGTATGTTCAGGAGAAGAGAGTGGAGTGTATGATGACAGGTTGTATGCTTAGGAGAGGTGTGCGGAGTGTATGTATGACAGGTAGTATGTTCAGGGGAGGAGAGTGGATTGTATGATGACAGGTAGTATATTCATGTTCAGGAAAGATATGAAGACAGATACTAATCTTCTTCAAATCCATTTGCAAACAGCAGGGCATGTTTAACAGCAAGCACAAATGCAGAACAAGCAAAGCAAAGCATGCCTTCCTTAAGCTTCTGAAAAGACTAGTTCTCTTCGCAGTAGTAACCCCGCCAATAACCAGACAGCTCTTCTGGGAGGACTTATCTTCTGGTGAGGAATATGGAACCTCAACTTACAGAATTTCTAGGGCTCCAACCTGCTTACAGAAGTGGATGAGACCAAGCTGTCTCTTACAAACAGGTTCCCTTCACTGTGTAATCACTTCCCAATCCAGGGCCCCTTTGTGACACAGATTGTGCTATTTATAGCACATCTGTATTCAAAATGGCCACCAAAATCTTGGCATAGGCTCTTCCAAGATGGCACATAGAGCTCATGGCACACATTAGGTTCTGCATTCTACACATTAGGTTCAAGGACACATTAGTTCTATGCTTGGTTTTCGTCAGCATGAGTAGTTAGCCTAGGTTTACACCAATGCAGTGCGGGATACGCCACAAGCCCTGTGCATTTCCCACACCGCACTAAAATCGCATTGCCCTTGTGCTCTGTTGCGGGTGTCAATACAAAGTTAACGACATCCCAAAAGCAGGTCACAAACACAGAGCGTTTGCCTGCACCGGAATGCACCAGATAGCATGTGTGAGGGGGTTAGCTCGGCAGCGGGTGTGTGTGACCCCCGGGATGGGCTCCCCACACAAAAACAGGCCCAGCAAACGGAGGTTATGGTTTTCAAAATCAAAAAGGTGCGGTTTATTTTCTATTTACAGTGACAAAACACAGCAAAGCAAAAGAAACATAAATAAAATAAATCCTGGTCAACTTGACCTCTGAGTAAACATACAGGTTTCCTAACTAACAACTGGGATCAGCCTAGTGCTGTCCTAGTCCCTAAGTCCCTGGTTTTAAATGTCCAAGCAAATAGCCACACAGGCTTTGTCTCACCGCACAGGGGTTCACTCTCCCTAGACAGTCCACACAGGTCTGGGTCCAGGCATGAGCAAACACCTAATGAAGCTGGGAGTTTTTATAGAGGCCTTAAACGAGCTGACAAGCTTCAGCTGGTCTCATCAACTCCCTGTCTGCACGACGCCCCACACTCTCCCTAGAGGTATGAGTCATCCATGAGCCCACTAGCCTCAGCTGGGCTTATACAACTCTCCACCTAGTTGTATAAGTCGGCGTAAAGCCTGAATCTGGGCGAAATATATCTACCCCCCTGGATGCAACCAGGTGACTTTACCTTCCTGCTGTCACACATGGTACAAAACAACAATGAATGGGCTCAAATTGCACCACACAGAATCACATGTGAATTGCACAGGAATGCTGTTCGATTCACATGCTGTTCATAGTGTGATCCGGGGCTAAGCAGCAGTTATGTGACCGCTTTGCTTACTACTAAAAACAAAAAGGAAAAGTGATTTAATGATAGGATCAGTAAATCCCCTGCACTGCTAACCTGATGGAGCAGCACCAGCGCCCCTTGTAAATAACAGAAGCCATACCAAACTACCTGTCTGGATAGCAGGTCCCCATTTAAAGAAGAAGCTTTATACTTACCTCTATGGCGGGCAGTGCATTGAAACTATTGAGGACATCCTTAGGGTGTTTAGGAAATCGTGTTCTTTGCTGGGCTTTGTGGTTCCTTCCACTGACCCCTACGTCACTACAGGACACAGTAAAAATGTAGGGGTCACCAGCATGAGCCACAATGACCGGCAAGGGACTCACTATTTGGTACACCTGGAAGTGTTGGATTGCAAAGTCCCTTAAAGTTCTTCAAGAATGTAAAATTCCAAAGCACTCAAAATAAGTATAAAGCTTCTTCTTTTATAGTGGACTTCTGCTGTATGTTCTTACACCTAATTTTTTCCATCTTTTTTTTTTAACAATGAAATTAAAAAAATAATCACAAATAAAGGGATTGAGAGGGTTGAGAAACTGTAACCTTAAAGTCCCGTTCTGTTCTAACTCTTGATTCTCGTATATTGATTGGTCTGTGCAAAAGTTTTATAGCGTCTACAAACTATGGGATATATTTATGGAATTTTTATTTATTTTTTTCTTTTACTACACCGCTCCGATTGATATTACAAAAGAGTAGATAGACCATTGCTCTAAAAAATGGTACCAGGGTGATAGCTGCAGGCATCATCCCGGTACAACCACTGAAAGGACGGGAAGTTGTTAAAGAGCCACCTCTGCCCTTCTACCTGGGGGCGGCGCCGCCTCCCCCTGAAAAATGCCACCCAAAGCAAAGGCTTTGTTTGCCTTGCGGTCGACACGTCTTTGCAGTGAAGCTCAACAGGAAATTTGTTTCTGGGTGTATTTATGACAGATCAGCGGGTATTGTTCTGTTTTTTTATAGCCATAGCACTTCTCTAATGCATTCAGTGACTCGCAATTAAACATAGTGCATGTTAATGCACATTACATGCTTAAGCAAAATGTCTTGCTAATGTAAAATTCCTTCTGGTTTAGTGGGGTTCGTTTTGGTTCCTTTTGTCCCACTAGGCCAAAATAACTCATCTCATTTACTTCCTCTTGTTTTACTTCTTTATGTGAAATATTCTGATACACCATATCTTGTTAGATTGGTTAAAAATGTTCCTTTCATATGGATAATGAAAAAATAAGATGACTCAGAAAGCTCCCATTCAGCCAAAGTCCACCCATGCAACTTGTTCAAATGTATGTAAGAAGAAGAAACTATTGCTTGCACAGCTAATGTCACCATATCTTTCTACAGGCTCACAGCACCACCTAGTGTTCTCTAAATGTGATAGATTGCAATAAGTGCAATGCCTTGTACACACGACCGGTTTTCCTGACAGGAAAACTGCCATGAGAGTTTTTGGCCAGGAATCCCGGCCGTGTGTATGCTCCATCGCAGTTTTAACGACAGGAAAACCGCCGGGAAAAATGAGAACATGTTCTCTTTTTTCCTGTCGGGATTACCGGCGGTCTTTAAGCCGACTGTTTGCCTATGGGGAAAGCCTGCGGTGGAGCATACACACGGCCGGGTTTCCCAACCAAAGCTCTCATGACAGTTTTCCTGCCAGGAAAACCGGCCGTGTGTAGGGGGAAAAAGCTACCGAGCGGGTTCTCGGTTTTCCTCTTGGTTTTCCCGGCGGTAAAAAGACCACCGGGAAAACTGATTGTGTGTACTAGGCATAAGTGTAAGGAATAACAGAATGTAAATATCTCCACATGGCTCTATATATATATATATATATATGTAGCGGGGTCCTCAAATTGATGGGATACACCTGGGGAATAGTGTGACCCAGGTGTATAATTGTGTTAGGGTTCAGACCCCTTTTTGTTTCGTGGAGGATTGGAGGATGTAGTATTCTCCTTTGCCTGTGGGTGGCGGGGTACCCACAGGCTTCAGGTAGAATCATCTCCTGCAGTGCTCCCTGTTTTGTCCCTTCCCGGAGATGGTATGGCTGGGGCGGGGAACCCACCGGGCCGTTGATGGGAGGAGATAAAAGGGGGAGACGCCCTTACCACGAGGTCTTGCGGAGAAGGAGGTCCTCGGAGGAGGAGGGTTGCGGTCCGCACCCAGGCCCCTCAGGCCTGGGTGCTGGAGATCCAGGAGTCTGGTCCAGGTGCCCATGGCCTGGTCCGGAGTCATGTTGGCGTCCATCCCAGGCACCTTTAGCCTAGGGTGAGGTACTATCAAGGAGGCCTGGGGCCCAGTACCTTCGACTGGGTCCCGCTAGGGTGGACTGTCTGAGGGTCCCTGAGCGGAGGGACTCGTATCTGAGGTGAGGAGGCCAGAGAGGTTACCCACTGGAGACCCGGAGCAGCACCAACCCGGTGACAGTGGGCCTCTGGGAACTCTCTTGGGAGGACACATCCCCCTGATAGGGGCCACAGCGTATCGAAGAGGGCTCCATTGCTGTTCATAGGGGTTGCTGGAAGAGACCCCATCTTTCCTGTTCTGTAACAGCCGGATTGGCTTAGGCGCCGCTGGTCATAGTACAGTGGCATAGAACTTAAACTTTAGGAAGTGCCTCGATCTGCTCGCCCCACCGTTGGCAAGGTTATAGGTCCCAACCAGTTTGCTGCAAAAGAACTGTTTATTGTGCTTTGCTTATTGGAGTGTCAATTAAACAAGTGTTGGACCTTTCTCCGGTGTGTGAACTCCAGTTACCGGAAGCAAAGGGGAGGCTGGTGAGCTTGCAATTACAGACTCAGTGCATTCACAGAACACACCAGTAAGTGGCCTTCACCTCCCTACTACAATGGGGAGGACATGGGCCGTGGCGCATCTCACTCTCACAACCCAGGAACCCCTAGACATGAGTTGGTGTGCAACCGATAAAGATGGAGAGAGAGTGGGGCCGCTACATATATATATATATATATATATATATATATATATAGTATATAGAGCTTACAAACTGGTATATATTTGAAAATTGATGAGTCCTGATGTACTAATTTCTTGAGGCCATAAAATGCCGGGACAGTACAAATACCCCCAAATGATTCCCTTTTTGGAAAGTAGACAGTCCAAGGTATTTAGTAAGAGGCACGGGCTTTCAAGGATTTTAAATTATGCATCTAATTTCCTGACTACCTATCACACCTCTTAAGGCAATGAAGTGCCAGGACAGGAGAAAGAAACACCCGCAAAATGACCACATTGTGGAAACCAGACACCCCAAAGTATTCTATAAGAGGCATAGTGTGTCTTTTGAAAATTTAGTTTTTCTGCCACACATTTTTTGAAAATGCAGAAAGAAAATGTATTATTTTTTTACATTAAGTTCTCAATTTAATAAGATATTTTTCACCCACACCATGGGAATTACAATACAAAACACATTCTGCAACTCTTCTTCAGTATGGCGATACCACGTGTGTGAGACTTATTCACTTTTTGGACTGATTATTTAGCAGACATTGAATCTTGTGTATCACACATATCAACCAATTGTGTCAAAGCCAATATACTGTAATGGTCACCTCTGTGCAAATGGTCAGGGAATATAGCTTAGTGTAGCGTCACCTATAGCAGTCCTAGTTCCTATAAGCCAAAGAAGCCTAGCCTACTGGCACATGGCTCTCCCAAGGAATGCCATGTTCACTGGCCTTCTGTTTCGCAGGAACATAGTCAGCAAACAGGCAAAGGATGAGTTCAGGCAGAGGCAACACTGCACTGTTGTGGTAGTGATCAGGGACACTGTAACTGGTGTAGTGGTGATCAGGGACAATATGACTGATGTAGCGATGATCATGGATACTGAGATTGGTGTGGCGTAGATCAGAGACACTGTGAGTGGGCAGCAGTGATTAGGATTACCTACTGGCAGTAGTGATCTGGTGAGATTGCACTGCTATGGCAGTGATCAGAGATGATGGCTGGCAGCATTGACATACAGTGATATCAGAACAGCCAGCCGTTGTACATAATCACCACCACAGCGGTACAATGTTACTATATTGACACTCCACTTTCTCTGGTGACAGTATGTAAATGTAGCGCTTGGTTGCTACTAGTAACTAACATCCACCATATCACCCTGCTGCCAGACCTCCATCTATCACCTCAGAGACAATGAACAGTCATTTGCGTTGTTTTGTTTTTGTTTATTGGGGGGTGTGAGGGGGTTAGCTCGGCAGCGGGTGTGTGTGACCCCCGGGATGGGCTCCCCACACAAAAACAGGCCCAGCAAACGGAGGTTGTGGTTTTCAAAATCAAAAAGGTGCGGTTTATTTTCTATTTACAGTGACAAAACACAGCAAAGCAAAAGAAACATAAATAAAATAAATCCTGGTCAACTTGACCTCTGACTAAACATACAGGTTTCCTAACTAACAACTGGGATCAGCCTAGTGCTGTCCTAGTCCCTAAGTCCCTGGTTTTAAATGTCCAAGCAAATAGCCACACAGGCTTTGTCTCACCGCACAGGGGTTCACTCTCCCTAGACAGTCCACACAGGTCTGGGTCCAGGCATGAGCTAACACCTAATGAATCTGGGAGTTCTTATAGAGGCCTAAATGAGCTGACAAGCTTCAGCTGGTCTCATCAACTCCCTGTCTGCACGACGCCCCACACTCTCCCTAGAGGTATGAGTCATCCATGAGCCCACTAGCCTCAGCTGGGCTTATACAACTCTCCACCTAGTTGTATAAGTCGGCGTAAAGCCTGAATCTGGGCGAAATATATCTACCCCCCTGGATGCAACCAGGTGACTTTACCTTCCTGCTGTCACATACCCCCCCCTCTTGTTTTAACCTCGGGGTTGGAAAACCAGCAATCAGGCATTCATGTACTCGAGACAAAGCATCCACATTCCCCATTTGAACGCCAGGGCGATGCTTTACTGTGAAGTTGAATTCCTGGAGGGCCAGGAACCACCTATTCACTCTTCTATTTGTTTCCTTGTTTTGAGCCATCCACTTTAACGGAGCGTGATCCGTAACCATGTCAAAGTGCCTACCTAGCAGGTAGTACCGAAGGGAATCTAGAGCCCACTTCACCGCTAAACACTCCTTTTCCACGGTGGCGTAATTTACCTCATGGGACTTCAACTTCCTGCTGAGGTAAATGACTGGGTGCTCTTCCCCGTTCCAGACCTGGGACAATACTGCTCCTAACCCCACATCTGACGCATCACTTTGTACGACAAAGTCTTTAGAGAAGTCGGGTGAGTACAACACTGGCTGGCTACATAAGGCTTGTTTCAAGAATTGGAATGCTGCCTCAGCCTCGGGGGTCCATTTAATCATGACCGACCCTTTCCCCTTCGTCAGGTTGGTTAGGGGCACAGCCTTAGAAGCAAAGTGGGGAATGAATCGCCGATAATACCCAGCGATTCCCAGAAAGGCTCGTACCTGCTTCTTGCTGTTGGGACGTGGCCAACTCTGGATGGCCTCGACTTTGTTGAGTTGGGGTTTTATTACTCCCCTCCCAATGGTGTACCCAAGATATTTGGCCTCCTCCTGCCCAATGGTACACTTCTTGGGGTTAGCCGTAAACCCCGCTTCCCGAACAGAGTCCAGGACTGCTTGCACTTTTGGCAGATGTGAGGCCCAATCTGTGCTATGGACAATTACGTCATCCAGGTAAGCCGCAGCATACTTCCGATGGGGTCTCAGCATCTGGTCCATTTTCCGCTGGAATGTGGCCGGCGCATTCTGTAACCCGAACGGCATTCTTTTATATTGGAACGCCCCGTCTGGGGTTACAAATGCGGTTTTCTCTTTGGCCGACTTGGCCAGGGGGATTTGCCAATACCCTTTTGTGAGGTCAAGAGTCGTCATGTATCGGGCTGTTCCCAGCCGGTCGATCAACTCATCTATACGTGGCATGGGGTAGGTGTCAAATTTTGTAACTTTGTTCAACTGACGAAAATCGTTACAAAATCGCCAGCTCCCATCCGGTTTAGGCACCAACACAATGGGACTAGACCAATCACTTTGGGACTCCTCTATCACCCCTAAGTTCAGCATTTTCTGTACTTCCTCCCGTATTGCCTCCCGTCGGGCCTCTGGGATCCGATAGGGTTTTAACTTCACCCTTTCACCGGGCGGGGTAATGATGTCATGCTCTACCCCAGATGTTTGTCCCGGCAGCTCAGAGAATACCTCCTTGTTGCGAAGCACAAACTCCTTAACCTCCTGTTGTTGGGGTTGTGACAAGGTGGCTGCTATTCCAACCTCAGGAATCACGCAACCAGTTTGAGCTGGTGACCAAGTGTCTGCGACTAGGGACTCTCTATCCCTCCAGGCTTTCAACAGATTAACGTGATAGATCTGTTCGGGCTTTCGCCTTCCTGGTTGTCTGACCTTGTAATTCACTTCGCTCACTTTTTCCATTATCTCATAGGGGCCTTGCCATTTGGCAAGGAATTTACTTTCAACCGTAGGGACAAGTACCAGTATCCTATCCCCCGGGGAAAAGGTACGGGTCTTGGCTCCACGGTTGTACACTCTCTGCTGTGCTAACTGCGCTTGGGCCAAATGTTCCTTCACGATGGGCATTACCTGTGCAATTCGGTCTTGCATCAGGGCGACATGCTCAATCACACTCCTGTGGGGAGAACTCTCACTTTCCCAAGTTTCCTTGGCAATATCCAACAGCCCTCTTGGGTGTCTCCCATACAGTAACTCAAAGGGGGAGAATCCCGTAGAGGATTGGGGCACCTCCCTAATAGCAAACATCAAATAAGGAAGTAGACAGTCCCAATCCTTTCCATCTCTATCCACCACTTTCTTCAACATTTGTTTTAGGGTTTTGTTGAATCTTTCAACCAGCCCATCGGTTTGGGGGTGATACACAGATGTACGCAATTGCGTCACTTTGAACAATTTACACAGCTCTTTCATAACCCGGGACATAAAGGGTGTACCTTGGTCCGTAAGCAGTTCTTTACAAATACCCACCCGGCTAAAAACAAGAGATAGCTCTTTGGCTATGGTTTTGGCCGAGGTATTTCTGAGAGGGATCGCTTCTGGATAACGGGTGGCATAGTCCATTATAACCAATATGTACTGGTGCCCCCTAGCGGACTTGATTATAGGACCTACCAAATCCATTGCGATTCTCTCAAACGGGACCTCAATGATGGGTAGAGGGACCAGCGGGCTACGGAAATGTGGCATCGGGGCCGACCTCTGACACACAGGGCAGGAGGAACAATAATTTTCTATGTCCTTCATCACCCCAGGCCAATAGAATCTCTGTAATACCCTCTCTCGGGTTTTCTCTGTCCCCAGATGACCTCCAAGAATGTGCCCATGGGCCAACTCCAACACCAACTTCCTGTAAGGTTTGGGCACCACAAGCTGCTCAACGGTTTCTTCTGCCCTTTTTGCCACCCGATACAGTAGGTCCTTCTCTACGCTGAAGTATGGGTAAGTGCAGGTATTATCTGGGTTCACTAACTCGCCATCTATTTCCACTACGTTTTCCCGTGCCTTTATTAGGGCGGGGTCTTTTAACTGTTCTGTGGCAAAATTTTCCCTGTGAACCTCCAGATCAGAAAACTCCACAGACGGTAGGTTTTCGTCTGAGGAGGTGGGCTCCTCTCCAGTTTCTTGAGTCTCCCCTGCCAATACTGACAAGGGAAATTCTGGAGAGTCCTCACCACTCTCAGAGGAGTTCTGGCTATCACATTCCTGGTACATAGGGGCACCAGTGGGGGGCTCAGGATCATCCCACAGTTCCCAGAACTTCGGAAAATCCCTTCCCACAATGGCATCATGCGGTAATTGAGATACTAACCCCACTGGATGAGAGAGGGTACCTTTGGGGGTCTCGAAACACACTGTAGTCACTGGATACTCTCGGGTGTCCCCATGCACACAAATAACAGCTACCTTGCTATTCCCAGAGACCTCTGTTTTAACTAATTCAGCCTTTATCAGGGTCACAAGGCTACCTGAATCCAGCAATACCACAACATTTCTACCATTAACACACATTTTGCATAAATGTTTCTCAGTTCCTCGAATGGCAGTGCATGCGACTGTCGCACACAGCGACTGACGTCTGCCCGTCAGAAAGTCACACTGCATGGGTTCCTCCACAACCGGGCAATTGGCTGCAATATGTCCCGCTTGCCGGCAGCGGTAGCAAACGATCCTTCTTGCCGCCTCTTGAGCCGCTGATTTCCCAGGCTGTTCTCGCCAAACTTGGGGTAGAGCTCCCACCCTCTCACTCTCTCCACCCTCACCCCTTGGAATCCTCTTATCCGCCCCTGGGGATGGTCTGGTCTTAGGGTGGAAAGTCCGAGTGTCTCTGGAAGAGGCCGTCAGGTTCTCTGTAGCCAAGTATTTCTCCACACGATCCACAAGACCATCGGCCGTCTCTGGGTCTCCATGGCTTACCCACTTTTGGATGGCAGTAGGAAGAGCTCTCAAAAACCGATCCATTACAACACGTTCCACAATCTTTGGTGCGGACAAAGTCTCTGGCTGTAGCCACTTTCTGCTCAGGTGAATGAGATCATACATTTGAGACCTGGGGGGTTTTCCAAGCTGGAAAGTCCAGTTATGCACACGCTGAGCCCGGACAGCCTGGGTGACACCCAGCCTTGCCAAAATTTCAGCTTTTAGCATCACATAGTCTTTTGCTTGGTTAGGCTCTAGGTCATAGTAAGCTTTCTGCGATTCACCAGTTAACAGAGGAGCCACCAGTCCAGCCCACTGCTCCTCAGGCCACTTTTCTCTTTCAGCGGTCCTTTCAAATGTGGTCAAAAATACCTCTGGATCATCCTCTCCAGTCATTTTTGTCAATAAACGACTCACCCCAAAGGACGCGGTATTAGTGGGACGGCTTTCCTCACTGGTCTGCGGACGTTGCTGCATTACTGCTTCCATTTGTTGTAGTCTCTGCTCTTGCTTCTGTAACAGGTCTATGAAGCGGGCCTCAGATTGCTGCTGGGCTTGTTGCTGAGCTTCCAGACTCTGTTGGTGAGCTTGCTGCTGGGCTGCAAGGCTCCTTTGCAAACCTGCATTTGTCTGCTGTTGATTGGCATTTGCTAGAGCCAGCTGTTTCAGTATCTCCTCCATGCTGGCTTAAAAAAAACTGCCACTGGTTCTCCACCAACTGTGAGGGGGTTAGCTCGGCAGCGGGTGTGTGTGACCCCCGGGATGGGCTCCCCACACAAAAACAGGCCCAGCAAACGGAGGTTGTGGTTTTCAAAATCAAAAAGGTGCGGTTTATTTTCTATTTAAAGTGACAAAACACAGCAAAGCAAAAGAAACATAAATAAAATAAATCCTGGTCAACTTGACCTCTGACTAAACATACAGGTTTCCTAACTAACAACTGGGATCAGCCTAGTGCTGTCCTAGTCCCTAAGTCCCTGGTTTTAAATGTCCAAGCAAATAGCCACACAGGCTTTGTCTCACCGCACAGGGGTTCACTCTCCCTAGACAGTCCACACAGGTCTGGGTCCAGGCATGAGCTAACACCTAATGAATCTGGGAGTTCTTATAGAGGCCTAAATGAGCTGACAAGCTTCAGCTGGTCTCATCAACTCCCTGTCTGCACGACGCCCCACACTCTCCCTAGAGGTATGAGTCATCCATGAGCCCACTAGCCTCAGCTGGGCTTATACAACTCTCCACCTAGTTGTATAAGTCGGCGTAAAGCCTGAATCTGGGCGAAATATATCTACCCCCCTGGATGCAACCAGGTGACTTTACCTTCCTGCTGTCACAGGGGATATAACTTGGGGGAAAGGGGATATGGGATGCCCATAGAACATGTTGCTTTGCCATCATATTAAAGAACTTGGAATTTGGTTGAGCGTTGAAGCATTGGTGTACAAATAATATCCACAATCACTTCCCCTGCATTACCATGCAGACTATTTCTCCTCCTCTGCGTATCTCCCGCAGACTATTGCTCCCAGGACTTCTCTCCTGCACAAACTTCACTGTAGATCATTATCTTTCCTGTCACATCCTCCTCTATGAGCAAAAGAGGCCGCTCTGAACAGTCTCAATTGCTGGCTATAATAGATGCTGTTACTAGGCCAGAGGTCTGCAGTACCTCTCCCCGGCGGCCTAGTAATTTAGTAGCATTTGTTGCTTGAAGCACTACTGATCCCAGCTAGTCCGGCCTGCAAATCCTGCGCCCTCAGGCCGCATCGATTTGACACTTTCCCCAGAGTCTCTCCTCTGGCCTCGCACCCAGCTCCCCTGGCATGCCTCATCCAGTAATCCACTGTGGTCCACTCACCGACCTTCTCCTGCCCTGAGTCCATGATGGAGAACTTTATATGGACACATGTTCCGACAGCTCCTTCCCAGCACTCCCGGGCTCCTCCGCTAGGCCTCGCACTCCCCCCACATGGGGGTGGAGCCCCTGCTGCTGCCTAATGCTCCATTCTCCACGTTTCCCGGCCGAGACGTTGAGAATGGAACTTTTTTCCCAAGTGGCCTGAGACCTAAGCTTATATGGGAGGCCTGCCCCCTGCAAAAACCAAGTGGGGATTGGCCAGGGCTTCTCACATGAGCTCCCTGTCACTCCAGTCCTGTGCCCTGCCCCTCATCCAGATCATTCTCCCTGGATGCAGAGAAGGCGCCCCAGAACTAACGAACAGGTGGTCACACCCACTGCTACACTAACCACTCCCTGCCTCCAGATCAAAACAAGCAGGCCTAGCCTGGAGCATAGGCCTGCCTAAATTTACCTGCACTGACAGTTTCCCTTGCAAAAATCCTATTCTAGCACCTACCTACAGTAGAGGGTGCTAAATAAAAAAAATGATCAATTATTTTTTACATATTGTCTCCAGAGCAGTGTCATGTCACCATAGTGACACTGTACTACACTGAGGGGGTTTTTCAGGGATTTTTTTAACACTACGATTATTACAGTGATGATAACTGTATAAGCAATCAGTAACACTGTTCAAAGGCTTCATTCATGAAACCTTTTTTTACTACAGCGATTCTATGATTGGTCACAGCTATCACATGTTACAGGACCGATGTGATTGGCCCTGGTACCATGTGATCACTGTGTAACTGTGATTGGTCACAACAATCACATGGAACCAGGGCCACTTACAGTGGCCAGGTACAACAATTGGTGATTTGCTTTGTCCAGTCGAGGCAGCAATCACAGATTTCACAGCTGCTCTCCCCGGGGTACATAGTAATTTATTCTCACCATTAGAATGCTTTAACACATCCAAACGCATCTAGCATTGTGTTCATTATGCATTTTTCCACCCAAACACTCCTCTTTTCAACACTCAAGATATGGGTTTTAAGGCTTACGTATTAGGGCATTCAGAGGCAGAAAAAGTAATGTAAAATGCCTGTAAAAGTGAAGTTTTTCATGTCCTGTGTGCATGAAGCCTAAAAAAATGGCACAACACATATCTCCCCTACCAGTGAAGAAAGCTATAAGATCATTTTGGATTTTGATTCAACTGACATGTGCCAATTGTGCTTTAAAATGTGTATTTTGTCAAACATCTAAGCTTAGCTAGTAACTTTTTTTTTTAAATTACAAGCTGCTATACATGTCTTCCTTCTACTTCTATCCCATGCAATGCTCTAGTAAGTATTATATTTCTTAAAGTGCCCCCCCCCCACAACAAAATACCAATAGTATATAATACATAAACAAGTCCACTTACCTATGTTTACACTGCCTTTCCTTTTTGTCTATCCCCTGATGAATTTAATTGCATATTTAATTGTTTTCTCATGTGTATTGGTCATGTAACATCTGACAATAATGATTCCAAGAGTGGGCCCGTCACTTGTCATCAGATATTACGTTGTCTTTATTTCTATGCAAGTGTACATGTTTGTAGTTATGTATGCAGGTATAGCTATATGTACACGTGTATATACAGTATTTCACAAAAGTGGGTACACACCTCACATTTTTGTAAATATTTTATTATATCTTTTCATGTGACAACACTGAAGAAATTACACTTTGCTATAATGTAAAGTAGTGAGTGTACAGCTTGTATAACAGTGTAAATTTGCTGCCCCCTCAAAATAACTCAATACACATCCATTAATATCTAAACCGCTGGCAACAATTAGCCATTTTCCCTCCCCGGTGTCATGTGACTTGTTAGTGTTTACAAGGTCTCAGGTGTGAATGGGGAGCAGGTGTGTTAAATTTGGTGTTATTGCTCTCTCATTCTGGTCACTGGAAGTTCAACATGACACTTCATGGCAAAGAACTCTCTGAGGATCTGAAAAAATGAATTGTTGCTCTACATAAAGATGGCCTAGGCTATAAGAAGATTGCCAAGCCCTCGCAACTGAGCTGCAGCATGGTGGCCAAGACCATACAGCGGTTTAACAGGACAGGTTCCACTCGCCATGGTCGACCAAAGAAGTTGAGTGAACATGCTCAGCGTCATATCCAGAGGTTGTATTTGGGAAATAGACGTATGAGTGCTGCCAACATTGCTGCAGAAGTTGAAGGGGTGGGGGGTCAGCCTGTCAGTGCTCAGACCATACGATGCACACTGCATCAAATTGGTCTGCATGGCTGTCATCCCAGAAGGAAGCCTCTTCTAAAGATAATGCACAAGAAAGCCTGCAAACAGTTTGCTGAAGACAAACAGACTAAGGACATGGATTACTTAACTATGTCCTGTGGTCTGATGAGACCAAGATAAACTTATTTGGTTCAGATTGTGTCAAGCGTGTGTGGCGGCAACCAGGTGAGGAGTACAAAGACAAGTGTGTCTTGCCTACAGTCAAGCATGGTGGTGGGAGTGTCATGGTCTGGGCTGCATGAGTGCTGCCGTCACTGGGGAACTACAGTTCATTGAGGGAACTATGAATGCCAACATGTAGTGTGACATACTGAAGCAGAGCATGATCCCCTCCCTTTGGAGACTGGGCACGCAGGGCAGTATTCCAACATGATAATGAGCCCAGATACTGCACACTAACCCCTTTTTGGAGCCTATGTAGAGCCAGACCCCACTCCCCAGGCCTATACTCTGTAACTTCTGCAAAAAAAACAAAACCTGTTGAGACCCTATCATCTCCAATGGGAAAAAGAACTGGGGAGGCAGTCAGATCTGGAGGACTGGAGGACTTTCCAAGTGCTCGAGAAATGTTCTTATATTGGAAAACGCCTATAAAGTGTTGTATAGGTGGTATTATACGCCGGCTAGATTAGCCAGTTTTATCCCAACTAACTCTCCTCTCTGTTTTCGGGGATGTTCACGAGAAGGTTCCATTGGACATATTTGGTGTTCATGCCCGACATGCAGGTTATGAGTCAGAGTCTATACCCTTCTCCGTAATTTATTTCATGTATGTGTAGCGCTACCCCCAGTTAAGAGAGTCGCTGGTTTGATTTCGGGCCCTGCATACAGCACCGCCAACCCCCGGCAATCTTACTCGACCCACTCTGGCACAGTTAGTCTAGGGTTAAACTTATACCACATTCAGTAATAATGTAAGGGGCAATCTCTTTTACAGTAAGACAACACACTGAGGCGAGAGATTAAATGCAACGGCTTTACTTTTATATCAAAGCATAGGCAGAACAGAACACATGCAACTTGCTTACAGAGCCCTGTAGCAATAGATATAGCACACAACAATGGCCCAGCGCGGTAGCACACCGCACGCAGCTATTTTGGTGTGCGCGCCCTGTGGCGCACTAAACAATATTCTATCTCCCCCCTAGTCAGGCCTGACATAGAATAAATCTCAGTCCTTTCACTCTATGATTTCTTCGCATGCAAACTTTCGGTGGTGCACTTGATGAGATAATATTTGTAATCCACAAGTAGGCAGTCTCAGGGAACACTAAACTGGAGACCCTTCAACTCTGTCCTGCTACGGGTCTCCTAATGGAACAACAAACAACGATAGGTGGGCCAAGGCAGTCTATAGGCCTAAACACGGTACAGTCTATTGGTTTGAGCAAGTGCTCGCTCACCACTCCGGACGCGATCCCAGTCCGGGACTTCCACCTGCTGTGTCTCCGCACACAGCGTCTGCAACGATCGGGTCCCCGATCTAACTGATGTCTCACTCGACAAGTCCGGTGCCACCCAGGCTCCGCAGTGGGGTGGAAGGCTCTTTGGAAGTTGCGCAAGGCCCAGGCTTCAGGCCTTGCACTGCAGCAGATCCGCACAGGAAGAAACTCTTGCTTGCAGTGCGGTGTCCAAAGAGACCGAGCTCCGCCTCGCCTCCTCCTTAAATAACTCCTCCCATGAGTCTCTGTGGTGAATTACCTGTGCATTAAGTGCGGGTAAAGACAGCCCTTTGTACAGGTTTTCAGATAGGTAGGCCTTAAGCTTTTTTAATTTTTTGGGGGGGAGGGGGGGGGTATACAGCACCACACACATTAGTTATGTGTAATGTGGTGTATCCCATCAGGGATGCACCACACACATTAGATATGTGTAATGTGGTGTATCCCATCAGGGAGCTGCTTCTGGTGAAACAAAAAAAACGTTCCTGCCCTGAAGTGCCTCCTTTATGACCACTGGATGCTGTCCTAAGCAGCTATCTTCCAGAGCTGAGAGTATTAACTGACTTCTAGTTGCACCGATTTGAAGGCAACCCTTTTGCCCTTTCAGCCATTCATATTGTTGTGTTACACTATGTGATTATTCTTGCTCTGTGTCTTTAAGATCTGTCCCCTTCTTTCTAGCTGAACTGTCTCTCTCACCGTAGTTCTTTATATATCTTCTCCACTTCCTGATTCTGGTCATTACTCCTGCATTTCTTGAATACATACCTCCCAACTTGGTGAAGTCCCACTGCGGGACATTGTTGATCTCATGGTTCTTCAGAACGAAAGTTGAAAGAACGGGACATTGAAATATTTTTTCTTCTACGCATCGAATTTTTATCATTCGTCCTCAGAACGAAAATTGTTGAGGGGGGAGGGGCGCGGGACATCAATTTTTTTTTCCGCATTTTTCGACCATAAAACGACGAAAGTAGCTGAGGGAGGGGCGGGGGGAAAGGACATTTTACTGCTGTGATGGATGTGTGGGAAAAACACAGCTCTCGCGGGTATGTGGGAAGAAGGGCCCTGTGCGGGAGAAACCCGCGGAATCCGTGCCTGTTGGGTGCCTGTTGGGAGGTATGTGAATATCCATCATTAAACGGAACATTCGAAAGGATTCATCGTCTGTCGTCCTAACTGTGAGTTTATTCATTGAGTTAAACTGCCTGTATCGATGCAAGGGATGAATATCAAACCAGCTTGAGTAAGGCCTACTTAAACCTGGAGAGGAGATGAACTTTATCGCTTTGTAGTTGAGACAGAACAGTAGAAATACGGAGTTTCACAGCCTAATTACAAGATTTCTGCATGTCAGTACTGAAACAGACAAGATTTACTGCCCTCATAGCAAGACAGAAGGGACAGAGCAGCACATGGCAGCCTTATAGCCTGAGACAATCTGCACAGTGTCATATTTCAGCACACAGATTCTGCCTGCTTTCACAGTCAGTCTGCTATCATGAGTGACCAAGCTTCTGCATGTGAACTCACATCTACCTCCCCACAAGTTCCTGAAGAAACTGAGTTACCCAAACGCTCAGTTAAACCCACTTGGAAAGTAATGGAGAATTATGAAGCTTCAAGGACTGAATTGTCAAATAGCTTGGAATTAGTCTGGGAGAAAATCCTTGCTGAAGCCAATACAGTGTCTGTTGAACGTGAACTACTGACACTAGAGGGCGCCATTAAACAACTTTCTGCCTCATATGAGCTTTATCAGCTTACCAGCATCAAATTCACTAATGTCTTACAAAACATGAAGTCAGAAAATGCGATGATGCAATTAAAGCGCGTCAATGCTCTCAATATTGAAAGAGACAGTTTTATCCAGCAAACCAGATTAAAGGCAGAAGCAAAAATAAAGCTGTTACAGGACACTGCATCTCACAGATCTGTTTCCACCAGACGTTCTAAAAACTCGTCAAGATCCCATAGTTCAAGATACTCAACACTCAGTGAGCGACTTATTAATGCCCGCGCTGAAGTGGAAGCCAGCAAAGTGCAGGTGGCATATGCAGAAAAAAGGGCAGAGTTGGAAGCGCAGTCAGCACGTCAAAGAGCAGAGTTGGAAGCTCAGAGAGCAGAGTCGGAAGCGCAGTCAGCACGTCAAAGGGCAGCAATGGAAACCTTAAATGAATAGTGTAAACATGACACAGCTATGGCAAAGCTAAGGGTCCTACAGCAAGCTATCAGTGCAGACGAAGGTGCAAGTGAGAAAGACAGCATTAACCTAAACATAGCAGATATGGAAGACCCCCTCAAACGCACTAAAGACTATGTCCTAAGCCACTGCAGTGCACACTCCATTGTCTCCAATGCTCCCGACTACATAGAGACTCCTTCACAGCTTCAAGTTAAAGAGGTTCCAGCAACTTCCTGCACTCAAAATCACTCCACTGCATTTCCTACCTGCCTACCTTGCCTGCCTTCATACGTCACAGAGCATCAGCGCAAGCTTCAGGCAAGTCATCAATCTCCAGTCATCGGTACAGCCTTGAATCAACGTACCATTGGAACAACTGACTTCAAGCAAGCAACTCACCTGGATGCATCTGCTGCACCATATTTCCCTGTGTCCTTTAACAACACAGTACTCCTTTAACAATACAGTACTCACAGCTGCATGGGAGCTTCCATACTCACAGCTGCATGGGAGCGACTAGAGCAAAGTTATGGCAGTCCAGAAGCTATAGAAAATGCTTTGTTCATGCGTCTGGAAACTTTCCCAAAGATATCCGGTAAGGACAACAAGGAGTTCCAGAGACTGAGTGACCTTCTCCTTGAGCTTTAGCTAGCCAAGACAGACCCAAAACTACCTGGACTCAGTTACCTTGACACTCCAAGAGGGGTAAACCCAATTGTCTCCAAGCTCCCGTATGGTTTGCAAGAGAAATGGACTGCACTAGGGTCATCATACAAAAGAGAGAACAAGGTTTCCTTCCCTCCATTCTCTTTCTTCTGTGAATTCATCAGGAAAATTGCAGAGACCAAGAACGATCCATGTTTTTCCTACGGTGAGTACAGCCTCTTCTCACCCTTTCCTAAGAGTACCAGTCTTCAGGGCAACTATAGAAACCATAGAGGCCCAGTGTCCGTGAAAAAGACTGACATCCTTCCCACTCCTACCACAGTTCTGGCCACGAACAAACAGAGTAGGAAGATTGAAAACCCTAACAGAGAGTGTCCCATACACAAGAAGCCACACCCCCTCAATAAATGTATCGGCTTTAGGAAAAGGCCTCTGGAAGAGCGCAAGGAGCTTTTAAAGACATTTAGGGTATGTTTCAGGTGCTGTGCTTCTACAGAACATTTTGCAAGGGACTGTAATGTGTCCATCAAGTGCATAGAGTGTGGCTCTGAAGAACATGTGCAAGCCCTCCATCCTCTTGAGCCCAGCTCTGCACAACCTGCCAACACTCCTCCCAGGTTAACGCATGGCGGGGAGAATACAGACCAAGTGCCTAATTCTACCATCATTTCTTCATCCTGCACTGAAGTTTGAGGAGGGAATCCATCAGACATAGGGTAGTGGTTGCTAGGATCATCTTCCCCTAATAGTCACTCAGGATTAAAGGTTTAATGGACTTTCTCAGGCACTGATATAACAACATACAAATATTACATAAAAAATATTTATTGATGTGTATAAACAAAAAAAGACAATAATATTTAAAAAAAACAAAGACCAAACCCCACAGTATAGAACAGCATGAGTCGGTGACAAAACAGCCGTATACAATCTATCAAAGTGGAGCAGGCCAAGCCTCAACCGGTTTCGCGGCAGAAAAACCGCTTCTTCAGGAGGGTCTGTACAAGACATAATATACATAATAAATACTCTAGCAATGTGTTAATACAATTATAGAACGTATTTAATATCGACAATATAATCAAAAAGTCAAGGTATGTGGACTGCTCACCGTAGAGACGTTCAGAGGTGCAGCGACTGCCCAGGTAAACCCCCCGCGGCGGATGAGGGGGAAAAAACGTATATGGTGCAGATTGATACAATCTAATAGTAATGATTAAAATAATATTGAATTAGATAATTTATATTTGAGCCAATTTAACATGGGACACCCAGTGCTGATAGTGAGGGGGGGGGGAAGGGGGAAAGAGGGGGGGAGGGGGGAGAGAGGGGAGGGGGGAGGGGAGAGGAAAGGAAGGGGAGGGAGAGGGAGAAGGAGGAAACGAGGGTGGGGAAGGGAGGGGATAACGAGGGAAGGGAAGGGGCGAAAAGGGAGGGAAAAGGAGGGGGGGAAAGAGGGGGGGAGAGGGGAAGTGAAAGGAGCATGGGGAGAGGGGGGGAAGAAAGAGGGGGGGGGAGGAAAGAGAGAGAGGGAGGGAAGGAGGAGAGAGGGAGGGAAAAAAAAAATTATTGGAGGAAAGGGAAACGATTGAGAGGGAGAGGGAGAGGGGAGGTGAAGAAAAAGGGGGGGAAAGGGAAAGAGGGGGTTAAGGAAGGGGGGGGAGAGAGGGGGGGGGAAAGGAGGGAAGGGAAGGGAGATATGGGGGGGGGGAAGGAAGGGGGGGGGGAAAGGGCGGGGGAAGGGGGGGAGGGGGGAAAAAGTTCTAATACGAAAGGAGCCGACCTCGACCCCCAATGTACTGGAAACACCAACAGACACCAAACCACTGTGCCCAGCAGATACAAACCAGGGAGGGAGGGGAGACAGACCAAGGAACCCAGAGGGGAAGGGGAGGGAAGGGGGGGAGGGAAGGGAAAAAATTAGGGCACTTGGGGTAAAGACTGGACTATATAGCCAGCACATGTAATAGGCTCTTACCAATATTCAAACATATTGCAGTGATGAGGAAAACCTAAGGAGGATCTAGACAGCCAGAGGGTTATGATAGACCAGATTTAGAGCCCAAAGTCCGGCAAAGTAGAGGGACAAGGTTATAGGCTGTATATGAAACCAAAAAGTTGCATATAAAAAACCAGCAATTTTAAACAGATTGAAAGGCAACTAAGCGCCTTGTTGCCCCCCCCCCCCTCTCCCCATGCTCCTTTCACTTCCCCTCTCCCCCCCTCTTTCCCCCCCCTCCTTTTCCCTCCCTTTTCGCCCCTTCCCTTCCCTCGTTATCCCCTCCCTTCCCCACCCTCGTTTCCTCCTTCTCCCTCTCCCTCCCCTTCCTTTCCTCTCCCCTCCCCCCTCCTCCCTCTCTCCCCCTCCCCCCCCTCTTTCCCCCTTTCCCCCCCCTCACTATCAGCACTGGGTGTCCCATGTTAAATTGGCTCAAATATAAATTATCTAATTCAATATTATTTTAATCATTACTATTAGATTGTATCAATCTGCACCATATACGTTTTTTCCCCCTCATCCGCCGCGGGGGGTTTACTTGGGCAGTCGCTGCACCTCTGAACGTCTCTACGGTGAGCAGTCCACATACCTTGACTTTTTGATTATATTGTCGATATTAAATACGTTCTATAATTGTATTAACACATTGCTAGAGTATTTATTATGTATATTATGTCTTGTACAGACCCTCCTGAAGAAGCGGTTTTTCTGCCGCGAAACCGGTTGAGGCTTGGCCTGCTCCACTTTGATAGATTGTATACGGCTGTTTTGTCACCGACTCATGCTGTTCTATACTGTGGGGTTTGGTCTTTGTTTTTTTAAATATTATTGTCTTTTTTTGTTTATACACATCAATAAATATTTTTTATGTAATATTTGTATGTTGTTATATCAGTGCCTGAGAAAGTCCATTAAACCTTTAATCCTGAGTGACTATTAGGGGAAGATGATCCTAGCAACCACTACCCTATGTCTGATGGATTCCCTCCTCAAACATTACTACGGATGAGGGCACAATATATTGTTAGTTTATTTTTTTATAATTGAGGCTATACTCAACTCTTCTCTGCACTGAAGTTTGTGGAGAAGACCGCTGTGGTAAGTCCTGTGCTAAGATATGCTTGGTGAACATATACCACAAGGATCAACCAGAAAAGTCTCTAAAGGCATATGCTATCTTAGACGATCAGAGCAATCGATCACTTGCAAAATCGGAATTGTTCAATCTATTTGAAATAAAAGGCGAAGTTCATCCTTACACCTTGGGTACCTGTAGTGGAACTATAGAGGTTTCTGGAAGAAGGGCTCATGGACTCATGGTATCTTCTCTCAAAGGTAACTTGCAATTACCCTTACCTACACTTGTTGAGTGCAATCAGATACTTGCTAACAGGGAAGAAATCCCTACTCCAGCTGCTGCTTTCCATCACCCTCACCTCAAGGTAATAGCAAATGAGATACCGCCGCTTGACAAAGATGCTCAGATCCTTCTTCTGTTAGGAAGAGACATTCTAAGAGTTCACAAGGTACACAGACAAGTCAGTGGACCCCCAGATGCCCCATTTGCCCAGCGCACGGATCTAGGGTGGGTCATCATAGGCAATGTCTGCATAGGCAAAATGAAAAGACCTACCAACATTTCGTCATTCAAGACAAATGTTCTGCCAAATGGCCGAAACACTTACTTTGAGCCATGCCCACATCACTACTGGGTGAAAGAGAAGATAGCCAGCCACGAATGGCAACATGGTATCTCAGGTGACACAAGCCCTTTCTCCTGCCATGATGGCGACTTCGGCTCTACAGTGTATAATGCAACCAGTGAAGATGACATACTGGCTCCTTCAATGGAAGACAAAGAATTCATCAAGGTAATGGACAATGAGTTCTTTCAAGATGACTCCAATAACTGGGTAGCACCCCTACCCTTTCGTCTCCCAAGAGAGAGATTGCCCAACAACTTACAGCAGGCCATCAGTAGATTCTCCTCCTTAAAGCGAAACTTAAGCAGGAAACCAGAGATGCAAAAGCACTTTGTGGACTTTATGCAAAATGTATTTGACAGAGATCATGCAGAGCCTGCTCCCCCACTAAAGGAGGGAGAAGAATGCTGGTACCTTCCATCCTTTGGCGTGTATCACCCACGCAAACCAGACCAAATCAAAGTTGTCTTTGATTCCAGTGCTCAGCACGAAGGTGTTTCTCTTAACAACATGCTCCTTACTGGACCCAACTTGAACAACAGTCTAATAGGAGTCTTGATTCGTTTCAGACAAGAGCCTGTAGCAGTAATGGCCGACATTCAACAGATGTTTCACTGCTTCATCGTCAGAGAAGACAACAGAAACTACCTCAGGTTTCTATGGCACAAGGACAATGACCTCAACAAGGAAGTTATAGATTATCGCATTAAGGTACATGTCTTCGGTAACAGTCCTTCCCCAGCAGTGGCAACTTATGGGCTAAGGAGAACAGCTCAGACTGGAGAAGTTGAATATGGATCTGATGCCTGTCAATTTGTTGAAAGAAACTTCTACGTTGATGACGCACTTAAGTCCTTTCCAACTGCTAAAGAAGCAATTGATCTTCTCACCAGAACAAAGGAGATGCTGTCTGGAGCAAACCTTAGACTACACAAGATTCATATTTTCTCTGATGCATCAGTTGAAGCTATTGCTGCAGTAGCCTATTTGAAGACCTCTGAACTGAATGGAGAATCACACTGTAGTTTTGTCCTAAGCAAGGCAAAACTCACACCCAAGCCTGCACATACCATACCAAGACTTGAACTTTGTGCAGCTGTGCTAGCAGTAGAAATTGCAGAGGTCATACGAAGTGAAATGGACACTACAATTGAGTCTTTCACCTTCCATACAGACAGTAAGGTAGTACTTGGTTACATAAACAACCAAACAAAACAATTTTATGTGTACGTCAGCAACAGGGTTGAACGTATCAAGAGATTCTCTCTACCAAGTCAATGGCATCACGTTCCCACTGAACTCAACCCAGCTGACTGTGGGACCAGAGCCGTGTCACCTGCCGCTCTTCAGGACAGCTTATGGCTGTCACCTCCAAGGTTTCTGTGTGAGGACTCTTACTTACTCCCTATTGACACCACCTATGGGCTAGTAAACCCTGAAGATAAGGAAATAAGAACTGTGAACACCTCACTCCACACTTCTGTAAGTACAAAACAGAAGCTGCGGTCACACCATTACGAGCATCAATGGAAGCAGGTGCAGCATCTAGCCAATGTGTTCTGGCATCGCTGGAAGAAAAAGTATCTTCACCACCTTCAAGGTCATAACAAATGGCAAGCATCTAAGCCGAATCTTAAGGTTGGAGTCCTCATCCTTCTAAAAGACAAGGAAGTTTGTCGGAATGAGTGGCCTATGGGTCTTAATACTAAAGCTATGCCCAGCGACGATAACAAAGTCCGGAAGGTAGAAGTCAAGGTAACCAAGGGAGGATCGACACGAACCTTTAGTCGACCAATTACAGAGTTAGTACTCCTTTTGCCAGGTGAGTGACTTGTGCAAGGACTAGCCATGCTGTTGGCACGGCGGGGAGTACATTGCTGCCATCTACAGGTTCTACTCAGAACTTTGGAATTATTTGAAGACATCATACTGTGACTTTATGTTCTTCATCCTGTTGAACTTACGTTTATTATTTGCTTGTTGCATGTTTTTCATTACAGGTTCCAGGACATTCGTCAGTATTGGACTTTTTGAAAATATATATATTAGTTTAAGGTTATGAAATCTAAAGATTTCAGACGGGGAGTGTTGTGTTACACTATGTGATTATTCTTGCTCTGTGTCTTTAAGATCTGTCCCCTTCTTTCTAGCTGAACTCTCTCTCTCACCGTAGTTCTTTATATATCTTCTCCACTTCCTGATTCTGGTCATTACTCCTGTATTTCTTCCATGCTAAACATCTTACATGTGGCTTACAACTGCAACGTTTTTCTACCTATGAATATCCATCATTAAACGGAACATTCGAAAGGATTCATTGTCTGTCGTCCTAACTGTGAGTTTATTCATTGAGTTAAACTGCCTGTATCGATGCAAGGGATGAATATCAAACCAGCTTGAGTAAGGCCTACTTAACCACTTAACGACCGCCCACTGTAAATATACGTCGGCAGAATGGCACCGACAGGCAGAATCACGTATATGTACGTGATTGCCTTTGTATAGTTGGGGGGTCCGATCGGACCCCCCTTCTTTACAGTGAGCGGTCGTTTTACCTTCGGGAGCGATCCGGCATGAGGGGACGGCCGTTCGATTCCGGCCACCCCCTCTCGATCGCTCCCGGCGAATGAGAGCTTCCCCTGCCTGTGTGCTTGTTTACACAGGCTGGAGGAAGTGATGTCATCTCTCCTGCGGCGCTCACATATACCGAGCGCCGTACAGGAAAAGATGCAGGTTAGTGCACACAACACTACACTGACACCAGGACACATAGGTACATAAATCGCCCCCCAGGCCCCCCCAGACACCCCCAGATCACCCCCCAGCCCCCAGTCACAGTGTCACTGATTGCAGTGACCATTTATTTAGTGATCACTGCAATCAGTGACATTTGTGACTGTAAAAGTGTCACTACATTTAGTTTTAGGTCCAGTGTAGCCCCCTAACCCCCCCTAATAAAGGTTTAACCCCCTGATCACCCCCCAGATAACCCTTTCACCCCCTAGCACCGCCGTCGCTATGCGATCATTTTTCTGATCGATGTCTTAGCGTCGGTGATGCTGATCGGTAGCCAGTAATTTTTTTTAGGTTCGCCGCAGGTTTTTATAGCGTCGGGTACCCCCATATATTACCTAATAAAGGTTTAACCCCCTTGATCGCCCCCCAGGTAACCCTTTCACCCCCTATCACCACGGACACTCAGCGATAATTTTTCTGATCGATGTTTTAGCGTCGGCGATGCTGATCGGTAGCCAGTATTTTTTTTTAGGTTCGCCGCAGGTTTTTATAGCGTCGGGTACCCCCATAAATTATCTAATAAAGGTTTAACCCCCTTGATCACCCCCAGGTAACCCTTTCACCCCCTAGCACCGCCGTCACTAAGCAATCATTTTTCTGATCGATGTCTTAGCGTCGGTGATGCTGATCGGTAGCCAGTAATTTTTTTTAGGTTCACCGCAGGTTTTTATAGCGTCGGGTACCCCCATATATTACCTAATAAAGGTTTAACCCCCTTGATCACCCCCCAGGTAACCCTTTCACCCCCTAGCACCGCCGTCGCTATGCGATCATTTTTCTGATCGATGTCTCAGCGTCGGTGATGCTGATCGGTAGCCAGTAATTTTTTTTAGGTTCGCCGCAGGTTTTTATAGCGTCAGGTACCCCAATATATTACCTAATAAAGGTTTAACCCCCTTGATCGCCCCCCAGGTAACCCTTTCACCCCCTATCACCACGGTCACTAAGCGATAATTTTTCTGATCGATGTCTTAGTGTCGGTGATGCCGATAGGTAGCCAGTAATTTTTTTTTAGGTTCGTCGTCAGGTTTTTATATAGCGTCAGGTACCCCCATATATTACCTAATAAAGGTTTTAACCCCCTAATTGCCCCTAGTTAACCCTTTCACCAGTGATCATCATATAAGTGTTACGGGTGATGCTGGTTAGTTAGTTTGCTTTTTATAGTGTCAGGGCACCCGTCGTATATAACCCAATAAAGGTTTAACCCCCTGATCGCCCGGCGGGTGATATCAATTAGGTTTTAGCATCAGAGAGGGTCTGCGTCACACCCCAGGCAGCGTCAGGTTAGTGCCAGTAGCGCTAACACCCACGCGTGAAGCATACACCCCCCTTAGTGGTATAGTATCTGATCAGCTCAATATCTGATCTGATCAGATCTATACTAGCGTCCCCAGCAGTTTAGGGTTCCCAAAAACGCAGTGTTAGCGGAATCAGCCCAGTTACCTGCTAGCACCTGCGTTTTGCCCCTCCGTCCAGCCCAGGCCACCCAAGTGCAGTATCGATCGATCACTGTCACTTGCAAAACACAACACACATAACTGCAGCGTTCGCAGAGACAGGCCTGATTCCTGCGACTCCAGTGCTGTAGGAGGTGATTTCACCACCACAGTTAAAAAAAAAAAGCATATATGCCGAAGCATTGGGGCAGCAGGGGCGGAGGAGCGATTTTGCTCCTAATGCCGCGTACATACGGTCGAAATTCCGACGGAGGCTTGCCCGTGGAAAAGTCTGACCATGTGTACGCGGCATAACTTTTGCGAGAAGATGCCCCCATGCTTCGGCATATATAAATGGTGCATGTATGCCCATCATTAGAAGTGGGTGGATGAAGGGCGGTATTCTAATGGTGGGCATACCCACCGATCAATCTTTTTTTTTCGTTCAGCCAACAGGCTGCATGAAAAAAAAGATTACAATACATGTCCAACAAGGACCAGCAACGTACTGGTATGTTGCTGGACTTTGAATGTTTATACCAGAATGATGCCTGCGGGTTTAGGTATCATCTTGGTATCATTCTTTTCAGCCAGCGGCCGGCTTTCATGTAAAAGCAATCCTAGTGGCTAATTAGCCTCTGGACTGCTCTTACAAGCAGTGGGAGGGAATGTCCCCCCCCCCGGATATAAAAAGCGCCATTGGGAAATTGGGAAAGCATTTTATCACACCGATCTTGGTGTGGTCAGATGCTTTGAGGGCGGAGGAAAGATCTAGGGTCCAATAGACCCCAGTTTTTTCAAAAAAGAGTACCTGTCATTACCTATTGCTATCATAGGGGATATTTACATTCCCTGAGATAACAATAAAAGTGATAAAAAAAAAAAATATGGAAGCAACAGTTTAAAAATAAAATAAAAAAGCAAAATTAATAATTAAAAAAAAAAAAAAAAAAAAAAAGCACCCCTGTCCTGCCCTGCTCTTGCCCAATGGCGAACGCAAGCATCGGTCTGGCGTCATATGTAAACAGCAATTGCACCATGCATGTGAGGTATCACCGCGAAGGTCAGATCGAGGGCAGTAATTTTAGCAGTAGACCTCCTCTGTAAATCTAACGGGGTAACCTGTAAATGCTTTTAAAGGCTTTTAAAAATGTATGTAGTTTGTCGCCAATGCGCGTTTGTGCGAAATTTTAAAGCATGTCGTGTTTGGTATCTATGTACTCGGCCTAAGATAATCTTTTTTATTTCATCAAACATTTGGGCAATATAGTGTGTTTTAGTGCATTAAAATAAAAAAAAGTGTATTTTTTCCCCAAAAAATGCGTTTGAAAAATCGCTGCGCAAATACTGTGTAGAAAAAAAAAATGCAACACCCACCATTTTATTCTGTAGGGCCTTTGCTTTAAAAATATATATAATGTTTGGGGGTTCAACATAATTTTCTTGCAAAAAAAAATATGTTTTCATGTAAACAAAAAGTGTCAAAAAGGGCTTTGTCTTCAAGTGGTTAGAAGAGTGGATGTAAGCTTCCTAATGTTGTGTATAAAATGCCAGAACAGTTCAAAACCCCCCAAATGACCCCATTTTGGAAAGTAGACACCCCAAGCTATATACTGAGAGGCATGTCGAGTCCATGGAATATTTTATATGTTGGCACAAGTTGCGGAAAAAATACAATTTTTTTTTTTTTTTGCACAAAGTTGTCACTAAATGATATATTGCTCAAACATGCCATGGGCATATGTGGAATTACACCCCAAAATACATTCTGTTGCTTCTCCTGAGTACGGGGATACCACATGTGTGAGACTTTTTGGGAGCCTAGCCGCGTACGGGACCCCAAAAACCAAGCACCGCCTTCAGGCTTTCTAAGGGTGTAAATTTTTGATTTCACTTCTCACTGCCTATCACAGTTTCGGAGGCCATGGAATGCCCAGATGGCACAAAACCCCCCCCAAATGACCCCATTTTGGAAAGTAGACACCCCAAGCTATTTGCTGAGAGGTATTGTGAGTATTTTGCAGATCTCGCTTTTTGTCACAAAGTTTTGAAAATTGAAAAAAAAAAGAAAAAAAAATGTTCTTTCTTCATTTTCAAAAACAAATGAGAGCTGTAAAATACTCACCATGCCTCTCAGCAAACAGCTTGGGGTGTCTACTTTCCAAAATGGGGTCATTTGGGGGGGTTTTGTGCTATTTTGGCATTTTATGGCCTTCGAAACTGTGATAGGTAGTGAGGAGTGAAATCAAAAATTTGCGCCCTTAGAAATCCTGAAGGCGGTGCTTGGTTTCCGGGGTCCCGTACGTGGCTAGGCTCCTAAAAAGTCCCACACATGTGGTATCCCCGTACTCAGGAGAAGCAGCAGAATGTATTTTGGGGTGCAACTCCACATATAACTATGGCATGTGTGAGCAATATATCATTTAGTGACAACTTTTTGTATTTTTTTTTTTTTTTGTCATTATTCAATCACTTGGGACAAAAAAAAAAATATTCAATGGGCTCAACGGGCCTCTCAGCAATTTCCTTGGGGTGTCTACTTTCTAAAATGGGGTCATTTGGGGGGGTTTTGTGCTATTTTGGCATTTTATGGCCTTCAAAACTGTGATAGGTAGTGAGGAGTGAAATCAAAAATTTGCGCCCTTAGAAATCCTGAAGGCGGTGCTTGGTTTCCGGGGTCCCGTACGTGGCTAGGCTCCTAAAAAGTCCCACACATGTGGTATCCCCGTACTCAGGAGAAGCAGCAGAATGTATTTTGGGGTGCAATTCCACATATAACCATGGCATGTGTGAGCAATATATCATTTAGTGACAACTTTTTGTAATTTTTTTTTTGTCATTATTCAATCACTTGGGACAAAAAAAATAATATTCAATGGGCTCAACATGCCTCTCAGCAATTTCCTTGGGGTGTCTACTTTCTAAGAAATGAGATAGGCAGTCATAAATTTAAAGCTGTGTAAATTCCAGAAAATGTACCCTAGTTTGTAAACGCTATAACTTTTGCGCAAACCAATAAATATACGCTTATTGACATTTTTTTTACTAAAGACATGTGGCTGAATAAATTTTGGCCTAAATGTATGACTAAAATTGAGTTTATTTGATTTTTCTTATAACAAAAAGTAGAAAATATCATTTTTTTTCAAAATTTTCGGTCTTTTTCCGTTTATATCGCAAAAAAGAAAAATCGCAGAGGCAATCAAATACCATTAAAAGAAAGCTCTATTTGTGGGAAGAAAAGGACGCAAATTTCGTTTGGGTACAACATTGCATGTCCGCACAATTTACAGTTAAAGCAGCGCAGTGCAAAATTCTGAATTCACCTCTGGTCCTTTAGCTACCAAATGGTCCGGGGCTTAAGTGGTTAAACCTGGAGATGAACTTTATCGCTTTGTAGTTGAGACAGAACACATATTATCCTGAGGGAGGAGCGACTCGCTGACGTCACCGTGCTGTTTTTACATCCCGGGTGTTACAGGCGTTTGTGTACTATTGCTTGCCGGCCGGCATTTTCATTGTTTTAAATATTTATATTCTATGCTTGTAAGCATGATTTTTACTTAACCACTTCCATACCGGGCATTTTCACCTCCTTCCTGCCCAGGCCAATTTTCAGCTTTCAGCGCTGTCACACTTTGAATGAGAATTGTGCGGTCATGCGACATTGTACCCAAATTAATTCATTTTGATCATTTTTTTTCCCCCACAAATAGAGCTTTCTTTTGGTGGTATCTGATCACCGCTGCGGTTTTTATTTTTTGCGCTATAAACAAAAAAAAGAGCGACAATTTTGAAAAAAAACAAAAAAAACAATATTTATTATTTTTTGCTATAATAAATATCCCAATTTTTTTTTTTTAAATAGGATTTTTTGTACTCACCGTAAAATCCTTTTCTCGTTCGTCCATGGACAGGCACAGCTTCTTAAAGTGGTTGTAAACCCACTTTTTCAACTTGCACCTACAGGTAAGCCTAGATTAAGGCTTACCTGTAGGTGCAAGAAATATCTCCTAAACCTACACGGTTTAGGAGATATTTAGTTGAATGACAGGCGCCGCTGTCTACAGCGCATGCACGCCGTAGACAACGGCGCATTCATGGGGTTAATCCCATTCACAAATTTGGCTACTTCCCAGCAATCGCTGGGCGTAGTCGAATGTGCCGGCTCTCGCGCGCATGCGCAGAGTGACGTCTCCGCCGCTCCGGCCAATCACAGCGCCGGAGCGGCGCTGTGATTGGCTGGAGCGGCGATACCCGGAAGTAACCTTCCGGCTATCGCCGCAGAGATGGCTGCGGCTGAAGAGGGAGACGAGGACGGCTTCGGGGGCCCCGATCTAAGGTAAGTGATGCATAATGAGCTATTATGCTAGTCATATTAGCTCATTATGCCTTTCTCTTACAGGTAGTTTAAAAAAATAAATAACATTTATAAGGGTTTACAACCACTTTACATCTTGACAAAGTGGGTTATGTTCCTGTTCATAGGAGAGGACTAGGCAGAACATGTTAGTTATCTTAAAACATGTAACTTTAACAGAAGTTGAACAGCCCCGCCCAGGGGGCGGTCCCTCCGTACATAACCCTCCTACCTGCAGCAAGCAGCCTCAGTTCGTAGTAAAGCAGTACAAACTAAAAAAAGGAGGGGTGGGTGCTGTGTCCGTCCATGGACGAACGAGAAAAGGATTTTACGGTGAGTACAAAAAATCCTATTTTCTCTTATCGTCGTCCATGGACAAAGCTCCTTAAATCTTGACAAAGTGGGATGTCCCCAAGTAGTGTCAGAAAAAACAAGGGGAGGGAACAGCAATCAAAAGAAGAGTTAACTTCACCCCAAACAAACAGAGCTCCTCACGGAGGAGTTGCAACCTCAAACAACCGCCTGCAAAAACTTGCGGCCAAGGAAGCATCCGAAGATGCACACACATCAACCTCGTAAAACGTTGGGAAAGTGTGAACAGACGACCAGGTCGCCGTCTCACACACCTTGAAGACAGATGCTAGATGTCGGAAAACCCAGGAGCACCAATTGCCCTAGGTTGAATGCGCCGTGACAGGAAAGGGAGGCGTCCGCCCCTAAAGGGCATAGGCCTGGATGACGATCAGCCTGATCCACCTAGAAAGGTGGCCAATGAGACCGTCAGGCCCTTCTGTGGACCAGATACCGTCACGAACAGTGATTCAGAACTCCAAAACGGAGCAGTAGTAGATAGGTACACCCGTAGGGCACGCACCACGTCCAAGGTATGTAGCGCAGCCTCCTGGGATGCGACGGCCGAGGACACAAGGATGGAAGCACAACATCCTCGTTTAGATGAAAAGCCGAAACCACCTCAGGAAGGAATGAAGGTTGCGGGCGAAGCACCGCTTATCCATATGGAGGACCAAGTAAGGCGACTTGCAAGACAAGGCCGCCAATTCAGAAACCCTTCAGACCAAAGTAGTGACAACTAGAAAGGCAAATTTAGTCAGAAAGAGTGGAATCTCCCTGATGTTCCCAAAGGGAGGTTTCCTGAAGTACCGGGAGCACTAGCGTCAAGTCCACGGAGGAAGCGGTGGTCCATCGGGGGAACCACGTGTCAGACCCCCTGCACACACGTACTTACCAGTGAGTGAACCACCCAAGGCCATTGGAAGAAGACAGCCAAGGCTGAAATCTTCCCCCTTAATAGTGCTCAAGGCAAGGTTCAAATCCACTCTGCACTGTAAGAACAGCAGGATCCAAGAGACCGGCTATGTCCGTGGGCGCCCAGCCATCTCATCACACGTAGAGATGTAGGCCTACCAAGTGCAATGGTAGATCGTCCGAGAAGAAGGTTCCCGGGCCCTCAACATGAAGGGGATCATTGAATCTGCCAGACCACGGACCCTTTTAGTCTCCCGAGGTCGGCGCACTAGGGGCGCCGGGACCAATCTGGGGCGATTAGAATCACCAGAATCCCCGCTGCCTCCACTTTGCAGAGCAGTCGAGAAAGCAATTCCAGTAGGGGAAAGGCATAAATTCCCCATGGAGCCACCAACGCGTCCGACGCGTGTGCCCAGGGAGCCCTGGACCTGGCCCCAAAAATCGACATCTGCGATTGAGTCTAGAAAACTGGGAGAACCACAACTGGTGTGCCCCAATTACGACAAAGTAATTGAAAAACACCTCCAGGTAAAAAGACCATACCCCGTGGTTCAGCATCTGGCGACTCAGATAATTCGCCTGCCAGGTCTCTACGCCCGGATGTAAGCAGCCGATAGAGCCGGCACCCTCCTTTCGGCCCAACTTAGGATGCGAGCGACTACCGACGGTGCGGCCGTCCAACTGAAAACCTGATCAGACGCCCCTGAAGTCTCTGCGACCACTTGGAGAGGCACAGTCTGATCGCTCGTCTTTCGAGGACATCGATCGGCGGACGAGATTCTTCCAGACCGTGAGGCTGGCGTCCGACATGATCATAGTCCTATGGAAAGGAAGGGACGGCCTCCCGGACTGAAGAGCCGGGAAATGCAGCCGCCCGCTCATGGAAGCCTTGACCAGGTGACTTACCTGAATCTAGAGACAATGGAGATCTGTTCCAGTGGACAGGATCTCTTCCTGCAATACTCGAGTGTGGAATGGGGCAGACAGAACTGCCTCGAAGGAGGCCACCATGAGGCCCAGAACTTGTGCAGAAAAAAGGGGAGAGACGACCATATGCGGGATGCCAACAATTACATCGCCGACTGGAGCGTCTGCAACTGCCCCAAAGGAAGGAAGACGTTCGCCTCCTAAGAATTCAGGATCAAGTCTAGGGACTCCAGACACTGAGTCGGTACCAACACCGACTTCTGTATGTTCAGTACCCAACCAAAGACCCGGAGGGTCGGACTGACTATAGACATGTCCTCCCCTAATTCTGAGCCAGAAGCAGCTCTCAGAAGAACGTCCAAGTAGCCCACGATATCAATGTCTCGCTGTCTCAGCAAAGCCCAGATCGGGACGAGCACCTTGTGAACAACTCTTGGTGCCGACGCCAAGTCAAATCGCAAGGTGCAGAAAACTCAGATGGCTGTTGCAGATAGGGACGGTCAAAAATGCGACCCTGGTGTCCAGAGATGCCAGAATTCCCCAAAAACAATACATACACACACTGTGTATGTGTTAATGCATATGTTCATACTGTGGCACCGAAGACGCGCATGTCTTTGGAGTGTGGGAGGAAACCGGAGTACCCGGAGGAAACCCACACAGACACAGGGAGAACATGCAAATTCCAGGCAGACGGTGTCGGGGTTTGAACCAGTGACCCTCTTGCTGCCAGGTGAGGGAGTTAATCACTACACCACTGTGCTGCCTTACAAGGTATTGAGGGTCCTGAAGTCCAAGCATAGACGGACACCATCCTTCCGTGGGACTACTAACAGATTCGAATAGAATCCCTGAAATCCTTCCACCAGGGGCACAAGTAAAAATTTTCTGCACCAGAGCAAGTCTTGTACTGCTCCCATCAAGGCAGACCGACGAGCCGGAAGGAGAGGAAAAACTTGAGGGAAAGATCTGTTTAGTGGACAAGAAGAAACTCTGTCTTGTACCCCAAATTGACCACCTCGCAGACCCACTGGTCAGAGAGCGGAGAGGTCCACCTAGCTGCAAACTCGCAAAATCATCCCCCCCACCCTTGAGTTGGGCGGGGACAAAAAACCATGCGTAGCAGGGTATGTTAGCCAGCACATTCGTGCACGCACCTAGGGACGCTCCTGTCCCCCAGCTAGAGCCTTGTCAGCCCGGGAGGATATACTGCCGAAAATACCTCTGCGAGGAACCGGAGAGCCCCGGCCAACGGCGCGGCTCCTTCCCCTCAGAGGACTGTGAGAGAAGAGTGCTCTTACCTCCAGTGACATGTCATCCAGCGAAGAACCAAAAAACCTCAGAAAGGCAATCTGCCAGAGCTCACTTGGGAGCTTAGCCAGCGGACCAGCAGTCCAGCCAACCAGGCGGTGCAGCACCACCGCAGATACAGAGGTTCTGGAAATCATTTACATACACACACCGAGTATGTATCAGTATAAACGGTTTTACCGTGGCGCCGAAGGTGTATGTATAAGTGCATATGTTTTTACTGTGGCACCGAAAGCGCGCATGTCTTTGGGGTGTGGGAGGAAACCGGAGTACCCGGAGGAAACCCACGCAGACACAGGAAAAACATGCAAACTCCAGGCAGATGGTGTCGGGGTCCGGGTTCGAACCAGTGACCCACTTGCTGCCATGTGAGGGAGTTAACCACTACACCACTATGCTGCCCTACATGGAAAGTAGCAGCCATATATAGGTGGCAACATTGACCCCAGCGTTCAGAAGGGTCCCGTATGATAACGGACCGCCATGCGCTGGGGGACCCCACAAGGACCTCTGAGGCCGTTCCCATTCCTTATGTATGTGCTATCAAAGAAAGTAACATAAGGAAAAAACGTCACAAAGCGGGCAGATTTATGTGACCTAAGGGAGACAGACTCCACTGCGGAAGTCCCAGCTGCATTCCCAGCTGGAAAGTGTCCCTCACAGCATCAGAAGTGCACTCATAAGTGCCCTGACAAACATTTTCCAGAAGATGGCGGGGGGAGGCGGCACTTTCTTACCCCCCTTACGCCCACAATCCGTTTCTACCTTGGCAACAAAAGGTTCCAGGACTATCTATAACATATCCATGGAAACCGCAGGTGCAGGGGCACCATTTGCTGCCTCTGGGAATGTATGGGGAAGAAAGGTCACATAAATGCCCACTGACAGCCCTCAGGGACCAAGTGAAACACACATAAAAGTCTACCCTCCATGCTGCACTGACCGGGGGGGTAACCCAGGGGACTCTATAATGGAAAAAGAATGATGAGCGCAACTACCTGCTATGAACTGAATCCTAAATAATCCAGCCACAAAATTGCAATAATCCAAAATTGGTAAAGTGCAAATGTGCTGATAATAAATCTATGCAAACAATCAATCAATATAATACTAGCAAACAATAATGCAATAGTAATGGTGAAAGTCCTGTGCAAATGAGTGCATGTGCAAACAAAGCAATAAAGTGCAAAACATGTGTGTTCAATCTTCAGACTGGTGTTCTATCGGATCTTATATCAAAAAAACGTTCCTCCAGATTTCTATGCTCACAGAGCTCTTCCCTCAATTCTGAAGAAATTGTGCCTAAAAGATCTCCTGGTTGGTTCAATGTATGGTCCCGGTTGTATTACCTTTCCCAGTAGCCTCTCTCGGTATTGTGGATAGCAGTGGGAGTCTGTGGGTTAAGGTTTCAATATCACGACATCAATGGAGAAAAGAAAAAAAGGCTCCCATGGTGTAGTAAATTAAAAGGCGAGTGGTTTTATTAATGGTAATGCTCTTACATTAGTAGCGGATCAAAAGGTAAAAAACAACAACAACATGGAATGAATGTGAGCGTTCCGCATCACTTCTTGTCTTCCTTCGGGTATATCCGGCCCTTACTGTACATGTTACACCATGTCACGTGGCTTCATCAGAGGCCCAGGGGACTCACCACCCAGAAGGAGACCGCTCAGCACCGTTGCCCGCCTTGTATACACAGCGCGTGTGTGATGGAAAAGCTGTGGAGGAGAAGAAATTGCGCTGTTCAGAAGCCAGTGCTAGAGGCCATACCCACCCCAAAATGGCTTTCAGACACCTCAGATCTAAAAAGACCACAAGAAAATGACCGCCTGCAATACCGACCTGCGCCACAGCGCGGCTACAAGAAAATGGCCGCCAATGGAAGTTTAAATACAGGAAAAAAACACACTAAAAATGGCGTCAGCGCCGCAAAAAATGGCGCCCGAGGCCAGGGATGTGGACGAGAAGGCCTGCATAGACTTTCCAGGAGACAGACCCCTATCACAGAAAGTGGACCCTGGCGCCCCATGGTCCCCCACAGGGAATAGGAGCCCCCCCACAGGTACACCCCGGTTGCAGCGGGCCCTAGGGCAGGAGGGGAAAGGATGACGGAGAGCAGGGAAAGGGAGGACAGGAGAACCCCTAAATCCCGGGAATGCCCAGATGTTCCATCCTGCCGAGACAGGAGGAACCGTACTTGCCCGTCCTTGCGAGGACAAGCTGGCGCGTCCCTGACAGACCCACAACCGATGGAACGGAGTAGCTGTCGGCCCAGTACACTGTGAGTGAGGCAACAAGCAGCTCAGTCATATGTGGACCCCGGAGCATGTGCTCACCGGCCACCCCTAGAGCCATGGGGTATGTCGTGGTCAGAACCAAGCACGAAGCAAGGGACTGGCACGTTCGATGGCCGGAACTGGGAAGACTACAAGGATCTATATATCCAGCCTGTCGCCCAGGCGGCAGTTGATAGAAGATATCCAAAAATTCTTCAGGACTCTGTACGTCGTGACAGAAACCAGCGCAAAGCTAAGGACTGGCACGCTCGCTGGCCGGAACTGGGAAGACTACAAGGATCTATAATATCCAGCCTGTTGCCCAGCCGGCAGTTGATAGAAGATATCACAAAATAAATTAAAATAAAATAAAACTTTCTTCAGGACTCTGGGCCCAAAGGGAGCCACGTCCTTATCCTCTGCTAGGCAGAAAAAAACTGAGGCTGCTGGCTGCAGGTAGGAGGGTTATGTACGGAGGGACCGCCCCCTGGGCAGGGCTGTTCAACTCTGTTAAAGTTACATGTTTTAAGATAACTAACATGTTCTGCCTAGTCCTCAGCTATGAACAAGAACATAACCCACTTTGTCAAGATTTAAGGAGCTGTGTCTGTCCATGGACGATAAGAGAAACATCTTTTTTCCTCAGTTTAGGCCGATATGTATTCTCCTACATATTTTTGTTTAAAAAAAATAAAAAAATCGCAATAAGCGTATATTGATTGGATTGCACAAAAGTTATAGCGTCTACAAAATAGGGGATAGAATTATTATTTTTTTTACTAGTAATGGCGGCGATCTGCGATTTTTGTCAGGATTGCGATATTGCGGCGGACAGATCGGACACTTTTGACACTATTTTGGGACATTCACATTTATACAGCGAACAGTACTGATTACTGTATAAATGTGACTGGTAGGGAAAGGGTTAACACTAGGGGCGATCAAGGGGTTAAATGTGTTCCCTAGGGAGTGATTCTAACTGTGGGGGGAGGAGACTGACTGGGGGAGGTGACCGATCGGCGTCCCTATGTACAAGGGACACACCATCGGTCTCCCTGACAGGACGTGGAGCTCTGTGTTTACAGAGCATTCGCGGGTGCCCGGCGGACATTGCGGCCGCCGGGCACGCGCATCGGGTCTCCCGTGCGCCGGCGCGCGCTCTCCACACTGCAGGGAATCCCAGGACGTTATATGACGGCCGCCCGGAGGGACGGAGGGTTCCTGCGGCCGTCATTTGACTATACGCTGGGCGGGAAGTGGTTAAAGAAATTACCACCTGGTTTTACCAATGGCGATTCCTTTTTATTCCCTTTTTGAATCGCTATGAACACCTACATTGAGTTGATTATAGTGGCTGTCCGCTGACCGCTGCACATATCCCTAACATCCAGGAATGCCTGTTTTTATCGGCTATTGGAGATACTGGGAGGACTAAAGGCCCTGGCTGGGTATTAGCCACAAGCTTAAACAGCTTGTGCAGCTGGTAAGCTTGCACTCCATGTGGTGGTGGATTCACTTTGTCTCTCAACAGTCACAGAGTATTTTATTATATTGTGTTGCTATAATCACTTACTTTACTATTGAGGACTCTGGGATTTTCTATATATATTTTTTGGCATATTCATCATATGTATTTTTTTCAATTTATGCATATATTAATTTATTTATTTTTCGATCATCTATGGAGTCAATCGTTCACAGTTTTTTCCTGATATTGGAGGACTTTATATCTGTCACAGGATTCACTGTTTTGAGATTTATCATTATTTTCTTTCTCGTACATCACGGGACACAGAGCGGCATAGTCATTACTATGTGGGTTATATAGATACCTTCAGGTGCTGGCACTGGCAACTTCCAAAACCGGAAGTACCCTCCCCTATATAAGCCCCTCCCATCCGGGAGCACCTCAGTTTTTTGCCAGTGTCTAAGGTGTTGGCCAAGAAGTAACATGTGTTTTTCACTGAGCTTGCGTACAGGTTCTTTTGGGCCTCAGTAAGCTATTCCGGATCCGACCAAAAAAGCTTCATAGCTAAACGGTCGGTACCCGGGCCTTGCAGAGAATAGCAAGCTTTTGCCTGTAATGCTTCTCTTAGGAGAGCTGGACCCTGGGATCCAGAGCTCTGGTCATACCCACGACCAAGATGTTTTCTGTGCAGGGTGCTATACAGGTCCAGGGGAGTGGAATCCTTGGGAACCTGGTCCCTGAAGGTTTAATTACAATGCCTGCCGTGATAGGTGAAGTTTGGGTTTCTGTGGACCAAACAGAGTCCTGCGGCGGGGAAAAGGTAAGTGGGGGCCCCTCAGGAACTTGGTTCTATTGAGGGGACCCCCAAGCCTAATATGTCTTTCTGCCTGTTACCTAACGGTATTCCCGCTAAATATTTATGCATGCCTGTAACTACTAAAAAATGTAATAATTTTAATAGTGGTCAAGAAAAAAAATAAAAAAAATATATATAGACTACGGTACCTGTGTTAATCCACTAGAGGCCGCTGTGGAACGTTTTCTTGTCATGTGGACTAGTTTCTTTTCATCAGAGCAAGTCCAGGCAGATGGTGAGTTCTCTTGTGGGAAACTGCTTCCTCTGCCATGTTGCAATGCTCGTCCATCCCCCGGCCTGCGGCAAAAGGGGCCCTAGCTCTTGTCCCTAGTTTCCCTTTTCAAAAAAGAGCGCCGAAGGCGCACGTGGCTGCGCGCGTGCACGCGCCTCTATATATAGAGGTGAGCTGGGAAAGGGGGCGGAGCTTGGGGGATAGCGCTCTGTGCGCGCCGCAGCGCTTCTGCGCATGTGCGGGCGTCCCAGCATGTTAAAAAACACAATTATGTGTTGTGAGCTGGCTATGGAGTGCAGAGACAGAGCTGGCAACATTTAAAAAAGGCATACAGCAAGCAGTTGATGCAGGCATCCCCATAGAAAGGCACATTAGTAGACACCAACTGTTTTTATAGCAGCATTTGTGCTAGACTATTGTCAGTAAGTGGTGTATTTTGGCTGGAATACCTCAGCTTTGGGCTTAGGAATATGCCGTCTAAAAACTCCGGGACTAAAAATCCCAGGAAGCATAGGGGGTCTCCATCGGGCTCTGAGGATCTTGGGCATGCTTCGGCTGCACCAATCTCCCCTGAAGAATCAGAGGTTAGTGACCGTAGAGCACCCTCAGGAGTACCTGGTACTGTGGCTGTCCTCAGTTCACCTGCTCCTGTGTATGTAACAGAGGAGGTTTTTTCCTCAGCTCTGGGAGGGCTGGAAGAGAGATTGTCAGCATTGATCGCTGCTTCCCTGTCACAGGGAAAAAGCGCTCGATCTCCGTCTCCTCCCTCAGAGTGCCTGTTAGCGGAGCAACAGTCCCATACAGGGATCGACCTACCTGAGGGGGATCAGGATGAGGTTGATTCTGTTGTAGAGGAATCAACAGTGGAAGAGCCATTCTCAGCATCACATGCTGAAAGATTATGGGTTCAGTCCCTGACTAACATGGTCCGATCAGCATTTAAAATGCCCCTTGCGGAGCCATCATCCACTTCTGTCTCCTCGTTGGGGTCGCTAAAAGCTCCCCAGACTGTTTGTTCCTTTCCGATCCATCCTTTACTGGAAGGGCTCATTTACCAGGATTGGGAGCATCCTGATAAAATATTTACTCCTCCCAAGAGATTTCAGGTGATCTATCCCATGGAGGATAAGTTCGTCAAAAAATGGAGGGTCCCTACAGTGGACGCAGCCATCTCTTGTGTGAATAAATCACTGACATGTCCAGTGGATAATGTCCAAATGTTCAAGGACCCAATAGATAAAAAATTAGAGTCCTTATTAAAATCTGCTTTTGCTACAGCAGGCTTGGTGACACAACCAGCAGTGGCAGCTATTGGGGTCTGCCAAGCAGTGAAGGATCAGTTGAAACAGGTCTTAAGGGACTTGCCAGATCAGCAGGCTCTTGCCCTAGCTATCTACCTAGAGATGCGCAGGCTTCTATGGCTCAAAAACTGGTCTGCTGAAGCTCCCTGTAAAAAATTGCTGGTCAGCTTCCCATTTCATGGTGAACGCTTATTCGGGGAAGACCTGGACAAATATATCCAGAAAATTTCCAGCGGTAAAAGTACACTTTTGCCGGTTAAAAACAGAGTTAGAGGTCCCTCTTTTAAGAGGCCTGCTTCTCCAGTCCCTAGGACATCGGCTGTGAAACAGTTCCGACGGCCTCCTCGGTCAAATCCCGGAGGTAAAAATCAGGGACAATTGCAGGGTAACAAGAAGCCCTGGAGCAGGAGAGGTACAAAACCTCCCCCAAAGTCAAATGCATGAAGGGTTGCCCCCACTCAATCGGGTGGGGGGAAGACTTCAGTTGTTCACAGAGACCTGGCGGGACACGATCAGAGACAGATGGGTGCTCTCCGCAGTAAGTCTGGGATACAAATTGGAGTTAAAAGACTCCCCTCCTTCCCACTTTATAAGGTCAAACGTGCCAAGGGATCCCCAGAAGAGAGGATCCCTCCTGTTGGCACTAGAACAATTATTGCTCCAAGCAGTAATTATAGAGGTTCCCCTGGAAGAATGGGGGTTCGGGTTTTACTCAAACCTCTTTACAGTCCCGAAGCCAAACGGGGACGTGAGGCGCATATTAAATCTAAAAGGGCTAAACAAATTCCTACATATCAGGACTTTCCGGATGGAGTCGATCCGATCGGTGGCCACTGCCCTACAAGGGGAGGAATGGTTAGCCTCGATCGACATCAAAGATGCTTATTTGCACATTCCCATCTTTCCAGCCCACCAAAAATTTCTACGCTTTGCGGTAGAAGGGCGCCATTTTCAGTTCAGAGCCTTACCCTTCGGTCTGGCCACAGCACCACGAGTGTTCACAAAAATTCTGGCCCCATTATTGGCCAATCTAAGAACACGAGGTGTAACGATAATGGCATATCTAGACGACTTGTTGCTGATAGACCACTCAGTGGAAAAACTAGAAGTGGTTGTTCACGAGACAATCGAGTATCTGGAATATCACGGTTGGATTATCAACCGAGACAAGTCAGCCCTAAAACCAGTCAAAAGTCTGGAATACTTGGGGCTAAGGCTGGATTCAGACCAGAGAAAAATTTTCTTGCCTCAAGAAAAGGGGTCGTCTTTGAGAGATTTGATCCACTTAGTGGGTACAAAAAGACAGCCGTCCATACGCCTGTGCATGAGGCTGCTGGGAAAAATGGTGGCATCATTCGAAGCAGTACCCTACGGTCAATTCCATTCAAGGAATTTGCAAAGGGCCATACTGTCAGCCTGGAACAAAAAAGTTCAGGCCCTAGACTTACCAATGTCCTTGTCCCCAAGAGCCTCCGTTGGTGGTTGGTTCCCCAGAATCTGGAAAGAGGGAAATCCTTCAGTCCGATTTCTTGGAAGGTGGTCACTACAGATGCCAGCCTTATAGGCTGGGGAGCAGTACTGGAGCAATGGTCTCTCCAGGGCAGATGGTCGGATGCAGAAAAGGCCCTGCCCATCAATCTCTTAGAGATACGAGCAGCCCGGTATGCCCTAGTAGCATGGACATCCAAACTCCAAGGGTCCCCTGTCAGAATTCAATCGGACAATGCCACGGCAGTGGCATATATCAATCATCAGGGTGGCACCAGGAGTCGTGCAGCCCAGAGGGAAGTAAATTGCATCCTGAAATGGGCAGAAAGATATGTCCCAGCCATATCTGCGGTATTCATTCCAGGAGTGGAGAATTGGAAGGCGGACTTTCTAAGTCGCCAACAATTATGCCCAGGGGAATGGTCCCTTCATCCCGAGGTTTTCCGGACAATATGTCAGCGGTGGGGAACACCGGATGTAGATCTGCTAGCATCCAGATTCAACGCAAAAGTGGACAGGTTTGTCTCTTGGACAAGGGATCCCCTAGCTTGCGGCTTGGATGCCCTAGTGTTCCCTTGGGATCAGTTCAAGCTGATATATGCATTCCCACCGCCACAATTGTTACCTCGATTACTCCGCAGAATCAGGGTAGAAAAGAAACCAGTGATTCTGGTGGCTCCAGCGTGGCCCCGAAGAGCATGGTACGCGGAGATTGTAAAGATGTCTGTGGGGAGTCCTTGGACCCTCCCACATCGTCCGGACCTGCTTTCGCAAGGACTGATATACCACCCTTCCTTACCAGCCCTAGGTTTGACGGCCTGGCTATTGAAGCCCACATTCTAAAAAAGAGAGGGCTCTCTAATTCTGTGGTATCTACCATGATCAATGCCAGGAAGCCGGTATCCAGGCAGATCTACTATAGAATCTGGAAGGCGTACATCGCCTGGTGTGAGGCCAAGAAATGGCATCCACGTAATAGGTAGGATTCTGGACTTCCTACAATGGGCTGTAGATAGGAAGCTTGCCTTGAGTACTATCAAGGGTCAGATTTCGGCCTTGTCAATATTTTTTCAAAGGCCCTTGGCTTCGCATTCACTAGTCAAAGCCTTTATACAAGGAGTGATGCGTATTAGCCCTCCGGTTGATATTCCCATATGTCCATGGGACTTAAACCTGGTTCTGTCGGTTCTACAGAAACAACCATTTGAACCATTACAGCATATTTCCCTGGTTCTTCTCACCAGGAAATTGATTTTTCTAGTAGCCATTTGTTTGGCTAAAAGAGTGTCGGAATTAGCCGCTATGTCCTGTAGGGAGCCATATCTGGTTATCCATAAGGACAGAGTAGTGTTACGTCCTCATCCAGCCTTTCTTCCTAAGGTGGTATCGAGGTTTCATTTGAACCAAGATGTGGTTCTTCCTTCTTTTTTCCCCAAACCTAGCTCGGTAGAGGAAAAGTTATTGCATTCTTTGGATGTAGTAAGAGCAGTTAAAGCTTATCTAAAAGCCACTGCTCAGATTCGCAGAACGGATACTTTGTTTATTCTGCCGGAAGGCCCCAGAAGGGGTCAGGCAGCGTCAAAATCTACTTTAGCCAAGTGTATTCGACAGGTCATAATGCAAGCCTATGGCTTGAGAAGGAGACCGCCTCCATTCAAAGTTAGGGCGCACTCCACGAGAGCAGTTGGAACTTCATGGGCAGTGCCTCACCAGGCCTCCCTGGCTCAAATCTGTAAGGCCGCAACATGGTCTTCAGTACACACGTTTACTAGGTTCTACCAGGTGGACGTTAGAAGTCAGGAGGATGTCGCCTTTGGGCGCAGTGTGTTGCAGGCCGCAAAAGATCCTCATGTCTGATAGCGCTCAGCTTATGTATGGTGTACCCCCCCCCCCCCTCATTGGGCATTGCTTTAGGACATCCCACATAGTAATGACTATGCCGCTCTGTGTCCCGTGATGTACGAGAAAGAAAATAGGATTTTTATAACAGCTTACCTGTAAAATCCTTTTCTTGGAGTACATCACGGGACACAGAGCTCCCACCCCTCTTTGGGGACACTTATTGCTTTGCTACAAAACTGAGGTGCTCCCGGATGGGAGGGGCTTATATAAGGGAGGGTACTTCCGGTTTTGGAAGTTGCCAGTGCCAGCACCTGAAGGTATCTATATAACCCACATAGTAATGACTATGCCGCTCTGTGTCCCGTGATGTACTCCAAGAAAAGGATTTTACAGGTAAGCTGTTATAAAAATCCTATTATTTTTTACATTCATTATTATTTGTTTGTTATTGTATTTGGATTAACACGTCATTTTGAGAGCGCAGCTCCCTTTTTTTATTCATATTATCCTGCAATGCAATGTGTCCTGTGAATAGGTAGTGGAGAGCCTGTCATTCAACTTTCTCCTCCCCTTTTTCAAACAATATAATGTATTGTGTGAGAGTAGTAATACAAGTAATATGAATGGCAAAGAGGGCAGAACGAGTGGTGCAACCTTTCTCAGTAGCAGCGGCTGCTGTGAACCTTCATAGCACTGAAAGATGACCACTCAGTGCAGTATTAGGTGGCTCTGAAGAAGACACTGGTTGGAGGATTTTATCAGAAACAACCATCTGCAGGTAATGGGATACACAGCATTACATATAACCAATGGGTTTGGTGCTGTATCCCAAGAAAATAAAAATAAACTTCAGCTTTAACAGTGGTTAAGTTCAGCTGTGAAGACGTTCCGCTTTGGGTTTTTTATAGTTCATGTCACTATTAGAAAGCCATTGCTAAGAAAAAGAAGCATGCCAGGGCCAATTAAAAGTAGGTCCAATTAGCCTATTATTTTAAATTTGAACGCTTCCATTTATTTGCAGGGTTTTTGTCTAAACACGAGTACATAAAAGAATAGTTCCTCTCCGTATGACCCCCAACTACCGAATATTGAGGGAAGAAAGGTGATAGTCTGGGACACTCTTGCTGAATCCAGAGTCAGCCATTCTGCGGTGGTAAGCAAAAAGCCATGCCACAGCATTGTGCAATACCCTCTGTTCTAAACTTAGTTGGCCAAGGGTTTATTACAAGATAATGACCCATAGCTTACCTTTAGGCTTTGACAGAAGAAAAGGATAGAACAAAAACAAAAAGAGTCTTGTAGCGCTAAAACCGGCAGCAATATATATGGAACGTAATGTCATATGAATGTAAATCTTAAAAATCTGACCCCCAGTGCAGCTGGCAACCTCCGGAACAAGGCAATCTCCAAACAATTATGTACAATCCAGCGCTCAAATGGGGGCAGTAGTGATGGAATGAAACTTGATGTTCAAATAAAAATTATTTATTGGAATGCATGCTGAAAATTAATTAATGTACTTGATCGGATAAAATCAATAAAATACAAAATTCAATGACCTTCAAACAAGGATCAGACAAAAATCTTTATCAGTGGTGAAGCATAAAAAACACATGTAAACCAATGCCGCCAAAGGGTTAAGATGTACAAGTGTGCTGAAAGAATCTAGTTGTTGTAAAGGATGTCCAATTAAATTGGATGGGCTTGATGTTGTTCAAAGTTACTGGGTGTAACTTGCACTATCCTTGCCGTCAGTGGAGATAAAAAAGTGTATCTATGGATACAGTCTGTCACAGCCTATGGCTGGATGGCAATGCAAAAGCCATAGAGACCGGGGAGACCAAGGAGAGATGTAACATACCATGTAGGTTCCTGTATCGCGGTCAGACCAGCTGATCAGGCGGGCAGGAAGATGAAGTGATCAACGGCTCTGTGGATGTTGCGCTCTCCAACTGGCGGCCGGATAAGACACCCGAACGGGGGCAAGGAACAGGAGGGACGTGCACACTTGGCTGGCGGGATGGTGGGCTCCTGTAGTGTCGGAGAGTCCTCACACTAACATGTTTCGCGCGCATGCGCTTTGTCAAAGGTGACCTTGCGCCAGTTGGAGAGCGCAACATCCACACAGCCGCACAGAGCCATTGATCACTTCAACTTCCTGCCCGCCTGATCAGCTGGTCTGACTGCGATACAGGAACCTGCATGGTATGCTACATCTCTCCTTGGTCTCCCCGGTCTCTATGAGAGACTGGTGTCAACAGGGGAGGATTGTACATGCATATCGATTTCCTACTGATTCCCTTTTGATGTGATGAGCTGGACTCCCACGCCTGTTCTTTTCCTTTTTTTCCTGCTCTTGGCTGCTGATATTTTCACATTTTTTTTTGGGAAGACTAGCACTTTATGTGTGAACTTTTTACACACATATATATTATTCCTTTGGGACACATCAAGATTTGGATGTTTTTTGTATTTTCTGTAAACTATTTTTTTGCACAGTATGCACGTTTATTAACATTTATTATCATTATTGACGCTATTTAGCACTTTCATTGAAATTGTTCATATTATTTTAGCACCTTTACAGCACGTTGATAATTTATTATTGCTCACGGACATTTAGCGCTGCTTCAATATTTTTTTATTGTACTTGTTTGTGTTGGTTTCACTATAGAAGTCAGCTGCTGTATGTCTTTTATTAGTTCATAAATTTCTGTCCAAGCCCAGGTGAAGCACCAAAATAAGTTGGCACCACATCCCAGAAAAGTATATATTCAAACGTTGGGAGATGGGAAGGTGGGATTTTTTGGCGGTGCAATCAATGCAATAGAAAAGATGAGAGGAGGATTATACTAAGTAAAATAATTTTTTACATTTTATTAAACATATGCATAAAAGATCACAGGTATACATAAAGTAATGCGAAGGTGGTTATAATGCAATTTGGAGAATGGTGACAATTAGTAAGTCATAATTAAGAAAAGAGCAAAGGACTGGTCGCATCAACCCGACATGTTTCGCTTTGATAGCTTCTTCGGGGGTAGTGCGATAATGCGCAAAACTGGTATTGACAACTGTAGAAACAAGGAATGAAAAATAGATGCATATTCATTACAAAGCATAATAAAACACAATATTTTTAGAAGAGGAGTCAAGATCAGCAAGCTTCAATCTAGGGGCCAAAACACTTACCCAATCAAGGATCTCCAGCAAATGAAACCACCAAAAGTCCCTGGATCAGACAAGGGGCCCCCAAGGGGGTGTGGACTGTCCCTATTGATCACAGAGGACAAGATAAGGGAACAGGGTAGTGAAAGGAAAAATAAGAATGTAAATGTATGAAACAATAATGTGAGGAAGAGATAAGAGAGAAGGGGAGGGGAAGGGAGGGGGAGAAGGGGAAAGGGAAAAGGGAAGGAGAGGGGAGAGGGGAAGGGGGTGGAGGGGAGGGAAAGGGGGGAGGGGAAGAGGGAGGGGTAGAGGACGAGTAGGAAAAGGAATAAGGATATGTATTGTAAGTATGGAGGTGAATCCATGAAAGAGTGATACATATATGAAGGTATCACTTACTTAAAAACCAAGTAGGATGACAAATTGCATGGGGGAATGAATCACAGTATTACTGTGTTGGCTGAAAAACAGCCATATAGACCAAAAAATATCTGAAACTGTAACGAAAGATAAACAGAAATTATATAAATGGATACAGTGAATTGGGGAATACTGAGTGAAAAAGAATAAAGTAGTCAAAGAAAGATAATATTGTACTAAGAAAGTACCAAAGTAAATAAATAAGTTGAATGAAAATAAAAAAATATATAGTATGAAAGTAAAATAAAATAAAAAATTAAATAAATATAAAATAATAAAGAAGAATATTTTACTAGTGAATGAATGAGATGTGATAGTGAAGATTAAAATGAGTGAATATTGGGCACTCTTGAATGTAATGATGCTATTCAGACACAGATAAGTTGTAAAGCAAATATACCAGACATTGAGGACAGACACTAGGTCTCAGAGAGAAATGGTCAAATCTATATGCTTATTTAATAAGATGTTTAGTGTGTCAATTATAGAGAAAGTAGCAACAATATTGTTATGGACAAAGTTTGTGTATGATAGCGTCAACAAAAAGTGTAGAAAAGAAGAGGAAAGGAAGTGGTAACAAAAGTAGCATAATTACCACGTTAGGACAGCTAAAGCAGAAAAAAGGGGAGAGATAGCATTGTCCTATGAAAGGGAAAAATGTAGCAATTACCTCCAGCGTCGGAGCGAAGTAACCAGCCCCCCCTGCTTCTAGCGAGGATTCCACTAGACGGCAGGTTAATATCGTGTCCTCCATCGGACCCGGCGTCTGACGTCACAGGGTGCGAGGCGGGCAGTTGGATGTTACTGCGCATGTTCAGGCTTCTCAGGTGGAAATAGACTACAAACCCCAGGATCCCTAGCGTGGAGAGAAGGGAGGTGCAGCGCGATGGGTGGGCAGATCGATGTCCCACCTCAACGTCCGTCAGTCCTAGGGAGAGCAGCCAGGGAAGTAAAGAGGTTGATTCATTGGCCATAAGAGGAAATGGCCGTGAATCAACCACAGTGGAACCGTGCAGTGAACATCAAAGCGGTGGAGGAAATTTCCTCCACCTTGGGTGCCCATGTGAATCAATGGGAAAACAGTCAGTCAAGGGCCCAATGAACAGGGACAAGGGATGGAGGTTGTGGAGACAAAGAATGGGAGGGTGGCCAATTCAGCGACCGGCATTATGTGACCAGTGAAAGCTGGTATCTATAATAGATATGAAGCTGCTGATACTGAATCTAGGTTCAAAGAAAAAACATTGTACTAGGTCAAATACTAAACTTTCAAAAAGTTATTAGAGAATAAACAATAAAAAATAAAAACATATGGAAATAACTTTTTGATCATTCAATTTGGTAAACAATTACAAATATATATGGATAAATAACTTAACAAAACCAAGGGAAAGACATTTCTCCTGAAGAAAAGGGGCAACATAAATGACACCTAAGGAAAGAAGGCTGGGGGGGGGGGGGGAAGGGAAGAGGGGGGGGGGAAGGAAAAATGAAAGGGAAAAAAAAAAGGGGGAAGCCCAACTATAAACGGAGGGATGCTCAAGGGGAAGTGGACGGGAATATACCAACAATAAGGACCAATACAGTATATCTGGTTAAAGAACTTTGTCCGCGTTGTTGAGAAGGCAAACAATAAAGTCTCAGAGAAATGATCTGAAGCTTAGATTTTCATTGAATCCCGGAAATTGGGTTTCCCTTAGAGTATAGATTCAACGAGCCTCAAGCTGGAGCAGTATTTTATCGACACTACCCCCTCTTGAGTTCAGAGGGACATGCTCCAAGGCATAGAATTTAATGAAATTTGCCTCAAATTGATGATATAACCCAATGTGTCTACTAACAGCGGTTATAGTTTTTTTCTTTAAGATAGGTTCTTATATTAGTTATTTATTTTTAGCACTTTGCACTTTATATTAGCACTTTAATTTAGTTGTACCTATTGGCAGGCGCATAGGTACCCCTCTTTTACATTTGACACAAGAAAGCCTGCAGTTTGCTGAAGACAAGGACACTAAGGACATGGATTACTGGAACCATGTCCTGTGGTCTGATGAGACCAAAGATAAACTTATTTGGTTCAGATGGTGTCAAGCGTGTGTGGCGGCAACCAGGCGAGGAGTACAAAGACAAGTGTGTATTGCCTACAGTCAAGCATGGTGATGGTAGTGTTATGGTCTGGGGCTGCATGGATGCTGCCGGCACTGGGGAGCTACAGTTCATTGAGGAAACCATGAATGCCAACATGTACTGTGACATACTGAAGCCGAGCATGATCCCCTCCCTTTGGAGACTGGGCCACAGGGCAGTATTTCAACATGATAACGACCCCAAACACACCTCCAAGATGACCACTGCCCTTCTAAAGAAGCCAAGGGTAAAGGTGATGGACTGGCCAAGCATGTCTCCAGACCTAAACCCTATTGAGCATCTGTGGGGCATCCTCAAATGGAAGGTGGAGGAGCGCAAGGTCTCCAACATCCACCAGCTCCGTGATGTCATCATGGAGGAGTGGAAGAGGACTCCAGTGGAGCTCTGGCGAACTCTATGCCCAAGAGGGTTAAGGCAGTGCTGGAAAATAATTGTGGCCACACAAAATATTGACACTTTGGGCCCAATTTGGAAATTTTCACTTAGGGGTGTACTCACATTTGTTACCAGCCATTTAGACAATAATAGCTGTGTGTTGAGTTATTTTGAGGGGACAGAAAATTTACACTGTTCTACAAGCTGTACACTATCTGCTTTACATTGTAGCAAAGTGTCCTTTCTTCAGTGTTGTCACATGAAAATATATAATAAAATATTTAATAGAAATAAACACAAATCATAATAAGTATTTATTCTGTCACAGTCCATTCTCCTAGCCTAAATAAGACCTGAGTTGAGAGTCTGAATGTCTGGTGTCACACCCCAGGTAGTAGAGGTTCTGTGCCTTGAGGGTACCAGCTCACTGTATATGGATTACAAGTACCTAAAACAGGCTACGGTATAGTTTGTTACAGCCATTATAATTTACACTTGTGTTTAATGACAGACAAAAGGTCCATACAATAAATGTTCATTATGTGAGCAGTATGTGTCATATACATGTATTAAAGTGAATGTGCAGAAAAAATTATGTGCATTTAACAGTGGTTCCAGCAAAAAAAAAAAAAAAAAAACAACTAAGGCAAATGTATAATGTGCTAGTATGCATCGCATACTAACACATCATGGAATACTTACCTTAGAACAAAGCCCTTGCGCTGTCACCACTGAGAGGGCTGACACTTTCCCCCGGTCTTTCTTCCAGATTCGGGCTGTGTGATTGGCCAGAGCCATAATGACGTCACTCCCGCGGAAGCCCTGAAGTTTCAGCAAGGTATGCCGGACCTTCAGAGCGCATGCGCCGATGCTGTCACTGCCTACATGCAGGGTGAATATCTCCTAAATGGTGCATTCATTTTACGTACAGGTAAGCCCTATTATAGGCTTACCTGTAGGTAAAAATTACCAAGCAGGCTTTACTACCGCTTTAAGGCTGGAAAGACACACCTTTGGAATTTTGCCATTGAAATCAATGGAAATACATGTCACAACATGCATGTAAAGACAAACATTGTGTTTCCATTTATTTCAATGGTAAACATTACAGGGGGAAAAAAAACTGAAAGCTGTGTTGTCAGCAGGGCGTTATACCTTTCCATTTCTTTAGGTTTTGTACATCAACCCCCCCCCCCCCCCCCCCCAGTTATATGCTCAAAGAATGCACCATTTAGTGTCCAGCATAATTGCTAAACATAAGCTATACATTGTGCTATTATTTATCAGATCTTTTTGTCTTGCAGTCTCTAGATGAAGATTATCCCAACCTATTACCCTTGAGAAGCCAACATTTTATCAATACAGCTTTTCTTTAATGTGCACTTTGTGATACATAAAGGTATATTTTAATAAACCAAGAGCCTGTGTTCTGGTGTTTTGTTCACCATTTTTTTTTTTTTTATAAAACTGTTTACAATTAACAGAAAGTATAAAGAGAGAAGTCTCCAAAAACTTGTGTCTTTTGTTTTAAAACAAATGTTAAATGTGCATCTCATTTCATGAGATACTGCCTAGGAAGAAATGATGCATAGGCCGCACTTGGCACAAGATGAATATAAAGCCTCGGCCTTAGACTGTAAACAGATTTATTTGTACATCATACTTTAACATCTCTGTAAAATTTATATAAATTTCCAGCACAATATAGGCTCATCACTATTTTTTATTTATTTTTCTTCAACTTATTGGAACATGAAACAAAATATTTTTAGCATTACAAAGATTGGCTACAGCAGGACATGGGCATTAATATGTGTGCAAACAATGTAAAACATACGAATAATGGATTGCTATTTTAGACACCAACAGTATAAAACACATATTTAATAAAACATTTAGCCATTTCTTTATAGCTATTTTTTAGGTTTGTCTGAAAACAAACCAATCCTATTGTAAATAAAGAGATGCAGTGTGTACAAAAACATTGCAATTATAATCGGATAAAAAAAAGCATTGCATGGTGACTTAAAAGGATTTTGGTGACAAGAATACATCTTCCACTCAGGCTTTGTAGAATTCTAGGCCTAAAGCATTCTGGGACTGAACAGCTCTCTATTCCTGTTCATGCATTATAGTCACTGCCACTCTGATCGTCAGAGCACAGGGAGAGTTATTCCTGAAGATGTAGCAGAAATTTGCATTTATTACCTAACCTAGAATCTGGGCAACTTCTCTCCACTTTCATGGCAAACCATATCCACCTATTTTACAAATAGGACTTATTTGTAATTATTATAGGACTTATAGGGTCTTTTCAATTACCTGGGTATGGTTTTTCACTCTGCCCCTAATTAAACTCGACTGTCATTTATGTCTACACAAACCTGTTCCAGGCTAATACCAGACTGGCTGCTATGGAGCATACAACTACGGCCTCGTACACACGGCCGAGAATCTCGTCAGGAAAAAACACCCGCGATTCTTTGAAAGGATGACTACGACGAGCGTGCGCTCGTCACATTCAATGCCGTCGCCGCCATCTTGGTACACCCTACCAATGCCTAGGAAGCTACCGCGCATGCGTCAAAGTCAATTCGAGCATGTGCGGGTTTCCACAGCGACAGGTAAGTGTACACACACACACACACACTTTTCTTGTCGAGAAACATGCCGACGAGAATCTCAACGAGAAAATAGAGAGCTGGTTCTCTATTTTTCTCGTCGAGATTCTGGTCAGTTTTCTCGACGAGAAACCATACACACAAACGATTTTCTCGGCAAGAAAGCTATCTTGGCAGTTTTCTTGTCGTTTCTTGCCGAGAAACTCGTTCATGTGTACGAGGTTTACCATTTTGTGCTCTAGTAAAGTGTATATATGTTTCAGTGACTTATAAATCATGCCTTTGGGGCCTGGTAAATTGTAAAATGTAAGATGTTGAACTAGATAGGAAAGGGTTGGAAACTATGTCAAATTGTAAATACTGTCTGTGCCACCTTTCTGCTAATTACTCCCTATGCTCTGTCATGTCTAACATCCTACACCAGGACAAGTCACCCCAATAGGGGACACAAACTGGAAAATAAACACTGCCACAGAGGACACTGCTGTCTGTCTCCACTGAGTAGTTTTCCAGACTTGTTTTTTCTAACCCTAACAAATAAAAAGGGAAGTGAGGAGAAATCTCCCTAATGGCGGTCCTGGCCATAAAATGTTGGCAGAACTTGTAACCCTTCCCCATTCTATCCACAGAAAAGGGGGGGGGGGCTGAGCTTTATTCACAACATCAACTTGTGAAGTACAAAATGCCAAGCAAGCCTGAGTGTTACCATAAGGATTGTCCCAATTAGACATTTCCAAGAAACAGAGGACTCTGTGGGATTTCATCCAAGAATAGGTTAGCGGCCTATGCAACACTGTCCATGTTTCAAGGCGAGAAAACGATATTAAAGAAAACTGGCTGTTTTATAGATACACAGAGTAAAAAAAAAAAAGACATTAATATTAGCTGAACAATCTAATATAAAGAGATATGCTAGTAAAACATGTTCCAATGGTGGGGATTTACTAAAACTGGTGCACACAGAATCTGGTGCAGCTGTGCATAGTAACCAATCAGTAGGGATGAGCTCAGGCGTGTTCGCATTGAACACGTGCAGAGCCCGCCAAGGAAGTCGGCACCGTCGGAACCGCGCTGCGCTAATCACAGGCAGGGAGACATTGTCCCGATGCTCGGCTGCAGAGAAATGTCTCCCTGCCTGTGATTAGCGCAGCGCGGTTCCGACTTCCTTGGCGGGTTCTGCATGTGTTCAATGCGAACACGCCTGAGCTCATCCCTACCAATCAGCTTCCAGGTTTTATTGTAAAAGCCTAATTGAACAATTGAAGTTAGAAGCTGATTGGTTATTATGCACAGCTGTACCAGATTCTGTGTGCACCAGTTTTAGTAAATCTCTGTGAACGTGTCCACTTAGAGGGATCTGACTATACACATAATTTCTCTACACGTCAAGACAAAAAGTGTAAGATGTATTTGTTTTTATTTAATGAGCTAGGGCAAAAAAAAAAAAAAGGAATGGTGCTGATTTACAAAGATCAGTAATCTACTGCAATTACCGTATTTATCGGCATATAACACGCATTTTAAGAGGGGAGTTTCAGGGGAAAAAAATTTCACAGCCCCCTGCAGAGCACACAGACTCCCTGCACAGCACGCGGACCCCCTGCACAGCACATGAACCCCCTGCACAGCACACGAACCCCCACACACCACAGGACCCCCTGCACAGCACACGGACCCCCGCACACCACACGGATCCCCTGCACAGCACACAGATCCCCTGCACAGCACACGGACCCCCGCACACCACATGGACCCCCTGCACAGCAAAGCACAGCACACCGACCCCCGCACAGCACAACACACAGACCCCTGCACAGCACAACACACAGACCCCTGCACAGCACACGGACCCCCGCACAGCACACGGACCCCCGCACAGCACACGGACCCCCGCACAGCACACGAACTCCCGAACAGCACACGGACCCCCGCACAGCACACGGAGCCCTGCACAGCACACGGACCCTTGCACAGCACACGGACCCCTGCACAGCACACGGACCCCTGCACAGCACACGGACCCCTGCACAGCACACGGACCCCTGCACAGCACACGGACCTCTGCACAGCACACGGACCTCTGCACAGCACACGGACCCCCTGCACAGCACACTGACCCCCTGCACCCATTTGTATTGAGAGTGACACAGGAGGAAGGGCTGGCAGTGATGTTTTCTGTCCCAGGGCCAGAAGAGGCGGGGTGGCCAGCCTGACACCCTCCCAATGGGTGGCACCCGGGGCGGACTGGTATAACACGCAGGCATGGTTTACCCTCTATTTTCAGGGTAAAAAAGTGTGTGTTATACGCCGATAAATACAGTAATTCTAAGCCATCTCTTTACCTGACTGCAGTAACCTGAAATCTAACAGCCTGTTCTGGATTACAGCACATTGTAAATCATCAATGCTTCTGGCACTGATTTACCGAAGTAACACAATTGTGGAGGACAAGGTCATGGTTCAATAGTCCGATATCAAAATGTTTTTCATATATTATAGGGTACCCAACTCAAGGCATGTCCATGCTTCAGAAGAAAACGTGAAGGGGAAAAAAGCCAAGAAAACAGTCAGGATTTGTGCTTAGTCAGTGCCATTACAAAGCTTCAGTAGGATTTTCCTGTAATCTCCAGATGTGTCACCCTATAAAAGAGAAGGAAAGATGTACAAATTGTTTCTCTGCAGATTATCTAAAAAATCCCTGCAGGATATATACTGCATATACATACACATATACACACACACACACACACACCTTTAAAAAATCCCTTTTCTTGCCATACCATTAGACCAAGTACAGTAGAGAAAAATAATTATTTTCAACCCCAGAGATGACAGTTCCTAAATAATGATCATTAACCACTTAAGGACTGGAAGGATTTGCCCCATTAATGAACAGGCCATTGTTTTGCGATACTGTGCTGCGTTTTTTTAATTGACAATTGCGCGGTTGTGTGATGCTGTACCCAAACAAAATTGTTGTCCTTTTTCCCCCCACAAATACAGCTTTCTTTTGGTGGTATTTGATCACCTCTGTGATTTATTTTTTTGCGCTATAAACAAAAAAAGACTGACAATTTTGAAAAATAAAAAATATTTTTAGCTACAATACATATCCCAATTTTTTTTAAAACAAAACAAACATCTCTTCATCAGTTTAGGCAGATATGACATTGCGGTGGACAGATTGGACACTTTTGACACTTTTTTGGGACCACTGACTAAAAATAGCCACTGATTACTGTAAAAATGTCATTGGCAGGGAAGAGGTTAACACTAGGGGGCAATCCAAGGGGTTAAATGTGTGTCCTAGGGAGTGTTTTTAACTGTGGGGGGATGGGACTGCCTGGAGGAGGAGACCGATCACTGTTCCTAATCACTAGGTACAGCAGATCGGTCTCTCCTCCCCTGACAGATGACCGTTCTGTCTCTCTCAGGAGCGATCGCTGGTGTCCCGCGGACACCTGCATAGGCTCAGGTGTCGCGGACGCGTTCCCTAGAGGTCTTAAATTGGCCGACGTACCATGATGGCGATTCGCCCAGAAGAGCCAACCTGCCGCAGTATAACTGCTGCAGTTGGTCCTTGAGGGGTTAAGCAAGGTTCATAGTGTCACAGATCAGCTGCGGAGCTGATCTGTGTCTTACCTATACTGCTGTAGGTCGGCTGGCACCTGTTGTTCCACAAGCTTGTGTTCAGCTCTGCTGCACTCAGCAGCTATGGGTGTCGCCGGCTTCATCTGTGGCTTAATATATCCTTCCTTCCTGCTACTTCATGTCCAGCCTCACATGTGCCTCACCATTTAAATTGCACTCAGCCCAGTTTCTGGTTGCTTGAGCAACACTTGTTTCAGAGCTCCCTGCCTGTAACCTACTTAACCAGACTTCTTGTGTACCGAATCGGCTAGTCCTCCTGCTTACGTTGTCTGCTGCCCGCCCCGACCTTGGCTCGATATCCGGCTCTTCTTTTGCTTTATCCATCCATCCATCCCTCTGAGTCTTCTGGTACTCTCCTCGCGAGCAGGGTGAACCTAGGGGTCGTGACCTGGGGTCAGCACGCACCTAAGCCCAAACCCTCGTTAGGGGGTCCCTGGCAGAATACCGGCTGGCCCTTAGATTCCACGCCCTGGGGATCCCGTGTCATCTGCTCGCCTGTGGGCTCACTTCAGTACCATTGTGACACATAGAACAGACTCACAATGTAATGGAAGTTTTGGAACATGATATAAATTTAAAGATAAGGACTTATTGTGCATATGCCTTTATGTACTGTGCTTTACCATCAATTATGCTATGCAGCTTCTGGGTTAACAGAAAAGAACATGTGCAGTTACTATCCAGTTCTAGTTTTTACACTGCACTGCTGTGTGCACACTTCAGAGTAATGTGTTAAAGAGGTTGTAAACTTTTCACTGGGAAGTTGTACCTATAGGTAAGCCTAGAACAAGGCTTACCTATATAGTTATGGTAAACATCTCCTAAATGTGCGCCGTTCAGGGGATATTTACTGTTTACTGTGCCAATGAGGTCATCGGCGCATGCGTTCTGAAGGAACAACCTCCCGTGCCGTTTTTTCAGGCGAGTGTGCCGTGACCAGCGGCCCCCGCGCATGCACGGAAGTGACGTCACGTGGCTCCGGCCAGTCACAGAGCCTGCAGCCCAGTAAGAAAGACGGGCGAAGATGGATGCGGCCTGTAACGGGGATTGACAAGCACATTATGCCTTTACTTTGCAGGGAAGAAGAAAGGAAGAAAAACCCACCAGGGTTTTCTTCCTCTTTAATAGCAATGCATAAAGAGGTCTTACCGTGATATCTGTGTACACCGACTTTCCATACATCCTCTTGTACTCCTGGCGGATATCCAGCAAATCTACTTCGCTACGGGACACCATGATACGAATCAGGGTTTTATCTTTTGTCCCAGCACCCTTCACACAAAACAAAGAAGAGTCAGGCAAAAAAAAATCCTTACACACCACTGTCAACATGACAAAACCGTGGTATACTATTTTCCACACAGCATTGTCACATTTCTCATTTAAATAAAACATGTTTTCTTATGCATAGCTAAAATGCTAGGAAATCAAGTTCCTGTATAGATAATATAAAGGTTCATAAGGGAGCTGTTAGATGGTAATAAACAGTTGAGGATATATGTGCTCCAATGAAGGATGTTGTTTGTTTGGAATATATTTGTGTGACTTACCTTCATTGCTTTGTTGAGTCGTTCTGCAAAGAATGCTGGCGTGTTTTTAAGGCATTTTACTGAAAAAAACAAAGTATGCTCAATCAGTATCCTGAATGGAGTTCTATGCTAAATGTGTCATGGTTATTATAGCCTTTTATATTCAGAGTTATCTGGTAACCTGAAAATGTGTACATGCCACAACAAATGACACGTTGTACATATTCGATATATATTTTATTACTAACAGGATTAATATTGTTGAAGCTGAAAAAAAATAAAAAATGAATACCTCTCTTTATTTACAAAGAGACTCTGTCACTGGGGGGCATTTAGAGGTGCACATACCTTTAGCAGTCCCCCCAATCCTTTCTGCCATGGCCAAAAGCCGGATCCTTCTGCCAACTTCCACCTGCAGATCAGACCCCTACCACCCTAGACAGAGACTCCTCTACTTCATCTGTATGTCAGTGACCCTTTGACAATGCTTATATTACCACCCTACGCACCTCGATTTTATATATGATTTAATACAAGTTTGAAATGTAATTCTGAAATTACTTTATTGTCCATTTTACCGACAGACAACAATACAGGTGCCTCATAAAAAAAAAAAAAAAAGAGTCCTATATTTTTCATACTGTGGTGATTGAGCACAGCACAAATAAAATGGAAGATTATCTGTGAAAACAGAACTTTGATAAACTAAAACCTTCATTCAAATGCATGTCCATTAAAAAAAGCAAATATTATATAGAATACATCAGTAGCATATCTATTTATTCTAACAGTGTGTCCAATGATCATTCCTTACCTTGAGAAAAGAAAAAAAAGAGAGACACAATATATGTAACAAAATAAACACAACAGCAATGAATGGTAAGAAAAATCTCACACTAAGGGCTCGTACACATAGCCTTTAAATTGCAACGCTTGGCTCCTATTGCCGCATACCAGCCAAGAATCCCACTAAACACCTGCCCTGAATGTGGCTCAGTACAAATATGTACTGCATGTAATGTTCAGGCTGCTCTGAATGTGGCTCAATACAAACGTGTGCTGCTTCTATACTGCATGTAATGTTCAGGCTGCTCTGAATGTGGCCCAGTACAAACGTGTGCTGCATCTACTACTGCATGTAATGTTCAGGCTGCTCTGAATGTGGCCCAGTACAAATGTGTGCTGCGTCTACTACTGCATGTGATGTTCAGGCTGCTCTGAATGTGGCCCAGTACAAATGTGTGCTGATTCTATACTGCATGTGATGTTCAGGCACTCTAAATGTGGCTCAGTACAAATGTGTGCTGCGTCTAATACTGCATGTGATGTTCAGGCTGCTCTGAATCTGACTCAGTACAAATGTGTGCCGATTCTATACTGCATGTAATGTTCAGGCTGCTCTGAATGTGGCTCAGTACAAATGTGTGCCGCTTCTATACTGCATGTAATGTTCAGGCTGCTCTGAATGTGGCTCAGTACAAATGTATGCCGCTTCTATACTGCATGTGATGTTCAGGCTGCTCTGGCCATTTGCATTCAGTGGCCATCTGTACAAGCCCTTACAGAACGCTAAGCAACATTCATAAAGCCAGCTCCAGAAAACAGAATTGCCCTTTTTTTTCGTCAAAACTGCATTTCTCTAGTTATAAAAACTGATAATTTGGACACTGTTGCAGTATCCATGCTAAATTTAAACAAGATATTGCCAGAGAGGGGGAGGGGCGGGTAAGTTCCATATATAGATACTGTACATATAGAAGTGCCAAAGCCAACAGCAGCCTCAGGTGCTAGATATAAGCCTCAGAAGTTATAACTGCCAGGAGAGATTCATTTTAAAATAAAAATATAATGTTCTATAGCTTATACAACAGGAATGCAAGGGCTAATAGCCAGCATACAAATGACCTCCGTGTTCTAGTCACATACACGTTTTTCATTACTAAGAAAAGATGAATATAGAAATGATGTATCTTTTGGATCAGTGCTGGCTTTATAAAGGCCCCTCAACATGTCACTACAACACTGCAAAATGGATCCAAAGTGATGTGAGTGAGCTCGGAATTACCAGGCATCTTCAGGAAGCTTATAAATAATTAAGGAAAAAGGAGAAACAATCCACATTAGCATCAACAAAAGCTGCAAAGAGATCAGCAACAACACCAATAGAAGAAATCAGAGTGCACAATAGAATGCTGATATTATACAGAAGGTAACCAGCCCATAATAAGAATTGTATAACATGTGCACACAGGACAATGTAGTTATAAAGAGACACAAATTCCAGACATATGGCCAAAAGCTAAGTTTGACTGGCATTCCACGGCTCTGCAGAGTATTCGGGACATCAAGTGGCAATGTGTAGAACTAGGTCAAGCCACTTACCTACTGCAACCATTCCCCTCTCCAGATCCCCAGACATTTCCCGGCAGATGCTCTTCTCCAGCTCTCTGTTGTACGTTCTCTGATATTCATAACACACTAAAATAAAATAAAAAATTACATTAATTTGTTTTATAACTGTAATATATTTTCTACTCTACAATAGTGATAATTGATCATCATTGTTCACAACTAGATTGCCGAGGTCTTGTGTGTGGTTTCCCCTAAAAGGTCCAACAATCTAAAATATCACACTCCTCTCATTTAAAATAAATGTGTCAAAAAAGAAAAATACCCTCACCCATCGCCCTCATCCTGAGCCAAGTACTCTCTGGTGTTTATACATACCTTACTGCTCTGATTCCTCCTATATATAAAGATGTGACATGTCTCTCTACAATGGCTTTGGGTTCCTCCTCCCCTCTACTGAATTATCGTGCGTGTTCTCTCCCGAACCCCATTCTGTGTGTCCAGAAGACACACAGAACGGGTCTCAGCCCCACTCCCTCCTCACTCGCTCCCGCTGCTGTCTCTCAGCCATTGAGGAGGCAGAGAGCAGCAGCTATTTTGCACATTGCTGTATTGAGATCAGGCTCAGGTAAGTATTTGTATTGCTCAGGTAATTGTGTATATACAGGATTTATATAGCGCGAACAGTTTGCGCAGCTATTAACTAAATCAAGGCAGACATTACAGTTACATTACAATTTGGTACAAGAGGAATCAGAGGGCCCTGCTCGTTAAAGCTTACAATCTAAGAGGGAGGGTCAATTGATTCAAAAGTTAACAGCTGTGGGGGATGAGCTGATGGAAAAAGTAAAACAGTGTACTAGTTAGAAGCAGGATAGTTTAGTTTTAAGAGAAGGTTTTTCAGGGATCATCTAAAGATGGATAGATGAGGGACAGTCAGACAGATTGGGGAAGGGAGTTCCAAAGGATGGGAGAAGCTCTGGAGAAATCCTGGAGGTGAGCATGGGAGGAGGTGACAAGGGAGCTAGAGAGCAGGAGGTCTTGGGAGGACTGAAGAGAGCGGCTTGGTTGGTATTTTGGGACTAGGTTGGTGATGTAGCTGGGGGCGGAGTTATGGATGGCTTTGTAAATTATTGTTAGTTTGAATTTTATTCGTTGGGTGAGTGGCAGCCAGTGGAGGGGTTGGCAGAGAGGGATGGAGGACACTGAATTATTGGTAAGGTGGATAAGTCTGACAGCAGCATTCATTATGGACTGAAGGGGGGATACTGTATGTAAAGGTAATCCAATGTGGAGGGAGTTGCAGTAGTTGAGGTGAGAGATAACCAGGGAGTGAACTAGAAGCTTGGTGGTGTCATTGGTTAAGATGGGGCGTATTCTAGAGATGTTGCAGAGGCTATGGTGGCATGATTTGGACAGGGATTGGACATGGGCCTGAAAAGGAAAGTTCAGAGTCTAGGGTTACCCCTAGCACCCTGGCATGTGGGGATGGACTGATAGTTGGGCCATTGATCTTGACAAAGAAGTCAGGAGAAGGGGCACGTGGGGAGCTCGATTTTAGATACATTCAAATGAGGAAGTGGAGTGACATCCAAGCTAATATGTCTGTTAGTAAATCAGTGATGTGTGAGGAGATTGATGGGGTGAGCTGAAGAGGGATAGATTTGGGCATCATCGGCATATAAAATAGTTGCGGAAGCCATGGGAGGCTATCAGCTGACCCAAGGAGGACGAGTAGATCGAGAATAGCCCAACAGTAAGAGGAGTTGTAGCGGAGGAAGTGGAGTTGTAAGGGACACTAAAAGGTGTGGTGAGATAGGTAAGATTCGAACCAACGGAGAGCGCAGCCGTGGAAACCAAGCAAATTGAGCTTGAGGAGAAGGGGGTGGTCAACTGCATCAAAGGCAGCAGAGAGGTCCAAGAGTAATAAAAACTGTTGGTTTTAGCTGTTAGCAAGTCGTTTTTGTGAGTTTTAGGAGAGCAGTTTCTGTGGAGTGCTGTGGACGAACTCCAGACTGAAGGGGATTAAGAAGGTTATTCTCAAAGAGGTAGTCGCTCAGTCGGTTGTAGACTAAATGTTCAAGGAGTTTGGAGGCAAAAGGGAGTAGGGAGATGGGTCTTAGGTTGTTCAGATTGGTGGGGTCCAGTGAGGCCTTTTTTGGTATGACTAGTTTGGAGTGACTAGTGACTAGTGCATGTTTTAGAGGGTTGGGGAAGATGCCAGTAGAGAGGGAGAGGTTGAAGATATGAGTTAAAGAGAATGCATGAAGGTAAAAACCTTCTGCCTTTAGAACCAATTCCCAGCACTGTCACAGGGGAGCAGAAGGCATGCCATTTAGTAATTGCGCACAATACACAGCACTTTCAATTGCTGGCTGCGGGTGCAGCAATGGGGATCTAAGTGGTAAGGTAACTACTGTAATGCCGCGTACACACGACCATTTTTTTAGTCTGGAAAAATCTCATTTTTTCTCTTTGACGAGAAAAACGACCGTGAGTGGGCTTTCCATCATTTTTCCCGACGAGAAAAACGGCAAGAATCACGACGAGAAAAATTAGAACATGCTCTAATTTTTCTCGTCGTGATTCACTGCATTTTTTTCCCCCCATAGGGAAACACTGCCAGGGAGCCTACACACGGTCTTTTTTCTCGACGAAGAGAAAAAATGTCAGGAAAACCGGCCGTGTGTAGGGTCCAAGCCGTTCCTCATTTTTCCCGTCGATTTTCTCGACGGTGTTTTCACCGTCGAGAAAATCGATTGTGTGTACACGGCATAATGGTACAGACATCAAAGGGTCTATAGCACAGACTAGGGTGGCTTTATTTTCACTAAAAAATGCCCTATGCTGTGATCACCCTTTTGGGTCCCAGAGATTAGATCCAACAGCAAAACAAAATGGCCAACACAAGAGGTCTATTTGTAGCACTATAATGCTTCCAATTCAGCCGTCACAAGAGCAACATCACTGATTGGAGAAAACATTTTACAAAAAAAAAAAAAAAAAAGTATAGCAGTGTACACTGTTACAGCAGGAAAAGTTCCAACATCAATGTAACATTTCAGGTCTAGGACTGACCATTTTCCGATAGCTGTGGGCTTGGAAATCAGTCATACAAAGATCTGAAACACTACAATAAAGTTGGAGCGATTTCTGCTTTAATAGTAGGTGCTCCCATAATTTGTGCTGGCCATTTTATGTTGCTGGTCCAAGCAGTATGACATATCTGCAATGATTATCTGGTGGAGCTCTTGAAATACAACAACAATACAGAGATAATCACTTTGCTATCTAAATGGGTTTTACATTTTAATCCTAATATAAAAGTGATCGTGAAATAAGGCATACAGCTTCAGAACCAAACTTGACTTATTTTGCTTAGTTTACCTAGGTGAGTATCTAAAAAGTATTCTTGGGTGGGGTTACAGCTTTAGGCCTCATGGACACTGGACGCTTTGACAATCTCTTCTAGACAACTTTAATCCTGGCAGGGGTGTTTGGCAGAAAAAAAAAAAAACACTTGGTGTATGTAAATTTGTGTAATGCATTTACACGTCAAGCGCTTGGGCGTCAATTCATTTCATAATAATTTATTCTGGCCATTGAAATTAATTCTCAAGTACTAAATGTGCTTAGTGTTAACTGGGGTTTGGGAGTCGAAGGTCTCCAGCCAGTCTAACCAGCTACTTATACACCTATTTTAGATGGCAGTGATCAGGTAATTAGATCAACTCATTACTACATGGTTGCAATTAAAGAGAAGGAAGTCATCCAATTCATGAAAAGGAAGTCATCCAATTCATATGGCATTCTGTCACTGCTACTATGAGCAGAAGCTGTCATAATCTCACATTGAGGATGATAGCATGTCATGTCTAAGAAAATATGTTGCAGGAAACCACAGTGTTTGTAAATGTCAATACATTTTTATTGGACCATGGCGGTATTTGGTTAGTGGATTCCGTTTTCTTTTCCTGTGTGTACAGACATTCTGTGATGTGCCAGTTTGTAGTATGAGCAACTTTTGTATAAAAGGTAAAGTATATATTTTTTTAATTTTGAATATAGCAGTAAAGAGTTAGCATAGCTGTCAAGTTTTCATTGCTGTCTGTGTCCCTGCTGGAGAGATTCGCCCTCTAGATTTGTCTTGTCATCACTGTCACTGGGACTAAAAGAGTAGGAAAATCCAAAAATGTAATTTACCATCACAACAGGAACAGACACTTGAGACAACTAAGAACGGATTTTCCTCACTTTGGAGATATTTCTTCTATCTTCATATTGTGACTATGGGACAGGAGGAGAAATCTTCCCAAGAAGTGAAAAAAAAAAAAAAAAAAACTGACAGAGCTTTAAATTCCTACACTACTTTATCAAAAACTTAAAAAATAAGAGGTTTTGGATTTAAATATGCTTTACGAATTATTGGACAGTAAAAGATCACACGTTCATGTTCAGACACAGTATAGACTACACATATTCTGAATGAAGCTGAATGGATTCTGAATGAAGCTGCCCTGCACTGGTGCACTACTGGATTGCCTTCACACTAACCAGAGATTTTATCATGGAAATACTTCCCCAGCATTTGGTACACACATTTCTACACAATTCTATAATGTAAACTGTGCTAGCCTTCCATTGGAAACCAACTTTTTAAACCAGTCTTTCTTTCTCGTACATCACGGGACACAGAGCGGCATAGTCATTACTATGTGGGTTATATAGATACCTTCAGGTGCTGGCACTGGCAACTTCCAAAACCGGAAGTACCCTCCCCTATATAAGCCCCTCCCATCCGGGAGCACCTCAGTTTTTTTGCCAGTGTCTAAGGTGTTGGCCAAGAAGTAACATGTGTTTTTCACTGAGCTTGCGTACAGGTTCTTTTGGGCCTCAGTAAGCTATTCCGGATCCGACCAAAAAAGCTTCATAGCTAAACGGTCGGTACCTGGGCCTTGCAAGAGAAGAGCAAGGTTTTGCCTGTAATGCCTCTCTTAGGAGGGCTGGACCCTGGGATCCAGAGCTCTGGTCATACCCACGACCAAGATGTTTTCTGTGCAGGGTGCTATACAGGTCCAGGGGAGTGGAATCCTTGGGAACCCGGTCCCTGAAGGTTTAATTACAATGCCTGCCGTGATAGGTGAAGTTTGGGCTTCTGTGGACCAAACAGAGTCCTGCGGCGAGGAAAAGGTAAGTGGGGGCCCTCAGGAACTTGGTTCTATTGAGGGACCCCCAAGCCTATTTTGTCTTTCTGCCTGTTACCTAAGGTATTCCCGCTAATATTCTGTGTATGCCTGTTATGACTGAGAAAATGTATAAATTTTAGTAGTAGGCAAGAAAAAAAAAAAAAAATGTAAGACCGCGGTACCTGTGTTAGACACTAGAGGCCGCTATGGTTCTTTTTCTTGTAATGTGGATTTTTTTCTTCCAAAATCAAATCCAGGCAGTTGGTAAGTTCTCTGCTGGGAAGCTGTCTCCTCTGCCCTGTTGCTGCGCTCATCCATCCCCGGGCCCTGCGGCAGGGACCCTGGCTCCCATCTAGCTCCTTATTTTTTTTAAAAAAGGCGCCGAAGGCGCACGTGCCCGCGCGCGTGCACGTGCCTCTATATATAGAGGCGATCTGGAAAAAGGGGCGGAGCGGGTGGATGACGCTCGGTGTGCGCCGCGGCGCTACTGCGCATGTGCGGGCGTCCAGCGTGTTTTAAAGCACAATCATAGCTGGCTATTGAAGTGCACAGACAGAGCTAGCAACAGTATAAAGGCACACAGAGGCGGTTGATGCAGGCATCCCCTAGAAAGGCACTTTAGTAGACACCAACTGTTATATAGCAGCAATTGTGCTAGACTATTCTCAGTAAAAGTGGTGTATTACGGCTGGAATACCTCAGCTTTAGGCTTAGGAATATGCCGTACAGAAGCTCCGGAACTGAATCTTCCAGGAAGCGAAGGGGGTCTCATCGGGCTCTGAGGATCTTGGGCATGCTTCTGCTGCACCAGTCCCCCCTGAAGTTCAGAGGTAAGTGACCGTAGAGACCCCGCAGGGGTACTTGGTACTGTGGCTGTCCTCAGTTCACCTGCTCCTGTGTATGTAACAGAGGAGGTTTTTTCCTCAGCTCTGGGAGGATTAGAGAGAGATTGTCAACATTGATCGCTGCCTCCCTGTCAGGGAAAGCACGCCCGATCTCCGTCTCCTCCTTCAGAGTGCCTGTTAGCAGAGCAACAGTCCCATACAGGGATCGACCTGCCTGAAGGGGATCAGGATGAGGTTGATTCTGTTATAGAGGAATCAACAGTGGAGGAACCTTTTCTCAGCATCTCAAGCTGAAAGATTATGGGTTCAGTCTCTGACTAACATGGTCCGATCAGCATTTAAAAATGCACCTTGCGGAACCATCAACCACTACTGTATCCTCGTTGGGGTCGCTAGAAGTCCCCAGACTGTCTGTTCTTTTCCACTTCACCCTTTACTGAAAGGGCTCATTTACCAGGATTGGGAACATCCTGAGAAAATATTTATTCCCCCCAAGAGATTTCCGGTGGTCTATCCCATGGAGGATAAGTTCATCAAAAAATGGAAGGTCCCTACAGTGGACGCAGCCATCTCTTGTGTGTATAAATCACTGACATGTCCAGTGGATAATGTCCAAATGTTCAAGAACCCAATAGATAAAAGATTGGAGTCCTTATGAAAATCTGCTTCTTTCTACAGCAAGCTTGGTGACACAACCAGCAGTGGGGTCTGCTAAGCAGTGAAGGATCAGTTGAAACAGGTCTTGAGGGACTTGACAGATCAGCAGGCCCTTGCCCTAGCTGATCTACCTAGAGCCTTAGGCTTTGCGGTTGACGCCATAAAGGATTCAATCCATCAGGCCTCCCGCCTTACGCTGTCTGTAGTACATATGCGTAGGCTTCTATGGCTCAAAAACTGGTCTGCTGGTCTGCTGAAGCTCCCTGTAAAGAATGGCTGGTTAGCGTCCTATTTCATGGTGAACGCTTATTCAGGGAAGACCTGGACAAATATATCCAGAAAATTTCCAGCGGTAAAAATACACTCTTGCCGGTTAAAAACAGAGTTAGAGGTCCCTCTTTAAGAGGCCTGCTTCTCCAGTCCCTGGGGCATCGGCTGTGTAACAGTTCCGACGGCCTCCTCGGTCAATTCCCGGGGGTAAAAAACAGGGACAATCGCAGGGTAATGAGAAACCCTGGGTCAGGGGAGGTACAAAACCTCCCCCAAAGTTAAATTCATTGAAGGGTTGCCCCCACTCAGTCGGGTGGGGGGAGGACTCCAGTTGTTCGCAAGAGACCTGGCGGGACACGATCAAAACAGATAGGTGCTCTCCGCAGTATGTTTGGGATACAGATTGGAGTTAAAAGACTCTTCCCATTTTTGAGGTCAAACGTGCCAAGGGATCCCCGGAAGAGAGAGTCCCTCCTGTTGGCACTAGAACAACTATTGCTCCAAGGAGTAATTATGGAGGTTCCCCTGGAAGAATGGGGGTTCGGGTTTTACTCAAACCTCTTTACAGTCCCGAAGCAAACGGGGACGGGAGGCCCATATTAATTCTAAAAGGGCTAAACAAATTCCTGTATATCAGGACTTTCCGATGGAGTCGATCCGATCGGTGGCCACTGCCCTACAAGGGGAGGATTGGTTAGCCGCGATCGACATCAAAGATGCTTATTTGCACATTCCCATCTTTCCAGTCCACCAAAAATTTCTACGCTTTGCAGTAGAAGGGCGCCATTTTCAGTTCAGAGCCTTACCCTTCGGTCTGGCCACAGCACCACGAGTGTTTACAAAAATTCTGGCCCTTTATTGGCCAATCTAAGAACACAAGGTGTAATGATAATGGCATATCTAGATGACTTGTTGCTGATAGACCACTCAGTGAAAAAACTAGACGTGGTCGTTCACAAGACAATCAAGTATCTGGAATCTCACGGTTGAATTATCAACCGAGACAAGTCAGCCCTAAAAACCAGTCAAAAGTCTGGAATACTTGGGGCTAAGGTTGGATTCAGGCCAGAGAAAAATATTCTTGCCTCGAGGAAAGGTGTTGTCTTTGAAAGATTTGATCCACTTAGTGGGTACAAAAAAGACAGCCGTCCATACGCCTGTGCATGAGGCTGCTGGGAAAAATGGTGGCATCATTCGAAGCAGTACCCTACGGTCAATTCCATTCAAGGAATTTGCAAGGGGCCATACTGTCAGCCTGGAACAAAAAAGTTCAGGCCCTAGACTTACAATGTCCTTGTCCCCTTCCGTTCGCAAGAGCCTCCGTTGGTGGTTGGTTCCCCAGAATCTGGAAAAAGGGAAATCCTTCAGTCCGATTTCTTGGAAGGTGGTCACTACAGATGCCAGCCTTATAGGCTGGGGAGCAGTACTGGAGCAATGGTCTCTCCAGGGCAGATGGTCGGATGCAGAAAAGGCCCTGCCCATCAATCTCTTAGAGATACGAGCAGCCCGGTATGCCCTAGTAGCATGGACATCCAAACTCCAAGGGTCCCCTGTCAGAATTCAATCAGACAATGCCACAGCAGTGGCATATATCAATCATCAGGGGGGCACCAGGAGTCGTGCAGCCCAGAGGGAAGTAAATTACATCCTGAAATGGGCAGAAAGATATGTCCCAGCCATATCTGCGGTATTCATTCCAGGAGTGGAGAATTGGAAGGCGGACTTTCTAAGTCGCCAGCAATTATGCCCAGGGGAATGGTCCCTTCACCCCGAGGTTTTCTGGACAATATGTCAGCGGTGGGGAACACCGGATGTAGATCTTCTAGCATCCAGATTCAACGCAAAGGTGGACAGGTTTGTCTCTCGGACAAGGGATCCCCTAGCTTGCGGCTCGGATGCCCTAGTGTTCCCTTGGGATCAGTTCAAGCTGATATATGCATTCCCACCGCCACAATGGTTACCTCGATTACTCCGCAGAATCAGGGTAGAAAAGAAACCAGTGATTCTGGTGGCTCCAGCGTGGCCCCGAAGAGCGTGGTACGCGGAGATTGTAAAATGTCAGTGGGGAGTCCTTGGACTCTCCCACGTCGTCCGGACCTGCTTTCGCAAGGACCGATATACCACTCTTCCTTACCAGCCCTAGGTTTGACGGCCTGGCTATTGAAGTCCACATTCTAAAAAAGAGAGGGCTCTCTAATCCTGTGGTATCTACCATGATCAATGCCAGGAAGCCGGTATCCAGGCAGATCTACTATAGAATCTGGAAGGCGTACATCGCGTGGTGTGAGGCCAAGAAATGGCATCCACATAAGTACGTAATAGGTAGGAGTCTGGACTTCCTACAGTGGGCTGTAGATAGGAAGCTTGCCTTGAGTACTATCAAAGGTCAGTTTTCGGCCTTGTCAATATTTTTTCAAAGGCCCTTGGCTTCGCATTCACTAGTCAAAGCCTTTAGACAAGGAGTGATGCGTATTAGTCCTCCGGTTAATATTCCCATATGTCCATGGGATCTAAACCTGGTTCTGTCGGTTCTACAGAAACAACCATTTGAACCATTACAGCATAGTTCCTTGGTTTTTCTCACCAGGAAATTGTTTTTTCTAGTAGCCAATTGTTCGGCTAAAAGAGTGTCGGAATTAGCAGCTATGCCCTGTAAAGAGCCATATCTGGTTATCCATAAGGACAGAGTAGTGTTACGTCCTCATCCAGCCTTTCTTCCTAAGGTGGTATCAAGGTTTCATTTGAACCAAGATGTGGTTCTTCCTTCTTTTTTCCCCAAACCTAGTTCGGTAGAGGAAAAGTTATTGCATTCTTTGGATGTAGTAAGAGCAGTTAAAGCTTATCTAAAAGCCACTGCTCAGATTCGCAGAACGGATACTTTGTTTATCCTGCCAGAAGGCCCCAGAAAGGGTCAGGCAGCGTCAAAATCTACTTTAGCCAAGTGGATTCGACAGGTCATAATGCAAGCCTATGGCTTGAGAAGGAGACCCCCTCCGTTCAAAGTTAGGGCGCACTCCACGAGAGCAGTTGGAACTTCATGGGCAGTGCATCACCAGGCCTCCCTGGCTCAAATCTGTAAGGCCGCAACGTGGTCTTCAGTACACACGTTTTACTAGGTTCTACCAGGTGGACGTTAGAAGTCAGGAGGATGTCGCCTTTGGGCGCAGTGTGTTGCAGGCCGCAAAAGATCCTCATGTCTGATAGCGCTCAGCTTATGTATGGTGTATCCCCCCCCTCATTGGGCATTGCTTTAGGACATCCCACATAGTAATGACTATGCCGCTCTGTGTCCCGTGATGTACGAGAAAGAAAATAGGATTTTGTATAACAGCTTACCTGTAAAATCCTTTTCTTGGAGTACATCACGGGACACAGAGCTCCCAACCCTCTTTGGGGACACTTATTGCTTTGCTACAAAACTGAGGTGCTCCCGGATGGGAGGGGCTTATATAGGGGAGGGTACTTCCGGTTTTGGAAGTTGCCAGTGCCAGCACCTGAAGGTATCTATATAACCCACATAGTAATGACTATGCCGCTCTGTGTCCCGTGATGTACTCCAAGAAAAGGATTTTACAGGTAAGCTGTTATAAAAATCCTATTTTTTCTCCCTAAATCCCATTAAGTCCCAGAACATTTTTCTTTTTTTTATCAATTCATGTTTTGGTGTTGCACATTATATCCTCTAGGTTTTGGGGGCTACTGTAATGTATTCTACATTTTATTTATTTACTTTTTTAAAAAAAACAGTACTTTAATTTGGTAGCAAATTTGGATACATACATTTTTTCCTTGGTTTTTATTGAAAATAAATATTAATAAAAAATCGTAAACATGCATTTTCTGTAATTATTTCCAATGCAACATTGACTTAAGTGAGCACCCCTGTATATTCACAAAATATAATCAACAAAGTCTACCAATTTAAATGATATCAAATAAGTGTGACTTTTAGGTAATGTAGCAGAATAGTAAAGCTCAAAAATTAACGTATGCATTTTATTTTGCATCCACTGACACCAATGTTGGGGGTTATTTTTGCGTCCAAAGCCACCAATGTGGGAGGTTATTATTGCATCCACAGCCACCAATGTTGGGGGTTATTTTTGCATCCACAGCCACCAATGTTGGGGGTTATTTTTGCATCCACTTAAAACCAACGTTGGGGATTATTTTTGCATCCACTGACACCAATTCTGGGGGTTATTATTGTGTCCACTGACATCAATGCTGAAAGGTTTTACTACGTCCACTGACACCATCACTGCGGGTTAGTATTGCGTCCATGGACACCATCGCTGTTTTTTTTTTTTATTGCATCCACTGACACCAATGTTAGGGACCATCACTGCGTCCACTGACACAAATGCTGGGGGTTATTGTACTCCAACTTCTTCAGTGTCCATTGTAATAAGCTTCAAAAAAATGCAGTAGGACCAAACTTTCTGGGTGTTGAGGTGCCTTATAACCCATTCATTTTGAATAGGCTGCCCAACTTGATGCAATGAACTCAAATGCACTGGTATTATGCAGCCCTCTGGAAGTGTTGGAAGCCACAATTGAGATCATCTATAATTTTCAAGTTGACCACCACTGTCTTAGATGGACCAAGTATCCATATTATTACCACAGTATTACCAGGTAACCTTTCCAGCTACCGAGAGATCTTTAGCCTACATCAAATGTCTGCAGACAATTTTGTCTCCTGATATAGAAGCTTCTGTGATTCATGAAATCTGCTCCTATTACCTTTGCTAAATAAGGTTATAAATAAGAATTTGTTATTTTTTATTTGTCAAAACAGGGGTGCCTTTAATTACCTGCATTCAGATGTGCTCTGCTGCGTGTACAAAGAATGGCATTAAATTTTGACTCATCAGTCCCCAGGCGTTTTTCTCCTGCAGCATACAGCTCCTGTAAATATATTATTAACCTGTTAAAGAATAAATACATACAGTTGTGTTCATAAGTTTATATAGCCCTGGCAGAATTTGTAGGATGTGGCCATGTTTTTAAGGCCCCTTGCACACAGGATGTCTAGCCCCTGTGCGTCCAATCCCGGCTTTTTGATGCACCTAAGGAAACACAGGTGCACAGCCCTGCTGCATGGAGCATGCCAGACTTTGGTAGGCAGAAATACACTGTGGCTGCACAAAGCTAAACGCTGTAATGAGTGGTACTCTCAATTAGCACGCTATGGCGTCCCATACATTAGTCCCTGAACGTATGGGGGGCCTAAACGCAAGTACCATTAACCACTTGCTACCCAGGCCAATTCTGACACTTAGCTCCTACATGTAAAAAACATAATTTTTTTTTTTTGCTAGAAAATTACTCAGAACCCCCAAACATTATATATGTTTTTTTTTTAGCAGAGACCCTAGGGAATAAAATGATGGTCATTTATCGCGCACGGTATACTTGTCTTCTCTGCTCCCAAAGAACAGCACTTAAAAGGATGGTGGTCTCCTCAAAAGTGCCTTTTTATGAACTCCTCCTCTTCTTTAGTTCAGGCTGAAGAGTAGGAGTTCTCGAAAGGAGTCCTGTGACCCTGCACTTATGAGTGGACCATCATCCATTGAGTGCCATCCTTTGGGAGCCAGGCATTCTGTGTAGCTCTTCACCCATTAGCTGGCTCCACAGTAGTCCGGACGCTACGGTTGCTCATCCACCCAGCCTTCCCGGGATTGCTGTGCGATGCAGTGGGCTTTCTTTCCCTTGTACTATATGTGCTGTTTATATCACCTTTGTGAGTATATACAATTTCATTGTTTCACTAAAGCCTTGGATTTTACTACTACACTAGAGGTTTGCGCTGTGTATCTCAGCCTGCCAAATATTTTTGTTTCAGACGTTTTCAGGGTTCTCTATGTGCCGCTTGGTCTATTGTAGGCAGGCTACTTTGAGGCATTGGTGCAACAAAAATGGCTAAAATGTCTGGATCAAAGCTATTGTAAAAGATCTACTGAATGGCAGCAGCAAACCTAGTGTAGACAGGGGATACTGAGGCCAAAACGGCCTTTGCTTGTAGTACACGTGATGCAGTATACAGAAAATAACTACCGTATTTATCAGCGTATAACACGCACCCTAACTTCAAGAGGGAAGTTTTAGGAAAAAAAACTTTCCATAGCCCCCTGCGTATAACACGCAGGCGCAGTTTACCCTTTATTTTCAGGGTAAAAAAGTGAGTGTTATACGCCAATAAATACAGTAGCTTTTCAAGTTACGTACTGTTGTTGGATTTTATGTTTTTTGGGGGCGGATATTACTTGTGTTATATGATGCTCACCTGTACATCGCGTTGGACCAGGGACATGTCTACATTAGTGCTCTCATCTCTGTTGCCCTGTAAAGAAATAGAGCAAGTTTCCAATTTGAAAAAAACACAACTTGATATTGTAACTATATAAAAAAATAAAATGTAATATTTTGCAGATTACCAGTTCTTAGATAGTGGCTGCATTAATTGTTTTAGTCTCTTTTCCTTTTATATTCATCCAATAGTCCTGCTAATAGCACAAATTCTATCCCTGGGTCTCTACACTCATTCCCTTACTTATGTATCTATGGAGGGAACCATGGATCATGTCACACAGGCTGAACTTCAAACATGTCTGCCTTTGTTCATTTCCATTACATGGAGAATGGGGGGGGGGGGGTGGTATAAGATAATATTGTTTAATGCTTCTAGTTCAATGGTGTGAGTTGACAATGGAACTGTATTTTTGGCAATCAACAGGTATTTTTTATATTTGCTGAAAATATTTTTTAGCCTGAAAATTTTAAAACAAAAGCAGCCACCACATCTATTACTTTTTGGTTCTTTTTACTTAAAAGAAAACCCCTCAAATTTGTATACTGGCTACCCATGCAGTCCTGCCACACACATATTAATTATATGGCTGCCTGACAAGTGGACGATTATGATTTTGAACAATGAAATCCCTGTGTATAGCTTCCCTAGATATTGAATTACAGGCTCACATTTGACTATTTCCATCATATCAAATAATTATCTCACTGTCTTCTTCAGCGTATGAACAAACAAGAGGTCATTCCTGAGCCAAGTGTTCGTGCTTATGTCCGAATTAGGAGTTAAAAGTGATGGTGCAGGCAGCATCTGCCCTTTAAGGTCTATAGTCTTACCCATGAGGTGTAATAGAGTGGTCCCTCTCCAGTAACACAGGGAATCCGCAAAGTCAGAAATGCATATTGAAGATAGAAGGCTAGACAGACATCCAGAGATCACCAGCCATTATTTTAGTATTTATTCCAGTGGCGGCCGGTGGTAATTTTTTTTGGGGGGGCGGCAAACAGTAACACCCCCCCACCTTTTTCGGGTCTGGTGGACTTACCCCATCTATGGTAGGCAGTTCTTCTCCTGGGCATCACCGGTGGCTTTCCTTGCTTGGCGGCGGCAACGGCTTACCCTTCTCTCCACGGGCATCATGGTGGCTTACGTTTCCTCCCTATTCCTCGGCAGCTAATTGGGACTCTTCTCTTTTAGGTCAATCTGAAAACGGGTCTCAGACCTGCTTCTGATTGGCCGGATTGAGGATCAGCATTTCAATAGCGAATATTAATTCGCTGTTGTAACACCTGGGTGAGCTCCTGGCGCAATTCTCTGCGCCACAAGCCCACCCTATTTTAAAGCCTATTAGAGCCTCTGGCCCTAATCAGGTGCTTAAAATCCCCCCGCCCCAAAAAACCCTGCTGTAATTCACACGTCCGGCGTCCTGAAAGGGGACAGACGCATGAATAGGGGGTGGCGGTGTCCTGTCAAAATAGTGACCGTGGATAGAGCATGGGGGTGGTGGCCGTGGATAGAGGGGGCGGTGCATCCGGCACCCCTAATGGATGGGCCGCCACTGTTCATCTCATTGATCAAAATTTTAACAAAAGCTACATGTAAGTGTTAGGCACAATGGTTGTGGACTTTAAACACTATGCTAAAAACCACAAAGGCCCACAATTATAGCTGAGCCAATGATTTTATGGACTCAGTAATAACACTAAAACCAGTCACCAGTGCTGATATGATACAGGATATAAAAGTAGTCAGCTCTGTTATTCTAGGGTGGATGACATGTCATTCTAGCAAGAGATGCAATAAATACCATTTCTAGATTTTCTCTGTCAATAAGCAAATTGTACAATTACCTGACACAGTGAAACAAGTAGCCGCTCAAAGTGGCCAGAAGTATCACTCTTTAGTGCTTGCTCCAGGGTCTTCTTAAACTCTAAAAAAACACATAAAAAATTAAAAAGTCAAATTGTCATATAAAATCCTGATTCAAAACTGAGAATATGAGATTCAGATGCAACATGCCATTAGCCTTTCTGCTGTCCTCATTTATAAAGGGCCAGGCTTTAAAAAGGACCCTGTCACTACAAGGTTGATACGGAATTGAAGCCTGCCTGGAAAAGATGCTACATACTTACCTTTCTGGCAGTCCCTGTGTTCAGACTTTCCTGCAGGTATTCAACATTTCTAAATTTGTGAATACTTGATCCCCCTGCTGCATGTTGTATATTGATCTCACTGGCTCATACGTCATTGCAGGACAAGATGAACCACAGCAAATGAAGTGGACATACCCAGACACTTTGGCAAAACAAATATGCAGAGCCTGGCACATGGAATATCCTATAAAAATGATCAGGAGTATTGTCACTACATAAGATCAGTTATAGGGTGGCGGGGAGAGCAAGGATCCAGCCCATAGTTCTAGCTGTACAGAGATAGCTGTGGCAGAAAAGCTCCTGGTGGCAGAGCAGGCAGAGCTGTTAGTGGTGTGGAAAAATCCTGGATGGTGACCACTGAGCAGTGCAGGGCTGCAGTCTGACAGCATGCACGCTGTAAAGAAGTCTGGGGAACGTCTTCTGTATAGTCAATAGGGGGATGGCGGCTAGGCAATGCGTTTCAGAGGTGATCTCCATTCTCAAGCCTTATGCGTCTCCTAGCAACCATCCCTGCCTCTTGGCTACCCAGAAAAAGCTCCCCAGACCTCTCCACAGTGTGCGCAATGTCAGACTGCAGCCCCACCTTGCTATGCGGCCACCATTCAGGATTTTGCAACACCGCTGACCGCTCTCTCCGCTCTGACACCAGTTGTTTCTCTGCCATAGCGATCCCCGTACAGCTAAAGCCATGGGCTGGATCCTTGCTCTCCCCACCACCCTGCAAGTGATCTTATGTAGTGACACTACTCCTGATCGTTTGAGGATATTCCTTGCACCAGACTCTGATTATTTATTTTTATCTGGTATTGTTTATTAGGCTTTCTCCCAGCCATCTGATAGCCCTGGGTTGTGGGACTACCTATTTCACCTCCGTCATCTTGTCATCCTCCTCAAGAGTCTGATTGCACCACCCATCTATTGCTCTTGCAAATTTGTGATTATACCCAGAAGTGGAATCTGAAGACATGGCTGCTAGAAAAGCAAATATATAACATCTGTTTAGATGGGCACAGTGTTCATAAAGAGCAAAGCACTGATAATGATAATTAATTGCATGTATTGTCACTGTATTTATAAGATATAATTACTCACCTGTTTTGTATACACGGTTGATTTCATGTATCTGCTCATTTGTCCGAGATGCAAGAATTTCAATTAGACATTCCTCGTCTGTACCAGCACCCTGGTGGTAAAAAATTAAATAGTGACTCCTGTGCACTGAACTCCTGCTATATTCACAGGACAGAGATTGCCACTTACTTTTATTGCTTCATAAAGCTCATATGCATCATATAATGCTGGTGCTTTCATCATAGCCAGGATTGTCTTTTCAAAGTTTCCAGAGAGCTCAGACTTCAAGTCCTTTATCAAATCCTATCAACAAAGATGTAATAATACAGTTAACAGGAAAATTTAGAATACCTTTAGAAACTATGAATTTATGCAGTTACTTTTCCTTACAAATAATTAAAAACTGATCACACCACAAGTAAATATTGCCCCACTGAGCGACCTCCCCTTTGTTGACAAACCAGTACAACAAATCTGTGATTATTTGGGGAGCCAAATGCTTCTATGCAGTCTATGTCTGAACTAACCACGCCAATTGAGCTTGTATACGCTTGTAAGTAATTTGTATCCTGGGAACTACCATTTTAACCGCTAACTATTCAATGGATTGCTGTAAGTGTTTAGCAACCTTTTATCAAAATAAAATAGTTTTACACTATGTGAACCCCTTTTTTCTTCCTTATTAGTCACTTCTGAGAAACACCAGGGGTTTGTTTGGCCAGTCATGTTACCTTCCTTTCCGGTCTAACCACTGAGGGATTCGCTTTGAGTGCTGGATCATTATTTAAACGTTTGTCTAGACTACTATACCGCGGAGTCTAGAGATCTGGTAAGCTCACATCCTGTTTATTATCACGGTGGAGGTGCACCAGGTGGATATCCATCTAAACAATCACATTTCTTGTGTCCAAACATTACTTTAATTAGCTTTTTTTCCCATCTGTCACTATGCACTTTATGGACTATTTTTTTAATGATTTACTTTGAACTACATTATGTGTGTGTGTGTGACAGTAGGAGATGATGTCACTGTAAAAATAGGATTTTTTTCTCTGAGTTCATGGACGGACACAGCAGCATCTTGACATATGGGCATTATGCTCCTGTTAGGAGATTGACTAGGCAGAAAAACAGCATGTTAAGTGTTAAAACACATCACACAGTACAGTACCGCCCGGGGGGCGGTTCCCCCGGGTACATCCCCTCTCCCTGCATCATGCAGCTCAGTTCGTAAAAAAGCAGTACAAACATAAAAAAAGGAGGGGTGGGTGCTGTGTCCGTCCATGAACTCAGAGAAATGGATTTTACGGTGAGTATAAAAATCCTATTTTCTCTTCCGTTCATGGACAGACACAGCAGCATCTTGACATATGGGACGTCCCCAAGCAGTGTCTCAAAAACTAGGGGTGGGAAAACAGCATAAAACAAACCAGAGCTCCTCAACGGAGGAGTTGCAACCCTAAACAGCCGCCTGTAAAACCTTGCGGCCGAAGGAAGCATCTGAAGATGCACTCACATCAACCTTGTAAAATTTTAAGGAAATGTGAACGGACGACCAGGTCGCCGCCTTACACACCTGTGAGACAGACGCTTGATGTCGGAAAGCCCAAGAGACACCTATTGCCCTGGTCGAATGCGCCGTAACCGGGAAGGGAGGCGCCCGCCCTTTTAGGGCATAGGCCTGGATTACGATCTGTCTGATCCACCTAGAGATGGCGGCCGACGAGACCGCCAGACCCTTCTTAGGACCAACCACCGAAACAAACAGTGAGTCCGACCTGCGGGAACGGAGCAGTAGCAGACAGGTACCCCCGCAGAGCTCGGACAACGTCCAAGGAGTGCAATGCATCCTCTTTGGGATGCGACGGATGAGGACACAAAGACGGAAGTACAATGTCCTGATTGAGGAGAAAAGCCGAAACGACCTTAGGAAGAAATGAAGGCTGCGGACGCAGCACCACCTTATCCTTGTGAAAGATCAAATCGGGAGCCTTGCAAGACAAGGCCGCCAGTTCAGAAACCCGTCTGACTGATGTAATAGCCTTCAAAAAGGCCACCTTCTGGGATAGAGTCAGTAAGGGAATCTCCCTAATGTTCTCAAACGGCGGTCGATGAAGTCCTGAGAGGACCAGACTCAAGTCCCACGGAGGCAGTGGAGGACGTACCGGAGGGGCCACATGTCGAACCCCCGGCACAAAACAAACTCACCAGAGAGTGAGCTGCCAAGGGCAGTTGAAAGAAGACAGCCAAGGCTGAAATCTGCCCCTTAATCATACTAAAAGGCAAGTTTCTGGTCCACCCCACGCTGTAGAAACAGCAGGACCCTGGAAACCGCATATGCACGCGGATGCCACTTAATCTCTTCACACAGAGATGTAAGCCTTCCACGTACGATGGTAAATCATCCGAGAGGATGACTTCCGTGCCCTCAGCATGGTAGAGATCACCGAATCCGCCAGGCCTCGGTCCTTTAGAACCTGGCTTTCAATAGCCATGCCATTAAAGCCAGCGACTGTAAAGCAGGATGAAGTATGGGACCTTGCGAGAGAAGGTCCTTTCGCGTCGGCAGACGCCAAGGAACATCTGCTACCAGACGCACTAGGTCGGCGTACCAGGGGTGCCGAGGCCAATCTGGAGCAATTAGGATCGTTCGGATCCCTTCGGCCTCCACTCTGCGAAGCAGATGTGGAAGAAGCTTTAGAGGAGGGAAGGCGTAAAGTAGCCGAAACTGACCCCACGGTGCCACCAACGCGTCTGACGCGTCCGTCCATGGTTCTTTTGACCTGGCCACGAACCTCAATACTTTCAGATTGAGTCGCGACGCCAGGAGATCCACGTCTGGCTTGCCCCATTTCAGACACGGGAGCTGAAACACCTCCGGGTGTAGAGACCATTCTCCTTGGTCCAGCGCCTGGCGACTTAGGTAGTCTGCTTGCCAGTGTTCTACAGAAAAAAACAGAAAAGAGACGCCACTTAGTAAAAACTGTTTCACTTTAATAATACAATAGTATTAAAGCACTCACTCGTAAGTTGACTGTATGAAGCACATAGATGATCAGGTCTGTGGTCGTATTCCGCTAGCTAGCAGTCTCAGTGTGAGATGACCTCCTCGTTTGCTGTATTAGAAGCCGGGATAATATCCATGGTGGATGTTGCCGGATTGCTTGAGAAAGATGCGTGCGGGGACCTAGAACGTCTCTTTGCATTAAGCATCGAAACGCGTTGCATGCCGGTCCTGATGTCATCCCGCTGAACGTAGCATTGTGTCTCAAGTTGAACTTCCTGTTTGCGGTCCAGCCCTCCCTTTGGTTTTCTGAGAAGATCCTCCGGCAACATCCACCATGGATATTATCCCGGCTTCTAATACAGCAAACGAGGAGGTCATCTCACACTGAGACTGCTAGCTAGCGGAATACGACCACAGACCTGATCATCTATGTGCTTCATACAGTCAACTTACGAGTGAGTGCTTTAATACTATTGTATTATTAAAGTGAAACAGTTTTTACTAAGTGGCGTCTCTTTTCTGTTTTCATATGTTTGGAGTCTGGCTTCAGCTCCCTCAGCAAGGCTGCCCGGTTACCTTCCTGGACTGTTTTCACTCACACCTGAGCTCTTCGCATAGCTCATAGGACATTTTAGGTATATGTATATATGTATTGTCTTCTGATACACTTTAAGCGCCATTATTGTGATTTAATTTTGCCAGTGTTCTACGCCCGGAATGTACACTGCCGATAGAGCCGGCACGCTCCGTTCTGCCCACCTCCGGATGTGAGCGACCTCCGCTGCCACAGCCACGCTTCTTGTTCCTCCTTGATTGGTGGACATACGGCACTGCTGTGGCGTTGTCCGACTGGATCCTGACCGGACGCCCTTGTAGCCTCCGAGACCACTTGGAGAGGCACAGCCTGATCGCCTGAAGTTCCAGGACATTGATCGGCAGGCGGGATTCTTCCTGGGTCCATCGACCCTGGGCCGACTGAACCCCCCAGACTCCCCCCCCCATCCGGCAAGCTGACATCCGTTGTGATCACCGTCCAGTGAAAGGAAAGGAACGACTTCCCGGACCGAAGGGTTGGGGAAATCAGCCAACACACCAGGGAGGTCCTGACCAGGTGACTCAGCTGGATTTGACAATCCGGGGACGATGGGCATTTGTCCCAACGTGACAGAATTTCCCTCTGCAACACTCGAGTGTGGAATTGAGCATATGGTACCGCCTCGAAGGAGGCTACCATGAGACCCAGGACTCGCATGCAAAAGCAGAGCGACGACCTTTTTTGGGATGTAAACTGCTGCACTGCAGCCCGCAGAGTCTGCAGCTTCTCCACAGGGAGGAAGACTCTCGCCTCTGAGGAGTCCAGAACCAACCCCAGGTATTCTAGGCATTGAGACGGCACCAACACCGACTTCTAAATGTTCAGCACCCAGCCAAATTCTCGGAGGGTCTGACAGGTTATAGACACATCCTCCTCTAATTTTGAGCTTGAAGAGGCTCTCAGAAGATCGTCCAGGTAGCCCACAATAGCGATTCCACGCTGTCTCAGCAAGGCCAGAATTGGGGCGAGCATCTTGGTGAACACCCTCGGCGCCGATGCCAGACCAAAGGGGAGAGCCACAAATTTATAGTGGTGTTCCCCAACCGCCAAGCTCAGAATCTCTGATGCCTGGAGCATATGGGGACATGCAAGTATGCGTCCTTGATGTCCAAAGACGCCAGAAAGTCCCCCGGATGGAGGGCAGCGACAACAGAGCGAACTAATTCCATCCTGAACCTTTGCACTTTCACAAAGCAATCGAGGGCCTTGAGATCCAGGATTGGACGGACCCCGTCCTTTGGGACTACAAACAGATTTCAGTAAAACCCCTGAAACCGTTTCTCCAATGGTACAGGTACGATCACCCCACACACCAGCAGATCCTGAACTGCCCCAAACAGGGCCTCCCGACGACTCGGAGGAAGCTGGAGGTTGGAGGAAAAAAATCTGTTTGGTGGGCAAGAGAGAAACTCTATCTTGTACCCTGGGGAAACTACTTCGCAAACCCACCGGCCGGAGAGTAGAGACGTCCACCAAGCCGCGAAGACGGCCCCCCCACCCGAGCATCGGACGAGGACAGACATTCATGCGGACGCAGATTTGTCCGCAGGTTTGTTGGGCTTGCGAAACCAGGGACGCTATAGTCCTTCGGAGGCGCCTTAATGGCCTGGAAGCGTTTACCTGCAGCACTGGGCGGATGAAAAAAACGTTTGTGAGAGGTGAAGGAGGGCCCCTGCCTACGGTGTGGCTCCTTACTGGATTGTGAGCGAGCTATGGCCTCAGACCTCCCGTCTGCGGGGTCCTTGAAGGCAGGAGCCCCTACCACCGGAATCGTGGTCACTTTGTTTAGTCTGGATAACGGTCTGGTTTGGATTTTGGGGGGACCCCCACGCCGTTTTTTCGGCGTAGGGGTTCCCCTTAAAATCCATACCAGACCCAAGGGCCTGGTATGCCCCTGGAGGGGGAACCCATGCCGGTTTTTATTTAAAATTTGGCCTGGAGTTCCCGCTCAGGATTCATACCAAACACACTGCCTGGTATTGGCGGGGATCCAAGTTCATTGAAAGTCGGACATATGTCGGCTTCATATCGCAGTGCAAAGTCGGATCCAAAGTAGGACGGCTGTTGTGTCGCACAAGTGTGAACCCGGCCTTATACGACTTTCATCCTACTTTGCTCTGCGACATCAGTCCTACATTGATCCTACATTGGTTCGACATCCATCCGACTTCCATGAACAGGATACTACTTTGATCTGACTTTGTGCTAGTCTGACTTGTCCTTTGACCAATCAAAACAATCCCAGGATGAGATGAATTCCTTTTACTGCTGCTGTAATCACCATGTCGGATTTCAAAAGTCGGATGGTTAGGACAAGGATCCTACTTTGATCCGACTTCAATGATATTCAATGGGCTGAAGTAGGATCAAAGTCGGACCAAAGTAGTGCAGGGAGCATTTTCAAAGTCGGACCGACTTGTGTCGGACCAGTTAAGACAGCTCTCATAGGGAAACATTGATTTTCACACGTCATGCGACATGAGCTCCCAATGTTGGAGCGTTTGTCGGACCAGCGTGAACCCAGCCTAATGGTGTGACTAACTATATACCTTATTAGGAATTAAACCAAGGAACATATATATTGAATCATGCAATATAATGGGTCTACACAGCAATATAACAAGCACTTGAAATTGTAGTAAAAGGCACTAAATAAATATTTGCTTATCCAACTTGGATGTATTCCATAGTCATGTGAATCTATAATCTAGTTAAAAAATTTGATATAACCTGTTGTGTTTGGCAAAACACAACCTATTCAAGTGATCGGGAACACGCTGCAACCGCATAGTAATGTGCAGTTTTGGAATCAGGCAGCAAGCTCTCTGTTCAATGCGTCTGAAAAGCGATCCACTTCATATCACTTATTAGAGGGGTGGTAAACACCACACATGTAAAGAGCCCTAAAAATAAAGGGTCTAGCAGTCATTTTTATGTGAGGCCCATATCCGGATGTTGGGCCTTTGCAGTGGAGTGTAGTGAGGTACCCAATGGGAATTATGACAGCAGCGATATTATTTCGGATTCTTAATACAACATACAGGTTTTAACATTGGACTTCGTGAACACCAGCCTAAATGTACCATTTGCATAGCTACAGTTTTATAAAACAGTTACTGTAATATAGATGTGCAAAGTCAAGACTAACTCCAGAATTACCTTTCCATAGGCAGTTTTGAAGGACAAGCTGATCTGTTGCCTCTGTTTGCTTGACCGGCTTCCCAGACATTCAATGATGGCCTTCTCATCGGTTCCTAACATGCCAAGGGTTTGATTAGACATCAGTTAATGTGACATGACACTGACCTATGCTCAGTTTGTACTGTACAGTGCCTTGAAAAAGTATTCATACCCCTTGACATTTTCCACATTTTGTCATGTTACAACCAAAAACGTAAATGTATTTTATTTACACAAGTGGCACATAATTGTGTGAAGTGTAAGGAAAATTATAAAATGGTTTTCCAAATTTCTTTACAAATAAATATCTGAAAAGTGTGGTGTGCATTTGTATTCAGCCCCCTTCACTGCTCCATGAGATGTTCAAAGCTTGGAATATTTTTTTATGACCTAACCTGCTTTAACCCTTTCACTGCCAGGTCTGTACGTCATACGGACCTATAGAAGTGCCCGCAGGTGGCCAAGTCCGTAGCCACTAACTTCCACCTAAAACTACTTCCCCCCACTCTCCTTTACTAGCCCCTTCACCCCCTTCTTCCTCAGCATTGATTACCCCCCCCCCCCACACCCAATTTGACCCCCCAGCAAACCCCATCCCCTGCAGCTACCATACTTAGCCAGCATCCCTCCTCTTCCACTCCCGCCAGCCTCAGGTGCTGCATGGGGCTTGGGGGGATTTAGATGTGTCCTCACCATCACTGAGATCACCCCCCATACTCCTCCCACACCCCCGTTCCATGGCCTTCCCGAGCAACATCCCTCCCTCCCCATACAGCTTCTCCCTGCACTGATCTCCACAATCTGTCAGGCTGGGGAGCAGTGCAGGTTGGGGGTGAAGTTGGGGCTTGGTAAATGTGATTACCAAGCTCCCCCCTGTAGTAGAGTGGCCACAGGCACACAGATCGCTCCGAGATGTCCCACTGACTGCTGATATATATTAACCGCGAGTGCTACTATGTATCAGACTGTCATTTTATGAATGAATGAGGAAAGTGCTGTAGAGAAAAGGACTTTCTCTGTCTCAAAAAGAAACGGGTGTCCGTTTAGACCTCTAATATCGAACCAAAGACCCCCCCCCCCCCAAAAAAAAAATAAAAAAATAATATATATATATATATATATATAATAATAGGAAAATAAAACAAAACAAAATAGAGACCCAGTGACTTTTTTTGGGGGACGGCAACCCCCCCACCCTTGCGGTCCGCCTGCACGGTGGTGACGTTGCCCCCCCAACCCTCCGCGGTGACCGTCTTCCCCCGCACTTACCCTTCCTCGGGAGAAGCCGGAAGACAACAGCGAATATTAATTTACAATTGTCACAAGTGGGTGGGTTCGGGGTGCAATGCTCTGTACCCCGAGCCCAACCCTTTTCAAGCCAATTAGAGGCTCAGGCTCTAATCATGTGGCTTGAAAATAAAAATCTCATACAAATGTATGAGTCCAGCACCCTGCAGGGGGGCGGTGCCCCAGCGCCCCTAATGGACCGGCCGATCCTGATAAGACCCCTTTCACATGGAGCGGATTCTGTCTGCTGATCGCCGCTGAGCAGGCGGATGACGTGGAAGCAGTTAGCTATTCTCTATGGGGCGGTCAGATGGAAACGGACCGCCTGTCCAGTTCCATCGGATACCATCTGATCCGATCTGCTAGATGGATGTTTTCAGCGGACTGGACTGGATCGGATGCAGGGGGGGTGTAAACGGATACATGCCCATTTACATCAGCCTCTCCATAGAGAAAAATGGGTGGTCCGATAGGGCCCACCTAAAAGACGGAGAGGCAGATCAGATCGGTGTGCTTGTGTGAAAGGGGCCTAAGGCCTTGTTCACACAGGGCCTTACAGGGATACACAGGTGTTCCGTGCATCTCTGTGCCGGCAGTCCCATTGATATCATTTGGGATGTAGCACCTGCACAAACAGAGCTGTTAATCCCAATTTTACATCCATGTAGGTCCACATGCATGTCCCTGAGCACACACTGTCTGTGTTCGGGGTCATGTACCCACATCCACATGGATGTCAGATTGGGAACAGCAGCTATGCCTGTGCAGCTGTTGCATCCCAATTGACATAAATGGGACTGCCTGTACGGGGATGCATGGAACACCTGTGCATCCCTGTGAGTAAACATGGCCCCTCCATGGGCATACACTTTAGTATGCCACATGTAAACGAGGCTTTGGTAGCAATTTAGCAGGAATTTTGTAAGTTATGTTGTGTTTATGTGCACTATTAATGATTTTAATGTATTTTTAGTGAAAGTATTGTTTTGATAAACATTTGCGCAAATATCGAGCTGCCCTAAAAATCAAAAGCACCTTCTTTTTATTCTACTGGCCATGTGCTTTTAGAAAATGTATGGTTTGGGGGGGGGGGGGGGTCTTTTACTGTAAAAGCTGTAAGGGAAAAAAGGAAAGCCTCCAGATTTTCTAAAAAACGTTTGCGTACCTCCGATTTTCACTATTTAAAAAGGCGCAATTTAACCACTTAACGACCGCTCACTGTATATATACGTCGGCAGAATGGCACGGACAGGCACAATCACGTACCTGTACGTGCCTGCCTTCGTATGGGTGGGGGGTCCGATCGGACCCCCCTCCGGTACAGTGAGCGGCCGGGATCGCTTCGGAAGCGATCCGTGATGAGGGGGCCGCCATTCGATTCTGGCCACCCCATCGCGATCGCTCCCGGCGAATCAAATGCTTCCCTCTGCCTGTGTAGTGTTTACACAGGCAGGAGGAAGTGATGTCATCTCTCATGCGGCGCTCACATATACCGAGCGCCGCATGAGAGAAGACACAGAGGTTAGTGCACTTAACAGCACACTGACACCACACACATAGGCACACGATCGCCCCCCCCAGCCCCCAGTCACAGTGTCACTGATTGCAGTGACCATTTATTTACTGATCACTGCAATCAGTGACATTTGTGACTGTAAAAGTGTCAGGGCATAGTGTTTTAGGTCCAGTGTAGCCCCCTAACCCCCCCTAATAAAGGTTTAACCCCTTGATCGCCCCCCAGGTAACCCTTTTACCCCCTAGCACCGCTGTCACTAATCGATCGTTTTTCTGATCGCTGTATTAGTGTCGTGATGCCGATAGGTAGCCAGTTATTTTTTTTAGGTTCGCCGCAGGTTTTTATAGCGTCGGGTACCCCCATATATTACCTAATAAAGGTTTAACCCCTTGATTGCCCCCCAGGTAACCCTTTCACCCCCTTTTGCCAGTGTCACTAAGCGATAGTCGTCTGATCGCTGTATTAGTTATGCTGGTGCCGATAGGTAGCCAGTTATTTTTTTTTAGGTTCGCCGCAGGTTTTTATAGCGTCAGGTACCCCCATATATTATCTAATAAAGGTTTTAACCCCTTAATTGCCCCTAGTTAACCCTTTCACCAGTGATCACCGTATAAGTGTTACTGGTGACACTGGTTAGCTAGTTAGTTATTTTGTTATTTAGGTTCCCCGTCAGGTTTTTATATAGCGTCAGGTACCCCCATATATTACCTAATAAAGGTTTAACCCCCTGATTGCCCCTAGTTAACCCTTTCACCAGTGATCACCATATAAGTGTTACGGGTGACGCTGGTTAGTTAGTTTGATTTTTATAGTGTCAGGGCACCCGCCGTATATAACCCAATAAAGGTTTAACCCCCTGATCGCCCGGCGGGTGATATCAATTAGGTTTTAGTGTCAGAGAGGGTCTGCGTCGCCCCAGGCAGCGTCAGGTTAGGACCAGTAATGCTAACACCCACGCGTGAAGCATACACCTCCCTTAGTGGTATCGTATCTGAACAGATCAATATCTGATCAGATCTATACTAGTTTAGGGTTCCCAAAAATGCAGTGTTAGCGGGATCAGCCCAGATACCTGCTAGCACCTGCATTTTGCCCCTCCGTCCAGCCCAGGCCACCCAAGTGCAGTATCGATCGATCACTGTCACTTACAAAACACAACACACATAACTGCAGCGTTCGCAGAGACAGGCCTGATCCCTGCGACTCCAGTGCTGTAGGAGGTGATTTCACCACCACAGTTAAAAAAAAAAAGAGCATATATGCCGAAGCATGGGGGCAGCAGGGGCGGAGGAGCGATTTTGCTCCTAATGCCGCGTACATACGGTCAAAATTCCGACGGAGGCATGCCCGTGGAAAAGTCTGACCGTGTGTGCGGCATAACTTTTGCGGGATGATGCCCCCATGCTTCGGCATATATAAATGGTGCATGTATGCCCATCATTAGAAGTGGGTGAATGAAGGGAGGTATTCTAATGGTGGGTATACCCACCGATCAATCTCTTTTTTTCGTTCAGCCAACAGGCTGCATGAAAAAAAAGATTACAATACATGTCCAACAAGGACCAGCAACGTACTGGTATGTTGCTGGAATTTGAATGGTTATACCAGAATGATGCCTGCGGGTTTAGGTATCATCTTGGTATCATTCTTTTCAGCCAGCGGCCAACTTTCATGTAAAAGCAATCCTAGCGGCTAATTAGCCTCTGGACTGCTTTTACAAGCAGTGGGAGGGAATGTCCCCCTCCCCGGATATAAAAAGCGCCATTGGGAAATTGGGAAAGCATTTTATCACACCGATCATGGTGTGGTCAGATGCTTTGAGGGCAGAGGAAAGATCTAGGGTCCAATAGACCCCAGTTTTTTCAAAAAAAGAGTACCTGTCACTACCTATTGCTATCATAGGGGATATTTACATTCCCTGAGATAACAATAAAAATGATAAAAAATTTATATGGAAAGAACAGTTTAAAAATAAAATAAAACAGCAAAATTAATAATAATAAAAAAAAAAAAAAGCACCCCTGTCCCGCCCTGCTCTTGCACAATGGCGAACGCAAGCGTCGGTCTGGCGTCATATGGAAACAGCAATTGCATCATGCATGTGAGGTATCACCGTGAAGGTCAGATCGAGGGCAGTCATTTTAGTAGTAGACCTCCTCTGTAAATCTAACGTGGTACCCTGTAAAGGCTTTTAAAGGCTTTTAAAAATGTATGTAGTTTGTCGCCACTGCGCGTTTGTGCGAAATTTTAAAGCATGTTGTGTTTGGTATCTATGTACTCGGCCTAAGATCATCTTTTTTATTTCATCAAACATTTGGGCAATATAGTGTGTTTTAGTGCATTAAAATAAAAAAAAGTGTATTTTTTCCCCAAAAAATGCGTTTGAAAAATCGCTGCGCAAATACTGTGTGGAAAAAAAATGCAACACCCACCATTTTAATCTGTAGGGCCTTTTGCTTTAAAAAAATATATAATGTTTGGGGGTTCAACATAATTTTCTTGCAAAAAAAAAAAATGTTTTCATGTAAACAAAAAGTGTCAGAAAGGGCTTTCTAAGTGGTTAGAAGAGTAGATGTAAGCTTCCTAATGTTGTGTATAAAATGCCAGGACAGTTCAAAACCCCCCCAAATGACCCCATTTTGGAAAGCAGACACCCCAAGCTATATACTGAGAGGCATGTCGAGTCCATGGAATATTTTATATGTTGACACAAGTTGCGGAAAAAATAAATTTTTTTTTTTTTTTTTGCACAAAGTCGTGCCCTTAGAAATCCTTAAGGCGGTGCTTGGTTTTCGGGGTCCCGTACGCAGCTAGGCTCCTTAAAAGTCCCACACATGTGGTATCCCCGTACTCAGGAGAAGCAGCAAAATGTATTTTGGGGTGCAATTCCACATATAACCATGGCATGTGTGAGCAATATATCATTTATTTAGTGACAACTTTTTGTCATTATTCAATCACTTGGGACAAAAAAAAAAAATTCAATGGGCTCAACATGCCTCTCAGCAATTTCCTTGGGGTGTCTACTTTCTAAAATGGGGTCATTTGGGGGGGTTTTGTACTGCCCTGCCATTTTAGCACCTCAAGAAATGAGATAGGCAGTCATAAATTAAAAGCTGTGTAAATTCCAGAAAATGTACCCTAGTTTGTAGACGCTATAACTTTTGCGCAAACCAATAAATATACGCTTATTGACATTTTTTTTACTAAAGACATGTGGCTGAATACATGGTCCAGTGGCTCCACGCTTTGGCTTGTTGGGTCTGGCTCCCACAGGCTATCTAGCCCTATGAGCATATCACAAGCCCCCACTTTTTGCTGACACCCGACCAGCAGTGTACGTAAGCTTTCAATACGCAGGTAGACCAGGTGAGCACTGTAATTACCATCGTATATCTGGCATTATAAATATACAAAAATTTAATAATGTTGTAATTTACTGTACGGAATGTATATCGGTTTTATACTAATGACATATTTTTTTTGTGTCTTACATAATTAGATGCAAATGTAGATGGATGCAGCGCCCTGACGAAGCATATCTGCGAAACATGTTGGCTCCCTGCACTTCTATCCATCTATCACCACGCATCTAATATCGCATCATGGTCTAACTGTATCTATGACTATGTCATGTTTTAACTAATGCCTTTATTAAAATGTATTATTTTTCTAATTACCGTCTGAGTGCTTACATATAAACAGACACACGATCTCCATAACAGTTCTTTTCTGCTTAGAGAGAGCTCAGTCTCTCTCTTTATTCTTTCTTTTAAAAAAAATTGGGACTGGAGAACAGAGTCTGTTTCTGGAAACTGTCCAAACTTATCCACCTTATATATAATGATTTTAGTGTATTTTTAGCGAAAATTTTGCTTTGGCAAAACATTTGCGCAAATACCATGGGCCCTCAAAAATTAATAGCACCGTCTTATTATTCTACTGGTCCTATGCTTTCAGAAAATATATGGTTTGAGGGTCTTTCACAAATTCTGAATACTGTAAGGGAAAAGTTAAAACCTTCAGTTTTTGGGAGAAATTTGTATATTTAAAATTTTGCGTGTTTTGCAAAAAGGCGCAATGTAAAAATTACAAATATTTGTTATGTATTAAGTCCATACAGGGTAAGCTTTTATATTTAGTTAAAAACACAGCAAATTTGACGCAATTTAGCAGGAATTTTATCTGCTAATAATGGTTTAGTGCATTTTTAGCAAAAACATTGTTTTGATAAACATTGGCGTAGCATCTTTTTATTCCAGAGGTCATATGCTTTCAGAAAATATATGGTCTTTTACAAACTCTGATGCCCCGTACACACGACCGGGTTTTCCGACGGGAAAACTGCGAGGAGAGCTTTTGGCCGGGAATCCTGGCCGTATGAATGCTCCCCTCGTAGTTTTTCCAACAGGAAAACTGCCAAACCCGCCGACAAAGAAAGAGAACTGGCTCTCTTTTTTCCCGTCGAGTTTTCCGACTGACTTTGTCCGGTCAGAAAACCCGGTCGTGTGTATGGGGCATCAAAGCTGTAAGTGAAAAATTAAAACATTGACAAAAAAATATTGAGACATTTTTGGGAAAGTGATTTTCACCATTTTGCAAAAAGGCGCAATTAAAAATTTACAAATATTTGTTATTTATTAACTCCACACAGGTTAAGCTTTTATATTTAGTTTGGATTTAGCAGGAATTTTGTAAAATTAGCTGTGTTTTTATCTGCCAATAATGGTTTTAGTGTATTTTTTGCAAATATATTGGTTTTATAAAACAAATAATAAAAATAAATTTGCGCAAATACCTAAAAAATCTGTAGCACCTTTTTATTCTAGAGGTCATATGATTTCAGAAAATATATGATTTTGGGGGGGGGGGGGGATCTTTCACACATTCTGAAAGCTGTAAGGGAACAATTAAAACCTTCAGATTCATAGAGAAATTTACACTTTTGCGTCTGTTCAATTTTCACCATTTCGCAAGAAGGCTCAATTTAAAAGTTACAAATATTTGTTATTTATTAACTCAATACAAGTTAAGCATTTATATTTAGTAGGAATTTTGTAACATTTGCTGTGTATTTATCTGCCAATCATGATTTTAGTGGATTTTAGCAAAAAAATAGGATTTTTGTACTCACCGTACAATCCTTTTCTCTGTCGTCCATGGACGGACACAGCTCCTTAATTCTTGACAGTTGGGTTATGTTCCTGTTCATAGGAAAGGACTAGGCAGAACATGTTAGTTATCTTAAAACATGTAACTTTAACAGAGTTGAACAGCCCCGCCCAGGGGGCGGTCCCTCCATACATAACCCTCCTACCTGCAGTCAGCAGCCTCAGTTCGTAGTAAAGCAGTACAAACTAAAAAAGGAGGGGTGGGTGCTGTGTCCGTCCATGGACGACAGAGAAAAGGATTTTACGGGGAGTACAAAAATCCTATTTTCTCTTTTCGTCCATGAACGGACACAGCTCCTTAATTCTTGACAGTTGGGACGTCCAAAGGCAGTGTCAAAAAAACAAGGGGTGGGCACAGCATCAAAAAAACATTTTCACCCCAAAAAAGCAGAGCTCCTCAACGGAGGAGTTGCAACCTCAAAACAGCTGCCTGCAAAACTTTACGGCCAAAGCTAGCATCCGAAGATGCACTCACATCAATCTTGTAAACGGACGACCAGCTCGCCGCCTTACACACTTGTGATACAGATGATTGAAGTCGAAAAGCCCAAGAGGCACCAAAAGCCCTTGTCGATCGCGCCGTAACGGGAAAGAGAGGCGCCCGCCCCTAAGGGCATAGGCCTGAATGACAATCTGCCTGATCCACCGAGAAATGGTGGCCAACGAGACCGCTAGGCCCCTTTTGTGGACCGGACACTGACACAAACACTGAGTTAGACCTCCGAAATGGAGCCGTAACAGACAGGTACACCCGCAAGGCCCGTACCACATCCAAAGTGTGGAGCGCAGACTCTCTGGGATGCGATGACCGAGGACACAAGGATGGAAGTACAATGTCCTCTTTCAGGTGAAAGCCGAAATCACCTGTGGAAGAAACTAAGGTCGCGGGCGTAGTACCGCTAAATCCTTATGGAGGATCAACATGGGGACTTGCAAGGCAAGGCCGCCAGTTCAGAAACCCTTCTGACAGAAGTAATGGCCACTAGAAATGCCACCTTCTGAGATCACGTCAGGAGAGGAATCTCACTGGTGTTCTCAAAAGTAGGTTCCTGAAGAACCGAGAGCACCAGGTTCAAATCCCGAGGAGGGAGAAGTGGTCTAAACTCCTGTACAAAAAAGGTACCCACCAGGGAATGGGACGCCAACGGCCATAGAAAGAAAACAGCCAAGGCTGAGACTGACCCTTGGTGGTGCTTAAAACAAGTTTTTTAAAACCACTCCATGCTGTAAAAACAGCAGGACCCTGGGAACCGAACACGTCCGTGGACGGCACTTCATCTCCGTGCACCTGGAGACGTAGGCCTTCCAGGTGCGATGGTAGATCTTGCAGGAGGAAGAATTCAGTGCCCTCAGCATGGTCGAAATGACCGAATCCAAAAGACCTTGGTCCCTTAGTACCTGGCGGACGATAACCATGCCATACGGCCAGTGGCTGTAAGGCAGGATGAAGTGTGGGACCTTGAGACAGAAGGTCCTCCCGCATTGGTATCCGCCAGCGCGTCCGCCACCAGGTGTACGAAGTCGGCGTACCAAGGACGCCGGGGCCAATCCAGAGCGATTAGGATCACCGGGAATCCCCTCGATCAGCACATAGAGGAGCAGCTGAGGTAGCCACATCAGTGGAGGATAGGCATAAACTAGCCTCCACGTGTCTGGCGCGTCTGCCCAGGGATCACTGGACCGGACCAAGAATCTCAGCATCATGCAAATGAGTCGCGAAGCCAGGAGGTCCACGTCTGAGGTCCACCTCCGGCAAAGGGAGTAGAAACGCCTCAGGGTGCAAGAGCATTCCCCTTGTTCAACAACTGGCGACTCAAATAGTCCGCCAGTTAGAGTTTCACACCGAGAATGTAGACAGCCGACAGAGCCGGCACGCTTCTTCCCGTCCACCGCAGGATAACCAGAAGGTTGACATAAGCCACAGCCCTGGCATTGTCCGACTGGAACTTGATCGGGCGGCCTTGTAGTCTCCATGACTTCCTGATCGTCCGAAGTTCCAGAACATTGACCGGCAGACGTGATTCGTCCAGAGTCCAGTGACCTGGACCGACTGGACCCCCCAACCTCCCTTCAATAGAAAAGAAGGGAAAAACTTCCCTGACAGAAGTGCCAGAATGTCAGCCATCAAGTCAGAGAGGCCCTGACTAGGCGATTCATCTGAATTTGATGATCCAGAGACAATGGGGATGTGTTCCATAGGACCGAATCCCCCCTCCGAGTGTGGACTCGGACAAACGGTGCTGCCTCGAAGGAGGCCATCATGAGACCCATTTCACTGCCCCCTGGAGCATCCGCAACTTTTCTGGGAGGAAGAAAAATTCTCGCCTCTGATGGAGCACAGAACCAGCCCCAGGATGGTGACTGACTATAGATACGTCTTCCTTTAATTCTAAACTGAAAACAGGTTATAAAAGAAGACCATGCAGAGACCAATGATGACAATGCCATGTTGACTCAGCAAGGCTAGAATCAAAGCGAGCACCCTGGTGAAAACTCCCGATGCCGCTAGGTCAAAATGGAGAGTCATAAATTAATAGTGGTTCTCCCTGACCGCTAATCACAGGAACCTCTGGTGCCTGTCACATCTGGGGACATGCCAGCTTGCGTCCCTGAAGTCCAGAGATGTCCCTGGATGGAGCGAACCGACTCCATCCTAAATTTCCAAATCCCCACCCAGTCTTGAACTGCCCCATCAGGGCAGTCCGACGAGACTGTAGGACAAAGAAACCATCCGGTGAATAAGAAAGAAAACATTGATCTTTTATGAAACGACCACTTCACAAACTCCATGGTCGAAAAAAACGGACGGCTACACAAAGGCATTTGGGGCCTTGAGGCTTAAGAGCCATGAACAGATCTGAATCTGTCCTGCAGCGGTATGGGTATGACAACCCCCAAGAAACAACGCAATATATTGGAGAAGGAAGGTCCCAGCTTACAGGGCGCCTCTACTGTTAGCCAAAGAAAGGCAAATCTGTCAGAGCTTCCCTAGAAACTCGGTCAGCGGACCAGTATATCAGCCTTTTCAGGTGGCGCAAAACCACCCCGGACACAGAGGCCCTAGAGGCTAAATCAGTCGCAGAGCACCTGCTGATCGACTTCTAGAGAAAGCTGATGCTCCTCCACTGCCTGGTACAAAAGCTTTGCCCAGTCATTGAGTGTCAGAGACACCAGAGACGCAGCCACTAACGGGCGTAACGCTGCCCTCAGCATGGCGAACACAGTCCGAGCCATCGCTTTTGATCACCTCCGAAAGGCAGGTGACCCCCCTGCCGGGAAAGCGGTACCCCCGATACCAGGGGTCAACTTCATTAGGCAAAAACACATATCCTTATGAAAATGCTCTACAAGGAATAACGTGCGTTGAGGGACCAAAAAGGACTTCTGCGACAAACCCAGTCCCCATCTATGATGAGTTGTCTTCAATATAGAGTGGATTGACACCTTTCAGCAGCTACTTCATTGATAAGTGCTGATTGTACAAACACATAGTTTATACTGTGTATTGCGCCAAAACGCGCAATTGTAGCGTGGGAGGAAACACACTCAGCCACAGAGAGCATAGTACATAGACATACAGTGTATGTGTTTTAGTATGTGTGAATAAACATAGTGAACATGTTTATGCTGGGCATAGCCCAGAAGGCGCACATACCATTGGAGCGTGGGAGGAAAGCGGAACACCCGGAGGAAACCCACGCAGACACAGAGAGCAATAATACATACATTTAGTGTTGTGTATAAACATATTGCGTATGTACATACTGTGTATTGCGCCGAAGGCGCGCATGACATTGAGCGTAGGAGAAAACCGGAGCACCCGGAGGAAACCCACGCAGACACAGAGAGTAACCATACAGACACATACTGTGAATATATTTAGTGTCGTATATAAACATATTGTTTATGTTTATAATATGCATTACACTGAAGGCGCGCATGTCATAGGAGCGTAGGTGGAAACCGGAGCATCCGGAGGAAACCCACGCGGACATTATAAACATAATTGTGTATGCTTAAACTATGGCGAGGGTGCTTAATCCTCTCTGAATCCAATCTGAGTAAAAGTGCTGCAAGCATCAAACTGCACACAAAAAACAACCTCTGACCCTCAGAACAGTGGTCCTGTCAAAGTCAGAGCATCCCTCAGGAAATGGCGGGAAACCACAGGTGCAGGGGCACTGGCTGTTGCCTCTCAGATACTGACTCCATGTCACACAGAAAGGTCTCAGGACTAGTCGAACTAATGACCAAAGTCCCCCCCTCCATGCTGCACCGACCGGGGGATCACCCAGGGGACACACCTGCCCAGAATGAGACCGCTCAGCGTCATTGCCTGCCTCTATACACTAAGACTGTGTATCACTGTAATATCCATGCTGCTCAATAAGCAGTGTGTGGAAACATTGAGCGAGAATCGTGCTTGCCATCCAGGAGCCAGCACTATAGGCCCACACTGTGCCAAAGATGGCTGCCGGACGCCTCAGGAAAGGGCGCGACCACAAGAAAATGGCCGCCCGCAATAGCAACTGCGGCAGAGCGCGGCCACGGCAAGATGGCCGCCAATGGGAAAAAGCAATGCAATAGAAAACACCTTGAAAATGGCGCCAGCGCTGTCAAAATGGCGCCCGAGCACTGTGATGTGGACGAGAAGGCCAGGCATGGGCTTCCCCAGAGTAGAGCACCCCCCACAGAGGAACGAGCTACGACACCACACGGACCCCCACCGGGACCCGGAGCCCCCCCACAGGTACGCCCCGGTCGCAGCCAGCCCCGCTGGGGCAGAAGGGATAAAGGTGACAGAAAACAGGGAAGGGGAGGACAGGAGAACCCCCTTTCCCAGGATTGTCCAGCTGTTCACACCCGCCGAGGCAGGGGGAACTGGACTTACCCGTCCAAACGAGGACCTGCTGGTGCGTTCCTGACAGGCCTACAACCGAGCGGTACGGAGTAGCTGTCGGCCCGGTCCACTGTGAGTGAGACAGCAAGCAGCCCAGTCATATGTGGACCCTGGAGCAGAAGCTCACCGGCCACCCCTGGAGTATGTTGTGACAGACCCGACGCCTATTTGAAAGGGACTGCAACACGCTCGATGGCCGGACTGGGGGGACTACAAGGATCTATAATATCCTGCCTGTCATGCCCAGCCGGCAGTTGATAGAAGATCTTAAAAATAAAATAAGATAAAATAAAATAAAATAAAAATTTCTTCAGGACTCAGGTCCCAAAGGGAGCCACGTCCATCTCCTCTACTAGGCAGAAAAAAAACTGAGGCTGCTAAACTAGATTTTAGTTAGGGGTATCGGAGTAAAGGGGGCTGAATACAAATGCACGCCACACTTTTCAGATATTTATTTGTAAAAAATATGGAACACCATTTATCATTTTCCTTCCACTTCACAATTATGTGCCACTTTGTGTTGGTCTATCACATAAAATCCCAATAAAATACATTTACGTTTTTGGTTGTAACATAACAAAATGTGGAAAATTTCACTTGGTATGAATACTTTTTCAAGGCACTGTACGTGCAAATTTACAACCTCTCCATAAAACATGCGACAAGTGATGGAAGTAAACCATGTTATTACCAACATTTGACAAGTTTTGTCAGAATATAAATAAAGGCCCTCCAATTGCTGGAATATTTACAGCATTTATAAAGCACCAATATATTGTGGAGCACCGAACATAAATCACTTAGGTCCCTGTTCTCCATAGGAGCTCATGATCGAATGCTTCTACCACCCAGTCAAAAACACTCTGGGCTAATCTAGGAGAAAGCTACCGGTAATTAAACTGCCAGTATGTTTTGGACTGTGGTAGAAAACACAAAAACAGCAGAACATGAAAAGTCTATAAACAGCCTCCCTGATGGGAATTGAACACAGAATTCTACAGCTAAAAGCTTATCCCCTGGCCACACGAGGACCCGACACATCTTACTGTACGTATGTGCTCTGCAGGGGAGTCAGCCAGGTCCCTGCTCTCGAAGCCCAATGCCAATGTTGCAACATCAGTTCTCTTCCCATATTCCTTGCGTGACCAGGCGTTTTTAAAAGTTTTTTAAAAGCAACACATCAAACAGCAGCAGACATAAGCTTGAAAAGCAGCCCTACCTTTTAGACCCATATTAGAATCCCCTTTTCACATCCAATTCTTTTATACACAAAAACAACCCTGCATTTCAAAATACTACTGAATCATTTATTTTCTATATGTAATAGATGTTGTCATAAATAAATAAAGGCGGTTACTCTGTCATAAATCATTATAATTATTGATTGAAAATACTGTAATTCTCTGATGTCATGACATAATGTTTGTACCATTATTTTGTACACAATAAAAAAGTTTGTAAACAAAAAAAAAAAAGAAAAGCAGCCCTAGCTGGTACCAGAAATTTCTTAAAGAGATCCTGCACTATGCCCACTGGAGGCAAGTGACAAGAGTTTCTTCAAAGCCTGTATTATATGTTATTCCTGCGCTACCAAGTATAAGCAGAGAGCAAGGGAACTGCTGCAGGCACCGAAAAGGGTCAGACCATACCAAGAAAATTGAAGAAAAGATATTGCACAATATTTATTTATTTTGCAAGTTTGCACAGTTGATGTGTGCACTTTACTTTGGAAGATTGCACTGTTTGTACCTATTGTACATTTATGTATGCATGTAGCACTTTATCATTACATTGGTTTTATTGTTCTTAATGTTTATTGGATTATCAATGTTTGTTTGCACTCCTATATGAGTTTTTTGTATTAGCTACTTCCTGCACTACATGTATATACTAGCCCTAGTGGCCTTATACTATTAAGGAATAGCGCAGCACCAACCCCCACTTCTTTTCTTCAAAGCCTGCCTCCCCACCTCAACCCTTATATTAACCCCACCCTATCAGATTGTAAGCTTTTATGAGAAGGACCTTCTTAACCCTTTTGTATTCTATTGTATTGTAACTGTACTATTTCCCTATATTGTAACGTACTCCACAAACTGTTGGCGCTATATAAATCCTGTATAATAATAATACTTCACTATTGCAGTGCTCCCCTGCTGCTCCTTCCTCAACCACAGCCACCACAGAATACCTGGTTCTTCCTGGTTATGTGACCTCCAACCATGATGCTTTGAGTACATGACTAAGGGGGGGGGGGGGGTGACACCATCTTACCTGAAGCATACACAAGTTATTTTGCAGTAGCTGTCATAGAGAAAGGTGTAAAGGGGGGGGTAGTTGTAAAGAGGATTATGTGTTGATCAGGTGTGGGCTTTAAATAGACTCTGTTACTATGCCCAATGAACAAAGTCTGCTTTAATCATAGGGTAGTCACTGGAGGTGGGTGCTGTGACTGCTCAACAACAGCTATGAGAGGTGAATGAGGAGAAATTGTCAATATGTCACAGTTAATAATGAGCGAGTGCAATTTTAGTATTAAAAAAAGAAATTAAGCTGAAAGAGAGGAAGGACTACAAGAGCATAGAAGGTAGCTTGGTGGGAATACATTCAGGTAGTCCTGAGGATGGACCAGTATATGAAGGGATGCCAACTGGACTGCCCTATGCATTCCATGATCGTATGTATTTATATGGCTACTTTGCATTGTAGTACTGCACTCACTAGTTTAGAGGTGCTGTTATAGATTACGTATTGCATGATGCATTGGGGTTAGTCTACTAAAACTGGAGTGTAAAATCTGGTGCAGCTCTGCATAGAAACCAACCAGCTTCCAGTTTTTTTGGCAAAGCTTAATTGAACAAGCTGAAATTAGAAGCCAATTGGCTACCACTAGATTTTGCATTCTCCAGTTTTAGCAAATCAACCCCATTGCATGTGATTACAGAACTGGGTCTCCACCACATGGATGAACTGTTTTTTTTCTTAATCAAGCAGTTTATATAGAGTGTGACTTATTTCTATGATGTAAATAATTACATGGTGAAATGTTGGTTTTAGATGTTTTATTAGAATTCTGGCTATAAGTGTTGATATCTCAAAATGTCTTATTTTGCTACTTGGCATCTGCTTAGATATGGAGCATTGATCAAAGACATTATGGCTAAGTAAATGAAAATTTATCTTCAGTTATTTGTGGATGTCAGTAGGTTGAAAAACTCTCAGCTATTGGGGAGATTTACTAAATCTGCTGAAGCTGTGCATAGTAACCAATCAGCTTCCAGGTTTTATTGTCAAAGGTTAATTGAACAATCTGAAGTTGGAAGCTGATTGGTTACTATGCATGGCTCCACCAGATTCCAGTTTTAGTAAAATCAATCCCATTGTGTCTTGTGGACTCCAGCAATGTAACTCCTCTCTACATACACCCTGTGTCACCTCCAGCATGAGGTCTCACATGGTCTCTTATTTATATGATCTAAAATACTTCATGAGAAAACAACTCCCCTGCTTGTCATCATAATGCCAACTATATTTCAGTCAAGTACTCAGGTGAGGAGACCTTGCCACTGGCTGATCCAAGACAGTTTATCTCAGCGGAACTCAACCAAAAAATAAAGAAAAATGTAGCAGAGATAAGGTAACAAATGGAATAATCTAGAAACTTATGATGTATTTTAACATCTTACCAAATCCTTTCATGGCCTTTCTGAGCACCTCTGCATCTCTAAGGGCATCAAAGTTTGGTGCATCAGTAATGGTACCCTTTCCAGCCTAACAAAAACAAAAATTTGTCAGGCCATTGTTTTATCCATGTTATCAAAGCAGTGCGCTACAATGGGAGGGAAATTAAATTACTGCCTGTTTATTTATACACATAGAAAACCAGGTAATAGAAAGTGCATCCACTCCATATACAGATGAAATATTCTCCACATTCCATGTCACCAATGAAGAGACTCACCCTTTGATCACCAGAAATTAGCAAAATCTCTCATGCAGACAGCAGTAAAATAGCATTTTCTGGTAGAAAAGATAGAAGGAACAGTTAAAACCTGTGTCTTTTTTCTAATTGGGTGCCTTCTGGGAAAATGTATTTTACTTCCTGTGTGATCACAGAGACATGAAGTGAAGAGAAACCTCTGTTATGGGGACACAAAACAATAAACTGGCTGACAAGAGTTTTCAAGCCGAAATCGAAAAAAGAATGAAGTCATTCTCCACTTCACATAAAAAAAATAAAAAGCCCAGAACTAGAAGGTATACTGCTGCTAATATTTTGACTAATTTACTGAATATCTGTATGAATTCTAATTACTGTTTTATAGAGAACAAAGAAGATCGTCTGATTTAACTTAGCAAAAATCCACTTTTGTTGAAAAGTGCGAAGACATAAAACAGTTTAATTCTCTAGCTGCTTGATTTTCTTCCTTGCAATTATTGCAACAACACCACTGTTCACAGACAGGCTTTCCAAGAACTCACACAACCCCTTGGGAATGTCATTGGCTTACTGTTTGTTCCAAAAATCTTTGCTAAAGATTAAATAAAATGACAGGCATCATCTGCAAAACGTTTATGTTTTGGTACAAGATTTGATAATACAGTGCCTTGAAAAAGTCCACATTTTGTCATTTTACAATCAAAAACATGAATGTATTTTATTGGGATTTTAGATGATAGACCAACACAAAGTGGTACATAATTGTGAAGTGGAAGGAACATGATAAATGTTTTTTAACATTCTTTACAAATAAATATGTGAAAAGTGTGGCGTGCATTTGTATTCAGCCCCTCTGAGTCAATACTTTGTAGAACCAGCTTTCGCTGAAATTACAGCTGCAAGTCTTTTTGGGGATGTCTCTACCAGCTTTGCACATATAGAGCATGACATTTTTGCCCATTCTTCTTTGCAAAATAGCTCAAGCTCTGTCAGATTGGATGGAGAGCATCTGTGAACAGCAATTTTCAAGTCTTGCTACAGATTCTCAATTGGATTTAGGTCTGGACTTTGACTGGGCCATTCTAACACATGGATATGCTTTGATCTAAACCATTCCATTGTAGCTCTGGCTGTATGTTTAGGGTCTCTGTCTTGCTGGAAGGTCAACCTCCATCCCAGTCTCAAGTCTTTTGCAGATTCTAACAAGTTTTCTTTTAAGATTGCCCTGTATTTGGCTCCATCCATCTTCCCATCAACTCTGACCAGCTTCCCTGTCCCTGCTGAAGAAAAGCATCCCCACAACATGCTGCTGCCACCACCATGTTTTACAGTGGTGATGGTGTGTTCAGGGTGATGTGCAGTGTTAGTTTTCCGCCACACATAGCGTTTTGCTTTTAGGCCAAAAAGTTTAATTTTTGTCTCATCTGACCAGAGCACCTTCTTCCACATGTTTGCTGTGTCCCTCACATGACTGCAAACTGCAAATTCTGATGGCTTTCTTTCAACAATGGATTTCTTCTTGCCACGCTTACATAAAGGCCACATTTGTGGAGTGAAAGACTAATAGTTGTCCTGTGGACAGATTCTCCCATCTGAGCTGTGAATCCTTGCAGCTCCCCCAGAGTTACCACGGCTGCTTCTCTGATTAATGCTCTCCTTGCTCGGCCGGTCAGTTTAGGTGGACGGCCATGTCTTGGTAGGGTTATAGTTGTGCCATACGCTTTCCATTTTCGGATGATGGATTAAACAGTGCTCCGTGAGATGTTCAAAGCTTAGGATATTTTTTTATAACCTAAACTGCTTTAAAACTTCTCAACAACTCTATCCCTGACCTGTCTGGTGTGTTCTTTGGCCTTCATGATACGGTTTGTTCACCAAAGTTCTCCAACAAACAAACCTACAGGACTTCACAGAACAGCTGTATTTATACTGAGATTAAATTACACACAGGTGGACTCCGTTTTCTAACTAGACGACTTCTGAAGGCAATTGGTTCTACTAGATCTTAGTATCAATCAGTAAAGGGGGCTGAATACAAATGCACACCACACTTTTCAGGCATTTATTTGTAAAAAAAAAAAAAACATTTATCAATTTCCTTCCACTTTGTGTTGGTCTATCACATAAAAACCCAATAAAATACATTTACGTTTTTGGTTGTAACATGACAAAATGTGGACAATTTCAAGGGGTATGAAAACTTTTTCAAGGCACTGTAGATCTACACAGATTAAAGTGATTCTAAAGGGAAAAAAAAATGTATAACAAAAACAAACAAAGAAAAAAACAAACAAACGTGATACTTGCCTGCTCTGTGCAATGGTTTTGCACAGAGCAGCCCTGATCCTCCTCTTCTCGGGTCCTCCGCTGGCACTCTTGGCTTCTCCTCCCTGCTGAGTGCCCCCATAGGAAGCCGCTTGCTATAAGGGCACTAGTGCAGGCTCACTCCCAAGCCACAATCTATGTGTCTATTTACACACAGTGCGCAGCTCAGCCCCTCCACCTGCTCTCTCTTCACTGGCTCACTGGCTGTGATTGACAGCAGCAGGAGGCAATGGCTCCCGCTGCTGTATCTAAGCCAATGAGGAGAGAGACCCAGGAGAATCACCACTCTTGTGCACATCTCTTGATCAAGAGGGGTGCGGGGGGAAACTAGTTGCAGAAGGTTTTATACTTTAATGCATAGAATGTATTATGGTAAAAAACCTTGAGACTTTAGAACCACTTAAAACCATGCCAGGGTTGTAGCATTTCTTCTAACAAACACAGGGCAATTCCAGGAAAAACACAGACATACCAAGCTACAGTAAATAAAAGAAGCAGCTAGTGAATTGGATAAAGATTTGGTAAAACCCTTGTAAGAGATAGATCGATGGATATAGATAGATAGAGATATATATATATATATATATATATATATATACACATATCTCTATCTCTCTCTCTCTCTCTTTCTCTATCTATCAAGCCTGGAGGGGATTTTTTAAATCAACAAAACTAGAATTTCACTTTTTTGAATCAAAGGTTTGGACAAATAAAAGGCTTTTGTTTTGTTTTGTTTTTTTAACAGTGATAGTATGTTGATGCCACATAGAATAAATTGGTTGCTGCTGACAACAAACTAAAAAAATACATACCTTAAGTGGAGGAATAGGGGTCACTGATGGCTGAGATGGGTATTGTGGTAGGGAGGGATTAACTGCTGGAGCCTGTGGATAACTTGGAGTTGGTTGCTGACCAGGGTATGTTGCTGGTGGCTGACCTGGGGCTGGTGATGGCTGTCCTGGGTATCCTGTATCAAATCCGGGCATCCCAGGCTGTGGTCCACCCCCTGGAGCAGGATACATGCCAAAGCCTGGTGCTTGAGGCTGCTGTGGTGCCCCATAGCCACCATCAGGTGCGGGGGGATAACTGCCCCCAGGTGCAGAGGGGTAGCCGCCGCCAGGTGCAGAGGGGTAGCCTCCGCCAGGTGCAGAGGGGTAGCCGCCGCCAGGTGCAGAGGGGTAGCCGCCGCCAGGTGCAGAGGGGTAGCCGCCGCCAGGAGCAGAGGGGTAGCCGCCGCCAGGAGCAGAGGGGTAGCCGCCGCCAGGAGCAGAGGGGTAGCCGCCGCCAGGAGCAGAGGGGTAGCCGCCGCCAGGAGCAGGTGGGTAGCCACCGCCAGGTGCAGAAGGGTAGCCTGCTTGTGGTGGGTTCATGCCTCCAAACCCAGTTGGTGGACCTGCCTATAATAAAAAAAAAAAAAAAAAAATGTAAATGAAATGTCAATATATTGTTGTTAGATACAAAAGCAGTATTAAACCCAAAACCAAAAATGTATATTGCAGCTAACCAATCTTTAGATGGGTTGGCTACAGTCCTTTTTTTTATGCTTTTTTCCCCCTCTGTTTTTACTTGGTAATATGACCAGTAACACACCTCCTGTTTTAGAGAGCTTTAACTCTGGATGAAGGAGCACAGTGCCACCTTTGGACATCAGTATTGTCAGTCTAAGGGGAGGGGAGTGTTAGATGGACTAGCAGGTTAAAATACAGTAACAAACTGAAGCCAAACTCCAGCTCATACAGTATTTCACAAAAGTGAGTACACCCCTTACATTTTCGTAAATATTTTATTATATCTTTTCATGTGAAAACACTGAAGAAATGATACTTTGCTACAATGTAAAGTAATGAGTGTACAGCTTGTATAACAGTGTAAATTTGCTGTCCCCGTAAACTAACTCAACACACATCCATTAATGTATAAACTGCTGGCAACAAAAGTGAAAGCCACCATTATTTTCCAGCACTGCCCTTTTTTTTTTTTTTTTTTATATAATTCTTTACTCAAAGATTTTTTTCAGTTATAACAGAACATATAAACAATGACAATATCAAGAGAAGGAATAAACCTGTTACAGTAAAACGCAAATCTAACCATCCGACCACACAAGAAAAAGCCAAAACAAACAACAAATAGGACCTGCAGCATATCAAATAAAAATTTGTTGAATTAGGAATATAAACCCACAAAAAATATACATAGTTAAGAATAGCACTGCCTTAACCCTCTTGGGCATGGAGTTCACCAGAGCTTCACAGGTTGCCACTGGAGTCCTCTTCCACTCCTCCATGAGGACATCCTGGAGCTGGTGGATGTTTTTAGAGACCTTGCGTTCCTCCACCTTCCGTTTGACGATGCCCCACAGATGCTCAATAGGGTTTAGGTCTGGAGACATGCTTGGCCAGTCCATCACCTTTACCCTCAACTTCTTTAGCAAGGCAGTGGTCATCTTGGAGGTGTGTTTGGGGTCGTTCTTTCGGAATACTGCCCTGAGGCCCAGTTTTCGAAGGGAGGGGATCACGCTCTGCTTCAGTATGACACAGTACATGTTAGCATTCATGGTTCCCTCAATGAACTGTAGCTCCCCAGTGCCAGCAGCATTCATGCAGCCCCAGACCATGACACTCCCACCATGCTTGACTGTAGGCAAGACACACTTGTCTTTGTACTTCTCACCTGGTTGCCGCCACACACGCTTGACACCATCTGAACCAAATAAGTTTACCTTGGTCTCATCAGCTCACATTACATAGTTCCAGTAATCCATGTCCTTAGTCTGCTTGTTTTCAGCAAACTGTTTGCAGGCTTTCTTGTGCATCATCTTTAGAAGAGGCTTCCTTCTGGGACGACAGCCATGCAGATCAATTTGATGCAGTGTGCAGTGTATGGTCTGAGCACTGACAGCACTGACCCCCCCCCCCACCCCTTCAACCTCTGCAGCAATGCCGGCAGCACTCATACGTCTATTTCCCAAAGAAAACCTCTAGATATGACGCTGAGCACATGCACTCAACTTCTTTGGTCGACCATGGCGAGGTCTGTTCTGAGTGGAACCTGTCCTGTTAAACCACTGTATGGTCTTGGACACTGTGCTGCAGCTCAGTTTCAGGGTCTTGGCAATCTTCTTACAGCTTTGGCCATCTTTATGTAGAGCAACTATTCTTTTTTTCAGATCCTCAGAGTTATTTGCCATGTGGTGCCATGTGGTACCATATTGAACTTCCAGTGACCAGTATGAGAGAGCGATAACAACAAATTTAACACACCTGCTCCCCATTCACACCTGAGACCTTGTAACACTAACAAGTCACATTACACCAGAGGGAAAATGACTCCCCATTGGTCGGGCAATCTTCTGGGACCTGTGACGTGTCCCAGAAGATTGCAGGGAGGGAGGGGGAGACGAGAGTTTCTGCTCGAGCTGCCTAGGCGGCCTGAGCGGAATTGGAAGCAGGTACCTGCTCCCCCCCAAAAATGACATGCCCTTAAGTCCATCAAAAAAGAGCCCTTAAGTCCCTTAAGTCTGTCAGGTGGAGCTGTGCCCACCCGAGAATCCAAAGAACCTATGCAAGCAATGTATGGCTTTTCAATTCCCTCCAGCCTTTGAATGGACTCCACTACCATTGTGTTGTCCAAACGCATGAGAACACTGTTTCCTTCCAGTGATTTTGCGCATGCCAACAAGACCTGGAAGGCTGCCCCAAGTTCCAGTATATTCGACACCACTCTGAGCGTTGAAACCCCATAAGCCCTGGGATGCCTGGTCTTAGTAACGGACTCCTCAACCACGAAGGCTGGTGTCTGATGTGACCACCTCCGCCTCCAGAGGCACAATTGGCCAATGCCTCTTCATGTTCACCATGGGGGTCAACCACCATAGGCAGTCCTTTGTTTCCTTGAAGGCTCCACTCCCCAGCTTGTGGAATGAGAATTGGAATACTCAAGTGTGCCACTACCTGGACCAGTGGGAAAGCACGCCCTTGCTGGCAGATATCTGGGCTTCAGTACAGTCATTACTTTATTTATTATCCAATCACCTTTTTGCTGAGGAATTTACAGGGTATTGGCCTGAATGTCCAATAGTGCCTTAAAAAAAAAAAATCTGTGCAGGGCATAACGGTCTCCTCTTCCAATTGATCAACCATCCAAAGCTTTGAAGAATGAGCAATAGCAAATATCAATGCTGTACCAGCATTTCTTGACACTCTGCTAGGAGGCGGACATCTGCCAGGTAATGTGCTCCTAACCTGTTCTCTCTCAGCAGCGCTATCATGGGTAGTAGTACTTTTGTAAATGTGCAGGGAACTGCCGAGAGGGACAGCAGTCCCAAACAAATAGAAATGCTGTACTGGAAACGCTGCAAAATGCAAAGCTTATTTAAAGCTTGTATCCAAAGAGGCACCCCTGAGACCAGCAGAGCGGGGCTCCCACCATAAAGCTTGTTATGAAGCTGTACAGGCAGGACTTCCACCAAGAGACGCTGAACCTGGCTAAGGTGAACGCTGGTAATGGATTTTCCCCAAGAGCAATCCACTCCTACAAGTGAGAAAAAAAAGAATGCAGTGATCCGGATCCTGTAAAGCTTTATAATCTAACAGTCCTGTCAGGTGGAGGGGTGGAACCAAAACCTAATGTATGCTGCCATGATGCGCCAGGAAATATATTTACATATTCTGAAAGTTATGCGTTATAAATGTTTATGTGTACTAGTATAAAGCATTATTTTTAGAAGGCTGATATCAGCTCTAGTAAAAGATAAAGAGAAACCTAGGTGCAGAACTCACCATATACTGCTGAGGGTTGTACCGCTGAGAGAAGCCTGAAACATCCAGCCCAATGGGAGCAGGGTTACCGGGCACTCCCCAGGGGTTGTTTCCTGCCATATGGAAATAAGCACAGAAAATGCTGGTTAATGCAAACGGCTTCAAATATAATGGTATGTGTATATAAAAGCCATATACGGTAAATGTCCCTATAATTGCATCCAAACCTCCTACAGGGCCAACACAGTGTGAATACTGATTTCATACCGCCAAATGCTTACTTTGGAAATAGGTTTAAAATAGTTGACTGGTATATACATTCCATGTAATCCTTGGCACACTGTGATGTCACCAAGGGGATTAGAGGATGCAGTCACATGGTTTGTAGCCACTTTCCAAACAAATTTACAACACCCATTTGTTATTGCAGCCTATAGAGTGGACAGGTTATGTACAAAACACCTCATCTCTCACTCAGAACCCTAGTCTGCCTCATTCAGCACTTGGCCATAGAACAAGCAAGCAATCAGAATTGTACTGGCATGGGGAATGTTCAGGAAGGAAGGCTAATTTATAAAAAAAAGTAGACATTAGGAGGTACAATGGATATAAAAAGTCTACGCACCCCTGTTAAAATGTCAGGTTTCTGTGATGTAAAAAAATGAGACAACAATAAATCATTTCAGAACTTTTTCCACCTTTAATGTGACCTATAAACTGTACAACTCAATTGAAATTTAAAAATAAAATAAAATAATGTGGATGCAGAAGTGTGCACACCTTCTTATAACTGGGGATGTAGCCGTGTTCAGAGTTAGGCAATCACATTCAAACTCATATTAAATAGGAGTCAGTACACACCTGCCATCATTTAACCACTTGCCGCCCGCCATATTGCAGAATGACGGCGGCAAAGTGGTTGTGTTATCCAGATCGGAGGTCATATGACGTGATCAGGATAACAGAGCCGGCGCGCGCCCACTGGGGCGTGCAACACAGCAATCAGAGGTGCTGTGTGTCAGTCTGACACACCGCAACTCCTATCGTGGTATGAAGCCTCTGACAGAGGCTTCTTACCACGTGATCAGCTGTGACCAATCACAGCTGATCATCGCGTGAACCAGGAAGTGCCGGTAAACAGCTCTCCTCGGTTCACGCTGACAGGGAGAGCCAATCGGTGGCTCTTCCTGTCAGAATGGGGGGGGGGGATTTGTGCTGATAATCAGCACATTGATTATCAGCATAGCCCCCATCAGCTGCCAATCAGTGCCCAACCTCTGCCAGCCTGTCCCTATAATAAATGGATGCCAGTACCGATCTGTGCCCACAACAGTGCCCAAAAAAGTGCCACTCAGTAATGCCTGTCAGTAGCTCATCAGTGCTGCCTATCCAGTGCCACCTAGCAGTGCCCATCAGTGCCGCCTACTAGTGCCCATCAGTTTTTGTTTTTTTAATTGTCTGTCTTTTTTCGTTTATAGCGCAAAAATTAAAAACCACAGAGGTGATCAAATACCACCAAAAGAAAGCTCTATTTGTGGGAAGAAAATTATAAAAATTTAGTTTGGGTAGTGTTGCATGACAGCGCAATTGTCATTCAAAGTGCAACAGCGCTGAAAGCTAAAAATTGTCCTGGGCAGGAAGGGGGGAAAATGCCTGGTATTGAAGTGGTTAAAGTGCCTCTAATTAACCCCAAATAAAGTTCAGCTGTTCTAGTAGGTCTTTCCTGACATTTTCTTAGTTGCATTCTACAGCAAAAGCCATGGTACACAGAGAGCTTCCAAAGATCTCATTGTTAAAATATATACCATGGAACACAGTGAAGACAGTCATCATCAAGTGGAGAAAATATGTGACAGTGACATTACCAAGAACTGGACATCCTTCCAAAATTGATAAAAAGACGAGAAGAAAACTGGTCAGGGAGGCTGCCAAGAGGCCTACAGCAACAATTAAAGGAGCTGCAGGAATAATCTGGAAAGTACTGGCTGTGTGGTACATGTGACAACAATCTCCTGTATTATTCTGGGCTATGGGGTAGAGTGTCTTTTTTTTTTTTTATGAAAGTAAAACATCCAAGCATGGCTAAATTTTGCAAAAAACACATCTGAAGTCTCCCAAAAGCATGTGGGAAAATGTGTTATGGTCTGATGAAACCAAGGTTGAACCTTTTGGTCATAGATTTTAAAAAGATATGTTTGGCCCAAAAACAACACATCACCAAAACACCATACCCATCGTGAAGCAATGTGGTGGTGGCAGCATCATGCTTTGGGGTTGTTTTCTTAAGCTGGAACAGAGGCCTTGCCTTGATCAAGGTAGAGGGAATTATGAACAGTTACAAAAACCAGTCAATATTGGCACAAAACCTTCAGGCTTTTGCTAGAAAGCTGAACATGAAGAAGAACTTCATATTTCAGCATGACAATGACCCGAAGCATACATCCAAATCAACAAAAGAAATGGGGGGGCATCGGATGTGGCGTAGACTCCCGCAGATAATGCAGGGGTCTATGGCCGGAAGTGGGTGCAAATACCTGTCTTAGACAGGTATCTGCCTCCCCCTCCCCCCTGAAAGGTGCCAAATGTGACACCGGAGGGGGGGGGGAATCCGGACAGCGGAGGTTCCATTTTTGTGTGGACCTCCGCTTTAAGCATAGCTCCCAACTGTCCCTGATTTTGAGGGTCTGTCCCTGATTTGGAACCTCTGTACCTCTTTCCTCCTCATTTATCCCTAATTTTGGTCTGATTTATATAGTTTATATAAATTGCACTTTTTATCTTTAACCACTTAAGGACCGAGCGCTAAAACTTTCATCCAGTTTCTAAACTGGTCCATTTTTAAATGTCAAAAGCCAGTATAAGGGAATATTAGTGGTAAAAAAAAAGAAAAGAAGACCTGGGGTGTGGGTTTAACTAATAATTTTTTTGGTACAATTCTCCTGTAAGAGGGGCGTAGCAGGGGTGTGTCTTATGTTTACATACTTTTGCTAATAGATGTCCCTCATTCCCATTTCAAAAAGTTGTGAGGTATGCATTAAGGGTGGAAAAAGTTCTGAAATTATTTATCTTTGTCTAATTTTTTTACATCACAGACACCTGACATTTTAACGGGGAGTGTGTAGACTTTTTTATATCCACTGTATGTGCCACTTAATAAGGCAGCGAAACCCCACAGCCAGGAAGTCAAAGAGCTTCACAGGAAACATTCCTCGGATCAACCAGTTTCAAGCTTCTTCTATTGCAATTAAGGTGGAATTAAACCCAAAACCAAAAATTTTATATATTGCAGCTTACCAATCATATGTGGTGATGCATCAGTTTTTATTTCTTATGCTTTTACCTGGCCAGTAACACACTTCCTGTATTAGAGGGCCACCACTCTGGATGAAGGAGCACAGGGGGCACCTTTGGACAGCAGCATTGTCAGTATCTAGCAGATTTAGATACACTAACAAACTGAAGCCAAACTCTAGCTCACACTGCAGTTACAGCAATAGTATTTTTCCTTCTGGCCTAAAGATTTTACAGCAGTATACAGTATAAAAGCTGATCATTGCAAGCACCCCTGCCATTGGTAAATGGTTTGATTCAAGACTGATACATTTTCAGGAGAACGTGTTCTGTTGAATAACAGACCTACTGACTGGATCACCAGATCAAAATAGAAGAAAGAAAGCCTAAAAAAGAAACCCAACGCAGCCAACACAAAGAATTGGTAATAAACGTTTGCTTTGGAGTTTAATACCTCTTTAATCATTGCCCTCATCTCCTAACTTCCTGTTGACCCCTGGATACTATATTCACATGTATCTCGAGTACCCAAAAAACGTATTTTAAAAATCCAAAAAATAAGTCAACTTTGCCAATAAACTAAAGTCTTAGGGCCAGTTCACACCAGAATGTGGTGCCTTTCCCACACTGCAGTTGCGATCTGCAGTGACTGTTATTAAGTTAATGACAACCCAAACAAAGGTTGCAAATACAGAGTTTGCCAGCACTAGATTCATGGTACAGAAGTACCATGCTATCTGATAGCAGCGAGTTTCCAAAAGTAGTGCATTGACTACTTTTGGTGTGGTGCGATTTTGGCCCATTGAAAATGAATGGGCTGAAATCACACCCCACAGAACTGCAAATTTGTGTAAATTATTAAAGTTGGGGTTGTATCAAGTAAATAGATATGAAATATGTGAAGCTTTAAAATTGCTTGTGCCCGTGAAATCACGAGAAAATAAAACTGTCTATAGGTGACCCTTTAAAAGTCTACAGGTTATCAGTTATGGTTAACTATGAATTATGGCCCTAGAAGTATTACATTTAAAATGGGGTGTGTACAGAGGGATGAAACAATGGGCGATTGGCTAGCTGTATCCTTCACTACAGTATCCAAGGAATGACAGCTGTGAACCCCGAAGTGACGCAATACATGTAGCTTCTGTGTTCATTAGACACAAGGGGAAGGGGGAAGGCCCAGATAACTTTTATCTAAAAGCCATTTGCCAGCTGTTAAAAATGGATACCAAGCTCACGGCTGCAATGTACCTTAGGAGACAAGGGATTAAGCATTTGACATCATATAGCAAAGGTGAATATACGCTCACCAGTGCCGCACAATTTATTGGCTATGGTACAGTTAAAGAGATCTTGTCACTTTCAGTTCTACAATAATCTTATATTAGGATTATTTGTGCATATTTTAAGCATTTTATATACCTGTAAAAGTCTCTATCCAAAATCCCTGAGACTGCTGCTGGGTGCCGCCATCTTTTATGTGATGTCAGCAGCCCCAGCAGACTCAGTGCGACCACTCAAGTGACATTTTATAGTATTCACCTTCAATCCTTCCCCAGCCGCTACATAAAAAGGTTATGTATGAAGGTGTGGGAAGGAGCAGAGAAGTGGGGCAAGCACAGACAGTAATTCGACAATCCCAGATGTAGAGAGCTATGATGTGCAAAAAATGGATGGGGCTGTGTTAGGTAACGGACTCTTCAGAAGCAGTCAAATTTGCAAAACAAGTTCAGAGGCACATTGCAAGTCAATAAAAAATATTTTATGGAATGAAAGAAATGCCACAAGCAAGCATTCAAAATAATCGATTTTCTGTTCTTTCACCTGCATATTTTTAAGTGGTTGCAGGGTCTCTTTCAGTCCCGATTCACACTGATGCGATGCGGGATTCACAGAGATTCCTGTACATTTCCCACACTGCAACGGTTGGCAAAGCATAGTGCAATTGGCTGAATAAGATTGCATGGGTGTGAACACCTTTTTTTGCGGATGTGTTGCAATTGGAGTCATACAAAATTAATGTGCTCCAATCGCACTGCAAAGAATCGCATGTAATTTGAACAGGAATAGGGTGCGTTTCTTGTCCGAACCACACCTGGTTCCCCGCACCGCATCAGTGTGAACCGGCACTAAGGCCTGATTCACACCTATGCATTTTGTGTTTTTTTGCATTTTGCACTACAGTCCATTTAACATGGTTTCCTATGGAACATGTTCTGTAGCGCAAATGTGCAAAATGAAAAAAGCACTAAAAATGCATAAGTGTGAATCAGGCCTAAAGCAGAAGTAAAAAGTGGTGGGAGGGCCAGCATTTACCACAATATGGTACACTTACTATACCTTTGGAGGTGCTCTCCTGTGTGCTGAAGTTACATTTTCTCAGCACCCATCTTCATTTCAGCATATGCAAGATGCCGGGTCTGTACACTGTACTGTGTATAAATTGCAGTCAGCGTACAGATTACAGGTTAAAAAACAAACAAAAAACAAACACACACTAGCAGGTAAGACCAAGTATTTTTGGGCAAAGGAGACTCATGTTTTCTAGACAATTGTTGCATTTTAGAGGTACTTCCATTTAAATTTCAATCAACAATTTGATCCATCGGCCAGTACTAGTCCTTTTGATATATATATCCACTAATATATTCAAAATTCAGAAAATCAGAAAGCATTTTCTACTAAAAAAATTATAAACATGAAATTCTGACAAAATGTCCAATACAAAGCAAAAAATGAAATGGAAAGCCCAACTATAATCATTACACAATATAAGTAAATACATACAACAATGCAATATGAATACTGTACAAGGTGCCTAATGCCTTACCTGTAGGGATAGGGGGAAACCCGCCCATTGAAGGATAACCAGGATAACTCATGGCTTTAGAGATGGCGCTACAACACCTGAAAAGATAACATCAATGTTACATGCGATATTAAAAAACTTCAAATGTCATGTGTATAACGAGCATAATACTACAGGCCTAATACATTCGTTGTGATATGTGATGCTGTGTTATAAAAGTGAAATATCAAGTGAAAATTTTCTCACTACCATTATATTATTATTATTATACAGGATTTATATAGTGCCAACAGTTTGCGCAGAACTTTACATCAGGGAAGACAGTACAGTCACAATACAATTCAATACAGGAGGGATCAGAGGGCCCTGCTCTTTAGAGCTTACAGTCTAGAATGGAGGGTCACATGGAACAAAGTGTAGTAGCTGTGGGGGATGATCAGATGGACAAAAATGAAAATACAGTTGTTAGGTGTGGGTAGGACAGGCTTCTCTGAAGAGGAGGGTTTTCAGGGATCCTCTAAAAGCTAATAGAGAAGGAGATAGACGGACAGATTGGGGTAAGGCGTTCCATAGGCTTGGAGAGGCTCTGGAAAAGTCCTGGAGACGAGCATGGGAGCAGGTGATGAGAGAGCAGGAGGTCTTGGGAAAAACTAAGAGAACGATTAGGTTGGTATTTAGAGACTGGGTCAGTGATGTAGCTGGGGGCAGAGTTGTGGATGGCTTTGTAGGTAGTTGTTAGTATTTTGAATTTGATTCGTTGGGTGAGCGGAAGCCAGTGGAGGGATTGACAGAGAGGAGCAGCAGAGACAGAGCGGTTGGTAAGGTGGATGAGTCTGGCAGTAGCATTCACGATGGACTGAAGGGGGGATAGAGTATGCAGAGGTAAGCCAATGGGGAGGGAGTTGCAGTAATCAAGGTGAGAGATGACCAGGGAGTGAATTAGGAGCTTTGTTGTGTCATTGGTTAGAAAGGGGCGTATTTTGGAGATGTTGTGGAGGTTGAGGCGGCAAGATTTGGACAGTGATTGGACGTGAGGCTTAAAGGAGAGTTCAGAGTCCAGGACTACTCCTAGGACCTTGGCATGTGGGGATGGCCTGATAGTTGTGCCATCGATTTTGACAGAGAGATCAGGGGAAGAGGCAAGTGGGGGAGGAAAAATGATAAGTTCAGTTTTGGATAGATTAAGTTTGAGGAAGTGGTGCGACATCCAAACTGATATATCTGATAGTAAATTAGTGATACGTGAGGAGAATGATGGAGTGAGTTGAGGGGTAGAGAAATAGATTTGGGTGTCGTCAGCGTAGAGATGGTATTGGAAGCCGTGGGAGGCTATCAGCTGACCCAGGGAGGAGGTGTAGATTGAAAATAGGAGAGGTCCAAGAACAGAACCTTGGGGGACCCCAACAGAGAATGGGAGAGGAGGAAGTAGAGTTGTAAGTAACACTAAAGGTGCGGTTGGATAAGTAGGTAGAGAACCAGCGAAGAGTACAGTCACGGAGACCAAAGTTGTGGAGATTTTTGAGGAGGAGGGGGTGGTCAAACGTATCGAAGGCAGCAGAGAGGTCCAGGAGTATAACCACTTGTCCCCCGCCCACTGTCAATAGACGGCGGGCGGAGGATACTCTCGTTCTGGGAGGACGTCATATGACGTCCTCCCTTTAAAACGAGCTAGGAGGCGCGCGCCGCCGCGTTCACAAGGCCCCGGTGCGCGTGCCCGGCGGCCGCGATTGCCGCCGGGCACCCGCGATTGCCCGGGAAACGAGCAGGAAAGTGGATCTCTGTGTGTAAACACAGAGATCCACGTCCTGTGAGGGAGAGGGGACCGATGGTGTGTCCCTTGTACATAGGGACAACCATCGGTCACCTCCCCCAGTCAGTCCCCTCCCCCCACAGTAAGAACACTTTGAGGGAACATATTTAACCCCTTCCCGCCCCCTAGTGGTTAACCCCTTCCCTGCCAATCACATTTATACAGTAATCAATGCATTTTTATAGCAGGGATCGCTGTATAAATGTGAATGGTCCCAAAAATGTGTCAAAAGTGTCCGATGTGTCCGCCGCAATATCGAGTCACAATAAAAAAAATCGCAGATCGCCGCCATTACTAATAAAAAAAAATAAAAAAAAAATAAATGCTATAAATCTATCCCCTATTTTGTAGACGCTATAACTTTTGCGCAAACCAATCAATACGCGCTTATTGCGATTTTTTTTTTTTACCAAAAATATGTAGAAGAATACGTATCGGCCTAAACTGAGGAAAATTTTATTTAAAAAAAAAAAAAAAATGGGTATTTATTATAGCAAAAAGTAAAAAATTGAGTTTTTTTTTCCAAACTGGACGCTCTTCTTTTGTTTATAGCGCAAAAAATAAAAACCGCAGAGGTGATCAAATACCACCAAAAGAAAGCTCCATTTGTGGGAAAAAAAGGACGCAAATTTCGTTTGGGAGCCATGTCGCACGACCGCGCAATTGTCATTCAAAGTGTGACAGCGCTGAAAGCTGAAAAATGGCTTGGGCAGGAAGGGGGTTTTCGTGCACAGTAGAGAAGTGGATAATCAATTATGTTGATTAGTAGTTTCAGCCCAAACCAGGGTGCACACACAGGAAACATTGGATCTTCCTTTCTCATTTCCTCAACATTAAAATGACCTCTGTTACTTTTGTAGTCTGAAGTGCCCCCTTACTCTGGTCATCAGTAAAGTGCCCCCTTACATTGACGGTCAGTAAAATTAACCTTTACGTTGGTGGTCAGCAAAATGAACCCCTACATTGGTGGTCAGTAACTGGCTCCATTCATTGGTGATCAGTAAATTACCCCCTTACACTGGTGGTCACTGAATTTCCCTCTGACTGTGGTGGAGAGTGGAGAAGTGCCCTTTTGTTTGGCAAGTAAGGTGCCCGTATAGGAGGAGAAGGTGCTGCTGCTGGCTTTGGGTTTTTTCTCCCATCCAGTGTGGCTCCAGAGATATTTACCCCCTAGGTTCTTCATCGTGTCATCACACGACACAGTGAAAAATAGGATTTTTATAACAGCTTACCTGTAAAATCCTTTTCTTGGAGTACATCACGGGACACAGAGCGACATAGTCATTACTAATGGGTTATATAGATACCGTCAGGTGCTGGCACTGGCAACTTCCAAAACCGGAAGTACCCTCCCCTATATAAGCCCCTCCCATCCGGGAGCACCTCAGTTTTGTAGCAAAGCAATAAGTGTCCCCAAAGAGGGGTGGGAGCTCTGTGTCCCGTGATGTACTCCAAGAAAAGGATTTTACAGGTAAGCTGTTATAAAAATCCTATTTTCTTTTTCGTACATCACGGGACACAGAGCGACATAGTCATTACTAATGGGATGTCCTAAAGCAATGCCAAATGAGGGGGGGGATACACCATATATAAGCTGAGCGCTATCAGACATGAGGATCTTTTGCGGCCTGCAACACACTGCGCCCAAAGGCGACATCCTCCTGACTTCTAACGTCCACCTGCTAGAACCTAGTAAACGTGTGTACTGAAGACCATGTTGCGGCCTTACAGATTTGAGCCAGGGAGGCCTGGTGATGCACTGCCCATGAAGTTCCAACTGCTCTCGTGGAGTGCGCCCTAACTTTGAACGGAGGCGGTCTATTTCTCAAGCCATAGGCTTGTATTATGACCTGTCGAATCCACTTGGCTAAAGTAGATTTTGACGCTGCCTGACCCCTTCTGGGGCCTTCCGGCAGAATAAACAAAGTATCCGTTCTGCGAATCTGAGCAGTGGCTTTTAGATAAGCTTTAACTGCTCCTACTACATCCAAAGAATGCAATAACTTTTCCTCTACCGAAGTAGGTTTGGGGAAAAAAGAAGGAAGAACCACATCTTGGTTCAAATGAAACCTCGATACCACCTTAGGAAGAAAGGCTGGATGAGGACGTAACACTACTCTGTCCTTATGGATAACCAGATATGGCTCCTTACAGGACATAGCTGCTAATTCCGATACTCTTTTAGCCGAACAAATGGCTACTAGAAAAATCAATTTCCTGGTGAGAAGCACCAAGGAAATATGCTGTAATGGTTCAAATGGTTGTTTCTGTAGAACCGACAGAACCAAGTTTAGATCCCATGGACATATGGGAATATTAACCGGAGGACTAATACGCATCACTCCTTGTATAAAGGCTTTGACTAGTGAATGCGAAGCCAAGGGCCTTTGAAAAAATATTGACAAGGCCGAAATCTGACCCTTGATAGTACTCAAGGCAAGCTTCCTATCTACAGCCCATTGTAGGAAGTCCAGAATCCTACCTATTACGTACTTACGTGGATGCCATTTCTTGGCTTCACACCAGGCGACGTACGCCTTCCAGATTCTATAGTAGATCTGCCTGGATACCGGCTTCCTGGCATTGATCATGGTAGATATCACAGAATTAGAGAGCCCTCTCTTTTTTAGAATGTGGGCTTCAATAGCCAGGCCGTCAAACCTAGGGCTGGTAAGGAAGGGTGGTATATCGGTCCTTGCGAAAGCAGGTCCGGACGATGTGGGAGAGTCCAAGGACTCCCCACTGACATTTTACAATCTCCACGTACCACGCTCTTCGGGGCCACGCTGGAGCCACCAGAATCACTGGTTTCTTTTCTACCCTGATTCTGCGGAGTAATCGAGGTAACCATTGTGGCGGTGTGAATGCATATATCAGCTTGAACTGATCCCAAGGGAACACTAGGGCATCCGAGCCGCAAGCTAGGGGATCCCTTGTCCGAGAGACAAACCTGTCCCCCTTTGCGTTGAATCTGGATGCTAGAAGATCTACATCCGATGTTCCCCACCGCTGACATATTGTCCAGAAAACCTCGGGGTGAAGGGACCCTTCCTCTGGGCCTAATTGCTGGCGACTTAGAAAGTCCGCCTTCCAATTCTCCACTCCTGGAATGAATACCACAGATATGGCTGGGACATATTTTTTCTGCCCATTTCAGGATGTAATTTACTTCCCTCTGGGCTGCACGACTCCTGGTGCCCCCCTGATGATTGATATATGCCACTGCTGTGGCATTGTCTGATTGAATTCTGACAGGGGACCCTTGGAGTTTGGATGTCCATGCTACTAGGGCATACCGGGCTGCTCGTATCTCTAAGAGATTGATGGGCAGGGCCTTTTCTGCATCCGACCATCTGCCCTGGAGAGACTATTGCTCCAGTACTGCTCCCCAGCCTATAAGGCTGGCATCTGTAGTGACCACCTTCCAAGAAATCGGACTGAAGGATTTCCTTTTTTCCAGATTCTGGGAAACCAACCACCAACGGAGGCTCTTGCGAACGGAAGGGGACAAGGACATTGTAAGTCTAGGCCTGAATTTTTTTGTTCCAGGCTGACAGTATGGCCCCTTGCAAATTCCTTGAATGGAATTGACCGTAGGGTACTCTTCGAATGATGCCACCATTTTTCCCAGCAGCCTCATATACAGGCGTATGGACGGCTGTCTTTTTTGTACCCACTAAGTGGATCAAATCTTTCAAAGACAACACCTTTCCTCGAGGCAAGAATATTTTTCTCTGGCCTGAATCCAACCTTAGCCCCAAGTATTCCAGACTTTTGACTGGTTTTTAGGGCTGACTTGTCTCGGTTGATAATCCAACCGTGAGATTCCAGATACTTGATCGTCTTGTGAACGACCACGTCTAGTTTTTTCACTGAGTGGTCTATCAGCAACAAGTCATCCAGATATGCCATTATCATTACACCTTGTGTTCTTAGATTGGCCAATAAAGGGCCAGAATTTTTGTAAACACTCGTGGTGCTGTGGCCAAACCGAAGGGTAAGGCTCTGAACTGAAAATGGCGCCCTTCTACTGCAAAGCGTAGAAATTTTTGGTGGACTGGAAAGATGGGAATGTGCAAATAAGCATCTTTGATGTCGATCGTGGCTAACCAATCCTCCCCTTGTAGGGCAGTGGCCACCGATCGGATCGACTCCATCGGAAAGACCTGATATACAGGAATTTGTATAGCCCTTTTAGAATTAATATGGGCCTCCCGTCCGCGTTTGCTTCGGGACTGTAAAGAGGTTTGAGTAAAACCCGAACCCTCCTTCTTCCAGGGGAACCTCCATAATTACTCCTTGGAGCAATAGTTGTTCTAGTGCCAACAGGAGGGACTCTCTCTTCCGGGGATCCCTTGGCACGTTTGACCTCAAAAATGGGAAGGAGGAGAGTCTTTTAACTCCAAACTGTATCCCAAACATACTGCGGAGAGCACCTATCTGTCTTGATCGTGTCCCGCCAGGTCTCTTGCGAACAACTGGAGTCCTCCCCCCACCCGACTGAGTGGGGGCTTCAATGAATTTAACTTTGGGGGAGGTTATGTACCTCCCCTGACCCAGGGTTTCTCATTACCCTGCTACTGTCCCTGTTTTTTATCCCCGGGATTTGACCGAGGAGGCCGTCGGAACTGTTACACAGCCGATGCCCCAGGGACTGGAGAAGCAGGCCTCTTAAAGAGGGACCTCTAACTCTGCTTTTAACCGGCAAGAGCGTATTTTTACCGCTGGAAATTTTCTGGATATATTTGTCCAGGTTTTCCCTGAATAAGCGTTCACCATGAAATGGGACGCTAACCAGCCATTCTTTACAGGGAGCTTCAGCAGACCAGTTTTTGAGCCATAGGAGCCTACGCGTATGTACTATAGACAGCGTAAGGCGGGAGGCCTGATGGACTGAATCCTCTATGGCGTCAACCGCAAAGCCTAAGGCTCTAGGTAGATCAGCTAGGGCAAAGCCTGCTGATCTGTCAAGTCCCTCAAGACCTGTTTCAACTGATCCTTCACTGCTTAGCAGACCCCAATAGCTGCTACTGCTGGTTGTATCACCAAGCAGATTTTCATAAGGACTCCAACCTTTTATTTATTGGGTTCCTGAACATTTGGACATTATCCACTGGACATGTCAGTGATTTATACATACAAGAGATGGCTGCGTCCACTGTAGGGACCTTCCATTTTTTTTTTTTTTTTTTTTGATGAACTTATCCTCCATGGGATAGACCACCGGAAATCTCTTGGGGGAATAAATATTTTCTCAGGACGTTCCCAATCCTGGTAAATGAGCCCTTTCAGTAAAGGGTGAAGTGGAAAAGAACAAACAGTCTGGGGGCTTCTAGCGACCCCAACGAGGATACAGTAGTGGTTGATGGTTCCGCAAGGTGCATTTTTAAATGCTGATCGGACCATGTTAGTCAGAGACTGAACCCATAATCTTTCAGCTTGAGATGCTGAGAAAAGGTTCCCCCACTGTTGATTCCTCTATAACAGAATCAACCTCATCCTGATCCCCTTCAGGCAGGTCGATCCCTGTATGGGACTGTTGCTCTGCTAACAGGCACTCTGAAGGAGGAGACGGAGATCGGGCGTGCTTTGAATGACAGGGAGGCAGCGATAAATGTTGACAATCTCTCTCTAATCCTCCCAGAGCTGAGGAAAAAACCTCCTCTGTTACATACACAGGAGCAGGTGACTGAGGACAGCCACAGTACCAAGTACCCCTGCGGGGTCTCTACGGTCACTTACCTCTGAACTTCAGGGGAGACTGGTGCAGCAGAAGTATGCCCAAGATCCTCAGAGCCCGATGAGACCCCCTTCGCTTCCTGGAAGATTCAGTTCCGGAGCTTCTGGACGGCATATTCCTAAGCCTAAAGCTGAGGTATTCCAGCCGTAATACACCACTTTTACTGAGAATAGTCTAGCACAATTGCTGCTATATCACAGTTGGTGTCTACTAATGTGCCTTTCTAGGGGATGCCTGTATCAACCGCTTGCTGTATGCCTTTAAATGTTGCCAGCTCTGTCTCTGTACTTCATAGCCAGCTCACTACAATATTGTGGTTTTTTTAAAACTGCTGGGACGCCCGCACATGCGCAGAAGCGCTGCGGCGCGCACAGAGCGTCATCCCCCAGGCTCCGCCCCCTTTCCCGGCTCACCTCTATATATAGAGGCGCGTGCACGCGCACGCGCGCGGGCACGTGCGCCTTCGGCGCTAATTTCAAATATGCTAACAAGGGACAGGAGCCAGGGCCCCTCTTTGCCGCAGGCCGGGGGATGGACAAACACTGCAACATGGCAGAGGAAGCAGTTTCCTATAAGAGAACTCACCATCTGCCTGGACTTTGCTCTGCTGAGAAGAAGCTAGTCCACATGACAAGAAAACATTCCACAGCGGCCTCTAGTGGACAAACACAGGTACCGCAGTCTAATATATTAAATATATATAAAAAAAATTTTTTTTTTTTTTTTTTTTCTTGACCACCATTAAAAATTATTACATTTTTTTAGTAGTTACAGGCATGCACAGAATTTTGCGGGAATACCATTAGGTAACAGACAGAAAGACAAATTAGGCTTGGGGGTCCCCCAATAGAACCAAGTTCCTGGGGGCCCCCACTTACCTGTTCCCCGCCGCAGGACTTTGTTTGGTCCACAAAAGCCCAAACTTCACCTATCACGGCAGGCATTGTAATCAAACCTTCAGGGACCGGGTTCCCAAGGATTCCACTCCCCTGGACCTGTATAGCACCCTGCACAGAAAACATCTTGGTCGTGGGTATGACCAGAGCTCTGGATCCCAGGGTCCAGCTCTCCTAAGAGAAGCATTACAGGCAAAACCTTGCTCTTCTTTCTGCAAGGCCCGGGTACCGACCGTTTAGCTATGAAGCTTTTTTGGTCGGATCCGGAATAGCTTACTGAGGCCCAAAAGAACCTGTACGCAAGCTCAGTGAAAAACACATGTTTCTTCTTGGCCAACACCTTAGACACTGGCAAAAAACTGAGGTGCTCCCGGATGGGAGGGGCTTATATAGGGGAGGGTACTTCCGGTTTTGGAAGTTGCCAGTGCCAGCACCTGACGGTATCTATATAACCCATTAGTAATGACTATGTCGCTCTGTGTCCCGTGATGTACGAAAAAGAAACTTAGGGGGACTGCTTCAAAAGCCACTCGTGTCTGTGTAACAAGGATGAAGCTGATGTGACCAAGTAGAACCATTTTTTAAGAATACCCAGAGAGCGGCAGGCCGTGTGACCAATAGCTTTGCTGGGATTTATTTTCATTAGGGAGCTACCAATGTATTTAGCAGGTGGGCAGTCATTCAAAGGTCCCTCAAAATCTGTGGGCCCCAAGCAGCAGCCCCCAAACACTCCAATTTATAATCTGCCACTTATCTGAGTAGACTCAGTCAGGGCCATGCAGGTATCCAAAGACAGGTCCTGAGAGATTGGGTAAAAGTTATTTGATGTCTGCAGGCACCCTAATGCCTTTTACACACGATCGGAATTTCCGATGAAAAAAGTCAGTCGGAATTTTTTCATTGAATATTCCGACCGTGTGTGGGCCCCATCAGACTTTTTTCCGTCGGAGTTTAGAAATAGAACAGAACAGGTTTTATTTTTTTCCCGATGAAAAAAAAATCCTATCAGAAATTTCGATCGTCTGTGTGGAACTCTGGCGGAGAAAAAAACACGCACGCTCAGAATCAAGTCGACGCATGCTCGGAAGCACTGAACTTCATTTTTTTCGGCTCGTCGTAGTGTTTTACGTCACCGCGTTTTGGACAGTCGGAATTTGGTCTGACAGTGTGTATGCAAGACAGCTTGAACGGAATTCGGACGGAAAATTCCATCGGATTTTATCCCATCGGAAATTCCGATCGTGTGTACAGGGCATAAGACTACCAAGGCTACATACAGCAGAGACTGCCCCACATTCATAGAAGTGTTTACTTTCTATATGCTCATTTAAAAGAACAAAAACACAGTGCGACTAATAGCACTGAGCAAGAGAACCAGTCATATTCCAAAACACAAAGTTTGATAGATCCACAGAGATTCCAAAACTGAAAGTCCTACAGGGAGCACCAATAACAAGAAGGAGGCATTCCAGGACACAGCTGACGCCACAATCCAGCTTCCTGGTATTTTTTTGCATTCTCCATATCTATGTCATTACTTGCAGACGCTCCTTGCAGCTCTGCTCTGAAAAGGCCTGGCGATGCCTGTGGGCCTAATGCACTTAGGGAGTGATCGCTATGAAAATAGCTACAACAGCTGCCAACAACACTCCACTCCCACACACAAGCTTTGCAAACACACAAATACTTAACCTACCTAGTTACCAGCACCATGCAGCACAACTTTCCGGGAAGAGAGAACGCACATTATACACACACCCCTAAGATGTCCTCAGTTCTGGGTTTCATGAAGAATTTATAGATTAGAAATGATCAGTTATAACGACAGATCCTTTCATACACTTGTATTCAGGAAAAGCAGTGGTAGAAAAGGAAACAAATACAATGATTTGAACGCTGAAAAACGAGTTCCGTACAATATAGACACGTGATCATCAAATAATATGTCCAGCCAAAACCTTTTACCGTACATAGAGAAGGGAAAGGTTAAATCCCATCGGGCTTTTACGGCTTTCAGCTCTGTTAGGGCTCATTCACACTTGTGGAGGCCCTTGCTGCCTCTCTGAAAAGTGATCCATGGTGAAATGCTTTTCACAGGGTGATTAAAACAGTAAGTGAGCGACATATTATTCCTGCTGTCTGTCAACGTAGAACTATAGGCAAAAAAATGTTTCATTTTGGATTGAGTAGGGGAGGGTAATAACTCCCCCATCAGATATTTTTTTCACCATCTGTGACCCATGGGGGAGATTTCCCTTCACTTCTTGTCCCATAGCCAAAACATGAAGTGAGAGGAAATGCCTGCAAATTAAGCAATTCCTTGGGGTCCCCCCAGGTCACCAGAACTAGTGTCCCCATTGGAAGATTTCCCCTCTATTACATTTCTGGGGACAACCAAAAAGTTGAGATTTTCTTTTACTTTCAATGATAATGGTAAAAATGACAAATAGAGAGAGTGAATCTCCCCAACAGGGGCACAGATATCAATAAAAACCTAATAGGTGTTCTAATCCCTTTTGCCTTTAGTTATACTTTAACCCTCAAAAGCCCACACGGTCATTACATGCAGTTGCGGCCCGCTTGCCTTGTTTGTTTTCGGCGAGGGTACTGTCTGTAGAAAGTGACATGGGGTAGAACGTTTGCCATGGCCATGCATGTGTACAACCATGTCTGTAAGCTTATTGGGGGCATATGATGGGGCAGTAAAACTGCGGATCAACCACCTATTATTCTGCCCTGCAGCTGCTTATGTGAATGAGCCTTTAGAGAGATTTACCCACGCTTTCTGTCACATTGGATTAGGGGAAGACTAGAAACTATCAGATTGAATTGTGTGTCCTTGTTGCAGATTTTCACTCATTTCTATATGTGGAAACCACTGCCAGCAGGACAGGAAGGAAGGAAACTTCCTCTAACAGTGCAGTAAACACAACACAGGAGTTCTAATCCTTCCCCACTTTGTCCAAAACTATGAAAACTGTTTTTGGCTTTAAAAGTGGATGTAAACCCTCTCCTATACCCAGTGAAGTGAATAGCCTCAGATGATACACAGAGATGAAACAAATCTCCCCACATACGTTTTACATGTATATCTGCTGTCTTCAGCTTTCTATACTCTTTAGAAAGCACACATTGCATTAGAAAACTTTCTTCCCGTTTCAGCAGTGAGAGGGGAGTCTTGGCATACACTGTGTGTGAGCCGATTGGGGGAAAGGCACCCCCCCCCCTCCACATAGGCAGAGGAACGAAGAAACTTGCAGAGCTGTACTGTGAATAGACAAGCTCTCTGCCTATCTGTTGGAGAACTTGTCAGAAGTTATACTGATAACAGAGGAACGGAGCAGCAGAAAGACACTGGATTTGGAGAGAGATAAGTAAACTCTACAAATATATGTGCCCAGGTCAGATTTCATGAATGGGGTTTACATCTACTTTAAATAATAGATTTATGAAAGTCTATACATCTGGCCAAAAAGAGAGGAAAAGAGCGATTGGATTCTGAAAGAGGCACTATTTGGATCTATCCAACACTCATGCTGCTTGAATCCACAACTAATCAGAAGATGATCATTTGTCTGATATTCTCATTCCTGTGTAGGAGGCTTAACAGATAACAATGTTGAACTTTGACATATATGGTATCAGAACTGAAGATAAAACATTATACCCTTCCTGTGACGTCCAACCCCACTGAGTAGCATTATACCAAGCTGCGCTCAATGTTCTTTCTTCAAAACCAGGGGAAGGAGACCCTGAAGAGATGGAGAGCTATCTGAACTACGGTACATAAAAGAGGTCAAAGATCCCCGGGGTGCAGAATTTTGTTTATAAAAAGATAACCTAGCAAGACCCTATTAAAAAGTAAGGATTAACTAAAAACTAGAAGAAAAAAAAAATAGTACAAATATCACTGTAAAAATAAATACACACATATCCTACCTTTTTAGCTCCATTGTCAGAGCCATACAGATTGTTCGCTCCATTGTCAGATGGACAAAAAAAAAAACACACACGATCAATATATGGCTAGCTTTACTCACCAAAAATTTAAGAGGCCCTGTCACCGACTTATAAAAATGCAGATTAGTGCATTGAAAAATCAAGTATTCAAATGTCTACTTGCGTCCTTTGCCCTTGAAAATGTGTATTATTTACTTGCAGTGAGGCTCTGAACTTGTTAGACCTGAAAGGGCTTCCTTCCCTCACTCTGCCGGGTGCTGCTGCCTCTGAGGTCTGGGAGTTAATTTCTGGAAACAAAGGAGGGTTGTACACATGCATGGCCAAGGATGCAATGCATGCATGTGTACAAGGTTGTACACATGCATGGCCATGGCAAACATTATACCCCATATCACTTTCTATGGACAGTATCCTCGCTGAAAGCAAGCCATTCAATGTAAAAGGTTTTGGCTGGACATATCCTTTGATGATCACATGTCGATATTGTACTTAACTAGTTTTCCAGCGTTTAAATCATTGTATTGGTTTCCTTTTCTACCACTGCTTTTCCTGCATACAAGCGTATGAAAGGATCTGTGGTTAGAACTGATGAGTCTAATTCTTCATAAAACCCAGAACTGGGGACATCTTAGGGATGTGTATATAAGGGCTCATTCATAGTATATGTGGTGACTGGTGTCTTTCTGCACTTGATCAATGCCAGTCACTGCAAGAGGCACATAGAAAACAAGCAAATTATCCTCCTTCCACTACAAACCTTTTCCTCCTAAGCTAAAATATCCCCATATCAAATTTCCCCGTCTCTTGCTTCCTGAAATGAACTCACAGACCTCAGAGACAGCAGCACCCGTCATAGCGCGGGAAGGAAGCCCTTTCAGGTCCAACAAGTTTAGAGTCTCACTGCAAGTAAATAATAAAAATGTTTAAGGGCAAAAAGGACGTAAGTAGGCATTTGAATACTTGATTTTTTAATGCACTAATCTGCATTTTTATAAATTGGTGACAGGGGCTCTTCAATTTTTGGTGAGCAAAGCTAGCCATACATCGATCGTGTTTTTTTCTTTGTTTTTGTTTTTTAATCAGTCAGTGGTCTGATCGAAAAAAATAAGAATGAATTCCCCCATCCACAAATATGAGGTGAATGGATGAATCCTCCCCATTGAGCTATTATCTGGCAGCAGGACTCCTACTTTGTCAGAATACACTGATCAGCACTGCAGAAAATTGCTGCATGCGCTGATCAAAGGTAAATTTACCAGCAGTCCTTCTCGAAGGAAATCAATCATTCATTAACCACTTCCATACTGGGCACTTAAACACCTTCCTGCCCAGACCAATTTTCAGCTTTCTGCGCTGTTGCACTTTGAATGACAATTGCGCGGTCATGGTACACTGTACCCAAACTAAATTTTTATCATTTTGTTCCCACAAATAGAGCTTTCTTTTGGTGGCATTTGATCACCTCTGCGATTTTTATTTTCTGCTAAAAAATAAAAAAAAGACCGAAAATTTTGAAAAAAAAAAGTTTTTTTTTGGTTTCAGTTACAAAACTTTGTAAATAAGTTAGTTTTCTCCTTCACTGATGGGCACTGATGGGGCTGCACTGACGGGCATGGATAAGGCGGCACTGATGGGCACCAATGAGGTGGCACGGATGGGCAACGATCGTCAGCACGGATGGGCAACGATCGTCGGCACGGATGGGCAACGATCGGCGGCACGGGTGGGCACAGATCGGCGGCACGGGTGGGCACAGATAGGCGGCACGGGTGGGCACAGATAGGCGGCACGGGTGGGCACAGATAGGTACGGATAGGCGGCATGGATGGGCACTGATAGGTGGCATGGGTGGGCACTGATAGGTGGCATGGGTGGGCACTGATAGGTGGCACTGTACTGTACTAATGGATGCCAATCAGTGCCAAACAATAATGCCTGCCAATCAGTGGTGCCCATTGTGGGCACTGATTGGCATCTATTGTGGCACTGATTGGCATCCATTATCCCTGGTGGTCTAGGGTGGCATACCTTATTGTGGGCTTCCCTGGTGGTCTAGTGGCATCCCTGGTGGTCTAGTGGCATCCCTGGTGGTCCAGTGGACATCCTCGGGGGGGCTGTGCTGATAATCGATCAGCACAAACCCCCCCTGTCAGAGGAGCAGCCGATCGGCTCTCCTCTACTCGCGTCTGACAGACGCGAGTGAGGAAAAGCCGATGACCGGCTTTTCCTGTTTACACTGTGATCAGCCGTGATTGGACATGGCTGATCACGTGGTAAAGAGTCTCCGCCGGAGACTCTTTACCTAGATCGGTGTTGCGGGGTGTCAGACTGACACCCCGCAGCAACGATCGCCGCGATGCGCGCCCCCGGGGGCGCGCAGCGGCTCAAAATCCTGAGGACGTCATATGACGTCCAGTCAGGATTCTGCAACCACTTTGCTGACGTCAATCCGCTATAGGGCGGGCGGCAAGTGGTTAAATCGACCCCTCTTGAACGGGAACTAAATTCTGCGGATCCCTGCTGAACTTCGATCCATCTATGGCCAACTTTACTCTCCTCTTCTTCTTCTTCTAAGGCTTCATCCACAGGGGGTACTTAAGCATACATCCGTGCAAAGGGCTGTCTTTGCCTGCATGGGATGCACAAGCGTTTCCTGCATCCCCATTCATGACTATTGGGATGTGGCATTTGCACAGACAGCCGTGCAGGTCTGTGTCCCATAATGCAGTGTGTGTGTGTGTTCGGGGACATGCACCTACAGCTGCACGGCTGTCAAATTGGGACCAGCGGCTGTGTTTGTGAGTTCCCAAAAGATGTGCCCATTAACTCCATACCTCTGCCCCATGAGGTATTAGCAGCACTTAGTGTGCTTTCACGCTGAAAGCGTCAGCGGTAAAACGCTGCTATTTTTAGCGGCGCTTTACGGTCGTTTTTGCGTCGCTTTTTGGCAGTTAGCGGGGAGCTTTTAACCCCCGCTAGCGGCCGAAAAAGGGTTAAAGGGCCCGCAAAGCATAGAATGCATGAAGGTAAAAATACCTTCAGCCTTTACAACCAATTTAAATGAGCATTTAACCCTTGCAGTGCAGAAGGCCCCTCTTCTAAGGGTAGATTGTGTCTCATTCCCAGATTTCAGCTTTAAAACTAAATTCCAGGGAGCCGTGAAATCTAAATGTATTCTACCAATGTATTGACTGATAATATTGAGATATCATTTATATTTCCATACACTAACAGTAATAATGGTGGCACTCTGGGCTCAGGTCTCCATCGCCGTGTGCACAACGTTGTCAGAACACGCATACAGTAGAAAACAGAGGTGAACTAATCAGCAGCTGCTCCTTTTTAATGTTCAGGCTCCAAGGGATACTTGGTCAGGCACTACTGCTTGAGTCTGCAAGGAGTGTGCAGATCTGGCTGTGCTGTCTGGTAGAAGTGCTTGGATCACAAGTCTAACTAAACAGAAATAAATATTTTTAGGGCTTTAGAGATCAGTTAGTAATAGGTTTTCTGTGCATTTACATTGAATTGCATGGAAGGATAGATGAAAAGCACATCCCTTTCTCAAGATATTTTATGTAAATCCATTGCACATACATCAAAATATTCAGCTTGAGATCACTTTGCATTTATTCTCCCATATATCCCTGAAGTCCAGCTTTTATTAGCTCTGGTAATGCATGTATCGTTCACACATCTGCATGGAAATAAGCGGCTCTCTGAATGTGGTGAGAAGTGATATCACTGAACCCATGAAGAGCAAACCAGAAACGCAGAAACTGCGTGTACACTGCTGAATCATGTGACCCCCCAGATATCTCAACTCAGACCCTGACACAAAAGATTTGGATATTTCATATATTTGTCAGTCTTTTGAACGAGTACGAACCCTAAAGATTTACATTGTATACGTATATGAAAAAAAAAAAAAACTTGGGCGGAATCTCTCCCACTTTACAGATTGTTCATAACTGTCCATTGATAAGGATGGCCAGTCTATCACCAGACTGTTCATTTCAACATTCTTCACATGAGATTACATGTGCATTAAAATGTAGCAGCCTCGGCAGATTCAGAGCTGTCACTTAGGCCGGCCATATTCGGTTCGATTTGAACCATTAAGCCCCCATTCACGTCAGGCTGTTTTGACATGCGATTCAACATGTCGAATCGCCGCCTATTGCCGGCAACGTGCAAATCGGTGCAACGCCGACTTTTTACCGCTGCACCGATTCCCGCACAGATGTCTCCGAACTTGCTCCCGAAGTTGGACTGAAATGCGGGTTTTGAAATTTCCTCTTACTTCCGGTTTGGTTTTGGGACAGGAAGTGAAGGTAAATCTCTGCAATGGGACACAGATAGTGAAAAAATTAAATAAAATAAAAATGTGACCGGTGTTAAAATCTTCCCCTGCTTTATCCAAAAAAAGAATAAGTTTGACTATAGTCCCATTTTTAAAAAAAAGTATGGGAATACCCTAGGTGGATGCAACATTGGTCCGATGCAGCATCTGTCCCCCGCCATGTCCAACACTGAGAACCAAGCAATCAAACACCGCCGATCGATTGGTTCTCACAGCTCTCTGAACAGAGAGCTGGTGACTGTCAGTCATCACGCTCTGCCCCCCCCCCCCCCCTGCGCTTACTGGAGCGCTGGGCTGTGGAAGGGACAGGAGCGGCTGGCTCAAGCTCTCAGCGGCTCGCTGAGAAGGGTGCCGATCCATGCATATGGGCAGATCCCGACCATATGGTCATGATCTTGGAGAGCCTTGACCGGCTCTGCGACGTCAGCCAACAGCATGCTTCAGTCTGCTGAAAATGGGTCACAGGAGTGCAAAACAAATTGCACTCATGTGGTCCACAGAAGTACAGCCAAACAAGGTTTGGCTATACTTCTCCTTTAATGGCCAGGCTGAATGTACCAAGTTGATCGATCAACTTGGGTAAAACCAGTCTGCTGGATTCACGTGCGATTATCGCAAGCGGCTGCTATAGCCAATAGCTATAATCACTGGCTTCCCACGCCCTTAGTTGACACTATGTGGTATTTCCCTCCCCCTCTCCTGGCAGCTACATAAAAGAGGAGGAGTAGAGGAGCTGGGCCAGCACAGACAGTAATTAGATACTCCCATAAAATGAGAGGACTTTGATGCTTAAGTAGGGAGGAAGAACTTTGGCTGTGCTAGGGAACTGACTCTTCCTGGAATGGTTGATTCCCTAACAAGTTCAAAGGAAAAAAAATAGGTAAACCACTTAAAAGTAACCTTTAAAATACTTGATTCTTCTGCGGCCTTACCTGCATTTTTTTTATAAGTTGGTGACAATGTCTCTTTAAAGAGCAGAGTATTTGGGATGCCCCCATTTATGGTACATACCTATGATATGAGTCAGTACCATAGTACAGAGGTCCATCTGTATGGCGTTATAAACAGGAGATGCCTGTGTGACTGCCAGTGTAACATTTATGACTCACCACCACAAGGTTATATAAACAGACGCAGATCAGAGGAGGTGGGGATAAAAAAAATTGCATTACTGGTAAAGTTAAACGTACTGTAGCCACCCTTTGCATACAGGGAGTCATTTTCTGAAAGCTAATGTGCAGAAAAAGACAAGGATTGCCAGACGTGTAACAACTTTCCCTAAGAAAAAAAACATGTGACTGTCAGCTACTGGATGCTTCCGGGTAAAGTAATATCAACCTCCACAACATGTGTAACAACCGTTTCCTCCAAACCAAATACTTTCTCTCTGGTGCCGCACCCAGTGCCTCACAATCCAACACCTCCCAGAAAGAGGACTCGCCTGAGCTCCAGCATACAGGGAGGGAAAAAAGTATTTGATCCCCTGCTGATTTTGTACGTTTGCCCACTAACAAAGAAATGATCAGTCTATAATTTTATTGGTAGGTTTATTTTAACAGGGGGGCGCATGCGCGGCGCGATGCAGGAAGGACAGGCCTGAGCTCAGCTCCGCCAGACCCGGTCCTTTCAGGCTGGATCCACAGGGCTATACAGCACTAAACTCGGCGAATTGAGTCATCACCCCTGTAGGAAGACAGTGTGCATGCCATCAGCTAAAAAGGCGCAGACTCGGCGCTCTCAGCGAAGCTTTACAAACTTTCTTCTGACGGTTGAGAAGAAGGGCAGCAAGATGTCCCAAAATGGCGCCGGCGCGGCACTGCATGCAGTATCTGTGGAGACTTCACCTGTCCCCCCTGCCATACAAGGGAACTGTGAGTACATCCTCCCCCTCTCCAAAGCAGACTTAGATGCCAGCCTCACGGCCATCTATGACAAGCTGGTTGATAAGATAGAGAGAGAAGTGCATAACTCCACCGCAGCCCTCTCACAGGAGATTGCCAGTATAGGCAGCCGCACAGAGTTACTTGAGACCAAACATGACGAACTCTCTCTGGCCCACAATGATCTTAGGAAGGACTTTGAAAATCTAGCAGATAACTTTGTTTTTATGCAGGCACAGGTTGAGGACCTGGACAATAGAAATCGTCGCCAGAACATCAGGCTGCGTGGAGTCCCAGAGTCAGTCACAGACCTGATGCCTGCAGTCACTAAAGTCTTTCATAGCCTCTTGCCAGATAAGCCCCTCTCAGCTTTTACATGTGACAGGATTCATAGAGCCCTCCGTCCCAAACCCACACCTGACAAACCCCCCAGGGACATAATAATGTGTATGAAGGACTTCCTTGTCAAAGAGGATATTATGCATGCATCCAGAAACACTCCGAATATCTCTCTGGAGGGGAAAAGATTGCAAATTTACCCTGACATCTCCCCTGCCACATTGGATAGGAGACGCAGGATGAAGGAGGTTACTAATATCCTACAAACCGCAAGAATCAAATACCGTTGGGGCTTCCCCTTTAAGTTATCAATACCTCACAATGGCACAACGTACACAGTGTACAACGTAATAGAGGGCAAGGAACTTTTGGTGAAACTGGGACTGTTGCAGCAGCAATCTCCTAACCGTCCTCCCGCCACCCCTAGGTCCTCTCCTATATGGGCCACACCCTCCACTCGCCGTAGCCAGAGAGACCAGAGAAGGCTACATCACGCTTTCCAAGACCAAGCAGCTTGAACGCTCGCCTAAAAGATATTTGGTGGTTTTTGTGGATCCGTTTTTTTTTTTTTTTGGTTTTTTATCTTCTCTTTGCTTCCTTTCTCTCCCTGTCTTTAGGTCAGATATTGACCTCATGAACACAATTTCCCTGCAATCCTAAAAATGGACAGTACCTGTTCCATTGTCTCACAGCTATCCTCACTCATTACAAAACGTATTATGTTCCGGTTATTGTTGTTATTTGCTCCTAACACCCAGGCTGGAGCTCAGTGTTGTTCATACATATTCTAAGCTGAACGTATACCATATCCTGGTGCTGCCATGGAAATAAGTGCCTAATCTAGGCATCGGAACACATCGCTGCTGTGGCATCCTCCCTTCCCCCCCCTTTTTTTTTTTTTTTTTTTGAACCTGTCTCTGATTCATCTACTCAATATTTTTCATTATTATCATTGCTGCTAACTAACTTGTTGTTCTAGCTCCATGCACATTACTGTTATTTGTTTCTCATATGTGTATTTTATATGCCTGAAGCATCCGTTGTCGCTAGATTGACCCCCCTCCTGCTGCTGTGGTTTGCTGCTGCTCCATTTTTATGGTGAAGCACCTGACCAGGTATGCGGGTCGAGGACACGTTTTGTCCTCAAGGTTCTCCTTTTGAATTTCGTGACAAGTTTCCCCTTGTCCCCATATTCCTACTTGTCATTTTGAATTTTATAGTTCACACAGCCAATATGGCTAGTTACTGGGTTTATAAAAAAAATGGAAATCAGTATTCTCCAAGATACATACAACTATGCTACCTAAATTTAGCACAGCTATATTGTTATATTTTGTTCTCATTACATGGTACACCTATGCGTTTTCTATTTCAACTGATATTATTAAGTATTCTATCCCACATGATGCAGCTCTATTCAATGCTATATGGCGTAGCCTCCCCAACGTTGGTCCCCTACTCAATACTATCAACCTCCATGGTCCACCTCCCCCAATCATATCCTTTTATTTTTAAAAATGACGGATCTTAGAATAATATCCCATAATGTCCAGGGCTTCAACTCACCACATAAGCGGAAAAAAGCCTTCAACCACTATAAACGACTGGGCGCAGACATCATCTTGCTACAAGAAACACATTTTGCATCCTCCAACCCCCCTAACTATTTTGATAGAACCTACAACCAATACCACTATACTACATTCACCAACAAGACCCGTGGAGTTGCAATTTTTGTACGCAACTCCATTATCTTTGACATACAGTCTGTCTTTAAAGACGCTGAGAGTCGATACATCATTCTTAAAGGTACCATAAACAATCGAGCAATTACCATTGCCTCAGTGTATGCTCCAAATGACTCACAGTCAACTTTTTTCACTCAATTTTTTGAGACCCTGGATCGATATAACTCCCCACATGTGGTCTTGGGAGGAGATTTCAATCCTGCGGCCCACCCTGCCCTTGACAGGAGTAGAGTCACCCCTTCTTCTAAGGCCTTTTCCAAGTCCATTAACCGCTCCATTAATAAACTACAACTTGTAGACTCTTGGAGGGCCCACAACACAGGGGTAAAAGCATTCACACATTATTCTTATCCCCATGATTGTTATGCCAGGTTGGACTATATTTTCTGTACCCCCATCATCCTGGCAAATTCCTCCCGGGCCCATATACACCCATGCCCATGGTCTGACCACAACATAACATCCCTTAAAACCTCTGCTATAGGCCTCTCCCCCTCCCCCTTTAATTGGCATCTCAATGACTCTCTACTTACCAACATCTCCAACATTCAATTAATGTCCGCCCACATAGAGAACTACTTTATTGATAACACTAATATTGAGACCCCTCCCACCACTCTGTGGGTTGCACATAAGGCTGTCATACGCGGCCACATAATCAATTTAGCCGCCTCTAAAAATAAAGAGAGACTTACAGATATCAAATGCCTAACAAAAGATCTGGAGCGCCTATACAACCAGCTACAACACTCCCCCTCTCAAGAACTTACCTCTCAAATAAAATCTAAAAGAGAAGCTCTTGATCTCATCCTCTCCGCAAATACTGAAAGATCCCTTAGATTTTCGAAAGCAAAATTTCTACTACACTGTAACTCTCCCTCTGCCGCTTTTGCTAGAAAACTCAACCAAGACAACAGACCCACCCACATATACAAACTCAGAGACCATAGAGGTAATCTAGCTACACACCCCAAAGAGGTACTAAAGATATTCACATCTTTCTATAAAGAGCTATTGTCCAATCCTAAAGGCCGCCCAGATGGGACTTCCCTAGCTTGGCTGGACAGCTTGCATCTTCCCTCACTAAACCAACTGCAGATTGACTCTCTTAAGAAACCCTGTACCGAGGCAGAGGTCATCTCAATAATCAAATCTCTTAAAAATTCTACAGCCCCTGGCCCAGATGGGTATTCATCCCTTTACTACAAGAAATTTGCCCCTTTACTAGCCCCTAGTCTTTCTAGACTATTTAACTATATCCTGGGGGGCAATTATTTTCCGGAGGAAATGCTCCTTGCTAATCTATCCCTTCTCCCTAAACCCCATAAAGACCACTCCCTCCCCGAAAACTTTCGCCCCATATCGGTCCTTAACAACGACCTTAAAATATTTGGTAGGATTCTGGCTGACAGACTAGCAAAAGTAATCTCTCCCTTGGTGCACCCTGACCAAACAGGTTTTATACCTGGCCGTCAAATAGTAGATAATATCAGGATGGTTACTAATATCATCCAAGATGCTAATTTGCACTCACGTCAGACATGTCTCCTCAGCCTAGACATACATAAGGCTTTTGACAATGTAGACTGGTCATACTTGAATCTTCTCCTCCCCAAATTTGGCCTCCCAGAAAATTTCATACAAGGCTTTAATGCCTTATACCACTCACCTCAAACGCGTATCAAAATTCCAGGAAATAATTCAGAATTCTTCCCCCTGGGTAGGGGAACTAGACAGGGCTGCCCACTTTCCCCTCTTCTTTTCGCGTTAGCGATAGAACCCCTTGCTCACGCCATTAGGAACAACACCGACATTAAGGGATACACAATCATTCAAGAGGAATTCAAGAACAGCCTTTATGCAGATGATGCCCTCATCTTCCTTACTGAACCCCTCACCTCTATCCCCACCCTACTTAAAGTTCTTAATATATTTCATGATGTCTCGGGCCTTAAGATTAATATAAACAAATGCTCAGCTATGCCAGTCAACCTTCCCCTAAACCTGCAGAACCTTTTACAAAACAATTTCCAGTTCATCTGGTGCCCTCTTTCCTTTAAATACCTGGGTATTCACATTACATCATGCTACAAATCCCTATATAAAACCAACTACCCTCCCCTATTCACACAAATTAGCTCAATTCTTAAATCATGGTCCTCCCTCCATATCTCATTCCTCGGCAGGATTTGTGCTGTAAAGATGATCATCATCCCCAAACTGTTATACTATTTCCGTGCCCTTCCCATTAACATATCAAAAACTAGGTTGGATTCTATCCAGAGGATACTCAACAAGTTTATTTGGGCGGAAAAAAAAATCAAGATTTAGCTATACTTTGTTACATAGGCCGCAGTCTAGGGGTGGTCTAGGACTCCCAAACCTTTGGCACTATTTCTTAGCTGCAAGACTCAATCAGCTATGCCAGTGGTTCTCCCCTAACCAGGACATACCCTGGAAAAGATTTGAGTCCACATCTATTCTCCCATTTCACCTACAGGGGATTCTATGGTCAAACTCTGTTTTGCACCGCAACCTCCTTAAACACAACACGATAGTAGCCCAATTTCTACAACTCTGGCACAAGATCAGAAGTACATATGACGTCACCTCCGCCACCCCCCCGCTGGCCTCCTTTCTAGGGGATAGCAGACTGGAATTGGCATACAACAGCAGATCACTATTTTCTCTCTGGGAGAGGAATAACCTAACCACTTTAAAATCACTTCAAACCAAATGGGAATTCACTCCTTTCAGCACACTCCAGTTAAAATATAACCTCCCAAAATCTGAATATGATCGCTATCAACTGATTAGATCATTCTATGCAAAACATTATTCTTTAAACACTCACCTCTCTAATACCTTATTTAAAAAGATATGTATATCCTCTCCTAGAGACAAGGGCTTGATTTCCAGATTCTATCATTTTCTCAACAACTCCTCACTAGAAGTAAAATCAGCTCCAATGCTTCAATGGGAAACCGAATTAAACTGTTCTTTTTCAGAGGAGTCATGGTGTTCTATGTATAACAACCTCCGTAAGTGCAATAAGGCTATCTCTTTTAGAGAAACCAGAGTGAAATTATTTACTAGATGGTACCTATCTCCCTCTAGACTCCACAAATTTTATCCCTCAGTCTCCCCTAACTGTTTCAGAGGTTGTCTGGAACAAGGTACCATCTTGCACACATTTTGGAACTGCCCTCTCCTAACTCGGATCTGGCAGATGGCTGCTGATAGATTCGAGCAATCCTCAAAACACAGGATCACCCTTACACCTCAAACATGTTTATTATTTTCTGATATACCTGATATTCCTAGACCCTGCCTCAGATTGTTCCATTCTTTATGCAGTTCTATACAATGGATGATAGCCTTCAATTGGAGGTCTACTAATCTTATCTGGTCACAGGTACTCTCTAGAATGGACACTATTAAAATTTCTGAAAAAATCTTTCACACCTTAAATGATAGCATCCAAACTTATGATTCAAAATGGTCCTACTGGAACATCACGTAACATTGATCTTAAACTTTTCTCATCATACCAGAATCATCCCACCCACCTCCAATCTACATTCCTTTTTTATATAGATTTATATCAGTAAATGCTCTTCTATGCCCTTTTCGGTATTCTTCATTAGAAACTCCTTTACAATATTGTTGTACCTCTTCTTTTTAAGTTGAACTACATGTACCACAGCTGTCTTACTGTTGATCCTTTGTATCATGTGTACTCTGTAGCTGCCTTATGTTTTTTCCAATAAACTTTTGTAAACAAAGGTTTATTTTAACAGTGCGAGACAGAATAACAACAAAAATATCCAGAAAAACGCATTTCAAAAAAGTTATAAATTGATTTGCATTGACATGACTTAGTACTTGGTGGCCAAACCCTTCTTAGCAATCACAGAGGTCAGACGTTTCTTGTAGTTGGCCACCAGTTTTGCACACATCTCAGGAGAGATTTTGTCCAACTACTCTTTATAGATCCTCTCCAAGTCATTAGGCTGACATTTGGTAACTCGAACCTTCAGCTCCCTCCACATATTTTCTTTGGGATTAAGGTCTGGAGACTCTCTAGGCCACTCCAGGACCTTAATGTGTTTCTTCTTGAGACACTCTTTTGTTGCCTTGGCCATGTGTTTTGGGTCATTGTCATGCTGGAATACCCATCCACGACCCATTTTCAATGCCTTGGCTGAGGGAAGGAGGTTCTCTCTCAAGATTTGGTGGTACATGGTTGTCAAGAGGGAAGGTGCTCAGCCGTTTCGCGGCTTGTCTGAGCGAAATCCGGACTTTTCTTAAAATGAAAAACGTTGAGCATCCTGAGTTAGCCAACACCGAGTGGCTCCTGAAGTTCTACTATCTCGTGGACATGACTGAACATCTGAACCAGCTCAATGTGAAAATGCAAGGCGTTGGAAATCGTCTTATCCCTTCAACAAGCAGTGTTTGCATTTGAAAACAAGCTAGAACTCTTTATCGCCGACATTGAAACAGGTCGTTTACTACACTTTGAAAAACTGGGAGTTTAAAGATGCATGCACAGCAAGTGACCCTGCACAACATCTTGATCTTCAGCAGCTAGCGGGCTTCACATCTAATCTCCTGCAGTCATTCAAAGCGCGCTTTGGAGAATTTCGTGAGCGCAGTCATTTTTTTAAGTTCATCACCCATCCACACGAGTGTTCAGTGGACAGCGCTGACCTGAGTTATATCCCTGGTGTCTCCGTCAGGGATTTTGAGCTACAAGCTGCTGGCCTGAAGGCCTCAGACATGTGGGTGAATAAGTTCAAGTCACTGAATGAAGATTTGGAAAGACTTGCACGACAGCAAGAAGAGTTGGCGAGCAAACACAAGTGGGGAGAAATTAAAAAACTTCAACCCGCGGACCAGCTGATTGCCAAAACTTGGAGCGTTACACTTCCCGCCACATACCACACACTGCAGCGTGTGAGTATTGCTGTACTGACAATGTTTGGCTCTACGTATGCTTGTGAGAAAGACTGCTCACATCTAAAGAACATTAAGACCAACCTACGATCACATTTAACGGATGGAAGTCTCAACGCCTGCATGAAGCTTAACCTCACCACGTATCAACCAGACTACAAAGCCATCAGCAAAACCATGAAGCACCAGAAGTGAGAAAGTAGAAAGTACTTTATTCATCATTGGTTAGCAACAGCATAACAACGTTATTAAAAATAATTCAGAGACTTATTGTACTTTAAAAGTGTTGGTCTTACATAAAATGCACACATTTACTTGTATTTAGTTTTAAACATATTGTATGGCTCTCACGGAATTACATTTTAAAATATGTGGCGTTCATGGCTCTCTCAGCCAAAAAGGTTCCCGGTCCCTGCACTAACATATGTATTTACAGTATTACAAAGTCTTATTTTAGTAGGCGATCACTGCCATTGACATCCCTGGATTTTACTTTCCTTTTCACTGTATCTTCAGCATCATATACTGCATTACAGAGGAACTTTAGTCCCCTCATAAATGTGTCCATAACCTCCTTTCCCACGGCGCCATCTTATCTTGTGAGTGTGCCCATGGTGTTCCAAAAATATATTTTCAGTAGTCTGTGCAATGCATTAAGATGTAAAGGCAGACGTTTTTTATAACTCCTTTAAGTAGTAGATGTGTATGGGTTATTTTTGGAAAATAACCACTTGCTCCAAAATCACGTACATGCAGCTGCCAGCGATCACCCTATATCGATTTTCAGGGTCCGATGGTTGCAGTCAAGGATAATAGAGATGACCGGACCGAAAATGACGACCATTTACGTGTTGGGGAAGCATGCTTTCAAGGGTAGGGGAGAGATCCGGGGTCTTATAGATCCCAGATGTCTCCATGAAGAGGACCTGTCATTTTTTGCTATCACAAGTGGCGTTTACATTTCTTGTGATAGCAATAAAAGTGATTAAAAAATATATAAAAAAGGAACAGTGTAAAACTATATACATTTTTTTAATAAAGTAAATAAATCAAAAAAATAAATTAAAAGCACCCCTGACCCCCCATTGCGCGCAGAAGTGAACACATATGTAGGTCACACCACACATTTGAGGGGAAAAAAAAAATATTCTAGCCAAAAAATACTGCTGTTTACATTTAAACAATAAGTGTCAGAATAGGCCTGGTCTTCAAGTGGATTAGAATATTATTTAGTATCACTTTTAAGGAATTCCACATCCTTGCCGCTCTTACAGTAAAGAACCCTGTACGTAATTTAACGTTAAACATCTTTTTAATGCATGACAATATTCTGTTTGCTTTGTTAGCAGCAGCTTGGCATTGCATGACATTGCTGAGCCTGTCATCTACTAGGACCTGAGGTCCTTTTCCATCCTAGATTCACCCAGAGGTTCTCCCCCCAGTGTATAGATTGCATTTATATTTTTGCCACTCAAATGCATTATTTTACATTAAACCTCATTTGCCATGTAGTTGGTTTATCTACATTTATCTACCTGCAAAAAGATGTGCATTTTTTTTTTAGAAGATTAACTTAGCCTTTAAGTATATACATTATCATGCTGAAACTACTTTTTATGCATCTCCTTACACAGAACTCTGAACAATGTACACCAATGCTTTTCAGGGAGAACAAACAGCCAGATCACTGTTCCTATGTGCACAGAATTCTGTGCGATTGTAAGCACAGATCTGTGTGTGATTGGACACAGCCGGTCAGCTGATTCCAGCCAAAATCATTGTCTGAAAACTGCTGTCAAACTTGTGCTGTGTCCAATCACAGCACAGGTCAGCAGGGAGCGTGCGCATGCTTGCTCCAAACCCGGAATGGGGCGGTCGTGTACATGTATGTGATTGTGCCTGTACCTGACGTCCGCTTGCAGTAGATTTACTGTGAGGGGTTGTCAGGTAGTTAATTAACAAAGTCCATTGTGCATTTAGGCCAAACAAGCGCCCATAATGGTTTGTAATAGGCTTAGCAAAGTGTGAAAGCAAACACAAACTCTGTAGCTGGCCATAGATGGATAGAATTTTGAATGAACATTCTTAGGGAAAGAAGGTTCTAAGAAATTTTGCTTGTTTTTAATGGGTCAAATCGGTGTTCATTGTTGACTGCAGTGACAAGAAAACTCAAAAAAGGAGCAGGATGGAAAAATTTCACAAACAAACAAATTTCTATCAGTGTATATTATTTGCGTTCCATAAAGTCCATTCATTCCAAAATCAAATGTTAAAATGTAAACAAAATCTTTAGAACGGCTTTCAGACTTTTCGTTTGAAATTCTATCCATTTATGGTGCTTCTTATCTCAGTCCATTATAAAAAGATGAAAAAACGGTGCTTTGTTGTCCTGTTGTATTTACTGCTGGCTTCACTGTAAACTGCGGACAGACAACAGGAAAACAAAACACTTATCTACATCTATGTAGCAATATTATTACCACAACACAGACTGTTGTTTATTAACAAACAATGTTACATTTCAATGTCCTTTAGAAACTCCTTCTACCTGACATATTTGGGATTCTGGCAGAACAGACTTGACAGGACCAGATAAAATGTTCTCCGTGTCTGCCAGTTCTTCTGGTACTTGGCTGGTTGCACAACTGCTCCAGCCTTAGTAAATTACCCTTACATCAACAACCATATTCTTCCATGTATTACCCATGTTAGAAAATGAAAGTATATGTAAACCTAATCAGTAAAATTGGATGTAAACCCGATTCATGAAATTTGAGCTGGGCACATTTATCTGCAGTGTTTTCTTATCTCTCTTCAAAGCACTAAGTCCTGTGGCTTTCTCCTGCTCCGTTCTTCCGTTACCAGCATGATCAATTCTGACAAGTTCTCCGACACAGGAGATAAAAGCAGCCTGAATTTTGTGTCAGGGTGGGTGCTATAAGTAGATTAGCAGAAAGCTTATTTACTCACAGGACAGCTCTGCAAGTCTCTGCCTATGTGGAGGGGGGGGGGGGGTGCCTTTCCTCCAATCAGCTGTCTCACAGTGTATGGCAAGAATCCACATGCACAGTTGAGTCAGAAAGAGAAAATTCTAACAGGATGTGCACTTTCTAAAAAGTAGATAAAGATGAAGACAGCAGATATACATGTAAAATTTATGTAGGAAGATTTGTTTCATCCCGGTGTATCATCTGAGGCTGTTCACTTCACTGGGTATATGTGAGGGTTTACATCCACTTTAAGCTGAACACATAGGGGGCTATTTACGAAAGGCAAATCCACTTTGCACTAAAAGTGCAAACTACAAGAGCAAAGTGCACTTGAAATGCAGTCGCTGTAAATCTGAGGGGTAGATCTGAAATGAGGGGAAGCTCTGCTGATTTTATCATCCAATCATGTGCAAGCTAAAATGCTGTTTTTTATTTTCCTTGCACGTCCCCCTCGGATCTACAGCGACTTCACTTCAAAGTACACCATCAGTGCACTTTGCACTTGTAGTGCAAAGTGGATTTTCTTTTTGTAATTAACCCCCACTGTCTTTTTAAGGCCTCATGCACACAGAGCTTAAAGTGGTTGTAAAGGTAGAAGTTTTTTTATCTTAATGCATTCTCCTGTGTGCTGAGGTGTAAAATCCCCAGCGCTTTCTGGACTCGGGGAGCGACACATGCCACATACAGATGCCAATATAAGTAAAAACCTGTACACAGCCATGCTTGGTAAACGCCTATGGCTTTTGCATTTACCGAACCAAGCAAATAGTGTCACTTTCACATTTAGGGAGAAGCTCTAGATACGTATATGTGGGTAAATTCCGATTCAGAAGCCATCTGCGTTTACCTGAGAATGGGCACATACAGAAGTTCACTTGTATTGGTGGCACTGGCTATACACGGAACATGTGCTTCCCGGGTGCCAGACAGCTCCGGAGATTTTCACCTCAGCACACAGGAGCTTCTAAGCACCCGTGTCCATGAGACCTTATACTCTCAGCATCTTTACAACAATTTCTCCTCCTGTGTGCATACAAATAGTTCAGTTCTGCAGAGTAACACTCCCATGTAAATGAGGGCGAGCACATTCCACAAGACATCCTGCTATACAATATAATCTGGCACTTCACTGAAGAGTTGCCCGACTCTGGTAAGACAGGAGAACCTGGAATTACAGGTATTTCTCATACAACATGGGGGAGAGAAATCAGACAAAACACATGTATTGTTACCAGGGGTGTATCATAAAATGAGTGGGCCTGTGTGCAAGATAAAATTTGGGCCCCGGGCATCGATAAAAAAATATTAAAAATATTTGGCGCGCCATGGCAAACTGTGGGCATGGCTTAAATTGCGTGAAATATTAAGCGTGGTTTAAATGGGTGTGGTTTAATAGAGTCTGAGATTACTTAGAGGGGAGAGGGGTGTGGAGTGTATGGCGGGGGGTAGTATGTGCAGAAGAACGGTGCGGAGTGGAGTGTACGTGCAGGTGAGGAGTTTGGAGTGTATGGAGGTGGGTAGTATGTGCAGGTGAGGAGTACGGAGTGTACGGAGGTGGGTAGTATGTGCAGGTGAGGAGTTTGGATTGTATGGAGGTGGGTAGTATGTGTAGGAGAGGAGTGCGGAGTGTACAGAGGTGGGTAGTATGTGCAGGTGAGGAGTACGGAGTGTACGGAGGTGGGTAGTATGTGCAGGTGAGGAGTACGGAGTGTACGGAGGTGGGTAGTATGTGCAGGTGAGGAGTTTGGATTGTATGGAGGTGGGTAGTATGTGTAGGAGAGGAGTGCGGAGTGTACAGAGGTGGGTAGTATGTGCAGGTGAGGAGTACGGGGTGTACGGAGGTGGATAGTATGTGCAGGTGAGGCGTTTGGAGTGTATGTAGGTGGGTAGTATGTGTAGGAGAGGAGTGCGGAGTGTATGGAGGTGGGTAGTATGTGCAGGTGAGGAGATTGGAGTGTATGGAGGTGGGTAGTATGTGTAGGAGAGGAGTGCGGAGTGTACGGAGGTGGGTAGTATGTGCAGGTGAGGAGATTGGAGTGTATGGAGGTGGGTAGTATGTGTAGGAGAGGAGTGCGGAGTGTACGGAGGTGGGTAGTATGTGCAGGTGAGGAGATTGGAGTGTATGGAGGTGGGTAGTATGTGTAGGAGAGGAGTGCGGAGTGTACGGAGGTGGGTAGTATGTGCAGGTGAGGAGTTTGGAGTGTATGGAGGTGGGTAGTATGTGCAGGTGAGGAGTGCGGGGTGTACGGAGGTGGGTAGTATGTGCAGGATGGTGTCAGTAGGACAGTGGACAGTGTTGGTAGTTCTTTATTTTTATTTATTTTTTTTAAATTTAGTTAATTTTTCATTTAAAAAAAATGTCAATGTTTTTTGGGGGCCACTGGATGGTGTCAGTAGAACAATGCACAGTGTCAGAATTTTTTGTAGTGGACAGTGACAGGACGGTGTCAGCAGTTTTGTGTTTTTATTATTTTATTATCTATTTTTTACTATTTGGGACTGTGAAGTGTCAGGGTAGGGTGGAGGGGGTGTCAGCAGTTTATTTTATACAATTGTTTTACCCAATTTTATATAATATTTTTATAGTTTAATTTTGTAAGAATTATTGCAGTTTTTATTTTATTTTTTTCATCAGCCCTGTTGGGGCGGGGGGGGGAGGGGTTGGTGAGATATCAGGGGTCTAAACAGACCCCTAACATCTCTCCTTTGAGACAGAGAAAGGGACTGAGAACAGAGATGAAGATGAATGGACAGGAGAAAGCGGCTCCTGTTCATTGATGAACTGAAGCAGAGTAACACAGTTTAATCTGCTCAGTTATCACAGGAGCGATCGGTAGCGATCTCTCTCTATGTCCAATTCAGAAAAGGAAGGGGCTGGTAAATAACACATTTACTGGCCTCTTCCTTCACTCGCCATCATGACATCCCCAAAAGCAGACAGCGGCGGGAGAGGCGGGAGTCGACTGAGGGGCGCGCAGGAGGAGCACACAGCGGGGCGGAGGAGGAGGACAGGGGGCTGGAGGAGAACACAGGGGCTGGAGGAAAAGGAGAAGGCGGACATTGGGGGGAGGATCGTGGGGCACTGCGGTGGGGGACAACTGTGAGCACCAATCTCCCTGCATGGTATTTCTGCTAACAGCCGCAAGAGGGAGAGGAGGAGAATCAGCTGTATGAAAAGCCATACAGGGAGATCGGTGCTTGCAACTTTTCCCCGCCGCACCGATCATCCCTGGCTGTCAAGGGACAATCATCCATGTGTGCAGGGTGGGTCACAGTGGGCCCCCCCTTTGGGGGCTCATGTGCAGTGAACACCCTGCACACATGAATGATACACCACTGATTGTTACTGGACTGTACAGCATGTATAGCTGCAATCTGGTGCAGAATCTCCTATCAACATCCAAACAAGAAAGCATAAAAATGGCTCGTCTGACCTTTTCGTGGTGCATTTATGGACTCAACTAATATCGAATGGCTTTTCGTTTGAGTACCATGTCGATGTCTTGATTGTCACAGAACGAACGTTCTATTTTTTGATTAACTTTCAAGGAGTCAAGGATTAGAACACACGTGGCTTAGGCCCTGGGCATTGTGAACAAGGAGAATGGGCGTAACCTCATGTCTATTCTATACTACATGGACGTATATGAGGACTGAGCCTTGAAGTATAACTAAAGGCAAATCTTGGGTTGTCCCCAGAAAAATAATAGAGGGGAAATCTTCCAATGGGGACACTAGTTCTGGTGACCTGGGGGTCTCCAAGAAATTCCCTTAATTTGCAGGGATTTTCTCTCACTTCCTGTTTGGCTATGGGACAGGAAGTGAAGGGAAATCTCTGAAATGGGACACAAATTTAAATCTTTCAGGGGTTATAAAGTTTTGCCCATAGTTTTACTTTAACTGCAGCTGCTAACATCAACAAAGGGCTGCACATAGCAATCAGAAAACTGTCAAAGACTGCAGACACAAAACAGAGAATGGTCAGGAGCTTAGCACATACTACATGTCAGAGCATGTACATGGGGTTGGAAGCCGAACACATGCTGCAGGAGAAAGTCAGACACAGGGTACATTAGACCGCTAGAGATCACTGACATTCCAGCCACTTTACAAATCAATGTGATTTGTTATTGGGACAGACTGCTGGGGTCAGCACAAGTAGCAGACAGTATTGTTACATTTAGGCCTCATGCCCACGGGCGTTTTTTCAGCCGCGTTTTTGAGCGTTTTTTACAGCTTAAAAACGCCTGTCCATGTTAGTCTATAGCTTCATGCCCACCTAGGCGTTTTTGAGCTGTAAAGAGCATAGGCGTTTGTAAGCTGTAAAAAAAACCCAGGGCCAGTGCGTTCCTCAGCGTCAGAACTAGGCAGGAAAAAACGCGAGCGTCAAAAAACGCGCAAAAACGCGCACTAACGCGCGGTCGCGTTTTTAGCTCCGACGTTTTTTTTTTTTTTTTGTTTTTTTTTTCAAAAAAAAAAAAAAAAAATATTTACAACAACATGGACAGGCGTTTTTAAGCTGTAAAAAACGCTCAAAAACGCAGCTGTAAAAACGCCAGTGGGCATGAGGCCTAAAGGAGAAGTATGGGAATAATTAAACAAATAAACCAACCTGCTGAAGCATCGGTCTGAAGCTGCAAGCTGTTCCCCAAAGGCTCTAAGCCCGAGAACTGAGTGATCACATGACCACTGATCGCTCAGTTCTGGGTCCGCTCTGGGCAGGGAGTGGTGACTGTCAGTCTTTGCTCTCTGCACTGCCTCTCCAATGCTCACTGGAGGGGCCAGGCTGGGGAGGGAGCGGCTGGCTCATGCTATCAGCAGCACACATCTGGGTGGATCCCGACATTATTGCTGGGATCCTTCCAGAGTCTGCAGCGGCTCTGTGACATCGGCCGAGAGCAGACTTTAGTCCACTGTAGGCTAACTCTGGGTCACAGGAGAGCACAAGTAAAATTGACTCCTGTCACACAAAAGAGAGAAGTATGACCAAAAAAAGCTTAGGCCATACCTCCATTTTATTCAATATAGAAAACACATAGGTTTGCAAATGATGCCATTTAACTTATACCTTTCACTGTTCAAACTAGTTTTGTCTGCATAAGTCATAATATAAAATTGCTAATCTATTTGCCTGATCAATATGTCTCTAGTAGACACACACAAAAGAAGTTATAATATTAAATAATGTCCTCATAGCAGTGGTCAGAATGTAACCTTTGGTCCAGTTTCCTCTGCTATACAGCTATTAACATAATCTGCTTTTACAAAATAAACAGCCAGGAATGTTTAGCAGAGTAAAAAAGATCACAAAATCACAACTGCATTTTGTGAGGCTTTACCTTCAATGATTTGGGTTACAGCTTCTAGAATGACTAAATCTGATATTAGCTCTATTTATGATAAACATCTTTGTGGCTGATCAGCAAAAGCAAGTTTGCTGAGATATACACTACATTAGGGATGAGCTTTGAGTTCGAGTCGAACTCATGTTCGACTTGAACATTGCCTGTTCGCCCGTTCGCCGAACAGCGAACAATTTGGGGTGTTCGCGGCAAATTCGAAAAGTCTATAGGAGAAATCTAAAGTGCTAATTTTAAAGGCTTATATGCAAGTTATTGTCATAAAAATTGTTTGGGGACCCGGGTCCTGCCCCAGGGGACATGTATCAATGCAAAAAAAAAGTTTTAAAAACTACAGTTTTTTCAGGAGCAGTGATTTTAATAATGCTTAAAGTGAAACAATAAAAGCAAAATATTCCTTTAAATTTCGTACCTAGGGAATGTGTATAATTATAGTATGCCTGTAAAGTTGCGCTTGTTTCCCATGCTTAGAACTGTCCCTGCACAAAGTGTCATTTCTAAAGGAAAAAAAAGTAATTTAAAGCTCACCCCGGCAATACATAGAAAAGTCATTGATAAAAAAAAAAAAAAAAAAAATGCGTGGAGGTCCCCCCAAATTCAATTACCAGGCCATTCAGGTCTGGTATGGATATTAAGGGGAGCTCCACCCCAAATTTAAAAAAAAAATGGCGTGGAGTTCCCCCAAAAATCCATACCAGACCCTTATCCGAGCATGCAACCTGGCAGGCCGCAGGAAAAGAGGGGGGGACGAGAGAGCGCCCCCCCCCTCCTGAACCGTACCAGGCCGTATGCCCTCAACATAGGGAGGATGTCCCCATGTTGATGGGGACAAGGGCCTCACCCCCACAACCCTTGCCCGGTGGTTGTGGGGGTCTGCGGGCGGGGGGCTTATCGGAATCTGGAAGACCCCTTTAACAAAGGGGACCCCAGATCCCGCCCCCCCATATGTGAATTGGTAAAGGGTACATTGTACCCCTACCATTTCACGAAGAAAGTGTAAAAAAAAAAAATGTAATAAAAAAAAAAACACAGACACCTTGAAAAAATCCTTTATTAAAAATAAAAAAATAAAAAACCCATTCCAGCGATGAAATCCAGTGTCCCGCGGCGATCCGATGTCCAGCGCTGTCCACACGAAACGTCATTGGCTGAGCCTGAGTGGACCTGATGGGGAACTTCCTCTGCAGTGTATTAAATGAATAGACCCGCCCCTTCTAAAGTTCCCCATCAGGTCCGCTCAGCCAATGACGTAGGTGTAAATCTAAGCGTACCAGATGCGGAACGTGAGAAGGGGCGGGTCTATTCATTTATTACACTGCAGAGGCAGTTCCCCATCAGGTCCGCTCAGCCAATGACGTAGGCGGGGTCTGACATACGAGGGGGCGGACCTGATGGGGAACTTCCTCCACAGTGTAATAAATGAATAAACCTGCCCCTTCTCACGTTCCGCATCTGGTCCGCTTAGCCTTACACCTACGTCATTGGCTGAGCGGACCTGATGGGGAACTTTAGAAGGGGCGGGTCTATTAATTTAATACACTTCGGAGGAAGTTCCCCATCAGGTCCGCTCAGGCTCAGCCAATGACGTTTTGTGTGGACAGCGCTGGACATCGGATCCCCGCGGGACACTGGATTTTATCGCTGGACTGGGTTTTTGATTTTTAATAAAGGACTTTTCCAAGGTGTCTGTGTGTGTTTTTTACATTATTTTTACACTTTCTTTGTGAAATGGTAGGGGTACAATGTACCCCTTACCAATTCACATAGGGGGGCCGGGATCTGGGGGTCCCCTTTGTTAAAGGGGTCTTCCAGATTCCGATAAGCCCCCTGCCCGCAGACCCCCACAACCACCGGGCAAGGGTTGTGGGGATGAGGCCCTTGTCCCCATTAACATGGGGATATCCTCCCCATGTTGAGGGCATGTGGCCTGGTACGGTTCAGGGGGGGCGCTCTCTCGTCCCCCCTCTTTTCCTGCGGCCTGCCAGGTTGCGTGCTCGGATAAAGGGTCTGGTATGGATATTTGGGGGAACCCCACGCATTTTTTTTTATTTGGGGCAGGGTTCCCCTTAATATCCATACCAGACCTGAAGGGCATGGAAATTGAATTTGGGGGGACCCCCACACATTTTTTTTTTCTACCAATGTCTTTTCTATGTATTGCCGGGAGCCGACAATTCATTATACCAGCGAGTGAGTTTTAAATGACTTTTTTTCCCTTCAGAAATGACACCTTGTGCAGGGACAGTTCTAAACACGGGAAACAAGCGCGACTTTACAGGCATACTATACACCTCCCCCCCCCCCCCCAGTACGAAATTTAAAGGAATATTTCATTTTTATTGTTTCACTTTAAGCATTATTAAAATCACTGCTGCCGAAAAAACGGCAGTTTTTAAAACGTTTTTTTGCATTGATACATGTCCCCTGGGGCAGGACCCGGGTCCTCAAACCCTTTTTAGGACAATAACTTGCATATTAGCCTTTATAATTAGCACTTTAGATTTCGAACATTCGAGTCCATTGTATTTAATAGGGTTCTAAAGTTTGCCCGAACATTCTGGCTGTTCGCAGGTTCTGGTGCGAACCGAACAGGGGGGTGTTCGGCTCATCCCTACACTACATATTACAGGGTCAGTGCAACAAGAGGCAAATCATACAAACAGCTATAATACTGCTGGTCAAACGTCAATTCCAATAAAATTGTATTAAATCTAAAATTACAAAATGTAAGAATTTTGTAAGCTGCAATATAATACATGTGGTGGCTGCATTCGTTTTCCTTTTTTACCTTTTATTTTCACCTGATGATGCAGTCAGTAAGGCCTCGTTTACACTTGCGGTTGGAAGGCGGTAAAAGCACGTAATTGAGCCACAGCTTTACCGCCCCCAACTGATCCCCTTTAACTGCAAAAGCAGCGGAGGGGTGTGTACATATAAAGTGCCCACGATGTTTTGAATCTTGGTGCGGCAAAGCTTACCCCCTCTGAACCCACCCCTTGCAACTTCAGTTAGTGCGGGATTGAAGGGGCTAAAAGAAGCACTGAGTAGGCGATACAACACCTCCCACCGCCTGCCAAATGCTCTATGAAAAGTGATTTGAACGCGGACTGCTGTTCAGAGAGCAACGTTAGTTCTTTTTCAACTTCCTTTAACAGACTAAGCTGTCCAGACAAAGTAGCAGTGAGGCCTCATGTACACTGCTGCTGGTAAAAAAAAAAAATGTCAGCTGCCCCTGAACTCTCCTCTATGTTATCTTATCAGTACAACAGGGTCTTTATAGTCATTTCTAGGCAGTTAAGTTTATAAAAAAAAGCATTCAGAACAGATGTTCAGAGGCATTTAAAACTCCAAATGCCCGTAACAGCTTGTAAACACGTGCAAATGCGGTAACTCGCATTTCGTTTACAGACGTTTTTTCCTTTTTGACTTAAATTTTTATTTTTTTAAATAAATAATAAAAAAAAATGCTTCTAAAAAAACGCAAACGTGGACGTTTTTAAACATCGTTTACTATCTGTCAAGTTAAATCCTTCAGGGGAGGTTGTAAAACGTCCCGTGTACATTAAGCCTTAATTCCGCTTAAATGTGTTAGTTAGATAAATCTGTGAAAGCATCTAAGGACCTTTTCACACAGGCATTAAATAGGAGGTTGGGTGGTATTTTTACCAATTTCTGACTGCCTATCAACGCCACTCAAAACTGTTACAATAGGGAGTGGATGGAGGTATACACACTGCAGTGAGGCAAATATAATGCTGTCTCCAGTTTTAGCATTGACACATTGCAACCACCTCCACTCAATTTTAGGAAAAGGCGCCCCAAATGCCGCCACGTAAACTATGTAATTTACAGCTTGGTTGCAACACACCAAAAGTGATAGTTTCCCCATTTTAGCCGTGTAAAAAAAACAAATAATAAAAAAAAAAAAAAACTCTCACAGGGCATTTGAGGAGCAATGCCTGAGACAACTTGAATGCCTGTGCAACACGTTCAAAATGTGCGTTAACACATGGTAAAGGCGGTGTTAAAATGTAACACTTGAGCGAAAGAGCCCTACACTACCCTCTCCCCAGACTGACAATGCTGCTGTACAAAACAGGCTCCATTGCCCATACACGGAGTGGAGCCAACCTGAGGGCTAGTTCACACCAGATGCTTTCCAGTGTGTTTATAATCCACATCCAGAATGCATGCACAGTGTTTGCCGTGTATTCCAATGGCCCTAGTTCACACCAGTGTGGTCAGTTCCAGCGCTTCCAACAAAAGTACCACCTGTTGTATTTTTTTTCCAGAATGTGGGCCAGTTCACGCCACAAATACGTCCTCCGGATCCATTCCGCATGTGTTTCTGAATGCGCTTTTCTTAATGCGTTTCCGGATGCATTCTAGATGCTTTTTTCACTATTTTTTGGGCAATTTCAATTGCTAAATTTTTATTTTCATCAAAACAATGCTGTCGGGTCACTTCCTGTTTATCCCTTGGAAGTGTCCTTTGGTGCTGTGTAGAGAAGAGGTCTGCACTGGCAGACTTATTCATGGTTATGGCCATTGCACTGATGAGACTGCATGCCTGCAAGAGAAGGCGTTATCGGGTACATCAACTCAGAGCCCATCAGTGTCCAGATTAGGGATGAGCTCCGGCGCGTTCGCACACTCAATGTGCAGAGCCCGCCAGGAAGTCGGCACAGCGCTGCGCTAATCACAGGCAGGGAGACATTGTCCCGATGCGCGGCTGCAGAGATCGGGAAATGTCTCCGCCTGTGATTAGCGCAGCGCCGTGCCGACTTCCTGGCGGGCTCTGCACATGGAGTGTGCGAACATGCCGGAGCTCATCACTGGTCCAGATTAGGGGTGCCGAATTTAATCGCTGCATCGGTGCATCGCGATTCGGGTGTCCCCAATGCGGCACTGATGCAGGCGCCACTAATAATCGATGTCTAGCCCCGCCCATTACTTGGGCGACGTTACCCCATTACATCTACTCGCCGCAGCCGCCGCGAGTAGATGTAACACTAACAAACTGCAAGCCGCCGTCTGCCTACCTGAACAGCGTGTCATGCAGACAGACCGCGGCCATTGCAGTTTTCAAAAGCCGCGCCTCCCGAGTCCTCATCGCCTGTGATAGGCGGAACACTCAATTTCACAGCAGGCAGTGTTCCGTCTATCACGGACATCCTCTCATCCTCGTCTGTGTTATGATGGGTGTCTGTGATAGGCGGAACACTGAATGCTGGGAAATTGAGTGTTCCGCCTATCACAGACGACGAGGACTCAAGAGGCGCGGCTTTTGAATACTGTGGAATGGCCGCCGCTGATCAGGTAGGGGCATTGAAGCACGGACACAGTGAGGCATTGGGCACAGTGAGACACGGGGCACAGTGAGAGGCATTGGGCACAGTGAAGCATGTTTAGTAGATTTTACATTAACAGCAATATAAACCAAATCTATAAAAGGAAAATATTTTATATGCAAAATTAAAGGCAAAATTCACCTTTTCGGGCAAAATTTCAATTTTCATAATAAGGAAAGGTGTTTTCTAATGTCATTTCTGATTTCTGATCATCTCCTGTAGCATGTCCGCAGTCTCTGATCATCTCCTGTAGCATGTCTGCAGTCTCTGATCATCTCCTTTAGTATTTTGGGGGGAGAGCCTGGAGCTCCTTTAAGTTGTCTGCTGTGTTTAGACTTTGCTACATGCAGGAAGTGTTGTCTTTTTTTTTTTTTAAGAACCGAATAAAAAAAACGGAGTACTTCATTTTTTTTTTTTATGGGAAAACCATGCGCACTTGCGCTGTAATCGTGATGCATCGCGGAATCGAATCGAATCGTTGACATGATAATCGTAATCGAATCGTGAGGCCAGTGAAGATGCGCACCCCTAGTCCAGATACAGCCTTCTATGCTCCATCTTGTCCAGATGTACATGTGACCAGAAGAGGATCCTGGGAGGAGTTAAAATACATTTTTCTTCTTTTTCCTGTCACTGTACTGAGGTCTGGTGCATTTTTGATGCGTTCCAGTACAGTTCTGTGCAGGAAAAAAAAGCAGCATGTTGTACTTTTTTTCTGGAACTGAAATGCACTGGTGTGAACTATGCCATTGGAACCAATACAACATACTTTCTATGTGTTTTTGATGCAGAAAAAAAAAGCAAAAAAAAAAAAAACACTGCACGTAGTGTGAACTGACCCTGTATCAAAACAAGTGCAAATGCATGTAAATGTACAGGAATACACGAAGAAAGGAGTTGTGGTGTGAACAAGCCCCAAGACAGAATAAATAAAAAAAGGCTAAATGTAAAAGAAATGCAGACACCACATTTAGGTGTCATTCACAGGGGCACTTCTCTCGTCCAGAGACAGCTATTGGATCTCACAGTTATCACCATCACCAGTTATCACCATCCTGAAGCCAGAATTACTTTAATGCCGCGTACACACGGTTGGAATTTCCGACAGAAAAAATCCGATAGGAGCTTTTCGTTGGATATTCCAACCGTGTGTATGCCCCATCTGACTTTTTCTGTCGGAATTTCCGACGGACTTAGATAGAGAGCAGGTTCTCTATTTTTCCATCGGAAATTCTGACGGAGGTTTTCCAGTTGCAAAGTCTGACCGTGTGTACGCGCGGCATTAGGCTCAATAACCCGTGCCGTGATCTTTATGAAATGACTTTTAAATTGCCTTTATTATCAGCCCTCATGATAAAATCAATGTTATAATAGTAATAGAAGTGGTATAATAACACTACTTACAGAGAAGACCAAATATAACATGTTATGAACCTTTGTGAATTGGGAACTAAGAGATAAGGTGCGATATCACATAAATATCAGCAAAACAACAGAAAACTGCTTTGTGAACTGAGCCCAAATACCAATTGTTGTCCCAAAAGACCACATCAAATGCCTACTTTAAATGGAAAACAGAAACAAACAGTCTGATGACAGATAGCTCAATCTTCACAGGAATATGCCAGGAGAGCAATATGGGAGCTGCCATTGTTCACTGTTTTTTAAAGGTGCCGTCTCTGGGGCTGTCAATCTTGTCCTTCATTCACTACTTGGTTAGTCACTGACCTTGGACAAATGCTTTGGGGTTCACTGACTGGCCAAATAGATTCAGTAGCATTAGGGCCAGAAACATTCGCTCCACCTGGCTACAGAAATAGGGATTCCATAAGGACAGACAGTCTCTTTAGTGATCCTGCTGCTGGCAATTTGTCTCTAGTTATATAATCACCTGTGTGTCATCAGGCTAAAAGGATGGATTGTGAAAGATTATTGTGGGTTGCTGCACTTGGTACATCTTTATTACAACTACCTACTGTATAAGCACATTACAGTTTGTTGCCTAAGAATCAATAGTAACGTTTTGCAGTCAATTCTCTGATACTGGAAGAAGTCTCGCATTGCTGGACTCCGGGGAGCAGTCAGCAGAGTTACCATGCTTCCAGAAGCTTATCCAGCTCCGTTCAGCAGAGGCTTGATTACATCAAAGATTTGCACACCCAGGAAACCATGTAGATAAGGACAAGAACAGGCGTCTTTTCTGACTCCTATACAGGAAGAGTGTTTGAATTTAACATTATTTTGTCATTTTCTTTTAAAGTGACTGTAAAGCAATTTTTTTATTAAAAATACATGTATAATATTTACCTGCTCTATTTAAAAAGGGTATTGTACAGAGTGCCCCAAACCTCCATTTCTGGGGTTCCCCGCCAAGGCTCTAGGCTCCTCCCCTTGCGGCTTGCTATGGGGGGCCAGGCTGTGTACGACCACAGACACACACAGTGCGGCTTGGCCTTGCCTCCAATCTCTCCTCACTGAAATTGACTGACCAGCAGGAGCCAATAGACCCCACTGCTCTCAGTTAGCTTATGAATGCACGAAAAGATCTGAGTGGGGCTGACAGTGGGGTCAGCGCTGGATACAGTGTGGTGCCAGGTAAGTATTTAAGGAGGGGAGAGGGCACAGACAGCGGAAGTTTATTTTTTTCTCTTAATGCATAGAATACATTAGGGTAAAAGAAAAACCTTCTGCCTTTAGAACCATTTTAACATAATCTGCAGACTTGAATTCAAACTTTCTGTTTTGCCTGAATCACAAGCATCCATGAGTAGAAGTATTTTTTGAAAAATAAGGCAATAAATACTGATGTAATGTTACAGCAACATATAAATAGTCCCAATTCAGAACCAGGAAATTCTAGGATATGATGTCAATCATCTTCCATTTAGGCTGTCACACTGATTAGGCATATAATTGTATTTATTTATTACTATAATGTGACCTAAAGTACCAATGTGTAAAAATCTGGTCAGTAAGCATCGGGTTCACACTGCTGCAAATGCGAGAACCCGTGCAAATCCAGTACGGGTTTTCGCATCGCATACAACTCGCAGGCAGTTCACACTGCCTTATGCGAACCGCTGCGGGTGTCAATACAAAGTTAATGACACCCCCCAGAGGTTCGCATAGCGCAGTGGGAACTGTGAATTCAGACAGGAATCAGATCAAATGGTGTGAACACCAATGCAATCCGATTCTGGTGCAGACCAAAAAAAGGGTCCTGTACAACTTTGGTCCAAATGCAATGCGAATCCAGCCATACAATCTGTATGGCTGAATTTGCATCGCCCAGACATCGCATGTGATTTGCACAGCAGTGTGGTGTAAATCACATGCAATGTCTGACTTCGCAGCAGTATGAACCCGGCCTAAGCCCTGGTTCACACTGGTGCGATTTGACATGTCAAATTGCATGTCAATCGGCGAAATTTGCCGCAAATTGTGGCCAATGGCGCCGTCCTAATCGGTGCGACGCCGCATCTGCGGCGCTGCACCGATTACAAAAAGTAGTTTTTGTACTACTTTTTGCGATTTCAGCCGCGATTTACATTGACGTCTGTTTCAGATGTCTTTAAAATCGCGGCCGAAATCTGGACTGCCAGCGGGAGTGAAATCATGCGAGTTCAGCTGAACTCGCAGGCTTCACTCCCGCAGCCCCAGTGTGAACGTGGGCTAAAAGCTGCCAATTACCTGTAAGTTGAGCATGGGCAGGCTGTGTACACAGGAGCAGCAGGTGTTGGACTGCACCTAGCAATTGTACCTGAAATTTCCCCACCTGCTAATGATTCACGGTTTCTTCAATAAGGGAGGGTGGTGCTCACTGGAGGTATTCTGGAAAACAAGGGCTGCAATGTTAAGGCCTCATGCATGCCTGGCGATTGATTTTCTCCTCTGAGGCCGGGTTCACACTGGTACGACATGACAGTTGTACTACTTTGGATCCAAGTTTGCCCTGCGACTTAAAGTCCGACTTCAATGAATAGGGATCCGATTTCAATCCCTGATGATGCCAGGCACTGTGTCTGGTATTATTCTTGAGAGGGAACTCCACGACAAAGAAAAAAAACAAAAACGGCATGGGTTCCCCTCTAATGCCGCGTACACACGACCATTTTTCTCGTCGGGAAAAATGAAATTTTTTCTCTTTGACGAGAAAAACGCCCGTGTGTGGGCTTTTAGTCATTTTTCCCGACGGGAAAAATGGCATTAATCACGACGAAAAAAAATTAGAACATGCAAAGGCTAATTTTTCTCGTCGTGATTCACAGCATTTTTTTACGCGGCAGTTTTCCCATAGGGAAACACTGCCGGGGAGCCTACACACGGTCGTTTTTCTCGACCAAGAGAAAAAATGTCGGGAAAACCGGCCGTGTGTAGGGGGAACAAGCCGTTCCTCGTTTTTCCCGTCGATTTTCTCGACAGTGTTTTCACTGTCGAGAAAATCGATCGTGTGTACGCGGCGTAAGAGCATATCAGGCCCTTTTGTCTGGTATGGATTTTAAGGGGAATGCCCCTACGCCGAAAACCCCCCCAAAGTCCATACCAGTCCCTTATCCGAGCACGCAGCCAGGCCGGTCAGGAAATGGGGGGTGGGTGCTTTGGGGCAGGGGGGCCCTGCGCCCCCCCACCCCAAAGCACCTTGTCCCCATGTTGATGAGGACAAGGGCCCCCCCCTGGCTCGTCCCCACCCCCTTTCCTGACCGACCGGGCTGCGCGCTCGGAAAAGGGTCTGGTATGGATTTTGGGGGACCCCGAAAGCAGTTTTTTTGGTGTAGGGGTTCCCCTTAAAATCCAGACCGAAGGGCCTGGTTTTCTTTTTAGAGGACAAATCCATGTTGATTTTTTTTATTTTTTTATTTGGCATTGAGTTCCCCCTCAAGATCATCAGAGCACAAGTCGCATTCCAAAGTCGGATTAGGCAAGACGGCGATCGGACTTTGATCCGACTTTAGTGATATTCTATGGGCTGAAGTAGGATCAAAGTCGGACCAAAGTAGTACAGGGAGCATTTTCAAAGTCGGACCGACTTGTGTCTGACCAGTTAAGACAGCTCTCATAGGGAAACATTGATTTTCACACGTCATGGTGACATGAGCTCCTATTGTCGGAGCGTTTGACGTACCAGTGTGAACCCGGCCCTAATCACCATGTCAGATGTCACAAGTCGGATGGTTAGGACAAGGATCCTACTTTGATCCGACTTCAATGATATTCAATGGGCTGAAGTAGGACCGAAGTCGGACCAAAGTAGTACAGGGAGCATTTTCAAAGTCGGACTGACTTGTGTCGGACCAGTTAAGACAGCTCTCATAGGTAATCATTGATTTTCACACATCATGCAACATGAGCTCCCAATGTCGGAGCGTTTGTCGAACCAGCGTGAAAACCTGAAAGCCAGAACTCCTGACAGGGCAAAAGCTGCTTCAAATACGTGCCTGAAGCCATGTATTTTACACGTGTTTAGGCGCGTCAAGCGTTTGGGTATTAATGGATTCCAGCAGCCAGATTCTTTATTTTTTTCTGCTATTCAGCTACTCTCCTTAACGCGCTGGTGTTTTTTTTTTTTTTTCAGCCTCCTCTTCTAATACGCCTGTAAACACCTATTTGTGCATGAACACATAGGCTAACATAGTGGTGCTTTTACAGGCTGAAAAAAATGCCAAACGCCTTTAAAAGCTGTATTTTTTAAGCCCAGTGTGCATGAGGCCCTAAAAGTCACTGCAGTTAGCTGTTCATTGTGTATTGCACAGCAAATAAGCCGGTTTCCTCCCACACTCCAAAGACATGCTGGTAGACACTCCAAAGACATGTGCGTTGGCAGCACAGTGGTGTAGTGGTTAGCACTTTCACCTAGCATCAAAAGGCTCACTGGCTCGAATCCCAACCACGACACCATCTGCTTGGAGTTTGCATGTTCTCTCTGTGTCTGCGTGGGTTTCCTCCGGGTACTCCGGTTTCCTCCCACACTCCAAAGTGGGTAGGTTATTGGATTGTCCAAAATTGGCCCAGTATATATGTGTACGTATGTGTGTCCTAAGTGTGTCGGGATCCTACGGGGTAAATGACACCACCAGCCAGCAAGACACTGGCTGCAAAAAGCGCCTTGAGGCGATTCAGTTTGCATTGTAGCACTATACAAGTCTTTCACTACATCCTGGCCAGTAAAAGGAGCTAGATTAAGAAGATCAGTATCTCCCTGCTCACTTGGTCAAACGCATCGAGGCCCAAGGGTAATACTGCGTTTATAAGCATTGTTTATTAATAATAATAATAATAATTAGATCCTGTCTAAATTGCCCCTGGTATGTATATGTATGAATGAATGTGAGTTCGGGAACCTTATGAAGCATACACACGATCAGACATTCCGACAACAAAACCGTGGATACATTTCCGACGGATATTCGCTCAAACTTGTCTTGACACAGTCACACAAATGTTATTGGAAATTGCGAACGTCAAGAACGCAGCGACGTACAACACCACGACGAGCCTAGAAAAATTAAGTTCAATGATTGCGAACATGCGTCAAATTGATTCCGAGCATGCGTAGAATTTTTGTGCGTCGAATTGTGTACACACGGTCGGAATTTTCGACAACAAGTTTTGTTGTCGGAAAAATTGAGAACCAGCTCTCAAACATTTGTTGTCGGAAATTCCGACAGCAAATGTCCGATGGAGCCTACACACGGTCGGAATTTCTGACGAAAAGCTCCCATCGAACATTTGTTGTCGGAAATTCCGACCGTGTGTATGCAGCATTAGAGTGTAAGCTCCTTGAGGGTGGGGACTGATGTGAATGTACAATGTATATGTAAAGCGCTGCGTACATTGACGGCGCTATATAAGTACCTGAAATAAATAAATAAAATAAGTCACTCTGGCCAATGCAGTTTTTCTGTCTCAGAAATCTGGAGCCCCTGATTAGCATTAAAAATGTGTGCCAATATATAAATTTTAAGGTGTATCTCTAACTAAGAATGAAATGCCTTAGTTTTAGGTAATACATTCAGGATAGTTTTATTACTGTGTATGTGTCCCATGGCCCCGTTCTTCTGGGAATGTCATACTCCAAAAGACTGCTGGAGGATGCCATAAGAACAGTTTTCCCATAGAAATGAATAGGACCATGGCACATATGTGCATTAAGAAGCGGCCATCTTTGGGAAACGTTGTCTGGCTCTGGGAGGGACCGCACAGGGAAGATGGCTGGATCTGGGCTGAAGGTAAGTATTTTACCTAGTTGGAGGCACTTTAAGTGATACTAAGGCTGGGTTCACATCATTGCAAATTGGATTCTGATTCTCTGCATCCAATTCGCATTAGCAAGAGATTTTGACCGGCTATCTATGGAGCCGGTTCACATATCTCCACTGCGGCTCCAGTGCGAATTTGCACAGGAGCCCTGTGCGTCTTTTGGTCCAAATTCAGCCAAAAATTCAGGCTGAAATCAGACCTAAAACGGTAAACGGGGACGCGCAGGACACCTGCTGGGAGCCGCATCGGTATTGGGTGTGAACCCAGCCTGAAAGTCTAGTTTAAAAAAAAAAACATATCTTAATCTTATCTTAATGCATAGAATGCACGGTCACTGGCAGTTTTTTTAATGCTGCCATTCTTTTGTTTACATTCAGCTGTCAGCGGGGAATCCTGCAGACAGCTGATGAGTCATTGGCTGTTAAGAATGTGGCGGCCGTCCACTCCATAACAACCGGCTATCCACAGTTTGTTAAAGTGGTTGTAAACCCACTTTTTCAACTTGCACCTACAGGTAAGCCTAGATTAAGGCTTACCTGTAGGTGCAAGAAATATCTCCTAAACCTACATGGTTAAGGAGATATTTACTAAAAAGACAGGCGCCGCTGTCTACAGCGCATGCGCGCCGCAAACAACGGCGCTTTCATGGGGTTAATCCCATTCACAAAATCGGCTACTTCCCAGCAATCGCTGGGCATAGCCGAATGAAAACGCTCTCGCGCGCATGCGCAGAGTGACGTCTCCGCCGCTCCGGCCAATCACAGCGCCGGAGTGGCGCTGTGATTGGCTGGTGCGGCGATACCCGGAAGTAACATTCCGGCTATCGCCGCAGTGATGTCTGCGGCTGGACAGAGGGACGCGGACTGCCTCGGGGGCCCCGATCTAAGGTAAGTGGTACATAATGAGCTATTATGCTAGTCATAATAGCTCATTATGCCTTTCTCTTACAGGTTGGCCAAAAAAAAAAGTGGGTTTACAACCACTTTAAAGTGGTTGTAAAGTCAAAGAAAGATTACTGCCAGCCCCTCTGTTTTACCAAGCTATACTACGCAGTGTAAATGTTTGTATAAAATTATGCCTCAATACCTGATTTCAGATTGTTTCTGTTCGGTCACGTGACCTTTGGCCGCTCTCCTCCCCTGATCTAAGGGTTACAGTGTGAGATGCGGAGATCCCCCTCTGACGTCAACCCGGAGGTCATGTGACCGCTGTGCTGTTCGCTCAGCCCCTCCCACTGTAGCCCTTAGATCGGAGAAAGGAGAGCGGCCGGAGGTCACGTGACTGAACACAAACGATCTGAAATAAGGTATTCAGAGGCATCATTTTATACAAACATTTACACTATGTAGTATAGCTTGGTAGAACAGAGGGGCTGGCAGTAATTCTTCTTTGACTTTACTGTCAGATACTAATAGCGGCAGGAGGGGTGTGGCGAGAAAGAGATCGCTCACACACAGTAGCTGACAGGCAGGAAGGGGGAAGAGGGGGGGGATAGAGGAGAGCAGTGGGATGACGGAGGCACGTGAACTGACCACGGTATCATGGAAAAATGATGTTTAACCGGCTACAGTAGGTGCCGCCGACATTGTATATTCATCGCGATCCTGTCGCAGAGATTTTCGGCGACAGGGGTGCTGACATCTCGGCGACAGGGTGGCGACACATGTCACGCTCACTGCAATGGCAAGGAGACGCGGCACTGTATTGAACGGGGATCCGACGTGGATTCCCGCCAATACCAGGCACTGCATTTGGTATGAATCCTGAGCGGGAACTCCACGCCAATTTTTAAAGAAAAAAACGGCATGGGTGCCCCCTCTAGGAGCATACCAGGCCCTTGGGTCTGGTCTGGATTTGAAGGGGAAACCCTACGCAGAAAAAACGGCGTGGGGGTCCCCCCAAAATCCAAACCAGACCCTTATCCGAGCACGCAACCTGGCAGGCCGCAGGGGAAGAGGGGGGGCCGAGAGAGCGCCCCCCTCCCTCCTGAACCGTACCAGGCCGCATGCCCTCAACATGGGGGGTTTGGTGCTCTGGGGCAGGGGGGCGACCTGCGGCCCCCCCACCCCAGAGCACCCTGCCCCCATGTTGATGAGGACAGGGCCTCTTCCCAACAACCCTGGCCGTTGGTTGTCGGGGTCTGCGGGCGGGGGGCTTATCGGAATCCGGGAGCCCCCTTTAATAAGGGGGTCCCCAGATCCCGGCCCCCCCACCCTAAGTGAATGAGTATGGGGTACATCATACCCCTACCCATTCACCTGGTGGAAAAAAAAATGGCAATAAAAACACAACACAGTTTTTTAAAGTATTTTATTGCACAGCTCCGGGGGTCTCTTCCGTCTTCGGGGGTCTCCGGTGTCGTCGCCGCGCTCTCCGGTTCTTTCTTCTGCCGGGCCATCGCTATCTTCTTCCAGCTCTTTTGCTAGCGGGGCCCGGTCTTCTCCGTCGCCTTCTTCTTCTCCCGCTCTCCGGTTCTTTCTTCCGCCGGGCCTCCGCTATCTTCTTGCAGCTCTTTTGCTAGCGGAGGCCCGGTCTTCCCCGTCATCTCGTCCGGCTCTCCGTTGTCCTTCTGCCGGCCCCTCCACTATCTTCTTGCAGCTCTTTTGCTAGTGGAGGGGCCGGTCTTCCCGTCGTCGCCGTCTGCGTCTTTTTCCCTCTTCTCCTCCTCGATGTTGACTCGTCGCTTCCTCTCGCAGTAATGCTAAATCTTCGGTCCGCAGAGATTTATATAGGCTTCTCATGACGTCACAGTCACATGCTCCGGGTGGCCCCGGAGCATGTGACTGTGACGTCATGGGAACATGTGACTGTGACGTCATGAGAAGCCTATATAAATCTCTGCGGACCGAAGATTTAGCATTGCTGCGAGAGGAAGCGACGAGTCAACATCGAGGAGGAGAAGAGGGAAGAAGACACCGACGGCGACGACGGGAAGACCGGCCCCTCCACTAGCAAAAGAGCTGTAAGAAGATAGCGGAGGCCCGGCAGAAGAAAGACCTGGAGAGCGGGAGAAGAACCTGAGAGCGGGAGAAGAAGAAGGCGACGGAGAAGACCGGGCCCCGCTAGCAAAAGAGCTGGAAGATGATAGCGGTGGCCCGGCAGAAGAAAGAACCGGAGAGCGCGGCGACGACACCGGAGACCCCTGAAGACGGAAGAGACCCCCGGAGCTGTGCAATAAAATACTTTAAAAAACTGTGTTGTGTATTTATTGCCATTTTTTTTTCCACCAGGTGAATGGGTAGGGGTACGATGTACCCCATACTCATTCACATAGGGTGGGGGGGCCGGGATCTGGGGGCCCCCTTATTAAAGGGGGCTCCCGGATTCCGATAAGCCCCCCGCCCGCAGACCCCGACAACCAATGGCCAGGGTTGTCGGGAAGAGGCCCTGTCCTCATCAACATGGGGGCAGGGTGCTCTGGGGTGGGGGGGCCGCAGGTCGCCCCCCTGCCCCAGAGCACCAAACCCCCCATGTTGAGGGCATGCGGCCTGGTACGGTTCAGGAGGGAGGGGGGGGGCGCTCTCTCGGCCCCCCCTCTTCCCCTGCGGCCTGCCAGGTTGCGTGCTCGGATAAGGGTCTGGTTTGGATTTTGGGGGGACCCCCACGCCTTTTTTTCGACGTAGGGTTTCCCCTTCAAATCCAGACCAGACCCAAGGGCCTGGTATGCTCCTGGAGGGGGAACCCATGCCGGTTTTTTCTTTAAAAATTGGCGTGGAGTTCCCGATCAGGATTCATACCAAACGCAGTGCCTGGTATTGGCGGGAATCCATGTCGGATCTCCGTCTATCGGCAATGCGTGTCGCTCATCGTGAAAGGAACATTTTTCCTTTCCGATGACGAGACAGCTCGGCGCTGGCTCTCGCGACGGAGCTCATAGGGTGTCAATCTCGCCGCTAGAAGCGGCGAGATTGACACAATATCGGCGGCACCTACTGTATAAGGGACCAGGATCTCTTTTTTTTTTTTTTTTACGGTTACAACCTCTTTAATGAGAAAAAAAAAAAGCAAAACAAGTAAAAAAAAAAAACGCATCAAAAACGTAAACAGTTGCATTTTTGGTGCAGTCTTTTACACGCAAAACGCAATATGCTGCAGGGGGAAAAAAAAAGTCACTGACCCTTTCCAAAAATGCAGCGGCTTAAAAACGCATAGATGTGAACGTGTCACATAGGAAACTTTTATTAGAACTGTAGTGTGTTTCTGCAAAATGCGCAGGTGTAAATTTAGCATAAAAATCTCAGGACAGAAATACAAATTCTTTGGCAGGTAAAACCAATATATGCATTTCATGTGTGCATTTAGCCATTTGCCTGAAATTCAGCTGGTTATGTGGTGGTTATGACAGCACAGTATGCAACTCTCCTTCTGGCGGTGGAAATACTTTGCAGCATGAAGGCTGCTTTGTACCTGTCCTAGTCCGACTCCACCTCCCCTCCCCACAATGGTCTGCCAGCCAGCCATAGGAAAGTATCTGTCACTCCGCAGGATCATTCTGACTCTGTTAAGAACAAGCCCGCTGTACTTTATTTGGAAGATAAAAAAAGAGAAAATAAACAAGACTCAAGGAAAAAAAAAAAAAAAGGGAAGAGTTTGGCTCTAAGTCAGGTTTCCTCTCTAACAGGAAAATCCGCCTGTGAGGTCACAATATGACTTTATATGGCTCTGCTGCACCCAGCACTAGGAAAAAAATGTCTAGAGGCAATAAGCAGACGTGTAATAAAAGTGAGATGTTTGTGAGCAAGCCTGAAAGATCAGTACTGTACAGTAAATAATACAACCAATAGAAGTAATGGAAAGAATTCCTAAACATACAACTTATGTTTATAAACAATAGATAAAAAAAAAAAATAATAACTTTTTGTATAGAGTACTATGAGAGTTATGTAGGAGACCGTACTAGTTTTGTAATTAAAATTTATGTAATACCATAAGCACGCTTTTTTGTTTTGAAAAGTCTAAAACTGCTCATACACACATGGATTTCTTCTCGCCTGCGGGCTGAATGACAGAAATCTAACAGTCTCCCCTATGCACATTAACAGCACAGATTGATGAATCTCCCCTACCAGCTAGTATATTCTGACAAACGCCTGGGGCGGTCAGAATGCTCACATAATGATTGCAACTAATTGGTGCCACTCACTGATCAGCTGACAATTCCCCGCCCTGCTCCTTCCATCTTTAGATTGCCAGATTAGGGTCCCTTTCACATGGGCGCCTCCCCTATGCGGAATCCGCTTGCTCAGTGGGGGATCTCTCTGCTGATCAGGCAGATGACAGGTCCGTGTCTGCTCTATTATGCAGAGCAGACGTGGACACAGACACAGTCCGCTCTCCTCTATGGGGCAATCAGATGGAAACCGACTGCCTATCCATTTTCATCCGATGCCATCCAATCCTCCGGACAGATGGAAAATAGGAGCACCATTAGTCTGTTTTTGGTGGACGGGATCAGATGGCGGTGGTTGTCAGCGGACATGTGTCCACGGACATCCGCCGCTCCATATAGAATAATGCACGGTCCGATCAGATCTGCCTGAAAAACTGACAAGCTGACATGATCAAAAAGCCTGTGTGAAAGGGGACTTAACAACATCCTTACACACTGCGGAAATGCACCATAGTGCATTACGCTATACATTTTGCGGTATGTCAGATTTTTGTGATATTTTGGTGTGCTGACAGCCCACTGATTTCACAGGGCTGCCTTAATGCAACACATGTTAATGCCAGACATAACAAATGTAAATGTGTCCTTCCTCTTCAGGGAGGAATCTCTTCCCCAAACTATGGAGGACAATTTCATGCTCCCAAATTTGTGGGAACAGTTTGGGGATGGCCCCTTCCTGTTCCTACATGACTGCGCACCATTGTACAAAGCAAGGTCCATAAAGACATAAATGAGGGAGTTTGGGGTGGAGAAACTTGACTGGTCTGCACAGAGTCCTGACCTCAACCAGATAGAACACCTTGGGATGAATTAGAGTGGAGACTACGAGCCAGACCTTCTTGTCCAACATCAGTGTCCAACCTCACAAATGCGTTTCTGGAAGAATGGTTGAACATTCCCATAAACACTCTCCTAAACCTTGTGGACAGCCTTACCAGAGGATTTGAAGGTGTTAAAGGCTACAAAGGGTGTGCCAACTCAACTGTAAATGGGTTCTTCCTCTTCAGGGAGGACTCTTCCACAAACAAACAAAAAAAAAAAGTGTCCGAGTCACCTACAAAAATCCCCATGCTACAATCATTTGCATCTAAATTACAGGCAGATATCACTTGATTCAAAGGAGTGAAGGATCACATACTCTACAACCTTTGTAACATAGAGGAACCCTTGAAAAAACTTTCTGGGCTTAGGGAACCCCCAATAATAAGTTACTAAATCTACAACTCTGGGAACCCCTGTTGATGATAATTACAAGACCTACAACTCTGAGAACCCCTGATGATGATAATTACTAGATCTACAACTCTGGGAACCCCTGATGATGATAATTACTAGATCTACAACTCTGGGAACCCCTGATGATGATAATTACTAGATCTACAACTCTGAGAACCCCTGATGATGATAATTACTAGATCTACAACTCTGGGAACCCCTGATGATGATAATTACTAGATCTACAACTCTGGGAACCCCTGATGATGATAATTACTAGATCTACAACTCTGGGAACCCCTGATGATGATAATTACTAGATCTACAACTCTGGGAACCCCTGATGATGATAATTACTAGATCTACAACTCTGGGAACCCCTGATGATGATAATTACTAGATCTACAACTCTGGGAACCCTGATGATGATAATTACTAGATCTACAACTCTGGGAACCCCTGATGATGATAATTACAAGATCTACAACTCTGGGAACCCCTGATGATGATAATTACTAGATCTACAACTCTGGGAACCCCTGATGATGATAATTACTAGACCTACAACTCTGGGAACCCCTGATGATGATAATTACTAGACCAACAACTCTGGGAACCCCTGATGATGATAATTACTAGATCTACAACTCTGGGAACCCCTGATGATAATTACTAGATCTACAACTCTGGGAACCCCTGATGATAATTACTAGATCTACAACTCTGGGAACCCCTGATAATTATAATTACTATATCTACAACTCTGGGAACCCCTGATGATGATAATTACTAGATCTACAACTCTGGGAACCCCTGATGATAATTACTAGACCTACAACTCTGGGAACCCCTGATGATGATAATTACTAGATCTACAACTCTGGGAACCCCTGATGATAATTACTATATCTACAACTCTGGGAACCCCTGATGATTATAATTACTAGACCTACAACTCTGGGAACCTCTGATGATAATTACTAGACCAACAACTCTGGGAACCCCTGATAATGATAATTACTAGATCTACAACTCTGGGAACCCCTCATAATAATTACTAGATCTACAACTCTGGGAACCCCTGATGATGATAATTACTAGATCTACAACTCTGGGACCCCGTGATGATGATAATTACTAGATCTACAACTCTGGGAACCTCTGATGATAATTACTAGACCAACAACTCTGGGAACCCCTGATAATAATTACTAGATCTACAACTCTGGGAACCCCTGATAATGATAATTACTAGATCTACAACTCTGGGAACCCCTCATAATAATTACTAGATCTACAACTCTGGGAACCCCTGATGATGATAATTACTAGATCTACAACTCTGGGACCCCGTGATGATGATAATTACTAGATCTACAACTCTGGGAACCTCTGATGATAATTACTAGACCAACAACTCTGGGAACCCCTGATAATAATTACTAGATCCACAACTCTGGGAACCCCTGATAATGATAATTACTAGATCTACAACTCTGGGAACCCCTCATAATAATTACTAGATCTACAACTCTGGGAACCCCTGATGATGATAATTACTAGATCTACAACTCTGGGACCCCGTGATGATGATAATTACTAGATCTACAACTCTGGGAACCTCTGATGATAATTACTAGACCAACAACTCTGGGAACCCCTGATAATAATTACTAGATCTACAACTCTGGGAACCCCTGATAATGATAATTACTAGATCTACAACTCTGGGAACCCCTCATAATAATTACTAGATCTACAACTCTGGGAACCCCTGATGATGATAATTACTAGATCTACAACTCTGGGACCCCGTGATGATGATAATTACTAGATCTACAACTCTGGGAACCTCTGATGATGATAATTACTAGATCTACAACTCTGGGAACCTCTGATGATAATTACTAGATCTACAACTCTGGGAACCCCTCATAATAATTACTAGACCAAGAACTCTGGGAACCCCTGATGATAATTACTAGATCTACAACTCTGGGGACCCCTGATAATGATAATTACTAGATCTACAACTCTGGGAACCTCTGATGATGATAATTACTAGATCTACAACTCTGGGAACCTCTGATGATAATTACTAGATCTACAACTCTGGGAACCCCTCATGATGATTACTAGATCTACAACTCTGGGAACCTCTGATGATGATAATTACTAGATCTACAACTCTGGGAACCCCTCATGATGATTACTAGATCTACAACTCTGGGACCCCCTGATGATGATAATTACTAGATCTACAACTCTGGGAACCTCTGATGATGATAATTACTATATCTACAACTCTGGGAACCCCTGATGATAATTACTAGATCTACAACTCTGGGAACCCCTGATAATGATAATTACTATATCTACAACTCTGGGAACCCCTGATAATGATAATCACTAGATCTACAACTCTGGGAACCCCTGATGATAATTACTAGACCAACAACTCTGGGAACCTCTGATGATGATAATTACTAGATCTACAACTCTGGGAACCCCTGATGATAATTACTATATCTACAACTCTGGGAACCCCTGATGATTATAATTACTAGACCTACAACTCTGGGAACCTCTGATGATAATTACTAGACCAACAACTCTGGGAACCCCTGATAATAATTACTAGATCTACAACTCTGGGAACCCCTGATAATGATAATTACTAGATCTACAACTCTGGGAACCCCTCATAATAATTACTAGATCTACAACTCTGGGAACCCCTGATGATGATAATTACTAGATCTACAACTCTGGGACCACGTGATGATGATAATTACTAGATCTACAACTCTGGGAACCTCTGATGATGATAATTACTAGATCTACAACTCTGGGAACCTCTGATGATAATTACTAGATCTACAACTCTGGGAACCTCTGATGATAATTACTAGATCTACAACTCTGGGAACCCCTCATAATAATTACTAGACCAAGAACTCTGGGAACCCCTGATGATAATTACTAGATCTACAACTCTGGGGACCCCTGATAATGATAATTACTAGATCTACAACTCTGGGAACCTCTGATGATGATAATTACTAGATCTACAACTCTGGGAACCTCTGATGATAATTACTAGATCTACAACTCTGGGAACCCCTCATGATGATTACTAGATCTACAACTCTGGGAACCTCTGATGATGATAATTACTAGATCTACAACTCTGGGAACCCCTCATGATGATTACTAGATCTACAACTCTGGGACCCCCTGATGATGATAATTACTAGATCTACAACTCTGGGAACCTCTGATGATAATTACTAGATCTACAACTCTGGGAACCCCTCATAATAATTACTAGACCAAGAACTCTGGGAACCCCTGATGATAATTACTAGATCTACAACTCTGGGGACCCCTGATAATGATAATTACTAGATCTACAACTCTGGGAACCTCTGATGATGATAATTACTAGATCTACAACTCTGGGAACCTCTGATGATAATTACTAGATCTACAACTCTGGGAACCCCTCATGATGATTACTAGATCTACAACTCTGGGAACCCCTGATGATGATAATTACTAGATCTACAACTCTGGGAACCCCTGATGATGATAATTACTAGATCTACAACTCTGGGAACCCCTGATGATGATAATTACTAGATCTACAACTCTGGGAACCCCTGATGATAATTACTATATCTACAACTCTGGGAACCCCTGATGATTATAATTACTAGACCTACAACTCTGGGAACCTCTGATGATAATTACTAGACCAACAACTCTGGGAACCCCTGATAATAATTACTAGATCTACAACTCTGGGAACCCCTGATAATGATAATTACTAGATCTACAACTCTGGGAACCCCTCATAATAATTACTAGATCTACAACTCTGGGAACCCCTGATGATGATAATTACTAGATCTACAACTCTGGGAACCCCTGATGATGATAATTACTAGATCTACAACTCTGGGAACCCCTGATGATGATAATTACTAGATCTACAACTCTGGGAACCCCTGATGATGATAATTACTAGATCTACAACTCTGGGAACCTCTGATGATGATAATTACTAGATCTACAACTCTGGGAACCCCTGATGATAATTACTATATCTACAACTCTGGGAACCCCTGATAATGATAATTACTATATCTACAACTCTGGGAACCCCTGATAATGATAATTACTATATCTACAACTCTGGGAACCCCTGATGATGATAATTACTAGATCTACAACTCTGGGAACCCCTGATGATGATAATTACTAGATCTACAACTCTGGGAACCTCTGATGATGATAATTACTAGATGTACAACTCTGGGAACCCCTGATGATAATTACTATATCTACAACTCTGGGAACCCCTGATAATGATAATTACTATATCTACAACTCTGGGAACCCCTGATAATGATAATTACTATATCTACAACTCTGGGAACCCCTGATGATGATAATTACTAGATCTACAACTCTGGGAACCCCTGATGATAATTACTAGACCTACAACTCTGGGAACCCCTGATGATGATAATTACTAGACCTACAACTCTGGGAACCCCTGATGATGATAATTACTAGACCAACAACTCTGGGAACCCCTGATGATGATAATTACTAGATCTACAACTCTGGGAACCCCTGATGATAATTACTATATCTACAACTCTGGGAACCCCTGATGATTATAATTACTAGACCTACAACTCTGGGAACCTCTGATGATAATTACTAGACCAACAACTCTGGGAACCCCTGATAATAATTACTAGATCTACAACTCTGGGAACCCCTGATAATGATAATTACTAGATCTACAACTCTGGGAACCCCTCATAATAATTACTAGATCTACAACTCTGGGAACCCCTGATGATGATAATTACTAGATCTACAACTCTGGGAACCCCTGATGATGATAATTACTAGATCTACAACTCTGGGAACCTCTGATGATGATAATTACTAGATCTACAACTCTGGGAACCTCTGATGATAATTACTAGATCTACAACTCTGGAAACCCCTCATAATAATTACTAGACCAACAACTCTGGGAACCCCTGATGATAATTACTAGATCTACAACTCTGGGGACCCCTGATCATGATAATTACTAGATCTACAACTCTGGGAACCCCTGATGATGATAATTACTAGATCTACAACTCTGGGAACCTCTGATGATGATAATTACTAGATCTACAACTGTGGGAACCTCTGATGATAATTACTAGATCTACAACTCTGGGAACCCCTCATGATGATTACTAGATCTACAACTCTGGGAACCCCTGATGATGATAATTACTATACCTACAACTCTGGAAACCCCTGATGATGATAATTACTAGATCTACAACTCTGGGAACCCCTGATGATGATAATTACTAGATCTACAACTCTGGGAACCCCTGATGATAATTACTATATCTACAACTCTGGGAACCCCTGATGATTATAATTACTAGACCAACAACTCTGGGAACCCCTGATAATAATTACTAGATCTACAACTCTGGGAACCCCTGATAATGATAATTACTAGATCTACAACTCTGGGAACCCCTCATAATAATTACTAGATCTACAACTCTGGGAACCCCTGATGATGATAATTACTAGATCTACAACTCTGGGAACCCCTGATGATGATAATTACTAGATCTACAACTCTGGGAACCCCTGATGATGATAATTACTAGATCTACAACTCTGGGAACCTCTGATGATGATAATTACTAGATCTACAACTCTGGGAACCCCTGATGATAATTACTAGATCTACAACTCTGGGAACCCCTGATGATAATTACTACATCTACAACTCTGGGAACCCCTGATGATAATTACTAGATCTACAACTCTGGGAACCCCTGATAATGATAATTACTATATCTACAACTCTGGGAACCCCTGATGATGATAATTACTAGATCTACAACTCTGGGAACCCCTGATGATAATTACTAGACCTACAACTCTGGGAACCCCTGATGATGATAATTACTAGACCAACAACTCTGGGAACCCCTGATGATGATAATTACTAGATCTACAACTCTGGGAACCCCTGATGATGATAATTACTATATCTACAACTCTGGGAACCCCTGATGATTATAATTACTAGACCTACAACTCTGGGAACCTCTGATGATAATTACTAGACCAACAACTCTGGGAACCCCTGATAATAATTACTAAATCTACAACTCTGGGAGCCCCTGATGATAATTACTAGATCTACAACTCTGGGAACCCCTCATAATAATTACTATATCTACAACTCTGGGAACCCCTGATGATGATAATTACTAGATCTACAACTCTGGGAACCCCTGATGATGATAATTACTAGATCTAAAACTCTGGGAACCTCTGATGATGATAATTACTAGATCTACAACTCTGGGAACCTCTGATGATAATTACTAGATCTACAACTCTGGGAACCCCTCATAATAATTACTAGACCAACAACTCTGGGAACCCCTGATGATAATTACTAGATCTACAACTCTGGGGACCCCTGATAATGATAATTACTAGATCTACAACTCTGGGAACCCCTGATGATGATAATTACTAGATCTTCAACTCTGGGAACCTCTGATGATGATAATTACTAGATCTTCAACTCTGGGAACCTCTGATGATAATTACTAGATCTACAACTCTGGGAACCCCTCATGATGATTACTAGATCTACAACTCTGGGAACCCCTAATGATGATAATTACTATACCTACAACTCTGGGAACCCCTGATGATGATAATTACTAGATCTACAACTCTGGGAACCCCTTATGATGATAATTACTAGATCTACAACTCTGGGAACCCCTGATGATAATTACTATATCTACAACTCTGGGAACCCCTGATGATTATAATTACTAGACCTACAACTCTGGGAACCTCTGATGATAATTACTAGACCAACAACTCTGGGAACCCCTGATAATAATTACTAGATCTACAACTCTGGGAACCCCTCATAATAATTACTAGATCTACAACTCTGGGAACCTCTGATGATGATAATTACTAGATCTACAACTCTGGGAACCCCTGATGATAATTACTAGATCTACAACTCTGGGAACCCCTGATGATAATTACTATATCTACAACTCTGGGAACCCCTGATGATGATAATTACTAGATCTACAACTCTGGGAACCCCTGATGATGATAATTACTATATCTACAACTCTGGGAACCCCTGATGATTATAATTACTAGACCTACAACTCTGGGAACCTCTGATGATAATTACTAGACCAACAACTCTGGGAACCCCTGATAATAATTACTAAATCTACAACTCTGGGAGCCCCTGATGATAATTACTAGATCTACAACTCTGGGAACCCCTCATAATAATTACTATATCTACAACTCTGGGAACCCCTGATGATTATAATTACTAGACCTACAACTCTGGGAACCTCTGATGATAATTACTAGACCAACAACTCTGGGAACCCCTGATAATAATTACTAAATCTACAACTCTGGGAGCCCCTGATGATAATTACTAGATCTACAACTCTGGGAACCCCTCATAATAATTACTATATCTACAACTCTGGGAACCCCTGATGATGATAATTACTATATCTACAACTCTGGGAACCCCTGATGATGATAATTACTATATCTACAACTCTGGGAACCCCTGATGATTATAATTACTAGACCTACAACTCTGGGAACCTCTGATGATAATTACTAGACCAACAACTCTGGGAACCCCTGATAATAATTACTAAATCTACAACTCTGGGAGCCCCTGATGATAATTACTAGATCTACAACTCTGGGAACCCCTCATAATAATTACTATATCTACAACTCTGGGAACCCCTGATGATGATAATTACTAGATCTACAACTCTGGGAACCCCTGATGATGATAATTACTAGATCTAAAACTCTGGGAACCTCTGATGATGATAATTACTAGATCTACAACTCTGGGAACCTCTGATGATAATTACTAGATCTACAACTCTGGGAACCCCTCATAATAATTACTAGACCAACAACTCTGGGAACCCCTGATGATAATTACTAGATCTACAACTCTGGGGACCCCTGATAATGATAATTACTAGATCTACAACTCTGGGAACCCCTGATGATGATAATTACTAGATCTTCAACTCTGGGAACCTCTGATGATGATAATTACTAGATCTTCAACTCTGGGAACCTCTGATGATAATTACTAGATCTACAACTCTGGGAACCCCTCATGATGATTACTAGATCTACAACTCTGGGAACCCCTAATGATGATAATTACTATACCTACAACTCTGGGAACCCCTGATGATGATAATTACTAGATCTACAACTCTGGGAACCCCTTATGATGATAATTACTAGATCTACAACTCTGGGAACCCCTGATGATAATTACTATATCTACAACTCTGGGAACCCCTGATGATTATAATTACTAGACCTACAACTCTGGGAACCTCTGATGATAATTACTAGACCAACAACTCTGGGAACCCCTGATAATAATTACTAGATCTACAACTCTGGGAACCCCTCATAATAATTACTAGATCTACAACTCTGGGAACCTCTGATGATGATAATTACTAGATCTACAACTCTGGGAACCCCTGATGATAATTACTAGATCTACAACTCTGGGAACCCCTGATGATAATTACTATATCTACAACTCTGGGAACCCCTGATGATGATAATTACTAGATCTACAACTCTGGGAACCCCTGATGATGATAATTACTATATCTACAACTCTGGGAACCCCTGATGATTATAATTACTAGACCTACAACTCTGGGAACCTCTGATGATAATTACTAGACCAACAACTCTGGGAACCCCTGATAATAATTACTAAATCTACAACTCTGGGAGCCCCTGATGATAATTACTAGATCTACAACTCTGGGAACCCCTCATAATAATTACTATATCTACAACTCTGGGAACCCCTGATGATTATAATTACTAGACCTACAACTCTGGGAACCTCTGATGATAATTACTAGACCAACAACTCTGGGAACCCCTGATAATAATTACTAAATCTACAACTCTGGGAGCCCCTGATGATAATTACTAGATCTACAACTCTGGGAACCCCTCATAATAATTACTATATCTACAACTCTGGGAACCCCTGATGATGATAATTACTATATCTACAACTCTGGGAACCCCTGATGATTATAATTACTAGACCTACAACTCTGGGAACCTCTGATGATAATTACTAGACCAACAACTCTGGGAACCCCTGATAATAATTACTAAATCTACAACTCTGGGAGCCCCTGATGATAATTACTAGATCTACAACTCTGGGAACCCCTCATAATAATTACTATATCTACAACTCTGGGAACCCCTGATGATGATAATTACTAGATCTACAACTCTGGGAACCCCTGATGATGATAATTACTAGATCTAAAACTCTGGGAACCTCTGATGATGATAATTACTAGATCTACAACTCTGGGAACCTCTGATGATAATTACTAGATCTACAACTCTGGGAACCCCTCATAATAATTACTAGACCAACAACTCTGGGAACCCCTGATGATAATTACTAGATCTACAACTCTGGGGACCCCTGATAATGATAATTACTAGATCTACAACTCTGGGAACCCCTGATGATGATAATTACTAGATCTTCAACTCTGGGAACCTCTGATGATGATAATTACTAGATCTTCAACTCTGGGAACCTCTGATGATAATTACTAGATCTACAACTCTGGGAACCCCTCATGATGATTACTAGATCTACAACTCTGGGAACCCCTAATGATGATAATTACTATACCTACAACTCTGGGAACCCCTGATGATGATAATTACTAGATCTACAACTCTGGGAACCCCTGATGATGATAATTACTAGATCTACAACTCTGGGAACCCCTGATGATAATTACTATATCTACAACTCTGGGAACCCCTGATGATTATAATTACTAGACCTACAACTCTGGGAACCTCTGATGATAATTACTAGACCAACAACTCTGGGAACCCCTGATAATAATTACTAGATCTACAACTCTGGGAACCCCTCATAATAATTACTAGATCTACAACTCTGGGAACCCCTGATGATGATAATTACTAGATCTACAACTCTGGGAACCCCTGATGATGATAATTACTAGATCTACAACTCTGGGAACCCCTGATGATGATAATTACTAGATCTACAACTCTGGGAACCTCTGATGATGATAATTACTAGATCTACAACTCTGGGAACCCCTGATGATAATTACTAGATCTACAACTCTGGGAACCCCTGATGATAATTACTATATCTACAACTCTGGGAACCCCTGATGATGATAATTACTAGATCTACAACTCTGGGAACCCCTGATGATGATAATTACTATATCTACAACTCTGGGAACCCCTGATGATTATAATTACTAGACCTACAACTCTGGGAACCTCTGATGATAATTACTAGACCAACAACTCTGGGAACCCCTGATAATAATTACTAAATCTACAACTCTGGGAGCCCCTGATGATAATTACTAGATCTACAACTCTGGGAACCCCTCATAATAATTACTATATCTACAACTCTGGGAACCCCTGATGATTATAATTACTAGACCTACAACTCTGGGAACCTCTGATGATAATTACTAGACCAACAACTCTGGGAACCCCTGATAATAATTACTAAATCTACAACTCTGGGAGCCCCTGATGATAATTACTAGATCTACAACTCTGGGAACCCCTCATAATAATTACTATATCTACAACTCTGGGAACCCCTGATGATTATAATTACTAGACCTACAACTCTGGGAACCTCTGATGATAAATACTAGACCAACAACTCTGGGAACCCCTGATAATAATTACTAAATCTACAACTCTGGGAGCCCCTGATGATAATTACTAGATCTACAACTCTGGGAACCCCTCATAATAATTACTATATCTACAACTCTGGGAACCCCTGATGATGATAATTACTAGATCTACAACTCTGGGAACCCCTGATGATGATAATTACTAGATCTAAAACTCTGGGAACCTCTGATGATGATAATTACTAGATCTACAACTCTGGGAACCTCTGATGATAATTACTAGATCTACAACTCTGGGAACCCCTCATAATAATTACTAGACCAACAACTCTGGGAACCCCTGATGATAATTACTAGATCTACAACTCTGGGGACCCCTGATAATGATAATTACTAGATCTACAACTCTGGGAACCCCTGATGATGATAATTACTAGATCTTCAACTCTGGGAACCTCTGATGATGATAATTACTAGATCTTCAACTCTGGGAACCTCTGATGATAATTACTAGATCTACAACTCTGGGAACCCCTCATGATGATTACTAGATCTACAACTCTGGGAACCCCTAATGATGATAATTACTATACCTACAACTCTGGGAACCCCTGATGATGATAATTACTAGATCTACAACTCTGGGAACCCCTGATGATGATAATTACTAGATCTACAACTCTGGGAACCCCTGATGATAATTACTATATCTACAACTCTGGGAACCCCTGATGATTATAATTACTAGACCTACAACTCTGGGAACCTCTGATGATAATTACTAGACCAACAACTCTGGGAACCCCTGATAATAATTACTAGATCTACAACTCTGGGAACCCCTCATAATAATTACTAGATCTACAACTCTGGGAACCCCTGATGATGATAATTACTAGATCTACAACTCTGGGAACCCCTGATGATGATAATTACTAGATCTACAACTCTGGGAACCCCTGATGATGATAATTACTAGATCTACAACTCTGGGAACCTCTGATGATGATAATTACTAGATCTACAACTCTGGGAACCCCTGATGATAATTACTAGATCTACAACTCTGGGAACCCCTGATGATAATTACTATATCTACAACTCTGGGAACCCCTGATAATGATAATTACTATATCTACAACTCAGGGAACCCCTGATGATGATAATTACTAGATCTACAACTTTGGGAACCCCTGATGATAATTACTATATCTACAACTCTGGGAACCCCTGATAATGATAATTACTATATCTACAACTCAGGGAACCCCTGATGATGATAATTACTAGATCTACAACTTTGGGAACCCCTGATGATAATTACTATATCTACAACTCTGGGAACCCCTGATGATTATAATTACTAGACCTACAACTCTGGGAACCCCTGATGATAATTACTAGACCAACAACTCTGGGAACCCCTGATAATAATTACTAGATCTACAACTCTGGGAACCCCTGATAATGATAATTACTAGATCTACAACTCTGGGAACCCCTCATAATAATTACTAGATCTACAACTCTGGGAACCCCTGATGATGATAATTACTAGATCTACAACTCTGGGAACCCCTCATAATAATTACTAGATCTACAACTCTGGGAACCCCTGATGATGATAATTACTAGATCTACAACTCTGGGAACCTCTGATGATAATTACTAGATCTACAACTCTGGGAACCCCTCATAATAATTACTAGACCAACAACTCTGGGAACCCCTGATGATAATTACTAGATCTACAACTCTGGGGACCCCTGATAATGATAATTACTAGATCTACAACTCTGGGAACCCCTGATGATGATAATTACTAGATCTACAACTCTGGGAACCTCTGATGATGATAATTACTAGATCTACAACTCTGGGAACCTCTGATGATGATAATTACTAGATCTACAACTCTGGGAACCCCTGATGATGATAATTACTAGATCTACAACTCTGGGAACCTCTGATGATGATAATTACTAGATCTACAACTCTGGGTACCTCTGACGATGATGATAATTACTAGACCAACAACTCTGGGAACCCCTGATGATAATTACTAGATCTACAACTCTGGGAACCCCTGATGATGATAATTACTAGATCTACAACTCCCAGATGATTAGTGTGAAAGTGGCCAGGAAGAATTCTGTACATTTGTTGTCACTGGAAAAAACCTCACCCCCACCCCACTGACAGATAACTGATAAGGTCATTGGTGTCAATGATACTCATAGGAGAGAAATTGCTCAAGGAACCCCTATCAACCTCTGGAGGAACCCCGGTGGTGAAATAATGTGCCAAACCGTCACTATGACATCAGTGCTTACAATCCAGAGACAAGTAATAGGTTCTATTGTGTAACTACACATAACAGATACAACTAGGGGAGACGTTGTGACTTCCTCTTCTGGGCAACTGCCATACAGAGTTCATCTATAAACTAGAAAAAGCAATGCTCTGGTAGCCAATAGGATTTCTGTTTCTATTCTGGACTAACCTTGGGTAGAAAATCAATGCTAACACCTGATTGGTTGCTGTAAAAAACACAGTCAGGCTTTCCTTCCCTAACTTTATGAACAAGGGTGAAGTATACCATTTATAAAAACAAGAAGTCACACCTTCCTGTCCTTTCGAATGTACTAAATAGACGTACATATGGGGAGGGGGCACTAACATTGGAGCATTCAGAGTCTGCAGCAGCTGTGCATGGCAACCAATCGGCTTCTAGGTTCAGCTTGTTAAGTGAAGTGTTGAAAATGAAAGCTGGAAGCTGATTGGTTGCCATGCACAGGGGCTCCAGGCTTACTAAATTGCCCTCTATATCTACTGGGGGCACACTGACATACATACATACATACAGTATATAATAGGTGAATACTGACATATTATACAGTATATAATAGGTGAATACTGACATATTATACAGTATATAATAGGTGAATACTGACATATTATACAGTATATAATAGGTGAATACTGACATATTATACAGTATATAATAGGTGAATACTGACATATTATACAGTATATAATAGGTGAACACTGACACACATACAGTATATAATAGGTGAATACTGACATATTATACAGTATATAATAGGTGAACACTGACACACATACAGTATATAATATGGGAACACTGACACACATACAGTATATAATATGGGAACACTGACACACATACAGTATATAATATGGGAACACTGACACACATACAGTATATAATATGGGAACACTGACACACATACAGTATATAATATGGGAACACTGACACACATACAGTATATAATAGGTGAATACTGACATATTATACAGTATATAATAGGTGAACACTGACACACATACAGTATATAATAGGTGAATACTGACACACATACAGTATATAATAGGTGAATACTGACATATTATACAGTATATAATAGGTGAACACTGACACACATACAGTATATAATAGGGGAACACTGACACACATACAGTATATAATAGGTGAACACTGACACACATACAGTATATAATAGGGGAACACTGACACACATACAGTATATAATAGGTGAACACTGACATACAACCAGCTAGGACTGGCCTGCCATGGTCCCTCCCTGTTCTCTCAGCTCTGCCCTGACTGAAGCATTGAAGGCGAAGTCATGAAGAAGGAAGAAGAGTACAGTATGACTTAATGTCACACAGAGAGGAGATAGGAGGCATTTGTGGTGTCGGTGAGTACAGGGAGAGGTGGTGGTGGAGATAATATTAGAGAGAGGTAAGTACACATACATACATACCTGAGTATACAGTCGGAGCTCAGAATCTGCACTGCCAGCCCGGGACGGAGCACTGAGGAGGAACACACTCCGTACAGAGGGGGCGGGGCCTCTCACTGCTCCTTCCATCCTGGCACCCAGCCTAGAAGAATACACACACACACCCCGCAAATTAAAGCTCACACCCCGCCCATTAGAGCTCACACCACGCCCATTAGAGCTCACGCCACGCCCTCAGACGTACATCCATGACACATACTCATGTGCGGGGTGACAGCTCACAGTGCAGTGACATGACAGTGCGGTGTGATTGTATGGAAAGTGTGATCGGGCTGTGTGATCATCACCTGACACTGACATACGGATATCACAGCAGATGTCAAGAGGAAAACTAAACAGATGAATATATTATCTTCGGTTCCCCTCTGGGGCAGACAGTCCATTCATTTCAATGGAGCAACAGAGACACCTTTGGACAGCAGTCAGGCTTGGGGACCCTTGGGGGTGTTCGATGTTGCCAATTGAAGCCAAGCTACAGCTAGTACATTATAAGCAGTTACAGAAGAGATTTGTTCCTTTTGCAATAAGCCTAGGATCACACCAGTGCATGCGCCATAGGTGTGCGCAGCCTATTACATTAGGGTGTGCACCCCAAAGCTAAAACATACACTACCGATCACTCACAGTGTTCATTCACAAAGGGAAGGGACCGGTAAATTACACATTTACTGCCCCTTCCCCCACTTATCCTAGTACCTAGCCTCAGCAACAGCTGGCGGGAGAGGAGGGAAGTCGGCAGCGCTGTGGGGGGGGGGAGCCAGGGCAGTAGGGAGAATCCGTGCTGCACAGGGTGATTAGGGTGTGCCTGGGCACACCCTGTGCGCACGCCTATGCATGCGCACATCGTGGGTACAGCAGCCCATTCATTCAGGGCCCATTCACACCAGGGGCGGATCCAGAGTCTTGTCTCTGGAGGGGCACTGCCAGAAAATACGTTTTTTTGTGGCAATTTAATGGGGAAATGGCTGGTGTTGCCGCATTATTTCTATTATTACATTGTAATATAAAATGAAATAGTTCAACTCATCATAATATAGAATCAGTGAGAGCCTTGCGTGTGTCACTTGCCACCATCGCCTGCCACAGCTACACGTTGCGGATTGTCACTTGCCTGCCACCAGATGCAGATTGTCACCTGCCACGTCACCTGCCACATGTTGCGGATTGTCACTTGCCACACGTTGTAGATTGTTACTTGCCTGTCACCAGATGCAGATTGTCACCTGCCACATGTTGCGGATTGTCACTTGCCTGCCACCAGATTGTCACCTGCTACATCACCTGCCACAATTTGAGGATTGTCACTTGCCACACGTTGCGGATTGTCACTTGCCACACGTTGCGGATAGTCACTTGCCACGTCACCTGCCACACATTGCGGATAGTCACTTGCCACGTCACCTGCCACACGTTGCGGATAGTCACTTGCCACGTCACCTGCCACACCTTGCGGATTGTCACATGCCTGCTAAGGTGGTGTTTTGCTTGTCTCTTGCTGTCCCAGAGCCAGGCAGCAGAGAGATAATGTAATCTCTCTGCTGCCCACGCAGACTGCACAGTGAGGGCAGAAGTTACTGCAGGGCGGGTGCGGGGTGGTGAGAGATGATGTCATCTTTTTGCTCCCCCGCCCGCCGGCTTGTTGATTGGCCAGCTGCCCGCTCACACCAAGCCTGCTCTCTTACCCGCACACACACTGAGCCATCCGGCAGCCCGACCCGCCCACTCTCTCACTCGCCCGCTCACAAACCAAGCCGCCCGGCCCACCCGCTCTCTTAATCGCCCGCCCGTGGAGACGCCCGCTCTCTCACCCGCCCACGGGGCCGCCTGCTCTCTCACCCGTCCGTGGACCCGCCTGCTCTCTCACCCACCCGCCCGCGGAGCCGCCCGCTCTCTCAGCCGCCCGGCCCGCAACATATTTCTCGGGGGTGGCAATTGCCCTGTTGCCCCCCCCTGGATCCGCCCCTGATTCACACCTGAGCATTTTCAGCTCGTAAAAGTTCCAAAAGCGCCCAAAAAGCAAAATCCCATTCATTTAAATGGCTGCTAGTTCACATCTGAGCGTTCTGTCGCCTGAAGCAAATCGGCAGAAACTAAAAAAAGTGCATGACCTTCTTCTTTTTTGGGCAGATTACAGGCGTTATTCAGCGTTTTACATTGGTGACCTTTTGATCTGTACAAAATCGCACATTTTTCTGCCTAAAACGAAACACTCAGGTGTGAATGCAGCCTCAAATACAAAGTGAGAAAGAAGTCCCCGACCTATTTTTAAAAACATGCTGTTTGCACCCATAGGTGTGCGCACAGGGTGTGCCAGGTGTGCCCAGGCACACCCTTATCACCCTGTACAGCACAGATTCTCCCTACTGCCCTGGGCACCCCTCTTCCCCCCACAGTGCTTCCAGCTTTCCTCCTCTCCTCTCCCACCGGCTGATGCTGCGGGCACACAGAGGGGGATGTTTTAGAATGAGTGGAGAAGGGGCCGGTAAATATGTGATTTACTGGCACCTTCCCTTTTTGAATGAACACAGTGAGTGATCGGTAGCGTGTGTTTGAGCTTTGGGGTGCACTCCCTAATCCAATAGGCTGCGCATACCTATGTTTGCACCCGAGCCCTGCTGCTGCGTTCATTGACCCAGACATCAGGACTCGGCTTTCTTCTTGCCACTCTTCTATAAAGGTCAGATTTGTGGAGAGCACAACTAATAGTTGTCCTGTGGACAGATTCTCCCACCTGAGCTGTGGATCTCTGCAGCTCCTCCATAGTTACTATGGGTCTCTACGCTGCTTCTCTGATTAATGCTCTCCTTGCCCGGCCTGTCAGTTTAGGTGGACGGCCATGTCTTGGTAGGTTTGCAGTTGTGTCATACTCTTTCCATTTTCAGTTGATGGATTGAACAGTGCTCCGTGAGATGTTCAAAGCTTGGGATATTTTTTTAAATCCCAACCCTGCTTTAAACTTTTCCACAACTTTATTCCTGACCTGTTTGGTGTGTTTCTTGGCCTTCATGATGCTGTTTGTTCATGAAGGTTCTCTCACACAACTCTGAGGGCTTCACAGAACAGCTGTATTTATATTGAGATTAAATTACACACAGGTGGACTCTATTTAATAATTAGGTGACTTCTGAAAGCAATTGGTTCCACTACATTTTAGTTAAGGGTATCAGTGCAAAGGAGGCTGAATACAAATACATGCCACACGTCTCACATATTTATTTGTAAAAAATTTGGAAAACCATTTATCATTTTCCTTCCACTTCACAATTATGTGCCACCTTGTCTATCACATAAAATCCCAATAAAATACATTCAATTTTTTTGTTGTAACATGAAAAAATGTGGAAAATGTCAAGGGGTATGAATTAATTTTCAAGGCTCTGTATCTGCTCTGTGAAGTGGTTTTGCACAGAGCAGCCCGGTTCCTCCTCTTCTCGGGTCCCTCTTCACTGCTCTTGGCCCCTCCCTCCTGTCGAGTGCCCCCACAGCAAGCAGCTTGCTATGGGGACACACAAGCTGAGCTGCAGCTCCGTGTGTCCATTCAGACACAGAGCTGTGGTTCGGCCCCATCCCCTCTCTCTCCTGATTGCCTAACTTACTTTGATTGACAGCAGCGTGAGCCAATGGTGCCGCTGCTGTGTCTCAGCCAATCAGGAGGGACTCATGGACATTGCTGGATAGAGATGGGGCTCTGGTAAGTAATTAGGGGGTGCTGGGAGGGGCTGCTGCACACAGAAGGCTTTATATCTTAATGCCTAGAATGCATTAAGATAAAAAACCTGCCTTTACAACCCCTTTAATGCAAGGAATGCATTAAGGTAAAAAATGTTTAGGCTTTACAACCACTTTAAATAAATATGTCAGTAGTAAATGGTTTGTCTCAAATCTCAAACTACTACATCTGCAGTACAGCTTGTTATTTTGAAAAACAACAGGCTTACTGCCTAGATTACCAGATGAAAGAAAATATTGAAATGAAAGCTTAAAAAAGAAAACAAATGCAGTTCCATCACAGCTAAAAATTAGTAAAATGGAATATAATAAAGGTTTGCTGTTGGGTCTAAGGCCCCTTTCACACGGACGGATAGAATGGTGCTTTTAGCTGCAGATTTTCTAGTTTTCTACCGCAGCTAAAAGCACACAATGCTTTCCTATGGCCCCATTCACACACAGCCTTTAGCTGCGATTTCGTTACCTGCGGTTCGGTGCGAATAGAAAAAATAGAATTGAATGCGTCCAGGTGCGATGTAGCGCAGCTATCTGCACATAACTGCAGGTAATCGCAGTGCACTGTGTCAGCTGCGGATAGCAGCGTGAACAAAAGAAAAAAACAACAGGAAGCACATCAAAATAAAAATGGTTGCTATGGGGATGACAATAATAGCCAACCGCAGCTAAACGCAGCCGCATGTAAACGCACGTAAACGCAGCTAAAAGCAGTGTACAAATGCAGCTGATCACTGTGCCTGGGGGTCTTGAATTTCAAAAGAAAGAAACATGCTTTTAACTGCGGCAGAACAGCCGCCCGTGTGAAAGGGGCCTAATAACTTTTTAATCACTTCCCATCCAGTCCATGTACATAAACAGCTGGACAGGAGCTTAAAGCGGAGTTTCACCCAAAAAAAATTTTTAAAGGCAGGAGCTACAAATACTGCAGCTGCTGACTTTCAACCACTTAAGCCCCAGACCATTTGGCTGCCAAATGACCGGACCACTTTTTGTGATTCGGCACTGTGCCGCTTTAACTGACAATTGCGCAGTCTTGCGACGTGGCTCCCAAACAAAAAAAAATGCAATAAGCGTATATTGATTGGTTTGAGCAAAAGTTATAGCGTCTACAAAATAGGGGATAGTTTCATTGCATTTTTATAATTTTTATTTTTTTACTAGTAATGGCGGTGATCTGCGATTTTTATCGTGACTGCGACTTTTTTGGTGGACACATCGGACTTTTTTGACACATTTTTGGGACCATTGTAATTTTTACAGCGATCAGTGCTATAAAAACGCACTGATAGCTGTAAAAATGACACTGGCAGTGAAGGGGTTAACCACTAGGTGGCGCTGAAGGGGTTAAGTGTGTCCTAGGGAGTGATTCTAACTGTTAGGGGGAGGAGCTTACAGTGACACGTCAGCTTTCACTGTTCCCGATCACAGGGAACAGTAGATTCCTGATGTGTCACTAGGCAGAACAGGGGAATGCCTTATTTGCAAAGGCATCCCCCTGTTCTGCCTTTGCCGTCCTCAATCGCGGGCCGCCCGGGACACGCGGGCGCACTTACGAGGCACGCGGCGGGCGCGCGCGCGCGCCTGTGCGGCGGAAAATTTTAAGGGACGTACAGGTACGCCCATTTGCCTGCCCGTGCCATTCTGCCAACGTATATCAGCGTGCAGTGGTCGGCAAGCGGTTAAAATATGGACACTTACCTGTCCAGGGTGCCCGCGATGTCGTAACCCGAAGCCAATCTTTCCCTCGGCTCTCGCGTGCTGCCGCCGCCATCTTCGGTAAGGGAATCAGAAAGTGAAGCCTTGCGCTTCACTTCCAGGTTCCCTACTGCACATGCACGAGTCGCGCTGCACGATCTGAATGGTCCCTGCTGTCTTCTGGGACATGTGTGTCTCCCAGAAGACAGTGGGGGGGGGCGGAGGAGGCGCTGGACGTGGCGTAGATATCTGCGGATATTAGACAGGTATTAGACAGGTATCTGCTCTCCCCCTCCCCCCTGAAAGATGCCAAATGTCACACCGGAGGGGGTGAGGATTACGAAAAGCGGAAGTTCAATTTTTGGGTGGAACTCCGCTTTAAGCAGATGTGGGTGAACGTACCCATACATCCTGCACATCAGTGGCTTGTGCATGGCTCCTAAAGCCCAGAGATCACTGTGTCTCTTGGGCACAGCATGTCACATGACCAGGTACAGGACCAATAAGATACAGCACAATAATAAAGGTATGGTTAAGGTGTTTCTCCTGTGTCTGACTACCTGCATTTTGCCAGTATCTGATGTCCTGTGTAATGATCATTTGCCTGTTTTCTCAAACATGATTCTGCCTGCTGCCTGAATCAACCATTTGCCTGCCTCCTGAACTAAGAGAAGGGAAGCCCTTACAGCAACCAATCAGGTATTAACATTGATTTTCTACCCAAGGTTAGTCAGAATAGAAACAGAAGTCCTATTGGCTACCAGAGCATTGCTTTTTCTAGTTTATAGATGAACTCTGTGTAGCGATACCCCCAAACTAAGGGAGCCGCTGCTTTGCTTTTGGGCCCTGTACACAGCACAGCCAACCCCCGGCAATCTACTCAACCCTTCTCTGCCACAGCTAGTCTAGGGGTGGTGTTTTTGTATAGCTCTTTACAAGTTCATGTACAATCCCCCAATACTGTTCTAACAGTGATAAGATAAATTAATAGACTCCAATACCAGGTTGATCAACTGTAAGAAAGGTTTACTTGTGAATAAAGGAATTAACGATCAATATCACATATAACACATGCATGCAGAGCCCTGCAGTAATACTAACACTGGTTATCTTTAGTGCACAAACAGTTCTATCTCACACTAACGTTTATCCAGAGTCTCGTTAGCAATATGGCGCCCAGCAATACTATCAACTCCCAGTCAGGCCTGACTCAGCTAAAGCTCAGTCTTTTAGACAAGGAATCTTCGCATGCAAGATGATCGGTGGTGCACATACAGGAACAATATTTGTAATCCAATAATGGCCTGAGGCAATGTAAGCAACTCCCCGGAGACTATGTAACTCAGTTCCACAACTAGTCTCCTGACAGGAAAAAGGAAAATATAACCCGATGGGCCAAGGCAGTCTATAGGCCTAATAAAGTACTTGGTTATAGTTGTGAGCAGGTGCTCCCTCACCCCTCCGGACTCAATCCCAGTCCGGGACTCCCACCGCTGTGTCCTCACACACAGGATCTGCCACCGCCTGATCTCCGGTTCACTGACGTCCCTGAAGCAGGTAGATGTCTGCAGCCGCACAGGCTCCGCAGCAAGGTGGAAGGCTCTCTGGAGGTGCGCAAGGCCCAGGCCTCGGGCCTTGCACTCGCAGCAGGTCTGCACAGGAAGTCCTCTTGCCAGCCGCGCAGTGTCCAATGAGGCTGGGCTTAGCCTCGCCCCCCCCTTTCATACCCCACCCATGAGTCTCTGAGGCAGCCCAATGCACCCTGGGTGCCAAACGGGGTTCTGGGTAACGTAGTCCATGAGGCCTCAACGAAGACCCTGCTACATCTGTATGGCAGTTGCCCAGAAAAGGAAGTCACAACTTCTGGAACGTCTCCCTCAGTTGTTTCTGTTATGTGTAGTTACACAATAGAACATATTACTTGTCTCTGGATTGTAAGCACCAATGTCATAGTGACTGTTTGGCGCATTCTTTCACCATGGGGTTCCTCCAGAGGTTGTTAGGGGTTCCTTGAGCAATTTCTGTCTCTCCTATGAGTATCACTGACATCAAAGAGAGTCCCGGAGTAACGCCGCAGAGGGCCGGCATGACAGGGGTTAATGGGGCAGAGCTTAGGGGGACACAGTGCTTGCATGGGGCTGGCAGATCCGTGGGGAGAAGGAGGCTTAGTGAGGTTAGGTGGAAGAGGAAGGGGAGGGGCTAGTTCGCCATGAGGACACGGAGGGTAAGGAGCTTCCTGCCTTCCGCCTTTTTGCAGTTAGTTTGCCATCCGAAAGTACGGCCTAGCGATGGCGGACGTGGATCGGCTTTTACAGCAATTGCGGGAGGCAGTGGCGGTGCACGGCACCGATTGTCTGCATGCCCAGATAGGGGGTATGCTGTTGGGAGCCGAAGAAAGGGGTGTAGTCACTGCTCCCCCTGCTGTACCTCGGGCTTGGAGGTCTAGGCCTCTGGAGCGCCTCAGCCCGGATTTATTTCCCAGGGTCCGACGCCACACTAGGAGTACCACGGAGCATGCCTCCAGGGACCCTCCGGCGCCCGCGCACAAACGCCGGGCACAGGCGGTGGCGGCTAGGCCCAAGAGGAATCCTCCACACGGGCAGGACTCACGGGGTGGGGCAGGGGGGTCCCCCCCCCGTGGCCCATGCCTCCTCGGGTGATCAGTTGAGCGGTGCGGCACCCGGGTCTGGCTCTGGGGCCACCCGGGTGGCTCGGTGGGGGAGAGCTCAGTCCTCGGGAACTGGCCTGGTGCCTGGAATGGCCGGTGTCCCACCCATCCATGGGCAGTTGAGGAGGTCGGATGGCAGCGGTGCAGCTGGGGGTGTTCGGGGTCGGCCTGCTAGAGATGCGGAGAGAACGGCGTCCCCCCTGATGATCGGGGCAGGTGCCCATCATGTCAATGATGGTGAACAGCCTGGGCCCTCCTGGAGAATGGCGGGTGTGACGTCACGGGCGGCCGCAGTGGCGTCCAGCAGCCTTTGGGTGTTACGGCCCGGGGCAGTGTTGGAGATTGTGAGGACGCTCCCTTGTCCGAGGGGGAGCTGGAAGATGAGAGCAAGGATGAGTCTGTGGAGGTGCCGGCATCGTTGGAGAGCGTGGCGACGGCTCGGGGAGGTCCACTTCCGCGGCAGCCTGGTAAGCGGCCGTATGGCCAACCTTCTTTGTCTTCTGTGCGTGTGCCTGTGGTTGGAGGAACGAGTGCTGGGGGGGGGGGTGAGCGGAATGTCTGCGTCAGGGACAGGGGGGTGGTGGATCCTGGGGTGTCCGTTTCCGGAACACAGGATCTGGCTCAGTTACTGAAAGGTTTGCGGGACGTGCTGGGGCGGTTGGCGCCAGTACCGGCTACCGGGTTGCCCACGACGGCTTGGGTTCCGCATTCGGACCTGGGTGCTAGTGGCCCGGGGCTTATGTCGGGGGCCGGGGGCTCCTTGATGGCGGGGTCAGCCCCGGCGTCGGCAGCTGTTGGGGTGCCTCCTGCCACGGGAGTGGGGGTGGCACAGGTGCAGGGAACAGGGGAAGGGAGTGCGGCGGGCGGCGGTTCAGGTAAGACGCCAGAGAAGAAGGTGGATCAAGTGCGTTTGGCGGACGCGGCAAAATGTGAAGTCTATGTGTGTTTCGAGGGGCTGCTGGGAGCGCACCTCAAGCAGGAAGTCCGGGAAAAAAATTGTCGAGATCTTTTCCCTTCTTCCCCTGGAGAAATTTAATCTGGACAGAGGTAAGTTGGATGACAGCAAAAAGGAGGAGGAGGAGAAGAGGAGTTATAGGCTGATCCCCTGGACATTTGGAAATTGGCTGCAAGCGTTTGCAATTTTAGCTAGCGTGGTGGGGGAAAGAGCGCTGGAAAATTGTTCTGCTCTCTTTTGTTATCTTGATGCGATCGGGGAAGCTCAGCGAGTTTATGGAGGTCTGCCCTGCCTTTGGTACGATGAGCAATTCCGTCAGTGGAAGGCTGCCGTCTGTCGTTGCACTGGGACCACAAAGACATTAGTCTTTGGATGCGGCTCATGACCTCGGTGCGGGTTGGTAATTCGTCTTTTCAGAAGGGGGCCGGCGGTGCTTCTTCCTCGGGACAGTCGGCCACAAAACGGAGGGGGTGTTGCAACTTGCAAGTTTAAACACGAGTGCTCCGGCTGCGGGGGCTCCCACGCCCTTAATAGTTGCTCACAACATGGCAAGGGAGGTAAGGGGGAGCTTGCGGGAAAAAGGGAAGACTCCGGTGAGCATAGCAAGGATGCGTCTGTTCCTAGGTAGGTACCCGCGGAGGGAAGCGGCGGAACTGCTGGAGTCAGGATTCACTGAGGGTTTTCGGATTCCGTGTAGATTTACACCCCCCCCCCCCCCGCCGCCTGCGGATAATTTGAAGTCGGCGTTGGCTCATCCAGAAGTGGTGTCTGCGAAATTGGAAAAGGAGGTGGAGCTGGGCCGCATGGCTGGCCCCTTTGCTTCTTCGCTGCTGGATAATTTGGTGGTTTTGCCTTTGGGGGTAGTTCCCAAGAAGGAACCCAACAAATTCAGGTTGATTCATCATTTGTCCTATCCCAGGGGGGGTTCTGTTAATGAGTTCATAGATCCGGACCTATGTTCGGTTTCGTACACTTCTTTTGATGCGGCGGTGCGGTGGGTCCGAATCTATGGCCGGGGGGCCTTGTTGGCAAAAACGGATATTGAATCCGCTTTTCGGTTGTTGCCTGTACATCCTGACAGTTTTCACTTGTTGGATTGCAAGTGGCAGGGGTCCTATTTTGTTGACCAGTGTTTGCCCATGGGGTGTTCCATTTCCTGTTCCTTGTTTGAAACATTTAGTTAATTCTTCGAGTGGGTGGTCCGGGAGGCGTCTGGCCTTCCATCGGTCATCCACTACTTGGATAATTTTTTGTGTGTGGGGCCGGCCGAGTCTAAGCGGTGTAGGATTCTGTTGGCTACTGTTCAGCACATGGCGGAACGTTTTGGCGTCCCGCTGGCGCCTGACAAAATGGAAGGTCCGGTTATGGCCTTGTGTTTTCTCGGGATTTTGATTGATACCGTGGCCATGGAATGCCGCCTCCCGGAAGATAAGTTGACGGACTTGCGGGCGGCGGTGGTTTCTGCACGGGGGGCTGGCAAGTTGACCCTACGATGGCTTCAGTAGCTCCTGGGGAAGCTCCACTTTGCTTGTCGCATAATGCCGATGGGCAGGGTTTTTAACCGTCGGCTGGCGGCAGCGACAGCAGGGGTTCGGGCTTCGGAACATCATATTTGGTTGACCAGGGATACATAAGGCCGACTTGGGGGTATGGGAATCCTTTTTGGATTCCTTTAATGGCAGGTCGGTGTGGATGTCGGAAGCCATGTCCAGCTTTGACTTGGAGTTGTTCACTGACGCCGCGGGATCGGCAGGGTATGGGGCGTATTTTGGGGGACAGTGGAGTGTGGGCCCGTGGGCGTTGGAATGGAGGGAGGCGGGGTTTACTCGCAATTTGGCACTTTTGGAACTGTTTCCGATTGTGCTGGCGGTAGAGCTCTGGAGGTCTCAGTTTTGTAACAAGAAGATACGCTTTAATTGCGACAACATGGCTGTTGTACAGGCTATTAATAGCGTGTCAGCATCCTCTCCACTGGTGGTGCGGTTGTTGAGGCATTTGGTGTTGGCTTGTTTGCGTTGCAATGCATTTATTTATGCGGTTCATGTCCCGAGGTGCACTAATTCATTGGCCGATGCTCTCTCTCGGTTTCAGTGGGACAAGTTTCGCTTGTTGGCTCCGGGAGCGGCGCAACGGGGTGTTCCTTGTCCAGCACGGCTGTGGCAGATTGCCTTGGAGAGACGTGGCGCTGATTCGACAGTCGGTGAGTGAGACGATCTGGTCAGTGTATTCCAAGGCTTGGGAGGAGTGGTTTGGTCTGGTTAGGAGTTTGGTGGGGACAGTGGCTGTGGGGGAGGAAATATTCCTGGTGTTGTATTTTATAGGCCGAAATGTGGAAATGGGAGTTTCAGTGTCAGAGTTGAACAGCAAGTTGGCGGGGTTGGCGTTTTTGTTTAAGTTAATGGGTCACCAGGATTGTACCAAGAATTTTTGGGTGCGGCAAGCGCTTAAGGGATACCGCCGGGGCTGGCGTCCGGTGGATAGCCGCCGCCCAGTGTCCTTTGAGTTGTTGGGTTCGTTATTCTGGGTGCTGCCAGTAGTGTGTTCTTCGGCTTATGAGGCCCTTTTGTTTCAGACAGCGTTTTCTTTGGCGTTTTTTTGGGCGCTGCGTATCGGGGAATTGGTTTCTTCTTCGAAAAAGGGGTCTGATGGTTTGCAGTTGGTCGACGTGCAATGCAGTGGTGGTTCGTGGTCTTTTGGATTAGGAGATCCAAGACTGACCAGGCTGGGTGGGGGATAAGCCTCGTACACACGACCGGTTTTCTTGGCAAGAAACGACAAGAAAGCTGCTGGCAGATTTTTTGGCCGAGAACCGTTCGTATGTATGGTTTCTCGTCGAGAAAACTGCCGGCAATCTCAACGAGAAAAATAGAGAACCTGCTCTCTATTTTCTTGTCAGGATTCTCGTTTTTCTCGTCAGTATTCCCGACGAGAAAACCAGTCGTGTGTAAAAAAACGCGCATGCTCAGAATCAAGTATGAGACGGGTGCGCTCCTTCTGGTAAAACTAGCGTTCATAATGGAGATAGCACATTCGTCACGCTGTAACGAACTGAAAGCACGAAGACTGAAAAGCGCGAATCGTCTCTCACCAAACTTTTACTAACACGCAGTAACACGAGATCAGTAAAAGCAGCCCAAGGCGTGGCGCCATTGGAATCAAACTTCCCCTTTATACTGCCGTCGTACGTGTTGTACGTCACCACGCTTTAGACCGACAAGATTTCGGATTGACAGTGTGTATGCAAGGAAAGCTTGCCAAGAATCCCGTCAAGCTTGACAAGAATCTCGTCGAGAAAAACTATGTTTTTTTTTACGACGGGATTCTCGGTCGTGTGTACAGGGCTTAAGGGTGGAGTTGTTTGGTGTTGACGGGTTACCGGCTTGCCCAGTGCAGGTGGTTTCTCATTTTTTAGAGTCCCGCCCGGATGGGCCAGGACCTTTTCTGTTGCATGCAGATGGTTCGGCATTGTTTGGTATTAGTTTATGTCAGTGTTCAGAAAGTGTTTGGGGGTGTTTGGGCTTCGTCCAGCAGACTTCGCGTCCCATTCTTTCCGAATTGGGGCTGCTACGGAAGCAGCGCGCTGGGGTTTGCGTGAGGGGGTGTTAAGACGCATTGGTAGGTGGGAATCTCGGCGTGAGTTTCGTTCTGTGGGGTGGTGTTGGTATGGATGCTGTCCTGTGTGTCCCCTCTGTTACGATGTGGGGGGAGGGGAAGTTTGGTTTAGGTTTTTTGATGCTATGTATGTGGTGTGTTGTTTTTCTTTTCAGATAGGGGCTCCTGTCTGATTTGGATAATGGGACATTCTTAGTTGTAGATCTAGTAATCATCATCATCAGGGGTTCCCAGAGTTGTAGATCTAGTAATTATCGTCATCAGGGGTTCCCAGAGTTGTAGATCTAGTAATTATCATCATCAGGGGTTCCCAGAGTTGTAGGTATAGTAATCATCATCTGGGGTTCCCTGAGTTATAGATCTAGTAATCATCATCAGGAGTTCCCAGAGTTGTAGATCTAGTAATCATCATCAGGGGTTCCCAGAGTTGTAGATCTAGTAATCATCATCATCAGGGGTTGCCAGAGTTGTAGATCTAGTAATCATCATCATCAGGGGTTCCCAGAGTTGTAGATCTAGTAATTATCATCACCAGGGGTTCCCAGAGATGTGGATCTAGTAATTATCATTATCAGGGGTTCCCAGAGTTGTAGATCTAGTAATCATCGTCATCAGGGGTTCCCAGAGTTGTAGATCTAGTAATTATCGTCATCAGGGGTTCCCAGAGTTGTAGATCTAGTAATTATCATCATCATGGGTTCCCAGAGTTGTAGGTATAGTAATCATCATCAGGGGTTCCCAGAGTTGTAGATCTAGTAATTATCATCAGGGGTTCCCAGAGTTGTAGATCTAGTAATTATCATCATCGGGTATTCCCAGAGTTGTAGATATATTAATTTATTATTGGGGGTTCCCTGAGCCCAGAAAGTTATTTCAAGGGTTCTTCTATATTACAAAGGTTGGAGAGTATGTGATCCTTCACTCCTTTGAATCAAGTGCTATCTGCCTGTTATTGTAGCATGGGGTTTTTGTAGGTGACTCTTTTTTTTTGTTTGGGGAAGTCCTCCCTGAGACCCCTTTCACACTGAGGCAGTTTTCAGGCATTTTAGCGCTAGAAATAGCGCCTGTAAACATGGGTGTCCGCTGAACTTTTTTCAGGGGGGGGGGGCATCATTTTAAGGTCACCCATGCTCCGCCCCTTTTTGACAATTTCATGAAGGGGAGGGGCTTAGTCATTATCACATAAAGTGTGATAACCCTCCCTCTTCCACTGCCACATTTGGCACTTTTTATGGGGGGGGGGGGGGGGGTATGTACCTGGTGTTGCCGTTGTGATCTGAGCCACATACAAAACTGTGCAAAATATGCTGCGACCACAGCACGTGAAGGTATAAATAAGCATACAATTAGGCAATCAATCAATTACAAAAAAAACTACACCTGCATGGTGCAGCATTGACTTAATGGATTTCTTGTTTGTTTTTTTAAATAAAAAACATGTCATACTTACCTCCACTGTGCAGTTCGTTTTGCACAGAGTGGCCCCAAACACAGACTTCTGGGGTCCCTGAAAGGCTCTTGCGGCTCCTCCCCACATCAGATAACCCCCTAGGAAAAGCACTCTCCCGGGGGTTACCTTGCAGGCGGGCTCCCGAGTCATTCATTCGGCGTCCATAGCCGCCGAATGTATGACTCAGCCCCGCCCCCTGGCGCCCACGTCATAGGTTTTGATTGACAGCAGCGGCAGCCAATGGCTGCGCTGCTATCAATCTAGCCAATTAAGAGCCGGGACCCCGTGGAGAGAGGGATGGCGCGTCCCCCTGAGGAAAATTCGGGGCTCAGGTAAGTAAAACGGGCGGGCTGGGGGCCCGGTCACTGCCAGGTGTTTTTTCACCTTAATGCATAGCATAATGTTGGCTGTGCATGCTCTCAAATTGTCCGACAAAAAATGTGTTCCGTCGGATTATCCGATCATGTGTACACAAATCCGTCTGACTAAAATCCAAAGTACAAATGCTAAACATCAGACAACAATAGCAGAAGTTGCCTAAAAGGTGGCGGTAAAGAGCTGAAAAACCACAAGGTTTGGTGTATGTTGGCTGAAAATGTTCTGCCGTCTGTATGCAGAACAAGTTCCACGACCAACACCCTTTGGACAAAAATCCACAGATTTGTCCGATGGAAGTCCGATCGTGTGTATGAGGCTTAAGAAGATACACAGTCTATGCTGACAGGTCCCACAGTCCAGCAATTGGAGACACATTCCACAAGCAAAAAAAGGGAGGGGGGTTGAGGGAAAAAAGGGGGGGATTGTGGGACTTTATATGAAACACACCACTGGAATATGATGAATCAATTAATACATTTAAATGACATTTATTGGATACAATTGAGCATACTTGGCAATGAAAAATTCACCACGGTAAATAACATACAAATTATAATAAACATGATTGGTAAATCAAATGATAATAAAGTAATGGTAACTATAATAATTACATAATATGCATCCATGTGCCCAAAATTTGATATAATAAAATAGACCCAATTATCTACAAACATGATTAACATCCCGATCTTATTAGACGCAGGAGGACAGGCAGGTACGCTCTGCACGTCAACGCCACGCCCACACACCGCACGAGTGACGTCATTGGTGATGCCGCATGCTGGCGTGATCTTTTTCCATCAGCGTGCATATTGAGGGAGGGATTAGGTGCCTATTTTAGAGCGATAGATAGCCGCTCTGACGTGGGCGCCTTCTCTCCAACTAGCATGCAGCGTGACCAGGCCCGGACTGGGACAAAAAATAGGCCCGGGCATTTTAGACTGAGCAGCCCGGGGGGCACCGCACCTCTGGACCCTTTTACATTACACAGCAACCCTGCACCTCTGGGCCCCTTTACATTACACAGCACCCTGCACCTCTGGACCCGTCTACATTACACTGCACCCTGCACCTCTGGACCCTTTTACATTAAACAGCACCCTGCACCTCTGGACCCCTTTACATTACACAGCACCCTGTGCCCCTTTACATTACATAGCACCGCACCTCTGGACCCTTTTACATTACACGGCACCCTGCACCTCTGGACCCCTTTACATTACACAGCACCCTGCACCTCTGGACCCTTTTACATTAAACAGCACCCTGCACCTCTGGACCCCTTTACATTACATAGCACCGCACCTCTGGACCCCTTTACATTACACAGCCCCCCACAGTTTGTTACACAGACACCCCCTAACAGTTTGGACCTCCCTACAGTACAGATCCCCTCCCTACAGTACAGACCCCCCTACAGTACAGACCCCCTCTACAATACAGACCCCCCTACATTACAGCCCCCCTCTATCATACAGACCCCCTACATTACAGACCCCCCTTCATTACAGACCCCCTACAATACAGACCCCCTCTACAATACAGACCCTCTCTACAATACAGAACCCCCCTACAATACAGACCCCCCTACATTACAGACCCCCCTACAATACAGACCCCCTACAATACAGACCCCCCTACATTACAGACCCCCTACAATACAGAACCCCCCCTAAAATACAGAACCCCCCTACATTACAGACCCCCCTACAATACAGACCCCCCCTACAATAAAGACCCCCCTACAATACAGAACCCACCTACATTTCAGACCCCCCTACAATACAGAACCCCTCTACAATACAGACCCCCCTACATTACAGCCCCCCTCTATCATACAGACCCCCCTACATTACAGACCCCCCTACATTACAGACCCCCTACAATACAGACCCCTTCTACAATACAGACCCTCTCTACAATACAGAACCCCCCTACAATACAGACCCCCCTACATTACAGACCCCCCAACAATACAGACCCCCTACAATACAGACCCCCCTACATTTCAGACCCCCCTAAAATACAGAACCCCCTACATTTAAGACCCCCCTACAATACAGAACCCCCCTACATTTCAGACCCCCCTACAATACAGAACCCCCCCTACATTTCAGACCCCCTTCAATACAGAACCCCCCTACATTACAGACCCCCTACAATACAGAACCCCCTAAAATACAGAACCCCCCTACATTACAGACCCCCCTACAATACAGACCCCCCCTACAATAAAGACCCCCCTACAATACAGACCCCCCTACAATACAGAACCCACCTACATTTCAGACCCCCCTACAATACAGAACCCCCCTACAATACAGAACCCCCCTACATTACAGACCCCACTACAATACAGAACCCCCCTACATTTCAGACCCCCCCTACAATACAGAACCCCCCTACATTACAGACCCCCCCTACAATACAGAACCCCCCTACATTTCAGACCCCCCCTACAATACAGAACCCCCCTACATTACAGACCCCCCCTACAATACAGAACCCCCCTACATTACAGACCCCCCTACAATACAGAACCCCCCCTACAATACAGAACCCCCCTACATTTCAGACCCCCCCTACAATACAGAACCCCCCTACATTACAGACCCCCCTACAATACAGAACCCCCCTACATTTTAGACCACCCCTACAATACAGAAACCCCCCCTACAATACAGACCCCCGCTTCAGACCCATAATGTACCTTAGATCAGCGCAGGACTGCATGTTGGGTCCCCTCCCCCTGTGTGGACATAAAGGAGGAGGGGGAGGCGGCTTCACTCTGCTCGGCTGTGTGAGACAGCTGAGCCGAGACTGATCAGATCATCAGTGCCGCGGCCACCTTGCCAGAGAGAAGGGGATCGTTGCGGGTCCCGGCCTCCTGATGTGCCAACAGGTGTCACTGTCACTCGAGTGCAGCTCCGACTCGCAGCTGAGAGTGCACTGGGACAGTGGCGTCACTAGGGTTGGTGTCACCTGGTGCGGCAAAACATGGTGCCACCCCCCTCCTGTCTATCCTGCCCAGCGCCCTGCAGGTAGCGCACAGTCACGAGGCGCACCCCCAAATGACCCCTGTAAATTAAAGTATAGGGTGGTATTGGGCCGGCTGGGGCGATATAGGGCAGGTTGGGGTAATATAGAGCAGGTTGCGGTGATATAGGGCAGGCTGGGGTGGCATAGGGCAGGTTGGGGTTGTATAGGGCAGGCTGGGGTGGTATAGAGCAGGTTTGGGTGGTATAGGGCAGTTTGCGGTGGTATATGGCAGGCTGGGTGGCATAGGGCGGTTTCGGGGTGATATAGGGCAGGGTGTGGTGGCATAGAGCATGTTGTGGTGCCATAGGGCAGGTTGGGGTGGTATAGAGCAGTTTGCGGTGGTATAGGGCAGGTTGGGGTGGTACAGAGCAGTTTGCGGTGGCATAAGGCAGGTTGCGGTGGCATAGGGCAGGTTGCGGTGGCATAAGGCAGGTTGCGGTGGCATAGGGCAGGGTGCGGTGGCATAAGGCAGGTTGGGGTGGCATGCATAGGGCAGGGTGCGGTGGCATAGGGCAGGCTGGGGTGGTATGGTGCCAGGTTAGGACTCTATGTAGTGACATGTGCAGCAGTGCAGTAACTTACAGCATGCCTGGAGATGAAGACACTCTGGCTGCTGTGTCCTCCTTTCTTTCTCCTTCAACTGTGGGATCAGCCAGAGTGAATGAGTCTGTGGGAGGAGTGGAGGGGGCAGCCACACCCCCAGCCCCGCCCACCAACTCCGGCTGCCTCCGGAGACATTGGAGATGATGGGGAAGACGTGACATGCTGTCCGGCAGCCCGCGGCGCACCGGGCATTTGCCCGGTATGCCCTATGGCCAGTCCGGGCCTGAGCGTGACGTTGGTGGGGTTCTGCGGGCGGACTGACCGGCTTTCACTATGGCACCTTGATGGCGTATACACCATACTTACCTATTGTCCTCTTGTGACAACTCTACACAATCTTGGACCACGTTCCTTATTCTTAGTCCCAGCACTGTTTTCACATTGAGTTTGTTGAGGGTACTCTATTTGTTGATCACTCAGTCTGGTGTCACATTCAATCCCTTCACCTCACACTCATGTTTTCCTTTATGGACTACCTTTTCCTTGGTTAATGGTTACTTCCTCCCCTACTCATCAGTTAGGCCCCTTTCACACTATTTTTAGCGGCGCTTTACCGTCAATTTCGCTGCGCTATTCGGCTGCTATTTGGCCGCTAGCGGGGCGCTTTTCCCCTCCCGCTAGCGTCCGAGAAAGGGTTAAAACCACCGCAAAGTGCCTCTGCAGAGGCGCTTTGCCAGCAGTATAGCCGCGGTGCCCCATTCATGGGCAGGAGTGGTGGAGGAGCGGTATACACACCGCTCTTTCACCGCTCCAAAGATGCTGCTAGCAGGACTTTTATCCCCGTCCTGCTAGTGCACCGCTCCAGTGTGAAAGCCCTCTGGGCTTTCACACTGGAGAGACAGCAGCGGCTGTTTCAGGTCGCTTTGCAGTCGCTATTTTTAGCGTTATAGCGTCTGCAAAGCGACAAAGTGTGAAAGGGGCCTTATGCTAGTCACCCCAATGACACACTATTATTATTTAATATTTTTTATAGAAACCCTACGGGCTTTCACCCGACACTATTCACAACTACAGCTGTCGATTGGAGATCCTTTTCCACTTGATGTTCATTGACCGGTAGTCCTTGCCATGCTATTGCCGCAGCGCCATTACCTCAGCTCCCCCCGGGGATCATGTTTCCACAGTACTTCCAGCTGCCAATATCATTAGTACCATTGACTCTTTTTTACTGCAAGTCTACCCATAGGTAAGAGTGTTGGGATTATATTTTCTATTTTCTGCCCCCCCTCTTTCCGCTATACTAATTACTATATTTATGGTAAATTTATATTCTATTACAGATATACCCAGGCTACATCTGCTCCTGATGAGTGGAAGTTTATCCACGAAACGGTTGAGATTTTTATTGATGCTATGTCACAGCAACTATGCATTATCATACGATTTTTACCTCCGAGAATCATGAATCAATTATATAGTACCATGGCTTTATATTATAATGTTAATCATGTTTGTAGATAATTGGGTCTATTTTATTATATCAAATTTTGGGCACGTTGATGCATATTATGTAATTATTATAGTTACCATTACTTTATTATCATGTGATTTACCAATCATGTTTATTATAATTTGTATGTTATTTACCGTGGTGAATGTTTCATTGCCTAGTATGCTCAATTGTATCCAATAAATGTAATTTAAATTTATTAATTGATTCATCATATTCCAGTGGTGTGTTTCATATAAAATCCCACAATCCCCCCCTTTTTTCCCTCAACCCCTCCCCCATTTTTTACAAGTAACAGGGATGGAGACAATGGTATATTAATAGCCGTAGCCTCATCTTTTGAACATTCCACAAGCAGTTTACTGATAACAGAAGATAACAGAGATCAGGCAGCCTGTGACAGCGGGGAAGGTGATCCACGTGTCAGCCCGGAAGGTGATCCACGTGTCAGCCCGACAATAAATAAGTGTAGCACTTACACCCAGATTAAGGGAGCTGCTGGATTTTGTTGGGTCTGCGAATTACCTCATGGCTTCCGTTGTCAGGGCTGTAAGAAAGGTCTTCAGAAAAGTAACCATGTAAAACCCAAAACAGCTAGGCTTTATTTTTATCTTTGCTGAGTGAACTTAGAGGAAGAGTAGGACACGAGAGAGAAATACTCAGGGGAAGGTTCAGGCACACAACACTTAAACAGCACTCGTTGCCACTCAAGCCTGAGTGGGTATTGCTCACCCGGATAGCCCCGTTTAGTGGTCCTAGCAGCCGGAATGTAGCACAAATCAATCTTTCCTTTGTATTGTATTAGAGATACGATCGGGAACCCTCTGCCACAGGATTAAATGTCCCAAACCTCCCAGCCAAGCAATAATGAAGAGAACCTTTTATGCCAGATTGGCGTACTGCAGGGCTTGTAATTATGCTAAGCCTAGCAAAAAAAAATTCTAAGTGCCATATAATTATTAGAGTCTTTTATTTCTGCAGACCACTGCCACCTAGTGTTAGCAGAGTCTCAACACACTTTTTTTCGTTACGCAGGGGTCTGCAACACAACACACTGAACATTCCACTGTTGAGCACGCCCTCTTCTCACTACAACACTCTGACTACCCCAAAGTTCGCTCGGAGGAAAAACTGTCCTTTCTTCGGGGGGAAGAGAAAAAAAAACATGCTCCCCGTCTTTTCCTCCTTAGGAGCAGACATCCTCTTTTAGCAGAGGGCAAAGTCACCTCAATCCAGGGTACGGTTGATCCATACAGGGACAGGATACAAAAGCAAAGAAATTAAGTTCCTGTCTTAAAATGTTTAAAGGTAGAACGTTGGATCTGGGAGGGTAACTCGTCTTCCATGCTCATCTAATGTTGTAATAGAGTAGGTCACATCGTCTCTCTTTGGGCAGCAAATCACAACTTGGTCAGCATGGATGTCCCGACCATAGTTCCAGTCCCTACTGCAGCATTTGAACCTATCAGTCATGGGAGCTGAGTAAGCAAAGTACCTGTATGGCTTGGGTACTTCAAGGTAGTCCCAGATGGCTTCCCCGTACCACCGTTCACGACAGGCCTCAATTTCAAATAATAGTTCTTTGGGTACGTAGGGGTACTCCAAGCCATACTCATCAGCCACTCTTTTCATGAGGATCCGCTGTAGGCGAGCAAGTTTAGTTAGGGTCGCAGGGTTTCCTGCTCCACATAAGAATCCAGGGATTTCCGGATCAAAACCGTAGCAGGCCCTGTTAAAAGTCTCTCACTTAGGGCGGATACAACTTTCTCTGTTATGGCAGGGACTTCCACACGGGGTGTAGTGTTCCCCCAACTCATGGGCGATCCCTCTTTCAGGCTGCGGGTCTGGGCAACAGTTTTCGCATTGTCCCATCCCTTTTTGAGAAAGATTTTGTCAATCTCGACATCATCCCCAACATCGGATGATGAGTCCAGGTCTGAGGTATCATACTCCTCAGTAGGTAGGTAATTACTGGTAGAACTTTACATATTTTCCCCAGCCTCCTTACCGTCACCTGACGCGAACTTCTCGGGCATCCTCCCGCTCTTGAGGTCCGGTTCCGGCAGGCGCTGGTGCAGGCTTCGACCGAGGCCGTGGGAGGCCTTGACATATCCCACCTTCCATTTTGCTGGCGGGATATGAACTTCCGTAGTGGCGGAGGCAGCGTCCGCTGCAGTGTCCACCGATGGCTCTGCAGCGGCAGAGGCATTCTCCTCGGTCACATCCATAGCAACCAATGAGATGCGCGTGAGATCGGCTGTAGGGGCATAGGCGTCATCCTCCAAAGTAACAACACCCGTAACACAGCTTACCCAGTAGGCCCAGGGCGATTCGGTGGGCTGGTCCACCTCAAATAAGAACTCCCCACAGGAAAAACATTGTCCGAACGGCCGTAGCTGCACGGCCAGTCCACCGCATCTAGGGCAGAGCATGCCCAGGGCCTCCGCATCCCGGCAAATGTACAAAGCGAAGCGGCCCCGGAGTTTGAGCCGGATCCCCGTATCTGTGAGCGGGGCTGTGAGGGAAGCAATATGCATGGCAGTAGGCACTGGGAACATCCGGGGTCCCGATAAGGTTGAGGTCCATGGAAAAGCGGACATGTTGCTCCTCTCACTTGATCCAATCTCTCTCTGCTCCTTGGCGCCAACTTCACCCACGTGTAGCACGCAGGTGGCAGGAACTCCTCCCCTTTTTCTCTTTCTGCACGTAACTCGCTGGCTTTTCTTCCTTTGCATCCGCCCACGAACTACGCAGTTAGAAAAACCAACACAGTTCTGTGCCCCTTAACCCCTTTTCTCTCGTTCCAAAAACACAGTACAATTTCCTCAATGGCCGACTTTTCCAAACATACAGAAATGAATCCAAATGCGAGAGGTAACCGCAAATCCCGGACTCGAGCCCCCACGTGTAGCACTTACACCCAGATTAAGGGAGCTGCTGGATTTTGTTGGGCCTGCGAATTACCTCATGGCTTCCATTGTCAGGGCTGTAAGAAAGGTCTTCAGAAAATTCAATGTCCACACCATGTAAAACCCGACACAGCTAGGCTTTATTTTTATCTTTGCTGAACTTAGAGGAAGGGTAGGACACGAGAGAGAAATACACAGGAGAAGGTTCAGGCACGCAGCAACTTAAACAGCCTTCGTCGCCACTCAAGCCTGAGTGGGTATTGCTCACCCGGATAGCCCCGTTTAGTGGTCCTAGCAGCCGGAATGTAGCACAAATCAATCTTTCCTTTGTATTGTACTAAGGATACGATACAGGAACCCTCTGCCACAGGATTAAAAGTCCTGAACCTCCCAGCCAAGCAATAATGAAGAGAACCTTTTATGCCAGATTGGCGTATTGCAGGGCTTGTAATTATGGATCCCTCCTTAGGCGAGTTTCCAGGCCTCTTCCCGAGACAGCAGTACCATCGCTAGTCTCCTCTGGGACTGATCCTCCCCTGCACTCCTTTCCTAAACTGTGGCTCCTCGTAGGTGGGTAGCTTTGGGATCCCCTCCTGAAACACAGGCCCCAGCCAGCAGAGTTGGGCCTAAGAAGCAGCGATGCGGCCTTGGGCTGAAGGTGCCCGGGACCAGAACACGCGCACGCCGTGTCATACGGGCCACGAGGCACACGCACAGGACCAATGGGTCCCCAGGAACGACTCCCTCACCCAAGCATGTACTGGCCATTGGGACTACAGGGAGTTTCCCGGTGGGCCGATGGCTCAGCGGGCCGGTTTCGGTGACAGCCTGTCAAAGTAATAGCTGCGCAGCCCATTAATTGGAGCACCGCTGTACTGCCTATAAGAGAAATAAAGTAGAATGGCTAATGGCCAGTGAATGGGGGGGGGGACTTGGGTGGGTGGCCATCGAGGTTGGCTGGCCAGGGGGGGGGGCATGTTTGTCCGGCTGGCCGGTATAGGAGACTGCCCATCACCTCACTGCTCATCACCTCACTTCATAGTGCGCAACCCAGGTCAGCCTCAGCACCGCTGCATTGCTGAAAGGCAGCCAATGGCTGTGCAGCTATGCCGGTTTCTGAAATCACAGCCAATGAGGCTGTAGCAATGGTGGGCTGGTCTGGATGAAGTCCAGGGCCAAATTTTTGTCTCAGTCCAGCCCTGCCCTCACCCCAATGGCGTCTGCCCTTATGTACCCCCTCCCAGCATGCACAGCAGGTTCACCACACCCACTGCACGGCTGCCGAGAGAGGACACCCAAGGTCCTGTGATACCCCCTGTGGTTCAACCTATGCCGGTGGTGACAGTGCCACCTACAGGCAACAGGGAACACTACTGCCAGGCAGTATCACACCCAGAGCAGAAGCAATAATGAAATATCAATTGGTCTGAGCCCAACTACTGGCCCAGACTACCTCTAAATAGACACATAGTGCCCCCAAAGATTGGGGGAGGGGGCGCTACACAAGGCTGAGCTTTGGTGAAGTGAACATTCTCTTATAATGTTTGACTTTACTTTCCTGCACTTTCCTCCCTAGTGTGTGGACACCTTGCTGATTCTGGGGGGGGGGGGCACTTGACCCCCCTTTGCCCCCTCCTGCCGATGCCCGTGCCTGTAAAGCGCCTGAAAACTGCGTCATATTCATTGCAATGGGCGGTGCGCTTGCGGGACGTTAGAAAAAGTCCTGCAAGCAGCATCTTTGGGGCGGTTTGGGAGAGCTGTATACATCGCTCCCAAAACGCCCCTCCCTATTGCAATGAATGGGCAGCGCTACCGAAGCACATAAAAAGCGCTTCAGAAGCGTCGCTATACGGGGGTTAAAAGCGCCCCGCTAGCGGCCGAAAAGTGTTGCTAGAACAGCGGTGAAGCGCGGCTAAAACGAGTGGCGCTCTACCCCGAGCGCACGGGCGGCCCCAGTGTGAAAGGGATCTGAAGAGGTAGGACCCATTTACAGTTGAGTTGGCCCACCCTTTAAAGCTATAACAGCTCCAACTCTTCTGGGAAAGCTGTTCACAAAGTTTAGGAGTGTGTCTATGGGAATGTTTGACCCTTCTTCCAGAAGTGAATTTGTGAGGTTAGGCACTGATGTGGACGAGAAGGCCTGACTCTCAGTCTCCGCTCTAATTCATCCCAAAGGTGTTCTATCAGGTTTAGGTCAGGACTCTGTGCAGGTCAGTCAAGTTTCTCCACCCCAAACTCGGTCACCCATGTCTTTATGGACCTTGCTTTGTGCAGTGGTGCGCAGTCATGTTGAACCAGGAAGGGGCCATCCCCAAACTGTTCCCACAAAGTTGGGAGCATGAAATTGTCCAAAATGTCTTGGTATGCTGACGCCTTAAGAGTTCCCTTTACTGGAACTAAGGAGCCAAGCGCAACCCCTGAAAACAACCCCACACCATAATCCCCCAAACTCTGCCAAATGATTTGGACCAGTGCACAAAGCACGTCCTGACCTCAACCCGATAGAACACCTTTGGGATGAATTACAGCAGAGACTGCAAGCCAGACCTTCCTGTTCAACATCAGTGCCTGACCTCACAAATGCACTTCTGGAAGAATGGTCGAACATTCCCATAGACATACTCCTAAACCTTGTGGACAGCCTTCCCAGAAGAGTTGAAGCTGTTATAACTGCAAAAGGTGGGCCAATTCAATATTGAACCCTACAGACTCTATAGACCCTATAGACGTGCGTGTAAAGGCAGGTGTCCCAATACTTTTGGTAATATAGTGTATCTCTAATCTGTGAAGTGAAGTTCCACAAATTGAAACTGACAGAGGGAAGCCAGTCAGTGCCCTCTAGGGCAGAATCACTTAGTGCTAGGTTGCTATGATTGTATATTGGGAGCCTCTCACTCCACCGCCCCTTCCATCTCTAGCATGGTACTTCATATGCAGGAGGGCAGGAGACCCCCAAGTTTAAAGCTTATAAAGGTACATATGAGAATGAGTATTTTGAGCAGTCTGGTGTGGGGAGCACAACCCCACACACGTTGGTGTCAGATTCATGTCTTCCAGATCAAATAGTGTTGTACGGCTGAACAGGCTGAATGAACCTGAATGAGGGGATCAACTAGTGTAATAGATTTCTTCCGGCCCAAACCAGAATGTATGTTCTATTCTGCCTCTGACCCAAATTCAAAGTGATGTGAATGCATGCATGCAAAAAGAATCACACTGAGACACACTGTTCAGTATGACCTCTCTCTGATCAACAACAGGGGTTTATTCAGGTCACAGCCCCTTATATAAACAAAGTGACATAAGCAAACGTCATCACAAATGTGTGCATATCATTGGTTCATATGTATATGGTCCTTTTCCTATGACGTCTGTTCTTGCCACGGGACTTCACATTCCTTAACTCAGCGCCATATTTGCTTTGCACAGTGGGAGGGGCAGGAAAAGGAGTGAGTGCAAGGAACATCTGTTTCTCCTTTTGAATAAGGAGTGAATAACTCTGTCATATTATTTACTCAAGGAAAATACTTCCTATCTTGTTACATGAATACTAAAACAAACACACACACATATATATATATATATATATATATATATATATATATATATATATATATACACCGTATTTATCGGCGTATAACACGCACCCCAAGTTTAGGAGGGAATTTTAAGGAAAAAAACTTTTAGGAGGGAAATTCAAGGAAAAAAAACTTACATTTAAATGCAGCATGCAGCCTTGCCCAGTGTCCATCTGCAGCCTTGCCCAGTGTCCATCTATCCATCTGCAGCCTTGCCCAGTGTCCATCTGTCCATCTGCAGCCTTGCCCAGTGTCCATCTGTCCATCTGCAGCCGTGCCCAGTGTCCATCTGTCCATCTGCAGCCGTGCCCAGTGTCCATCTGTCCATCTGCAGCCGTGCCCAGTGTCCATCTGCAGCCTTGCCCAGTGTCCATCTGTCCATCTGCAGCCTTGCCCAGTGCCTTTGCGATCGTGTCAGTCCCGGCGTTTTTTAAAATTTGGCGCCGATTTCTGTGGAGAGGAGCGAGCGGGGCCGAGTGTACTTCGGCTAGACTCGGCTCCTCTCGCAGTCCCGCCCATCTCCACTGACTGCGCCGCTGACGGAGAAAGCCGAGTGTACTTCGGCTAGACTCGGCTCTGCTCACAGTCACAGGCAGGACTGCGAGAGGAGCCGAGACTAGCCGAAGTACACTCGGCTTTCTCTATGTCAGCGGCGCAGTCAGAGATGGGCGGGACTGCGAGAGGAGCAGAGTAAAGCCGATTGTACTTCGGCTTCGGCTCCGCTCGCTCCTCTCGCTCGTTTTCAGCAGGGGAATTCGACGGAGTATCGGCGTATAACACGCACCCACGATTTTCCCCTGATTTTAAGGGGAAAAAAGTGCGTGTTATACGCCGTTAAATACGGTATATATACACACATATACATATCGCAACAAGAAACAAAAGAAACAATAAAAATAATAATAATAGAAAAGAAAATAACAATATTTGAGTGGTTGAAAGAGAGGGATAATCATAGTCATAATATAGTCATTTTATCACTCCATCACAGTCCCCCCTTAAAATTACTATTTTATCAGTACTGTCCCTATGCTGTATGACCTTACTTGGCCCTTTCGACATCAGGATCTTTTTTGTATTACGCATAGAAGTCAGACATGGCTTGTCCAGTATCCTCTTTCGACTAAATGGTCAGGAGAACAGTCAAGCACTATTCTTTCCCTAATCATTTGAGAATGTTGTATGTATTATTAACAGGCAAGGATTGCAATGGAGCATACGGTCCCTCTTCCTCCTCCTTCATTGGATCTCTAATATCACCCAAATTCAAAAAGGTAGGAGTTACCTCTTTAGCTGCTTTTCCCAACAGCTTCTTCATACAGGGCAGAATACAGCAAACCACTATCGCAACTAATGCCTATTTGAGTACAAATGCGTTGCCACCCACTCATCCACCCAAAATACTGATCCCAGGGATCGGTCAGCCCTGAATTTCTTTTTAACTCTTTGCAAGGGCTGCAGTCTGCCTGAAGGTCTTCAGCATTACAATGTCTACAAACGGTGAGACTTGACAGAGAAGGGATCACAAAACTGAGCAATCTGGAGGCTGTAGACAAGGCGCACAGCCTGTACTTGCAAGAGAATCAAAAAAGGTTGATTGAAAATGTAGAAGTCCTCCAGAATCTGCAGGCATGATTGGTGACCTTCTGGGAGCTGGTTGATTGAAACTACCCCCCTTGGATTCGGATCCATCCCGATCGTTTGGAGTGCTGCAGATCACCTGACAGGCCTTATACCCATTTGCCACTGGTAAGCAGTTTATTCAGATGGTGGTGGAGCACGAGTGTTTCTTTGGTGTTCACTTTGAGCCTCATCCCTTCAATATTCCATCATCACCTCAGTTGGTTTATCACGGTCTCTTTGGATTTAGAGATTTGGGACTTTTTATTCATTTGTTTGACCACTGATTTCTATAAATACTTTAAGTTTCCTTCACTGGTTTACTATGGACTTTTAATTCATTTTCCCATCATTCACTGTGGTTGTATCATTTGTTTCATTTATGATTACTTTACCATTTGGGCCTGTATTGTCCAGAATGTACGTACAACATGTACTTGTCCCAGGTAACATTTTAAACACCCCCCCCTTCTCAGCTAAAATCATGTCTAAGGCCATACGATTTTGGAAAGTAATTTGTGAAGTGGCCTCTAGTTGTTCAGCTACACCCTGGAGTGCATCCTTGGTATAGTTAACAAACCGCTGTTGGTTATAGTAGATATAATTAATCCAATCTACATTCTTATTTATAGTGATTATGGGAACCAGGGACTCAAAACCTGCATTTACTTGGTCTCGGGCTTTAAACTCATCTTGGACCCCCATTGGGACTCCAATGGCATCTATATATACATAGGGGTCAAAACTACCAGCTGGGGCACTTCTGCGCTTCCTGCTGGATTCGGATGAGTGCTCCCCTTCTGCTACTAGGTCACCTCCCGAAAAGATGTGCAGGGGCATTATGACTTTGGCAAGTGCACATTCCCCTGTCCATTGGTCTGTTAACTTAGTCCTAATCTTCATGCCCCCACAGATCCAATACACGTCTCCCAAAGATTGAGTTTGATTATGCACCAGATCTGTGAATACACTGCTGTAGGAGGCACAGTATCCCATAGAAAAGTTCCCCAAGAACTTCCCTGCTCCCTGGTAATTCCCATAATATGTGTAATTACCGGGATATATAGTGATACCCTCCCCGGGCTTGGATGTCTTGGTTACTATGGGATATTCTCTTTTCCATGTTTTGCACTGGGAGTAGTCAGTGGAAGTATTGGTGAACAGGCTCAGAAAGCACTCCTCTTGAGTGGGAGGTATGTTTAATGGCACTGTTCCCAAATGGGGTCTAGCTCCACCACACACATAACAGTTGGACCTGTTATGTTTCCTTGCATTATACCTCATCCATTCGAGCCACAGGTTGACATCTGAGAAACCAGTCTCTGCTGCCATCGTGTCTTCAAATGTGGGATTAGCTATGGCCACCTTATCTCCTAGGGTGCGCATATGTACATGTGGTTTAAGGGGATCGCTTGCTGTTTGAAGGGCCTGCTATTCAGATGAATTATACATGTCTTTAAGTTGGAACTGTCCTCTTGGTCCCCTATTCTCCCCATCATACCGAACCCCATAACATATGTGCCTGCATCCGTAGGACTGGGATTCCTTATGGTTAGGGTGAGTTTCGTCCTCCCATCACTTGACCATGTGCCTGTTTTCAATAAGGTCAGTCTGCTGAGTAATGACTCTCCATATTTGTCTTTCTTGTTCAGAGCACTCTGTGGCCTATATCCCCAGTCATCCCCTGTATTCCAACCCACAGATTCCCAGTGGTCACAGTCGTCTTTGACACATATATATATGGTTTCGGAGGCGGTCTGTGGCCAGTACACGTTACACTGCCAGTCGAATGGAGGGAAGGAGATTATAGTACAGTAATCAAATATGAAGGTAGCTACATGTGTGTTTAATTGATTATACCAGAATTGTGTTACACCATCTACTTGTTTGATAGCCACCTCCTGTGTGTGTACAGTTGCTATAAGAAAAAAGATATATAGTTTCATTCTGATGCGGGTGGTGCACGGTCCTCAGGAACTGGAGCCTTTTTGCAGTGGGAAGCGTGTATCCAAGTGTTCTTTCCGGCCAACTTAACTGAAGTGGCTGTTGTCAGAAGTGATGCACCGAATGGGTTTTTTGGTACCGAAACCGATACCGAAAACAAATCTTGATTGATCCCGAAAGCCGATACCGAAACAGCACCGATACCGATATATGCTTTTTTAATATATTACCCCAAAAAATTATTGGATATACAAAATTGTGTTACATTCGTATTCGTTATATTATTTATATTCAACTTAATCATTAATTTTAGGAAGAAAAGAATAGTACAATCCAGTAATGTCAAAAAATACTTTTTTTATTAAAGTAACCCACATAAATTGGACAGTGAACACAGAAGTTAAAATAAAATAAGACTGCAGTCAGTGCAAATTGCTCCACCATACCAAATAAAACAGGCATAAAAAAAATAATAATAATAATGTAGCAGGGTGTTCAATTTTGGGGAAGTGTCTGAGTAGTAACCAGGCTCAGACACCTTAAATTGTTAGGAGTTATGGACTATTTTCGTTCTCAGGGGATAATGCTGGTGATGTGTTCCCTGTGGCCTGTGGGTGGCGCTGCCATTCTCGGCCAGGGTTGAACCGCGAGCGCAGTACTGTGCCTTTTGTGACCCCTCTTGGCAGCTGTACAGTGGGGCGGGTAACCTGCTGTGCATGCCGGGAGGGGATATAAAAGGGGCGGACATCTTCTGGAGGAGGTCGGTCGACGTCCAGGCACCTTCAGCCTGGGTGTGTGTGTGTGGGTCATCTCCGGGTGCCCTAGGCCCGGAGGCCGTGTTCCGGTTCCACCTTAGGCACCTTTAGCCTGGGGTGAGGTACTACCTCACCGTTTCTGTCCGCCTGGGCATGGAGGCCCAGGAGTTCCAGCAACGGCCCTGGGCCCAGCAACCTTCGGCTGGGGTCCGCTAGGGATCGAGGAGTCCAGGGTGCCGCCTTGCGAGGGGACCCGCGCCCTAAGAGAAGGGAGGATCTGTTCTGACGGACCGATGCTGTGGTCACGGTGAAGGAAGGGTCTGGTGACTCTCTGGGGGGACGTTTTCTCCCTAAAAAGGGCTATGTCCTAGGAAGAAACCAAGATTCATCAGGTCATTGGCAGTGACCTAGTTCACCAGGTCAGTGGCAGTGTCCTTATTCACAAGGTCTTTGGAAGAGACCAACCTCATGGTCTGTGGCAGAGACCATGCGCCAAAACTGTTTGAGAAATCTGAACAGTCAGAAGAGTTTGAGCTACGTTTGTGCCTGGACCTCCTCCACACCTTAAGCTGTCCTGTGTCTTTGCTCCAACCTTTTTGTCTATCCAATAGACTATTTTCTATTCAAGTGAAAATAAATATTGAGTTGGACCTTCAGCTGGTGTGGACATTTACGTTCCTGGGGAATTCAAGGACTTGCATCTACCCACTGTAGAGGTGAGAATCATACTCAGGAGGACTTTAGACTCTGGCTGCAGACAAGGCCCAAAATTAACACCGCTCAACCTCTTAACACAGGAGGGTACGGGCAGCTGGTGCATTGTGCCTGTCTCCCCCTGCGAGGAGCCGAGTTTAATGCAGGAGGGGGATAGGTGGGTGCGCTAGAATAATAATATATGTAGCGACCTCACCCCTCTCACCCCTTCTTCTTCTCGGCTTGTTGTCTTCTCTAGGGGGGAGTGTGGGAGGAGGGATGAGATACACCACGGCCCATATCCTCTTTTGGATAGAGGTGAAGGCCAGAACCTATTTTACCATCGGGTCGTGTGTATAACCCAGAGCTAAGTCTCTTCTGTGAATGACCCCCTTTGCTCCCAGTAACTGGAGTTCCACACCACTGAAAAGGTCCAACTCGTATTTATTCTTCAACAGCAATAAATCGTCATTTAGCACAAACAGGTTGTGACCAAAGAACAGTTCAGTATAGGTGAGGAGTAGGTCGAGGCACAATCCTTAGGTAGAACTAACCATTGTGATGTCACCAACGGTTATGGCGCACAGTCGCTGCCACCGACTGTGTAGAACAGAGAGTGAATTACCTTCGCTAAATGCAGCCTCTATCAGAGGGAAGACATCCGTCCAAGAGAGTTACCAGAGGCCCCGCCGTCACCAGCAATGCTGCACCGGACTGTTCGGAGGGGTTACGCTCCCTGGCCTCCTCACCTCAGACTCGGGCACCCAAGGCTTTAGGGCCCCTTCGGATTCCTCCACCCTTGCGGGACCCAGTCGAAGGTACCGGGCCCCAGGCCTTCTCAATAGTACCTCACCCCAGGCTAAAGGTGCCTGGGATGGACTCCATCTCCCGCTCCGGCCAGGTCAAGGGCACCTGAGTCCGGAACTCCGTAACGCCGGCACCCAGGCTGAAGGTGCCTGGGCGCGACTCTGACATCCGACTCTGAACCCCGTGTTCAGGGCGTCCGCCCCTCTTATCTCCTCTCCCTCAGCGTCACCACAGGTTCCCCGCCCTGCGGTACAGCCACCGGAAGAGGACAAAAAGGGTACGGTACTGCAGTGAGGGTTCAACCCCGGCCCAGTGCGACAGCGCTACCCACAGGCCAAAGGGAACCTCACACCACAGAGTCCTCCATGAACAACAAATGGTCCCAAATTCCCTAACAATCAGTGCATCTGGGTTACACTACCACCCAGATGCCTCCCCCTAAATTCAAATACCCGCTACATATATAATATTAATAAAATAATTAATATTAATATAATAAGAACATAAAAATGTCAAAGACTGACTTTTTTATATTTTTATTAATTTCCAACTTACATCAGAACTAGTAATTCTGAGTTCTCTGTCCCTAAGGTGTCAGCATGTGTGATAAGTGTATGTATGTAGTTGCGGGTTACATACACAGTCATACAGTAGACTGCACTGTGTTCAGGCCCCGGGTATGGGTGGAGACATCCTGGAACACAGACTGGTCTACAGCAGTGGTGCTCAGCCAATCACAGCAAGCAATGTAGACTATTCTGTGTTTCTGGAAGTCTCCGTCCATACCTGGAACACAGTGCGGTATAATGTAGTACTGTAGTATGTAGACAGCCACAGATACAGAACATACAGTTTTGCACATGCAGCGGGCTGACAGCTTAGGGAGAGACAATGACATAGTTTGGCCCAACAACAGAATAACAAACTATGTATAACTTTTTAAAGAACAACTTGAGAGTCTCAACTAACCATAACAGAAATATGGCAGGAGGCCGTTATTCCGTTTTAGTTTCTGTAAATATAACATAGTGATAGTACAGTTATACTATTGTAGCGGGGTGGTCAATTTAGGGGAAGTCTCTGAGTGGTAATTAGGCTCAGACACCTTAATTTGTTAGGGATTATGGGCCATTTTTGTCCTCAGGGGATAATGCTGGTGATGAGTTCCCTGTGGCCTGCAGGTGGCGCTGCCATTCTGGGCCGGGGTTGAACCACGAGCGTAGTGCTGTGCCTTTTGTGTCCCCTCTCGGCGGTTGTGCAGTGGGGCGAGGAACCTGCTGTGCATGCCGGGAGAGGATATAAAAGGGGCAGACATCTCCTGATTGGGGTCCACGCCCAGGCACCTTCGGCCTGGGAGTGAGTGAGGTTCATCTCGGGTGCCCTAGGCCCGGAGGCTGTGTTCCTGTTCCATCTCAGGCACCTTTGGCCTGGGATGAGGTACTACCCTGCCGTCCTGTTCGCCTGGGTATGAAGACCCAGGGGTTGCGGAAAAGACCCGGGGCCCAGCACCTTCGGCTGTGGTCCGCTAAGGATTGAGGAGTCCAGGGTGCCGCCTTGCGAGGGGACCCGCACTCTCAGAGAAGGGAGGATCATTCTGAAGGACCGATGCGGGAGTCACGGTGAAGGAAGGGTCTGTTGACTCTCTAGAGGGACGTCTTCTCTTTGATAGGGGCCATGTTCTAAGAGGGAGACTATTTCACCAGGTCAGTGGCCTTATTCACCAGGTCTGTGGCAGAGACCAAACTTACGGTCTGTGGCAGAGACTGTGCGCCTATTATACTGCTTGAGAATCTGAGTAGTAAAGATTGAGCTACGTTTGTGCCTGGACCACCTCCACACCTTGGGCTGTCCTGTTTTCTTGCTCCAACCTTTTTCCTATCCAAAAGACTGTTTATTTCAAAGTGAGAATAAATCTTGAGTTGGAGTTTCAGCTGGTGTGGACATTCATGTTACTGGGGAAGTCATGGACTTGCCTCTACTCACGGTAGAGGTGAGAATCATTCTCAGGAGGATTTTGGCCCTGGCTGCAAACAAGACCCAACAACAACACCGCTCAACCTTTTTACACAAGAGGGTATGGGCTGGTAGTGCGATATGTGCCTTTCTCCCCCCTGCGAGGAGCCAAGTTAAATGCAGGCTGGGGGAAAGATGGGTGCGCTACACGTGGGGGCTCGTCCGGGATTTGTCTGCGGCTCAAAAGTGTGAAACCCCCCAGAGTTTGAACTTTATTCCCCAGTGAAGTTCCGTGGAGGTCGGCCATATTGAGAACTGCGCCACGAGGAGAACCCTGACTACGTAGTTCGTGGGCTTGCCTACAGAGAAAGCCCGCGAACAGTGCAGAAGATGGGAGGAGTCTGTCCATGTGAGGAGTTGCACGTGGGGACTTTGGCGCGAAAAGGACAGTGCGCAATGGAACAGCAAGCGGGCAACATGGCGTCTCATGCCTCATGGATTCCGGCCACTACCACCATGAATGTGACCTCGTTTGCTGCTTTCGTGACCGATACAGGGATTCAGCTAAAGCCCCGGGGACGTTTTGCCCTCTACGTATACAGAGATGTGGAGGCCCTCGGAGTGGTTTGTCCCGGCTGCTCGGAACTGGTGGTGCATCTCAAGCCCTTCGGCAGATGCGAACAGTGTAAGGAGTTTCTATTTGAGGTGGAGCAACCCACAGAAAAGCCTCGGGCTTTCCGCCTCAACTGCCTTACGGGCGACACTACTTTGGAAGAAGGAGCCAGAGCTTTCACAGCCACCCCTGCGTGCACTGTTGAGACTTCGGAGGAAGTCGCGAGCAGAGATGTTCCGGAAATTGAGGAACCGGAGTCGGAGAGACGGGAGGATGCTGCCTCGGTCACCACAGAGTCCTTACTCCCACCGCCCAAGAGGAAGATTGGCTTTGTGAAGGCTTCCTGCGGCCGTGGTGGAGTTATGCCCCAGCGCTTACTCGGAACGAATGCATCCGAAGGGAAAAGTTCCGGACGTCCTTTCTCAGCTACAAGCCGAGGTAAGCCGGGAAAAGGGACTCTGTCTGAGGTCCGAAGTGTCGGGGATGCTTGGGTCAGGGATCCCAGGGCCCTTGAACTGGTTAGAGGCAGTGATTCACCTTCTACCCAGAGTTATCTGCCGGCGGAGGAGTGTGACACCTCTGACCTGGAGTCGGTCTCTGATCCAGGAGACGACGCAGCCATTGATGAGGTATTTGAGCGGAAGGGTTGGGATAAGATGCCCCTGTCCTTGTCCCGTAGAAATAGGGACCCACCCATGTCGACTGGGGAAAGCACACCCCGGTGGAGGCTCCGGAGCCTGAGGAGGGATCTGTCCCGTTGCCTACCCTTCCACCGTTGGAGATACCTGGATCCATTGTTGGGATGGGGCGGGTGTCATTGCGGGCCCCTGTGTCTGGCCCCGAGGTAGTGAAAGTACCTCGACACCCGGACACCATAGTCCTGCCTGGTATGGGAGATCGTCTTACCATGCCACCTTTGTCCCGTTTGCAGAGGTTATTTAACCAGAAGGTTGCCAGTGAATACGAGTGGGAGTACCCGTACCTGTCAAAGGAGCTTCTGTTTGAAGTAGAGGCCTATAGACACCGGTGGTACGCGGACTTTGTTTGGACACATATAAAGGCACCCCAGGCCCGTAGGTACTATTCGTGTTCTGCTACAGCTACCAAGCGGTACAAAGACTGTAGGGAAACCTGGATGCTTGGTCGGAACATACATGCGGATAAGATGGTTATTTGCCGAAAGGACAAAGACAATGTCGAAAACCACATCGACACTTTTGACAAACATTGGACGCCACTGGTGTTGCCGCATCCACAGTATTATCTCTGAGAGACCAGACTCTTTATTTTGCTTTTGTTTCCGGAGTGTACTCTCTGGAGCCCAAGAACTTTTTGCCCTGGCAGATGGGTATTCTACTTGTTGGAAGAGCGGGAGCAGTTGTTTTTCTTTTCTCCCCTCTCTCAGCACCGCAAAGACATAAGGACTTTGGGGTATAGATAGTTCAGGGCCACAGTAAAGAAGAAAAGGAAGATTTACCCTCAAGAGAAAGTTTCTGGAACAGATGTCTTGACGGTGGCATGTCCACTAGGTGGTGGTGGTTCACCGTCTAAAAAAAATGTGTGTGTTTTACTTTTTGGAAGGTAAGGATTGTTCCTCCGGGGAGAATCTTTTCACTTCTGCTGTATATGTGTTGGTTATATATGTGCTTTCTCCCTCTGCAGGTGGACACCAAGCAAGTCACTGAGAATGGGGTGGATTTAGCTAGTGCAGACGGGGTAGGGAAATGTAAATATTGGAGATGTGTTTATGTGACATTTGAGACTGTAATGTGCACATGTGTTTCTACTGCTCTTCTTTCATTTCTACATTCAACTCCCTTTTCCCCATGTTAGGTTCCGGCACAAACAAGCAGTTTTTAATTATTTTATTTTTTTCTTGTCTCTGGAATAGGCCTATGCTGACTCGGGTTCGGGAGGCATGGGTTTGCTCCAGACACTGAGGACCAGTGTCCATTAGTGGGGGGAATGTGTAGCGGGGTGGTCAATTTAGGGGGAGTCTCTGAGTGGTAATTAGGCTCAGACACCTTAATTTGTTAGGGGTTATGGACCATTTTTGTCCTTAGGGGATAATGCTGGTTATGAGCTCCCTGTGGCCTGCGGGTGGCGCTGCCATTCTGGGCCGGGGTTGAACCACGAGCGTAGTGCTGTGCCTTTTGTGTCCCCTCTCAGCCGTTGTGCAGTGGGGCGGGGAACCTGCTGTGCATGCCGGGAGAGGATATAAGAGGGGCGAACATCTCCTGGTCGGGGTCCACGCCCAGGCACCTTCGGCCTGGGAGTGAGTGAGGTTTATCTCCGGGTGCCCTAGGCCCGGAGGCTGTGTTCCTGTTCCATCTCAGACACCTTTGGCCTGGGATGAGGTACTACCCTGCCATCATGTTTGCCTGGTTATGAAGACCCAGGGGTTGCGGAAAAGGCCCAGGGCCCAGCACCTTCGGCTGTGGTCCGCTAAGGATTGAGGAGTCCAGGGTGCCGCCTTGCGAGGGGACCCGCACTCTCAGAGAAGGGAGGATCATTCCGAAGGACCAATGCGGGAGTCACGGTGAAGGAAGGGTCTGTTGACTCTCTAGAGGGACGTCTTCTCTTTGATAGGGGCCATGTTCTAAGAGGGAGACTATTTCACCAGGTCAGTGGCAGTGGCCTTATTCACCAGGTCTGTGGCAGAGACCAAACTCACGGTCTGTGGCAGAGACTGTGCGGCTAGTATACTGCTTGAGAATCGGAGTAGTAAAGATTGAGCTACGTTTGTGCCTGGACCTCCTCCACACCTTGGGCTGTCCTGTTTTCTTGCTTCAACCTTTTTCCTATCCAAAAGACTGTTTATTGCAAAGTGAGAATAAATCTTGAGTTGGAGTTTCAGCTGGTGTGGACATTCATGTTACTGGGGAAGTCAAGGACTTGCCTCTACTCACGGTAGAGGTGAGAATCATTCTCAGGAGGATTTTGGCCCTGGCTGCAAACAAGACCCAACAACAACACCGCTCAACCTTTTTACACAAGAGGGTACGGGCTGGTAGTACGGTGTGCTTTTCTCCCCCCTGCGAGGAGCCAAGGTAAATGCAGGCTGGGGGAAAGGTGGGTGTGCTACACTATGCTAATGCTATAATAACATTTTTATTTTATTATTTTTTCAACTTAAATGAGAACTAGTAGTTTTTTCCCCAAGTTCTCTCCCTAAGGTGTCAGCGGCTGGATGTGCGATATAAAAGTGTATGTAATATATCTGGGGGTTACATACACAGTCATACAGTAGAGTAGAGGGAAGCAAGGGGAGAGGCGCTGTGCTGCTGGTTTCTTTCATACACCGCTGTAGATGGATTAAAAGGCCGGCGGCTTGACAAAGGAGCGCGACTGCCACACCATACGCAGCACGCCGGCTCAGGAAACACGTCGCATGCCAGTGACGTCATCGCCCCTCACCTGCCAGGAAAAACTATCATCTAAGCCGTACTCTGCAGTCTCTCCACCGCCACCGGCCTTTTAATCCATCTACAGCGGTGTATGAAAGAAACCAGCAGCACAGCGCCCCAGCAGGAGAAGGCACTCCATGACTGAGCTGATGACATCCTCCTCTTCTAATGGAATTCGTACAATGCCTGCTTTTACCCTGTAAAATGTGAGTTGCTTGTACAGCAATCTTTTATTAAATTGTTTTAAAACATCTGCACTCAGAGGCGCCTCTCCCCTTGCTTTTCTTTACAGTATTTTTGGAACACGGTTTCAGTTTCTCCTTCAATGGCAGCACTGAGATTGTACATGTGACTTTTTCTACTATTTCCCGTCCACCCCCCCCCCCCCCTCTCCTTTTTCTTACGTACCCTCAGAGCCTGGACTCTATGCTCACTGACTGTACACCCATTGTACATACATCATCTGATTCTATACTTATGGGATATCAGTGATTTGGACTCATGCGCATTTTTTACTTGTGTAATCATAGAGTAGAGCGCACTGTGTTCCGGCCCCGGGTATGGGCGGAGACATCCTGGAACACAGACTAGTCTACAGCAGCGGTGCTCAGCCAATCATAGCAGGCAATGTAGACTAGTCTGTGTTTATGGAAGTCTCCGTCCATCCCCAGGAACACAGTGCGGTATAATATAGTACTGTACTATGTAGACAGCCACAGATACAGAACATACAGTTTTGCACATGCAGCGGGCTGACAGCTTAGGGAGAGACAATGACATAGTTTGAAACAATTGCTTAAACGTGCATCCTCACAGGGTGACACTGTGGATGCACATATACAAATGTGCCAACGTCCCAATATCATAGGAGAAACAAAGATAAACTAGAAAAAATTTACTTTTGGCGGCACATGGATAAATGTTTGTAAAAAACTAGGGGTATTTATTTTTAAACAGAGTAATGAAAACATACATATAAACATTTAGACAATACCAATTTGTTTATACTTGGATACAGAGCTTGGGTTCACGCTTTAACAATACTTCACAGTATGTAACATGTAGGCATTCCACCTTCTTTGGAATGCAGATCCGGCAAACCAGAGGCTATAGAAACAATAGTTATGTGAAGCAAGTTAACGAGAGCCATAGGTCCAATGTATCATGTGTGGTCTTGACTTGCTCTACTAGTTTTGCGGGTTACCGCTTCTTCAGGAGCACAGTAATCTATTTAAACACATATATAAAATACAAAACATATATTTAGCATCTTTTAATACATAAAACAACAACAATTATAAAACAACATAAAAACAACACCTATACCAAGTGGTAAAGATTGCTGACCCCGCATAGCGCAACCACCAGGAGCAACCCATGCATAGGGCACCAACCCAGCACGTGGGCCAACCCCCATGCCTGGGCAGTGGGGGATGGCCCAAGCGCTAAGACGGCGCCCAAGAAGAAAAGGGGGGGAGGGGGGGGAAGGGACCAGGAAAGGAAGGGGGAAAAAAGGTGGGAAGTGGGGGATGGGTAGGGGAGGGAAAGAAAGGAGGGAGGAGGGGGGGGGAAGAAAGAAGAGAAAGAAGGAGGAAATCTAGATTAGCATATAATAGTGGTGCTTGTGAAAGAAGAACCAGGGGAACTGTCAGCCCAGTTACGAGAAGAATTTAGTGAAAGAGGACTAGTGAAGTCATAATAGACCCATAATGAAGGAACACCCCACTATAGTGGTCAGTGAATTCTATACTGATTGTTTCAGGGGTATACTCACAGGTAGTGATGAGCCGAACACCCCCGGGTTCGGTTCGCACCAGAACCCGCGAACGGACCGAAAGTTCGTACGAACATTAGAACCCTATTAAATACAATGGATGCGAACGTTCGAATTCTAAAGTGCTAATTATAACGACTATTATGCATGTTATTGTCCTAAAAAAGGGTTTGGGAACCCGGGTTCTGCACCAGGGGACATGTATCAATGCAAAAAGAAGTTTTAAAAACGGTAGTTTTTCGGGAGCAGTCATTTTAATGATGCATAAAGTGAAAAAAAAAAGTCAAATATTCCTTTAAATATCGTACCTGGGGGGTGTCTAAAGTATGCCTGTGAAGTGCCACGTGTTTCCCGTGTTTAGAACTGTCCCTGCACAAAATGACACTTCTAAAGGAAAAAAAAGCCATTTAAAACTGCTTGCGGCTTTAATGTAATGTCTGCTCCCGGTAATATGGATGAAAATCTTTAAGAAAAATGGCATAGCTACCCCATGACCCCCCCCTACCCCAGCCCATTACCAGCCCCTTTGGGTCTTGTATGGATATTAAGGGGAACACCGCACACAAAATAAAAAAGGCCCTATATACTCTGAACAGCCGTATACAGGCGGTGCATACAAGACAGGGACTGTAGGTTTGTTCTTATGTAAAATGTGTTTGTAATTTTGAACAGGTACATTGTTTAAGTGTAGCTCCAGCCCAAAAATCTATTTTTAAACTTTTTGGAAAACATAGGTAAGGGTTATCACCCCTGTAACATTTGTTTTGCTGTCTGTGCCCCTGTTCAGAACATTTCACCTCACTTTCCGTCCCAATGACAACTGTTTTTGAAATGTGGTGTTTTTCTTGAAACAAGGATTGGTGATAAAGCATCAGTACAGAGGAGACACCTTTCTCCCATATTAATTCTTACAGGAGAGAATTTTCCTTCCTAGGGGTAGATTTCCTCTCACTTCCTGTTGTCTTCTTGCGTTTGCAAGTAGGAGTCGTTTGTAAGTTGGATGTTTGAAAGTAGGGACCTGCCGTATATACTCTGCAGAAATAGGCCCCTTAGTTGTTGGTGTTGGCACAACACTGTAAGCACTCACAGTTACTCTTGGTTGGTGCTGGAACGCCCTGCTGTCAACTATTATATCAGGAATTGTAATTACATATGATTGTTGAACAGTGGTAGTAAAAATTGGGCCTTTGATGGTGGTGCTGGTGCCACAACACTGTAAGCCCTGACAGTTACTCTTGGTGGGTGCAGCAATGGGCCCTGCTGTGAATTATTAGATCAAGAATTGTAATTGCATGCCCCTGTTGAACAGGGGCTGAAAAAATTGGGCCTTTCGTGGTGGTGGTGGTGGTGTTGCCACAACACTGTAAGCCCTCAGAGTTACTCCTGGTGGGTGCAGGAATGGGCCCTGCTGTGAATTATTAGATCAAGAATTGTAATTACATGCCCCTTTTGAACAGGGGCTGAAAAATTGGGCCTTTCGTGGTGGTGGTGGTGGTGGCGTTGCCACAACACTGTAAGCCCTCAGAGTTACTCTTGGTGGGTGCAGCAATGGGCCCTGCTGTGAATTATTAGATCAAGAATTGTAATTACATGCCCCTGTTGAACAGGGGCTGAAAAATTGGGCCTTAGGCACTGGTGGCACAACACTACAACCCCTCACAGATACTGTACTTGGAGCACAGCAATGAGCCCTGTTGCAAAGTATTGCTTCAAAAATTGTAATGACACGCCCCTGTTAAACAGGGGCTGAAAAATTGGGCCTTAGGCACTGGTGGCACAACACTCCAACCCCTCACAGATACTGTACTTGGAGCACAGCAATGAGCCCTGTTGCAAAGTATTGCTTCAAAAATTGTAATGACACGCCCCTGTTAAACAGGGGCTGAAAAATTGGGCCTTAGGCACTGGTGGCACAACACTCCAACCCCTCACAGATACTGTACTTGGAGCACAGCAATGAGCCCTGTTGCAAAGTATTGCTTCAAAAATTGTAATTACACGCCCCTGTTAAACAGGGGCTGAAAAATTGGGCCTTAGCCACTGGTGGCGGCACCCATAAACAAAAATGATCTTCCAGGCTATCATCATCAATCGTATCATTGAGGACTCGGAGGAGGAGGATAGCCAGTCAACATAACAGCACAGGCACTCAGCATCAGCATCAGTCTTGAAGGGATGTGACATGTTAAAATCAATTAGTCTGTTATATCAGCATCAGGTGTGTGGTAGCTGGTGGTGATCCAAGACTGGTTCATCTTGATGAAAGTCAGTCGATCAACCGAGTCGGTGGACAGGCGCACCCTGTGATCCGTGACAAATCCTCCAGCAGCACTGAATGTGCGTTCCGAAAGAACGCTGGATGCAGGACAGGCCAGTAGCTCAATTGCATACTGTGCAAGCTCTGGCCAGTGATCCATCCTCAAGACCCAGTAAGCCAGAGGATTTTCGGTGGGGAAGGTGTCCAAGTCTGACCTTGCCCCTAGATATTCCTGCACCATGTTTATCAGACGCTGGCGATGGTTGCTGGAACCGATCATACTTTGGGGCTGCGGACTAAAGAATTGTCTGAACGCATCGGTCAGACGGCCACCTTCCCCACCGCTCCTTCTTTGACTGGCCGAAGCCTCAGCAACTCGTTGTCCAGGACCAGGAGTTTGTAACCTCCCAGTCTCTGGGAACGCGTTGCACAGACCTTTCTGCAAGGCCTCCCGGAGTTGTCTCATCCTCTGCTCCCTCTGCGACGATAACATAAGGTCCGCAACCTTACCCTTGTACCGTGGATCAAGGAGAGTGGCCAGCCAGTAATGGTCCCTCTCCTTGATCCGAAGAATACGAGGATCCTTCCGCAGACTTTGCAGGATCAGGGAGGCCATGCAGCGTAGGTTTGCTGAGGCATTCGGTCCGGAGTCCTCTGGGTCACTAAGGACGACATGATCCGCAGCCACCTCCTCCCAGCCACGTACAAGTCCACTGGTTTCTTGGGACTGTAAATCATCCCTAAAAGACTGCTGCTGATGATGCTGAGTGCCAGCCTCCACCTCCATGCTGACACAATCCTCCTCCTCCTCCTCCTCCTCCTCCTCCTCCTCCTCTTCCTGTGCGATGGGTGGGACAGAAGGAACACTGTCTGGGTAAAGGGGGCCTTGAGAGGCAAGGAAGTCCTCCTCTTCCTGCCTCTGTTCTGCCTCAAGTGCCCTGTCCATTATTCCACGCAGTGTGTGCTCCAACAGGTGGACAAGAGGTACAGTGTCACTGATGCATGCACTGTCACTGCTCACCATCCTCGTTGCCTCCTCAAATGGTGCCAGGACAGTGCATGCATCCCTGATCATGCCCCACTGGCGTGGAGAAAAAAACCAAGCTCCCCTGACCCTGTTCTGGTGCCGTAGTCGCACAGGTACTCATTGATGGCCCTCTGCCGCGTGTGCAGCCGCTGCAGCATGGCCAACGTTGAGTTCCACCTGGTGGGCATGTCACATATAAGGCGGTTCTTGGGCAGGTTCAACTCCTTTTGCAGCTCAGCAAGGCGAGCACTGGCATTATAAGATCTGCGGAAATGCACACAGACTTTCCTGGCCTGCCTCAGGACATCCTGTAAGCCCGGGTACCTGCCCAAGAACCGCTGCACCACCAGGTTAAGGACGTGAGCCACACAGGGCACATGGGTCAGTTGTCCCTGTCGGAGGGCGGAGAGGAGGTTGGTGCCATTGTCGCAAACCACCATTCCTGGCTTAAGCTGGCGTGGCGTCAACCACCTCTCGGCCTGGCCCTGCAGAGCAGACAGGACCTCTGCCCCAGTGTGGCTTCTGTCCCCCAAACACACCAGCGCAAGCACGGCATGGCATCTTTTTGCCTGCGTACTTGCGTAGCCCCTTGAACGGCTACGGAGCACCGCTGGTTCAGAGGACAAAGCACAGGAAGAGGCCATGGAGGAAGAAGAAGAGGAGGGGGTGGAGGAGAGAGGTGTGTCACAACCAGTAGTAGCATTTTGGAGGCGTGGCGGTGGAACAACCTCCAACACTACTGCACCTTGTCCTGCATCCTTCCCAGCTGCCAAAAGAGTGACCCAATGGGCCGTGAAAGAAAGGTAACGTCCCTGTCCATGCCTGTTGGACCATGAGTCAGCGGTAATATGCACCTTACCGCTGACCGCCCTGTCCAGCGAGGCCAAGACATTGCCTTCCACATGCCGGTAGAGAGCCGGAATAGCCTTCCGTGAGAAAAAGTGGCGTTTGGGAACCTGCCACTGAGGAACCGCACATTGCACAAACTCACGGAAGGGGGCCGAGTCTACCAACTGAAAAGGCAGCAGTTGAAGCGCTAGCAATTTAGCCAAGCTAGCATTCAACCGCTGGGCATGTGGATGGCTGGGAGTGAACTTCTTTCGACGGTCCAGCAGCTGGGGCAGGGAAATTTGCCTGCTAGAATCGGACGTCGGTGTACTGCTAGCAGAGTGGCCGCAAGTACTTGGCTGTGACACACCTAATTCTACACCTTCATTCCTCTCAGTGCATGTTTCAGAGAGGACTGAAGTTATAGTGGGGTTGGAGATCCCAGCTGATGCGGTGCAAGGAGAGGTCCGCTTTGTTCTTTGGTGTGGGTCTTTGAGGTAGGCTTGCCAACGAGCTGCATGGCAGGTCAACATATGTCTGGTCAGGCATGTGGTACCCAAGCGGCTGATGTTTTGGCCACGCGATATACGCTTGAGACATATGTTGCAAACAGCAGCTGTGCGATCTGATGCACTAGCCTCAAAAAAGGCCCACACCAAAGAACTTTTTGAATGACGGGCAGAGGCAGCGCCCTGCACAGGCGGAGCTCTGCGGTGTGATTCCGTCGGTGTACTGCCCTTACGCTGGCCACCAAAGGGCATCCTGCCTCGTTGGAGATGTGCCTCCTCCTCATCCTCCTCCTCCTCCTCTCTCCTATTAGGCACCCACGTGGAGTCAGTGACCTTATCATCCCCTCCCTCCTCATCACTGGAGCCAATCTGGCAGTATGCTGCAGCTGCTGGAACATGACTGCCAGATTGGTGTCCTTCTTGAGCATCCCCTCTGTCTGCTCTCACGCTACTGCCTTCCTGTAGCTGGGTTTCATCATCAGACCCTTCAAAACGCTGGGCATCCTCCTGGAGCATGTACCCAACACTGTGCTCAAACAGTTGGGGACTCCTCAGGAGGAGGACATGGTGGGTCTAGGGAAGGAGTGACTGATGATGAGTCTGACATTGATACCAGGGAAGAGGACGCTTTGGCAGCTGCTTTGCCAGTACCCTGAGCCTGGGTGAGAGAGGATGAGGAGGAGGAGGAGGGCTTGGTCATCCACTCTACCAAGTCTTCGGCATGATGTGGCTCAACATGTCCAGCTGCCGAAAAGAAGGACAAGCGTGTCCCATGGCCATGTGCTGATGACAATGCACCGCGTCCACGACCAGCACTGTTGCCCCCAGACACAGAGCCTGCTTGCCCTCTTTTATTGCCTCCTGACTGTCTGCCTCTCCTTATTTGCCTTCCAGACATTCTAATAGATGGCCTGCAGGGAGATGGGAAAAAAGCAATAAGGGCTACCTTCAGGTGTCCTTCTCTGTCCCTTTACTTAAGGATTTCTAAATATGGTTGAGGATGATTGCTTTCGCACAGAATAGCACAACGACAATTTCCCTGACTGTCCAAAAAACAAGGATTTCAAAGATGGTTGATGAGGAATGCTTTAGCACAGTATAGCACAAGGAGAATTTCCCTCACTGTCCTTCCCTGTCCCTACAAACAAGGATTAGCACAGTAAAACACACTGACACTCTCCCTACCTATAGTTTTCTGTCCCTAGAAAAAATGTTTTTTTAAAGATGGTTGATGATCAATGCTTTAGCACACTATAGCACAAGGAGAATTTCCCTCACTGTCCTTCCCTGTCCCTAGAAACAAGGATTAGCACAGTGAAAGAAACTGACACTCTCCCTACCTATAGTTTTCTGTCCCTAGAAAAAATGTTTTTTTAAAGATGGTTGATGATCAATGCTTTAGCACAGTATAGCACAAGGAGAATTTCCCTCACTGTCCTTCCCTGTCCCTAGAAACAAGGATTAGCACAGTGAAAGAAACTGACACTCTCCCTACCTATAGTTTTCTGTCCCTAGAAAAAATGTTTTTTTAAAGATGGTTGATGATCAATGCTTTAGCACAGTATAGCACAAGGAGAATTTCCCTCACTGTCCTTCCCTGTCCCTAGAAACAAGGATTAGCACAGTGAAAGAAACTGACACTCTCCCTACCTATAGTTTTCTGTCCCTAGAAAAAATGTTTTTTTAAAGATGGTTGATGATCAATGCTTTAGCACAGTATAGCACAAGGAGAATTTCCCTCACTGTCCTTCCCTGTCCCTAGAAACAAGGATTAGCACAGTGAAAGAAACTGACACTCTCCCTACCTATAGTTTTCTGTCCCTAGAAATTTTTTTTTTTAAAGATGGTTGATGATCAATGCTTTAGCACACTATAGCACAAGGAGAATTTCCCTCACTGTCCTTCCCTGTCCCTAGAAACAAGGATTAGCACAGTGAAAGAAACTGACACTCTCCCTACCTATAGTTTTCTGTCCCTAGAAAAAATGTTTTTTTAAAGATGGTTGATGATCAATGCTTTAGCACAGTATAGCACTAGGAGAATTTCCCTCACTGTCCTTCCCTGTCCCTAGAAACAAGGATTAGCACAGTGAAACACACTGACACTCTCCCTACCTATAGTTTTCTGTCCCTAGAAAAAATGTTTTTTTAAAGATGGTTGATGATCAATGCTTTAGCACAGTATAGCACAAGGAGAATTTCCCTCACTGTCCTTCCCTGTCCCTAGAAACAAGGATTAGCACAGTGAAAGAAACTGACACTCTCCCTACCTATAGTTTTCTGTCCCTAGAAAAGATGTTTTTTTAAAGATGGTTGATGATCAATGCTTTAGCACACTATAGCACAAGGAGAATTTCCCTCACTGTCCTTCCCTGTCCCTAGAAACAAGGATTAGCACAGTGAAAGAAACTGACACTCTCCCTACCTATAGTTTTCTGTCCCTAGAAAAAATGTTTTTTTAAAGATGGTTGATGATCAATGCTTTAGCACAGTATAGCACAAGGAGAATTTCCCTCACTGTCCTTCCCTGTCCCTAGAAACAAGGATTAGCACAGTGAAAGAAACTGACACTCTCCCTACCTATAGTTTTCTGTCCCTAGAAAAAATGTTTTTTTAAAGATGGTTGATGATCAATGCTTTAGCACACTATAGCACAAGGAGAATTTCCCTCACTGTCCTTCCCTGTCCCTAGAAACAAGGATTAGCACAGTAAAACACACTGACACTCTCCCTACCTATAGTTTTCTGTCCCTAGAAAAAATGTTTTTTTAAAGATGGTTGATGATCAATACTTTAGCACACTATAGCACAAGGAGAATTTCCCTCACTGTCCTTCCCTGTCCCTAGAAACAAGGATTAGCACAGTAAAACACACTGACACTCTCCCTACCTATAGTTTTCTGTCCCTAGAAAAAATGTTTTTTTAAAGATGGTTGATGATCAATGCTTTAGCACACTATAGCACAAGGAGAATTTCCCTCACTGTCCTTCCCTGTCCCTAGAAACAAGGATTAGCACAGTAAAACACACTGACACTCTCCCTACCTATAGTTTTCTGTCCCTAGAAAAAATGTTTTTTTAAAGATGGTTGATGATCAATGCTTTAGCACACTATAGCACAAGGAGAATTTCCCTCACTGTCCTTCCCTGTCCCTAGAAACAAGGATTAGCACAGTAAAACACACTGACACTCTCCCTACCTATAGTTTTCTGTCCCTAGAAAAAATGTTTTTTTAAAGATGGTTGATGATCAATGCTTTAGCACACTATAGCACAAGGAGAATTTCCCTCACTGTCCTTCCCTGTCCCTAGAAACAAGGATTAGCACAGTGAAAGAAACTGACACTCTCCCTACCTATAGTTTTCTGTCCCTAGAAAAAATGTTTTTTTAAAGATGGTTGATGATCAATGCTTTACCACAGTATAGCACAAGGAGAATTTCCCTCACTGTCCTTCCCTGTCCCTAGAAACAAGGATTAGCACAGTGAAAGAAACTGACACTCTCCCTACCTATAGTTTTCTGTCCCTAGAAAAAATGTTTTTTTAAAGATGGTTGATGATCAATGCTTTAGCACAGTATAGCACAAGGAGAATTTCCCTCACTGTCCTTCCCTGTCCCTAGAAACAAGGATTAGCACAGTGAAAGAAACTGACACTCTCCCTACCTATAGTTTTCTGTCCCTAGAATTTTTTTTTTTAAAGATGGTTGATGATCAATGCTTTAGCACACTATAGCACAAGGAGAATTTCCCTCACTGTCCTTCCCTGTCCCTAGAAACAAGGATTAGCACAGTGAAAGAAACTGACACTCTCCCTACCTATAGTTTTCTGTCCCTAGAAAAAATGTTTTTTTAAAGATGGTTGATGATCAATGCTTTAGCACAGTATAGCACTAGGAGAATTTCCCTCACTGTCCTTCCCTGTCCCTAGAAACAAGGATTAGCACAGTGAAACACACTGACACTCTCCCTACCTATAGTTTTCTGTCCCTAGAAAAAATGTTTTTTTAAAGATGGTTGATGATCAATGCTTTAGCACAGTATAGCACAAGGAGAATTTCCCTCACTGTCCTTCCCTGTCCCTAGAAACAAGGATTAGCACAGTGAAAGAAACTGACACTCTCCCTACCTATAGTTTTCTGTCCCTAGAAAAAATGTTTTTTTAAAGATGGTTGATGATCAATGCTTTAGCACACTATAGCACAAGGAGAATTTCCCTCACTGTCCTTCCCTGTCCCTAGAAACAAGGATTAGCACAGTAAAACACACTGACACTCTCCCTACCTATAGTTTTCTGTCCCTAGAAAAAATGTTTTTTTAAAGATGGTTGATGATCAATGCTTTAGCACACTATAGCACAAGGAGAATTTCCCTCACTGTCCTTCCCTGTCCCTAGAAACAAGGATTAGCACAGTGAAAGAAACTGACACTCTCCCTACCTATAGTTTTCTGTCCCTAGAAAAAATGTTTTTTTAAAGATGGTTGATGATCAATGCTTTAGCACAGTATAGAACAAGGAGAATTTCCCTCACTGTCCTTCCCTGTCCCTAGAAACAAGGATTAGCACAGTGAAAGAAACTGACACTCTCCCTACCTATAGTTTTCTGTCCCTAGAAAAAATGTTTTTTTAAAGATGGTTGATGATCAATGCTTTAGCACACTATAGCACAAGGAGAATTTCCCTCACTGTCCTTCCCTGTCCCTAGAAACAAGGATTAGCACAGTAAAACACACTGACACTCTCCCTACCTATAGTTTTCTGTCCCTAGAAAAAATGTTTTTTTAAAGATGGTTGATGATCAATGCTTTAGCACACTATAGCACAAGGAGAATTTCCCTCACTGTCCTTCCCTGTCCCTAGAAACAAGGATTAGCACAGTAAAACACACTGACACTCTCCCTACCTATAGTTTTCTGTCCCTAGAAAAAATGTTTTTTTAAAGATGGTTGATGATCAATGCTTTAGCACAGTATAGCACAAGGAGAATTTCCCTCACTGTCCTTCCCTGTCCCTAGAAACAAGGATTAGCACAGTGAAAGAAACTGACACTCTCCCTACCTATAGTTTTCTGTCCCTAGAAAAAATGTTTTTTTAAAGATGGTTGATGATCAATGCTTTAGCACAGTATAGCACAAGGAGAATTTCCCTCACTGTCCTTCCCTGTCCCTAGAAACAAGGATTAGCACAGTGAAAGAAACTGACACTCTCCCTACTGTGAGGGGGTTAGCTCGGCAGCGGGTGTGTGTGACCCCCGGGATGGGCTCCCCACACAAAAACAGGCCCAGCAGACGGAGGTTGTGGTTTTCAAAATCAAAAAGGTGCCGTTTATTTTCTATTTACAGTGACAAAAACACAGCAAAGCAAAAGAAACAAACAAAATAAATCCTGGTCAACTTGACCTCTGACTAAACATACAGGTTTCCTAACTAACAACTGGGATCAGCCTAGTGCTGTCCTAGTCCCTGGTTTTAAATGTCCAAGCAAAATATAGCCACACAGGCTTTCTCTCACCGCACAGGGGTTCACTCTCCCTAGACAGTCCACACAGGTCTGCTTCCAGGCATGAGCTAACATCTAATGAATCTGGGAGTTTCTTATAGAGGCCTAAATGAACTGACAGGCTTCAGCTGGCCTCATCAACTCCCTGCCTGCACGACGCCCAGCCCTCTCCCTAGAGGTATGAGTCATCAATGAGCCCACTAGTCTCAGCTGGGCTTATACAACTCTCCACCTAGCTGTATAAATCGGCGTAAAGCCTGAATCTGGGCGAAATATATCTACCCCCCTGGATGCAACCAGGTGACTTTACCTTCCTGCTGTCACATACCCCCCCCTCTTGTTTTAACCTCGGGGTTGGAACACCAGCAATCAGGCATTCATGTACTCGAGACAAAGCATCCACATTCCCCATTTGAACGCCAGGGCGATGCTTTACTGTGAAGTTGAATTCCTGGAGGGCCAGGAACCACCTATTCACTCTTCTATTTGTTTCCTTGTTTTGAGCCATCCACTTTAACGGAGCGTGATCCGTAACCATGTCAAAGTGCCTACCTAGCAGGTAGTACCGAAGGGAATCTAGAGCCCACTTCACCGCTAAACACTCCTTTTCAACGGTGGCGTAATTTACCTCATGGGACTTCAACTTCCTGCTGAGGTAAATGACTGGGTGCTCTTCCCCGTTCCAGACCTGGGACAATACTGCTCCTAACCCCACATCTGACGCATCACTTTGTACGACAAAGTCTTTAGAGAAGTCGGGTGAGTACAACACTGGCTGGCTACATAAGGCTTGTTTCAAGAATTGGAATGCTGCCTCAGCCTCGGGGGTCCATTTAATCATGACCGACCCTTTCCCCTTCGTCAGGTTGGTTAGGGGCACAGCCTTAGAAGCAAAGTGGGGAATGAATCGCCGATAATACCCAGCGATTCCCAGAAAGGCTCGTACCTGCTTCTTGCTGTTGGGACGTGGCCAACTCTGGATGGCCTCGACTTTGTTGAGTTGGGGTTTTATTACTCCCCTCCCAATGGTGTACCCAAGATATTTGGCCTCCTCCTGCCCAATGGTACACTTCTTGGGGTTAGCCGTAAACCCTGCTTCCCGAACAGAGTCCAGGACTGCTTGCACTTTTGGCAGATGTGAGGCCCAATCTGTGCTATGGACAATTACGTCATCCAGGTAAGCCGCAGCATACTTCCGATGGGGCCTCAGCATCTGGTCCATTTTCCGCTGGAATGTGGCCGGCGCATTCTGTAACCCGAACGGCATTCTTTTATATTGGAACGCCCCGTCTGGGGTTACAAATGCGGTTTTCTCTTTGGCTGACTTGGCCAGGGGGATTTGCCAATACCCTTTTGTGAGGTCAAGAGTCGTCATGTATCGGGCTGTTCCCAGCCGGTCGATCAACTCATCTATACGTGGCATGGGGTAGGTGTCAAATTTTGTAACTTTGTTCAACTGACGAAAATCGTTACAAAATCGCCAGCTCCCATCCGGTTTAGGCACCAACACAATGGGACTAGACCAATCACTTTGGGACTCCTCTATCACCCCTAAGTTCAGCATTTTCTGTACTTCCTCCCGTATTGCCTCCCGTCGGGCCTCTGGGATCCGATAGGGTTTTAACTTCACCCTTTCACCGGGCGGGGTAATAATGTCATGCTCTACCCCAGATGTTTGTCCCGGCAGCTCAGAGAATACCTCCTTGTTGCGAAGCACAAACTCCTTAACCTCCTGTTGTTGGGGTTGTGACAAGGTGGCTGCGATTCCAACCTCAGGAATCACGCAACCAGTTTGAGCTGGTGACCAAGTGTCTGCGACTAGGGACTCTCTATCCCTCCAGGCTTTCAACAGATTAACGTGATAGATCTGTTCGGGCTTTCGCCTTCCTGGTTGTCTGACCTTGTAATTCACTTCGCTCACTTTTTCCATTATCTCGTAGGGGCCTTGCCATTTGGCAAGGAATTTACTTTCAACCGTAGGGACAAGTACCAATATCCTATCCCCCGGGGAAAAGGTACGGGTCTTGGCTCCACGGTTGTACACTCTCTGCTGTGCCAACTGCGCTTGGGCCAAATGTTCCTTCACGATGGGCATTACCTGTGCAATTCGATCTTGCATCAGGGCGACATGCTCAATCACACTCCTGTGGGGAGAACTCTCACTTTCCCAAGTTTCCTTGGCAATATCCAACAGCCCTCTTGGGTGTCTCCCATACAGTAACTCAAAGGGGGAGAATCCCGTAGAGGATTGGGGCACCTCCCTAATAGCAAACATCAAATAAGGAAGTAGACAGTCCCAATCCTTTCCATCCCTATCCACCACTTTCTTCAACATTTGTTTTAGGGTTTTGTTGAATCTTTCAACCAGCCCATCGGTTTGGGGGTGATACACAGATGTACGTAATTGCGTCACTTTGAACAATTTACACAGCTCCTTCATAACCCGGGACATAAAGGGTGTACCTTGGTCCGTAAGCAGTTCTTTACAAATACCCACCCGGCTAAAAACAAGAGATAGCTCTTTGGCTATGGTTTTGGCCGAGGTATTTCTGAGAGGGATCGCTTCTGGATAACGGGTGGCATAGTCCATTATAACCAATATGTACTGGTGCCCCCTAGCGGACTTGATTATAGGACCTACCAAATCCATTGCGATTCTCTCAAACGGGACCTCAATGATGGGTAGAGGGACCAGCGGGCTACGGAAGTGTGGCATCGGGGCCGACCTCTGACACACAGGGCAGGAGGAACAATAATTTTCTATGTCCTTCATCACCCCAGGCCAATAGAATCTCTGTAATACCCTCTCTCGGGTTTTCTCTGTCCCCAGATGACCTCCAAGAATGTGCCCATGGGCCAACTCCAACACCAACTTCCTGTAAGGTTTGGGCACCACAAGCTGCTCAACGGTTTCTTCTGCCCTTTTTGCCACCCGATACAGTAGGTCCTTCTCTACGCTGAAGTATGGGTAAGTGCAGGTATTATCTGGGTTCACTAACTCGCCATCTATTTTCACTACGTTTTCCCGTGCCTTTATTAGGGCGGGGTCTTTCAACTGTTCTGTGGCAAAGTTTTCCCTGTGAACCTCAAGATCAGAAAACTCCACAGACGGTAGGTTTTCGTCTGAGGAGGTGGGCTCCTCTCCAGTTTCTTGAGTCTCCCCTGCCAATACTGACAAGGGAAATTCGGGAGAGTCCTCACCACTCTCAGAGGAGTTCTGGCTATCATATTCCTGGTACATAGGGGCACCAGTGGGGGGCTCAGGATCATCCCACAGTTCCCAGAACTTCGGAAAATCCCTTCCCACAATGGCGTCATGCGGTAACTGAGACACTAAGCCCACTGGATGAGAAAGGGTACCTTTGGGGGTCTCGAAACACACTGTAGTCACTGGATACTCTCGGGTGTCCCCATGCACACAAATAACAGCTACCTTGCTATTCCCAGAGACCTCTGTTTTAACTAATTCAGCCTTTATCAGGGTCACAAGGCTACCTGAATCCAGCAATACCACAACATTTCTACCATTAATACACATTTTGCATAAATGTTTCTCAGTTCCTCGAATGGCAGTGCATGCGACTGTCGCACACAGCGACTGACGTCTGCCCGTCAGAAAGTCACACTGCATGGGTTCCTCCAAAACCGGGCAATTTGCTGCAATATGTCCCGCTTGCCGGCAGCGGTAGCAAATGATCCTTCTTGCCGCCTCTTGAGCCGCTGATTTCCCAGGCTGTTCTCGCCAAACTTGGGGTAGAGCTCCCACCCTCTCACTCTCTCCACCCTTACCCCTTGGAATCATCTTATCCGCCCCTGGGGATGGTCTGGTCTTAGGGTGGAAAGTCCGAGTGTCTCTGGAAGAGGCCGTCAGGTTCTCTGTAGCCAAGTATTTCTCCACACGATCCACAAGACCATCGGCCGTCTCTGGGTCTCCATGGCTTACCCACTTTTGGATGGCAGTAGGAAGAGCTCTCAAAAACCGATCCATTACAACACGTTCCACAATCTTTGGTGCGGACAAAGTCTCTGGCTGTAGCCACTTTCTGCTCAGGTGAATGAGATCATACATTTGAGACCTGGGGGGTTTTCCAAGCTGGAAAGTCCAGTTATGCACACGCTGAGCCCGGACAGCCAGGGTGACACCCAGCCTTGCCAATATTTCAGCTTTTAGCATCACATAGTCTTTTGCTTGGTCAGGCTCTAGGTCATAGTAAGCTTTCTGCGATTCACCCGTTAACAGAGGAGCCACCAGTCCAGCCCACTGCTCCTCAGGCCACTTTTCTCTTTCAGCAGTCCTTTCAAACGTGGTCAAAAATACCTCTGGATCATCCTCTCCAGTCATTTTTGTCAATAAACGACTCACCCCAAAGGACGCGGTATTAGTGGGACGGCTTTCCTCACTGGTCTGCGGACGTTGCTGCATTACTGCTTCCATTTGTTGTAGTCTCTGCTCTTGCTTCTGTAATAGGTCTATGAAGCGGGCCTCAGATCGTTGCTGGGCTTGTTGCTGAGCTTCCAGACTCTGTTGGTGAGCTTGCTGCTGGGCTGCAAGGCTCTGTTGATGAGCTTGCTGCTGGGCTGCGAAGTTCTGTTGTTGAGCTGCAAGGCTCTTTTGCAAACCTGCATTTGTCTGCTGTTGATTGGCATTTGCTAGAGCCAGCTGTTTCAGTATCTCCTCCATGCTGGCTTAAAAAAAAACTGCCACTGGTTCTCCACCAACTGTGAGGGGGTTAGCTCGGCAGCGGGTGTGTGTGACCCCCGGGATGGGCTCCCCACACAAAAACAGGCCCAGCAGACGGAGGTTGTGGTTTTCAAAATCAAAAAGGTGCCGTTTATTTTCTATTTACAGTGACAAAAACACAGCAAAGCAAAAGAAACAAACAAAATAAATCCTGGTCAACTTGACCTCTGACTAAACATACAGGTTTCCTAACTAACAACTGGGATCAGCCTAGTGCTGTCCTAGTCCCTGGTTTTAAATGTCCAAGCAAAATATAGCCACACAGGCTTTCTCTCACCGCACAGGGGTTCACTCTCCCTAGACAGTCCACACAGGTCTGCTTCCAGGCATGAGCTAACATCTAATGAATCTGGGAGTTTCTTATAGAGGCCTAAATGAACTGACAGGCTTCAGCTGGCCTCATCAACTCCCTGCCTGCACGACGCCCAGCCCTCTCCCTAGAGGTATGAGTCATCAATGAGCCCACTAGTCTCAGCTGGGCTTATACAACTCTCCACCTAGCTGTATAAATCGGCGTAAAGCCTGAATCTGGGCGAAATATATCTACCCCCCTGGATGCAACCAGGTGACTTTACCTTCCTGCTGTCACACTACCTATAGTTTTCTGTCCCTAGAAAAAATGTTTTTTTAAAGATGGTTGATGATCAATGCTTTAGCACAGTATAGCACAAGGAGAATTTCCCTCACTGTCCTTCCCTGTCCCTAGAAACAAGGATTAGCACAGTGAAAGAAACTGACACTCTCCCTACCTATAGTTTTCTGTCCCTAGAAAAAATGTTTTTTTAAAGATGGTTGATGATCAATGCTTTAGCACAGTATAGCACAAGGAGAATTTCCCTCACTGTCCTTCCCTGTCCCTAGAAACAAGGATTAGCACAGTGAAAGAAACTGACACTCTCCCTACCTATAGTTTTCTGTCCCTAGAAATTTTTTTTTTTAAAGATGGTTGATGATCAATGCTTTAGCACACTATAGCACAAGGAGAATTTCCCTCACTGTCCTTCCCTGTCCCTAGAAACAAGGATTAGCACAGTGAAAGAAACTGACACTCTCCCTACCTATAGTTTTCTGTCCCTAGAAAAAATGTTTTTTTAAAGATGGTTGATGATCAATGCTTTAGCACAGTATAGCACTAGGAGAATTTCCCTCACTGTCCTTCCCTGTCCCTAGAAACAAGGATTAGCACAGTGAAACACACTGACACTCTCCCTACCTATAGTTTTCTGTCCCTAGAAAAAATGTTTTTTTAAAGATGGTTGATGATCAATGCTTTAGCACAGTATAGCACAAGGAGAATTTCCCTCACTGTCCTTCCCTGTCCCTAGAAACAAGGATTAGCACAGTGAAAGAAACTGACACTCTCCCTACCTATAGTTTTCTGTCCCTAGAAAAAATGTTTTTTTAAAGATGGTTGATGATCAATGCTTTAGCACACTATAGCACAAGGAGAATTTCCCTCACTGTCCTTCCCTGTCCCTAGAAACAAGGATTAGCACAGTGAAAGAAACTGACACTCTCCCTACCTATAGTTTTCTGTCCCTAGAAAAAATGTTTTTTTAAAGATGGTTGATGATCAATGCTTTAGCACAGTATAGCACAAGGAGAATTTCCCTCACTGTCCTTCCCTGTCCCTAGAAACAAGGATTAGCACAGTGAAAGAAACTGACACTCTCCCTACCTATAGTTTTCTGTCCCTAGAAAAAATGTTTTTTTAAAGATGGTTGATGATCAATGCTTTAGCACACTATAGCACAAGGAGAATTTCCCTCACTGTCCTTCCCTGTCCCTAGAAACAAGGATTAGCACAGTAAAACACACTGACACTCTCCCTACCTATAGTTTTCTGTCCCTAGAAAAAATGTTTTTTTAAAGATGGTTGATGATCAATGCTTTAGCACACTATAGCACAAGGATAATTTCCCTCACTGTCCTTCCCTGTCCCTAGAAACAAGGATTAGCACAGTAAAACACACTGACACTCTCCCTACCTATAGTTTTCTGTCCCTAGAAAAAATGTTTTTTTAAAGATGGTTGATGATCAATGCTTTAGCACAGTATAGCACAAGGAGAATTTCCCTCACTGTCCTTCCCTGTCCCTAGAAACAAGGATTAGCACAGTGAAAGAAACTGACACTCTCCCTACCTATAGTTTTCTGTCCCTAGAAAAAATGTTTTTTTAAAGATGGTTGATGATCAATGCTTTAGCACACTATAGCACAAGGAGAATTTCCCTCACTGTCCTTCCCTGTCCCTAGAAACAAGGATTAGCACAGTAAAACACACTGACACTCTCCCTACCTATAGTTTTCTGTCCCTAGAAAAAATGTTTTTTTAAAGATGGTTGATGATCAATGCTTTAGCACACTATAGCACAAGGAGAATTTCCCTCACTGTCCTTCCCTGTCCCTAGAAACAAGGATTAGCACAGTAAAACACACTGACACTCTCCCTACCTATAGTTTTCTGTCCCTAGAAAAAATGTTTTTTTAAAGATGGTTGATGATCAATGCTTTAGCACAGTATAGCACAAGGAGAATTTCCCTCACTGTCCTTCCCTGTCCCTAGAAACAAGGATTAGCACAGTGAAAGAAACTGACACTCTCCCTACCTATAGTTTTCTGTCCCTAGAAAAAATGTTTTTTTAAAGATGGTTGATGATCAATGCTTTAGCACAGTATAGCACAAGGAGAATTTCCCTCACTGTCCTTCCCTGTCCCTAGAAACAAGGATTAGCACAGTGAAAGAAACTGACACTCTCCCTACCTATAGTTTTCTGTCCCTAGAAAAAATGTTTTTTTAAAGATGGTTGATGATCAATGCTTTAGCACAGTATAGCACAAGGAGAATTTCCCTCACTGTCCTTCCCTGTCCCTAGAAACAAGGATTAGCACAGTGAAAGAAACTGACACTCTCCCTACCTATAGTTTTCTGTCCCTAGAAAAAATGTTTTTTTAAAGATGGTTGATGATCAATTCTTTAGCACAGTATAGCACAAGGAGAATTTCCCTCACTGTCCTTCCCTGTCCCTAGAAACAAGGATTAGCACAGTGAAAGAAACTGACACTCTCCCTACCTATAGTTTTCTGTCCCTAGAAAAAATGTTTTTTTAAAGATGGTTGATGATCAATGCTTTAGCACACTATAGCACAAGGAGAATTTCCCTCACTGTCCTTCCCTGTCCCTAGAAACAAGGATTAGCACAGTGAAAGAAACTGACAATCTCCCTACCTATAGTTTTCTGTCCCTAGAAAAAATGTTTTTTTAAAGATGGTTGATGATCAATGCTTTAGCACAGTATAGCACAAGGAGAATTTCCCTCACTGTCCTTCCCTGTCCCTAGAAACAAGGATTAGCACAGTAAAACACACTGACACTCTCCCTACCTATAGTTTTCTGTCCCTAGAAAAAATGTTTTTTTAAAGATGGTTGATGATCAATGCTTTAGCACAGTATAGCACAAGGAGAATTTCCCTCACTGTCCTTCCCTGTCCCTAGAAACAAGGATTAGCACAGTGAAAGAAACTGACACTCTCCCTACCTATAGTTTTCTGTCCCTAGAAAAAATGTTTTTTTAAAGATGGTTGATGATCAATGCTTTAGCACACTATAGCACAAGGAGAATTTCCCTCACTGTCCTTCCCTGTCCCTAGAAACAAGGATTAGCACAGTAAAACACACTGACACTCTCCCTACCTATAGTTTCCTGTCCCTAGAAAAAATGTTTTTTTAAAGATGGTTGATGATCAATGCTTTAGCACACTATAGCACAAGGAGAATTTCCCTCACTGTCCTTCCCTGTCCCTAGAAACAAGGATTAGCACAGTAAAACACACTGACACTCTCCCTACCTATAGTTTTCTGTCCCTAGAAAAAATGTTTTTTTAAAGATGGTTGATGATCAATGCTTTAGCACACTATAGCACAAGGAGAATTTCCCTCACTGTCCTTCCCTGTCCCTAGAAACAAGGATTAGCACAGTAAAACACACTGACACTCTCCCTACCTATAGTTTTCTGTCCCTAGAAAAAATGTTTTTTTAAAGATGGTTGATGATCAATGCTTTAGCACACTATAGCACAAGGAGAATTTCCCTCACTGTCCTTCCCTGTCCCTAGAAACAAGGATTAGCACAGTAAAACACACTGACACTCTCCCTACCTATAGTTTTCTGTCCCTAGAAAAAATGATTTTTTAAAGATGGTTGATTATCAATGCTTTAGCACAGTATAGCACAAGGAGAATTTCCCTCACTGTCCTTCCCTGTCCCTAGAAACAAGGATTAGCACAGTAAAACACACTGACACTCTCCCTACCTATCCTTCTCTTTCCCTAAACTAAAGGAATCCAGGTTAAGCAAGAAAAAAAATGTCACTGTCCCTGCCTATGCTTCTCTTTCCCTGCTCCGGAACACACTACACTAGGCCGCTGTGCTGGCGGCCTTTTATAGTGTGGGGCGTGTACTAAACACCCTCAGCAATAATTGGCCACAGGCATCCGGCCCATAATTCTCTGTGGCATCGCAGTGCATTGCTGGCTGATGATTTGCCAAGCATGCACTATGACCCGATTGCTTGACCAATCACAGCGCCGTCTGTACAGAGAGCCGTAATTGGCCAAAGCCGGGGTGGCTTTGGCCAATCATGGCTCAGAGGAGTAGGTACACGCCCCACACTATATAAGGCCGCCTGGAAGTCGGCCTTGTGTTGTGTGTTGGCGTTTGTGAAAGAGAGAGTTACAGAGAGAGAGACAGTGTCATTTATATTGAGTTAGATAGAGCAGGCAGGCGAGTCAGTTAGCTGCTGTTACAGTGTGTAGAGGATATATATGCATCCTAGGTGTTGTATATATATTTATACACTGTATTGAGTTTAGCTAGATCTATTCCTGTTAGTCTCTATACTGTGACAGTCAGGCAGGTGATTGTGCTAGCTGCAGACAGTCAGTGTTTCACTTAGTGTACTACTGTGTGCTTTGCATAGCATTCACCTAAAGCTCAACTGGATACAGTTATTCTCTATACTGTGACAGGCAGGCCGGTGATTGTGCTAGCTGCAGACAGTCAGTGTTTCACTTAGTGTACTACTGTGTGCTTTGCTTAGCGTTCACCTAAAGCTCACCTGAATACAGTTAGTGACTATTATAGTGGTGTTCTCATAATAAAACCACTAGCAGAGAGCTGCAAGTATTTTCAGTGTACTGTGTCCTCTGCACATGACTAGGGCAGCAAGATAACTTACTGCACCTAACCACCCATGTACAACACCCATATTACTTATAAGTGACAACACTGACACCTGCTGGATTAAAATGGCCTATTCGGCCTATTTATTTTCAAATAACCAAAATAAAAAAAACATATATCAAATATATATATATAAATATACACATTAACCATATTATAATAATTTAACATTTTATTATTATTAACACTTTTAACACTTTAAGGGTCTGTGGTACCTTTAGTTAGCATCTGGTCCCCAGCCGCTAGACTCGCCTCGAGGACCACTAACTGACCACAGACCCACCAACTTCTCACCAGTGGTCCAGACTAACACCAGACCAACCCGGGAGGACTCCATACCAAAGATGGGTCCCACTGTTTTTCATACCTCCCATTTTTCACAAAATTCAGGGACCCAACCGCCACCGCGGCGCAAGTGTGACACCTCACACTTGTGCCCGCAGCCAAACAAGAAAAGCCCTACGGATTCCCTCCTGCAACCCCAGGGCCCAAAGATCAATCCCCACAGCGTTGAGATGAACCCCATCCCCTCTCAGGTATCTCCACGTATCCAGCTCCAGTTCTAGGTGACGAACCACTACCCCACCGTGATGCACAATGAACTTGCCCATCTCCCGGTTAACCTTAATGCGAGCCTTATCCAACCTTTCAACGGACCGGGCTTCCCTCCATGACGTGCAGCCACAATATCTGACCACACAACAATCAGCTCAGGGAAGGAAGCCCTCAACCGCAGGAAATCCCACTGGATGTCCTTGATCACTTGACGCATGGGGCGGACGGCCAGGTCATTGCCCCCAACGTGAAGGACAAGCACGTCCGGAACACGATCCAATCTAGCAAATTGATGGACAGAGGGAACAACTTTTTCCCACATCATACCAGGCACACCTATCCACCTGACATGGCCCTCCTCCCTTCAGGCCGAACATCCGCCCTCTTTGCCCCCCAGAAAACAAACGAGTCTCCCAGTATCCATATGAGACATCTCGGGGAACCTGCAATGACATAACAAAACACGTGCAAAGAGAGAGCAAATAAGGAAAGAAAAAACTACACACCCCCAAAACACAGTTTACAAAACGCATCCCCTCGGAAAACAAATTCACAACAAATATGGACGAACATACAAGCAATACCTCGTAGATTCCCATCTGACAATCCTCTTAATTGAGTTTGCAGGTAAACCCCACCGAGCTGCCTCTGTAGCAGCCCCAATCCTAAACGAATGCGCCGCATACTCACCTGGGGCCAAACCCCCTTCCTTCAAGCACTTCCGAAACACAGCCGTAAACTGGAAACGAGATAAGCAAGTCCCATCAAGATGGACAAATAACGCCCCCTCCCCCCTTGGGCGCAGTGAAAGAAAATGCTGCAACGTTGTCACCGGGCACATATGAAGACAATGTCCCCGAAACAATTCCAACCGCACCCCTTTTCCTAACTGATCAGTCTTTGAGCGCCGCACTAAAATCCTCACTGACCCACCCGTGACTTGAACATCCTCTAGACGCAAACCGCCCCCCACCTTCTTGGATGGCGAAACCAACTCCCCATTTCTAAATGCCCCAAAGAAAGCCAATACGAAAGCAGCCCTGAAGTGGACCTGTTCATACTGAGCTCCACACACACGTTCCAGGCTCAACAGAACCTTAAATGACACCGGGCGCCTAGAATCTCTCGTAGCACTACCAGCCCTATATCCCCGTAACGCTCGGCGGACCACAAAAGACTCTTGCCCGCCAATTGAAATAAAAATGCTAGAGCAGCCATCTCTTTTCCTATCGCAGAGCCCGAGACCCCGTTCACATAATTGCTACATACAAAGCACAATACCAACCCTTGTAATTCTTCCGGATCCTCAGACCCGCCTACCTCCTCCAACAGAGAAAACCATTCCCACCACACCTTGGAATACCCCTTCCATGTTCCAGCGCTGAGCAACTGCCTGATCAATCCTGCGGCGACTCCAGAGCAATGTTTCATAAGCTCGGCGGGCAGGGTTCCCCCTTCAATTCTGCCTCCGGTGCCAGCCTGCGAAACTCGTTCCACTGGAAACGAGACAAAGCATCCGCCAACTTGTTATCGACCCCTGGAATGTGTACCGCATAGATATAAGCATTTATACACAGACAGCGCAGAACCAAGTATCTCAACAAACGAATCACTGGGGGGGAAGACGCCTATATTAAGTTAATAGCCATCACCACCCCCATGTTATCACAGTTAAATCAAACCTTCTTGTTCCTGAGGGTCTCCCCCCATAGCTCCACAGCCAACACAATCGGAAACAATTCCAGCAGCATTAAATTACTAAGGAATCCCTCCCGTGTCCACACTTCCGGCCAAGGACCAGCGCTCCACCGGCCTTGACAGAAAGCCCCATACCCCAGTGACCCAGCAGCATCCGTGAATAGCACCAAGTCAGCGTTGCTGACCGATCCCGACTGCCACACTGATCGCCCATTGAAGGATTCCAAAAACAAATCCCAGATCCTCAAATCCGCCTGCAGCTCCCTGGTTAGCCGAACAAAATGATTAGGCACCCTCACTCCCGCCGTGGCCGCTGCCAGTCGCCTGCAGAAAATACGGCCCATGGGAATTATCCTGCAAGCAAAATTAAGCTTCCCCAACAACGACTGCAGCTCCCTCAAACGGATCTTGCACCGCCCACTCGCCTTACTCACCTCACTCTGCAACGCCACCAACTTGTCCACTGGCAACCTACATTCCATAGCCATGGAATCGATCGTTATCCCAGGGAAAACCAACTCCGTGGCCGGGCCCTCAGTTTTTTCCGCCGCCAAGGGAATCCCGAATCGCTCTGCCATGTACTGCACTGTCCCCAGCAACACCCCACAACAGCGGGACTCAGGGGGACCAATGCACAAAAAGTCGTCCAAATAATGGATGACCCAGTTCACCCCCGCAACCTCCCGAACCCCCCACTTGAAAAAGGAACTGAAAGCCTCGAACAGGGCGCAAGAAATCGAGCAGCCCATAGGCAGGCAACGATCCACGAAGTAAGATCCCTGCCAACAACAGCCCAACAAGTGAAGACTTTCGGGAAGGACCGGCAGCAGCCTGAAAGCCGATTCCATGTCAGTCTTAGCCAAAAGAGCCCCCCTACCATACTTCCTAACCCATGATACAGCGGCATCAAACGATGTATAGGTAACTGCACAAATTTGCAGGTCAATACAATCGTTCACCGAGCCACCCTTGGGGTAAGACAGATGATGAATCATCCTGAACTGCCCTGACTCCTTTTTTGGCACCACCCCCAACGGGGACACTATCAACCCCCCCAACGGCGGTGCCCTAAACGGGCCGGCCATCCCGCCCAGCGACACTTATTTTTCCAGCTTAGCCGACACCAGCTCCTGATAGAGCAGTGCCGACCATAAATTACCCGATACCGGAGGCACCTCCTGCACCGTGCTTGGAATCCAAAAAACCCTCCGGAACCCCTCTTCCAGCAGGCCTATCCGGATATTTACCTAGAAAAGGCAGCAGCCTTTCCAGCTTCACCGGTGTCATCCCTTTTTCCAGCGGCATCTCCCGTCCGCCCTCTCCCGTGCTTAAAACAGCGTGTGAGGGCGTGGGAACCCCCGCACCCCGAGCATTCGTGCTTGAAGCGTCAGGAAGTGCCGAACCGACACGTACCCTCATTGAATTGCCAGCAAACCCCTTTCTTTTTAAGGGCCGGCGATCCTGAGGAGGAAGCTCCGCCGGCCCCCCCTGGAAAAAACTGGCCAGAAGCCCTGGACGAAGTCATCAACTTCATCCACAGACTAATGTCTTTGTGGTCGCACCGAATGGAGGGTCGAATGGCCTTCCTCTGACGAAACTGCTCATCATACCGAAGCCACGCCAGACCCCCATACACCCTATGAGCCTCACTAATCGCCTCCAGGTAACAAAACATGGCCGAACAGTTTTCGGGGGCTTTTTCCCCAATCACACTGGCAAATATCGCAAACGCTTGCAACCAATTTGCAAACGTCCGCGGTATGAGCCTGTACCTTCTCCTCTCCTCTTCTTCCTTTTTACTCTCATCCGGCTTAACCCGGTCCAAATTAAATTTTTCTAACGGAAGCAGGGAAAAGATTTCGAAGAATTCGTCCTTCCAAATCTTTTCCCTCACCTCCTTTTTCAGGTGAGCCCCCAACGGGCCCTCAAAACACACGTAAATTTCACATCGCGCCGCATCAGCCAAACGTACCTTCTCCCCATCCTTTTCTTTTTCTTTTTCCGGCTGCGACACCAGCGAGGCAGCTCCTGCGCCGTCCGCTTCCGTCTGTGTTCCTGCGACGCCCTTAGCCACCACCCCCTGAGGCCGGTTCGCTTGCACCGGGGAACTTACAACCACTACCGGGGGAGGGACCCAAGGGCTCACCGGGGGCAACCCCCCCCCCCCCCTGGGAAGCACCATTCTCCAACCTACTCAGCAGGGCCCTCAAAGAGTCCTACAACTCCCTATCTCCGGCACCCTTCAATGGATCACCCCCACTACCCGACACATCAGATACCACAGGCCTAGACACATTAGAAGCAGGAAGAGAAAAAAGAGCAGACTTACCAGACTGCGATAGGCGAGAAGGCCCTCCAGCCGGCGTTCCATACACTCTCGCGGACTCCCGGACATCTTCAGTCAGTCGCTGGCCGACACTGCCGCCTGCCTGCTTGGCTGCCGTTGCACATCCTCTGCACTTCCGCGACCGCTGGGCACCGCCGACAAACTGAGAGGTGCTGGGCTGACATTCCCACGAGAACTCCGTCCACCATCGCTGCTGACGTCACTCACCAGTTCTTCTGACTGCGCCGCAGCCACGGCCAGTGCACTGGTATCTTCCTGGCCTACCCTCCCAGGCCCCATCTGAGGCCTGGAGGCGGGGCCTCCCGACTGCCGAGACCCACCACATGCCGCTCCTGCTCTGCGATCCGAGCCACCGGCCTTGGCTGTAGAAGGCCCAGCGGCAACATCCAGCACATCCACCACACCACGGTCAACCCTCCCAGGTCCCGACCGCGACCTGGAGGCGGGGCCTCCCGACTGTTGAAAGTCCCAGCCTGCCGCTCCGTCTCCCAGCAGCGAGCCACCGGCCCCATGAGAAGCCAGGCCGGCGCCCGATGGAACAGTCCTGCTCTGCTGTGCAGCCCCCCGATGTACTTCCGCCCGCACCACTACAGAGGACCCAGGCCTAGACACGCGGTTAGTACCCATTCCTCCCAGGCCCCCCCCCCCAGCCGGAGCAGAGGTCTGCTTAGCCGGGGGACCCAACTGATCTCTACCCGGACTTCCTAGCCGGCGCTAACGCCCTAGGAGTGCTCTCGGGACTGTACCGCTCCGGAGGCCTGGACCTTCGAGCACGCGTGGGTGCAGGCCGCGGCATGGCAGGGCCCTGCCTCACCCCCTGCAAGGAATCAGTGATCTAGCTCTGCAGCCAATCAGTACCATGGAGCTCAGCCGCCGCTCTAAGCTGCCCAAATAACTGTCCTAAATCACTCATGTCCCTGACTATGCTAACTAATGGGGAAAAGAACAACCAGGCCCAGCTACACTACTTCTCACCTCGCTTTCTTCACCGACTGCTTGCCCCCACCCCCTCCTCTCTCTGTACTCACTCTGCTACTCCTCCCATAACTTCTCCTTCCTCCAATCCCTTATCACCAAACTTTTCCCGGGGACACCTCCCTACTTCTTAACCTCTTCCTCTCCTGTCTGTTCCTTCCACCCTGTCATGTCTGTCCTCCACCTGCATTTCATTTCGGCTACGTACATGTCTGTTTTCACCTAAAACTAACTGAACACAATTGCTGCTTTTCCCATACTAACACCACAGCAGGCCATTAGTATGTCTGGAAGGCAAACAATGAGAGGCAGACAATCACGAGGCAATAAAAGAGGGCAAGCAGGCTCTGTTTCTAGAGGCAACAGTGCTGCTGGTCGTGGACAAGGTGCATCCTCTTCAGCAAGTGACCGTTGGACACGCTTGAGTGGATGACCAAGCCGTCCTCCTCCTCCTCCTCATCCTCTCTCACCCAGGCTCAGGGTACTTTGTCTGGCAAAGCAGCTGCCAAAACAGCCTCTCCCCTCGGCTCAATGGCATCAGTCACTCATTCCCTAGCCCCACCATGTCCTCCTGAGGAGTCCCCCGAACTGTTTTAGCACAATGTTGAGTACATGCTCCAGGAGGATGCCCAGGGTTTTGAAGGCTCCGATGATGGAACCCAGCTGGAGGAAGGCAGTAACGTGAGCCCAGAGAGAGGGGGTGCCCAACAAGGTCAGCTATCTGGCAGTCATGTTCCCCCAGCTGCAGCATACTGCCAGATTGGCTCCAGTGATGAGGAGGGAGGGAATGATGAGGTCACTGACTCCACGTGGGTGCCTGATAGGAGAGAGGAGGAGGAGGAGGAGGCACATCTCCAACGAGGCAGGATGCCCTCCAGGGGCCAGCTTAAGGGCAGCACACCGACTGCATCACACCGCAGAGCTCCGCATGTGCAGGGTGCTGCTGTCTCTGTGCGTTATTCCAAAAGTTCTTTGGTGTGGGCCTTTTTTCAGACGTGTGCAGCAGATCGCATTGTTGCCATTTGCAACATATGTCTAAAGCGTATCTCGCGTGGCCAAAACATCAGCCGCTAGAGAACCACATGCTTGACCAGACATATGTCGACCTGCCATGCAGTCCGTTGGCAAGCACACCTAAAAGACCCACACCAAAGAACAAGGCTGACCTCTTCTTGCTCCTCATCAGCTGGGATCTCCAACCCCACTATACCTTCAGTCCTCTCTGAAACCTGCACTGAGAGGAATAAAGGTGTAGAATTAGGTGTGTCACAGCCAAGTACTTGCGGGCAATCTGCTATCGGTACACCGACGTCCGTTTGTACCAGGCAAATTTCCCTGCCCCAGCTGCTGCACCGCCGAAAGAAGTTCGCTCCCAGCCATCCACATGCTCAGCGGTTGAATGCTAGCTTGGCTAAATTGCTAGCACTTCAACTGCTGCCTTTTCAGTTGGTAGACTCTGCCCCCTTCCGTGAGTTTGTGGAATGTGCGGTTCCTCAGTGGCAGGTTCCCAAACGCCACTTTTTCTCACGGAAGGCGATTCTGGCTATCTACCAGCATGTGGAAGGCAATGTCTTGGCCTCCCTGGACAGAGCGGTCAGCGGTAAGATGCATATTACTGTTGACTCATGGTCCAGCTGGCATGGACAGGGACGTTACCTATCTTTCACGGCACATTGGGTGTTCTGCCACCACGCCTCCAAAATGTTACTACTGGTGATTCTGACACACCTCTCTCCTCCACCCCCTCCTCTTCTTCTTCCTCCATGGCCTCTTCCTGTGCTGATTTGTAGCCAGCGCTTCTGCTGGGGGGATGAACATTGCGGTAGTGTCCAATTGCTGGGAGGGAGAATAGCTTCCTCCACTCCCGGTGGGGATATCTGCTGTTGGGGAAACAGCTCACGAAGATCATCTCTCGGACTCTCCGGATCCAACAGTTTTTCTGATGTTGGGCAGAGGCCAGTGGCACTCTGCCCTGTAGCCAGCGCTTCTGCTGGGGCACCGGATGCGATACTCTGGCCTTGCTGCTGATCACCATTTACCAGCCTTCCAGCACCCATCTCAACTCCCCCTTCTGAGACCTTTATGCTATTAGCTTGTCTCGCTGCCTGGGGAACCTCCGGTGCATTCCGGCATTCTAGCACTCACAGTGCCCTCTGTATCATCGCCGCTTCTTCCATTGCGGTTAGGACGGGAAAACGTAGGGGCACCCCTGGCCCCATTTGCTCCGCATTTCGTTACTGTCCGCTATTTCTCCTGGAAAGTCCCAGGCAACGGGAGCCATGCCAGGCTGCTGATCACCGTCAAACAGCTGCTTGTAGGCAATCTCGAGCTTCTATTCCTGCTCAACCAGGAACTCCAATTCCTCCAGTTCACACGCTTCTTCAGGGAGGTCCAGCACCTCATCTCGGAAGTCCAGGATGTCTTCCAGCCGCCACTCCATGTCGCTCCCAAAGTCTGGGTCTCTGTACATTTTTTGATGGAGCAGCCCCACGCCGCCGTAGCCAAAGCCTTCTATCAGGCTGCCATCTGCTGTACCTGGCCAGGGCCGCCATCAGGAATTTTGGGGCCCCTTACATAGCTTCAGGCATGGGCCCCCTGGAGCAGAGGAGAACCGGGGGGGGGGGGTGCTGCCGCCACGAATTGAGAATCGGGGGGGCTTTGGGTGCTGACGAATAAAAAAAAAAGAGGGGGGGTTGCCATCCAGGGGCCTCTGGGGACCTCTGGGCCCCTTACAAAAAAATAATAAATAAATAAAAAATTTAAAAAATGTAATAAATAATAATAATAAAAATATATATATAAAATAAAGGGGGGTTGCCATCCGGGGCCCTGAGGACCTCCGGGCCCCTGGGGACCTCTGGGCCCCTTAAAAAAAAAGAAGAAGAAAAAAAAAAGGGGGCATCCGGGCCCCTGGGGACCTCCGGGCCCCTTACAGATGTACTGCCTGTACCCCCCTGATGGCGGCCGTGTACCTGGCCACAGTTGAGCCGTGAACCACCGGAGGGCTCTATAACTGGTGTCTATTCTAATCTCCTCCTGGACCGATCTTCCGAGCTCCGTCTTCCACTCATCTCGCAGTCGTTCCCTCAGGAACACCTGTCACGCACGGTACTGCGGCCAGTACATCTCTGTGGAGGAGGGAAGGATCTTCCCCTGATGGTGCCGCTCATGGCTTAGCGTCTCATGCCAGAGTTGCCGGCGGATCACATCCCCCCAGCCGAGCATGGTGTGCTCCATCGCTGGTCCCCGATGTTGCTTCCGCATGCCTTGCAGCCTCCTCCCGAACTCCGCTCTCATGCTGGCCGGTCCCCGTATCGCTCCTCGGCAGCTGCCCGGATCTTGAATCCTGGTGGTGGTTTGGATGTCCCGGACTGAAGGAGACATCCCACTGCTGCCACCACTGTGACAGATCTCGGATACCCCAGGTGGGCACATCCGCCAGACCTGTGTCTCCTGTCCTCCAAACGCACCCACAGCCTGCAGATTCGCCATAACCAGCCCTTAACCCCTCAATCACGAGACAATCCACACAGGTGTTGAGGGTTAAACATGCAGAGCATCAACTGTTTATTAAATACAAAACATACACTTTTACACACAGTTAGGGACACTCCCCTTAGCCTTGTCATAGAGGGGGGTAGGGGACAAGTAAGAACCAATGGGAACTGAACACTTGTACATTGAAACAGAGACTACAGTTAAACATATAGGGATTATAGTAAGCAGTCAGCCCCTCAATACACATCCCCTGCGGAGAGATGTCTCCAGTCCAGACCATTGTCTACATGCCCTGAACCAACACAATTAAACACAGCAACAAGAGGGGGGGGATGGGGGAGAAGGGATGTATCATTACATTACATTATCTCAATGCCAGCTTGTCCCCAAGTCTCTCAGTCTCTTCTGGGCAATAATCTCTGGGTTAGAGGCCAGCCCACAGTCCCTTCCAAAACACACAGTGACAGTGGGTTCTGTCACAACCGGTATCTAGATCAGGATCTGGAATGAAAGAAAATACATTACATAAAAAAATGGAAGAAAATTACATTACATTATCTCAATGCCAGCTTGTCCCCAAGTCTCTCAGTCTCTTCTGGGCCATAATCTCTGGGTTAGAGGCCAGCCCACAGTCCCTTCCAAAACACACAGTGACAGTGGGTTCTGTCACAACCGGTATCTAGATCAGGATCTGGAATGGAAGAAAATACTTGTGCATGGATATTAGTTAATTGTTTTGCAAGAGCGGTTACATAATCTATCAAAGTATCAGACTGCTATTGCAACTGTTGTGGGTAATAACAACCTAATCTAGGGGCTGTTTCAAACAAGATTTCAAAAGGGGATAAAGAATGCTTCCCCCTTGGGGAGTACCGTACGCTGAATAAGGCTATTGTCAGGCTTTCTGGCCAGGACATACCTGTGTCCCTGGCCATTTTTAGCATTCGGGTTTTAAGTGTCTGGTTCATTCTTTCCACTTTCCCACTACTCTGAGGGTGATAAGGTGTGTGAAACGCCAATGTGGTACCTAGGGCCAACCATATTTATTTTGTGACTGTAGCACTGAACGCAGGGCCTTGATCACTCTCCATCACCTTGGGTACCCCATATCTGCAAACCACCTCTAAAAGCAATTTCTTAGCCGTGGTTTTCGCTGTCTGATTTGCGACTGGATAAGCCTTGGGCCAACCTGAGAACATGTCTACCACCACCAGGGCATACTCAAATCTACCACTCTTTGGCATTTGTATGTGATCAATCTGTATCCTCTGAAAGGGGTAGAGCGGTCTAGCTGAGTGTTTCGGGGGTGGTTTCTCTAGCCTTCCGTGGGTTGCATGCTAGGCAAGTGTGGCAGGCAGGACTTGCTGTATTGATTAGTTAAAGTAGTTATTCCTGGAGCTAAATAATGTTTGTTTATAAGTGAGTTCCTCAAAGTCTTTGAGAGACGGGTTGCTCCATGGGTCCATTGTACCACAGCTGGGTACAAACCTCTGGGGAGACATGGGCGGGTTCCTACAGTTTAAAGATCATCCACCTGTACTGCTCCCATCTTGTTCCATGTTGCTTTCTCTTGGACTGCAGCGTCTGTTTGAGTTTTTTGTAGTAGAGCTTTGTTTACCGCTTCTGGCTGCGGATGATATATTCCCACAAATTCTGTGGTTTCAGCCCCTAAGGGGGGCATGGCTGCTTGTTTTGCTCTTTCATCGGCCAGGTGGTTTCCTCTGGCTTCTGGTGTGGTTATATTCCCATGGGCTTTAATTTTAAGTATTGCTACTTGTTCTGGGAGTTCAAGTTCTGTCAGGAGCGCATCTATGGCCTTGCCATGCTTCACTGGGGTACTGGCTGTAGTCAAGAAGCCTCTTGTCTTCCATATTAGTCCAAAGTCATGGGCCACACCCAGTGCTTACCGGGAATCGGTGTAGATATTGCTGTTCGTCCTTCTGCAAGCTGGCAGGCTACTGTAAGGGCATGGAGCCCCGCTTCTTGAGCAGACATGGATGCTGGCAGCGAGGCGACTTGCATAACTGTAGTCATAACTGTAATGCTTGGGTTGTACCTGATTCAGGATGGCAGAGATATCGTGAGGGGCTAGCAGCATAAGGGGATGGCCCAGGACAATATATGAAGTTTTGTCCAGCAGGGCCTGGGCAGCAAAAACTGCTCGGAGACATGATGGGCCTCCTCTGGCAACTGGGTCCAGATGGGCTGAATAGTAGCCGCATATCCTGTGTGGAAATTGCCAGATGAATCTGTGAATCTGGAGCCATCAACATACAAGGTGAGTTGAGGCATTAGGATCGGGGCATCCAGCACAGAGGGTAGATTGGTGGTTTCCGCCTTCATGAGTTCAAAGCAATCATGTTCATCTTCATCTAGGGTAGGAGCAGGTAGGTCTGCGTCTTCTTCCTGTTCGTCCAGAGACATGTCATGATACCCCCCTTGGACAAGAGGAAGGAGAGTAGCAGGGTTGAGTTGTTGGCATCGAAGTAGTGTCACATTGTCAGGCATGAGTAAATTGCATTGCAACCGCAGGTGGCAGGCAGAGAATAAATGCTTGTGTTGCACCTGATTCAGAATGGCGGAGATATCATGAGGGGCTAGCAGCATAAGGGGATGGCCCAGGACAATATCTGAAGTTTTGTCCAGCAGGGCCTGGGCAGCAAAAACTGCTCGGAGACATGATGTGCCTCCTCTGGCAACTGGGTCCAGATGGGCTGAATAGTAACCGATGGGGCGGTTACGGAGTCCACAACTTTGTGTCAACACCCCTGAGGACGTGGCCCTGTGTCTCAGATATGAACAGGTGAAAGGGCTTTTCATAATCAGGGAGACCAAGTGCAGGAGCAGTGCTGATTGCCTTTTTTAAAAGGTGAAAGTTAGTGAGCGCTTCTTCGTACAGTGCAAAGGGGTCACATTGCAGGTTGTCATACAGGGGTTGCATGAGAAGGGAAGCCGCAGGTATCCAGGCTCTGCATTAAGAGGTCAGTCCCAAAAATGCATGTAGGGCTTTAGCATTACCGGGTGGCGGAATGGCCTGTGTAACGGCACCCCAAATATGAAAGGGGTTTAACGCCGTTTAAAGATATTCCCGCTCCTGGACACAAATTCACTGTCGATCCTCCACAGCCAGACGACCACTTCCCATAGGAATTAATCCTTCTGAAAGAACGAAACGCACTCTGTATCTTTCTCTGGATAGACTGACTTTATTAAAGAAAACATTGTAACTTTTATACACATCCAATACTGCATTAATCTAAAATGAACAATGGTCCAGCTCCACCCACAACATAACAAGACCCAATACACATTATTTTGACACCTCCTAGAAGATAACAGGTTAGCTTTTGTCTCCCAATACCCATCTGACCAGACCCAATTTACATGAGTCAATTAGCTACAGCTGCTGTCTCAGACCCATGACCTCTAGACTAGCCTTACTGTCTCCCATCTATCAAAAGACTTCACACAATATTTGCATACAAACTTTCAATACACATCTTACAATGAAAGGATCTGTAGCCACTCTGTCTGCTACAACACCTATAATTACAAGCTTAACTCCCATTATCAAAAGACTTTACACAATAGAAACATAACGAGCTCCCCTATATACAGCTCTTAAATTAACCTGTTGAGTTCAGAATAAAACAACCAGTACATATTGTGGACTAATATTACTATTTCAATTTCAAGCAATCCAAGCCATATTTTTAATGTCCATGGTTTCCTGGCTCACCCTGTGTCCAAAGTGACCCCCCTGTCACACATCTCCCCTTTCGGCAGGAGACTAACACAGGAGGTGACCCCAGACGGGTTGACTCCGAAGTTAGTCCATATTTCCATTCGTCTAATGCCTGGACAACCCATCAACATTGCACTAGGAGGCCGGGACAAATAATGGAATTCAGTCCTGGAACAGTCACTTGCTTTGCTCTCTCAATGGCTCCCAAAACTTGTTGCTGGTGCTCTTGGGAAAGGTAAGGCAAAACCTGGGCGCAAATCCCATTTAACCTTTTGACAATTTCAGCCTGTTTGTGCATTTCAATGTTCAAGCCATGGGACATCTCATAATACATGACGTAGTGTCGTTGCATCTCTGATTTCTCACTGGCCAACTTGTCATATTCCAATTTTAGACTGTGATATTGTGCCTGATCTAAGGTACATGTCGGGAAGATAATCTTACCCCGTTCTCAGCCGCAATCAGGCCGGTTCCAGCAGCACTGGTCTGGGCACAGGTAGTCACTGGGTTGGCTTCAGCGGGGCCCATCGGGGCGTAAGCAGAAACAAGGGGGGCCAAATCATTCCCCAGTAGTACATCCGTGGGCAAGTCCTTCATCACCCCCACATTCACATGTCCCGAACCAACCCCCCAATCCAGGTGAACACGGGCAACGGGTAGCCGGAAGATGGTACCTCCCGCTACTCTTACGGCTACAGTGTCTCCGGTATGTTGGCTCTCTGGGATGAGGTTCTTCTGTAGTAGGGTCATGGTGGCACCAGAATCACGTAGGCCATTGGCTACCTTTCCATTGACCCAGACAGTCTGCCTGTGTTGCTGCCGGTTGTCCCGGTTAGCTGCTTGTATGGGATCAGCCTCGTGCAAGACGCCCCAATGTTCTTCCTCCTCAACGCAGTGGGCCGCAGGCATGGATGTGCGTGGGTTCCCCCCTACTGGCTGTCTCCACGACTGGGACTGCCTGGCTGAATTCAATGGACAGTCTGGCTTTTTGTGCCCTAGCTGTTTACATCTGAAACACCTGATGGGTTGTGCATAGTCCTAGGAGTTGAACCTGGGCTGCTGAGGATAAGTGGCCGCTGGGGTTGGTGCTGAAGTTGGGTTAGAGGCTGATAAACTGGGCCGAGATAGTGGATAGTGCTCGCTTCCGCCTGACCTTCGAGAGTCCAGATATTCATCGGCCAAAGTAGCCGCTTGCTGTACAGTCCGTGGTCGCTTATCTCGCACCCAATCCCGTAGTACCGGAGGGGTGTGGTTAAAGAACTGTTCTAAGAGTACTAGCTGGGTGATGTCCTCTATGGTATGAGCATGGCTTCCCTGGAACCAGCCCTTAAGGTTTCGCTGCAGACGATGTGCCCACTCCACGTATGTTATGTGGGTTTGTTTCCGGGATTCTCAAAACTTAATCCGGCTGGCTTCGGGTGTAATGGCAAATCGGGCTAGCAGAGCTTCTTTTACCCGGTCATAGTCTTTAGCGTCCTCATCCTCCAGGGCCCAATACGCATCCGCCGCTCTGCCCGTTAAATTACTTGCCAGTAAGGTGACCCAATCTTGGGGCAGTACTTCATGTATCTGGCATAGTCTCTCAAAGTCCTGCAGGAACGCTTCAATTTCCTCCTCTCCTTCCCTAAATAGTTTGAACGCCCGAAAGGGCAACTTACGGACAGGCGCTGCATCTTTAGGTGTTGTCTCCGATTGCCGTATTTCCGCCATTCTCCGCTCATGTTGCCGCTCTAGTTCTCTCTCTTGTCGCTCTAGTTCTCTCTTTTGTCGCGCATCCTGCAGCTGGATGCCTTTAATTTAACTGTATGGCGGTCTCTGATGGGTTAGCACCATATAATGCCAAGCGCTGTCGAACTCGTTGCTGAAACAAGTCTTCAACTGACCAGGGTCTTGCATCACCATCCCTCTGGTCCATCTCGGCTAGCTCCCTGATCAAGGTGACTTTGTTCTTTGTCCCACTGGTCCCTTCACGGCTCTCAAGTAGGTCTTTCTGCGTGGCTTTCCTGCCGGCTGCATAGCTGGTCATTCACTGTGGTCGTTTTGAGTGTCCCAGGAACTGGAGGGAAAATCCCGCTGCTGCCAACCAATGTAACGGCACCCCAAATATGAAAGGGGTTTAACGCCGTTTAAAGATATTCCCCCTCCTGGACACAAATTCACTGTCGATCCTCCACAGCCAGACGACCACTTCCCATAGGAATTAATCCTTCTGAAAGAACGAGACGCACTCTGTATTTTTTCTCTGGATAGACTGACTTTATTAAAGAAAACATTGTAACTTTTATACACATCCAATACTGCATTAATCTAAAATGAACAATGGTCCAGCTCCACCCACAACATAACAAGACCCAATACACATTATTTTGACACCTCCTAGAAGACAACAGGTTAGCTTTTGTCTCCCAATACCCATCTGACCAGACCCAATTTACATGAGTCAATTAGCTACAGCTGCTGTCTCAGACCCATGACCTCTAGACTAGCCTTACTGTCTCCCATCTATCAAAAGACTTCACACAATATTTGCATAGGAACTTTCAATACACATCTTACAATGAAAGGATCTGTAGCCACTCTGTCTGCTACAACACCTATAATTACAGGATTAACTCCCATTATCAAAATACTTTACACAATAGAAACATAACGAGCTCCCCTATATACATCTCTTAATTTAACCTGTTGAGTTCAGAATAAAAAAACCAGTACATATTGTGGACTAATATTACTATTTCAATTTCATGCAATCCAAGCCATAATCTTAATGTCCATGGTTTCCTGGCTCACCCTGTGTCCAAAGTGACCCCCCTGTCACAGCCTGGATGGCTTCAGCTCGTTGTTGTGTAATGTGCTTAGCGCCATGGGATATGCAATGACTCAGGAAGACAACATGGGAAGCGCACCACTGTAATTTGTCTTTACAGGCCTTGCATCCTTGTAGACCTAGATACACCAGGAGGCTCACAGATGATTGTTCCGCTGTTTCCTGAGAGGGTGCACACAAGAGCATGTCATCTACATACTGCAAAACCACAACCAGGTCCGGGTTGGGGTTATCCCAGTTGGTGAGGATTTGGGACATGGCCTTGGTAAACTGGTTGGGCGAGTTCTGTGCCCCTTGGGGCATAACTGCCCAAGTATACTGTTTGGAAGCGTGGGTGAATGCGAACATGTACTGACAGGAGGGGTCTGACGGAACACTAAAGAAGGCATCCGCTAAATCTATGACAGTGAAAAACTTTGCAGATGGGGGCACCCCTGACAGAAGAGTGTGTGGATTCGGGACAAGCGGTGTCTCCAAAATGGTGGCCTCGTTCACTGCTCTTAGGTCCTGTAGTAGCCGGTATTTATCCGGTTGGCCCTTGGGAGTCTTCTTCTTAACTGGAAACAGAGGGGTATTGCACGGGGAAGTACAGGGCATTAAGGCACCATTTCCCAGCAAGACTTTAATCGCCTGAGTCTGGACCGGTTTGAGTGTGTATTGGGCCCTTCTGGGAAGAACAGCCCCTGGTTTTAGAAGGACCACTACCGGGGGGACTGATAATCTACCTGCATCCTCCGGACCGGTGGACCAGAGGTGGGATGGTATTTGGTCAAGGAAATGTTCCGGGATAGGGGTTGGTGAAACCTGCAGGGTCATCAGTATGGGGAGGGAACACAATGCTGACGTGTCTCCCTCACTCAGGGTAGTGGAAACGGAGATGGACCCATCGGCATTATAAGAGATAGAGGCCTGTAGCCTGGAAAGAACATCTGCCCCCAGTAGATTGAGGGGACAGGTGTTTGAGACCACAAATCTAGATAAAAATGCTGGAGTAGTGCCCACCTGTAGTGGTCTTGTGAGGGGGCTGGACTGAGATATTCCGTCCACTCCCACACAAGACACATCTATTGAGGATAAGTAGGAGGGATCTGGGATTTCTGCCTCCTGTAGCACGCTATGGGCAGCGCCTGTGTCCACGAGAAAACGGGTGGGGTGTCCCTCAATAGAAATCATAATGTTTGCTAGAGGTTCCCCCGCAGACCGGGTGGAAATGGCCATCTTCGGTAGGGAAGTGGAGGAGGCAGAGGACACAGGTTTGCCACTCCCCTAACAGAGGAGTTCCGGTTGCTCCCCCCGGTGAGGAGGTGGAAAAGCCCTGGCGTTCGGGTGCTGATCATACCTGAAGTTTGGGTGGTGATCATACCTGAAGTTTGGGTGCTGAACATACCACCGGTCATATTGGTGGGGGTATCTTCTAGGCTGTCTGCTTTTTCCTTTATAATATACATACGTTAATCCCTCCTTGTTCTGTATTTCCTGTTCCACCCACTCCTCTTTCATTAACCCCTTTGCTACCCTGAACCAGGCTTCTGCTGCCGAGACTAAATTATTATTTGTCAACAACCCTCTTTTCTATTAACACAACTCTCCATTCTTCCGGTTGCAAGCGTCCACCATGTTTCATAGTCCAGCAACTTTCATTAACTTGTATATGACTCCCCATATTGAAGATGCTCTCCAGTGTCTCACTGGAGCAAAGTGGTTTAGTGTACTGGATTTGAAGAGCGGGTATTATTAAATGCCGATGCACCCTGAATATAGAGAGAAGACTGCATTCATTTTCCCTCTTGGGTTCTATGAATTCAGTCGGATGCCACAGGGACTATCAGGGGCCCCAGCGACATTTCAACGACTGATGGAGTGAATGGTGGGGGACATTAGTTTGATTAAGGTCCTGGTGTACCTGGATGACATCGGAAGGACCCTAGAAGAACATGAGACATGCCTGGAAAAAGTATTTGAAGGGCTTCATGAGGAGGGGCTTAAACTATCACTGGAAAAGTGTCAGTTTTACCGAACCTCAGTCACCTAATTAGGCCATGTTGTTTCAGCTGGAGGAGTAGCTACAGATCCAATAAAGTTAGAGGCAGTCACTACGTGGCCTAGACAAGGGACTGTGACAGAATTTAGAGCCTTTCTAGGGCTCTACTCCTATTGCAGGAGGTTCGTAGCTAATTTTGCAAGGATTGTTAGGCCCCTCAACGAACTTCTTCAGATTGTCTCAGGCGAAGTAGAAGATAAGACAAGTGTGAAGAAGTTTGGGGCTCGAGGCAAGGAGAATCCATCCAAAAACAATGGACCCCCCAATGTGAGGAGGCTTATCAGCGTCTCAAGAGGAGTCTTACCGAAGCCCTGATGCTGGCATACGCAGATCCAGCAAAGCCCTATGAGCTCCATATGGATGCTAGCAGAGATGGATTGGGAGGAGTCCCCTATCAAGAACAAGATGGTGGGCTCAAGCCGGTGAGCTGCAGTCTTACTCCACAAATTGGAGTTCTTGGCTTTGAAATGAGCGGTAGTAGACAAGTTAAGGGATTATCTATGTAGCGGGTGTCAAATTTAGTGGGGTGTATCTGGGACATAGATGGCCCAGATACATTGATTTTTAGGGATTTATGGACACTTTGGAGTGTGGGAGGTATGAATGGTGTCATGTTCCCTGCGGTCCCTAGGTGGCGCTGTCACCTGGGACCGGGGTTGAACTGCCATTCTAGAGCCGTGCCCTTTTTGTCCTCTCGCAGCAGTAGTACGGCGGGGCGGGGAACCCACTGTGCCTGCTGGGAGAGGATATAAAAGGGGGCGGACATCTTGCGCACAAGGTCCATTCCCCAGGCACCTTCGGCCTGGGGGCTGCTGCGGTTCGTCTGTGCCCAAGCGCCCTCGGCCTGGGCGCGTGGAGTCGAGTTCTATCCCGGGCACCTTCAGCCTGGGGTGAGGTACCTTCTGTGACGAACGCGAGTGTCAGATCCCCGCCCTCCGCGCTAACTTGCGTCGAAGGACCAGCCAACCCCACACCGTGCTGTCACTTGCGTAACAATGCCCCTCTCAGCTGCATCCAGCACAAAGATTTTCCAGCTTGCGGGACGACAATCTAAGTGCCAGCAGCCTGAGAGCGATTGTTACCGGGTTAATGTCACAATTAACCCTTTATCTGCCACCACCAACAGTGATCAGGAAGCGTTGGTACTCCCATAAATTAACAATACCAATTATGATTTTAGAATAAGCGTCTGCAGCCTACACTGTCACCACAGACAGGTCTGCGCAGAGCCCTACAGTAGCGCTCTTCAAGAGGCAGGTTCGTTATAGCTTGCATTCAGAGTTTTAGAGGCAAGAGTAACACTTTTCAACACAAGGGTTTATTTTGAAAAGGGCAAAATTGGTGCAACAAATGTTGCAGAAAAATATGTTTCAAGAGATAACAGTATACAGCCACAAAGCAATAAGGTAGAATTGAAGAAGAAGAATACTTGCAATTAAATGTCCAAAGGTTGATCAGAGTTCGATCGATGAATCCGGTTCTCAACTTGCAGAAGGTTCCTGCTTAAATGTTAAAAGGGAACTCCACAGATCTTGCTTCTTTGATGGTGAAAGGAGAACTGCTTGTGTGATCTGAGAGCTCCTTTTTCTCTCAAACTCCAGGGGGTGTTGACAGTGACCAATGACCAATGGCTGGTCGTTCTGAAATAGGGCTGAGCCCTGGGAGGTGTCTCACTCATGTACCCCTTTTGAGATACATATTCATAACTCTGCAACTATACGTTTTATATACTAACAATCTTCATATTCTTATTCAGTGTTATTTAACTTTTCATTTGAATCCAAACATGACCAGCCTGTCAGCTCCAGTTGACCCAGGGGCAATAACGGTCACTACTCGGGTTCCCTATGGCCTAACCTATCCATGTCTGGACTTGACGCGTTACAAATTCTATGAGGAGACTGAATCTATTCATATTATGACTGTGTGTTTGGTTATTCAAAAGTTATGAAACATGTTGGATTTTTCATACTCAGTTCCTTGATGGACGCTGGAGGGTCACTCAGGGTTTTATGACCGTGTCTGTTAAGCTTCGGAGGTTTTTCAAAGGTGACAGCTTTACGACCGGTCAGGAACTGTAAAGTGCTGTCTGTTCTGGCCTGGTGTGTTTAGTTAACCTTCTTTGAAGTAGAAGCTTGCCAGTGAGATAACCTTCTTTGCACTAGAATCCTCGGAATTTGGAGGGGATGAGGGGGTAGGAGAGTTCAATTCAAATATACACTGTTTAGCTAAAAACTGTCATGGGAGCTTCTAACACAAAATGGATGCCTGCCCCAACAAAATGGTTGCACTAATGCTCTAGGCATGTGTCCATTTTGTGAGATTGTCACACCTCCCCCCTTAAGTGGTTGCATGGGAGGGAACTACAATTTCCCTCCTGACGCAACCGTCTCCTGCGGGCTCAGCTTGACGGGACAGCCTATCAGCATTGCCATGGGTGGTGCCCTTCTTATGCTGGATGGTGAAATCGTATTCCTGCAGAATTAAGCTCCACCGAAGGAGTTTACTATTCTCCCCAGCAACACGATTCAGCCAGCTTAATGGATTGTGATCAGTGATCACAGTGAAATGCCGTCCATAAAGATACGTTTGTAACTTTTGGAGAGCCCACACGATCGCCAGACACTCCTTTTCGATCGTGGCATAGGCTACTTCCCTGGGGAGCAGCTTCCGGCTCAGATAGAGGATGGGATGCTCCTCTCCGGCCTCATCCACCTGGCTCAGAACTGCACCCAATCCATAGGCAGAGGCATCCGTCTGCACTAGGAAGCGACGGGTGAAGTCGGGAGCCTGTAGGACAGGGGCGCTGGCCAGCGCCTCCTTCAAGGCCTGGAATGCCTGCTCACATTCTGGTGATCAGGACACCACCTTGGGCAGTTTCTTTTTGGTTAGGTCAGTCAGCGGTTTGGCCAAGCTGCTATAGTTACATACAAGTTTCCTATAGTAGCCAGCGGTCCCCAAGAAAGACATAACCTGCTTCTTGGTTTGGGGGGTAGGCCAGGCCAGGATGGCCTCAACCTTCCCCGTCTCGGGTTTCAGGGTGCCTCCTCCTACCTGGTGTCCCAAGTAATGCACATCAGTCATGCCGATCTGACACTTACTGGGTTTGACAGTCAGATTGGCAGATGTCAACCGGTCCAGGACCTGTGACAGGTGCGCCAGGTGTTCTTCCCAGGTAGGGCTGAACACAGCGATGTCATCCAGGTAGGCTACGGCAAAAGTTTCCAGGCCCTCCAGTAAGTCATTCATGACTCTCTGGAAGGTAGCTGGGGCATTCTTCATCCCAAACGGCATGACGGTAAATTCGAACAAGCCGAATGGGGTGATGAAAGCCGACTTTTCCCGAGCCTCAGGGGCCAGAGGAATTTGCCAGTACCCCCTGCTCAAATCCATGATCGTTATATAGTGGGCAGCCGCCAATCTATCTAACAACTCATCGATCCTGGGCATGGGGTAGGCATCTGCAGTGGTGATGACATTCAGCTTCCGATAGTCCACACAGAACCTGGTCGTCTGATCCTTTTTGGGGACCAGGACTACTGGGGACGCCCAGGCGCTGTGGGACTTCTGAATCACCCCCAGCTGCAGCATTTCCTCTACTTCCCTTTTCATGTCGGCCAGCACCTCCAGGGAGACGCGATACGCCGACTGTCTAATAGGAGGATGTGCCCCCGTGTCCACCTGGTGGATAGCGAGGTGCTTCCTCCCAGGTTTCCCTGTAAACCTGCTACCATGTACTGCCAGCACTCTCTTTAGTCCAGGTATCTGGGTGGGGGTCAGCTTGGGGCTTATCAGGAGTTCTGAGTTAACCTCCCTGGTGTCAGCTAACAGGTCTAAAAGTGGATCAGCCTCCTCAGGCTCTGGCCTGCTGCAGACCGGCATGACATAGGCCGTGCGCTCATGATGGGCTTTGAGCATGTTCACATGAATGGCCCTCTGCCGTCTACTCCCTTCTCCCAACCTGACCAAGTAGGTGACCTCATTCAGACGATTGGTGCTGGTGTACGGGCCTTCCCATGCTGCTTGGAGTTTGTTCTTCCGCAGGGGAAGCCGAACGTACACCTGCTGACCAACATTATAGGTCCGCTCCCTAGCATTATGGTCATACCACTGTCTCTGCCGGGCCTGGGCCTTTTCCATGTTTTCCCGCACCATTCCCACCAGCGTCTCCATTCTGTCTCTGAATTTTAGGACGTAATCCACAACAGAGACCTCTGGGTCGGCAATTTTGCCCTCCCAGTTCTCGCGGATTAGGTCCAGGGGCCCTCTTACCCTCCGTCCGAACAGAACTTCAAATGGCGAAAAGCCTGTGGACTCCTGAGGCACCTCTCTATAAGCAAACAGCAGATGAGGCAGATATCGTTCCCAGTCCTTGCCCTGGGAGTGCACAAAGGTGCACAACATTTGTTTCAGGGTACCATTGAAACGCTCGCACAAGCCGTTGGTTTGTGGATGATAGGCACTAGCCATGATATGCGTCATCTGTATTTGCCGACAGAGAGCTTGCATCAAGTCAGACACAAACTGAGGGCCTTGATCGTTAATGAGCTCGGCCGGGAACCCCACTCTTGTGAAGATTCCCAGCAGAGCATCAGCGACCTTGTCTGCCCGGAGGCAGGAGAGAGCCACTGCCTCTGGATAACGAGTGGCATAGTCGACAACTGTCAGGATATAACGTTTGCCTGAACTGCTAGGGATGGCCAAAGGCCCAATGATATCCACCGCCACCCTCTTAAAAGGTTCGTCAATCACAGGCAAAGATTTTAGCGGAGCCCGCTGTACATCCCCTGCCTCACCCACTCGCTGGCAGGTAACACAGGACCGACAGTAGTCAGCTATGTTAGTGTGCATCGTAGGCCAGTAAAAGGTATGCACCAACCGACTTCGGGTCTTCTTGATCCCCAAGTGCCCTGCTAGGGGAATCTCATGAGTAGGGATGAGCTTTGAGTTCGAGTCGAACTCATGTTCGACTCGAACATTGCCTGTTCGCCCGTTCGCCGAACAACGAACAAATTGGGGTGTTCGCGGCAAATTCGAAAAATCTATGGGAGAAATCTAAAGTGCTAATTATAAAGGCTTATATGCAAGTTATTGTCCTAAAAAGTGTTTGGGGACCCGGGTCCTGCCCCAGGGGACATGTATCAATGCAAAAAGAAGTTTTAAAAACGGCCGTTTTTTCGGGAGCAGTGATTTTAATAATGCTTAAAATGAAAAAATAAAAGTGAAATATTCCTTTAAATTTCGTACCTGGGGGGTGTGTATGATGTGCATGTAAAGTGGCGCATGTTTCCCGTGCTTAGAACTGTCCCTGCAAAAAGTGTCATTTTTGAAAGAAAAAAATGCATTTAAAACTGACTCGCGGCTATTAATGAATTGTCGGCTCCCGGCAATACATACAAAAGTCATTGAGAAAAAAAAAAAAAAAAAGCGTGGGGGTTCCCCAGAATTCAATTACCAGGCCCTTCAGGTCTGGAATGGATATTAAGGGGAACCCCGCCGCAAATAAAAAAAAAATTGACGTGGGGTTCCCCCAAATATCCATTCCAGGCCCTTCAGATCTGGCATGGATTTTAAGGGGAACTCCACCCCAAATTAAAAAAAAAATGGCGTGGAGTCCCCCTAAAAATCCATACCAGACCCCTTATCCGAGCATGCAACCTGGCCGGCTGCAGGGGAAAAGGGGGGGACGAGAGAGCGGCCCCCCCTCCCTCCTGAACCGTACCAAGCCACATGCCCTCAACATGGGGAGGATGTCCCCATGTTGATGGGGACAAGGGCCTCATCCCCACAACCCTTGCCCGGTGGTTGTGGGGGTCTGCGGGCGGGGGGCTTATCGGAATCTGGAAGACCCCTTTAACAAAGAGGACCCCCAGATCCCGGCCCCCCCCCTATGTGAATTGGTAAGGGGTACATTGTACCCCTACCATTTCACGAAGAAAGCGTAAAAAAATGTTTAAAAAAACACACAAACACCTTGAAAAAGTCCTTTATTTAAAAAAATAAAAAAAAAACATTCCAGCGGTGAAATCCAGTGTCCCGCGGCGATCCCGATGTCCAGCGCTGTCCGTCATTGGTTGTGCCTGAGCGGACCTGATGGGGAACTCCCTCTCAGTATTTTAAATGTATAGACCCGCCCCTTCTAAAGTTCCCCATCAGGTCCGCTCAGCGGACCAGATGCGGAACATGAGAAGGGGCGGGTCTATACATGTATTACCAAAGTGAGAGCAGTTCCCCATCAGGTCCGCCTCCTCGGTATGTCGGACCGGCTACGTCATTGGCCTGAGCGGGGAACTTCCTTCACTGTGTAATTTAAATTTACATAGTGAAGGAAGTTCCCCGCTCAAGCCAATGACGTAGGCGGGTCCGACATACCGAGGGGGCGGACCTGATGGGGAACTGCTCTCACTTTGGTAATACATGTATAGACCCGCCCCTTCTCATGTTCCGCATCTCGTCCGCTGAGCGGACCTGATGGGGAACTTTAGAAGGGGCGGGTCTATACATTTAAAATACTGAGAGGGAGTTCCCCATCAGGTCCGCTCAGGCACAACCAATGAAGGACAGCGCTGGACATCGGGATCGCCGCGGGACACTGGATTTCACCGCTGGAATGTTTATTTATTTATTTTTTTAAATAAAGGACTTTTTCAAGGTGTTTGTGTGTTTTTTTAAACATTTTTTTTACGCTTTCTTCGTGAAATGGTAGGGGTACAATGTACCCCTTACCAATTCACATAGGGGGGGGGCGGGATCTGGGGGTCCCCTTTGTTAAAGGGGTCTTCCAGATTCCGATAAGCCCCCCGCCCGCAGACCCCCACAACCACCGGGCAAGGGTTGTGGGGATGAGGCCCTTGTCCCCATCAACATGGGGACATCCTCCCCATGTTGAGGGCATGTGGCTTGGTACGGTTCAGGAGGGAGGGGGGGCCGCTCTCTCGTCCCCCCCTTTTCCCCTGCGGCCGGCCAGGTTGCGTGCTCGGATAAGGGGTCTGGTATGGATTTTTAGGGGGACTCCACGCCATTTTTTTTTTAAACTTGGGGTGGAGTTCCCCTTAAAATCCATGCCAGATCTGAAGGGCCTGGTAATTGAATTCTGGGGAACCCCCACGCTTTTTTTTTTTTTTTTCTCAATGACTTTTGTATGTATTGCCGGGAGCCGACAATTCATTAATAGCCGCGAGTCAGTTTTAAATGCATTTTTTTTCTTTCAAAAATGACATTTTTTGCAGGGACAGTTCTAAGCACGGGAAACATGCGCCACTTTACATGCATATCATACACACCCCCCAGGTACGAAATTTAAAGGAATATTTCACTTTTATTTTTTCATTTTAAGCATTATTAAAATCACTGCTCCCGAAAAAACGGCCGTTTTTAAAACTTCTTTTTGCATTGATACATGTCCCCTGGGGCAGGACCCAGGTCCCCAAACACTTTTTAGGACAATAACTTGCATATTAGCCTTTATAATTAACACTTTAGATTTCGAACGTTCGAGTCCATTGTATTTAATAGGGTTCTAAAGTTTACACGAACATTTTGTCTGTTCGCAGGTTCTGGTGCGAACCGAACAGGGGGGTGTTCGGCTCATCCCTGCTCATGAGCCACTTTTAGCAGCTGCCCTCTAAATTCACTGGGTACAACTAGCTGCCTGCTACCTGTGTCAGCCTCATCCCCCTCTGCAGGCAGATTTTCTCTGTACAGCTTCCCTTTTTCCCAGTATACCTTTTGTTTGTCATTCTCTGCAGGGGGCCGATTAGCTGAACTCCTGAGCTGTGCTAGTGTTTGGTCTGTCTGCAGTGCTGTTTCAAAGGCGGAACCACAAGTCCCAGCCAGCAGTCTTGTGGCAAACAAGGACGGCTGCTGAGGCTCACCAGAGGTGGGGCCCGCTGAGTCAGAACAGGGAGAGGGCCCAGAGACATCCTCCTGCGGTTCTGCGATCAGAGCTTGCACCTTGGCTGCCTTATCAGCACTGCGAGTGACCACCAATACTGGCAATGCATTATCATGATCATCATCATCATCATCATTCGCATCATCATCATTATCATCATCATCATCATCATCAGCAACACATTTAACATCTACCATTGCCGTGTCATTGGAACATACATCATTTAACTTCCCAAGCAAGGGGGTCTCCTCTCCTGTTGGTACATCAGGGGGACCTTGCACTTCAAATTCACCCTCCCCCTCCCTCTGTCCATCCACAGGTTGCCCAGAAATTACCCCAACATCTGTAAACAGTATATCATAGAGCCAGGGCCACACTGCATACAGATATTCGAACACCTTGTCCCAGTTAATATATAGAAGAATGTTGGGAGATTGAGCAAATGCTTGCTCAGGGATTTTTAAGCGGTGTTCATAACAGAATAGTTCATGAAAGAAAAATAAGTAAAATATAACAGAAGTTTATTGATAAATACATAAAAAACACAGTAATATGCAAATTACGAGGGGGACCATTGACATTCATAAAAGAGAAAAACGGTCACAATGGATGACAGACTAACGTTCTACGTCACTCTACTAGTTTCGCTCTAAACAAGCTTCTTCAGGAGTTTGACATTACACGTAGGTCATACTGAAAGATAAGAATTTGCATATATGTAAAAAACATTAATTTGGGAACATGCCCACAATGTACAGGTGCCCAAGCAGTTGGACAGACTGTGCAAACAGTTTGGTGATGTCATATTGATATATAATAAAGAATATATATATACACATAATACATAGTCAGGACCCAAGTTGCAGAATAAAACTCACCCAGAAGCCACAGAATCGCACATACATGCAGAGGTCACATGAATGCACTGAACATTCAAAGTTCCTCAAATTAGACAGGACCGACCGCCAAGGAAAGAGCCATCACAGAGTGTTCCCGGCCATAGAGAGTATAAGGCTAATAGAACCTATAAAGTAAATAGGATAAGTCCTGGTATCACTGAAGGCACACAAACATTGGGTATTGGATAACTGGCTCAAAGTCACCATCCAATAACCAACCAATAATTAAAGGAGAGAGAATGTAGAGACCAAAAACCTACCCACTGTTTGGCAGATCAGATATAAATAGTGCCAGTCTGATCTTTTATATAAAGGCAAAAATGTCCATGTTGGACCACAGGCGTGGGATACTGTTATAAAATAGAACAATCCCGGGTGTAGAGTTTGCTCCCAAAGAGGTGGGGGCAAATGCACATGCTGCGACCAATAGAAAGAAATATATATATATATATATATATATATATATATATATATATATATACTAAATGATGTTTATAAAAATAATCAAAGTTTCAAAGCTACCTAATGAATCAGTAAATGTTTGAGGTTTAAATAGCATCTGTCCCTGAATACCATGAAATAGAGAGGAGAAGGCTTACCTATAGTGAAGGTCCACTGCAGAATTCAATGGCGGCCTCTCCCTGTTAGCGGGAGTGTGTCCTGACAGTAGTGGCCATGAATGACCACGCTCTTATAGTCTCCATACCTGGCGGCGTCCGACGTCACCGCCAGGAAGCGGACGCGTAATATCCCAGTGCTACAAAGGTCAAAAGACATGGCTGGAGAGACAGCATTCGACGCGGGAGCGGCGCACAGCGTGTGTGTCGAATAATGTGACACATATCCGGGCCGCAGCATCGAAATCCCGCGCGGCCATCTTGGATAAGGGAAAGCTGCTAAGAGTGGATAAGCAGTAAGGGAAACGACTGAGGGCAAGTGTGTTGGAATGCCCAAAAGATGGAAAAAATTGTCTTTCCTAAAAAACTATGTTCATGCCAGCCATCGAAAGACCCCTTCTAGCACAGTGAGAGGAGGGGGGCTCTTACTTCCCACATGACCGGCATACAACCTATGAAAGAGAGCCCCCCGGGCGTCCATATGACCGGGAACACTGGACGGGACCATTACCTCGGCTTGGAGCCCTGAATGAAGGTGGAACAAAAGCAAATAAAATATGAATATAAAAATATATATGAAAATACTGATGTATTGGGAAATATCAAAACATTCCCAATTGAATGATGATACACATCAGAACAAAATATACAATATTGATAATCATAGATAACATGAAAATTTTAATAAAACGTATTGACCAAGACTGCATGTAAATGGGTAAAAAGGCAAAAGCAAATTCTTATTAAAGAAAAGCTTGCCGATGAATAGTATAGTAAATTGGTAGGCTTGAAGGGAGTGCTCCAAAACAAATTGGGTCATGACTACAGAAGGAAGATATACACATTATACATACAGGATCAACCCATAGATTTAAATATTGCAAATATAGTGGAACAAATAAGGATAAAGGGAAAAGAAAAGTAGATATGAAGCCAACAAATAAAATTAATTAAAGAAAGGGTTTAAAGCTGAAGGCCTCGTTCAGACCTGGAAATTTCAACGCCGATAAATTATGGATCCACTTTGCTTCCCTTTGAAGAAGGACCTTGTTGTAGTCCCCACCCCTGTCACCGGGGGGGAAGTACTCCAAGGCAGAGAAGTGCATTTTGGATGCGTCAAAAGAGTGATAAAGGCCAATGTGACGGCTAATAGGTGTCTCCATCTTTTTCTTTTTGATGAGGGAAACATGGTCACGTATCCTGTGATAGAAGGGTCTTTTAGTTTTCCCTATATAAAATGCCTGGCATTCGCATTGCATAATATAAACGATGCCTATTGATTGGCATGTCACAGAGAAATGCGGTCTGTAGGTACGTCCATTCGGAAGAACCACTGACTGGGCAGAATGGACGTATCTACAGAATTGGCATCTGTGACATGAACTAGTCCCTCTCACAGATTGAGGGGATGGAGATTGAGAAATGTGGTGACTATGCACCAAACCGTCACGCAATGAGCGAGCCCTTTTATATGTAATTTCGGGGTATGATTTGATATGTTTAGCTATCAAATCATCGCTAGTAAGCTAGTAGACCGCATTTCTCTGTGACATGCCAATCAATACCTTTTTGCAAGGACCTAAAAGCCTTCCGGTACACTTCCAGGGTTAGCTGAAACTTTTGGATGATTGCAGCCTTCAGGGCCTCATAATCGTTGCACTGCCCTTCTGACAGTTCAACATAAGCATCCAGGGCCTTGCCTCGTAGCCCTGGCGTCAGGTACCGGGCCCATTGTGCTGGGGGCAGATGGTACTGACGGCAAGTTTTTTCAAACGACAGTAGATACACGTAAATGTCACTGTCCTTTTCCATAACAGGAAATTTAGCTGCCGGGATCACTGGCAGAGAGGCATCCCTGTGCTCTAGGGATCCGGGGTTCTGAACTTGTCGCTGCTGCTGGAGCCTAGCCATCTCCAGTTCGTGACGACGATCAGCCTGGCGTTCCTCTCGCTCAGCCGCAGCCCTACGCTCCTCTCGCTCAGCCGCAGTCTGGCGTTCGAGAAACTGCAGGTACACCATAGGATCCCTCTCTCTCTAAGGCGTTGTAGCGTTTCCTGCACTTGAGGAGAGTCTATGCGGATTGCAGACAATCTGAGGCTGGCCTGCTCAGGCAGTGGCTTGGGGGTGACAATCAGTGGTATTCCAGTGTCAGTCTCTGCTGGCCCATCTGGTGAGGCCGCCTCTGAGCCACTGGGCTCTGGAGTAGTGGAAACCCTTCCTGGTCCAGTTTCCTCCAGGTTCTCGTTTGCCTGGATATCAAACTCCTGTAGGGCATGTATCAAGCCTTCACGATTTTTGCCACCAACGTCAATTCCTCTTCCTGCACACTCAGCAGTCAGTTTATTTTTGTTCATCTTCTTATATGCTGGTAACCCAGACATTTTGCAAGCAGAAAAGATAGCAGAGAAAGCAGAGGTAGGAAAAAGGGGTAGGAAAGAGCTGTTGCTGTATGTCTCTCTTTAACATAAAAAATAAAAAATAAAATAAAATATGCACCAGCTTGCCTCTAAAGACTGTTTCCACAAAGGTTACAATCCTTCAGTGCAGGGCTAATTCCTAACAATGCACTGAATACTCTCAATGCAAAACCATCCCACCGCTGCCACCAATATGTGACGAACGCGACTGTCAGATCCCCGCCCTCCGCGCTAACTTGCGTCGAAGGACCAGCCAACCCCACACCGCGCTGTCACTTGCGTAACAATGCCCCTCTCAGCTGCATCCAGCACAAAGATTTTCCAGCTTGCGGGACGACAATCTAAGTGCCAGCAGCCTGAGACCGATTGTTACCGGGTTAATGTCACAATTAACCCTTTATCTGCCACCACCAACAGTGATCAGGAAGCGTTGGTACTCCCATAAATTAACAATACCAATTATGATTTTAGAATAAGCGTCTGCAGCCTACACTGTCACCACAGACAGGTCTGCGCAGAGCCCTACAGTAGCGCTCTTCAAGAGGCAGGTTCGTTATAGCTTGCATTCAGAGTTTCAGAGGCAAGAGTAACACTTTTCAACACAAGGGTTTATTTTGAAAAGGGCAAAATTGGTGCAACAAATGTTACAGAAAAATATGTTTCAAGAGATAACAGTATACAGCTACAAAGCAATAAGGTAGAATTGAAGAAGAAGAATACTTGCAATTAAATGTCCAAAGGTTGATCAGAGTTCGATCGATGAATCCGGTTCTCAACTTGCAGAAGGTTCCTGCTTAAATGTTAAAAGGGAACTCCACAGATCTTGCTTCTTTGATGGTGAAAGGAGAACTGCTTGTGTGATCTGAGAGCTCCTTTTTCTCTCAAACTCCAGGGGGTGTTGACAGTGACCAATGACCAATGGCTGGTCGTTCTGAAATAGGGCTGAGCCCTGGGAGGTGTCTCACTCATGTACCCCTTTTGAGATACATATTCATAACTCTGCAACTATACGTTTTATATACTAACAATCTTCATATTCTTATTCAGTGTTATTTAACTTTTCATTTGAATCCAAACATGACCAGCCTGTCAGCTCCAGTTGACCCAGGGGCAATAACGGTCACTACTCGGGTTCCCTATGGCCTAACCTATCCATGTCTGGACTTGACGCGTTACAAATTCTCTGAGGAGACTGAATCTATTCATATTATGACTGTGTGTTTGGTTATTCAAAAGTTATGAAACATGTTGGATTTTTCATACTCAGTTCCTTGATGGACGCTGGAGGGTCACTCAGGGTTTTACGACCGTGTCTGTTAAGCTTCGGAGGTTTTACAAAGGTGACAGCTTTACGACCGGTCAGGAACTGTAAAGTGCTGTCTGTTCTGGCCTGGTGTGTTTAGTTAACCTTCTTTGAAGTAGAAGCTTGCCAGTGAGATAACCTTCTTTGCACTAGAATCCTCGGAATTTGGAGGGGATGAGGGGGTTGGAGAGTTCAATTCAAATATACACTGTTTAGCTAAAAACTGTCATGGGAGCTTCTAACACAAAATGGATGCCTGCCCCAACAAAATGGTTGCACTAATGCTCTAGGCATGTGTCCATTTTGTGAGATTGTCACACCTTCGACTGGGTCCCGCGAGGGCGAAGCATTCCTAAAGTGCCCCCAGTATTGGGTGCCTGAATCCTGGGCGTAAGGGACCGGATACGTGACCTCCCCGAAGAGCCAGCGCAGCATTTGCTGGTGACGGTGGAGGCCTCTGGTGACCGTCCGGATGGATGTCTTCCTCAGGGGTCGTTTGTTCTAAAGGAGGTAATTCATGTTCTCATGGTCTGTGGCAGGGACCCATCTTCCTCAGGTCAGTGGCAGGCCTCATCCAAGGCCTGTGGCAGAGGCCTCAACGTTCACCCAGGTCAGTGGCAGGGACCAAATTCACAGTCGGTGGCAGCGACTGTGCACCAAGCCTGTTTGCAATAAACGGAACAGGAGAAACTCTATTCATTGTGTTGTGCCTGGACCTACTCATTCCCACACTGTCAGGGAACCAACAGCAGGAGAAGGACTTTAGGACCCAGCATCTCTGGCAGGAGAAGGACTTTAGGACCCAGCATCTCTGGCAGGAGAAGGACTTTAGGACCCAGTATCTCTACAAGCAGGTCACATGGGCCTATATAAGGAAGTCTGCTAGTGTCTGCCTTTGCTGGATTATCTTCAGCTTCTCCTGTGTCTTGCATCTCCTGCCTGTCTGCTCTCCTGTGTACCAAACCCGGCTTGCCTGACCTGCTCCTGTTGACTTCATGGCGTATACCTGACCCCGGCCTGGCTAACAGACTCCGCTTACCTTGTCTTCTGTACTAAGACTCAGCTCTGCTGTGTTCTCGGACTGTCTTGCTGTGTTTGACCCCCTGGCCTGGCTTCTGACTCTGCTATCGGAACATTTCACTGGTCCTTACCCTGTGGAACTCCTAAGCACGCCTGCTGTCCTGCAGTCTGCCTGTCCTACCAAGTTCTTGGCAACCAGCACTACCTACCAGGCAACCTGTGCTTCTGTGGGCACCACACCCCCTGTGTCATCTTCAGGGCTGTGCTGCACTCGGCCGCAAGGGGCACCATCTCTGCTACTCGGCCTCACATTAGAGACTTGACACACACCCTGTCTGTTCTTTTAATGCTAGGTTCACACCTATGCGTTGCGTTTTTGAGCTTGGAGTCTTTGCCAGGTTCGCAATCAGTTGTTCAGCGGTTCCATTGCGTTTTTAGCTGCGGACTTGCCGACCTGGGAAGTCTCGCCGCTGTTATCATGAGGGGGAACTCCACGCCAAATTTTAAATAAAAAACCCATCATTCCCCGGGACTGTCACGTCATATGGGGGCGGGGTCACCGGGTGGCATCACCCGGTGACCACGCCCATGCCTATTAAAGTGAATGCGCTCCGCTCATATGGCATTACAGCCGGAGACAGCGACGAGTCAACATCTCCAGGAGTGAAGAGGGAAGAAGGCGACAAAGAAGACCGGGCCCCCGCTAGAAAAAGAGCTGGAAGAAGATAGCAGAGGCCCGGCAGAAGGAAGAAAGAACCGGAGAGCGAGAGAAGAACCGGAGAGCGCGGAGACGACACCGAAGACCCCCGAAGTCGGAAGAGACCCCCCCGAAGTTGGAAGAAGACCCCCGAAGTCGGAAGAAGACCCCCGAAGCTGACTAATAAATGACTTAAAAAACCTGTGTAGTGTTTTTATTGCCATTTTTTTTCCACCAGGTGAATGGGTAGGGGTACGATGTACCCCATACTCATTGACATAGGGTGGGGGGCCAGGATCTGGGGGCCCCCTTATTAAAGGGGGCTCCTGGATTCCGATAATCCCCCCGCCCGCATACCCCGGCAACCAACGGCCAGGGTTGCAGGGTTGTCGGGAAGAGGCCCTGTCCTCATCAACATGGGGGCAGGGTGCTTTGGGGTGGGGGGGCCGCAGTGCGCCCCCCTGCCCCAAAGCACCCACCCCCCATGTTGAGGGCATGCCGCCTGGTACGGTTCAGGAGGGAGGGGGGCCGCTCTCTCGACCCCCCCTCTTTTCCTGCGGCCTGCCAGGTTGCGTGCTCGGATAAGGGTCTGCTATGGACTTTGGGAGGGACCCCCACACCGTTTTTTTCGGCGTAGGGGTTCCCGTTAAAGTCCATACCAGACCTAAGGGCCTGGTATGCTCTTGGCGGGGAACCCATGCCGTTTTTTTATTTTTTATTTTTTTGGCGTGGAGTTCCCCCTCAAGATCCCTGTTCAGAACGCAACACATGTGCGAATCAGATGCGTGCCCATAGAACATAATGGGCCTGAATTCGCACCTGAGCCGCACCGCAATGCCTAGAGAACGCACACGTTTTTTAGGCAATGCGCAGTGCCAATGCATCGCACATATGTGAACCAGCCTCATTGGAATCAATGTATTTTATAATGTTATGCAAATTGAATGCGGTGTAAGCCGCAACCAATTCGCATAGGTGTGAATGGGGCCTCAAAGTCAACCAGTCTACCTATTGATCAAAGCAATAAAACAGAGTTGGACTTTTTATGGTGTGGAACTCGTATTACTGGAAGCTAAGTGTCCCTGTCAGTGACAGTGGCAATCATCCTCCACAGGAGAAGCTGAGGCTCCGGCCTAAAACGCAGACCCGAAGGTAAACGATTTAGCTCATATCTCTGCATCCTACATCAGAGAGCTGAGCTGATGGTGTGCATCTTTCCCCCTTCTCCCAGATACCCCTAGACGAGTAAAACCAGCCAAAAAGAGAGGGGAGAAGCTGGGGGAGGACCGCTACACCTATATGGAGCCAAATTTGTAGTGAAGATGGATAATAATCCTTTGACCTACCTTCTGACCTCTGCTTAGCTGGATGCTACCAGGCATAGGTGGTTGGCCACGTTAGCCGGATTTTAGTTTGAAATATCGGCCTAGGGCTGAAAATCGAGATGGAGATGCTTTGTCTCACCAGTGTCAGGCTAGGAGCAGATAACAGGTAACAGTGCAGGTGTGCTGATTATGCAAAGAGTTCAAGAACAAGAGCACATACCATGAGCAGGTCTGCTGGGACTTGTAGTTCACCGTTGAAGATGAAGGTAGATGTTGGCTGGACCTTGTAGTTCACCGCTGCAGATGAAGGTGGATGTTAGCTGGTGCTTGTAGTTCACTGCTGCAGAAGGATGTTGGCTGGTGCTTGTAGTTCACCGCTGCAGATGGAGGTTGGCTGGTGCTTGTAGTTCACCGCTGCAGATGAAGGTACTACAGTAGAATCAGGCAAAGCGTAGTCTAGGCAAGCTGGGTCATACACAGGTAGATCAGAGACCAAACAGTACCGAATCAGAAGCGAGCAAGCAGGGTCAAACGAGCCGGGTCATACACGAAATACACAGAGCAGATATCAGCTGTATCAAAAACTGGCACACAAAGGTAACTCTATCACGAGCACTGATTGGATGATTATACAGGTGATTTAAAAGTGAGCTGGCCAATCACTGTTGTTTCCCAGGCAAAGGCTGTGTCAGGTGATTTGTGCTGGGTCCTAAAAGGATCCTAGTACTAACAACCGGCAAGGAGAAGAGCCAGAAGACTGGACCTTTGTGACTACGGAAAGTGTGCAGGCCTTGTGTCGAGGCATGGCCCAATGGCAGAAGGGGACCGTAGGAGCCGAGTCTATAGGGGTTCATCCTTTTGGAGTGCCTCAGTGTTACTGTGGGCTGATGCAGGTGTGAGGTGAGGGCCTTCCTCGGCTATCAAAGAGAGATTTAAAAACGGACAAGAATCAACATCCACAATGCCACCTGGCCACTGAAGCTTTGGCCAAACAAGATCCAAACTTATTGCTAAACAGCTCTGTGATCAGGGCTAAGATCATACACAGGGAATGGAATAGCTTGCAACTTAGAAACGGCTTTTTGTATAGGCGGGGCCCCGTTGAGGATTTAGGAGAAATGGCAATTATTCCTTCCTGAAAAACATCGTACAGCAGTGTTGATGAACATGGACATTTAGGCACAGAAAGGACTTTTTGCCTAGTCAGGGACAGGTTTTATTGGCCCAACATGAGAAGAGAGATAGAGAGCTATTGCCACTACTGTTTACCATGCGCCCAATGGAAGACTTTACCAGTACGAGCTGCTCCTATGGGACATCTACAAAGCCAGGGGCCCATGGAGCTGGTGTGTATTGACTTCCTGTGACTAGAACCTGATACAGGTGGAAGAAGTAGTGATGACCGACCATTTCACCCTGTATGCCCAGGCCTACCCTACTAAAGACCAACAGGCTACCACCGTGGCAAAAGTCCTTGTGGAAAAATAGTTCATTATGGACTGCCACTCAGAATACATTCTGATCAAGGATGGGATTTCGAAAGTAGGCTAATACACAAGTTGTTGGGCATAAAGAAGTCAAGAACCACGCCATACCACCCCCAGGGAGATCCTCAACCAGAAAGATTTAACAGAACTTTGCTGAACAAAACACTGGGGAAATCATATTGCTCCAGTTGTACATGCGTACAATTGTACCGTGAATGATGCCGCCAGATATTCACTGTACAGACTCTGGAACTCTGGAACATACTGCCACCAGAGAGCTGAGAAATAAAAGGAATTTTGATCTGAAGGTGAGAGTGTAGGATTTACATCTGGGATATCGAGTACGGTTAAAGAATTTGGATGTGCTTGAGAAACATAAATTGGTGGACCGTTGGAGACCCCAACCCTATGTCATCGGCAAACAGCTTCCTGGGTTACCAGTTTATCAGATTAAACCTGAAGGGAAGCCAGGGCCCCTAAAGATGTGGCATTGTAACCATTTGCTTCCATTTTCTGATGCTGTTAGTGTGCCTCAGGCCTCCTCTCCGCCTCTACCAGAACCAACCCCCTCCAGGATCCATTCTTTGATGACTTCCTACTCACCTTGTGGTGCAGGAAGAGGAAGACAGTGAGGATGAGGAAATAGTGCCTTACTGGCTGTGTGCTTCAACTACTGAAGCTCATACAAGAACCAATGGTTGGAGCAAAGAAAGAGGACTGCCAAAAGCGGTGGAAAGGTCACCCAGTCTGGAGGTGGAAATCTTATCACCATCCAGGGAAATTGACATTTTCAAAATTGAAAGTACTAGTCCAGCTTCTGAGCGGGGTGTAGAAGACCTGATTAGCTTTGTTGACGGAGATCTGCTTGTGCCTGAGCAGGATAGTCCTATGGAGATGGAGGCACCATTGTAGGGTGAAGAAGAAGGTGGGCACAGGGTGCCTAACTCTGATCCTGTTGAAGAAGCTGACCTTTTCATTCAAAAATCTGGTCCTGCAACCCCCTTTACAGATCTCCTATCAGAATCTCACAATTCCATTTGTAGCACACATACCCTTTTTCTCCTGCTTACCTCACCTGCAGAGTAGGGCACACCATGCCACATGCCCGTATCCTCCTGGTATAAGAGGTTGAGCGGTGTTCATACAATTTTTGGGTCCTGCAGCGAGTTACCTCCTTCCGTTGGTTCTCGTCCCTAGAGTGTAGGGAAAAGTCTATCTTTTCTCTTTCCTAAAAGAAGGCCAATGTCCAAACTGTTTTAAACTCCAACAGACAAGTTTATTTTTCTTGCTTGGAACTTAGTGGGAAAAACTGAAGATAGAGATAGAGTTGGGTAGGGAAGTAGGTTCAGGCACGCGGCACTTATTTACCCTCGTCGCCACTCAAGCCTGAGTGGGTATTGCTCACCCGGATAGTTCCCTCTCACGGTCCTAGCAGCCGGAGTGATGCAGTGATAGGATTTAGACAGTTTCTGCCACAAAGTGCTATAGATGAACTTGGGTCTCTGCCACAGACCTGATGAACTTGGGTCTCTGCCACAGACCTGATGAACTTGGGTCTCTGCCACAGACCTGATGAACTTTAGGATGCGTCGGGGAATCCTCTGCCACAGGATTTTAAATGTCCCAAACCTCCCGACAAGCAATAATAGAACTTTTGAGTATATCCCTCCTTGAATGAGTTTCCAGGCCTCTCCCAAGACATCGGCGCCTTGCCAGTCTCCTCTGGGGTAGGTCCTCCCCTGGCTCCCTCCTCAAGAGCTTCCTTCATACGGATGGACAGCTTGGGATACTCCTCAGAAACATAGGCCCAAAGCAGCAGGGCTGGGCCTGGCGAGCAGAGATGTAGCCTCGGGCTGAAGGTGCCCGGGACTAGAACACACACACGCACCCCATGCCATGAGGGCCATGAGGTGCACGGAAGGACCCCGAATCAATGGCGTCTTCCCCTTATGTACCCCCTCCCAGCATGCACAGCAGGTGGACCACGCTTACCGCACAGCTGCCGAGAGAGGACACCCAATCACGCCGCAACGCCACCCGTGGTTCGACCCAAGACCTGGGCAACAATGCCACCTGCAGGTCAAAGGGAACTATACAACCAGGTAGTATTCCAGCAGAGCAGAGTCCAATTTAGGCAAATCAAATAGCCTGAGCCAAACTCTTGCTCAGGCTGCCCTCTAAATTTTAGGCATAGCGACCCCAATTTTGGGGGTCCGCTACACATACCCCCCTTGAAAAGCCACTGACCCCAGTGGCTGGAATAGATCAGAGAACCCCCCTCAATCCTGAGTGGGTTCTGATCTGTTTACAACTATGTACAGTGCTATTATATATTTTTTTTAGAATGGTGCCTGAACCAAACAATTTGGGAATAGGGCAGGGAAAGAAAAGAAGGAAAGCATGTAGAAATACACATCACAGTTTGCATAAAAACACACAGTATAACACAAGTCACAATTCCACCCCTCCTAACATATCTACCCCACCCATGCTCCAGCGGAGTTGATAGCAGATCACCTGCAGAGGGAGAGAAAAAAAGCAAACATGCAATAAACACATCTAACTTCCTAAAATATACAGAAGCAAGTCATCTCTTCGGAGAGAAATGACTACCTTCTATAAGTATGAATTGCTAAGCCTAGCATCACTGAGCATATAAAGGAAAAGGTAACTGTTAGCGCAAACACAAAGTGCATAGGTAAATGGGGATATAGCGATGAGTCTGTTTAAAATAATAATGGTAACAGGCAGTTCAAGGGTTAAAAGGCAGATAATATGGCTGGTGGATGGCGGCTGCTGTCCTCAGAGAGCTGACTCTATGGTAGAAAAAAAAGGGTAGAGAAAAAGGAAGCGCCTCCTAAGTGCGGTATTAAAAGATTATTTTAATGACACAAATATCAATCACACTTACAGGAAACGAAACAAAGGAAGGCTTATCTGTAAAGATCCTGTAGTCCTCGTTCCGGGTCCATGGGCTGCACAGATGTAGAAGATGCAGAGTAGGAAATACAAAGGCTCATCTGTGTGTCAGTGGTCTGTAGGGAAGCCTCAGATCCGGATCCGTTTTTCTATGCAGAGATGGAAAGCTGCAATCGTTATTGCTGCTCAGCCTGGAGCAGATCATGTGGCCATCAGGAAGAAGCTGGGGCTGAGGTCACGTGTCACGGGATCACTTCCGGGGGAGGACTCTACAGAGTGAGAAGGGTTGGATAGACAGACTACGCGCTCAGAGCCACTGCTCCTTCTATTGGTCACTGAGCATATAATATTACTATAAAAGAATCTTCTCTCTTTCTTTTTTTTTCTTAAAAAAAGAAAATATGGAAAAGAGTTCTGAAAATCACTACCACCTGGTGGCAGCACAAGCAGGCCCGGATTTACTCCCTTTGCCGCCCCAAGGCCGGGTCCTTCAATGCTGCCCCCCCACCACACACACACACACACACCACCATTCTCGTCCTTTATCGATAACTGCTACAATAGTTCAATTACATTACAGGAGATGGTCAGAGACTGCGGACACAGTACAGGAGCTTGTGAGAGACTGGGGACACATTACAGGAAATGGTCAGAGACTGGGGACACATTACAGGAAATGGTCAGAGACTGGGGACACATTACAGGAAATGGTCAGAGACTGGGGACATGGTACAGGAGATTGTCAGAGTGCGGACACATTACAGGAGATTTTCAGAGACTGTGGACACATTACAGGAGATTGTCAGAGACTGCGGACAAATTACAGGAGATTGTCAGAGACTGCAGACACATTACAGGAGATTGTCAGAGACTGCGGACACATTACAGGAGATTATCAGAGAGTGCGGACACATTACAGGAGATTGTCAGAGACTGCGGACACATTACAGGAGATGGTCAGAGACTGGGGACACATTACAGGAGATGGTCAGAGACTGGGGACATGGTATAGGAGATTGTCCTATAGCTGTAGCCGCTGGCTGTATCAGCCTGGAGCAGATCCTGTGGCCATCAGGAAGAAGCTGGGGCTGAGGTCACGTGTCACGGGATCACTTCCGGGGGAGGACTCCACAGAGTGAGAAGGGTTGGATACACAGGCTACGCGCTCTGAGCCACTGCTCCTTCTATTGGTCACTGAGCATATAATATTACTATAAAAGAATCTTCTCTCTTTCTTTTTTTTTCTTAAAAAAAGAAAATATGGAAAAGAGTTCTGAAAATCACTACCACCTGGTGGCAGCACAAGCTAACCCGGATTTACTCCCTTTACCGCCCCAAGGCTGGGTCCTTCAATGCCGCCCCCCCCCCCCCACCACACACAAACACACACACCACCATTCTCGTCCTTTATCGATGACTGCTACAATAGTTCAATTACATTACAGGAGATGGTCAGAGACTGCGGACACAGTACAGGAGCTTGTGAGAGACTGCGGACACATTACAGGAGATGAATGAATGAGTGACTTGTATAGCGCTCACATGCAAACTGAATCGCCTCTAGGCACTTTTTGCAGCCAGTGTCTGCTTGGCTGGTGCGGTCATTTTACCCCGTAGGATCTCGACGCACTTGGGTACACAGTCGTACACACATATATACATGTGTAGCGGGGTGTTCCCCTATAATGGGAAGAGACTACATCACCCATAACCCCATTCTTCACATGTTCCACCGCAGAGACTCATGGGAGGGGTTATAAAAGGAGGAGGCCGGGCTCGGTCTCTTTGGGACACGAGACTTCACAGACGGATCCTCCTGTGCGGATGTGTCGGAGTGCAAGGCCTGAAGCCTGAGGCCTTGCTCTGCACCAAAGAGCCTTCCACCCCCCTCTGCGAGCCTGGGTGGCATCTGACTTTGTGCGCTACAGCCTTGTCGGATCGGGGGCCCGATCGTTGGAGAGATCGAGTGTGTGTGACACGGCCGGTGGAGGTTTCCCGGACTGGATCCGTAGTCCAGCGGGTGAGAGGGCATAAGCCCAGCTAAGATACTGTTACTGTATATAGGCCTATAGACTGCCGTGGCCTACAAGTTATTTTGATACCCCTATTGAAGAGCCTTGTCAGAACTGAGCCTGCGGCTTTATTTAATTAAGTTCTATACCCCTTGGATTACAAAGTTATACTCTGTTTAAAGTGCACCACCATTACAGACCTGCCGGTGAAGAAAGAAGGACTAAGTTAAATATTAGAACCAGGCCTGGTGGGGATTCTAGCGTGTTTGATTACTGCGCCATAGGGCACTTAGTTAACGGTCGCCCGTATGGCGCACCTGTAGCGTGTGTTACTACATAGTGTGTTAGAGTGGCAGGACACTGCCCTTAGGAGTGATTATCTTGAACTGTGATTACTGTTACCCCCTTTATCCATATTGAGAAAATAAGTAAAACACTTTATCTATTACAATTCATTACTGTGTCCTGGCTTAGTTATTATATTGCATAGGATATATCATTGATTATTAGTACTAGCTGTGCCAGAAGGGAGTAGAGCCTATTGCCGGGGGTTGGCGGAGCTGCACTCAGGGCCCAAATCTAATTCTGCGGCCTCCTTAGTTGGAGGTATCGCTACACGTGGGGGTTCTCGTCCGGGATCCTGATGCAGCAAGCGAACGCCAGAAGTGCCGGCATGGACCCCATGGATCCAAGAGCGGTAGAAGAGTGGTGCAAAGCCGCTAATACAGAGCCAAAAGAGTCGATAGCCATTAGCCTCCCTGGGGAGAAATGGTCGAGTGAGACGGTAGAGGAACTAATGAGTTCAGTGTCCCCAGATCACACACCGTGGGTGATACACATGAAGACAGACCCAGACATCTCATATCAATACGCATTCGTGGAATATTGGGACGGGATGCCAGAGGCCTGTAAGCACAAGTGTCTGCCGACGCCAGACAACAGAACATTTAGGCTGGCGCACGCAATAACTGTAGAAAGGGAACCATCCCCTACGTGATCGCCACAGGCTGCGGCCCGAACTCCACCTGAAAGAGAAGACAGGGCGACACCCCCGGTGGCACCTGCACTGGCCACTGCTATATCACCAGAACTGATAAATGCAATAGGGGATTTGCTAGCCAAATGTCAGAAGACAAGTACGGTGCATGTGGAAACTAGCTACCGTAGACTAAAAATATTCTCAGGGAAGCTCCCTGTCCCGGCAGGGGAAGAAGATTTTGATACCTGGGTGGAGCAGGCATTACAGGCGGTGGAGGCATGGGAGGTGCCTGAAGCACAGAAGAGGCAGCGAGTGTTAGAAAGCCTTAAAGGTGCAGCAGCAGAAGCAGTGAAAAGTTTCCGGTTTGGGAATGCAGGGTGCACGGCGCAGGACTGTCTAGCTATGCTGCAGGAAGAGTTTGGTCAATTAGACAAGGTGACAGAGATGGTCTACCAGTTTGAACACACTTTCCAAAAACCGGAGGAGAAACTTTCCGAGTATGTCAGAAGGCTAAACAGGCTGCTGTGCAAGATTGTGTTAAAGAAAGGGATGAAGCCCCAAGATGCCGATGCGGCAAGAATGAAGCAAGTCTTAAAGGGAGCGCTATGCTCCGATCCAGTCTGGCTGCACCTGAAAACCTTGGGAGGAGGAATGTTGCTGACTTATGCTGATTTAATAAAAATCATCAGAGATGAGGAGGCGCTGCAACAGGACCAGCAGAAGGATAAGACAAGTGTTGTACCCGCACAGGTGCTGGTCAATCCAGTAATGACCCCTGAAAGAGAGGCGGAGATAGACACCCTAAAAACTCAGATGTCCAAGGTGTTAGAGATATTGACCTCTCTGATAGCAAAAGACACAGAGTGTCCCAAGAAGAAGGAAAGTCCAAGGAAGGAATTGTTCCCGATTGCCTCAGCACCCGAACCTTTACAAGAATGGGGAGATATAGTCTGCTTCAACTGTGGGGGAGTTGGCCACATTACAGCCACATGTTCTAGTCCGAAGAAGAAGAGACCAGACAACCGCAAGCTGGCGGGAAACTCCAGAGGGCCCCGGTGAAGGAGTCAACCGGGTGCCCATCATCTTCAGTAAACTCCAAGCTGAATGCGAAGAAAAACAAAAAGAGAGTTAGAACACCAAAGGGGAAACGCAATACCCCTCAACAAAGCTATACTCCAGGAGGAAGGGGGGAGACCCCTCAGGAGAGGCACAGCACTCCCCAAAGAGGGTGCCCACCCAAGAAAAATAATAGTACCCCTCAGTGGGTTCCTACACCCATTAAAAGGAGGGAAGTCAGTGCATACCAGGCTCAAGAAAGGTTCAAGTCCAAAGGGAATAGGACAAGAGAGAGTCCAAAGGGAAAAGGTCTGAAGAAGGCGGCTCCTGCCGGACCATATCCAGAGAAGCTGGTAGGCCCATCCCCTATAGTGCCCATTCAAGTGGAGGGAGTCTACACCAGGGGCCTCCTGGATACCGGGGCACAAGTGACCCTACTATACCGGGACTTCTACGACAGGCACCTGAGTCATCTGCCTATCCAGAAGATAGAAGAGCTGGAAATATGGGGAATTGGAACCCAGAGTTTCCCTTACGACGGCTACCTTCCCATCAAAATGACCTTTGACCCATCCGTGGCTGGGAAGGCCGAAGTGTTTGACACCCTGGCAGTTGTGTGCCCTAAGCCGCCTGGAGCCAACAAGAATTCCCTTACAATAGGGACGAACACGGACCTGGTCCGAAGACTCCTGACCCCTCTCGTGACAGAAGAAAGACAAGCAGCTACCAAGATCCATCCCATGCTGAAGACAGCCTACCAACGGCTGGTCCAAGAGCGGGAGACCCCTGGAGAGGAGATAGGGAAGGTGTGGAGACTTGGAAGAGAAGGGGTAGTGTTGCAGCCCGGCGAAGTAACCTGTCTCAGGGCCACTGTGAAGCTTACTTGGGAGCAGCCTGGTCCCTTTGTCATGCTGGAGTCAGACCCAAGGGGTGAGTCCTCAGGCCTGGAGGTGATACCGGAAGTGATTCCGCTGAAGGTCCTGAAGAAGGCCCATTATAGAGTTCCGGTGAGTGTTAGGAATACTACCAAAGACCCCATGGAAATCTCAGCCAGAATGTTGCTAGGCCAGGTGAGCCCGGCGGCCCCTGTTACCCTGTCAGAAGTGAAGAGGACAGGTGGAGGAGGGGATGTTTGGGAGAAGCTGTCCATGGAAAACCCGAATCTGTCCAGGGCTTGGAAAGAGAGAGCCAAGGCCCAGTTGAATAGATGGGAGAAGATCTTCTCTAAGACTGAGTTTGATGTGGGGTGTGCAAGGAGTGCCACCCATCGGATCCGCCTCCAGGAAGATAAGCCCTTCCGAGAGAGGGTCAGGCGGGTCCCGCTAGCAGATCTGGAGGATCTGAGGGAACAACTTGCAGAACTCAAGAGGACTGGTGTGATACGGGAGTCCAGAAGCCCCTATGCCTCTCCCATAGTGGTGGTCCGAAAGAAGAATGGATCATTGAGGCTCTGTATCGACTACAGGACTCTCAACAGGAGAACCATACCTGACCAATACACCACTCCGAGGATAGAGGATGCCCTACAGAGCTTGTCTGGAGCCAAATGGTTCAGCGTTATGGATCTCAAGAGTGGGTACTATCAGATTCCGATGCACCCAGCAGACAAGGAGAAGACAGCTTTCATAACCCCAGTGGGGTTCTTTGAATTCGACCGGATGCCCCAAGGTCTGTCTGGAGCCCCAGCTTCTTTCCAACGCCTCATGGAGAAGACAGTAGGGGACATGAACTTGATCGAAGTCCTTGTATACCTGGACGATGTCATTGTCTTTGGGAGAACCTTGGAGGAACATGAAGAGAGGCTGGAAAAAGTGTTGAGAAGACTCAGTGAGGAAGGACTTAAGCTTTCGCCTGAGAAGTGTCGGTTCTACCAGTCTTCTGTGAACTATCTGGGGCACATAGTGTCTGAAGAAGGGGTGGCCACAGACCCTGAGAAATTGGAGGCAGTTACCTCCTGGCCACGGCCCACCACAGTAACAGAACTCAGATCCTTCTTGGGCTTCTGCTCCTACTACAGGAGGTTTGTGGAGGGATTTGCCCGAATTGCTAGACCATTGAATGAGTTGCTCAGGACTGAAGGAGAAGAGGATGGCTCGGGGCCCAGGAGGCCAGGAGAGTCCATCAGAGATCAGTGGAATCAGAAGTGTGAAGAGGCTTTCCAGGAATTGAAGAGGAGCCTGACCACTGCACCAGTCTTGGCCTACGCAGACCCAACCAAACCCTATGAACTGCACGTGGATGCTAGTCATGACGGTCTGGGAGGAGTACTTTACTAAGAACACGAGGGGCAATTGCGGCCTGTTGCCTATGTGAGTAGGAGCCTGACCCCCTCTGAGAAGAACTACCCCACTCACAAGCTGGAGTTCCTGGCCCTCAAGTGGGCGGTAGTAGACAAGCTCAAAGACTACCTGTATGGAGCGGAGTTCACTGTGAAGACCGACAACAACCCCCTTACCTACCTGTTCACCACGGCCAAGCTGGACGCCACCGGACACAGGTGGCTGGCCGCACTGTCTGGATTCAACTTCAGCCTTAAGTATAGACCAGGAGTGGGGAATCGAGATGCAGACGCTCTGTCCAGGAGATCTCATTCCCCCACCATTGAAATAGAAGATTGGACCCAAGTGGCACCGGACGGGGTGCGAGCCCTTTGTCAAGGAGCTGAATTCCAAGCCCGAGGAGGCTCCAGAGCAGAGGAAATAGGAGTTACCATGGTGGGAGTCCCCAAACACTACTGTGGAGTAGCTCAATTGGAAGAGGACAACCTACCAAGACTGTCCAAGAAGGAATTGAGGTGTGACCAATTGGAAGACCCCATGGGGAGATTGGTCCTGGAGGCCTTGAAAAATCAGGATCCAAACAGACTCATGCGTCAACCTTCAAAAGAAGCTCGCCTGCTGAGGAAGGAGTGGGATAGGTTGCAGTTACATCAGGGAGTGGTCTACCGAAGGGGCCCCTCTGATGACTCAGAAGATAAGTGGCAGCTGTTCCTCCCAGAGAAACATCGGGAGACTGTTCTGATTGCCCTGCATGACAATCATGGCCACCTAGGGGCTGAAAGGACCTTTCAACTTGTCAGAAGTCGGTTCTATTGGCCCTGCATGAGGGCAGAGGTAGAGGAGTACTGCCACTCATGTGCGCGATGCATCCAGAGGAAGACTTTGCCCCATCAAGCTGCCCCAATGGGCCATCTACAGAGCCAAGGGCCCATGGACCTGGTGTGCATTGACTTTCTCTGCCTCGAACCCGACCTGAGTGGACTAGGAAATGTTCTGGTGATAACCGACCATTTCACCCGGTATGCCCAGGCTTTCCCCACCAAAGACCAGAAGGCCTCCACCGTGGCCAAGGTACTTATGGAGAAGTACTTTGTCCATTATGGGCTGCCACAGAGACTCCATTCAGACCAAGGGAGGGACTTCGAGAGTAAGCTGATCCGGAAGCTCTTTGATTCTTTGGGAATTAAGAAGACTCGAACTACACCTTACCATCCTCAGGGAGATGCTCAGCCGGAAAGGTTCAACCGAACCTTGCTCAACATGTTGGGGACTCTGGAAAGCGAGAAAAAGCAACATTGGAGCCAACACATAGCAGCCATAGTACATGCTTACAACTGCACCATCAGTGATGCTACAGGCTACTCCCCATATCGACTCATGTTTGGGAGAGAAGCGAGACTACCGGTGGACCTGGCTTTTGGCACCTCACTGGACCATTCCTCAGCCACATCCCACAAAGGATATGTGGACAGGCTCAGACACAGCCTGAAAGTAGCCTATGAACAAGCTCAAGCGGCCTCAGATCAAAGGGGAGCTCGGAATAAAAGAAATTTCGACTTGAAGGTCCGGGTACAAGACCTACAGCCCGGGGATCGAGTACTGTTGCGCAATCTGGGAGTCCCCGGAAAGCACAAACTTGCAGACAGATGGAGATCTGAACCCTATGTCATCTGCAGGAAGTTGCCGGGCCTACCTGTCTACAAGGTGAAGCCAGAGGGAAAGGTAGGCCCACTGAAGACATGGCATCGAAACCACCTGCTCCCACTTGTGGAGGCAGTTCGAATACCTCCCGTGGGAGACTCCCCTGAACCGGCCTCTATCTTGGATACTCCTAGGCCGAACACTCGGTCACAGACCTCCCGAGCTGAAAATGGAGAAGCCTCCCAACTTAGTGGAGATGAAGAGGGAGAACTTGATTGGCTGTGGTCTTCCCCAACTCCAGGAACTTCTATCATAGATCTTCCAGTCACCCAAGATACCACAGATGAAACACTGAACCCAGAGGCTACAGAGTTCATCCCCTTTAGTCCTTCAGCAGATTACTGGGAAGATGCCCATGATAGTTGCTCCGAGGAAGAGGAGCCTGTGGCGCCAGAGCCAGAGATTCCAGGAGAGCAAAGGGCTCGAAGAGTCATTCGACCTCCTAAGAAGCTGACCTACCCTCAGATGGGGAACAGTTCGGAAGACTCTGTAGTCACTGCTAGGAGAAATGCTGAGATTCCGGATCCCTCCACTGTCCATTTGGTGGAGGGCAACCCCAGCTCACTCTCTGGCACAGTTAGGCAGGCCACCCATGATAATGTGACCTGTGGGCAAGGGAATTCTACCCCTCAGTTATGGTGGGAATCCCCTATCCCAACATCGTTTTCAGAATTTGTCCAGTGTTATATATAGTTGTTGTTAAAATTTATCTTTGGGGACCAAAGAGTTTAAGTGGGGGGAGTGTGTAGCGGGGTGTTCCCCTATAATGGGGAGAGACTACATCACCCATAACCCCATTCTTCACATGTTCCACCGCAGAGACTCATGGGAGGGGTTATAAAAGGAGGAGGCGAGGCCGGGCTCGGTCTCTTTGGGACACGAGACTTCACAGACGGATCCTCCTGTGCGGATGTGTCGGAGTGCAAGGCCTGAAGCCTGAGGCCTTGCTCTGCACCAAAGAGCCTTCCACCCCCCTCTGCGAGCCTGGGTGGCATCTGACTTTGTGCGCTACAGCCTTGTTGGATCGGGGGCCCGATCGTTGGAGAGATCGAGTGTGTGTGACACGGCCGGTGGAGGTTTCCCGGACTGGATCCGTAGTCCAGCGGGTGAGAGGGCATAAGCCCAGCTAAGATACTGTTACTGTATATAGGCCTATAGACTGCCGTGGCCTACAAGTTATTTTGATACCCCTATTGAAGAGCCTTGTCAGAACTGAGCCTGCGGCTTTATTTAACCAAGTTCTATACCCCTTGGATTACAAAGTTATACTCTGTTTAAAGTGCACCACCATTACAGACCTGCCGGTGAAGAAAGAAGGACTAAGTTAAATATTAGAACCAGGCCTGGTGGGGATTCTAGCGTGTTTGATTACTGCGCCATAGGGCACTTAGTTAACGGTCGCCCGTATGGCGCACCTGTAGCGTGTGTTACTACATAGTGTGTTAGAGTGGCAGGACGCTGCCCTTAGGAGTGATTATCTTGAACTGTGATTACTGTTACCCCCTTTATCCATATTGAGAAAATAAGTAAAACACTTTATCTATTACAATTCATTACTGTGTCCTGGCTTAGTTATTATATTGCATAGGATATATCATTGATTATTAGTACTAGCTGTGCCAGAAGGGGGTAGAGCCTATTGCCGGGGGTTGGCGGAGCTGCACTCAGGGCCCAAATCTAATTCTGCGGCCTCCTTAGTTGGAGGTATCGCTACACATATATACTGGGCCAATTTGGACAAGATCCAATTAACCTACCAGCATGTCTTTGGAGTGTGGGAGGAAACCGGAGTACCCGGAGGAAACCCACGCAGACACAGGGAGAACATGCAAACTCCAGGCAGATGGTGTCGTGGTCAGGATTCGAACCAGTGACCCTTTTGCTGCTAGGTGAAAGTGCTAACCACTACACCACTGAGACTACGGACACATTACAGGAGATGGTCAGAGACTGGGGACACATTACAGGAGATGGCCAGAGACTGGGGACATGGTATAGGAGATTGTCCTATAGCTGTAGCCGCTGGCTGTATCACGGGAGCGCGCCCGCATGAACTAACCCATATGTGAGAGAGCTTGCATGAAGGGGGTTAGTTCTTGCGGGCAGGAGCCGAGACAGCCGCTGAGGGACCCCAGAAGACCAATTTCGGGGGTACTCTGTGCAAAACGAGCTGCACAGTGGAGGTAAGTATAACATGTTTGTTATTTTTAAAAAGGAAAAAAAAAATTGCCTTTACAATCCCTTTAACCACTTAACGACCGCTCACTGTATATATACGTCGGCAGAATGGCACCGACAGGCACAATCACGTAGAGTGTACGTGATTGCCTTTGTATAGTTGGGGGGTCCAATCGGACCCCCCTTCTGTACAGTGAGCGGTGGCTAAGTGTCCGGGAGCGTTCCGGGATGAGGGGGCAGCCATTCGTTTCTGGCCACCCCCTCGCGATCGCTCCCGGCGAATGGAAATGCCCCCTCTGTCTGTGTCAGACAGAGGGAGCAGGAGGAAGTGATGTCATCTCTGGTGCGGCGCTCACATATACCGAGCGCCGTACAAGAGAAGACATCAGGTCAGTGCACACAACACTACACTGACACCAGGATACATAGGGACATAAATTGCCCCCCCAGGCCCCCCCAGATCACCCCCAGATCACCCCCCCAGCCCCCAGTCACAGTGTCACTGATTGCAGTGACCATTTATTTAGTGATCACTGCAATCAGTGACATTTGTGACTGTAAAAGTGTCACCAAAGTTTAGTCTTAGGTCCAGTGTAGCCCCCTAACCCCCCCTAATAAAGGTTTAACCCCCTGATCACCCCCCAGATAACCCTTTCACCGCCTATCACCACTGTCGCTTAGCGATCATTTTTCTGATCGCTGTCTTAGCGTCAGTGATGCCGATCGGCAGCCAGTAATTTTTTTTAGGTTCGCCGCAGGTTTTTATAGCGTCAGGTACCCCAATATATTATCTAATAAAGGTTTAACCCCCTTGATCGCCCCCCAGGTAACCCTTTCACCCCCTATCACCACTGTCACTAAGCGATCGTTTTTCTAAACGCTGTCTTAGTGTCTGTGATGCAGATCGGTAGCCGGTAATTTTTTTTAGGTTCGCCGCAGGTTTTTATAGCGTCAGGTACCCCAATATATTATCTAATAAAGGTTTAACCCCCTTGATCGCCCCCCAGGTAACCCTTTCACCCCCTATCACCACTGTCACTAAGCAATTGTTTTTCTAAACGCTGTCTTAGTGTCGGTGATGCAGATCGTAGCCAGTAATTTTTTTTAGGTTCGCCGCATGTTTTTATAGCGTCAGGTACCCCAATATATTATCTAATAAAGGTTTAACCCCCTTGATCGCCCCCCAGGTAACCCTTTCACCCCCTATCACCACTGTCACTAAGCAATCGTTTTTTCTAAACGCTGTCTTAGTGTCTGTGATGCAGATCGGTAGCCGGTAATTTTTTTTAGGTTCGCCGCAGGTTTTTATAGCGTCAGGTACCCCAATATATTATCTAATAAAGGTTTAACCCCCTTGATCGCCCCCCAGGTAACCCTTTCACCCCCTATCACCACTGTCGCTAAGCAATTGTTTTTCTAAACGCTGTCTTAGTGTCGGTGATGCAGATCGTAGCCAGTAATTTTTTTTAGGTTCGCCGCATGTTTTTATAGCGTCAGGTACCCCAATATATTATCTAATAAAGGTTTAACCCCCTTGATCGCCCCCCAGGTAACCCTTTCACCCCCTATCACCACTGTCACTAAGCAATTGTTTTTCTAAACGCTGTCTTAGTGTCTGTGATGCAGATCGGTAGCCGGTAATTTTTTTTAGGTTCGCCGCAGGTTTTTATAGCGTCAGGTACCCCCATATATTATCTAATAAAGGTTTTAACCCCCTGATTGCCCCTAGTTAACCCTTTCACCAGTGATCACCATATAAGTGTTACTGGTGACGCTGGTTAGTTAGTTTGCTTTTTATAGTGTCAGGGCACCCGCCGTGTATATAACCCAATAAAGGTTTAACCCCCTGATCGCCCGGCGGGTGATATCAATTAGGTTTTAGCATCAGAGAGGGTCTGAGTCACACCCCAGGCAGCGTCAGGTTAGTGCCAGTAACGCTAACACCCACGCGTGAAGCATACACCCCCCCTTAGTGGTATAGTATCTGAACAGATCAATATCTGATCTGATCAGATCTATACTAGCGTCCCCAGCAGTTTAGGGTTCCCAAAAACGCAGTGTTAGCGGGATCAGCCCAGATACCTGCTGGCACCTGCGTTTTGCCCCTCCGTCCAGCCCAGGCCACCCAAGTGCAGTATCGATCGATCACTGTCACTTACAAAACAAAAACACACATAACTGCAGCGTTCGCAGAGACAGGCCTGATCCCTGCGACTCCAGTGCTGTAGGAGGTGATTTCACCACCACAGTTAAAAAAAAAAAGAAAATATGCCGAAGCATTGGGGCAGCAGGGGCGGAGGAGCGATTTTGCTCCTAATGCCGCGTACATACGGTCAAAATTCCGACGGAGGCTTGCCCGTGGAAAAGTCCGACCATGTGTGTGCGGCATAACTTTTTTGCGGGAGGATGCCCCCATGCTTCGGCATATATAAATGGTGCGTGTATGCCCATCATTGGAAGTGGGTGGATGAAGGGCGGTATTCTAATGGTGGGCATACCCACCGATCAATCTTTTTTTTCGTTCAGCCAACTGGCTGCATGAAATAAAAAGATTACAATACATGTCCAACAAGGACCAGCAACGTACTGGTATGTTGCTGGACTTTGAATGTTTATACCAGAATGATGCCTGCGGGTTTAGGTATCATCTTGGTATCATTCTTTTCAGCCTGCGGCCGGCTTTCATGTAAAAGCAATCCTAGCGGCTAATTAGCCTCTGGACTGCTTTTACAAGCAGTGGGAGGGAATGCCCCCCCCCCGGATATAAAAAGCGCCATTGGGAAATTGGGAAAGCATTTTATCACACCGATCTTGGTGTGGTCAGATGATTTGAGGGCAGAGGAAAAATCTAGGGTCCAGTTTTTTCAAAAAAAGAGTACCTGTCACTACCTATTGCTATCATAGGGGATATTTACATTCCCTGAGATAACAATAAAAATGCTAAAAAAAATAAATACTTGGAAGGAACAATTTAAAAATAAAATAAAAAAGCAAAATTAATAATAAAAAAAAAAGAAAATAAAAAAAAGCACCCCTGTCCTGCCCTGCTCTTGCCCAATGGCGAACGCAAGCGTCGGTCTGGCGTCATATGTAAACAGCAATTGCACCATGCATGTGAGGTATCACCGCGAAGGTCAGATCGAGGGCAATCATTTTAGCAGTAGACCTCCTCTGTAAATCTACTGGGGTAACCTGTAAAGGCTTTTAAAGGCTTTTAAAAATGTATGTAGTTTGTCGCCAATGCGCGTTTGTGCGAAATTTTAAAGCATGTCGTGTTTGGTATCTATGTACTCGGCCTAAGATCATCTTTTTTATTTCATCAAACATTTGGGCAATATAGTGTGTTTTAGTGCATTAAAATTAAAAAAAGTGTATTTTTTAACCCAAAAAATGCGTTTGAAAAATCGCTGCGCAAATACTGTGTAGAAAAAAAAAATGCAACACCCACCATTTTAATCTGTAGGGCCTTTGCTTTGAAAATATATATAATGTTTGGGGGTTCAACATAATTTTCTTGCAAAAAAAAAATGTTTTCATGTAAACAAAAAGTGTCAAAAAGGGCTTTGTCTTCAAGTGGTTAGAAGAGTGGATGTAAGCTTCCTAATGTTGTGTATAAAATGCCAGAACAGTTCAAAACCCCCCCAAATGACCCCATTTTGGAAAGTAGACACCCCAAGCTATATACTGAGAGGCATGTCGAGTCCATGGAATATTTTATATGTTGACACAAGTTGCGGAAAAACGACAATTTTTTATTTTTTTATTTTTTTTGCACTAAGTTGTCACTAAATAATATATTGCTCAAACATGCCATGGGCATATGTGGAATTACACCCCAAAATACATTCTGTTGCTTCTCCTGAGTACGGGGATACCACATGTGTGAGACTTTTTGGGAGCCTAGCCACGTACGGGACCCCAAAAACCAAGCACCGCCTTCAGGCTTTCTAAGGGTGTAAATTTTTGATTTCACTTCTCACTGCCTATCACAGTTTCGGAGGCCATGGAATGCCCAGATAGCACAAAACCCCCCCAAATGACCCCATTTTGGAAAGTAGACACCCCAAGCTATTTGCTGAGAGGTATTGTGAGTATTTTGCAGATCTCGCTTTTTGTCACAAAGTTTTGAAAATTGAAAAAAAAATATATATATATATATATTTTCTTTCTTCATTTTCAAAAACAAATGAGAGCTGTAAAATACTCGCCATTCCTCTCAGCAAATAGCTTGGGGTGTCTATATTCCAAAATGGGGTCATTTGGGGGGGTTTTGTGCGATTTTGGCATTTTATGGCCTTCGAAACTGTGATAGGTAGTGAGGAGTGAAATCAAAAATTTGTGCCTAGAAATCCTGAAGGCGGTGCTTGGTTTTCGGGGTCCCGTACGCGGCTAGGCTCCTAAAAAGTCCCACACATGTGGTATCCCCGTACTCAGGAGAAGCAGAAAAATGTATTTTGGGGTGTAATTCCACATATAACCATGGCATGTGTGAGCAATATATCATTTAGTGACAACTTTTTGTAATTTTTTTTTTTTTTTTTAGTCATTATTCAATCACTTGGGACAAAAAAAAATATATTCAATGGGCTCAACAGGCCTCTCAGCAATTTCCTTGGGGTGTCTACTTTCTAAAATGGGGTCATTTGGGGGGTTTTGTGCTATTTTGGCATTTTATGGCCTTCGAAACTGTGATAGGTAGTGAGGAGTGAAATCAAAAATTTGCGCCCTTAGAAATCCTGAAGGCGGTGCTTGGTTTCCGGGGTCCCGTACGCGGCTAGGCTCCCAAAAAGTCCCACACATGTGGTATCCCCGTACTCAGGAGAAGCAGCAAAATGTATTTTGGGGTGAAATTCCACACATAACCATGGCATGTGTGAGCAATATATCATTTAGTGACAACTTTTTGTAATTTTTTTTTTTTTTTTTTAGTCATTATTCAATCACTTGGGACAAAAAAATAAAAAATTCAATGGGCTCAACATGCCTCTCAGCAATTTCCTTGGGGTGTCTACTTTCCAAAATGGGGTCATTTGGGGGGGTTTGTACTGCCCTGTCATTTTAGCACCTCAAGAAATGAGATAGGCAGTCATAAATTTAAAGCTGTGTAAATTTCAGAAAATGTACCCTAGTTTGTAAACTCTATAACTTTTGCGCAAACCAATAAATATACGCTTATTGACATTTTTTTTACTAAAAACATGTGGCTGAATACATTTTGGCCTAAATGTATGACTACAATTGAGTTTATTCGATTTTTCTTATAACAAAAAGTAGAAAATATCATTTTTTTTCTAAATTTTCGGTCTTTTTCCGTTTATATCGCAAAAAATAAAAATCGCAGAGGCAATCAAATACCATTAAAAGAAAGCTCTATTTGTGGTAAGAAAAGGACGCAAATTTCGTTTGGGTACAACATTGCATGTCCGCACAATTTACAGTTAAAGCAGCGCAGTGCAAAATTCTGAATTCACCTCTGGTCCTTTAGCTACCAAATGGTCCGGGGCTTAAGTGGTTAATGAGCCTGTTGCACAAATAACTTTACTACACTATATTTATGATATCTATGGCTTCTATGCATATTTATATACAGTAATCCATAATTTAACTGGCTGCTTGCTTCTGCTTGGGCCTGGCACCAGGGCCAGCGCTACCACTAGGCGAAGTAGGCAGCCGCCTAGGGCGCACTGCCACCTAGGGCGCAACCACAGCCTCTGTCCTGTGTGAGCTAGGCTCTCCTCTCCTGATCGATGGCCCCATTCAGTGTGCCGCCACGGCGCCACCAATCCCCCCATGTGTAGCGCAGAGCGCCCCGCTGCGCTGTCACATCTCAGTCCTCAGACAGGTATAATCACACAGCGCCGCTCTGGGACTCCTTTGCTCCAGCCTGTCCCTCTGGTGCGGCGCTGTGTGTCTTGTGTGTGCAGCGGAGGGGCGGGGTTTTGATGAAGTTGGCAGCATTGAGAGGAGTAGCTGACTGACCTCCCGCCCAGCGAGGACTCCATGGAGCGGGTGGATTGCATTGGCGGCGCTGGCCTGGCCCTGGCGGGGACTCCGTGGAGCGGATGGATGGCTCTGGCCTGGCCCCTGAGCAGAGCCCTGATGATGGCTGACGAAGCACCAAAGAGCAGAAGTAAGGAGGAGGACGGATCGATCTACATGCTGTGTGAGGGGGAGGGGGGTGTGTGTTTGAATAGTGCAGGAAGTAGGAGTCAGGGGGGTCAGTGTATGTTTCATGTAAACGGGGGTCACTGTATGTTTCATGTAAGGGGGGGTCACTGTATGTTTCATGTAAGGGGGGTCACTGTATGTTTCATGTAAGGGGGGTCACTGTATGTTTCATGTAAGGGGGGTCACTGTATGTTTCATGTAAGGGGGGGTCACTGTATGTTTCATGTAAGGGGGGGGTCACTGTATGTTTCATGTAAGGGGGGGTCACTGTATGTTTCATGTAAGGGGGGGGTCACTGTATGTTTCATGTAAGGGGGGGGGTCACTGTATGTTTCATGTAAGGGGGGGTCACTGTATGTTTCATGTAAGGGGGGTCACTGTATGTTTCATGTAAGGGGGGGTCACTGTATGTGTCATGTAAGGGGGGTCACTGTATGTGTCATGTAAGGGGGGTCAGTGTATGTGTCATGTAAGGGGGGGTCACTGTATGTGCCATGTAAGGGGGGGTCACTGTATGTGCCATGTAAGGGGGGGTCACTGTATGTTTCATGTAAGGGGGGGTCACTGTATGTTTCATGTAAGGGGGGTCACTGTATGTTTCATGTAAGGGGGGGTCACTGTATGTTTCATGTAAGGGGGGGTCACTGTATGTTTCATGTAAGGGGGGTCACTGTATGTTTCATGTAAGGGGGGTCACTGTATGTTTCATGTAAGGGGGGTCACTGTATGTTTCATGTAAGGGGGGGTCACTGTATGTTTCATGTAAGGGGGGTCACTGTATGTTTCATGTAAGGGGGGTCACTGTATGTTTCATGTAAGGGGGGTCACTGTATGTTTCATGTAAGGGGGGGTCACTGTATGTTTCATGTAAGTGGGGTTACTGTATGTTTCATGTAAGGGGGGTCACTGTATGTTTCATGTAAGGGGGGTCAGTGTATGTGTCATGTAAGGGGGGGTCACTGTATGTGCCATGTAAGGGGGGGTCACTGTATGTGCCATGTAAGGGGGGGTCACTGTATGTGCCATGTAAGGGGGGTCACTGTATGTGTCATGTAAGGGGGGTCACTGTATGTGTCATGTAAGGGGGGGGTCACTGTATGTTTCATGTAAGGGGGTCACTGTAGGTTTCATGTAAGGGGGGTCACTGTATGTATCATGTAAGGGGGGTCAGTGTATGTATCATGTAAGGGGGGTCACTGTATGTTTCATGTAAGTGGGGTCAGTGTATGTATCAGGTAAGGGGGGTCACTGTATGTTTCATGTAAGGGGGGTCACTGTATGTTTCATGTAAGGGGGGGTCAGTGTATGTGTCATGTAAGGGGGGGTCAGTGTATGTGTCAGGTAAGGGGGGGGTCAGTGTATGTGTCATGTAGGGGGGGTCAGTGTATGTGTCATGTAAGGGGGGTCAGTGTATGTGTCAGGTAAGGGGGGGTCAGTGTATGTGTCAGATAAGGGGGGTCAATGTATGTGTCAGGTAAGGGGGGTCAATGTATGTTTCAGGTAAGGGGGGTCAATGTATGTTTCAGGTAAGGGGGGTCAATGTATGTTTTAGGTAAGGGGGGGTCAGTGTATGTGTCAGGTAAGGGGGGTCAGTGTATGTGTCAGGTAAGGGGGGTCAATGTATGTTTCAAGTAAGGGGGGGGTCAGTGTATGTGTCAGGTCAGTGTAATTGTCAGGTGGGTTAGTGTAGGGGACAGGGGGTCAGTGTATGTGTCAGGGGGTCAGTGTAGGGGTCAGATAGGTCACATGTGTTGCAAGGGCAGGGTAAAGTGGAGTTAGGGGCGCAGCCGGGGGGGGGCAGCAAAATTAGGTTTCGCCTAGGGTGTCAAAGATCCTTGCACCAGCCCTGCCTGGCACACACGCACAATCGCACATGATGATGACGACTTAAAGTCATCATCATGTGCGATTGTGCCAAGCAGAAGCAGCCAATCAAATATAGTGCTCAGTATGGATTATATAAATATGTGTAGCGATACCCCCAGTTAAGAGAGCCGCTGGTTCTGTTTCGGGCCCTGTACACAGCACTGCCAACCCCCGGCCAGGGCCAGACTGGCCTACCGGGATACCGGGAGATTTCCCGGTAGGCTGCCTGCCCTGAGGCCGCTTTGGGCTAAGCTGTGGCTGCAGCGCTCCCTCCTCCTCCTCCGTCACACAGAGTCAGCGGGCATCTCCCGCTGTGTGTCTGGGAGCTGAGTGTGAGGCCTCGTACACACGACCGATTTTCTCGGCAAGAACCAGCAAGAAACTTGCTGGCAGAGATCTCTTGCCGAGTAAATCGGTCGTGTGTACGCGGCTATCGGGTTTCTCATCGAGAAAACCGACAAGTAACCTCGACGAGAAAATAGAGAACCTGCTCTCTATTTTCTCGTCGAGATTCTCGTCAGCCTGTTTCTCGACGAGAAAAGTGAGTGTGTGTACACTTACCTGTCCGCCGGGAAGCCCGCGCATGTTCGAAACGAATTCGACGCATGCGCGGTAGCTTCCTAGGCATACGTAGGGTTTACCAAGATGGCAGCGACGGCATCGAATGTGATGAGCGCATGCTCGTCGTAGTCGATGACGTCACCGCGTACGCTCCATTCAAAGAACCGCGGGTTCTTTGAAACGAGCGTGTGTACACTCGGCCGGGACAAGTTTCTTGTCCAAGAATCTCGTCGAAAAAAACGACATGTTTTTTTCAACGAGAATCTCGGCCGTGTGTACGAGGCCTGACTGTGAAAACTTTGGCTGCGCTGTGAGAAAAGTCCCGCCCTCCTCCTACACCAGCTTGTGTCTGCTGTGGGGCGCCCCAAACGCTAGTAATGTGGCTTCAGGGTTTCTGGCTTCAGTTATGAGCAGAGAGTGTGTCTCTGTCACACTGCTCGGACCCCGCACTGACAGCCCGCCCCCCTCCTTGCAGGGACGTCGGACAGGAGAGAAAATAAAGATAACAGAGAGCAGGATCTTCTCCTCCCACCCCCCTTGTGTGTGTCCCCGCGGACCCTCTCACATTCCAATCCTTGCAGCTCCTCCGTGCTTCGCAAAAAGAAACTCCAGCACTGCCAGCAGCCTGCAGGTAGATAGTGGAAGTGGAGGAAAGGCAGGCCAGCTTGTACTATGGATGCTGCAACCCTCCACAGAGGATCCACAGCTCTCCAGGTCAGCCAATCGCCTTGCTTCCTAATGAAACTTCTCAGTGATTGAAAAGAGCAGCACACAGGTGGGTCAGTCATTGATGGGGCTGAACAGAGTGTGTTGTCACCTCCAGAGTCCCTCAACCAACACAGCAGCCCACTAGGGTTTCCCTAGTGTGGTGCACTACAAGTCCCAGCATGCTCTGCCAGCCTATGTATAGCACAGGCTAGTAGGCCTTGTTTGCTGACCAATCCAGGGCCCTAGCCTTCATCTATGGTAAGGGAAATGTCCCCTTCCTCTCTTATCTCACCAGCCTCTGAGCACACTTATGTAAGGGAGAGCTCTGTGGACTGTGATTTAAAGGGGGACTCTGATGTATGTGGGGGCTTTGGTGATCAGAGACCCCCTTACATCAGGATTCCAAGAGTACCTCTTAGGGCCAGTTCACACCAGACGCAGTTCCGTACAGTTTTGTGCGCATTTTTTCTGCACAAAATGCATACCTCCCAACACGCACGGAATGTGCGGGAACTTCCCGCACCGACACTGATTTCCCGCACACCCGCGAGAGGATTGAATTTCCCGCAATGGAAGGAGGGACGGGCAGGTAGCGGTAAGTCCACACTTCTCCGCTGATGTAACTTTCGTCCTGCGCCTGCGGCCGCCCCCCCCCTCTCAACAACTGCAGTGTCACTGCTGTCCTTGAAAAAAAAAACCTGCTCAGTGGGGGAACTCTCCGCTGATCCCTGCTGAGCAGGCAGATGACAGGTTCGTGTCTACTCCACTTGTGCAGAGTGGACACAGTCACAAACTGCTGTTCTCTATGGACCAGTCTGACTGTCATCCAATCTGCTATCCATCTGTTTTCATACGAGTGAATGCAGGCAGGTGTAAATGGACACGTCTGTTTACATCCGCCTCCCCATACAAAACAATGGGTTGTCCGATTAGTTCAAATGTGTAAAAGGGGTCCTGATGCAGGACCATAATCAAGGGCCCTGTGATGGGAGAAAAGGACACCAGGATCATTAGAAAGGGCCCTGGGACCAGAGGTCCCGGGGGCCCTTCACGGTTCCTTGCACCGGGGCCCTGAAGGTTCTAGTTACGCCTCTGGGCATAGGCACTGACTGCAGTGAGGCTGCGATTATGGGCACGGTGAAACTGAATTATGGGCAGGGTGAGACTGCATTTTGGGCACGGTGAGGCTGTGATTATGGGCGCGGTGAGACTGCATTATGGGCACGGTAAGGCTGTGATTATGGGCACGGTGAGGTTGCGATTATTGGCATAGTCAGGCTGCAATGATGGGCACTGTGAGGCTGAAATGCTGGGCACTGTGAGGCTGCATTGATGGCTACAGTGAGGATGCATTTGATGGGCACTGTTGAGGCTGCATTGATATCTTGTACCATGTCTGCAGTCTCTGACCATCTCCTGTATCATGTCTACATATCTTACCATCTTTAGTATCATGTCCTCAGGCTCTAACCATCTCCTGTACCATGCCCACAACCTCTGACATCTTCTGTACCATGCCCGAAGCCTCTGACATCTCCTGTACCATGCCCGCTGCCTCTGCCATCTTGACATCTCCTCCTGTACCATGCCCGCAGCCTCTGACATGTCCTGTACCATGCCCGCAGCCTCTGACATGTCTTGTACCATGCTCGCAGCCCCTGACATCTCCTGTACCATGCCCGCAGCCCCTGACATCTCCTGTACCATGCCTGCAGCCCCTGACATCTCCTGTACCATGCCTGCAGCCTCTGGCATCTCCTGTACCATGCCCGCAGCCTCTGCCATCTTGACATCTTCTGTACCATGCCCACAACCTCTGACATCTTCTGTACTATGCACACAGCCTCTGACATCTTCTGTACTATGCACACAGCCTCTGACATCTCCTGTATCATGCCCGCAGCCTCTGACATCTCCTGTATCATGTCTGCAATCTCTGACCATCTCCTGTTTGATATCATGTCTGCAGTCTGGAGAGGAGTCAACAGTGGGAGCACCGCCGCCGGGATGGGGGTCATGGGAGAAGTCAGACTTGTGTGGACTGTGGAGAGGAGACTATAGGAAAACCAGAGCCGCCAAGCTGGAGCCAACTGACTGAGCCCTGCAAGGTGCACCTGAGAGGAGGTCAGTGACAGCGCCGCCAGGCCAGTCTGAGGGGGGGGGGGGAGGGTCATTGATGTAAGGGGGAGTGAATACAATAATGTAAGGGGGAATCCCCCTTATATCAGTACCCCCCCTTACCTTAGTGTATTCTTTCTGCAGAAGGTCATCTCTGGTCATCAGAGTCTCCCCCAGGTGTCCCCCTTGATGATTGCTCCACTTTTAACTGGAATTTGCTGATATATATATATATATATATATATATATATATATATATAAAGCCCTATGTGCTTTCATGTCTTATCTTTATATAATACGCTCTTCAAATGTGCTTTAAAATGTATGGTTTTCCCTTTTACGAACAAGAAAATAATGACGTTATGATGTTGGGCTGGTATAATAATGCTATGGGGCTGGTATGACATTTTTTCCAGGGCTGGTTTTTACTCCCAGTCCGGCCCTGCCCCCGGAAATCTACTCGACTCCAGACTCGGAGCCCCCACGTGTAGCGATACCCCCAGTTAAGAGAGCCGCTGGTTCTGTTTCGGGCCCTGTACACAGCACCGCCAACCCCCGGCAATCTACTCGACCCTCCTCTGGCACAGTTAGTCTACGGGATGTTCTAGTAATATAGCTCTCTATACCTGGTTATGCACAATCTAGCAGTAATATGAGCAATCAATATATGCAATAATGAACACTGATACCGGAGTGATAAACCGTAAATGATTTACTGTGGTATAAAGGTAAATGATAACTTGTCACATAACATACATGCAGAGCCCTGCAATAATACACATACTAATCAGTGATAGTGCAGAGTGATCACACGCCACGTGCAGCTATCTTCTCTATGCGCAATGTGGCGCACCAACAAAATCCTAATCCCTGGTCAGGCCTGACTCAGATAAACTCAGTCTCTGTGAGAACAATTCTTCGCATGCAAGATGAACGGTGGTGCACATTCAGGAACAGTATTTGTAATCCAATTAGGGTTAATAAAGAAAGAACACTTCACCGGAGACTACACAACTCAGTTCCGCCACTAGTCTCTGGCGGGACAGTAAATATAGCACGGTGGGCCAAGGCAGTCACTAGGCCTAATCAAAGTACAAGTTAATGACATGAGCAGGTGCTCGCTCACCCCTCCGGACACGATCCCAGTCCGGGACTTCCACCACTGTGTCTCCGCACACAGGGTCTGCAACGACCGGGTCCCCGGTCCAACTGATGTTAGCAAACTCGAAAGAAATCAGGTGCCACCCAGGCTCAGCAGTGGGGTGGAAGGCTCTTTGGAAGGTGCGCAAGGCCCAGGCCTCAGGCCTTGCACTGCAGCAGATCCGCACAGGGAGTCCTATTGATTGCAACGCAGTGTCCAAAGAGGCCGAGACTAGCCTCGCCCCTTCTCTTTATAGCCCCACCCATGAGTCTCTGCGGTGGCCAAATGCACCTTGGGTGCCAAACGGGGTTCTGGGTAACGTAGTCCATAGGGCCTTAAAGGAGACCCGCTACACACTCCCCCCACTTAAACTCTTTGGTCCCCAAAGATAACTGTTAACAAACACTACGCACAACATTTGACAATGCTGCGTATGATGTCGGCAGAGGAAGTTCCCACCAAAAACAAGAGGGTGAACTTCTTCGCCCACAGGTCACACTGTCATAAGCGACCAGCCTAACTGTGCCAGGGGGTGAGTTGGGGTTGCCCTCCACTAAATGAACAGTGGAGGGATCAGGGTCTTTTACACTTCTCCTGGCAGTTACCACAGTGTCTTCCGAGCTCTCCCCCATTTGTGGGTAAGTCAATTTTCGGGGAGGCCTTATGGTCCTTCTCATCCTTCGTTCTCTTGGGATTTCTGATTCGGAAACTGTAGGTTCCTCTTCTGGAACAGACTTGGGAGCTTCCGCTGGTTTTGGGACACTTGACTCAAGAGCAGGGAGATACATGGAGTCTCTTGGATTCTCCTCTGAGAGTGAGTCGCAGGCATCCTCCCAAAAATCTGGTAAAGGACTGGACGGGATGAACTCAGTAGCTTCTGCATTCAGTTTGGAGCTCACTGGAGATGGTGGGCACCCGGTTGACTCCTTCACCGGGGCCCTCTGAAGTTTCCCGTCGGCTTCCGATTATTCATCTTCTTTTTCTTAGGGCTAGAATACACTTTTGCAATATGGCCATCTCCTCCGCAGTTAAAGCAAACCATATCACCCCAATCTTGTAGGGAAGTAGGTGCTGAGGTATCTGGGAACAACTCCTTCTTCAGTTCCCCATTCTCTACAACCCTTTGATCCTTTGCCATCAAAGAGGTCAACATCTCCAACACCTGCGACATCTGTGACTTCAGGGTATCTACTTCTGAGTCTCTTTGAGGGGTCATGGCTGACCTGACCATTACTGGCGTAGGGGAGGCATGTGTCTTGATTACTTGCTGATCCTGCTGTAGAGCCTCCTCATCCCTAATGATCTTTACCAGATCAGGATATTTCAGTGACATACCTCCTCCAGAGGTCTTCAGATGGAGCCAGACTGGATCCGAGCGTAATGCTCCTTTCAAGATCTGCTTCATCCTTGCCACATCTATGGCTTGGGGTTCCATCCCTTTCTTTAGCACGACTTGACACAGCATCTTGTTCAGTCTTCTGACATACTCTGACAGCTTTTTTCCTGGCTGCTGAAAGGTGTGTTCGAACTGATACACCAGTTCCGTTACTTTCTCTAACTGACCGAACTCTTCTTGTAGCATGGCTAAGCAGTCATAAGCCGTGCAGGCAGCATTTCCAAACCGGAGACTCTTTACAGCTTCCGCAGCCGCGCCTTTCAGACTTTCCCTCACGCGCTGCTTCTTCTGCGCTTCAGGCACCTGCCATGCCTCTACTGCTGACAAGGCCTGTTCGATCCAGGTATCAAAGTCTTCCTCCCCTACAGGGAAGGGCAGCCTCCCTGAAAATGTCTTCAGCTTCCTATAGCTGGCCTCTATGTGTACCGTATTTGTTTGCTGACACTTTGTGAGCAGATCTCCCAAGGCATTCAAAAGTTCTGGCCCTATGGCTGTAATGGGCATCACCGGAGGTGTCATCCCTCTCTGCCTCTCTGATGCATGGGGTATCCCTGGCGGCGGTCCCATTGGGGATGGCGGGAGTGACTCCATCTTCACAGCTATTGTGTGCGCCAGACCATAAGTTTTATTATCCAGTGACTGCACACTTCGCCCTTTGAAGTTCCCCGGAACTCCATCCATCCACTCTATCAGTGCATACTGATACGAGGTGTCTGGGTCTGATTTCAGGTCCAGCACCCATGGTGTATGATTTGGGGATAGCGACACTGCGAGTCGCTCCACCGCGCTCACTGACCATTCTTCTCCCGGGAGACTGATGACCACTGACGTGTCTGGGTTTGTCTTGGCTACTTCGCACCACGCTTTCACTTCTAGCGGGTCCATGCCGGTACTTTTGGCGTGTTTGCGCTGCCATATACAGGATCCCGGACTCGGAGCCCCCACGTGTAGCGATATCCCCAGTTAAGAGAGCCGCTGGTTCTGTTTCGGGCCCTGTACACAGCACCGCCAACCCCCGGCAATCTACTCGACCCTCCTCTGGCACAGTTAGTCTACGGGATGTTCTAGTAATATAGCTCTCTATACCTGGTTATGCACAATCTAGCAATAATATGAGCAATCAATATATGCAATAATGAACACTGATACCGGAGTGATAAACCGTAAATGATTTACTGTGGTATAAAGGTAAATGATAACTTGTCACATAACATACATGCAGAGCCCTGCAATAATACACATACTAATCAGTGATAGTGCAGAGTGATCACACGCCACGTGCAGCTATCTTCTCTATGCGCAATGTGGCGCACCAACAAAATCCTAATCCCTGGTCAGGCCTGACTCAGATAAACTCAGTCTCTGTGAGAACAATTCTTCGCATGCAAGATGAATGGTGGTGCACATTCAGGAACAGTATTTGTAATCCAATTAGGGTTAATAAAGAAAGAACACTTCACCGGAGACTACACAACTCAGTTCCGCCACTAGTCTCTGGCAGGACAGTAAATATAGCACGGTGGGCCAAGGCAGTCACTAGGCCTAATCAAAGTACAAGTTAATGACGTGAGCAGGTGCTCGCTCACCCCTCCGGACGCGATCCCAGTCCGGGACTTCCACCACTGTGTCTCCGCACACAGGGTCTGCAACGGCCGGGTCCCCGGTCCAACTGATGTCAGCAAACTTGAAAGAAATCAGGTGCCACCCAGGCTCAGCAGTGGGGTGGAAGGCTCTTTGGAAGGTGCGCAAGGCCCAGGCCTCAGGCCTTGCACTGCAGCAGATCCGCACAGGGAGTCCTATTGATTGCAGCGCGGTGTCCAAAGAGGCCGAGACTAGCCTCGCCCCTTCCCTTTATAGCCCCACCCATGAGTCTCTGCGGTGGCCAAATACACCTTGGGTGCCAAACGGGGTTCTGGGTAACGTAGTCCATAGGGCCTTAAAGGAGACCCCGCTACACATGCATAGCACTACCAGCCATAGATATCATAAATAAAATGTAATAAAGTGATTTGTGCAACAGCCTGTTGCACAAAACACTTTATTACACTTTATTTGTGATATCTATAGCTGCTATGCATATTTATATAATCCAGCACTATAATATTTAACTGGCTGCTTGCTTCTGCTTGGGCCTGGCACAGTGGCACACACACATGCACAACATGATCACATCAATCATCTTCAAATCAAGAGGTACCTGCTAGGCTGCACTCAGTGCTAATGATCCCTGCTGGCTGCTGCTGCTGCCTCCCTGGGGGGTTCCTCTTCTTTTTCTGGTGGTGGTGGGTGGTGATATCACAGTCTCAGACCCCCGGGTCCCGCTCCTGGCCTGGGGGAGATGATGCTGCCGGCTGCGCAGAGAGGGTAGGACGTAGGGTTCCCCTTATTTTTCTCGTGACTCGTGACTTGTTCCTTCTCCTCACGTCACGAGTCACGTCACTGTCACTGGTCACAGAGACTCCCGGCCGCGCATTCAGCGCAGAGGAGGGTAGGCGGAGCATTAGGCTCTGCCTCCGCCAGTTACAGCATTGTTTTTCCCTCCACCAGGAAGTCATCGCGCACGCGCGCGCCTGTCTCTCACGGCCTCACACGAGAAGTCGCGGAAGGAGCCGCGCCGCCGCCCCTGCACCACTGCCGCCCCGAGGCCTGGCCTCGGTGGCCTTGTGGGAAATCCGGCCCTGTGGACAGGGAGATCGCAGGAAGGGATGGACGGGATGGACAGGGAGATCGCAGGAAGGAATGAGGGGGATGGACAGGGAGATTGCAGGAAGGAATGGACGGGATGGACAGGGAGATTGCAGGAAGGAATGAACGGGATGGACAGGGAGATCGCAGGAAGGGATGGGGGATGGAAAGGGAGATCGCAGGAAGGGATGAACGGGATGGACAGGGAGATCGCAGGAAGGGATGGGGGGATGGACAGGGAGATCGCAGGAAGGAATGGGGGGGATGGACAGGGAGATCGCAGGAAGGGATGGGGGGGGATGGACAGGGAGATCGCAGGAAGGGATGGGGGTGATGGACAGGGAGATCGCAGGAAGAGATGGGGGATGGACAGGGAGATCGCAGGAAGGGGTGGAGGATGGACAGGGAGATCGCAGGAAGGGATGGACAGGTAGATCGCAGGAAGGGATGGACGGGATGGACAGGGAGATCGCAGGAAGGGATGGGGGGGATGGACAGGGAGATCACAGGAAGGGATGGACGGGATGGACAGGGAGATCGCAGGAAGGGATGGACAGGGAGATCGCAGGAAGGGATGGACGGGATGGACAGGGAGATCGCAGGAAGGGATGGGGGGTGAAATTGCAGGATGGGATGGGGGGAATCGCAGGATGGGATGGGGGGATCCCAGGATTGGATGGGGGGATTATGGGATGGGGGATCGCAGGATTGGAGGGGGGGATTGCAGGATGGGATGGGGGGTGAAATCGCAGGATGGGATGGGATGGGGGGATCGCAGGATGGGATGGGGGGTGAAATTGCAGGATGGGATGGGATGGGGGGATCGCAGGATGGGATGGGGGTGAAATCGCAGGCTGCTGCCTCCCTGGGGGGTTCCTCTTCTTTTTCTGGTGGTGGTGGGTGGTGACGTCACAGTCTCAGACCCCCGGGCTCCGCTCCTGGCCTGGGGGAGATGATGCCGCCGGCTGCGCAGAGAGGGTAGGATGTAGGGTTCCCCTTATTTTTCTCGTGACTTGTCTCTTCTCCTCACGTCACGAGTCACGTCACTGGTCACAGAGACTCCCGGCCGCGCATTCGGCGCAGAGGAGGGTAGGCGGAGCATTAGGCTCTGCCTCTGCCAGTTACCGGTTTGTTTTTCCCTACACCAGGAAGTCATTGCGCGAACGCGCGCCTGTCTCTCACGGCCTCACACAGATTAGCAAAGTGCCTGCCGGGGGCTATGTTTAGTGCGAAGGGGGGGGCGCGAAAGCCGAGAAGTTGCGGCAGAAGCCGCGCCACCGCCCCTGCACCACTGCTGCCCCGAGGCTTGGCCTCGGTGGCCTTGTGGGAAATCCGGCCCTAAGCACAAGTCATTAAACTCTCCAATATTGTGCGTGGGCATGAATTTACTTTACATGAATTTTCCATCTTGACCACGACCGTTGCTCACTTTGGCCCTGAATAATCTACCCCATTGTTCAGTGAGAAGAGGAAAGAAAAAACTAATTATTTCCTTTGCGGAGCTGAAGAGAGGGAGGAGAAAAAAAAAACACAACAGTTCTCCGGTTACTCAGTTGAGTAGATCCCCCTGCAGCAGAGGGCAAAGTCATGAGTTCAGGGCAGGCTGTTCCTGTGAAACGGAATAATAAAACAGCACAAAAGTTCAATTTCACAGGTAATATTGAGGATCTGGGAGAACGACCAATCTTCCACCGGCATCTCTGGTAATGATTGAATGTTCCACATCTGCTCCCCATTCCGTACAAATGACCACTAGATCAGCATAAATATGCCGACCATAGCTCCAATTCCTGCGGAGCATGAAGAATTCCTCTCTTGGGTCAAATTTGTACTTTCCTTTGCGGGATTCAGGAGTATCTAAATAATCCAAGATAGTTTCGTCATACCACGATTCCCTTATTTTTTCAATCTCCTTCATCAGTCGATGAGGCACATACGGGAACTCAAGACCGTAACTCCGTCTCACACGGTGCAGCATAGCTTTCTGCAACCGGGCGAGCTTTGGCAATGTCCGCCGGTCTCCCGTCCCAGGCAACACACACGAGTCGGGTGAGTTGACAGATTTACAAAGAGTCTCTTTCCTGGCTGTCAATGTTCACTTCGCATCACCCGGGGCCCTTACTCGCGCTGTTACTCTACCGGGATCCTTAGTGGTTAACTCTTTATAACGACACGTAAGGGTGGTAACTATACATTGACTTGTTAATAGTTTCTGGACTTTGGCTTCGGCCTCATTCTCTCCATCATGGGGAATGGGCTTCTTCCTTTCCCCAGCAAACTCGCTATCACAGTCCCCTCCAGCCTCCTTACTGTCCCTTGACGTGGACTTCCCGGAGGTCCCTCCGGCTTGAAGATCCGTTTCAGGCAGGCGATGGGGTAGGTTTCGACCGCGGCTGCGGGAGGCCTTAACATAGCCCACCTTTTGCTTGGCGGGTGGAATGGAGGTCTCGGTGGTGACGGAGGCAGCATCCCCTACGGTATCCGCCGATGGCTCTGCAGCAGCTGAGACATCTTCATTGGCCACATCCGTGGCAGTCGATGCAGTGCGCGTGGGCTTGACTGTGGGAGTACAGGTTTCTTCCTCGGAAGTCACGGTACCTGTAAGGCAGTTGACACGGTAGACCCAGAGTTTTTCGGTGGGCTGCTCCACTTCGAATAGAAACTCTCCACAGGATGCACACCTTCCGAATGGCCGTAATTGCACCGCCAGTCCTTAGCATTTGGGGCAGAGCATGCCCAGGGCCTCCACATCTCGGCAGATATACAGAGCGAAGCGGCCCCTAGACTGTAGCCGGATCCCTGTGTCCATCAGGGGGGCAGTGAGGGGAGCAATGTCCACGGTTGAAGTGGTTGGGAACATCTGAGGTCCCGGTGCAACAGAAGTCCATCGGGTAGCGGCCATATTGTTTCTCCTTCACTAATCCAGCTCGTACTGTCCCTTGGCGCCAGTTACACCACGTGCAACTCACAGTTGGTGGGGGCTCCTCCCCCTTTTCTCTTGCTGCACGTAGCTTGTGGGCTTTTCTATGTTTGAGACACGCCCATGAACTACGCAGTTAGAAAAAGTCCAGTACAGGCCTGTACCTCCATTTCTCTCACAAGTGACGCAGTTCAATTTTTCCCAAATAGTCGACTTCCACAAAACACATACACAGAAGAAAAAAAAATAGTCCAACTTCCAGGGTTAGCTGCAAAGAAATCCCGGACTCGAGCCCCCACGTGTAGCACACAGACCCTTTTTGTCCTTCTTACCTCACCTGCAGAGTAGGGCACACCATGCCACATGTCCGTATCCTCCTGGTATAAGAGGTTGAGCGGTGTTCATACAATTTTTGGGTCCTGCAGCAAATTACCTCCTTCCGTTGGTTCTCGTCCCTAGAGTGTAGGGAAAAGTCTATCTTTTCTCTTTCCTAAAAGAAGGCCAATGTCCAGACTGTTTTAAACTCCAACAGACAAGTTTATTTTTCTTGCTTGGAACTTAGTGGGAAAAACTGAAGATAGAGATGGAGTTAGGTAGGGAAGTAGGTTCAGGCACGCGGCACTTATCTACCCTCGTCGCCACTCAAGCCTGAGTGGGTAATGCTCACCCGGATAGTTCCCTCTCACGGTCCTAGCAGCCGGAGTGATGCAGTGATAGGATTTAGACAGTTTCTGCCACAAACTGCTATAGATGAACTTGGGTCTCTGCCACAGACCTGATGAACTTGGGTCTCTGCCACAGACCTGATGAACTTTAGGATGCGTCTGGGAATCCTCTGCCACAGGATTTTAAATGTCCCAAACCTCCCGACAAGCAATAATAGAACTTTTGAGTATATCCCTCCTTTAATGAGTTTCCAGGCCTCTCCCGAGACATCGGCACCTTGCCAGTCTCCTCTGGGGTAGGTCCTCCCCTGGCTCCCTCCTTAAGAGCTTCCTTCCCACGGATGGACAGCTTGGGATACTCCTCAGAAACGTAGACCCAAACCAGCAGGGCTGGGCCTGGCGAGCAGAGATGTAGCCTTGGGCTGAAGGTGCCCAGGACTAGAACACACACACGCACCCCGTGCCATGAGGGCCACGAGGCGCACGGAAGGACCCCGAATCAATGGCGTCTGCCCCTTATGTACCCCCTCCCAGCATGAATAGCAGGTAGACCACGCCCACCGCACAGCTGCCAAGAGAGGACACCCAATCACGCCGCAACGCCACCCGTGGTTCGACCCAAGACCTGGGCAACAATGCCACCTGCAGGTCAAAAGGAACTATACAACCAGGTAGTATTCCAGCAGAGCAGAGTCCAATTTAGGCAAATCAAATAGCCTGAGCCAAACTATAGCTCAGGCTGCCCTCTAAATTTCAGGCATAGCGACCCCAATTTTGGGGGTCCGCTACACACTAATACAAAAAGTCCTGAAAGGAACTCTACTCCAGTGCCAGAGGTTCATTCCCCCATCTGACTGAGACGGAATAAACATCCCCAGGGGAGGCTCACCTACGATACATTGGGAGAGAACTCTTATAGGCTGCCTTAGAGCAGTGATTTTCCGTTTCCCTCTAGTTTTGAGCTTGGACTCTGCGCTGTCATATCCTGAATGGAGAGACTAGGCAAAGCAAAGCAAAGCATCTTGGGACATATAGTTCAGACTGCTGGAATTTTCCCTCTATCTGAATCTTTCGGAACTACAACTACCAGATGGCTGTGAAGGAAGAACAGATTGCTGGGAGAGCCTATAAAAGGGGCTGGTCTAGGCCTAGCTTGCTCTCTTGGGACCCCGGCCTGGATCCGTGAGCAGGGATTGTGTGCTGTGGCCGAGTTGCAGCCTGTGCAAGAGGAGTCATCCAGTGGGTACTCGTATGGCAGCCTGGAGGCCGCTCCAGTTCCATCTATCCTGCATTTGCATCAGATCCGGGTGGGCTGCGGCGGGGTTACAATATCTTTAACTACTTCAGCCCCGGAAGATTTTCCCCCTTAATGGCCAGGCCATTTTTTGCGATATGGCACTGTGTCGCTTTAACTGACAATTGCGCTGTCATGCGATGCTGTACCCAAACAAAATTTATGTTCTTTTTTTCCTACAAATAGAGCTTTCTTTTGGTGGTATTTGATCACCGCTGTGGTTTTTATTTTTTGTGTTATAAACCAAAAAAATATGTAGGCCAATATGTATTCTTCTACATATTTTTGATAAAAAATCGCAATAAGCATATATTGATTGGTTTGTGCAAATGTTATAGCGCCATTTTTATTATTATTATTTTTACTTTTTTACTAGTAATGGCAGTGATCTGCAATTTTTAGCGGGACTGCAATATTGTGGTGGACAGATCGGACACTTTTGACACTATTTTGGGACCAGTGACATTTATACAGCGATCAGTGCTTTAAAAATGCACTGATTACTGTATAAATGACACAGGCAGGGACGGGCTTAACACTAGGGGGCGATCAAGGAGTTAAATGTGTTCCCTGGGAGGTGTTTCTAACTGTGGCGGAAGGGGACTGACTGGGAGTGCAGAGAGATCGCTGTTCCTTATTACTAGTGTAGCGGGTATGTACTTTCCTGGGTGTAAATTTGAATTTGACAGAGACATTAGTGATGTGTAATTCCCTGCAGCCCAGTAGGTGGCGCTGTTGCCATGGGCTGGGGTTGAGTCATTGCTGTGTGCTGTGCCTCCTTTTTGTCCTCCCTAGGCGGCGGTATGGTGGGGCGAGGAACCCGCCGTGCTTGCTGGGAGAGGGTATAAAGGGGCCGGCCATCTTTGTCACGGGGTCGAAGTCCCAGGCACCTTCAGCTTGCGGTCTAGAGGACAGCCGGAGGTCGTGTTTCATCTCAGGCACCTTTAGCCTGGGGTGAGGTACTCGGATGGAGGTCCGGAGCTCAGTGCCCAACACTGAGTTCCGCGAGGGAAGGAGATCCTAGGGAACCCCGGGAGTGGGTACCCGAATCCTTGAAGGCGCAATGGACCGGGGGGAGCTCCTCACTTGAAGACCCGGTGCAGCATATTGCCGGTGACAGGTGAGCCTCTCGTCGGAGACCGCCTGGAAGGAAATCCCCCTCGTGCGGAGACCGTAACCCACTTTCAGGAAGGAAAGTGGAGAACTACATTGTGTCTGGGCCTATTCGCATCCACACCTCCTTTTCCGTTCTGTTTCTACCAAGGGAGTTCAACTGATTGTGTTCATTCGAGAAGAATAAAGGAGTGTTGAACTTTAATGGTGTGGGGCTCATTTCCTGACAGACATTGTTCAAGGTGACTCTTGGAGGGAGGATCCAGGTGCACAGCACTGACCCGAAGGTAATACAAGAACGTTGCTTATACCGCACTGACACATGTGGTGGAAGCCAGGCGTGGTGTCCCCGCTCCCTCCCCTCTGAGATACCCCTAGACAAGAGAAAGACGAGACGAGAGAAAGAGGGGAGTGGAGGTGGCCGCTACACGTGGGGGCTCGGGTCCGGTAGAGTGTTGTGCACCACAGTATTGAACGTGTCTGTTGGAAGAGTTAAGCGAATAGGCAGGCCTTCATTGGCCGAAGTGCATCCCTGCTCGAAGTCGTGGACATGACCCAATGAAGGGAAAGGCCCGCGCAGAAGAGTGGAAAGAGGGGGAAGTTCAGCCGTGTGAAGTACTACACGTGGGGGCTTCTATTGCACTGCGCCACCAGGCACACCCCCATCGCTTAGTTCGTGGGCGTGACTCAGAAACAGAAAAGAAGAAAATCCCGCGAGCTGGAGCAAAGGGGAGGAGTCCAATACATGTGTAGGACTACACGTGGGACATTGGCGCAAAAACTCTGCAGTGTGCGATGGATCAGCAACAGGTCGCCATGTTTGGACACACCTCGTGGATTCCAGTTCACCCTTCCACCACGACATTGACTGCTGCTGCTCCGGTAACAGATACGGGGATCCGACTAAAGCCAAGGGGTCGATTCGCCCTGTATTCGTGCATGGACGTTGAGGCCCTGGGTGTGATTTGTCCCGGGTGTTCGGGACTGGTGTGCCAGTTGAAGCCGTTTGGACGTTGTGAGGCCTGTGGGAAGTTCCTGTTCGAAGTGGATCCGGCGGTGGAGAGGCCGAGAACCATTTACCCCGGCCGGGCTTCAGGCAACACCACTCAGAGAGGAGGAATCACTGCTGTGAGAGTCACCCCTGCGCACACTGCAACAACCGCGGAGGAGGTCGTAAAACCCCAACGGGAGAAATCCGAGGATGCTGACTCAGTCAGCAATGTCTTGCAGCGTCCGCCACCGAAGAGAAAGACCGGCATGGTAGCTCCGACCAGCGGTTGTGGTGGACGGTCTCGCCCGCTTACTCCCGGCCCGGATGGATCCGTCGACAAGAGTTCCGGACGTCCCGCTTCAAGTAAAGGCCGAGGTAAGCCAGGCGGAGAGATTTGGTGTGTGGGTGGAGGTGTTGGGAAGTCATGGGCTAGCGAATCCGCGGGAGGTGGTGGCTCCGTTTCTACAACCGGCTACATACCCGCGGAGGAGTGTGACACCTCTGACCTGGAGTCGCTCTCGGACATGGGAGACGACGTTGCTATAGACGATTTGTTTGCCGGGAAGGGCTGGGACAAAGTACCTCTCGCTTCATCTCGGAGGATCAGAGATCCACCCATGTCTACAGGGGAAAGTACACCCTGGGTGGAGGCATCAGCGCCTGAAGAGAGGTCCGGTCCCCAGGCTGCTTCTACATCCCCGGTGCCATCTGTACCGAAGGCCGGGGAAAAGAGACTGCTGCTGCGGGCACCTATGCCGAGATCAGATGTGATCAAGGTCCCTCGCCACCCGGCCTCGATAGTTTTGCCTGGTGAAGGGGACAAAGCTACCATGCCTCCTTTGGCGAGATTGCAATGGCTATTTGGTCAGAAGGTTGCTGCAGACTATGGATAGGAGTATCCATACTTATCGAAGGAACTGCTCTATGAGGTGGAAGTGTGCCGGGAGCGCTGGTACAATGACTTTGTGTGGACCCACCTTCAGGTTCCCCACGCCCGCAGGTACCTGGCATGCTCTCCAAAGGCCTCTCAACGTTTTAAAGACTGCAAGGCAGAATGGATGTTGGGACGACACATCCATGCAGATAAAGTGTTGATCCGGCCCAAAGAAGGAGAAGATGTGGAGTATCATCTGGAGACCATGGATCAGCACTTGAAACCACTTGTTCTGCCGCATCCCCGCTTTTACCTGTAGGAGAAAAGAGACTCCGTTCTTATCATGCTGCTGAACTTTCTGGGGCCTGTTTGTTCTTCACTTTTCTTGAAAGAGATTATGGACTCTGGGGTAGATAGGCCGAAAGAAAAGAAGAAAGTTCCATGAGTGCAGTTACCGCGGTGCTGTCACCAGGTGGCAGTGTCGCGCAACGTTAAGACACTTTTCATGCACTCACTCTTTGGAGAAAAGGGATTTCTTCTCGCAGAAGTTTCTTTTCCATTACACGAATACAGGTGTCAGGGTTATGTGTATATGTGAATATGTGATTCAAAGTTATGGATCAGTGCTGTTGTTTCTCTTCTGTCTTTATTCCCTTTCTTTACAGGGCTCAGACACAATGGGGCTGATTTACTAATAACAGTGCGCTGCGCTGCTTCTAACCTTAATTGGTGCGCCTGATAACTCCTTCACTGGGCGCAGGAAGCAGCGGTGCACTGTTATAGTAAATAGAAATGTCAGCGGCGCTCTATTGAAAATGAATGGTTCCCTATGGGAGCCCATTGATTTGAATAGAGGTCGCCCGGGAAGTCGGATCCGACTTGCGGGCGACTCGTGTGCCGGCTGACACAGGGACAGCGCGACTCTGCCAGGCGACCTGGACACGACCTGAGCGTGTGAGGCAGCCGCTCAAGTCGTGTCCTAGAGGAGACTAGCCGGCCGAGAATGTGTCCAGCGCGATGTGATCGCGCTGGTCCTCGGCAGCCTCGCTGTCCCATGTTTGGTATGAATCACGAAGGGGAACTCCACGCCGAATTTTAATGAAAAAACCGGCATGGGTTCCCCTCCAGGAGCATACCAGGCCCTTAGGTCTGGTCTGGATTCTAAGGTGAACCCCCTAAGCCGAAAAACGGCGTGGGGGTCCCCCCAAAATCCAAACCAGACCCTTAGGTCTGGTCTGGATTTTAAGGTGAACCCCTCAAGCCGAAAAACGGCGTGGGGTTCCCCCAAAATCCAAACCAGACCCTTATCCGAGCACGCAACCTGGCAGGCCGCAGGGGAAAAGGGGGGAGGAGAGCGGCCCCCCTCCCTCCTGAACCGTACCAGGCCGCATGCCCTCAACATGGGGGGTTTGGTGCTTCGGGGCAGGGGGGCGACCTGCGGCCCCCCCACCCCAAAGCACCCTGCCCCCATGTTGATGGGGACAAGGGCCTCTTCCCGACAACCCTGGCCGTTGGTTGTCGGGGTCTGCGGGCGGGGGGATTTTCGGAATCAAGGCGCCCCCTTTAAAAAGGGGGCCCCCAGATGCCGGCCCCCCACCCTATGTGAATGAGTATGGGTACATCGTACCCCTACCCATTCACCTGGTGGAAAAAAATTGCAATAAAAAAACCACACAGCTTTTTAAAGTATTTTATTGCACAGCTCCGGGGGTCTTCTTCCGACTTCGGGGGTCTCCGGTGTCGTCACCGCCGCTCTCCGGTTTTCTTCTGCCGGGCCACCGCTAACTTCTTTAGCTCTTTTGCTAGCGGGGCCCGGTCTTCTCCGTCTCCTTCTCCCCTCTTCTCCTCTTCCTTTCTTCTGCCGGGCCTCGGCTAACTTCTTTTAGCTCTTTTGCTAGCAGAGGCCCGGTCTTCTCCGTCGCCTTCTTCTTCTCCCGCTATCCGGTTCTTCTCCCGGTTCTTCTCCCACTTCTTTCTTCTGCCGGCCCCTCCACTAATTTCTTTAGCTCTTTTGCTAGTGGAGGGGCCGGTCTTCTCCGTCGCCTTCTTCTTCTCCCGCTATCCGGTTCTTCTCCCGGTTCTTCTCCCGCTTCTTTCTTCTGCCGGCCCCTCCACTAACTTCTTTAGCTCTTTTGCTAGTGGAGGGGCCGGACTTCTCCGTCGTCGCCGTCGGCGTCTTCTTCTCTCTTCTCTTCCTCGATGTTGACTCATCGCTTCCTCTCGCAGTAATGCTAAATTTTCGGTCCGCAGAGATTAATATAGGCTTCTCATGACGTCACATGTTCCGGGGCACATGGCCCCGGAGCATGTGAGTGTGACGTCATGGGAACATGTGACTGTGACGTCATGAGAAGCCTATATTAATCTCTGCGGACCGAAAATTTAGCATTACTGCGAGAGGAAGCGACGAGTCAACATTGAGGAAGAGAAGAGAGAAGAAGACGCCGACGGCGACGACGGAGAAGTCCGGCCCCTCCACTAGCAAAAGAGCTAAAGAAGTTAGTGGAGGGGCCGGCAGAAGAAAGAAGCGGGAGAAGAACCGGGAGAATAACCGGATAGCGGGAGAAGAAGAAGGCGACGGAGAAGACCGGGCCTCTGCTAGCAAAAGAGCTAAAAGAAGTTAGCCGAGGCCCGGCAGAAGAAAGGAAGAACCGGAGAGAAGAAGAGGGGAGAAGGCGACGGAGAAGACCGGGCCTCCGCTAGCAAAAGAGCTAAAGAAGTTAGCGGAGGCCCGGCAGAAGAAAACCGGAGAGCGCGGCGACGACACCGGAGACCCCCGAAGTCGGAAGAAGACCCCCTAGCTGTGCAATAAAATACTTTAAAAAGCTGTGTGGTTTTTTTATTGACTTATTTTGCCACCAGATGAATGGGTAGGGGTACGATGTACCCCATACTCATTCACATAGGGTGGGGGGCCGGCATCTGGGGGCCCCTTTATTAAAGGGGGCTCCCGGATTCCGATAAGCCCCCGCCGGCAGACCCCGACAACCAACGGCCAGGGTTGTCGGGAAGAGGCCCTTGTCCTCATCAACATGGGGGCAGGGTGCTCTGGGGTGGGGGGGGCCGCAGGTCGCCCCCCTGCCCCAGAGCACCAAACCCCCCATGTTGAGGGCATGTGGCCTGGTACGGTTCAGGAGGGAGGGGGGGAACTCTCGTCCCCCCCTCTTCCCCTGCGGCCTGCCAGGTTGTGTGCTCGGATAAGGGTCTGGTTTGGATTTTGGTGGGGACCCCCACGCCGTTTTTTCGGCGTAGGGGTTCCTCTTCAAATCCAGACCAGACCCAAGGGCCTGGTATGCTCCTGGAGGGGGAACCCATGCCGGTTTTTTATTTAAAATTTGGCCTGGAGTTCCCCCTCAAGATTCATACCAAACACAGTGCCTGCTATTGGCGGGGATCCAAGTCGGATCCCCGTTCATTGAAAGTCGGACATATGTCGGCTTCATGTTGCAGGGCAAAGTCAGATCCAAAGTAGGACAGATGTCGTGTCGCACAAGTGTGAACCCAGCCTAAATACAACTACACTGCTGCTCTCAGCTGCTCATATCACTCTGGTCTCACAAAATAGCTAAAATCGTAAATAATACTGTTTTTGGAGCTTAGGGCGTCTCCTTATCATATACATGCAAATGTGGTAAAACACGGCATGCAAACACCACAAAGCGCGCCTTTCTAAACGCCACTTTCAACCTTAGTTCAGAACACTTTGCACCAGCGTCCCGTCTACATGGGGCCTAAAAACGCCTATGCCATTTACAGCTCCAAAACGCCATGGTGGCCATGAGGCCATAGGCTAACATGGAGAGATGTTTTTAAGCTGCAAAAAATGCTCAAACAAGCGGTTGGAAAAACGTCCGTATGCATGTAGCCTTATATTAACCACTTGCGCACTGCCCAGACCAAGTTTCACATTTCAGCACTGATGCACTTTTAATGACAATTGCGTGCTCATACAACACTGTAACCCAATGAAAATGTTTTATTTGTTGGCACACAAATAGAGCTTGCTTTTGGTGCTATTTGATCACCTTTGTGTTTTTTTTTTTTTTTCTATAAATACAAAAGACCGAGTTTTAAAAAAAAAAAATGGATATTTTACCCACTTCAGCACTGGGCCTATTCTGGCACTTCTCTCCTTCATGTAAAAATCATAAATTTATGGCTATAAAATTACTTCAAAACACCAAACATTGTATATTTTTTTGGAGCAGACACCCTAGGGCAGGGATATGCAATTAGCGGACCTCCAGATGTTGCAGAACTACAAATCCCATGAGGCATAGCAAGACTGACAGCCACAAGCATTACACCCAGAGGCAGAGGCATGATGGGACTTGTAGTTTTGCAACAGCTGGAGGTCCGCTAATTGCATATCCCTGCCCTAGGGAATAAGATGGCGGTCATTGCAAATTTTTATCTCGCTCGGTATTTGCGCAATAAATTTTCAAACGCCTTTTGTTTGCTAAAAATATTACAAAACAGTAAAGTTACGGCCAATTTTTTGGTATAATGTGAAAGATGTTGTTATGCTGAGTAAATAGATACCTAACACGTCACGCTTTAAAATTGCGCACACACATGGCATGACACCAAACTTCAGTAATTAAAAATCTCCCTAGGCGATGCTTAAATTTATTTTTACACATTACCATTTTGGCATTACAGATGGGGTCTAGTGCTAGAATTGCTGCACTCGTTCTAACGCACGCAGCAATACCTCACATGTGTGGTTTGAACGGCGTTTACATATGTGGGCGGGACTTACGTGTGTGTTCGCTTCTGAGCGCGAGCTACCGGGGACATGGGCGTTTTTTCTTATTTTATTTTTTTTGACTTTTTTGCATTTCTTACTCTTTTTTCATTTTTTGGGATCTCTTTTTTTCCTATTACAAGGAATGTAAACATCCCTTGTAATAGGAATGTGTGTGACAGGTCCTCTTTATGGAGAGATGCAGCGTCAATAAGACCCCGCATCTCTCCTCCAGGCTGGAAAGCATGATATTGTTCCAAAAAAATCACCAATCTCATGCTGACAGCCAAGATCACGGCTTGGTTAACATACGGGAACACGGCATGATGTCATAACGTCGTGCCCGCGCCTCCAACGGTCATAGAGATGACTGATGACCATCTGGTCACCAGTCATCTCCAAATCGTTCTCCGAGCCCCAGATGGCACGGGAGAGCCCGGAGAAGCACCGGATGGCGGCAAGAGAGGGGGGAGGACGTCCCCTCCCCCCGCCTATAAGAACAATCAAGCGGTGGAACTGCCACTATGATAATTTTTATTGTGCACAGAATCGCCGGCTGAAAAGAATGATATCTGAATGATGCCTGCAACTGCAGGCATCATTCAGATATCACCGCCCAAAGCCAAGGATGTCATTTGACGGTGGGCGGTAGGAAACTGGTTAATATTTTTAAAAAAGGTAATTTTTCTTCTTCATTGATGTACACTGATGAGACTGCACTGATGGGCACCGATAAGGTGGCAAGGGTGGGCACTGAGAGGTGGCATTGCTATTTAGCACTGGTGGGCAGTGAGAAGTGGCACTGCTAGGTGGCAATGATAGTTGGCAGTGATGGGCACTGATAGGCACTGGCAGCACTGCTAGGTGCCACTGATTGGCACCAGTGGTGGGCATTGATAGGTGGCACTGGCAGGGGCTACTAATTGTCACAGATGATGCAGAATTGCCTCTTCCTCTTCGGGCCCCATGTCCCTTGCACATAAGCCTGTGCTTGCCTTTTTTTTATGCTCACGCTGTCAGCACAAGGAGAAAACAAAAACCATTACCCAGATTTTGTTTACATCACGTGATCAGCTGTCATTTGCTGACAGCTGATCACATGGTAAAGGGCAGGGATCGGCCCCTTACTCGGATCTGTCATCACCCGAGTCACAGTGACTCTGTGACCACAGCGCGCGCAAAGGGGAGGACGTTTATTGACGGACTCCCGGCAATTGAGGACCATGCTGTGGCCGTCGATCAGTTATAGCGCTGATCTCAAGTGATTAAAGAGGGTCTAAATGGGCCATTGACATGCATCACAATTCAACTTAGGAATGAGTCTTTGAAAAGTTAAACTAAATAATTTGGCCACTTTATCCTTCCAAATAATTCACTTCCTGTCACATAGCCACACAGGAAGTGAGGGAAAATCCCTAACAATGTCTTTCCTTGGGGACACACAGGTCAGTCTAAATACTTTCCTCATTATGCACATTGCACTCCAGCATATTGCAGGGTACACCACAAATTATTAGGTAGTTTGGACTTTGGGGTTTATTTACTAAAGGCAAATCTACTTTGCACTACAAGTGCACTTGCTGTATATCTGAGGGGGACATGCAAGCCCAAAAAAAAAAGACATGATTGTAACATCCAATCACCAGTACTTTCCCTCAGATTTTCAGCAGCTACACTTTTACTGCATTGTGTATTTGTCTTTACTAAACCCCAAACTACCCAATGATTTGGGGTGTACACAACAAAGTGCTAGAGTGCAATTTGCTTAATGGGGACACTAGTTAGATTGATCTGTATGTCCCCAAGAAAAGCCATTGGTAGGGTTTTACCTTCACTTCCTGTTTAGCTGTGTGACAGGAAGTGAAGCCAATGTTAAGAAAAGGAGACAAAGGCCAAACTACAAAAAAAAAAAAACACACACGCAGGGGTTCTAACACTTACTTTGTTTCCCTCAAAATGCCCACAATTAGAATTGTATGGCCTTGAGGTATTTTTAAGTGCAGTGCTCTAAATCGGTGCTTCTCAAGTACCCCCAACAGGCCATGTTTGCAGGTTTTCCTTCATCTTGCACATGTGCTTTAAATCACAGTCAATGGTTTAGATTTTTGGACAGCAATTCTCGATAAGATAAATTCACAAAACATGTCCTGTTGGGGGTACTGAGGACTGAGGCTGAGAACCACTGCAGTAAAAAAAGGAAAATTGAATACTTACCGCTCTGTATTTCATTTCCTGGTGACGCTCCATGGCAGCACACAATACAATCCATGCATATACTACCATGAAGGCACCAGATTAGACAAATCACACCTGTTTTGTTTTGACATGCCAATCAGCTGTCACATTTGTTGCAAAGAAAACACAAAACAAACATCAAAATTTTGCATCTAATTTTATTGTTCAACAAAACAAAAAGGGAAGGCAAAATAAAAAAACAGGGCCAATTTGAAACAGTTACAGACTCAACATCTTGAGCAATTTTTGGACAAAAAAATGCAGCAGACAATTAAATCAAAGTGAACAAACAACACACATTAACAACATCAGAATTATTTCAGGGGAACATTTCCCCCACACAAAAAATATACAATCCACATAAGTTAACCAATCACTTGTTTTGCAAAGACATAACAAATAAAATACATGTGTTACAAACTCGATAAGGACACCAACATGTACATTTTACCCCACACACGCCTCTTCTTAAGGCAATCGACTGAATGCTCTGTGAGCTTTATATAACATATGTTTGTGTGCTAATGAGGCAATTGAAAACACATGCACAGTCCATGAAACACCCAGAATGCAAGTTCTCCCAATGTAGAGACTGAAATTCAAAGTGGGCACACCTGTTAAGATGTCCTTCAATTTCTAACCCATAAAAACACTCTCTGAGTGAGCATGCCCAGAAATATCCAGGCGCTGTTCACACACAAAAAGCACGCCAAAAAAAAAAACTGGCTGGGCATGTGCAGAACAACACCAATGCAGCTAGCAAAAAATACCCCCCCCCTCCCCCGTCCAAAATTAAGCACATCATCCAGCATGCTACAAAATTAGAGATGGGACAATCACCCCTCCCCCCCCCCCCACCAACAAATACTATTGCAGTCTATGGGAACTGACTTGTTAATTTTGCTAGTCCCCACTTGGCTGGCTTATCTTCTAGTAGTTATTGGCCTTAAAATGGGGGCCCAGGTCCCACCCTAAGGGACATATATCAATGTCACCAATTTGAAAAACACCAAAAACAAAACAAGGAGAAGTGCCTTTAAATATGCCAAATTGCTTAAGGGCCATTTCACACCACATGCAGTGCATTGCGTTTTTTATGCATCCAAAATGCATGGAAAGTTGGTTATATGGTTCTAAATGGCAGTGTTTGTTCCAGTGCGTTCCAGTTCCACCAAAAAAGTAGAACATGCTGCATTTTACCTGCACTGGACTGTACTGGAACGCATCAAAACGCATCATAAACCCACTGGAACGCACAGAAACACACCTAAATGCACCAAAAACGCACTGGAACACACTTGTCCTTATCTATGGTTAATAAAAAAGAGGGGTGAAAAAAAAGCACTGGACTGCATCAAAAACTTACCAAAAATGCACCGGAACGCATAAAAACGTGCATGCAGAAAAGCACCTGGAACGCATCCGGATTGCGTTTCTATGGTGTGAACTGGCCCTAGTTCACACTATAGAAACGCAGTCTGGGTGCGTTCCAGGTGCTTTTCTGCATGCGCGTTTTTGACACATTCCAGTGCATTTTTGAGGCGTTTTTGATGCAGTCCAGTGTTTTTTTCCGCCTCTTTTCACTTAGGACAAGTGTGTTGCAGTGCGTCTTTGGTGCATTTAGGTGCGTTGCGGTGCATTCCAGTGCATTTTTGGTACGTTCCGTTGCGTTTTTGATGTGTTTTACTGGGGTCCACTACAGTTTTGTACCTAAAAAATATAGCATGACCAATTATTTTTTGGCTTTCTGAAATGCACTGGAACGGACTGCAGTGGTGTGAACTATGCCATTGGCATCAATGTGATCAACTTTCTTTGCGTTTTTCAGGCATCAAAAAAACGCACTGCACTGCATCCGGTGTGAACTGGCCCTAAATATCATCCCCGGGGGGTGTCTATAGTATGCCTGTAAAGTAGCACATGTTTTCCATGTTTATAACAGTTGGAGAGCAAAATTACATTTCTAAAGTAAAATAATAGTCATTTAAAAGTCCTTGCGGCTGTAATGAATTGCTGGTTCCTGTCAATACAGATAAAAGTCATTGAAAGTCTTTGCTAACCAAAAAAAAAATGCGTGGGGGTTCCCCCAAATTCCATAACCAGGCCCTTCAGGTCTGGAATGGATATTAAGGGGAACCCCGCTGCAAATTTAAAAAAAAAATGACGTGGTGTTCCCCCCAAATATCCAAACCAGGCCCTTCAGATCTGGCATGGATTTTAAGGGGAACTCCACCCCAAATTTAAAAAAAAAATGGCGTGGAGTCCCCCTAAAAATCCACACCAGACCCTTTATCTGAGCACATAACCTGGCAGGCCGCAGGGGAAGAGGGGGGGACGAGAGAGCGGCCCCCCTCCCTCCTGAACCGTACCAGGCCACATGCCCTCAACATGGGGAGGATGTCCCCATGTTGATGGGGACAAGGGCCTCATCCCCACAACCCTTGCCCGGTGGTTGTGGGGGTCTGCGGGCGGGGGGCTTATCGGAATCTGGAAGACCCCTTTAACAAAGGGGACCCCCAGATCCCGGCCCCCCCTATGTGAAATGGTAATGGGGTACAAATGTACCCCTACCATTTCACAAGGAAAGTGTCAAAAATGTAAAAAATGACAAGAGCCGGTTTTTGACAATTCCTTTATTAATGTCTTTTCTTTTCTTCCATCTCCTTCTTCCATCTTCTTCTTCCATCTTCTTCTTTTCTCCATTCGGGTTTCTTCCTCCGTCTTCATCTTCATCTTCATCTTTATCTTCATCTTCCTTCTTCCTTCGGTGTTCTCGTCCAGCATCTTGCCCCGGCGTCTTCCCTTCTTCTTTCTTCTCCGGCCGCTCCGTTTGAATTGGAGGTTCCCGCTGTGCGACGCTTCAGTTCGCCTCTGGGTCCGCTTACACCCGTGACCCCGCCCCCCTCTGACGCACATGGATTTCACGGGGACTTTCCCCGTGGTGACAGAGGGGGCGGAGCCACCGGGTGTAAGCGGACCAAGTGGAGAACTGAAGCGTCGCACAGCGGGAACCTCCAATTCAAACGGAGTGGTCGAAGAAGAAAGAAGAAAGGAAGACGCCGGGGCAAGATGCGGACGAGAAGACCGAAGGAAGAAGGAAGATGAAGATAAAGATGAAGAGGAAGATGAAGATGGAGGAAGAAACCCGAATGGAGAAAAGAAGAAGATGGAAGAAGAAGATGGAAGAAGAAGATGGAAGAAAAGAAAAGACATTAATAAAGGAATTGTCAAAAACCGGCTCTTGTCATTTTTTACATTTTTGACACTTTCCTTGTGAAATGGTAGGGGTACATTTGTACCCCATTACCATTTCACACAGGGGGGGCCGGGATCTGGGGGTCCCCTTTGTTAAAGGGGTCTTCCAGATTCCGATAAGCCCCCCGCCCGCAGACCCCCACAACCACCGGGCAAGGGTTGTGGGGATGAGGCCCTTGTCCCCATCAACATGAGGACATCCTCCCCATGTTGAGGGCATGTGGCCTGGTTTACGGTTCAGGAGGGAGGGGGGGGGGCGCTCTCGTCCCCCCCTCTTCCCCTGTGGCCGGCCAGGTTATGTGCTCGGATAAAGGGTCTGGTGTGGATTTTTGGGGGGACTCCACGCCATTTTTTTTTTTTAATTTGGGGTGGAGTTCCCCTTAAAATCCATGCCAGATCTGAAGGGCCTGGTTTGGATATTTGGGGGGAACCCGCACGTCATTTTTTTTTTAAATTTGCAGCGGGGTTCCCCTTAATATCCATTCCAGACCTGAAGGGCCTGGTTATGGAATTTGGGGGGACCCCCACGCTTTTTTTTTTTGGTTAGCAATGACTTTCTATAACTTTTCTCTATATTACCGGGAGCCGACAATTCATTATAGCCGCGGCTGCTTTTAAATGGTTTTTTTTTCCTTTAGAAATGTCATTTTGCATGCGCACTGGGAAGTTCAGGGCTGCGTCTGTTCAACTTATGCAAATTGACTTAGGTGACTTGACATTTACTAAGATTTTGCCGGCGCAGTGTCTTGGCGCTTTTAAACCATTGAAATTCCCGCACTGAGCTCCAAAAAACCTCCCGCAGCTCGAATCGGAATTGTCGGCGCAGCGGGCTGGTTTTGAAAAACTTACTTTCCCTCTCTATTTTGGCCATGTTTGTTATTTGGGCAGGTGTCACTACACTTCCTCACATCACCCCACATCACCCCCATTATATTCTCACTTCCAGCTTCTTTATATTTATATTTTAACATGCTGTGCGCCAGGTCCATACTGTAGTAGCGCACTGAGCGCCTCCTCCCGGGCGCAGAGAACACTATAGTAAATGGGAAATAGGGCTGCGCTACCGGCGCTAATGTTTTGTAAATACCAAAACAGCCATTGCGCACGCATCATGGCGCAAACGTTTGGTAAATCAGCCCCAATGTTTCAGTTGGATAGTTTTTTTCAAAAGTTTTATATTTTTGTACAATTGTTAGTCGGTTTCTGGATTGGATTATGTCAGCCAGTGAGGGCATGATTTATTCCAGACACTGGGGACCAGTGTCAAACCACCAGGGGGAGAGTGTAGCGGGTATGTACTTTCCCATGTGTAAATTTGAATTTGACAGAGACATTAGTGATGTGTAATTCCCTGCAGCCCAGTAGGTGGCGCTGTTGCCATGGGCTGGGGTTGAGTCATTGCTGTGTGCTGTGCCTCCTTTTTGTCCTCCCTCGGCGGCGGTATGGTGGGGCGGGGAACCCGCTGTGCTTGCTGGGAGAGGGTATAAAGGGGCCGGCCATCTTTGTCATGGGGTCGAAGTCCCAGGCACCTTCAGCTTGCGGACGGTGGTTCGTGTCGGTCCTCTAGGCGGCCTAGGCCTAGAGGACAGCCGGAGGTCGTGTTCCATCCCAGGCCTGGGGTGAGGTACTCGGATGGAGGTCCGGAGCTCAGTGCCCAACACTGAGTTCCGCGAGGGAAGGAGATCCTAGGGAACCCCGGGAGTGGTTAAGGCGCAATGGACCGGGGGGAGCTCCTCACTTGAAGACCTGGTGCAGCATATTGCCGGTGACAGGTGAGCCTCTCGTCGGAGACCGCCTGGAAGGAAATCCCCCTCTTGCGGAGACCGTAACCCACTTTCAGGAAGGAAAGTGGAGAACTACATTGTGTCTGGGCCTATTCGCATCCATACCTCCTTTTCCGTTCTGTTTCTACCAAGGGAGTTCAACTGATTGTGTTCATTCGAGAAGAATAAAGGAGTGTTGAACTTTAATGGTGTGGGGCTCATTTCCTGACAGACATTGTTCAAGGTGACTCTTGGAGGGAGGATCCAGGTGCACAGCACTGACCCGAAGGTAATACAAGAACGTTGCTTATACCGCACTGACACATGTGGTGGAAGCCAGGCGTGGTGTCCCCTGCTCCCTCCCCTCTGAGATACCCCTAGACAAGAGAAAGACGAGACGAGAGAAAAAGGGGAGTGGAGGTGGCCGCTACACTAGGAACAGGCACAGATCTCTCTCTACTGTCAGAACGGGGATCTGTTTGTTTACATTGACAAATCCCCAAATGCAGGTGGTCGGCGGACATCGCGGCTGCCGGCCACGTGCATCAGCTTTCCCAACGTGCAACAGATCCCCGTTCTGACATATAGCGCCTGTTAAAGGGACCGACGTACAGCTACGGCAATTTGCGGGAAAAAGCCGACCTGCCACCGTATAATGACGGCGGCTGGTTGGCAAGCGGTTAAACCAGTAATCACAGTGATCTCTCCTTGCATGTTGCCAACACAGGAAGATTCTGATCATTTGCTTTTTAAAGACAAATCAGTTGAATTGCTTTTCTCCACTATTCAGGAATACAACTCTCCTAAATGCTAGCTGAAGAACAAAGGATTGAGTCATTGTAATACAGGCAGTGGCAGATGGTGCTCAAATTTTTTTGGGGGGCGCAAACAAACTGAAAAAAAAAAAACATAAATTGTAGCCACTGTGCCCATTAAACGCAGCTACTGTGCCCATCAATTCCTGCCACTGTGCCATGAAACGCAGCCACTGTGCTCATCAAATGCAGCCACTGTGCCATGAAATGCAGCCACTGTGCCATGAAACGCAGCCACTGTGCCCATCAAGCGCAGCCACTGTGCCCATCAAACGCAGCCACATTGCCATCAAACGCAGCCATTGTGCCCATCAAATGCAGATACTGTGCCATCAAACGCAGATACTGTACCCATCAATTGCTGCCAGTGTACCCATCAATTTCTGCCAGTGTGCCCATCAATTGCTGCCAGTGTGCCCATCAATTTCCGCTACTGTGCCCATCAATTGCTGCCAGTGTTTCCATCAATTGCTGACACTGTGCCCCATGAAATGCTGCCAGTGTGCCCATCAATTGCTGCTACTGTGCCTCATCAAATGCTGCCAGTGTGCCCATCAATTGCCGCTACTCTGCCCCATCAAATGCTGCTAGTGTGCATTGCCCGGCACTTACCTGTCTCGCAGCAGGTCAGCGGTGGTGTCCTGCGCACTCCTCAATGTCTTCTTCCGTCCCCTCTATCAGGCGTCCAATCACAGTGCCCGACATTTCAGCCAATCAGGTGACAGGTAACAGACCTGAGCACCTGATTGGCTGAGAGGCGGTTCAGTGTTAGCAAAGTGAATTCCTTCGCTTTGCTAACACAACGCTGAGTGAACAGCGAGCGCCCAGCATGGCGCCCGCTGTTCACCTTTTTGGGAGCCTATTAGCGCCTACGGCTCTAATCAGGTGCTTCCAAAAAACACCCCCGCCGCTGTAATTCAGGTGCCTGGCGCCCGAAAAGGGGCCCGACACCTGAATAGGGGGTGTCAGCAGTGACCAAAGATAGATTCATGCAATGCATGAATCTATCTATGGTGATAGAGCAGTGCCAGGAGAGAGGGGGTGGCGCCCATGCGCCCCTTATGGACGCACCACCACTGAATACAGGACTACCATAAACCTAGCCCCCCCACCCCTCATCATAAGAATATGCTCTTTGCTCATAGAGCTTGAATTTTCCATGAACTCTTTGAAGGAGCGGGTTAAATTCCATTCCATTTAACTGTGGCTGAATGTTTATGACACTTCATTTATTGCTTGCACCTGTAGGTTGAGGTACAGAAGGGAGTTGTCTGACATAGCTGAAAGCCATTCCTCTGCCCTTCTGTTGCCTGTTCATATAGGTCATATATACCGTATTTATCGGCGTATAACACGCGCCGGCGTATAACACGCACCCCAAGTTTAGCAGGGAATTTTAGGGAAAAAAACTTTTAGGAGGGAAGTTTAAGAAAAAAAAAATTTACATTTAAATGCAGCCTTACCAGTGTCATTTGCAGCCTTGTCACAGTGCAGCCTTGCCAGTGTCCATTGCAGCCTTGCCTAGTGTCCAGTGCAGCCTTGCCAGTGTCCAGTGCAGCCTTGCCAGTGTCCATTGCAGCATTGCCCAGTGTAGCCTTGCCAGTGTCCAGTGCAGCCTTGCCAGTGTTCAGTGCAGCCTTGTCACATTGCAGCCTTGCCCCCCCCCCCCCCAGTGTTTATTGCAGCCTTGAATTTTAAATATGGCGCCGCCGAGATCGCTGCTGATACAGGGCGGAGCGGGGCGAACGCCGCTGAGAATGCAGGGACTGGGCAGAGCCGAGATACACATAGCCGAGTGTATTCGGGTGTACTCGGCTCTTCTCGGCTTCGCTCACAGTCACGCCGAGTCCCGCCCTATGATGGACATATCACAGGTCCAATGACGGGACTGGGCGTGACTGTGAGCGGAGCCGAGAAAAGCCGAGTATAGCCGAATACACTCGGCTATGTGTATCTCGGCGGCGATCGCTCCGCTCTGCTCACAGTCAGCGGAGATCGCCGGGCATAGGTGAGTATCGGCGTATAACACGCACCCACGATTTTCCCCTGATTTTAAGGGGAAAAAAGTGCGTGTTATACGCCGATAAATACGGTATATGTATGTATAAGCCCAGGTTCACACTGGGCTGCGGGAGTGAAGCCGTGCGAGTTCAGCTGAACTCGCATGATTTCACTCTCGCTGGCAGTCCCGATTTCAGCCGCGATTACAAAGACATCTGACACAGATGTCAATGTAAATCGCGGCCGAAAACGCAAAAAGTAGTACAGAAACGACTTTTTGAAATCGGTGCAGCGCCGCAGATGCGGCGTCGCACCGATTTGGACGGTGCCATTGCCGGCAATTTGCGGCAAATATCGCCGTTTTGACACGCGATTTGACATGCCAAATCGCATGTCAAAATGCACCAGTGTGAACCAGGGCTAAGGACTGTTTATGTTCAATTAATCTTTACATTTGATCATTTGACATTTTCCATTGAGATTGCTATTTCTCTATTGGTGACATTCAGCTTAAAGTATTATTATAGAGTGTAAGTTTATGTTGTTCACCTTCAACTGTCGTTATCATATCAGTAAATAGGGATGAGCTCGGTGTTCGAGTCGAACATACGTTCGACTCGAACATCGGCTGTTCGATCGTTCGGCGAACATCGAACGATTTGGGCCGTTCGCGCCAAATTCGAATGACGCGAACGGCCCACAATACACTGCCCCATCGCAGTGCAATCCCGGCGCTGTGATTGGCCAAGCGTGCACTGTGACCCTGCATGCTTGGCCAATCACAGCGCCGGCAGCTAGGAGAGCCATAATTGGCCACAGGCAGGTTGCCTGTGGCCAATTATAGCTCAGGGGGTTTAGCACACGCCCCACACTATAAAAGGCCGCCAGCGCGGCGGCCTTGTGTAGTGTGTTCCGGCGCAGGGAAAGAGAAGGATAGGCAGGGACAGTGTTGATATTCTTTGTGCTATTCTTGTGTGCAAGGAGAGAGAAGGATAGGCAGGGAGAGTGTCAGTGTCATATTCTTTGATAAACCTTGTGTGCAGGGAGAGAGAAGGATAGGCAGGGGACAGTGTCAGTGTCATACTCTTTACTAAACCTTGTGTGCAGGGAGAGAGAAGGATAGGCAGGGGGAGTGTCAGTGTCATATTCTTTGATAAACCTTGTGTGCAGGGAGAGAGAAGGATAGGCAGGGGACAGTGTCAGTGTCATTGTTGCTAAGCTTCCTGCACAGTATACACCTGAAGCTAGCCCGTATTGCTGTGTTTTCCTGGTGTGTTACACTAACAGGCATTTGCAGCACTTACAGCAGGCGTAGTGTGATTCCTGCAAAATATACTCCTGAAGCTAGGCCTTATTGCTGTGTTTTCCTAGTGTGTTACACCAACAGGCATTTGCAGCACTTACAGCAGGCGTAGTGTGATTCCTGCAAAATATACTTCTGAAGCTAGCCCGTATTGCTGTGTTTTCCTGGTGTGTTACACTAACAGGCATTTGCAGCACTTACAGCGGGCGGAGTGTGCCTCCTGCACATTATACACCTGAAGCTAGCCCGTATTGCTCTGTTTTCCTAGTGTGTTACACCAACAGGCATTTTCGGCACTTACAGCAGGCGTAGTGTGATTCCTGCAAAATATACTTCTGAAGCTAGCCCGTATTGCTGTGTTTTCCTGGTGTGTTACACTAACAGGCATTTGCAGCACTTACAGCGGGCGGAGTGTGCCTCCTGCACATTATACACCTGAAGCTAGCCCGTATTGCTGTGTTTTCCTGGTGTGTTACACCAACAGGCATTTGCAGCACTTACAGCAGGCGTAGTGTGATTCCTGCAAAATATACTTCTGAAGCTAGCCCGTATTGCTGTGTTTTCCTGGTGTGTTACACCAACAGGCATTTGCAGCACTTACAGCAGGCGTAGTGTGCTTCCTGCAAAATATACTCCTGAAGCTAGGCCTTATTGCTGTGTTTTCCTAGTGTGTTACACCAACAGGCATTTGCAGCACTTACAGCAGGTGTAGTGTGATTCCTGCAAAATATACTCCTGAAGCTAGCCCGTATTGCTGTGTTTTCCTAGTGTGTTACACCAACAGGCATTTGCAGCACTTACAGCAGGCGTAGTGTGATTCCTGCAAAATATACTTCTGAAGCTAGCCCGTATTGCTGTGTTTTCCTGGTGTGTTACACTAACAGGCATTTGCAGCACTTACAGTGGGCGGAGTGTGCCTCCTGCACATTATAGTGAATAAAAATAGTGTGGCGCTCAAAACAATAAAAATAAGTAAATGGCTACTTAAAGCAATGAAAACAACAGTGCTCTAATAACACAATTATACATGTGAGTCCGCTACAAGGGTATTAAGATGAATTGTCCTCTTTGCGAACTGTGTGATATACCGTGAAGGTACAACGTGAAAATGGAATAAAGTCCCAAATAACAAAAATATGTGTGATCATGGATGTCCTTCAATGGATGACCTTCCCACAATGCAGACTGACAAAGGGACTACAATGTAGAAGATGAATCAAGCAAGGAGAAGACACTAGTTGTTATAGATGGGTACTCTTACCGCTGATGGTGGACCCACCTACCGTACGGCAGTGGGTCTTGCAGGCTTAATGGTCACCAAGACCAAACGGGATGTAACTGGATGTCCTGGGTCCTCACTTGAACTCCAACCGGATGATGAAAAGGTAACTCAAACGATGGATGGTTCTCACATGGGCCAGGTTCCACAGCAATCCGCGAAAAATATAAAGATGGAAGAAAACCAAAAAGGCTCCAGATGGTGCAGGTCAATAAAAACCGATTGCCGGAATTTTATTAAATAAAAAATGTTGTCCAACAATCATGCAGACAAATAAAAAGTGATCACGAAATAAAAATATATTCAAAGCAATATGGGGTGCAGCGTCAGCAGGCCCTACGCGTTTCGACTACTACAGTCTTCAACAGGGGTAATGCCCCTGTTGAAGACTGTAGTAGTCGAAACGCGTAGGGCCTGCTGACGCTGCACCCCATATTGCTTTGAATATATTTTTATTTCGTGATCACTTTTTATTTGTCTGCATGATTGTTGGACAACATTTTTTATTTAATAAAATTCCGGCAATCGGTTTTTATTGACCTGCACCATCTGGAGCCTTTTTGGTTTTCTTCCATCTTTATATTTTTCGCGGATTGCTGTGGAACCTGGCCCATGTGAGAACCATCCATCATTTGAGTTACCTTTTCATCATCCGGTTGGAGTTCAAGTGAGGACCCAGGACATCCAGTTACATCCCGTTTGGTCTTGGTGACCATTAAGCCTGCAAGACCCACTGCCGTACGGTAGGTGGGTCCACCATCAGCGGTAAGAGTACCCATCTATAACAACTAGTGTCTTCTCCTTGCTTGATTCATCTTCTACATTGTAGTCCCTTTGTCAGTCTGCATTGTGGGAAGGTCATCCATTGAAGGACATCCATGATCACACATATTTTTGTTATTTGGGACTTTATTCCATTTTCACGTTGTACCTTCACGGTATATCACACAGTTCGCAAAGAGGACAATTCATCTTAATACCCTTGTAGCGGACTCACATGTATAATTGTGTTATTAGAGCACTGTTGTTTTCATTGCTTTAAGTAGCCATTTACTTATTTTTATTGTTTTGAGCACCACACTATTTTTATTCACCATTCCTGTACACTTTGTTTGTTTGAGTGTTGGCAGCTTGCATGCACATTGTTTTTGGTTTAGCGCAGTATTTTCCCCCTTTTTTCCTGCACATTATACACCTGAAGCTAGCCCGTATTGCTGTGTTTTCCTGGTGTGTTACACTAACAGGCATTTGCAGCACTTACAGCGGGCGGAGTGTGCCTCCTGCACATTATACACCTAAAGCTAGCCCGTATTGCTGTGTTTTCCTGGTGTGTTACACCAACAGGCATTTGCAGCACTTACAGCGGGCGTAGTGTGCTTCCTGCAAAATATACTCCTGAAGCTAGGCCTTATTGCTGGTTTTCCCATCTCCCTGCAGGCCATTAGAATGTCTGGAAGGCAAACAAGGAGAGGCAGACAGTCAGGAGCCAATAAAAGAGGGCAAGCAGGCTCTGTGTCTAGAGACAACAGTGCTGGTCGTGGACGCGGTGCATCGCCATCAGCACGTGGCCATGGGACACGCTTATCCTTCTTTTCGGCAGCTGGACGTGTTGAGCCGCATCATGCCGAAGACTTGGTAGAGTGGATGACCAAGCCCTCCTCATCCTCCTCATCCTCTCTCACCCAGGCTCAGGGTACTGGCAAAGCAGCTGCCAAAGCGTCCTCTTCCCTGGTATCAATGTCATCATCAGTCACTCCTTCCCTAGACCCACCATGTCCTCCTGAGGAGTTCCCCGAACTGTTTGAGCACGGTGTTGGGTACATGCTCCAGGAGGATGCCCAGCGTTTCGAAGGGTCTGATGATGATACCCAGCTAGAGGAAGGCAGTAGCGTGAGAGCAGAGAGAGGGGATGCTCAAGAAGGACACCAATCTGGCAGTCATGTTCCAGCAGCTGCAGCATACTGCCAGATTGGCTCCAGTGATGAGGAGGGAGGGGATGATGAGGTCACTGACTCCACGTGGGTGCCTAATAGGAGAGAGGAGGAGGAGGAGGATGAGGAGGAGGCACATCTTCAAGGAGGCAGGATGCCCTTGGGGGGCCAGCGTAAGCGAAGCACACCGACGGAATCACACCGCAGAGCTCTGCCTGTGCAGGGCGCTGCCTCTGCCCGTTATTCAAAAAGTTCTTTGGTGTGGGCCTTTTTTGAGTCGAGTGCATCAGATCGCACAGCTGCTGTTTGCAACATATGTCTCAAGGGTATATCGCGTGGCCAAAACATCAGCCGCTTGGGCACCACATGCTTGACCAGACATATGTTGACCTGCCATGCAGCTCGTTGGTAAAGACCCACACCAGAGAACAAAGCGGACCTCTCCTTGCACCGCATCAGCTGGGATCTCCAACCCCACTATACCTTCAGTCCTCTCTGAAACCTGCACTGAGAGGAATTAAGGTGTAGAATTAGGTGTGTCACAGCCAAGTACTTGTGGGCACTCTGCTAGCAGTACACCGACGTCCGATTCTAGCAGGCAAATTTCCCTGCCCCAGCTGCTGGACCATCGAAAGAAGTTCACTCCCAGCCATCCACATGCCCAGCGGTTGAAGGCTAGCTTGGCTAAATTGCTAGCGCTTCAACTGCTGCCTTTTCAGTTGGTAGACTCGGCCCCCTTCCGTGAGTTTGTGCAATGTGCGGTTTCTCAGTGGCAGGTTCCCAAACGCCACTTTTTCTCACGGAAGGCGATTCCGGCTCTCTACCGGCATGTGGAAGGCAATGTCTTGGCCTCGCTGGACAGGGCGATCAGCGGTAAGGTGCATATTACCGCTGATTCATGGTCCAGCAGGCATGGACAGGGACGTTACCTTTCTTTCACGGCCCATTGGGTCACTCTTTTGGCAGCTGGGAAGGATGCAGGATAAGGTGCAGTAGTGTTGGAGGTTGTTCCGCCGCCACGCCTCCAAAATGCTACTACTGGTTGTGACACACCCCTCTCCTCCACCCCCTCCTCTTCTTCTTCCTCCATGGCCTCTTCCTGTGCTTTGTCCTCGGAACCAGCGGTGCTCCGTAGGCGTTCAAGGGGCTACGCAAGTACGCAGGCAAAAAGATGCCATGCCGTGCTTGCGCTGGTGTGTTTGGGGGACAGGAGCCACACTGGGGCAGAGGTTCTGTCTGCTCTGCAGGGGCAGGCCGAGAGGTGGTTGACGCCACACCAGGTTAAGCCAGGAATGATGGTTTGCGACAATGGCACCAACCTCCTCTCCGCCCTCCGACAGGGACAACTGACCCATGTGCCCTGTGTGGCTCACGTCCTTAACCTGGTGGTGCAGCGGTTCTTGGGCAGGTACCCGGGCTTACAGGATGTCCTGAGGCAGGCCAGGAAAGTCTGTGTGCATTTCCGCAGATCTTATAATGCCAGTGCTCGCCTGGCTGAGCTGTAAAAGGAGTTGAACCTGCCCAAGAACCGCCTTATATGTGACATGCCCACCAGGTGGAACTCAACGTTGGCCATGCTGCAGCGGCTGCACATGCAGCAGAGGGCCATCAATGAGTACCTGTGCGAATACGGCACCAGGACAGGGTCAGGGGAGCTCGGGTTTTTTTCACCACGCCAATGGGGCATGATCAGGGATGCATGCACTGTCCTGGCACCATTTGAGGAGGCCACGAGGATGGTGAGCAGTGACAGTGAATGCATCAGTGACACTGTACCTCTTGTCCACCTGTTGGAACATACGCTGCGTGGAATAATGGACAGGGCACTTGAGGCAGAACAGAGGCAGGAAGAGGAGGACTTCCTTGCCTCTCAAGGCCCCCTTTACCCAGACAGTGTTCCTTCTGTCCCACCCATCGCACAGGAAGAGGAGGAGGAGGAGGATTGTATCAGCATGGAGGTGGAGCCTGGCACTCAGCATCATCAGCAGCAGTCTTTTAGGGATGATTTACAGTCCCAAGAAACCCGTGGACTTGTATGTGGCTGGTAGGAGGTGGCTGCGGATCATGTCGTCCTTAGTGACCCAGAGGACTCCGGACCGAATGCCTCAGCTAACCTACGCTGCATGGCCTCCCTGATCCTGCAAAGTCTGCGGAAGGATCCTCGTATTCTTCGGATCAAGGAGAGGGACCATTACTGGCTGGCCACTCTCCTTGATCCACGGTACAAGGGTAAGGTTGCGGACCTTATCTTACCATTGCAGAGGGAGCAGAGGATGAGACAACTCCGGGAGGCCTTGCAGAAAGGTCTGTGCAACGCGTTCCCAGAGACTGGGAGGTTACAAACTCCTGGTCCTGGACAACGAGTTGCTGAGGCTTTGGGCAGTCAAAGAAGGAGCGGTGGGGAAGGTGGCAGTCTGACCGATGCGTTCAGACAATTCTTTAGTCCGCAGCCCCAAGGTATGAGCGGTTCCAGCAACCATCGCTAGCGTCTGATATACATGGTGCAGGAATACCTAGGGGCAAGGTCAGACTTGGACACCTTCCCCACCGAAAATCCTCTGGCTTACTGGGTCTTAAGGATGGATCACTGGCCAGAGCTTGCACAGTATGCAATTGAGCTACTGGCCTGTCCTGCATCCAGCGTTCTTTCAGAATGCACATTCAGTGCTGCTGGGGGATTTGTCACGGATCACAGGGTGCGCCTGTCCACCGACTCGGTTGATCGACTGACCTTCATAAAGATGAACCAGTCTTGGATCACCACCAGCTACCAAACACCTGAAGCTGATATAACAGACTAATTTATTTTCAAATGTCACATCCCTTCAAGACTGATGCTGATGCTGAGTGACTGTCCTGTTATGTTGACTGACTATCCTCCTCCTCCTCAATGATCCGATTGATGATGATGATAGCTTGGAAGAACATTTTTGGCTAAGGCCCAATTTTTCAGCCCCTGTTTAACAGGGGCATGTAATTACAATTTTTTATGCAATGCTTTGCAGCAGGGCTCATTCCTGCACTCCAACTAGAGTATCTGGGAGAGGTTGCAGTGTCGTGGCACCAGCACGAGTGCCTAAGGCCCAATTTTTCAGCCCCTTTTTAACAGGGGCGTGTAATTACAATTTTTGATGCAATACTTTGCAACAGGGCTCATTGCTGTGCTCCAAGTACAGTATCTGTGAGGGGTTGCAGTGTTGTGGCACCAGTGCCTAAGGCCCAATTTTTCAGCCCCTGTTTAACAGGGGCATGTAATTACAATTCTTGATCTAATAATTTACAGCAGGGCCCATTCCTGCGCCCACCAAGAGTAACTGTGAGGCCTTACAGTGTTGTGTCAACACCACCACCACCACCACCAAAGGCCCAATTTTTCAGCCCCTGTTCAACAGGGGCATGCAATTACAATTCTTGATCTAATATATCACAGCAGGGCCCATTCATGAGCCCACCAATAGTAATTTTGAGGGCTTACAGTGTTGTGGCAACACCAACACCAATGGGGCAAATTTCTGCAGAGTATATACGGCAGGCCCCTACTTTCAAACATCCACCTTACTAACGACTCCTCCTTGCAAACGGAAGGATACAACAGGAAGTGAGAGGAAATCTACCCCTAGGAAGGCAAATTCTCTCTTGTAAGAGTTAATATGGGAAAAAAGTGTCTCCTCTCCACTGATGCTTTATCACCAATTCTTGTTTCAATAAAAACCCCAAATTTTCAAAAAACATTTGTCATTAGGACGGAAAGTGAGGTGAACTGTTCTGAACAGGTGCACACTGCACAGACAGCAAAACAAATGTTACAGGGGTGATAACCCTTCCCTATGTTTTCCAAAAAGCTTAAAAATAGATTTTTTGGCTGGAGTTACACTTAAACAATGTACCTGTTCAAAATTACAAACAGATTCTACATAAGAACAAACCTACAGTTCCTGTCTTGTATGCACCGCCTGTATACGCCTGTTCAGAGTATATAGGGCCTTTTTGCTTTTGTGTGCGGGGTTCCCCTTAATATCCATACAAGACCCAAAGGGGCTGGTAATGGGCTTGGGTAGGGGGGGGGTGATGGGGTAGCTATGCCATTTTTCTTATAGATTTTCATCCATATTACCGGGACCAGACATTACATTAAAGCCGCAAGCAGTTTTAAATGGCTTTTTTTCCTTTAGAAATGTAATTTTGTGCAGGGACAGTTCTAAACACGGGAAACACGTGGCACTTCACAGGCATACTTTAGACACCCCCCCAGGTGCGATATTTAAAGGAATATTTGTCTTTTTTTTTTTTACTTTATGCATCATTAAAATGACTGCTCCCGAAAAACGGCCGTTTTTAAAACTTCTTTTTGCATTGATACATGTCCCCTGGTGCAGAACCCGGGTTCCCAAACCCTTTTTAGGACAATAACATGCATAATAGTCGTTATAATTAGCACTTTAGATTTCGAACGTTCGCATCCATTGTATTTAATAAGGTTCTAACGTTCGTGTAAACTTTTGGTCCGTTCGCGGGTTCTGGTGTTCGGCTCATCACTATCAGTAAACAAAGTCTATTGGTTCATCAGATTGTAGTGTGTCTATTTTATTGCTGTCAGATGTGGCCAGGGCCGTCTTTACCGCAGGGCAAATGGGGGCAGCTGCCCAGGGCCATGTCACTGTTAGGGGCCCAAAGCAGAGCCGCCTGTTAAGCCTGCGTGCTGCCCACAAATCGGCGCTGAAAATCATCAGCGGCGCACAGCCAGTGCCAGTACTGCTTCCCTTCCCAGTGTTATAAAATGTACAGCCCCCCTGGCTTCCCTCTAGACGTGCACTTCTCCCTTCGTGCCACTGGGTGCTGCTTGTATATAAAGGTGAATTAGAATGTGATTTCAGAGCATCCCCAGTTTGCTGTACTCGAGGCTGACTTCTTCTTCATGTCCTACACCCCAAGGTATGCCACTGTTTGCTAATGTATATTGCAAATAGAAGTTTTCAGTAGAGTATTTCCAAAGTCTTTATAATATTTGATGTTACAATGGCAGTCCTAGCATATTCCTCTGTGAAGAGCTGAGTGCTGGGGATATGGCAGGAGAACTTGCCATAATATGATATTATACATTTTATTGCAAATTTAACTTGAAATTTCCATGTTCCAGCACTCAGTTTTGCACTCTCCATTCTCTCTGAAGCAGACAGTACTCATTCAAAAAACATTTACTAGTAAAAAATAAATAAAAAATAGAGACACAGAATGCCTATGTATGTCAAAAACTGCAAACATTAATGGGGTTGTAAAGGGATAAGTTTTTTCACCTTAATGCATCCTATGCATTAAGGTGAAAAAATATCCAACAATACCGCCTCTCCCCCCGAGGCCCCGTTTTACTTACCTGAGCCCTCGAAAGTCCCGCGCTCGGCCCCGACATCCTCCTCGCCGTTCAGCCTGGCCATTGATTGGCTACAGTGGATGGATTGAAAGCAGTGCAGCCATTGGCTGGCGCTGCTGTCAATCACATCCTATGACACGGCGCGCCGGGGGCAGGGCCGAGTGATACAGTGAGCGGCAATAGCCGCTGGCTGTATCACTGGAGTGCGCCCGCAATCACTCACCACCATGCTCGCTCGCATATAGGTGGTGAGTTATTGCGGGCAGGAGCCGAGACAGCCGCCGAGGGACCCCAGAAGACCAAGTCCGGGGCCACTCTGTGCAAAACAAGCCGCACAGTGGAGGTAAGTATGACATGTTTGTTATTTTTTTCTTTTTTCTTTACAAACCCTTTAATTGCCGCTGATCAGGCTGCATTTAATAGGGGGGGTATCGGCGCCGGCGTGGAGCGTCACCTCCCTGAAATGAGTGTCACCTCCCTGAAATGAGTTTTTGCAGGTTGGGATGTCTGTATTTTACACATGGCATGCGGTCTGGTCAGTGTTTTAAAAAGTTGCCATACCATGTGTAAAATAGAGGAACTTTTTAAAACACTGACCAGACCTGCAGTCCAGGTTGAGTGAGGCCTCAGAGGACACAGCATAATTTACAGCGCGTGGCATTACTGTCTATTTAACTGCTTGATGGGCTTATTTTGGGCCTGGCTGGTTCACATGTATGTGTTTTGGCGGCCCACATTTGCTCAGGCATAGCAGCCCATTCATTTGAATGGGCTGCCATGCCTGCATTTCCTGCAAAAAAAAAAAAGCGCATGCATCATGTAATGAAATACAGCACTGTCTGTCCATTCTGCTTTAGCACCATGTGACTTATCTGCAGTTCCTGCACCGGCAAACTTGTTGCATTTTTAGATGTTTAGGTCACGCTTTTAAAAACACTGTGCGTTTGTGTGTACTGGAACTGCAGGTAAGTTGCATGGTACAAAAGCAGAATGGATTTCAAGGCAACTGCATTTTTAAAATGATGCATGCACCTTTTTTTCTGCAGGAAACAAAGGCATGGCAGCCCATTCAAATGAGTGGCTGCTGTGCCTGCGCAAATGAGGGCCGCAAAAACACATACATGTGAACCAGCCAGGCCCAAAATAAGCTGATGGGGGGGCCCAAATAAAATGTTTGCCCAGGGCCCAAACCATATTAAAGACGGCCCTGGATGTGGCAGAGGACTTGCAGGGTCGGGGCAATCAGTGGGGTACTGATTCTACCAGCGGGCTTCATAGGGGTAGCACTAGACTTACAGAATATCAGAATTTCAGTGGAAAAGTAAGACTAATCGTTTGACTATAATCATAGCGAGGATGGTTCATACATGAACCAAAAGTTTTAACAAAGGAATTGAAACAAAGGAATCCGAACAAAATAAACAAAAGCAATAAAAGGATTAAACAATACCACCATTAGTTTTTCCATAAGACATCAGATATAAGGTTTTTTCATAGAGCTAGTAGTATCTGCAAAGATTACATAGTGTCTATAGTCACATGATCACCACCCTGTCATACCATACTCAGCTGAAATACCATTCACCAGATTTGTAAATCTTTAGACTTCTTGAAGACAATATACTCTTTAGGACTGAGCTGTGGGGTGGGGCTATTCCCTTATAACTATGTTATTAGGAAACCTTAGGCCCCTTTCACACTGGGGCGGGCAGGTGCGGTGGCGGTATAGCAGCGCGATTTTCAGCGCTGCTATACCGTCGTTCTTACCGCGGTATGCGGCCGATAGGGGGGTGAATTTAACCCCCGCTAGCGGCCGAAAAAGGGTTAATACCGCCCGCGGTTTGCGGGCGGTATTACCGCGGTGTCCCATTGATTTCAATGGGACAGCGCACCGCTTCAGTGTGAAAGCCTTCGGGCTTTCACATTGAAGGCTACAGGCACAAATTTTTCATGCGGTATAATAGCGCTAATATTAGCGCTAAACCGCATGAAAAACGCCCCAGTGTGAGTAAAAATACAACACAATAAATAAACAACTTAAAAATGTTCAAAAACCTGCATTAAAGTGGTTAATAAACCCAACCACACAACTTGCACCTAGATTAAGGCTTACCTGTAGGTGCAAGAAATATCTCCTTAACCTACACGGTTAAGGAGATATTTGCTGTAAAGCACAGCACCCATGACGTCACGCATATGCGCACTAGCGGGCCAGCATCGTTTCCGGTTTTCTGAATGGATCTTGCCGGCCCGAGCGTGCATACGCGTGATGTCATCGCCGCTCCAGGCCAATCACAGCGCCGGAGCGGCGATAACAGGATGAAGATCGTCGGAGTCATGGCGGCGGCGGGAAAGTCACGGAGGAGAACTTCGGGGGCCTCGATCTCAGGTAAGTCGATCATAATGACCTAGTATGCTATGCATACTAGGTCATTATGACATTCTCTTGCAGGGTTCATTTAAAAAAAAAAAATGAATGAGGGTTTACTTCCTCTTTAACACAGCAATATTATATCCTAATTGGATAATAGGTAAGGGGCAGCATTCCTTAAAATACATTTTAAAACTTAAGTTTGTCTTTGAGGCTGGTGGACTTTAATGATACTGTAACAATTAAGATACACGTATATAAAAATTTACCTTTAAAAAAAAAGATACACGTATATAAAATAAATAAAGTTTTATTGAATTGACATCAACAGATTTGAAACATACAAATTTAAGAGAAAAACTCTGTCTATCTAAATGTAAGTGTAGCGGGGTTCCCATATGCAATGTAGATAAAAGACTACCATTTGACATTTAAAAGAAGGAACCCAGCTCCCTCCGGTGGTGTAAGTGTTACAATGCGATTAATATGTATATAGTTTAATGCACCCTGGAGCATACAGCAGCAAGGAGAAAAGACTGTTACTTTTAGTAGTAGACAGACTAGACTACCCACGGTGCAGCTGTGTTACCAGGGTGCACTGCAAGACCGCAAAGCCTTCTGGACAGACTATTTAAAGTAGGGGAGGGGCCATATTCTCTCTCTCTGGACCAGGGGCGGATCCAGAATCTTTTCTCGGGAGGGGCACTGCCAAAAAATATGTTTTTTTTGTGGGAAATTTATCGGGGAAAATGGCTGGTGCCGGTGCTTCAATCATCCCGGCACCATGGTTGTTATGGTGTCAGGATGATTGAAGCGCATTATTTCTATTATTACATTGTAATATAAAATTAAATAGTTCAATGCAGAATCAGTGGGAGTCCCCAGTGTGTCACTTACCACCATCGCCTGCAATTAGTGGGAGCCCTGAGCGTGTCACTTGACACGTCACCTGCCACATCTTGTGGATTGTCACTTGCCAGACCTTGTGGATTGTCACTTGCCACATCACCTGCCACACCTTGCGGATTGTCACTTGCCACACCTTGCGGATTGTCACTTGCCACGTCACCTGCCACACCTTGCTAATTGTCACTTGCCTGCCACCAGATGCAGATTATCATTTGCCACGTCGCCTGCCACACCTTGCGGATTGTCACTAACTTGCCTGCTAAGGTGTAGTTTTGGTTGTCTCTTGCTGTGTCCCAGACTCCCAGAGTCAGGCAGCAGTGAGATAATGTAATCTCTTTGCTGCCTGCACAGTGAGGGCGGAAGTCACTGCAGGAATGCAGGGCAGGCACGGGCGGTGAGAGATGATCTCATCTCTCTGCTCCCCCGCTCCCGGCTAGCTGATTGGCCAGCTGCCACACTGAGCCTGCTCTCTCACTCTCACCTGCGCTGCCAACACACTGAGCAGCACGGTCTGCCCACGAACCACGCCGCCCGCCCACAAACCGCGACGCAAGCGGAGCCACCCGCTTTCTTACCCGTCTGTGGAGCCGCACGCTATCGCACCTGCCCGCAGAGCGGCCCGACGCAACTCACCGACCTCACTCGTTGCTAGACGCCAAGCGGCCCAGGCGTTAGCAACGAGTGCAGGGAAGAGACTCCACCCATCTCCTCCTCCGCTCCTGGTATCGTGTCACTGCGCCGCATAACTACATTAGACGAGTCTCTCTCTCTCGGCGCCGCTGATAGGCTGATGTGAGAAACTGAGAGAGAGACTCAGAGAGGCAGTGGCAGCCGCAGAACAAGTACTGTATATACTCGAGTATAAGCCGACCCGAATATAAGCCGAGGCACCTAATTTTACCCCCCAAAACTGGGAAAACGTATTGATTTGAGTATAAGCCTAGGGTGTCCACTGTCCATCTGCATGCCTCACTGTGCCTCACTTTGCCTCACTGTGCTCATGCCTCACTGTGCCCATGCTTCACTGTGCCCATGACTAGACTGATATTTAACATGGGAGTCTATGGAAACAGGGTCCGCAAAGTCACTGGAGAAATTACCGTTTAACATTGGAGTCTATGGAAGGTGTGTCCGGCTTTAAAAAGTCAGTGCTCCCCGGCCGTAGGGCCCCCGGACACCAAACTTTGCACACTTGTAGAGGAGACATGGGGCTACATGTGTGCCACGTTTGGGGTCCAGGAGACCTACGGCCAGCCGATACCGGGTCCCCAAAGATCAGGCGCAAAAAAAAAAACAGAGCAAGCAAGTGAGTGTGACAGATGGTCTCGGGGGGGGGGAAATTGCCCTGTCCCCCCCCCTGGATCCGCCCCTGCTCTGGACTCTGCTCTCAATCAAGCAGGAAGCTGGCACTGAGGCCTGCTTCCGGAGTATTAGGCCAGAAGCCTGGGCCTAAAGTACGCCAGTGCCCCGGGTGATTTTCCAGTAGAGGACCTTCCACAGTTTCCTGTTGTTGCCTAGCAGAGACCGGAGTCGTCCATAACCATCACCTTGCGCTGTTTAGGGATGAGCTTCGTGTTCGAGTCGAACATACGTTCGACTCGAACATCGGCTGTTCGATCGTTCGACGAAGATCGAACGATTTGGGCCGTTCGCGCCAAATTCGAGTGACGCGAACGGCCCACAATGCACTACGCCATCGCAGTGTCATCCAGGCGCTGTGATTGGCCAAGCATGCACTGTGACCCCGCATGCTTGGCCAATCACAGCGCCGGCAGCGAGGAGAGCAATGATTGGCCACAGGCAGGATGCCTGTGGCCAATTATTGCTGAGGGGGTTTAGTACACGCCCCACACTATAAAAGGCCACCAGCGCGGCGGCCTTGTGTAGTGTGTTCCGGAGCAGGAAAAGAGAAGCATAGGCAGGGACAGTGTCATTTTTTTTCCTTTACTAATCCTGGATTACTTGTGTTTAGGGACAAATAAGGATAGGTAGGGAGAGTGTCAGTGTGTTATTCTGTGCTAAACCTTGTTTGTAGGGACAGAGAGGTACAGTGAGGAAAAGTGTCAGTGTGCTATTCTGTGCTAAATCTTGTTTGTAGGGACAGAGTAGGACAGTGAGTGAAACTGACAGTGTGCTATTCTGTTCTAAACCAATCTTGCTGAACCATATTTTCAATCCTTGAGTTTAGGGACAGAGAGGTACAGTGAGGGAAAGTGTCAGTGTGCTATTCTGTGCTAAATCTTGTTTGTAGGGACAGAGTAGGACAGTGAGGGAAAGTGTCAGTGTGCTATTCTGTTCTAAACCAATTTTGCTGAACCATATTTGAAATCCTTGAGTTTAGGGACAGAGAAGGACACTCGTGGAAACTATCAGTGTGCTATTCTGTGCTAAATCTTGTTTGTAGGGACAGAGTAGGACAGTGAGGGAAAGTGTCAGTGTGCTATTCTGTTCTAAACCAATTTTGCTGAACCATATTTGAAATCCTTGAGTTTAGGGACAGAGAAGGACACTCGTGGAAACTATCAGTGTGCTATTCTGTGCTAAATCTTGTTTGTAGGGAGGGACAGAGTAGGACAGTGAGGGAAAGTGTCAGTGTGCTATTCTGTTCTAAACCAATTTTGCTGAACCATATTTGAAATCCTTGAGTTTAGGCACAGAGAAGGACACTCGTGGAAACTATCAGTGTGCTATTCTGTGCTAAATCTTGTTTGTAGGGACAGAGTAGGACAGTGAGGGAAAGTGTCAGTGTGCTATTCTGTTCTAAACCAATTTTGCTGAACCATATTTGAAATCCTTGAGTTTAGGGACAGAGAAGGACACTCGTGGAAACTATCAGTGTGCTATTCTGTGCTAAATCTTGTTTGTAGGGACAGAGTAGGACAGTGAGGGAAAGTGTCAGTGTGCTATTCTGTGCTAAATCTTGTTTGTAGGGACAGAGTAGGACAGTGAGGGAAAGTGTCAGTGTGCTATTCTGTTCTAAACCAATTTTGCTGAACCATATTTGAAATCCTTGAGTTTAGGGACAGAGAAGGACACTCGTGGAAACTATCAGTGTGCTATTCTGTGCTAAATCTTGTTTGTAGGGACAGAGTAGGACAGTGAGGGAAAGTGTCAGTGTGCTATTCTGTTCCAAACCAATTTTGCTGAACCATATTTGAAATCCTTGAGTTTAGGGACAGAGAAGGACACTCGTGGAAACTATCAGTGTGCTATTCTGTGCTAAATCTTGTTTGTAGGGACAGAGTAGGACAGTGAGGGAAAGTGTCAGTGTGCTATTCTGTTCTAAACCAATCTTGCTGAACCATATTTGAAATCCTTGAGTTTAGGGACAGAGAAGGACACTCGTGGAAACTATCAGTGTGCTATTCTGTGCTAAATCTTGTTTGTAGGGAGGGACAGAGTAGGACAGTGAGGGAAAGTGTCAGTGTGCTATTCTGTTCTAAACCAATTTTGCTGAACCATATTTGAAATCCTTGAGTTTAGGCACAGAGAAGGACACTCGTGGAAACTATCAGTGTGCTATTCTGTGCTAAATCTTGTTTGTAGGGACAGAGTAGGACAGTGAGGGAAAGTGTCAGTGTGCTATTCTGTTCTAAACCAATTTTGCTGAACCATATTTGAAATCCTTGAGTTTAGGGACAGAGAAGGACACTCGTGGAAACTATCAGTGTGCTATTCTGTGCTAAATCTTGTTTGTAGGGACAGAGTAGGACAGTGAGGGAAAGTGTCAGTGTGATATTCTGTGCTAAATCTTGTTTGTAGGGACAGAGTAGGACAGTGAGGGAAAGTGTCAGTGTGCTATTCTGTTCTAAACCAATTTTGCTGAACCATATTTGAAATCCTTGAGTTTAGGGACAGAGAAGGACACTCGTGGAAACTATCAGTGTGCTATTCTGTGCTAAATCTTGTTTGTAGGGACAGAGTAGGACAGTGAGGGAAAGTGTCAGTGTGCTATTCTGTTCCAAACCAATTTTGCTGAACCATATTTGAAATCCTTGAGTTTAGGGACAGAGAAGGACACTCGTGGAAACTATCAGTGTGCTATTCTGTGCTAAATCTTGTTTGTAGGGACAGAGTAGGACAGTGAGGGAAAGTGTCAGTGTGCTATTCTGTTCTAAACCAATCTTGCTGAACCATATTTGAAATCCTTGAGTTTAGGGACAGAGAAGGACACTCGTGGAAACTATCAGTGTGCTATTCTGTGCTAAATCTTGTTTGTAGGGAGGGACAGAGTAGGACAGTGAGGGAAAGTGTCAGTGTGCTATTCTGTTCTAAACCAATTTTGCTGAACCATATTTGAAATCCTTGAGTTTAGGGACAGAGAAGGACACTCGTGGAAAATATCAGTGTGCTATTCTGTGCTAAATCTTGTTTGTAGGGACAGAGAAGGACAGTGAGGGAAACTGTCAGTGTGCTGTTCTGTGCTAAACCAATCTTGCTGAAGCATATTGCAAATCCTTGTGTTTAGGGACAGAGAAGGATAGGCAGGGGACAGTGTCAGTGTCATTGTTGCTAAGCCTCCTGCACAGTATACACCTGAAGGTAGCCCTTATTGCTGTTTTTCCCATCTCCCTGCAGGCCATCCATTAAAATGTCTGGAAGGCAAACAAGGAGAGGCAGACAGTCAGGAGGCAAAAAAAGAGGGCAAGCAGGCTCTGTGTCTGGGGGCAACAGTGCTGGTCGTGGACGCGGTGCATTGTCATCAGCACATGGCCATGGGACACGCTTGTCCTTCTTTTCGGCAGCTGGACATGTTGAGCCACATCATGCCGAAGACTTGGTAGAGTGGATGACCAAGCCCACCTCATCCTCCTCATCCTCTCTCACCCAGGCTCAGGGTACTGGCAAAGCAGCTGCCAAAGCGTCCTCTTCTCTGGTATCATTATCTTCATTAGTCAATCCTTCCCTAGACCCACCATGTCCTCCTCCTGAGGAGTCCCCCGAACTGTTTGAGCACAGTGTTGGGTACATGCTCCAGGAGGATGCCCAGCGTTTCGAAGGATCTGATGATGATACCCAGCTAGAGGAAGGCAGTAGCGTGAGAGCAGAGAGAGGGGATGCTCAAGAAGGACACCAATCTGGCAGTCATGCTCCAGCAGCTGCAGCATACTGCCAGATTGGCTCCAGTGATGAGGAGGGAGGGGATTATGAGGTCACTGACTCCACGTGGGTGCCTAATAGGAGAGAGGAGGAGGAGGATGAGGAGGAGGCACATCTCCAACGAGGCAGGATGCCCTTGAGTGGCCAGCGTATGGGCAGCACACCGACGGAATCACACCGCAGAGCTCCGCCTGTGCAGGGCGCTGCCTCTGCCCGTCATTCAAAAAGTTCTTTGGTGTGGGCCTTTTTTGAGGCGAGTGCATCAGATCGCACAGCTGCTGTTTGCAACATATGTCTCAAGCGTATATCGCGTGGCCAAAACATCAGCCGCTTGGGCACCACATGCTTGATCAGACATATGTTGACCTGCCATGCAGCTCGTTGGCAAGCCTACCTTAAAGACCCACACCAAAGAACAAAGCTGACCTCTTCTTGCACCGCATCAGCTGGGATCTCCAACCCCACTATACCTTCAGTCCTCTCTGAAACCTGCTCTGAGAGGAATGAAGGTGTAGAATTAGGTGTGTCACAGCCAAGTACTTGCGGGCACTCTGCTAGCAGTACACCAACGTCCGATTCTAGCAGGCAAATTTCCCTGCCCCAGCTGCTGGACCGTCGAAAGAAGTTCACTCCCAGCCATCCACATGCCCAGCGGTTGAATGCTAGCTTGGCTAAATTGCTAGCGCTTCAACTGCTGCCTTTTCAGTTGGTAGACTCGGCCCCCTTCCGTGAGTTTGTGCAATGTGCGGTTCCTCAGTGGCAGGTTCCCAAACGCCACTTTTTCGCACGGAAGGCGATTCCGGCTCTCTACAGGCATGTGGAAGGCAATGTCTTGGCCTCGCTGGACAGGGCGGTCAGCGGTAAGGTGCATATTACCGCTGACTCATGGTCCAGCAGGCATGGACAGGGACGTTACCTTTCTTTCACGGCCCATTGGGTCACTCTTTTGGCAGCTGGGAAGGATGCAGGATAAGGTGCAGTAGTGTTGGAGGTTGTTCCACCGCCACGCCTCCAAAATGCTACTACTGGTTGTGACACACCTCTCTCCTCCACCCCCTCCTCTTCTTCTTCCTCCATGGCCTCTTCCTGTGGTTTGTCCTCGGAACCAGCGGTGCTCCGTAGGCGTTCAAGGGGCTACGCAAGTACGCAGGCAAAAAGATGCCATGCCGTGCTTGCGCTGGTGTGTTTGGGGGACAGGAGCCACACTGGGGCAGAGGTCCTGTCTGTTCTGCAGGGGCAGGCCGAGAGGTGGTTGACGCCACGCCAGCTTAAGCCAGGAATGGTGGTTTGCGACAATGGCACCAACCTCCTCTCCGCCCTCCGACAGGGACAACTGACCCATGTGCCCTGTATGGCTCACGTCCTTAACCTGGTGGTGCAGCGGTTCTTGGGCAGGTACCCGGGCTTACAGGATGTCCTGAGGCAGGCCAGGAAAGTCTGTGTGCATTTCCGCAGATCTTATAATGCCAGTGCTCGCCTGGCTGAGCTGCAAAAGGAGTTGAACCTGCCCAAGAACCGCCTTATATGTGACATGCCCACCAGGTGGAACTCAACGTTGGCCATGCTGCAGCGGCTGCACACGCAGCAGAGGGCCATCAATGAGTACCTGTGCGACTACGGCACCAGGACAGGGTCAGGGGAGCTCGGGTTTTTTTCACCACGCCAGTGGGGCATGATCAGGGATGCATGCACTGTCCTGGCACCATTTGAGGAGGCCACGAGGATGGTGAGCAGTGACAGTGCATGCATCAGTGACACTGTACCTCTTGTCCACCTGTTGGAGCACACGCTGCATGGAATAATGGACAGGGCACTTGAGGCAGAACAGAGGCAGGAAGAGGAGGACTTTCTTGCCTCTCAAGGCCCCCTTTACCCAGACAGTGTTCCTTCTGTCCCACCCATCGCACAGGAAGAGGAGGAGGTGGAGGAGGAGGAGGAGGAGGATTGTGTCAGCATGGAGGTGGAGGCTGGCACTCAGCATCATCAGCAGCAGTCTTTTAGGGATGATTTACAGTCCCAAGAAACCAGTGGACTTGTACGTGGCTGGGAGGAGGTGGCTGCGGATCATGTCGTCCTTAGTGACCCAGAGGACTCCGGACTGAATGCCTCAGCTAACCTACGCTGCATGGCCTCCCTGATCCTGCAAAGTCTGCGGAAGGATCCTCGTATTCTTCGGATCAAGGAGAGGGACCATTACTGGCTGGCCACTCTCCTTGATCCACGGTACAAGGGTAAGGTTGCGGACCTTATGTTACCGTCGCAGAGGGAGCAGAGGATGAGACAACTCCGGGAGGCCTTGCAGAAAGGTCTGTGCAACGCGTTCCCAGAGACTGGGAGGTTACAAACTCCTGGTCCTGGACAACGAGTTGCTGAGGCTTCGGGCAGTCAAAGAAGGAGCGGTGGGGAAGGTGGCCGTCTGACCGATGCGTTCAGACAATTCTTTAGTCCGCAGCCCCAAAGTATGATCGGTTCCAGCAACCATCGCCAGCGTCTGATATACATGGTGCAGGAATACCTAGGGGCAAGGTCAGACTTGGACACCTTCCCCACCGAAAATCCTCTGGCTTACTGGGTCTTGAGGATGGATCACTGGCCAGAGCTTGCACAGTATGCAATTGAGCTACTGGCCTGTCCTGCATCCAGCGTTCTTTCAGAACGCACATTCAGTGCTGCTGGAGGATTTGTCACGGATCACAGGGTGCGCCTGTCCACCGACTCGGTTGATCGTCTGACTTTCATCAAGATGAACCAGTCTTGGATCACCACCAGCTACCACACACCTGATGCTGATATAACAGACTAATTGATTTTAAAATGTCACATCCCTTCAAGACTGATGCTGATGCTGAGTTCCTGTGCTGTTATGTTGACTAGCTATCCTCCTCCTCCTCCTCAATGATCCGATTAATGATGATAGCTTGGAAGATCATTTTGGTTTATGGGTGCCGCCACCAGTGGCTAAGGCCCAATTTTTCAGCCCCTGTTTAACAGGGGCGTGTAATTACAATTTTTGATGCAATACTTTGCAACAGGCCTCATTGCTGTGCTCCAAGTACAGTATCTGTGAGGGGTTGCAGTGTTGTGCCACCAGTGCCTAAGGCCCAATTTTTCAGCCCCTGTTTAACAGGGGCGTGTAATTACAATTTTTGATGCAATACATTGCAACAGGCCTCATTGCTGTGTTCCAAGTACAGTATCTGTGAGGGGTTGCAGTGTTGTGCCACCAGTGCCTAAGGCCCAATTTTTCAGCCCCTGTTCAACAGGGGCATGCAATTATAATTATTGATCTAATAATTCACAGCAGGGCCCATTGCTGCGCCCACCAAGAGTAACTGTCAGGCCTTACAGTGTTGTGGCACCAGCACCACCATCACCACCACCACCAAAGGCCCAATTTTTCAGCCCCTGTTCAACAGGGGCATGCAATTATAATTATTGATCGAATAATTCACAGCAGGGCCCATTGCTGCGCCCACCAAGAGTAACTGTCAGGCCTTACAGTGTTGTGGCACCAGCACCACCATCACCACCACCACCAAAGGCCCAATTTTTCAGCCCCTGTTCAACAGGGGCATGCAATTATAATTATTGATCTAATAATTCACAGCAGGGCCCATTGCTGCGCCCACCAAGAGTAACTGTCAGGCCTTACAGTGTTGTGGCACCAGCACCACCATCAAAGGCCCAATTTTTACTACCACTGATCAACAATTATATGTTATTACAATTCCTGATATAATAGTTGACAGCAGGGCGTTCCAGCACCCACCAAGAATAACTGTGAGTGCTTTCAGTGTTGTGCCAACACCAACACCTAAGAGGCCAATTTCTGCAGAGTATATACGGCAGGTCCCTACTTTCAAACATCCAACTTACAAACGACTACTACTTGCAAACGGAAGAAGACAACAGGAAGTGAGAGGAAATCTACCCCTTGGAAGGAAAATTCTCTCCTGTAAGAATTAATATGGGAGAAAGGTGTCTCCTCTCTACTGATGCTTTATCACCAATCCTTGTTTCAATAAAAACAACACATTTCAAAAACAGTTGTCATTGGGATGCAAAGTGAGGTGAAATGTTCTGAACAGGGGCACAGACAGCAAAAAAAATGTGACAGGGGTGATAACCGTTCCCTATGTTTTCCAAAAAGCTAAAAAAAAAAGGAATTTGGCATGGAGCTACACTTAAACAATGCAGCTGTTCAAAATTACAAACAGATTCTACATAAGAACAAACCTACAGTCCCTGTCTTGTATGCACCGCCTGTATACGGCTGTTCAGAGTATATAGGGCCTTTTTTATTTTGTGTGCGGGGTTCCCCTTAATATCCATACAAGACCCAAAGGGGCTGGTAATGGGCTGGGGTGGGGGGGGGGGGTTGATGGGGTAACTATGCCATTTTTCCTAAAGATTTTCATCCATATTACCGGGACCAGACATTGCATTAAAGCCGCAAGCAGTTTTAAATGGCTTTTTTTCCTTTAGAAATGTTATTTTGTGCAGGGACAGTTCTAAACACGGGAAACACGTGGCACTTCACAGGCATACTTTAGACACCCCCCAGGTACAATATTTAAAGGAATATTTGACTTTTTTTTTTCACTTTATGCATCATTAACCACTTAAGCCCCGGACCATTTGGTAGCTAAAGGACCAGAGGTGAATTCAGAATTTTGCACTGCGCTGCTTTAACTGTAAATTGTGCGGACATGCAATGTTGTACCCAAACGAAATTTGCGTCCTTTTCTTCCCACAAATAGAGCTTTCTTTTAATGGTATTTGATTGCCTCTGCGATTTTTATTTTTTGCGATATAAACGGAAAAAGACCGAAAATTTTGAAAAAAAATGATATTTTCTACTTTTTGTTATAAGAAAAATCGAATAAACTCAATTTTAGTCATACATTTAGGCCAAAATGTATTCAGCCACATGTCTTTAGTAAAAAAAATGTCAATAAGCGTATATTTATCGGTTTGCGCAAAAGTTATAGCGTTTACAAACTAGGGTACATTTTCTGGAATTTACACAGCTTTTAATTTATGACTGCCTATCTCAATTCTTGAGGTGCTAAAATGACAGGGCAGTACAAAACCCCCCCAAATGACCCCATTTTAGAAAGTAGACACCCCAAGGAAATTGCTGAGAGGCCTGTTGAGCCCATTGAATATTTTTTTTTTTGTCCCAAGTGATTGAATAATGACAAAAAAAAAAAAAAAATACAAAAAGTTGTTACTAAATGATATATTGCTCACACATGCCATGGTTATATGTGGAATTGCACCCCAAAATACATTCTGCTGCTTCTCCTGAGTACGGGGATACCACATGTGTGGGACTTTTTAGGAGCCTAGCCACGTACGGGACCCCGGAAACCAAGCACCGCCTCCAGGATTTCTAAGGGCGCAAATTTTTGATTTCACTCCTCACTACCTATCACAGTTTTGAAGGCCATAAAATGCCAAAATAGCACAAAACCCCCCCAAATGACCCCATTTTGGAAAGTAGACACCCCAAGCTGTTTGCTGAGAGGCATGGTGAATATTTTACAGCTCTCATTTGTTTTTGAAAATGAAGAAAGAACATTTTTTTTTTTTTTTTTTTCAATTTTCAAAACTTTGTGACAAAAAGCGAGATCTGCAAAATACTCACAATACCTCTCAGCAAATAGCTTGGGGTGTCTACTTTCCAAAATGGGGTCATTTGGGGGGGTTTTGTGCCATCTGGGCATTCCATGGCCTCCGAAACTGTGATAGGCAGTGAGAAGTGAAATCAAAAATTGACACCCTTAGAAAGCCTGAAGGCGGTGCTTGGTTTTTGGGGTCCCGTACGCGGCTAGGCTCCCAAAAAGTCTCACACATGTGGTATCCCCGTACTCAGGAGAAGCAACAGAATGTATTTTGGGGTGTAATTCCACATATGCCCATGGCATGTTTGAGCAATATATCATTTAGTGACAACTTTGTGCAAAAAAAAATAAAAAAATAAAAAAAAATTATATTTTCCGCAACTTGTGTCAACATATAAAATATTCCATGGACTCGACATGCCTCTCAGTATATAGCTTGGGGTGTCTACTTTCCAAAATGGGGTCATTTGGGGGGGTTTTGAACTGTTCTGGCATTTTATACACAACATTAGGAAGCTTACATCCACTCTTCTAACCACTTGAAGACAAAGCCCTTTTTGACACTTTTTGTTTACATGAAATCATATTTTTTTTTGCAAGAAAATTATGTTGAACCCCCAAACATTATATATATTTTTAAAGCAAAGGCCCTACAGAATAAAATGGTGGGTGTTGCATTTTTTTTTTCTACACAGTATTTGCGCAGCGATTTTTCAAACGCATTTTTTTTGGGAAAAAATACACTTTTTTTAATTTTAATGCACTAAAACACACTATATTGCCCAAATGTTTGATGAAATAAAAAAGATGATCTTAGGCCGAGTACATAGATACCAAACACGACATGCTTTAAAATTTCGCACAAACGCGCATTGGCGACAAACTACATACATTTTTAAAAGCCTTTAAAAGCATTTACAGGTTACCCCGTTAGATTTACAGAGGAGGTCTACTGCTAAAATTACTGCCCTCGATCTGACCTTCGCGGTGATACCTCACATGCATGGTGCAATTGCTGTTTACATATGACGCCAGACCGACGCTTGCGTTCGCCATTGGGCAAGAGCAGGGCAGGACAGGGGTGCTTTTTTTTTTTATTATTAATTTTGCTTTTTTATTTTATTTTTAAACTGTTGCTTCCATATTTATTTATTTTTATCACTTTTATTGTTATCTCAGGGAATGTAAATATCCCCTATGATAGCAATAGGTAATGACAGGTACTCTTTTTTGAAAAAACTGGGGTCTATTGGACCCTAGATCTTTCCTCTGCCCTCAAAGCATCTGACCACACCAAGATCGGTGTGATAAAATGCTTTCCCAATTTCCCAATGGCGCTTTTTATATCCGGGGGGGGGGACATTCCCTCCCACTGCTTGTAAAAGCAGTCCAGAGGCTAATTAGCCACTAGGATTGCTTTTACATGAAAGCCGGCCGCTGGCTGAAAATAATGATACCAAGATGATACCTAAACCCGCAGGCATCATTCTGGTATAAACATTCAAAGTCCAGCAACATACCAGTACGTTGCTGGTCCTTGTTGGACATGTATTGTAATCTTTTTTTTCATGCAGCCTGTTGGCTGAACGAAAAAAAAAGATTGATCGGTGGGTATGCCCACCATTAGAATACCGCCCTTCATCCACCCACTTCTAATGATGGGCATACATGCACCATTTATATATGCCGAAGCATGGGGGCATCTTCTCGCAAAAGTTATGCCGCGTACACATGGTCAGACTTTTCCACGGGCAAGCCTCCGTCGGAATTTCGACCGTATATACGCGGCATTAGGAGCAAAATCGCTCCTCCGCCCCTGCTGCCCCAATGCTTCGGCATATATGCTTTTTTTTTTAACTGTGGTGGTGAAATTACCTCCTACAGCACTGGAGTCGCAGGGATCAGGCCTGTCTCTGCGAACGCTGCAGTTATGTGTGTTGTGTTTTGCAAGTGACAGTGATCGATCGATACTGCACTTCAGTGGCCTGGGCTGGACGGAGGGGCAAAACGCAGGTGCCAGCAGGTATCTGGGCTGATCCCACTAACATTGCGTTTTTGGGAACCCTAAACTGCTGGGGACGCTAGTATAGATCTGATCAGATCAGATATTGAGCTGATCAGATACTATACCACTAAGGGGGGTGTATGCTTCACGTGTGGGTGTTAGCGCTACTGGCACTAACCTGACGCTGCCTGGGGTGTGACGCAGACCCTCTCTGACGCTAAAACCTAACTGATATCACCCGCCGGGTGATCAGGGGGTTAAACCTTTATTGGGTTATATACGGCGGGTGCCCTGACACTATAAAAAGCAAACTAACTAACCAGCGTCACCCGTAACACTTATATGATGATCACTGGTGAAAGGGTTAACTAGGGGCAATTAGGGGGTTAAAACCTTTATTAGGCAATATATGGGGGTACCTGACGCTATATAAAAACCTGACGGCGAACCTAAAAAAAAAATACTGGCTACCTATCGGCATCACCGACACTAAGACAACGATCATAAAAACGATTGCTTAGCGACAGTGGTGATAGGGGGTGAAAGGGTTACCTGGGGGGCGATCAGGGGGTTAAACCTTTATTAGATAATATATGGGGGTACCTGACGCTATAAAAACCTGCGGCGAACCTAAAAAAAATTACTGGCTACCGATCAGCATCACCGACGCTAAGACATCGATCAGAAAAATGATCGCATAGTGACGGCGGTGCTAGGGGGTGAAAGGGTTACCTGGGGGGTGATCAAGGGGGTTACACCTTTATTAGGTAATATATGGGGGTACCCGACGCTATAAAAACCTGCGGCGAACCTAAAAAAAATTACTGGCTACCGATCAGCATCGCCGACGCTAAGACATCGATCAGAAAAATTATCGCTTAGTGACAGTGGTGATAGGGGGTGAAAGGGTTACCTGGGGGGGCGATCAAGGGGGTTAAACCTTTATTAGGTAATATATGGGGGTACCCGACGCTATAAAAACCTGCGGCGAACCTAAAAAAAATTACTGGCTACCGATCAGCATCACCGACGCTAAGACATCGATCAGAAAAATGATCGCATAGCCACGGCGGTGCTAGGGGGTGAAAGGGTTACCTGGGGGGTGATCAAGGGGGTTAAACCTTTATTAGGTAATATATGGGGGTACCCGACGCTATAAAAACCTGCTGCGAACCTAAAAAAAATTACTGGCTACCGATCAGCATCACCGACGCTAAGACATCGATCAGAAAAATTATAACTTAGTGACAGTGGTGATAGGGGGTGAAAGGGTTACCTGGGGGGCGATCAAGGGGGTTAAACCTTCATTAGGTAATATATGGGGGTACCCGACACTATAAAAACCTGCGGCGAACCTAAAAAAAATTACTGGCTACCGATCAGCATCACCGACGCTAAGACATCGATCAGAAAAATGATTGCTTAGTGACAGTGGTGATAGGGGGTGAAAGGGTTATCTGGGGGTGATCAGGGGGTTAAACCTTTATTAGGGGGGGTTAGGGGGCTACACTGGACCTAAAACTAAATGTAGTGACACTTTTACAGTCACAAATGTCACTGATTGCAGTGATCACTAAATAAATGGTCACTGCAATCAGTGACACTGTGACTGGGGGCTGGGGGGTGATCTGGGGGGGCCTGGGGGGGGCGATTTATGTGCCTATGTGTCCTGGTGTCAGTGTGCTGTTTTGTGTACTAGCCTGGCATCTTCTCCTGTACGGCGCTCGGTATATGTGAGCGCCCCAGGAGAGATGACATCACTTCCTCCTTCCTGGCAGGCAGAGGAAGCTCTCTCATTCGCCGGGAGCGATCGAGAGGGGGTGGCCGGAATCGAACGGCCGTCCCCTCATGCCGGATCGCTCCCGAAGGTAAAACGACCGCTCACTGTAAAGAAGGGGGGTCCGATCGGACCCCCCAACTATACAAAGGCAATCACGTACATATATGTGATTCTGCCTGTCGGTGCCATTCTGCTGACGTATATTTACAGTGGGCGGTCGTTAAGTGGTTAAAATGACTGCTCCCGGAAAACATCCGTTTTTAAAACTTCTTTTTGCATTGATACATGTCCCCTGGTGCAGAACCCGGGTTCCCAAACTCTGTTTCGGACAATAACATGGATAATAGTCGTTATAATTAGCACTTTAGAATCCGAACGTTCGCATCCATTGTATTTAATAGGGTTCTAATGTTCGTGCGAACTTTCGGTCCGTTCGCGGGTTCTGGTGCGAACCGAACCCGGGGGTGTTCGGCTCATCACTAGCGCTGTTAGTGACGGAGGCCGGAGCCTGCAGCAGAAGCGTGGAGATCGTGGGATCGGGACAAGCCAGAGGAGAATATCCGGAAGCCGGGCCTGTTTGGTGAGAAGGGCACCTGCCCAGAATTGACTGTTACCTTAGAGCAGTGGTTCTCAACCTTTCAAGTGCCGTGACCCCTTGATAAAATTTGCCAAGTTCTGGGGACCCCTAACAGTAACATTTTCGTAGCGTGGGTTGTCAGCAACCAAAGCAAGACAAGTAATTTGCGCCCCTAACCCACTGACATTTAGCGCTCCCTGAGTCCCTTCTACTCGTACAGTATTAAAACCCCTTATGGTACATTTTAGGATGTACCACTCTTTCTCTTCTTCTTTCTTTCCCTCTTATCTCTGTCTATCCTAATTTCTTGGGTTTTTTTCCCCATCCCTCTCTAACCATCTTTCTTGTTCTTTCTCTTCCTATTTTCTTTGTTCCTCCCCTTCTTTTCCTCTCCCTTCCATGTATTCTCTATTTTTATTCCTTCTCTTACTCCTTGGTGGGGGGGAGTGTAGGGAGTTGGGATGAGTGGCAATGCTGGGGAGAGTTCTGATCAGCCAACTTAGGTGCTCTTGATCAAGGTCATCTGCTGATCTGAGAACTGTAGTGGGGACTTTTAATAGGAACTATAATCACAGGTAGTGTTACTCACTGTGTCTCTGACTTTGTGATGTCTCGTAGCAGTGACACCTCTACCGAAATCAGGAGATAGGGTCTCCTCCAGCCCCTCCCACTTCACATTCCTCCCCAGTCAGCTGACCTCTAGTCTCTGCCCCCCAGCTATGCTGTGAATTGAATGGGCGGCTGCAAAGAGGCTGAGTGGGCGGCCACGGTCTCCAGGGACAGCTCTGCTTTGCGACCGCAAAAAGGCTGGGCGAGAGGTACGGGCTTCAGGAACAGCCCAGGATTTGGTGACCCCTGGCAAATCATCATTTGACCCCCGTGGGGGTCCCGACCCCCAGGTTGAGAACCACTGCCTTAGAGGAAAGTGACTTAGTTAGTGCCAGGCACACTCCACCTATCGCGCCACAGATTGCGGCCTAGTGTATTTTACGGGAGACTGTGTGATTAGAGATTGGCGCATTCACCATTAGTGAGTGGCAGGCACACGAGTACTCAGGAATATTGCGGATGACTACAATATCTTGTTAAAACCCTGTGGATTACAAATTAACTTGTGCACCAACGGTGGCTAGCGAAGACTCCATTTGAGGAAGGAACTTTGAGCAGGACTCAGATAGGCCTTGCCTGTCTGGTATAGTAACTGAACACGTGCAAGGTATTGCAAGATAGGGGGAGCTCGCGAGCAATCAGTTAGCTGTGCAGATATATATAAATATATATAGCTATTGTTTCTTTTGTTATCATTTAACATCAGTGATACCAATCTTACTTTGATTTATTGACTCTGTAATGCGCATGCAGAGTCAACTGTGTGTATTAATGTGTTTCTTTACCTTTTTATTTTACACTTAGTAAAGATACCTTTGGTTAAGTAAATAATCTGTGTGAAGTATGTTTGTCACTCGGAAGGACTAGTGACCAGCAAAGGTAATATTTACAGTTTATTGTGTGATGTATACAGGATTGTGTCTCCTAATACTCAATAGATCTCACAATCCGTATTCATATCAGTTGTGCTAAGGGAGGGTTTGAGACACTTCCAGGGGTTGATAGGCAGGACGTAGAGCCAAAATAAATAAACAGCAGCTCCTAGGGGGGTAGTGCTACACGTGGGGGCTCATCCTGGATTTCTACGGTTCTGCAATCAACTTCCCCCTAGACCGAACCCTTGCCCATACAACAATGGACCCTACTGCTGCAGCCCGGTGGTGTCTGGAGGAAAACATCCTTCCGGGAAATGGTCTAGTGATTGAAATCAAAAGAGAAGTCTGAACAGAGGAGCAGCTACTCCCAGTCTTGAGAACACTGTCCACAGACAGGAAACCATGTGTGATTGACATGAGAACAGACACCATTAACCCACACACCTATGCGCTGTGTGAATGGAAGAAGGGAGTTTCAGACCACTTTAAAGGCGCTAGTATAAAGACTGCCAAGTAGAATTATTCCTGATACACCGAGAAGGACCCAGGGAAGGTCCCACCTCCACTAGCCAAGCAGGGCCCAGTACAGGAACGGAAGGCCAGAAAGAGAGTTCCAGTTCATCACCATTGACCACTCTTGGGCCAGAGCTATGCGCTGTTCTCTGGGAAATTGTAGCTAAATGTAAGAAGGATTCCCCAGACTACCTGATGACTGGATACAGGAAACTCAGGATTTTCTCTGGGAAGCAGCCAGTACCCTCTGTGGAAGATGGGTTCGAAGAATGGCTAGATCACACCACTCAGGCTCTGGAGGAATGGGAAGTACCCGAAAAACACAAGAAGCAAAGGATTACAGAGAGTCTGAAGGGACCTGCTCTGGAGGCCATACGTAACCTCAAATTAAGTAAGAAAGACTACAATGCACAGGATTATCTGGATATTCTGCAGAATGTGTTCGGCCGGACCGAAAAAGTCACTGAACTCACTTACCAGCTGGAGCATTGCTATGAAAAGGAAGGAGAGAAGCTGTTAGAATTCATAGGAGGTCTGGATAAGATTCTGCATCAGATCCTACTGAAGAAAGGGATCGATCCAAGAAAGGTGGATGAGACCCGTGCCCAGCAGGTGTTGAGGGGAGGTCAACCTTTGGACCCCATCGCATTACTGCTACGCACCCGGCAGGACGGGAGCAGTGTGGAATACCCCGACCTAATCCGGATTGTCAGGGAGGAAGAGGCCATGTTGGAGGAAAAAAAGAGGAGTCAACACACCGAACCAACTGCCCGAATCAGAACGATAAGTGCAGAAGAAGGTGACTCAGAAGTTGAACTCCTAAAGACCCAGGTGTCACAACTGGTAGAAATGGTGTCCATGCTGACCAGCCAGGCCTCTGTGCTACACAATAGGAACATATCAGAGGAACCAAAAAAAACTCCTAGCTCCAATACGGAACTAGTACAGAAGCCTAAGAGATTGATAACATGCTTCAATTGTGGGGGAATCGGGCATGTTAGAGGAGTGTGTCCCAGCCCAGATGAAGTTGCATCCAGATACCGCAAGCCGGCGGAAAACTTCAGAGGGCCCTGGTGAAGGAGTCAGCCGGGCGCCCACCAGTTTCCACAAACTTCTTCAAGAAGTCCAATTATCCGAAGCATCAAAGTCAGGGACCTAAACCTTTGTTAATTGCCCCCTGTCCCACAACTCGGGCTGCTGATGAACGGAAGACCAGTGCACACCAGACCCAGAAGGGACTGAGACCCACAGGAAGCTCAAGAAAAAAAGGATTGAGGGTACAGGTCACTGAGCCAAGCAAGAAGTCTATGTTAAAGGGGTTCCCTGCCAAGTTAGTGGGGCCTTCTCCAGTAGTCTCCATACAAGTAGAAGGGATCTACACCAAGGCTCTTCTTGATACTGGAGCCCAAGTGACTCTTCTGTATAGAGATTTCTATGATAAATATCTCAAGCATCTGCCCCTACAGAAATTAGAGGAACTGGAGATATGGGGTATTGGAACTCAGAGCTTTCCCTATGACGGTTACCTGCCAATCAAGTTGACTTTTGATCCCTCAGTGGCCAGGGAGACAGAGACCTTCAATACTCTGGCAGTAGTGTGCCCTCGCCCATCAGGGGCCAGCAAGAGCTCACTCATCATAGGGACCAACACTGATCTAGTCAGGCGACTGCTGACACCGTTGGCCCAACAGGAGGAAGCCCCAACAACAAGAGTCCACCCCATGTTAAGGCAAGCCTACCAGTGTCTAGTACTGGAGCAGAAGGCCCCTGCAGAAGGGGTTGGAAAGATCTGGAAGCTGGACAAGACAGAGAAGGTATTACAACCAGAAGAGGTGACTTGTCTGAGAGCTTCTGTCAAGCTCACCTGAAAGCAGCCAGGCCCCTTCATCGTCTTTGAACCAGGCCCACAGGAAAGACAGAAAGGGATTGAAGTAATCCCCAAGGTGATCCCATTGAAGGCCCTGCAGAAAAGTCATGGGAGGGTTTCAGTGAGTATCAGGAACACTGCCACTACACCAGTGAAGGTGCCGGCCAGAATGCTATTGGGCCAGGTGAATCCAGCCACCCCCGTTGCCCCGTCTGAATTAAAGAAAGAAGAAAGGGGTGAAGTCACCATAGAGAAGCTTTCTTCTGAAGGCACGGCCCTACCACCGGAATGGAAAAAGAGGGCCAAAGCTCAACTCGCAAGATGGGGAAAGATCTTCTCTAAAGATAAGTTTGATGTGGGGTGTGCAAGGAGTGCCACTCACAAGATACGCTTACAGGAAGATAAACCCTTTAGAGAGAGAGTTTGACGGGTCCCACTGGGTGACTTAGAAGACTTACTGTACAGGAACAGTTGGCAGAGCTGAAGAGGACGGGGATTATTCGAGAATCCAGGAGCCCTTACGCTTCTCCAATAGTGGTAGTCCGAAAGAAGAACGGGTCGCTGAGGCTGTGTATCGACTGCAGAACACTAAACAGAAGGACCATCCCAGATCAATACACCACTCCCCGAATTGAAGACGCCCTGCAGAGTTTGTCAGGAGCCAAGTTGTTCAGTGTAATGGATCTAAAAAGTGGATATTACCAAATCCCCATGCACCCTGAAGATCAGGAGAAGACAGCATTTATCACCCCTGTGGGGTTCTTTGAGTTTAACCGTATGCCTTAAGGGTTGTCAGGAGCCCCCGCCACTTTCCAAAGGCTGATGGAGAGAACAGTTAGGGACATAAATTTAATAGAGGTACTGGTGTACTTGGATGATGTCATTGTGTTCGGGAGAACCCTAGAGGAGCATGAAGACAGGCTGGAGAAGGTCTTGAGGGCCTGAAACTCTCCCCAGAGAAGTGTCAATTTTACCAGTCCTCCGTCCATTACCTGGGCCACATCGTGTCTGCAGAAGGGGTGGCCACGGACCCAGAGAAGCTGGATCCCGTCACCTCTTGGCCGAGGCCTACAAACGTAACCGAGCTTCGGTCATTCCTGGGTTTCTGTTCTTACTACAGAAGATTTGTAGAAGGATTCGCCAAGATTGCCAGACCCCTAAATAAGTTACTCAGAAATGAAGGGGAAGATGATGTTCCGGCACTGGTTAAACCGGTGAAACTCACCATGGGACCCCGAAAGCCCAAAGAGTCGATCCAGGACCAGTGGACCATGAAATGTGAAGAGGCATTCATCCGACTGAAGAAGAGCCTGACCACTGCCCCTGTGTTGGCCTATGCAGACCCTATGAAACCTTAGGAGTTAAGCCCTGTACACACGATCGGATTTCCTATGGCTTTTTAACCAATGGATTTTTCCATCGGAAAACCGATGAAGCTGACTTTCATCAGTCTTGCCTACACACCATCAGTTAAAAAACCGACCGTTCCAAATGCGGTGACGTAAAACACTCAGATGATCCGAGAAAAATTAAGTTCAATGCTTCTGAGCATGCGTCGACTTGATTCTGAGCATGCGTGGGTTTTTTATCCGATGGAGTTCCCCACAGACGATAGTAATTTGCTATCGTTTTTTTAACCATCGGATAAATTTAAAACATGTTCTATTTTTAAACACCGATGGAAAAAAGACCGATGGGGCCCATACACGATCGGTTTGTCCGATGAAAAAAGTCCATCGGACTGTTTTCATCGGTAAAACCTATTGTGTGTACAGGGCTTTACATTTCGATGCCAGCCGAGATGGGCTGGGTGGGGTACTTTATCAGGAACATGATGGTTACTTAAGACCCGTCGCCTATGTAAGTAGGAGTCTGATACCTGCTGAGAGGAATTACGCCTTGAAGTGGGCAGTGGTGGACAAATTGAGAGATTACCTATATGGGGCAGAGTTTGTAGTGAAGACGGATAATAACCTGCTCACCTACCTTCTGACCACTGCCAAATTGGATGCCACGGGACACCGGTGGCTGGCTGCCCTCTCAAGCTTCACCTTCAGCTTGAAGTACCGACCAGGAGTGGGAAATAGGGATGCGGATGCCCTGTCCAGGAGATCTCATACCCCCACCGACCCTACCGAAGAGTGGGCCCAACTAGACCCAGAGGGAGTGCGAGCCCTTTACCAGGGAACAGAACTTCAAGCCAGAGGTGGGTCAAGAGCCGAAGAAATTGGGGTCTCAGCCGTTAGAGTACCGAAGTGCTATTGCAGTGTGACCCAGGTCGGAGGGGAGGGTTTGCCCAAGCTGTCCAAAAAGACTTGAGAAAGGAGCAAGAAGAAGACCCTTTAGGGAAACTCCTGATGAAGGCCTTGGAAAGCCAGTGTCCCAAGATGCTTGAAACAGACTCTCCAAGAGAAGCCCGATTGCTGCACAGGGAGTGGGATCGGCTACATATACGTCAAGGGGTGGTCTACCGCAGGGGCTCCTCTGACGACTCAGAAGAGAAGTGGCAGCTGTTTCTAACAGCCAAATACCGGGAAGCGGTCCTGGCTGCCCTCCATGACAATCATGGCCACCTGGGACCCAAAAGGACTTTTTCACCTTGTAAGAGATAGGTTCTATTGGCCCTGCATGCGGGCTGAAGTTGAGGGATACTGCCATTCCTGTGTCCGATGCATTCAAAGGAAGACCTTGCCACGTCAAGCGGTCCCAATGCACCACCTGCAAAGTCAGGGGCCTATGGAACTGGTGTGCAGTGACGTCCTTTGCCTGGAGCCTGATCTGAGTGGTCAACGGAATGTCTTAAGCCCCGTACACACGGTCGGACTTCCATCGGACTTTTCCGTCGATTTTTGTCCGAACAGAGTTGGTCGGGAACACCCATAGCATACACACGCTCTGACTTTTCTGCAAACTTTCCCAAAACTTTTTGCAACCTTACGTGTTTTTTCTGCTCTTTTCTGCTCTTTACCGCCACCCTTAGGTCAACTTCTGCTATTGTTGGTTGATTTTAACATTAGTTGTTTTGTCCATCGGACAAAAGTCCGATGGTTTTCTGTACACACGGTCGGACTTTGCTCCATCGGACTTTTGTTGGGCAAAAGTTTGTCCGTTTGCAGACCCAACTTTTGTCCGATGAAAACAAGAAAAAAGCAAAAAAAGTTTGTCCGATGGAGCGTACACACGGTCGGATTGTTGGTCCAACTTGCTCAAAATGAAGTTTGTTGGCCAAAAGTCCGACCGTGTGTATGGGGTTTAAGTGATAACAGATCACTTTACCAGATATGCTCAAGCATTCCCAACAAAAAACCAGAAGGCTTCCACAGTAACCAAAGTACTGGTACAGAAATTCTTTGTGCACTATAGTCTACCCCAACGCCTTCATTCAGATCAGGGCAGAGACTTTGAAAGCAGGTTAATAAGGAAGTTGTTAGACCTGTTAGGTATCCAAAAGACCAGGACAACCCCTTACCACCCACAAGGAGATGCTCAGCCTGAACGGTTTAACCGGACTCTCTTAGACATGTTGGGGACCTTGAGTTCAGAAAAGAAGCAGCACTGGATCAAACATGTAGCTGCCATAGTACATGCCTACAATAGCACTGCCAGTGATGTCACCGGGTATTCCCCATACCGTTTGATGTTTGGGCGGGAGGCTCGGTTGCCAGTGGACTTGGCCTTTGGCATATCGCTGGATCATACCTCTGCAGCGTCCCACAAGGGGTATGTAGACCGATTGAGGAAGAGTTTGAAAACAGCCTTTGAAAAGTCCCAAGCAGCATCTGATCAACGGGGGCTGAGAAATAAAAGAAACTTTGACCTAAGAGTCAGAATTCAAGACTTGCAGCCAGGAGATAGAGTACTGTTGAGAAACTTGGGAATTCCTGGAAAACACAAGTTGGCTGACCGTTGGAAATCCCAACCTTATATTATCTGCAAGAAGCTGCCAAATTTTCCAGTGTACCATATTAGGCCAGAAGGAAGTGTGGGACCATTAAAGACCTGGCACAGGAATCACCTGTTGCCCCTCTCTGAGGCAGTTTGCATGCTACATCAGATTCACAGGAAACCCCTTCAACTTCCCAAGGTTTCAGACCCATCACCAGATCTCAAACAGTGCTTCCAGATGTGGAAGATGGAGATTCTGACAATGAAGGTCAAGAGGATGAAGAGCCAGAATCTAATTGGTTGTGGTCATCCCAATTGCCAGAACACATGACCACTTCCTTATCCTCATTCAAACCAGTCAACAATGGAACTCTTTGGCCAGAAGCTCCTGAATTTGTGCCTTCCAACATTCTCACTGAGGAGGTAGCTGATGACTCAGACTCTTTGTCAATGGAAGACCCAGAAAAAGGGTTGTTGTCTTTGTCCGAAGGAGAACCAGCCGCTCCTGAAGTTGTGGAGCCCAACATGCCTAAGCAAGATGAGGAAGCCCCTGAAGAGCTTCTAGAAACAGCCAGCCCCAATGTCCTTGAGAATATGATACCTAAGGAGCAGAGGGAAAGAAGAGTAATTCACCCCCCAAAAAGACTGACGTATGACCAATTGGGTGAATGCTCTGAGGAGGCCATCATCACTTCTAAGAGGACCATTGATCAGTCTAGCTCTTCCACTGCAAATTTGGTGGAGGACAACCCCAGCTCACTCCCTGGCACATCTGAAACAGACACCCAAGTGTCGGTGGTCTGTAGACTGGACAACCTCCCTCCCTGTGATGATTGGTGGGAGGTTCCTCTGTCAGCTCTGTGTTATAATATGAGCTGTTTAAGCTTAAATCCTGATTATGAAAGGGCAAATTGTTCATTGTCATGCATAAACTAATTAAATTTCTCTGCATGTATTGCCAAAGCATGTATCAGGTTACATACTGTTGTCCTCTTTGGGGACCAAAGACTTTAGGTGGGGGGAGTGTGTAGCGGGATTCGCATATGCAATGTAGATAAAAGATTTCCATTTGACATTTAAAAGAAGGAACCCAGCTCCTCCCGGTGGTGTAAGTGTTACAATGCGATTAATATGTATATAGTTTAATACACCCTGGAACCTTACAGCAGCAAGGAGAAAAGACTATGTTACTTTTAGTAGTAGACAGACTAGACTACCCACGGTGCAGCTGTGTTACCAGGGTGCACTGCAAGACCGCAAAGCCTTCTGGACAGACTATTTAAAGGAGGGGAGGGGCCATCTTCTCTCTCTCTGGACTCTGCTCTCAATCAAGCAGGAATCTGGCACTGAGGCCTGCTTCCGGAGTATTAGGCCAGAAGCAGGGGCCTAAAGTACGCCAGTGTCCTGGGTGATTTTCCAGTAGAGGACCTTCCACAGTGTCCTGTTGTTGCCTAGCAGAGACCGGAGTCGTCCATCACCTTGCGCTGTTAGTGACGGAGGCCGGAGACTGCAGCAGAAGCGTGGAGATCGTGGGACCGGGACAAGCCAGAGGAGAATATCCGGAAGCCGGGCCTGTTTGGTGAGAAGGGCACCTGCCCAGAATTGACTGTTACCTTAGAGGAAAGTGACTTAGTTAGTGCCAGCCACACTCCACCTATTGCGCCACAGATTGCGGCCTAGTGTATTTTATGGGAGACTGTGTGATTAGAGATTGGCGCATTCGCCATTAGTGAGTGGCAGGCACACGAGTACTCAGGAATATTGCGGATGACTACAATATCTCGTTAAAACCCTGTGGATTACAAATTAACTTGTGCACCAACGGTGGCTAGCAAAGACTCCATTTGAGGAAGGAACTTTGAGCGGGACTCAGATAGGCCTTGCCTGTCTGGTATAGTGACTGAACACGTGCAAGGTATTGCAAGATAGGGGGAGCTCGCGAGCAATCAGTTAGCTGTGCAGATATATATAAATATATATAGAAGAAGAAAAAACCCTAAGGCTAACGCTGCGCTATATGACAAGTTATAACAGTATGTTTCAAAAAACCAATAATAGCTGCTAGCACTATAAGTTCAATACAAAAAACGTATAAATGGTAAACAAGAAAAAAAGGAAAGTGCAGCGCTAAAAACACCATTAACCAGTTAACAACCACCTGCCGACAAATAACGTCGACAAGGTGGTTGCTTAACTCTGGGAGGACGTTATATAACGTCCTCCCAGAATCGCGCTCCCGCGCACCCCCTGGGTCGCGCACACGGGAAACTCCGTGACCGCCGGGTCCAGAGGACCCGGCGGATCACGAATCGCGGTAAATCGCCGCTGATAGCGGCCGTTTACCACGTGATCGCTCCGTCAAATGACGGAGCAATCACTTGTAAACAGACCGGCGTCATGTGATGATGCCGGTTCCTCTCTCCCCTCTCTGTACCGATCGGTACAGTGTGAGAGGGGAGGGGGAGAGAGCGGATGGCAGCAGCAGCACTGTGGGCTGGATCTGTGACAATTGCAGTCACAGATCCAGCCATCCATCCATCCCTGCTCAGCCATCCCTGTGCAATACCCTGCCAATACTCTGCAAAATACCCTGCCAATACTCTGCAAAATACCCTGCAATACCCTGGTGCAATACTCTGCAATACCCTGGTGCAATACTCTGCAATACCCTGGTGCAATACTCTGCAATACTCTGCAATACCCTGCGCAATACTCTGCAATACCCTGCTGCAATACTCTGCAATGCCCTGGTGCAATACTCTGCAATACCCTGCGCAATACCCTGCACAATACTCTGCAATACCCTGCGCAATACTCTGCAATACCCTGCGCAATACCCTGCAAAATACTCTGCAATACCCTGCGCAATACCCTGCAATACCCTGCGCAATACTCTGCAATACCCTGCGCAATACCCTGCACAATACTCTGCAATACCCTGCGCAATACTCTGCAAAATACCCTGCGCAATACTCTGCAATACCCTGCGCAATACTCTGCAATACCCTGCGCAATACTCTGCAATACCCTGCACAATACTCTGCAATACCCTGCACAATACACCCTGTGCAATACTCTGCAATACCCTGCGCAATACTCTGCAATACCCTGTGCAATACCCCCTGTGCAATACCCCATGCAATACCTTGCCATACTCCGCAATGCCCTGCCATACTCCGCAATGCCCGGCCATACTCTGCAATAACCACTTCCCGCCCGCCAGCCGTCATATGACGTCCTTGACTTTGTGCGGGGATATCTGAATGATGCTTGCAGCTACAGGCATCATTCAGATATTAGCTTTTTCAGCCGGCGATTCCCTACACCATAACAGCAATCATAGTGGCTGTTCCGCCGCTTGATCATTCTTACGGGAGGCGAGAGGGGATGTCCCCCCCCCCGCCGCCCTCCGGTGCTTCTACCGACTCACCGCTACGATCAAAGCCAGGATTGTTTTTTTGTTTTTGTTTTTTTTTCAGGATTCCCAGCCTAGAGGTGAGATGTGGGGTCTTATTGACCCCATATCTCACTGTAAAGAGGACCTGTCATGCCATATTCCTATTACAAGGGATGTTTACGTTCCTTGTAATAGGTATAAAAGTGATCAAAAAAAATTTTGGGGCGGAAAAACATGTCAAACTAAAATAAATAAAGTAAAATGAACAATAAAAAAAAAAATTTTTTTTTAAAGCGCCCCTGTCCCCGTGAGCTCGCATACAGAAGCGAACGCATACGTAAGTCCCGCCCACATATGAAAACGGTTTTCAAACCACACATGTGAGGTATCTCTGCGAACGTTAGAGCGAGAGCAATCATTTTGGCCCTAGACCTCCTCTGTAACTCAAAACATGTAGCCAGTAAAAATATTTCAAGCGTTGCCTATGGGGATTTTTAAGTAGCGAAGTTTGGCGCCATTCCACAAGCGTGTGCAATTTTTAAGGGTGACATGTTAGGTTTCTATTTACTCGGCGTAACTTCATCTTTCACATTATGCAAAAACATTGGGCTAACTTTACTGTTTTTTTTTTTTTTTTAAAACAAAACATTTTTTTTCCGTAAAAAACGCGTTAAAAAAATTGCTGCGTAAATATCGTGCAAGATAAAAAGTTGCAACAACCACCATTATATTCTCTAAGGTCTTTGCTAAAAAAAACATATATAATGTTTTGGGGTTCTATGTAATTTTATAGCAAATAAATGATGATTTTTACATGTAGGAGAGAAATGTCAGAATTGGCCTCGGTGCTCCAGAACGCCTGAAGGGGCTCCCTGCATGTTGGGCCTCTGTATGTGACCACGCTGTGTAAAAGTCTCACACATGTGGTATCGCCATACTCGGGAGGAATAGCAGAATGTGTTTTGGGGTGTAATTTGTGGTATGCATATGCTTTGTGTGAGAAATAACCTGCTAATATGACAATTTTGTGAGAAAAAAAAAAAGAGAAAAAAAAATCTTGATTTTGCAAAGAATTGTGGGAAAAAATGACAACTTCAAAAAACTCACAATGCCTCTTTCTGAATACCTTGGAATGTCTTCTTTCCAAAAAGGGGTCATTTGGGGGGTATTTGTATTTTCTGGCATGTTGGGGTCTCAAGAAATGAGATAGGCCGTCAGTACTTCAGGTGTGATCAATTTTCAGATATTGGCACCATAGCTTGTGGACTCTAACTTTCACAAAGACCAAATAATTTGCACCAATTTGTACTTATTTTTACCAAAGATATGTAGCAGTATAAATTTTGGCCAAAATGTATGAAGAAAAAATAGTAATTTGCAAAATTTTATAACGGAAACGAAAAAAAACCCATTTTTTTACAGAATTTTCTGTCTTTTTTCTCTTATAGCGCAAAAAATAAAAAACCCAACAGTGATTAAATACCACCAAAAGAAAGCTCTATTTGTGTGAAAAAAAGGACAAAAAATTCATATGGGTACAGTGTTGTATGACTGAGTAATTGTCATTCAAAATGTGAGAGCACCGAAAGCTGAAAATTGGTCTGGTTATTAAGGGGGTTTAAGTGCCCAGTGGTCAAGTGGTTAATAAAAGTAATGAATGAGGTGATTATTAATATTGTGCAAAGGTACAAATTTAAGTAGGTGAGTTAGATTCAATTATATTGATTATTAAACCTAAAATGGTGAAAAGAAATATATTATTTGAAAAAAAGAAAACTAATGCAGAGTCTCCGGATATGTAAATGAATATACATACAATGAATAACAGGTGATATATTAATAAAAAGAGAATGCAGAAAAAAAGTGAAGTCCCAAACGGAATTGATATTAAGAGTCCCGATGGAAGGTGTTCAAAGTGAAAATAAAGATGAATGAATCTTCCCAAAAAGGATGTGTGTAAAGGCTTCAGGTGTGTCACCCTTGTGGTAAATGATCTGCTTACCAGAATGCCGTGACTGTATTAGACAGTCTCTCCCAACACAGGGAATAGGTTTCCCCAGGACCTTAGTGTCTCCACGGCAGCTCTGTTAATAATGATGATCCTCACAAGCTCATGTGGAAAAAAAAGGATATGCCCATAGTGTAATATGCAAAGCCAGATGCTTTATTGAAATAAAGGAATGCACTTACAATGAGGTAGATGACTTATAGCGATAACGGTGGTGGATCGATGCGGCGTCTCAGTGGATCCTGTGTGTGTACGTTCCTATGGCGTCCGCGGCACCTCCTCTCGGTAAGGTATTGCGTGATGACGTCAGCGTCCCCCTACGCGTTTCGTCACAAGTAGGACGTCGACTGGGGATTGGCCGTCACCAGAAAATAAAATGCATTAATCATAATAAACAGGATATAACATCACAAAAGGTGATAACATAATCATAAGGTAATGGTGAGCACAGTATCCCTCCCCAAAGGTGATAATAGCCCTTACCAAAAGCAGCAACGTGAGTGTGCTGCTTTTGGTAAGGGCTATGATCACCTTTGGGGAGGGATACTGTGCTCACCATTACCTTATGATTATGTTATCACCTTTTGTGATGTTATATCCTGTTTATTATGATTAATGCTCTTTATTTTCTATTCTATAGTATTATACATGATCTCTGTTCCTTTAAAAACATTATTATGCAAAAGAAAGCTCGAAAGAAGCAGTGAACTTCCGCGAAATATGTCGAGCATGTCAGCATAACTAAGATTTGGTGAACTGGTATTACCATCTATTTCAGTTGCACCTCTTATGTAGCACTACCCCCGTAGGAGCTGCTGTTTATTTGTTTTGGGTCTACGTCCTGCCTATCAACCCCTGGAAGTGGCTCAAACCCTCCCTTAGCACAACTGATATGAATAAGGATTGTTAGACCGATTGAGTATTAGGAGACACAATCCTGCATACATCACACAATAAACTGTAAATATTACCTTTGCTGGTTACTAGTCCTTCCGAGTGACAAAGATTCTTCACACAGATTATTTACTTAACCAAAGGTATCTTTACTAAGTGTAAAATAAAAAGGTAAAGAAACACATTAATACACACAGTTGACTCTGCATGCGCATTACAGAGTCAATAAATCAAAGTAAGATTGGTATCACTGATGTTAAATGATAACAAAAGAAACAATAGCTATATATATTTATATATATATCGGCACAGCTAACTGATTGCTCGTGAGCTCCCCCTATCTTGCAATACCTTGCACGTGTTCAGTCACTATACCAGACAGGCAAGGCCTATCTGAGTCCCGCTCAAAGTTCCTTCCTCAAATAGAGTCTTTGCTAGCCACCGTTGATGCACAAGTTAATTTGTAATCCACAGGGTTTTAACGAGATATTGTTGTCATCCGCAATATTCCTGAGTACTCGTGTGCCTGCCACTCACTAATGGCGAATGCACCAATCTCTAATCACACAGTCTCCCGTAAAATACACTAGGCCGCAATCTGTGGCGCAATAGGTGGAGTGTGGCTGGCACTAACTAAGTTACTTTCCTCTAAGGTAAAGAATGAGGAGGAAACTGGGACAAACGCATACTTCAATGCGAAACGTGGATCGAATGTTTGAACGCTATGACCTCCCCCCTGGGGGGGTCAACTCCTTCAGGCCCTTTCTTTGAGTGTTGCTGGACTGACATGTGTCCGACTTCAATGAACAGGGATCCGATCTTCGATCCCAGACAATACCAGACACTGTGTCTGGTATGAATCTTTAAAAAAGAACTCCATGCCAAACTTAAAAAAAAAAAAACGGCATGGGTTCCCCCTCTAAGAGCATACCAAGCCCTTCGGTCTGGTATGGATTTTAAGGGTAACCCCCTACGCTGAAAAAACGGAGCCCCTCCTTACATCAGTGCCCCCAGCAGCGGAGCCCCTCCTTACATTAATGTCCCCAGCAGCGGAGCCCCTTCTTACATCAGTGTCCCCAGTGGAGCCTGAATCCTTACATCAGTGTCCCCAGCGGCGTAACCCCTTCTTACAGCAGTGTCCCCAGCAGCGGAGCCCCTCCTTACATCAGTGTCCCCAGCAGCAGAGCCCCTCCTTACATCAGTGTCCCCAGCAGTGGAGCCCCTCCTTACATCAGTGTCCCCAGCAGTGGAGCCCCTCCTTATATCAGTGTCCCCAGCAGTGGAGCAACTTCTTACATCAGTGTCTCCAGCAGCGGAGACCCTCCTTACATCAGTGTCCCCAGCAGCGGCTTTGGGGGTAATGGGGGGAAGGAGGATTTGTGCTGGTAGGGGAAGAAGATGATTTGTATTAGGAGGGATGAGGATAAGTGCTGGAATAAGGAAGAAGGGGGGATTGTGTTGGGACTGGTGATTTAGGGGACAGTGGAGGGGGACTTGTGCTGTGGAAGGGGGAAGGAGGGTGAGCAAAAAGATTAATGCCGTATTTTTTGCAGGAGAGGGAGTGGGGATTTTTGATGAAAGGGTAAAGTGGGGGAGAGTTTTGCTCGCTGAGGAATTTTGCACTCTTCTTAGCCCTACAATGTGCATTACACACTCCTGACTCCTGCACTCTTTTTGTTTGGTACTCATGACTCCTAATATGCATTGCACACTCCTGTCCCCTACATTCTGTGCATAAGACTCACAGGCTCTATTCACACCTAGGCGTTCCGGATCGTGTTCTGAATCGCAGGCAGAATAGAAACGTATTTTTTGCGACAGGCGTCCCGCAATTCTGGTTGCACATTTTTTCCACGATTTGTCGGGCGACAATCGTGGCAAAATCGTGCTGCGGTTAAGGTGCCATTCAAAGTAACAGGGTCGCAATTCGCAGCAATTTTGGGACTCACGGGCAGAATTGCCGTGATTTCGCCCAAGATCTGAAACTCTGATGCCTAGTACACACGTACGGGATTCCCGGCGGTAAAAAGTCCGCCGGGAAAACCGAGGGGAAAACCGAGAACCTGCTCGGTAACTTTCCCCGTGTACACACGAGAGGTTTTCCCTTTGGGAAAACTGCAGTGAGAGCTTTTGGCCGGGAATCCCGGCCGTGTGTATGCTCCATCGCAGTTTTTTCCATAGGAAAACTGCCGGGAAAAAGACTGCTGGGAATCTCGGCAGGAAAAAAGAGAACATGTTCTCTTTTTTTTCCTCGCAGTTTTCCTGTCGGGAAAACTGCGATGGAGCATACACATGGCCGGGATTCCTGGCCAAAAGCTCTCATGGCAGGAAAACCGGTCGTGTGTACGAGCAATTAGGTGTGAATGGAGCCACAATTTGGCCACACTCACTGTTCACTGTGGTGCACGAAGATGCATTACTACTCTCCTTGGGGCACCCAAATGCGTCCTAGGTCTTTTACAATGTTATGGTGTATACTCAAAAAAGAAAACATGCCGTGCGCTGCTAAATTGTTTAGGCTTGGCTTGAATAAAAGGTGGGAACCCTAGTACTGGGCCCGGGCACCACCAGTTCAAAATGGAGACCCAGGCACCTGCTGAGCAGGACGTCCGGCTGTACTGTCTGAGGGCCAGTTCACACCATAAAAAGGCAATCCGCATGCGTTCCAGGTGCTTTTTTGCTGCGCGTTTTTGATGCAGAAAAAAAATGCATTGGACTGCATGTGGTGTGAACTGGCCCTTAACCACTTAAGCCCCGGACCATTTGGTAGCTAAAGGACCAGAGGTGAATTCAGAATTTTGCACTGCGCTGCTTTAACTGTAAATTGTGCGGACATGCAATGTTGTACCCAAACGAAATTTGCATCCTTTTCTTCCCACAAATAGAGTTTTCTTTTAATGGTATTTGATTGCCTCTGCGATTTTTATTTTTTGCGATATAAACGGAAAAAGACCGAAAATTTTGAAAAAAAATGATATTTTCTACTTTTTGTTATAAGAAAAATCGAATAAACTCAATTTTAGTCATACATTTAGGCCAAAATGTATTCAGCCACATGTCTTTAGTAAAAAAAATGTCAATAAGTGTATATTTATTAGTTTGCGCAAAAGTTATAGCGTTTACAAACTAGGGTACATTTTCTGGAATTTACACAGCTTTAAATTTATGACTGCCTATCTCATTTCTTGAGGTGCTAAAATGGCAGGGCAGTACAAAACCCCCCTAAATGACCCCATTTTGGAAAGTAGACACCCCAAGGAAATTGCTGAGAGGCATGTTGAGCCCATTGAATATTTTTTTTTTTTTTTGTCCCAAGTGATTGAATAATGACAAAAAAAAAATAAAAAAATTACAAAAAGTTGTCACTAAATGATATATTGCTCACACATGCCATGGTTATATGTGGAATTGCACCCCAAAATACATTCTGCTGCTTCTCCTGAGTACGGGGATACCACATGTGTGGGACTTTTTAGGAGCCTAGCCACGTACGGGACCCCGGAAACCAAGCACCGCCTTCAGGATTTCTAAGGGCGCAAATTTTTGATTTCATTCCTCACTACCTATCACAGTTTTGAAGGCCATAAAATGGCAAAATAGCACAAAACCCCCCAAAATGACCCCATTTTAGAAAGTAGACACCCCAAGGAAATTGCTGAGAGGCCTGTTGAGCCCATTGAATTTTTTTTTTTTGTCCCAAGTGATTGAATAATGACAAAAAAAATAAAAATTACAAAAAGTTGTCACTAAATGATATATTGCTCACACATGCCATGGTTATATGTGGAATTGCACCCCAAAATACATTTTGCTGCTTCTCCTAAGTACGGGGATACCACATGTGTGGGACTTTTTAGGAGCCTAGCCGCGTACGGGACCCCGAAAACCAATCACCGCCTTCAGGATTTCTAGGCACAAATTTTTGATTTGACTCCTCACTACCTATCACAGTTTCAAAGGCCATAAAATGCCAAAATAGCACAAAACCCCCCCAAATGACCCCATTTTGGGAAGTAGACACCCCAAGCTGTTTGCTGAGAGGCATGGTGAGTATTTTACAGCTCTCATTTGTTTTTGAAAATGAAGAAAGAACATTTTTTTTTTCTTTTTTTTTTTCAATTTTTAAAACTTTGTGACAAAAAGCGAGATCTGCAAAATACTCACAATACCTCTCAGCAAATAGCTTGGGGTGTCTACTTTCCAAAATGGGGTCATTTGGGGGGGTTTGTGCCATCTGGGCATTCCATGGCCTCCGAAACTGTGATAGGCAGTGAGAAGTGAAATCAAAAATTTACACCCTTAGAAAGCCTGAAGGCGGTGATTGGTTTTTGGGGTCCCGTACGCGGCTAGGCTCCCAAAAAGTCTCACACATGTGGTATCCCCGTACTCAGGAGAAGCAACAGAATGTATTTTGGGGTGTAATTCCACATATGCCCATGGCATGTTTGAGCAATATATCATTTAGTGACAACTTTGTGCAAAAAATAAAAATACAAATTGTCTTTTTTCCACAACTTGTGTCAACATATAAAATATTCCATGGACTCGACATGCCTCTCAGTATATAGCTTGGGGTGTCTACTTTCCAAAATGGGGTCATTTGGGGGGGTTTTGAACTGTTCTGGCATTTTATACACAACATTAGGAAGCTTACATCCACTCTTCTAACCACTTGAAGACAAAGCCCTTTTCTTTTTCGTACATCACGGGACACAGAGCGACTTAGTCATTACTAATGGGTTATATAGTTTACCTTCAGGTGCTGGCACTGGCAACTTCCAAACCGGAAGTACCCTCCCCTATATAAGCCCCTCCCATCCGGGAGCACCTCAGTTTTTTTGCCAGTGTCTAAGGTGTTGGCCAAAGAGTAACATGTGTTTTCACTGGGCTTGCGTACAGGTTCTTTTACGGGCCTTAGTAAGCTGTTCCGGATCCCACCAAAAAAGCTTCATAGCTAAACGGTCGGTACCCGGGCCTTGCAGCAGAAGAGCAAGGTTTTGCCTGTAATGCCTCTCTTAGGAGGGCTGGACCCTGGGATCCAGAGCTCTGGTCATACCCACGACCAAGATGTTGTCTGTGCAGGGTGCTATACAGGTCCAGGGGAGTGGAATCCTTGGAACCCGGTCCCTGAAGGTTTAATTACAATGCCTGCCGTGATAGGTGAAGTTTGGGCTTCTGTGGACCAAACAGAGTCCTGCGGCGGGGAACAGGTAAGTGGGGGCCCCCAGGAACTTGGTTCTATTGGGGGACCCCCAAGCCTAATTTGTCTTTCTGTCTGTTACCTAACGGTATTCCCGCTAATATCTGTGTATGCCTGTAACTACTGAAAATGTAAAAATTTAATAGTAGTCAAGAAAAAAAAAAAAAAGAGGACCGCGGTACCTGTGTTAAACCACTAGAGGCCGCTGTGGTCCATTTTTCTTGTCATGTGGATCTTTGGTTTTCTCAAGTCAAAAGATCCAGGCAGTTGGTAAGTTTCTCTGTGGGAATCCACTTCCTCTGCCCTGTTGCTGCGCTCATCCACCACACAGGCCCTCCGGCAAAAAGGGCCCTGGCTCCTAGTCCCTGTTTGGTTTTCGGAAAGGGCGCCAATGGCGCATGGGCGCGCGCGGGCGCGTGCACGCGCCTCCTATGAAAAAAAAGGGGCGGGGCGGGTGGATGACGCTCGATGCGCGCCACGGCGCTTCTGCGCATGTGCAGGCGTCCCAGCTTGTATAAAGACACAGTACAAGTGTCAGCTGGATGCAAAGAGAGCTAGCAACAAACAGTGGCACACAGAGGCGGTTGATGCAGGCATCCCCATAGAAAGGCACTTTAGTGGACACCAGCTGGTATATAGCAGCAACTGTGTTAGACTATTACCAGCAAAATTGGTGTATGACGACGGGAATACCTCAGCTTTGTGCTTAAAGGATATGTCGTCCAGACGCTCCGGAAATAAGTCTTCCAGGAAGCCAAAGGGGTCTCCATCGGGCTCTGAGGATATTGGGCATGCTTGTACTGCACCAATCTCCCCTGAGAATTCAGAGGTCAGTAGCCGTAGAAACCCCGCAGGAGTGCCTGGTGCTGCGGCTGTCCCCAGTCCACCTGCTCCTGTATATATAACAGAGGAGGTTTTATCCTCAACTCTGGGAGGATTGGAAGAGAGATTAACAGCATTGATCGCTGCTTCCCTGTCACAGGGAAAGCGCGTCCGATCTCCGTCTCCTCCTTCAGAGTGCCTGTTAGTGGAGGAACAGCCCCACACAGAGATCGACCTACCTGAAGGGGATCAGGATGGGGTTGATTCAGTTATGGAGGAATCAACAGTGGAAGAACCTTTCTCAGCATCTCAGGCTGAAAGATTATGGGTTCAGTCTCTGACTAACATGGTCCGATCAGCATTTAAAATGCCTCTGGCGGAACCATCAACCACTACGGTTTCCTCGCTGGGGTCGCTAAAAGCTCCCCAGGCTGTCTGTTCCTTCCCAGTCCACCCTTTATTAGAAGGGCTTATTTACCAGGATTGGGAGCATCCTGATAAAATATTTGCTTCCCCCAAGAGATTTCCGGTGATCTATCCCATGGAGGATAAGTTCATAAAAAAATGGAGGGTCCCTACAGTGGACGCAGCCATCTCTTCTGTGAACAAATCACTGACGTGTCCAGTAGATAATGTTCCAATGTTCAAAGACCCAATAGATAAAAAATTGTAGTCTTTACTAAAATCTGCTTTCTCTACAGCAAGCATGGTGACACAACCTGCGGTAGCAGCGATTGGAGTCTGCCAAGCAGTGAAAGATCAGTTGAAACAAGTCTTAAGGGACTTACCAGATCAGCAGGCTCTTGCCCTAGCTGACCTGCCTAGAGCCTTGTGTTTTGCGGTGGACGCCATAAAGGATACAATCCAACAGGCCTCCCGCTTTACGCTGTCTGTAGTACATATGCGTAGGCTTCTGTGGCTCAAAAACTGGTCTGCTGAAGCTCCCTGTAAGAAACTGCTGGTTAGCTTCCCATTTCATGGAGAACGCTTATTTGGAGAAGATCTGGACAAATATATCCAGAAAATTTCTGCCGGTAAAAGTTCACTCTTACCGGTTAAGAACAAGAGTAGAAGTCCTTCTTTTAAGAGGCCTACTTCTCCAGTCCCGGGCACGTCGGCTGTGAAACAGTTCCGACGGCCTCCGCGGTCAAATTCAGGGGGCAGAAATCAGGGACAATCACAGGGTAACAAGAAGCCCTGGATCAAGAGAGGTACAAAACCTCCCCCCAAGTCATGAAGCGTTGCCCCCACTCAATCGGGTGGGGGGAAGGCTTCAGTTGTTCACAGAGACCTGGCGGGACACCATCAGAGACAGATGGGTGCTCTCCGCAGTAAGTCTGGGATACAAGCTGGAGTTAAAAGGCACTCCTCCTGCCCAATTTATGAGGTCAAACGTGCCAAGAGATCCCCAGAAGAGAGGATCCCTCCTTCTGGCACTAGAACAACTATTGCTCCAAGGTGTAATCATGAAGGTTCCCCTGGAAGAAAGCGGATTCGGGTTTTACTCGAACCTTTTCACAGTCCCCAAACCAAATGGGGATGTGAGGCCCATATTAAATCTAAAAGGGCTAAACAAGTTCCTAAATATCAGGACTTTTTGGATGGAGTCGATCCGATCGGTGGCCACCGCCCTACAAGGGCAGGAATGGTTAGCCTCGACCGACATAAGGGATGCTTATCTGCATATTCCTATCTTTCCGGCCCACCAGAAATTTCTACGCTTTGCAGTAGAAGGGCGCCATTTTCAGTTCAGAGCCTTACCTTTCGGTCTGGCCACAGCACCACGAGTGTTCACAAAGGTTCTGGCCCCACTATTGGCCAATCTAAGAACACAAGGTGTAACGATAATGGCATATCTAGACGACCTGCTACTAATAGACAACTCAGTGGAAAAGCTGGAAGTAGCTATTCACAAGACAATCAAGTATCTGGAATATCACGGTTGGATTATCAACCGGGACAAGTCAGCTCTAAGACCAGTCAAAAGTCTGGAATACTTAGGGCTAAGGCTGGATTCAAATCAGAGAAAGATTTTCTTACCTCCAGAGAAGGTGTCGTCTTTAAAAGATTTGACCCACTTAGTGGGTACAAAAAGAAAACCATCCATACGCCTGTGCATGAGGCTGCTGGGAAAAATGGTGGCTTCATTCGAAGCAGTACCCTACGGTCAATTCCATTCAAGGAATTTGCAAAGGGCCATACTGTCAGCCTGGAACAAAAAAGTTCAGGCTTTAGACTTACCAATGTCCCTGTCCCCTTCCGTTCGCAAGAGCCTCCATTGGTGGTTGGTGCCCCAGAATCTGGAAAAAGGGAAACCCTTCAGTCCGGTTTCTTGGAAGGTGGTCACTACAGATGCCAGCCTCATAGGCTGGGGGGCAGTACTGGAGCAATGGTCTCTCCAGGGCAAGTGGTCAGAAGCAGAAAAGTCCCTGCCCATCAATCTCTTAGAGATACGAGCAGCCCGGTATGCCCTAGTAGCATGGACATCCAAACTCCAAGGGTCCCCTGTCAGAATTCAATCAGACAATGCCACAGCAGTGGCATATATCAATCACCAGGGTGGCACCAGGAGTCGTGCAGCCCAGAGGGAAGCAAATTGCATCCTGGAGTGGGCAGAAAGATATGTCCCAGCCATATCCGCGGTTTTCATCCCAGGAGTGGAAAATTGGAGAGCGGACTTTTTAAGTCGCCAACAATTATGCCCGGGGGAATGGTCTCTTCACCCCGAGGTTTTCCAGGCAATATGCCAGCAGTGGGGAACACCGGATGTAGATCTGCTAGCATCCAGATTCAACGCAAAGGTGGACAGATTTGTGTCTCGCACAAGGGATCCCCTAGCTTGCGGCTCGGATGCCCTAGTGTTCCCTTGGGATCAGTTCAAGCTGATATATGCATTCCCACCGCCACAATTGTTACCGCGATTAATCCGCAGAATCAGGGTAGAAAAGAAACCAGTGATTCTGGTGGCTCCAGCGTGGCCCCAAAGGGCATGGTACGCGGAGATTGTAAAAATGTCAGTGAGGAGTCCTTGGACCCTCCCACATCGTCCGTACCTGCTGTCGCAAGGACCGATATACCACCCTTCCTTACCAGCCCTAGGTTTGACGGCCTGGCTATTGAAGCCCACATTCTGAAAAAGAGAGGGCTCTCTAATTCTGTGGTATCTACCATGATCAATGCCAGGAAGCCGGTATCCAGGCAGATCTATTATAGGATCTGGAAGGCGTACATTACGTGGTGTGAGGCCAAGAAATGGCATCCACGTAAGTACATGATAGGTAGGATTTTGGACTTCCTACAGTGGGCTGTAGATAGGAAGCTGGCCTTGAGTACTATCAAGGGTCAGATTTCGGCCTTGTCAATATTTTTTCAAAGGCCCTTGGCTTCGCATTCACTAGTCAAAGCTTTCATACAAGGAGTGATGCGTATTAGCCCTCCGGTTAGTGTTCCCATATGTCCATGGGACTTAAACCTGGTTCTGTCGGTTCTACAGAAACAACCGTTTGAACCATTGCAACACATTTCCTTGGTTCTTCTCACCAGGAAATTGATTTTCTTAGTAGCCATTTGTTCGGCTAAAAGAGTATCGGAATTAGCCGCCTTGTCCTGTAAGGAGCCATATCTGGTTGTCCATAAGGACAGAGTAGTATTACGTCCTCATCCAGCCTTTCTTCCTAAGGTGGTATCGAGGTTTCATTTGAACCAAGACGTGGTTCTTCCTTCTTTTTTCCCCAAACCTAGCTCGGTAGAGGAAAAGTTATTACATTCTTTGGATGTAGTAAGAGCAGTTAAAGCTTATCTAAAAGCCACTGCTCAGATTCGCAGAACGGATACTTTGTTTATTCTGCCAGAAGGCCCCAGAAAGGGTCAGGCAGCATCAAAATCTACTTTAGCCAAGTGGATTCGACAGGTCATAATACAAGCCTATGGCTTGAGAAAGAGACCGCCTCCGTTCAAAGTTAGGGCGCACTCCACAAGAGCAGTTGGAACTTCATGGGCAGTGCATCACCAGGCCTCCCTGGCTCAAGTATGTAAGGCCGCAACATGGTCTTTGGTACACACGTTTACTAGATTCTACCAGGTAGACGTTAGAAGTCAGGAGGATGTCGCCTTTGGGCGCAGTGTGTTGCAGGCCGCAAAAGATCCTCATACCTGATGGCGCCCAGCTTATGTATCCCTCCCCTCATTTGGCATTGCTTTGGGACGTCCCATTAGTAATGACTAAGTCGCTCTGTGTCCCGTGATGTACGAAAAATAAAAAGGGATTTTTATAACAGCTTACCTGTAAAATCCTTTTCTTGGAGTACATCACGGGACACAGAGCTCCCACCCCTCTTTTTGGGACACTTATTGCTTTGCTACAAAACTGAGGTGCTCCCGGATGGGAGGGGCTTATATAGGGGAGGGTACTTCCAGTTTGGAAGTTGCCAGTGCCAGCACCTGAAGGTAAACTATATAACCCATTAGTAATGACTAAGTCGCTCTGTGTCCCGTGATGTACTCCAAGAAAAGGATTTTACAGGTAAGCTGTTATAAAAATCCCTTTTTGACACTTTTTGTTTACATGAAAACATATTTTTTTTTGCAAGAAAATTATGTTGAACCCCCAAACATTATATATATTTTTAAAGCAAAGGCCCTACAGAATAAAATGGTGGGTGTTGCATTTTTTTTTTCTACACAGTATTTGCGCAGCGATTTTTCAAACGCATTTTTTGGGGAAAAAATACACTTTTTTTTAATTTTAATGCACTAAAACACACTATATTGCCCAAATGTTTGATGAAATAAAAAAGATGATCTTAGGCCGAGTACATAGATACCAAACACGACATGCTTTAAAATTTCGCACAAACGCGCGTTGGCGACAAACAACATACATTTTTAAAAGTCTTTAAAGCCTTTACAGGTTACCCCGTTAGATTTACAGAGGAGGTCTACTGCTAAAATTACTGCCCTCGATCTGACCTTCGCGGTGATACCTCACATGCATGGTGCAATTGCTGTTTACATATGACGCCAGACCGACGCTTGCATTCGCCATTGGGCAAGAGCAGGGCAGGACAGGGGTGCTTTTTTTTTTTTATTATTAATTTTGCTTTTTTATTTTATTTTTAAATTGTTCCTTCCATATTTTTTTTTTTTTTATCATTTTTATTGTTATCTCAGGGAATGTAAATATCCCCTATGATAGCAATAGGTAGTGACAGGTACTCTTTTTTTGAAAAAACTGGGGTCTAGACCCTAGATCTTTCCTCTGCCCTCAAAGCATCTGACCACACCAAGATCGGTGTGATAAAATGCTTTCCCAATTTCCCAATGGCGCTTTTTATATCCGGGGGGGGGGGGACATTCCCTCCCACTGCTTGTAAAAGCAGTCCAGAGGCTAATTAGCCACTAGGATTGCTTTTACATGAAAGCCGGCCGCTGGCTGAAAAGAATGATACCAAGATGATACCTAAACCCGCAGGCATCAATCTGGTATAACCATTTAAAGTCCAGCAACATACCAGTACGTTGCTGGTCCTTGTTGGACATGTATTGTAATCTTTTTTTTTCATGCAGCCAGGTGGCTGAACGAAAAAAGAGATTGATCGGTGGGTATGCCCACCATTAGAATACCGCCCTTCATCCACCCACTTCTAATGATGGGCATACATGCACCATTTATATATGCCGAAGCATGGGGGCATCCTCCTGCAAAAAAGTTATGCCGCACACACATGGTCGGACTTTTCCACGGGCAAGCCTCCGTCAGAATTTCGACCGTATGTACGCGGCATTAGGAGCAAAATCACTCCTCCGCCCCTGCTGCCCCAATGCTTCGGCATATTTGCTTTTTTTTTTTAACTGTGGTGGTGAAATCACCTCCTACAGCACTGGAGTCGCAGGGATCAGGCCTGTCTCTGCGAACTCTGCAGTTATGTGTGTTGTGTTTTGTAAGTGACAGTGATCGATCGATACTGCACTTGGGTGGCCTGGGCTGGACGGAGGGGCAAAACGCAGGTGCTAGCAGGTATCTGGGCTGATCCCGCTAACACTGTGTTTTTGGGAACCCTAAACTGCTGGGGACGCTAGTATAGATCTGATCAGATCAGATATTGATCTGTTCAGATACTATACCACTAAGGGAGGTGTATGCTTCACGAGTGGGTGTTAGCGTTACTGGCACTAACCTGACGCTGCCTGGGGTGTGACACAGACCCTCTCCGACGCTAAAACCTAATTGATATCACCCGCCGGGCGATCAGGGGGTTAAACCTTTATTGGGTTATATACGGCGGGTGCCCTGACACTATAAAAAGCAAACTAACTAACCAGCGTCACCCGTAACACTTATATGATGATCACTGGTGAAAGGGTTAACTAGGGGCAATTAGGGGGTTAAAACCTTTATTAGATAATATATGGGGGTACCTGACGCTATAAAAACCTGCGGCGAACCTAAAAAAAATTACTGGCTACCGATCTGCATCACCGACGCTAAGACAGCGATCAGAAAAATGATCGCTTAGCGACAGTGGTGATAGGGGGTGAAAGGGTTACCTGGGGGGCGATCAAGGGTTTAAACCTTTATTAGATAATTTATGGGGGTACCTGACGCTATAAAAACCTGCGGCGAACCTAAAAAAAAAATACTGGCTACTGATCTGCATCACCGACGCTAAGACAGCGATCAGAAAAATTATCGTTTAGCGACAGTGGTGATAGGGGGTGAAAGGGTTACCTGGGGGGCGATCAAGGGGGTTAAACCTTTATTAGATAATTTATGGGGGTACCTGACGCTATAAAAACCTGCGGCGAACCTAAGAAAAATTACTGGCTACCGATCTGCATCACCGACGCTAAGACAGCGATCAGAAAAATGATCGCTTAGCGACAGTGGTGATAGGGGGTGAAAGGGTTACCTGGGGGGCCATCAAGGGGGTTAAACCTTTATTAGATAATTTATGGGGGTACCTGACGCTATAAAAACCTGCGGCGAACCTAAAAAAAATTACTGGCTACCGATCTGCATCACCGACGCTAAGACAGCAATCAGAAAAATGATCGCTTAGCGACGGCGGTGCTAGGGGGTGAAAGGGTTATCTGGGGGGTGATGAAGGGGTTAAACCTTTATTAGGGGGGTTAGGGGGCTACACTGGACCTAAAACTAAATGTACTGACACTTTTACAGTCACAAATGTCACTGATTACAGTGATCAGTAAATAAATGGTCACTGCAATCAGTGACACTGTGACTGGGGGCTGGGGGGTGATCTGGGGGGGCGATTTATGTGCCTATGTGTGCTGGTGTTAGTGTAGTGTTTGTGCACTAACCTTGATGTCTTGTGCCGACGTATATATACAGTGAACGGTCGTTAAGTGGTTAATGCAGACACAGATCCTCTTGTGGTCCTAGCACATGCGCACCTTCTAATTGCTGTCCCGGCCCCCCGTTTGCCCCCTTTCCCCCGCAGCTCTTCTGGCTTCCCTCCTCTTCCCTCCCATCGGCAGCTACTGCGGGCACAAAGGGAGATGTTTTAGGATAGAATGAACACAGTGAGTGATCAGTACCAATCACTCCTGTGTCCATTCATCACTGAAGCTGTGTTTACTATGCTTTAGTTTGTGAATAAGCAGGAAGCCTCAGAGGTTTTCCTATTCATTAATCTGTGCTTCTGAGGCTGCAAAGAAAGAGACTGATACATTTTTGTCCTCAGTCACTTTCAGCCGGGAAGCTCTGTCAGGCTGTATGGGGCCCCGTGATTTCTATCAGCAGCCTTGTTCCCTCCCAGGGAGTAGATTCTTGATCTCCAAGTCAAGGTTTTGAGCGTCAAGCCTCGTACACACGACCGATTTTCTCGTCCAAAACCGTCAAGAAATGTGCCGCGAGAGCTTTTTTGTCGCGAAAAACGTTCGTGTGTATGGTTTTACGACGAGAAAATTTCCGAGAGTCTCGACGAGAAAATAGAGAACCTGCTCTCTATTTTCTCGTCAGGATTCCAGATTTCCTCGTCGTGTTTCTCGTCGGGCTGTTTTCTGACGAGAAAATGGTTTGTGTGTATGCTTTTACGACTCTTCCAAAAGCGCGCATGCTCACAAGCAACTATGAGACGGGAGCGCATCTTCTGGTAAAACAAGCCTTCGTAATGGAGAGAGCACATTCGTCACGCTCAAAAATATTGAATCGTTTAAATGTTCTGCATTGAAATCTTCGTTAGAATGTTACATTAATCAAAACGAGTGACCTTCTTTTGCTGCTGATAATAGGATTTTTATAACAGCTTACCTGTAAAATCCTTTTCTTGGAGTACATCACGGGACACAGAGCGGCATAGTCATTACTATGTGGGTTATATAGTTTACCTTCAGGTGCTGGCACTGGCAACTTCCAAACCGGAAGTACCCTCCCCTATATAAGCCCCTCCCATCCTCAGTTTTGTAGCAAAGCAATAAGTGTCCCCAAAAGAGGGGTGGGAGCTCTGTGTCCCGTGATGTACTCCAAGAAAAGGATTTTACAGGTAAGCTGTTATAAAAATCCTATTTTCTTTCTCGTACATCACGGGACACAGAGCGGCATAGTCATTACTATGTGGGATGTCCTAAAGCAATGCCCAATGAGGGGGGGGGGGTACACCATACATAAGCTGAGCGCTATCAGACATGAGGATCTTTTGCGGCCTGCAACACATTGCGCCCAAAGGCGACATCCTCCTGACTTCTAACGTCCACCTGGTAGAACCTAGTAAACGTGTGTACTGAAGACCATGTTGCGGCCTTACAGATTTGAGCCAGGGAGGCCTGGTGATGCACTGCCCATGAAGTTCCAACTTCTCTCGTGGAGTGCGCCCTAACTTTGAACGGAGGCGGTCTCCTTCTCAAGCCATAGGCTTGCATAATGACCTGTCGAATCCACTTGGCTAAAGTAGATTTTGACGCTGCCTGACCCTTTCTGGGGCCTTCCGGCAGAATAAACAAAGTATCCGTTCTGCGAATCTGAGCAGTGGCTTTTAGATAAGCTTTAACTGCTCTTACTACATCCAAAGAATGTAATAACTTTTCCTCTACCGAACTAGGTTTGGGGAAAAAAGAAGGAAGAACCCCTTCTTGGTTCAAATGAAACCTCGATACCACCTTAGGAAGAAAGGCTGGATGAGGACGTAACACTACTCTGTCCTTATGGATAACCAGATATGGCTCCCTACAGGACATAGCGGCTAATTCCGACACTCTTTTAGCCGAACAAATGGCTACTAGAAAAATCAATTTCCTGGTGAGAAGAACCAGGGAAATATGCTGTAATGGTTCAAATGGTTGTTTCTGTAGAACCGACAGAACCAGGTTTAAGTCCCATGGACATATGGGAATATTAACCGGAGGGCTAATACGCATCACTCCTTGTATAAAGGCTTTGACTAGTGAATGCGAAGCCAAGGGCCTTTGAAAAAATATTGACAAGGCCGAAATCTGACCCTTGATAGTACTCAAGGCAAGCTTCCTATCTACAGCCCACTGTAGGAAGTCCAGAATCCTACCTATTACGTACTTACGTGGATGCCATTTCTTGGCCTCACACCAGGCGATGTACGCCTTCCAGATTCTATAGTAGATCTGCCTGGATACCGGCTTCCTGGCATTGATCATGGTAGATACCACAGGATTAGAGAGACCTCTCTTTTTTAGAATGTGGGCTTCAATAGCCAGGCCGTCAAACCTAGGGCTGGTAAGGAAGGGTGGTATATCGGTCCTTGCGAAAGCAGGTCCGGACGATGTGGGAGGGTCCAAGGACTCCCCACAGACATCTTTACAATCTCCGCGTACCATGCTCTTCGGGGCCACGCTGGAGCTACCAGAATCACTGGTTTCTTTTCTACCCTGATTCTGCGGAGTAATCGAGGTAACAATTGTGGCGGTGGGAATGCATATATCAGCTTGAACTGATCCCAAGGGAACACTAGGGCATCCGAGCCGCAAGCTAGGGGATCCCTTGTCCAAGAGACAAACCTGTCCACTTTTGCGTTGAATCTGGATGCTAGCAGATCTACATCCGGTGTTCCCCACCGCTGACATATTGTCCGGAAAACCTCGGGATGAAGGGACCATTCCCCTGGGCATAATTGTTGGCGACTTAGAAAGTCCGCCTTCCAATTCTCCACTCCTGGAATGAATACCGCAGATATGGCTGGGACATATCTTTCTGCCCATTTCAGGATGCAATTTACTTCCCTCTGGGCTGCACGACTCCTGGTGCCACCCTGATGATTGATATATGCCACTGCCGTGGCATTGTCCGATTGAATTCTGACAGGGGACCCTTGGAGTTTGGATGTCCATGCTACTAGGGCATACCGGGCTGCTCGTATCTCTAAGAGATTGATGGGCAGGGCCTTTTCTGCATCCGACCATCTGCCCTGGAGAGACCATTGCTCCAGTACTGCTCCCCAGCCTATAAGGCTGGCATCTGTAGTGACCACCTTCCAAGAAATCGGACTGAAGGATTTCCCTTTTTCCAGATTCTGGGGAACCAACCACCAACGGAGGCTCTTGCGAACAGAAGGGGACAAGGACATTGGTAAGTCTAGGGCCTGAACTTTTTTGTTCCAGGCTGACAGTATGGCCCTTTGCAAATTCCTTGAATGGAATTGACCGTAGGGTACTGCTTCGAATGATGCCACCATTTTTCCCAGCAGCCTCATGCACAGGCGTATGGATGGCTGTCTTTTTGTACCCACTAGGTGGATCAAATCTCTCAAAGACGACACCTTTTCTTGAGGCAAGAAAAATTTTCTCTGGTCTGAATCCAGCCTTAGCCCCAAGTATTCCAGACTTTTGACTGGTTTTAGGGCTGACTTGTCTCGGTTGATAATCCAACCGTGATATTCCAGATACTCGACTGTCTCGTGAACAACCACTTCTAGTTTTTCCACTGAGTGGTCTATCAGCAACAAGTCGTCTAGATATGCCATTATCGTTACACCTCGTGTTCTTAGATTGGCCAATAATGGGGCCAGAATTTTTGTGAACACTCGTGGTGCTGTGGCCAGACCGAAGGGTAAGGCTCTGAACTGAAAATGGCGCCCTTCTACTGCAAAGCGTAGACATTTTTGGTGGACTGGAAAGATGGGAATGTGCAAATAAGCATCTTTGATGTCGATCGAGGCTAACCATTCCTCCCCTTGTAGGGCAGTGGCCACCGATCAGATCGACTCCATCCGGAAAGTCCTGATATGTAGGAATTTGTTTAGCCCTTTTAGATTTAATATGGGCCTCACGTCCCCGTTTGGCTTCGGGACTGTAAAGAGGTTTGAGTAAAACCCGAACCCCCATTCTTCCAGGGGAACCTCCATAATTACTGCTTGGAGCAATAATTGTTCTAGTGCCAACAGGAGGGATCCTCTCTTCTGGGGATCCCTTGGCACGTTTGACCTTATAAAATGGGAAGGAGGGGAGTCTTTTAACTCCAATTTGTATCCCAGACTTACTGCGGAGAGCACCCATCTGTCTCTGATCGTGTCCCGCCAGGTCTCTGCGAACAACTGAAGTCTTCCCCCCACCCGATTGAGTGGGGGCAACCCTTCATGCATTTGACTTTGGGGGAGGTTTTGTACCTCTCCTGACCCAGGGTTTCTTGTTACCCTGCAATTGTCCCTGATTTTTACCCCCGGGATTTGACCGAGGAGGCCGCCGGAACTGTTTCACAGCCGATGTCCTAGGGACTGGAGAAGCAGGCCTCTTAAAAGAGGGACCCCTAACTCTGTTTTTAACCGGCAAGAGTGTACTTTTACCGCTGGAAATTTTCTGGATATATTTGTCCAGGTGTTCCCCGAATAAGCGTTCACCATGAAATGGGAAGCTGACCAGCAATTTTTTACAGGGAGCTTCAGCAGACCAGTTTTTGAGCCACAGAAGCCTGCGCATATGTACTACAGACAGCGTAAGGCGGGAGGCCTGATGGATTGAATCCTTTATAGCGTCAACCGCAAAGCATAAGGCTCTAGGTAGATCAGCTAGGGCAAGAGCCTGCTGATCTGGCAAGTCCCTTAAGACCTGTTTCAACTGATCCTTCACTGCTTGGCAGACCCCAATAGCTGCCACTGCTGGTTGTGTCACGAAGCCTGCTGTAGCAAAAGCAGATTTTAATAAGGACTCCAATTTTTTATCTATTGGGTCCTTGAACATTTGGACATTATCTACTGGACATGTCAGTGATTTATTCACACAAGAGATGGCTGCGTCCACTGTAGGGACCTTCCATTTTTTGATGAACTTATCCTCCATGGGATAGACCACCTGAAATCTCTTGGGAGGAGTAAATATTTTATCAGGATGTTCCCAATCCTGGTAAATGAGCCCTTCCAGTAAAGGATGGATTGGAAAGGAACAAACAGTCTGGGGGGCTTTTAGCGACCCCAACGAGGAGACAGAAGTGGATGATGGCTCCGCAAGAGGCATTTTAAATGCTGATCGGACCATGTTAGTCAGGGACTGAACCCATAATCTTTCAGCATGTGATGCTGAGAATGGTTCTTCCACTGTTGATTCCTCTACAACAGAATCAACCTCGTCCTGATCCCCTTCAGGTAGGTCGATCTCTGTGTGGGGCTGTTCCTCCACTAACAGGCACTCTGAAGGAGGAGACGGAGATCGGGCGCGCTTTCCCTCTGACAGGGAAGCAGTGATCAATGTTGTCAATCTCTCTTCCAACCCTCCCAGAGCTGAGGAAAAAACCTCCTCTGTTACATACACAGGAGCAGGTGAACTGAGGACAGCCACAGTACCAGGTACTCCTGAGGGTGCTCTACGGTCACTAACCTCTGATTTTTCAGGGGAGATTGGTGCAGCCGAAGCATGCCCACGATCCTCAGAGCCCGATGGAGACCCCCTATGCTTCCTGGGATTCTTAGTCCCGGAGTTTTTAGACGGCATATTCCTAAGCCCAAAGCTGAGGTATTCCAGCCGAAATACACTACTTACTGACAATAGTCTAGCACAAATGCTGCTATATAAACAGTTGGTGTCTACTAATGTGCCTTTCTATGGGGATGCCTGCATCAACCGCTTGCTGTATGCCTTTCTTTAAATGTTGCCAGCTCTGTTTCTGCACCATAGCCAGCTCACAACACATAATTGTGCCTTTTAACATGCTGGGATGCCCGCACATGCGCAGAAGCGCTGCGGCGCGCACAGAGCGTCATCCACCAAGCTCCGCCCCCTTTTTCACTCACCTCTATATAGAGAGGCGCGCGCACGCGCGCGGGCACGTGCGCCTTCGGCGCTCTTTTTTGAAAAGGGAAACTAGGGACAGGAGACAGGGCCATGTTTGCCGCAGGCCGGGGGATGGATGAACATTGCAACATGGCAGAGGAAGCAGTTTCCCACAAGAGAACTCACCATCTGCCTGGACTTGCTCTGATGAAAAGAAAAAAGTCCACATGACAAGAAACGTTTCACAGCGGCCTCTAGTGGATTAACACAGGTACCGCAGTCTATATATATTTTTTTTTTCTTGACCACTATTAAAATTATTACATTTTTTAGTAGTTACAGGCATGCACAGATATTTAGCGGGAATACCGTTAGGTAACAGGCAGAAAGACATATTAGGCTTGGGGGTCCCCTCAATAGAACCAAGTTCCTGAGGGGCCCCCACTTACCTTTTCCCCGCCGCAGGACTCTGTTTGGTCCACAGAAGCCCAAACTTCACCTATCACGGCAGGCATTGTAATTAAACCTTCAGGGACCGGGTTCCCAAGGATTCCACTCCCCTGGACCTGTATAGCACCCTGCACAGAAAACATCTTGGTCGTGGGTATGACCAGAGCTCTGGATCCCAGGGTCCAGCTCTCCTAAGAGAAGCATTACAGGCAAAACCTTGCTCTTCTCTGCAAGGCCCGGGTACCGACCGTTTAGCTATGAAGCTTTTTTGGTCGGATCCGGAATAGCTTACTGAGGCCCAAAAGAACCTGTACGCAAGCTCAGTGAAAAACACATGTTACTTCTTGGCCAACACCTTAGACACTGGCAAAAAACTGAGGTGCTCCCGGATGGGAGGGGCTTATATAGGGGAGGGTACTTCCGGTTTGGAAGTTGCCAGTGCCAGCACCTGAAGGTAAACTATATAACCCACATAGTAATGACTATGCCGCTCTGTGTCCCGTGATGTACGAGAAAGAAATTCACACAGAGTTATGACTTTTTTTTTTAACCTTTTTCATGCTGCTCTTAAGAAGATTTATGTGTATTATATCGTGCAAGTTTTTAAGAATAATTTAAATGGTTATATTTTTAAAAATGATGTTAATTATAATTTCGCAATGTTTTGATAGTGATCTCCCATTTAATTTTGGAATCTATATTAGTTAAATTTCCCCCCATGTTTTTTTGCAAATCAGATTTAGTTATTCTTTTGGGGGGGGGGGGTGATATCTGTCCCTTTTTTGACAGTCAAATGTATCTGCTTACTCCAAAGCTAGATTTTTAATTTTTACAAATACACATAGTCAAGTATGAACTTAAACAAAAATCACATTTATTCATGTTTCGAAATAAAATAAAGAGAAGGCAGCGCTGGAGAACCTGCTGCCATTTGTGCATCCCAGGGACTCCAGAGCACACAGTAACCCTGTGTGGACACTAAAATTGGGAGCTTGAGAAGGCCAACATTTCTGAACACAATCTGATGCTGGCCTCCCAGAGGTCAGGAACAGCAGCAGGTGATATATATGTCCCAAGTGTGTGGTACTACAACAGGCTGCCTTCTGTCCGACCACAATGAAGCAAGGCCATCACTTCCTCTTCTTCCTGGCAACCTTCCCTGCAACCTTCCCTGAAGCCTTCCCTGCAGCCTTCCTTCTTCGTTTGGCTGGAGGCTGGGCCACTGGAGGGGTACTCCTGTCAGGAGGAGGAGGAGGAGATGTAGCAGAAGGGGGTGGGGCAGAAGAAGAAGGTGGAGGTGTAGCAGAAGGGGGTGGGGCAGAAGAAGAAGGTGGAGGTGTAGCAGAAGGGGGTGGGGCAGAAGAAGAAGGTGGAGGTGTAGCAGAAGGGGGTGGGGCAGAAGTAGAAGGTGGAGGTGTAGCAGAAGGGGGTGGGGCAGAAGAAGAAGGTGGAGGTGTAGCAGAAGGGGGTGGGGCAGAAGAAGAAGGTGGAGGTGTAGCAGAAGGGGGTGGGGCAGAAGAAGAAGGTGGAGGTGTAGCAGAAGGGGGTGGGGCAGAAGAAGGAGGTTGAGGTTGGGTCAGTTGCGCCACCTCACATATGGTGGTATTGGGGGTAATTTTCTCCATCACCCCCTTGTTGAGCAAGGTGATGAGCAGGGGCTCGCATAGGAGGCGTTGCTCCATGCTCATCACCTTGAACTTAGCCTCCACTAGGCCGGCAATGGCCTCTTCAGGGGATGTGGGCTCCTGAAGGGTGGCATGGGCCTCACGAATAAGGGCCATTGCTGCCTCACTCGTGCTCCTGTCCCTCCTGCCTCTTTTGGGAAGCCGGATGGGAGGCACCTGGGATCTGGTGCTTCTCCTTTGCCCTGCCACCTCCTGTCTGCCACTGGGCCCTGCCACCTCCTGTCTGCCACTGGGCCCTGCCACCTCCTGTCTGCAACTGGGCCCTGCCACCTCCTGGCTGGCACTGGGCCCTGCCACCTCCTGGCTGCCACTGGGCCCTTCCTCCTCCTGCCTGACAGTTTCCAGACCCTCCTCCTGGCTGATTTCATCCTGTGTATGAAAAAGGGACATAGTTTAATATGTTGGTTTAATCTTTGCATCAAACTTTGTAATCCTGATTGAAGCAATTAGAATGTAAATCCATAAATCCTTGCTTTAAATTTACCACTACATCAGATTGACTATTTAGCACCCAATTAAGTGCAGAATAATGTCTACAGATCTTGATTTCACTTGTGGAATCCAAAATATTTTATGTTTGCCATCTTGACATATTTGTCAAACATTAAGTTTATCCCAATACATTTTCAGTTAATACTATACCTGGCTCCAGATGGCCAAATCAGGATCATCCAGGATGGCTGCCTCCTCTTGCTCCAGAGAAGGCTCAGGTTGGCTGCAGGGAAGTCTGGGGGGAAGAGTGGAGAGTGATGGCCTTGTCTCAATGTGGTCATCCAGGAAGGACATCCTGTTGTAGTACCACAAAATCGGGACATAAACATCACCTGCTGCTGCTCCTGACCTCTGAGAAGCCAGCACCTTAGAGCGTTCAGTCCTGTAGGTACCTCTCAAGCTCCCAATTTTAGTGTCCACTTGTTTTGCTGTGGCTGTGGGCACCTTGGTATGCACAAATGGGAGCAGCTTCTCCAGCGCTGCTTTTCTCACCCCTCTTTTTTTGTGGATGGGGTTTTTCGTCTCCCACAGAGCCGGCAGCTCCCTTACCCGGTCAATAAATTCCGCCAGGAAATCCTTGTCGCTTATAAAGACATTCATATTGTATCTGCAAGTTAAATAAATTATATATAACTAATGTGAGGCAAACAGTCTAACCTCCTTAACATCCTAGTCACCATATATATCCTCCAACATTCTCAAGACAGTATAGGCCAACAATTTGTACAAGTCACAAAATCACATACCTTCGTTCGCACGTCCGTCACTTGAACTCCTCTCTCCGCACACCGAACATACTATAGTCACATGTGTGTTTGCTATATACACACCACGCATGCGTCAAAATACGAACACGTCGCTCCGCACACGTCGCCCGCCCATGACGTTCTAACTAACATCTTTTCCCCGCCCCTTCTCTTTCGCCGCGCAGACAGATATGGCGGAGTTACAGCAGGTGTCTGATAATTCCGCAACTAACGAGGAGGAGACAAGCCCGGAGACCGAGGAAACGTCACGATCAAGGAGGAGATTCAAGGCATCGAATATGTCTTTTGCGGAGATGGCGGAGATGGTGGACATCTTGCTCAAGTCTGATTATGATGCCAAGCATGGGCCGTATAGCAAACCAAATAGAAGGAAGGCCAAAATCCTCACTAAAGTCGTGAAGAGTCTGAAGGCGAATTTCGGGGTGAAACGCTCAAATGAGCAGCTCAGAAAGAGGTGGTCAGACCTCAAACTGAGGGAGCCAGACCAGTTGAGGAGCATAAAGAGAATGCTCGCTAAAAGTAAGTAAAATGTAGACTTTTCTGCTATTAATCTTTTTCTAAACTGACATGTTGCTCTTTATTTTGGTTTCTCATATTGGACTCCCTTCCAAAATGTAATATTTTGAACTTGGTTGGGCACAGTAATCGTTCGTTACGTTACCGACACTTCGTTCGGCCACTATCCGCGGTTTTGGCTTATTTTAGAGCCACAAAAGTAATTAGACATCTGCCATTTTTGTTCAAATATTGTTGATAATTTTTTAGTCTAGATGATGTGTTTGTAAAGAGAATGAAATGAAAACTTTTATCAGTGTAAAGGAGAGGACACTCAGCAGCTGCTTCCACATCTGTACTTTGGAGCACTATAGTGTGGGCCACCAGACCCGCCTTTTTTGGGTGTCCCACACAGGTGCATCATAGAATTTTTGTGGTGCCTCCATGTCAAATAAATTACATCCAAAGGTGAATACTAAACATATTCTTGGTCATAAATAATGCATTCTTCTTTAAATTCCGCCCAAACACACACTTGTACCACACTTCCAAGCAATTTAGCCTGTTTTTATTTTAACATTGAGATTTACAGTGTGATAAATAGACCTTTTGTTTGATTCTCATAGGGGAGAGAAGACTGGGAGGAGGACACTCCAGGGAGCACATGCACCCCACAACTTCCAAGCAACCCCAAACTCCCAAAGACCCACAACCGAAAGATGTGCAGGAAGTTGAGGTGTAGGAAGGAGAAGTGCAGGAAGGAGAGGTGGATGACGTTGTGGATCTGGCCACCACAACAGGTCAGTATCTGTCACCACAGCTTCAGGTAAGAGATGTAGGCCTGCAGAGTTATAATACCTTTTTTTTTTTTTTTTAGGGGATATAAATGTTGTGAAGGATAGTACACGGTTCTCTGCTGACAGTGCCCTCCGCCTCATCCAGCAAGTGATGGAATGTAGCACGGAACTGGACCTAATTAAACAAAGAATCCATGTGATGGAACAAACATTTAAAGACATTCTCGATGTTTTGGGGAGAATTCAATAAGCCATCCAAACACATTTGTTTTTACATGTTTGTTTTTGCACCTTTTCGAATATTTTTGACAATCAAACCAGCCAAAAATTGAATCTGCACACAGTGTGTCAACATGTGCTATCTGCCATCAGGGGATATCCATGTACGTCTTTTGGGGGTGCAACCCCTTCCTCGTATCTAAAGTCGGTGAACTGAGGAAGGGGTTGCACCCCCAAAACACGTCCATTGATCACCCCTGATGGCAGATAGCACATGTTGACAATAGGGATCAGGATTGTAAACTTCCTAGATGAAAAAAATCCCAAATGTGTGCATATTCAATTTTTGGCTGGGCAAGGGGTGGCAGGACCCCATATTAGGATGGGCACATAGAGACATCGTTTGTGTAAGTGAATGTCTCAGATTGCTCAGAGGTATCCAATGTTGTAATTTTTGGAATGCAACTGTTATTTTTGTATTTTCATAAGCAAAAAATTGCCGGGTTGGGGCCAGGCCAACCCAAAAAACAAGAAAAAACTAAAAATGGTGAGAATGTGCACAGAGTAAAATATTTGACCACAAACAACGTGTAGCTTCTTTTTATAATACCCTCTAAGCTTATTTGGTTATTTTGTAAGGTTACATAGTGAAATGGTTGTTAGTTACTAAAGTAAAATACACTTGGCACTACAAATGCACTAAGACAAACTAGGAGACAGGAAAGAACAAATAATTAAAGGTTTAAACAAGCTTTTTATTTGGATCCTTAGACATAGGCTGGCATAGGAATTGCCCCCCTACCCGTGAAATACTCCATGTATTTGTCCCGAACCTCACGGGCATTTTGGGAGGGCAAGCCAGGACGGGCAGATTCCAGGCCCGGCAGGGGATTTGCAGGGGAAAGTCCAGCCTCTGGCAAAACTGAGGCCATATAGGAATTAGATTTTTGGCTCAGAAAGTTGTGTAGCACACAGCAGCATAATACGACATAGTTTATTTTGTAGTCCGCCAAGTGTATTGAAGTCATAAAAAGGTGGAACCGGCTGGCCATTATGCCAAAGGCATTTTCGACAACTCTTCGGCCCCTGGCCAGCCGGTAATTGAACACCCTCTTCTCTGGGGTCAGGGTCCTCTGTGGAAATGGCCTCATAAGATGCCGTCCGAGTCCAAAGGCTTCATCAGCCAAAAAAACAAAGGGGAGACCTTCAATATTCCCTGCATCCGGTGGCAATGCAAGCTCGTCACTCTGGAGACGGAGGGCAAACTCCGTCTGGATGAAGGATCCCCCATCGGACATCCGGCCATTCTTCCCTACATCAACATAGAGGAATTCATACCGTGCTGACACCACCGCCATCAGCACAATGCTATGAAACCCCTTGTAATTGTAGTAGTAGGACCCAGAACGGGGTGGCGGCACGATGCGGACGTGCTTCCCGTCTATGGCACCACCGCAGTTGGGGAAGTCCCACCGCGTGGCAAACTCCGATGCCACAGTCTGCCATTCCTGTGGCGTGGAAGGAAGCTGTGGAGTGAAACAAGATGAAATAATATTAGAATACAAAAATCATACATTACAAGGAAAATCTCTAAAACAACATTAGAGGCCAACATCAATCAAATTCTACGTTTATTAAGGTGTTTAAAATAAGTATAATGGAAGGCTCATTTATCATATTCATCACCCCCTCTGATGGGCCATACTAAATTATTTTGGGGGGAGGAGAGATGTGTTTGGCCACAGGATAGCATTGAAGTGGCGGTGCGTCCAGAGTGGGCGCTGGAGCACTGCCCCCTCTCTCCTGTGCCCATCACTCAGAACAATACATAGGTTCATGCGTTGCATGAACCTATGTATTGTCTATGCCGCCCACTATTCAGGTGGATGGCCTCTTGTAAAGCGACCGACATATGAATAATTGCGGCATTTAGGGGGTTCAAATTGCATAGCAGAAACAGGTAGTAAAATAGTCTTGCACATTACAACCTGAGGGATGTAATTGGTTTCCTAAAAGTAAAATAGGGGACGCAGGGGGGGGGGGGCATTCCTTGGGGAAACACTGGCAGGCTGCTCTGCCAATCATGTTCACCAAGTCTGTTTAATGGTAACATGATTGGCTGATGCAACATCAAGGGAAGGAAAACACATCAAGGACAGAAGAAGGATGGCGCTGACCACAAGAAGGTAAGTGCAGGGCTGGGGGGAAACTGGCTGCATTAGAGGGGACTAAATGGCTGCATTGGAGGGAACAAAATGGCTGCATTAGAGGGGACAACTGGGGGCGTTTAATAGGCACCAGAGCAAAAAAGGAGGAAGTTTATTTCCTAAATTGGTGTTTGAACCCCCAAACATTTGGAGCAACAGGCGCCCCTGCTGGAAAAGTTAGTGAAGGGAAATATTTATGGAGGAGAAAAAAGGGGCAATCTAAAGCTTCCAGCATGCATGGGGACAAAGGGGACATTCTCAGCATATTACAATCATGGTAATTAGGGAAGGATGAAAGAAATACAATACATTAGCATACATGTAATACATAAAATGTGATGTTAAGGGAGAAAACTTACCCTAATATAGTCCTCCTGCAGGACTTGTATAATGGCAGAACAGGTGTCTGGGATTATGAGGCCCAGAGCCTGGGGGGAGATGCCTGTCGTGAACTTCAAGTCCTGAAGACTTCTCCCTGTCGCCAGATAACGTAACGTGGCGATGAGCCTCTGCTCAGCACTGATGGCTTCCCGCATAACGGTGTCCTTCCTGGTAATATAGGGGGACACCAAAGCCAACAGTTCCTGAAAAACGGGGTCAGACATCCGCAGAAAATTCCTGTAGTCCTCAGGATTATTCTCGACGATCTCCCGCAGCAGAGGCATATGGCAGAATTGGTCCCGCTGGAGCAACCAATTCTTGGTCCATGAACTCCTCCTCACACCATTCATGGACTGGTCTTGGTCCAAAACAAGCAGACCAACACCAAGCGCACGCACAGCACGAACTCGACGACGAGAACGTCCAGGCGACATGGCTAAGAAACGGTCGTCTTATCAGAACGTACAGAACAGAACGCACTTTAGAACAGCAAGGCCTATGAATAACGAACTGAAAATCAGAAACGAACAGGCAAGAACGCACTGTAAAACAGATACGACCTGCCTAGACGCCCTGAAAGTCAAGATACGAACCCACAAGCACAAACTGAACCGCAGAAAACGATCTGAAAAGTACGAAGACTGAAAAGCGCGAATCGTCTCTTCCCAAACTTTTACTTCACACGCGGTAACACGAGATCAGCAAAAGCAGCCCAAGGGGTGGCGCCAAGAAAAAAGATCTTCCCCTTTATAGTGCCGTCGTACGTGCTGGACGTGACCGCGGAGAACAACGAGGAAATTGGGAAATGACAGTGTGTACGCATGGAAAGCTTGACGAGAAAATCGACAAGCTTAACAAGAATCTCGTAGAAAAAAACGACGTGTTTTTTACGACGAGAAAATCGGTCGTGTGTACGAGGCCTCAGTCTGTCTCTGGGCTTCTTGGAAGTGCCGCTTAGCAGCAGTCACCAGCAACAGGGTCCTGGTCTCACTCATTTGCAGTCTCCAGTAGCATGGTTTCGGGACTCACTTGGTAGCAATCATCAAGTCTCACTTGACAGTGGTCACCAGCAGCAGGGTTCCTTACAGGTCTGCAGCTTGATTAGACTCCACTCTCTCATGCCTCGTACACACGACCGGTTTTCCCGTCAGGAAAAAAAACGACGCTTTTCCCGACGGGATTCCTCTCCAGCCTGCCTTGCATACACACGTTCAGGCCAAATACCGCTGAACTTTTGACTGCCAAGAACGCGGTGACGTCAAAGACTACGACGAGCCGGCAAAATGACGTTCTATGCTTCCGCGCATACGTTGAATTGTTTAAGAACATGCGCGTTATTTTTCCCCTCGGGAAAGCATACACACAACTGTTTTCACGACGGGAAAAAGAACACAAATTCTCTTTTTTTTCTCGCAGTTTTCTCATCAAGAAAACTGCGATGGAGCATACACACGGCCGGTCTTCCTGTCATGGCAGTTTTCCCGATGGGAAAACCGGTCGTGTGTACTAGGGATTAGGCCTGCACACCAAGCTGCTTCTCCCTCTCTTCTCTTCTGTGGTCCCCCTCCGCTGCTCCTGGCTTTTCCCCACCTGCAATTGTACGTTCTCGCTCCATGACACACAGAGCACAGCTCAAACTCATCCCCTTCTCCCTCCTCACTGGCTGTGATTGACAGCAACAGAAGCCAGTGGCTCCCACTGCTGTGTCTGAGCCAGTGAGGAGAGAGAGAACCGAGAGAGCACATCGCTGGATCGGAATTAGGCTCAGGTAAGTATAAGGGGGGTTGCCTGCAGGTGGTTATTTTACTTTAATGCATAGAATACATAAAGAGGAACTGCAGTCTGCTCACATAATTTCTACTAAAAACATCTTTGCCATTCTGAAGCTTCCCTCCAACCACTTTGCATATTATTTTATATATACTGTGTAGCACCCTCTACTGTAGGTAGGTGTTAGAGTAGGATTTTTGTAAGGGAGACTGTCAGTGCAGGTAAATTTAGGCAAGCCTATGCTTCAGGCTAGGCCTGCTTGTTTTGATCTGGGGGCAGGGAGTGGTTAGTGTAGCAGTGGGTGTGACCACCTGTGCTCTAGTTCTGGGGCGCCTCCCCTGCTTCCAGGGAGATTGTTCTGGAAGGGGGGCAGGGCCTAGGACTGGAGTGGCAGGCAGCTCATGTGAGGAGCCCTGACCAATCCCCACTTGGAATTGGCAAGGGGCAGGCCTCCCATATAAGCTCAGGTCCCAGTCCACTGGGGAGGAGTTGTCAGCCGGGATATATGGAGAATAGAGCATTAGGCAGCAGCAGGGGCCCCACCCCTATCTGGGGGGGGTGCGAGGCCTAGCGGAGGAGCCCGGGAGAGCTGGGAGGGAACTACATCTTTACACGGTCATGGATGGAGTGTCCTGGAACAGAGGGGCTGGAGAAGCTGTTGGAACATGTGTCCAGTTAAAGTTCTTCATCATGGACTCGGAGCAGGAGAAGGTCGGTGAGTGGACCACAGCGAATTACTGGATGAGGCATGCCAGGGGATCTGAGTGCAAAGCCAGAGGAGAGACTGTGGGGAAAGTGTCAAATCGATGCGGCCTGAGGGCGCAGGATTTGCAAACTGGACTAGCTGGGAGTAGTCGTCCACCGATTTGCATTTGCTACTAAATTACTAGGCCGCCGGGGCGAGGTACTGCAGACCTCTGGCCTAGTAACTGCATTTATTAGAGCCAGAAACAGAGACTGTTCAGAGCGGCCTCTTTCGCTGATAGAGGATGATGTGACAGGGAAGATAATGATCTACAGTAAAGTTTGTGCAGGAGGATAGAAGTCCTGGGAGCAACAGTCTGCAGGAAATACGCAGAGGAGGAAAAATAGTCTGCATGGTGATGCAGGGGAAGTGACTGTAGATATTATTTGTACATCAGTGCTTCAAGGCTCAACCAAATTCCAAGTTCTTTAATATGATGGCAAAGCAACATGTTCTATGGGCATCCCATATCCCCTTTCCCCCAACCAAGTTATATCCCCCCAATAAACAAAAACAAAACAACGCAAATGACGGTTCATTGTCTCTGAGGTGATATATGGAGGTTTGGCCACAGGGTGATATGGTGGATGTTAATTACTAGTAGCAACCAAGCGCTACAACTGTGATTCTGTACTTGCCAATAGTGATGAGCCGAACACCCCCGGGTTCGGTTCGCACCAGAACCCGCGAACGGACCGAAAGTTCGTACGAACATTAGAACCCTATTAAATACAATGGATGCGAACGTTCGAATTCTAAAGTGCTAATTATAACGACTATTATGCATGTTATTGTCCTAAAAAGGGTTTGGGAACCCGGGTTCTGCACCAGGGGACATGTATCAATGCAAAAAGAAGTTTTAAAAACGGTCGTTTTTCGGGAGCAGTCATTTTAATGATGCATAAAGTGAAAAAAAAAAAGTAAAATATTCCTTTAAATATCGTACCTGGGGGGTGTCTAAAGTATGCCTGTGAAGTGCCACGTGTTTCCCGTGTTTAGAACTGTCCCTGCACAAAATGACACTTCTAAAGGAAAAAAAAGCCATTTAAAACTGCTTGCGGCTTTAATGTAATGTCTGGTCCCGGTAATATGGATGAAAATCTTTAAGAAAAATGGCATAGCTACCCCATGACCCCCCCCCTACCCCAGCCCATTACCAGCCCCTTTGGGTCTTGTATGGATATTAAGGGGAACACCGCACACAAAATAAAAAAGGCCCTATATACTCTGAACAGCCGTATACAGGCGGTGCATACAAGACAGGGACTGTAGGTTTGTTCTTATGTAGAATCTGTTTGTAATTTTGAACAGGTACATTGTTTAAGTGTAGCTCCAGCCCAAAAATCTATTTTTAAACTTTTTGGAAAACATAGGTAAGGGTTATCACCCCTGTAACATTTGTTTTGCTGTCTGTGCCCCTGTTCAGAACATTTCACCTCACTTTCCGTCCCAATGACAACTGTTTTTGAAATGTGGTGTTTTTCTTGAAACAAGGATTGGTGATAAAGCATCAGTACAGAGGAGACACCTTTCTCCCATATTAATTCTTACAGGAGAGAATTTTCCTTCCTAGGGGTAGATTTCCTCTCACTTCCTGTTGTCTTCTTGCGTTTGCAAGTAGGAGTCGTTTGTAAGTTGGATGTTTGAAAGTAGGGACCTGCCGTATATACTCTGCAGAAATAGGCCCCTTAGTTGTTGGTGTTGGCACAACACTGTAAGCACTCACAGTTACTCTTGGTTGGTGCTGGAACACCCTGCTGTCAACTATTATATCAGGAATTGTAATTACATATAATTGTTGAACAGTGGTAGTAAAAATTGGGCCTTTGATGGTGGTGCTGGTGCCACAACACTGTAAGCCCTGACAGTTACTCTTGGTGGGTGCAGCAATGGGCCCTGCTGTGAATTATTAGATCAAGAATTGTAATTGCATGCCCCTGTTGAACAGGGGCTGAAAAATTGGGCCTTTCGTGGTGGTGGTGGTGGTGTTGCCACAACACTGTAAGCCCTCAGAGTTACTCTTGGTGGGTGCAGGAATGGGCCCTGCTGTGAATTATTAGATCAAGAATTGTAATTACATGCCCCTTTTGAACAGGGGCTGAAAAATTGGGCCTTTCGTGGTGGTGGTGGTGGTGGCGTTGCCACAACACTGTAAGCCCTCAGAGTTACTCTTGGTGGGTGCAGCAATGGGCCCTGCTGTGAATTATTAGATCAAGAATTGTAATTACATGCCCCTGTTGAACAGGGGCTGAAAAATTGGGCCTTAGGCACTGGTGGCACAACACTGCAACCCCTCACAGATACTGTACTTGGAGCACAGCAATGAGCCCTGTTGCAAAGTATTGCTTCAAAAATTGTAATTACACGCCCCTGTTAAACAGGGGCTGAAAAATTGGGCGTTAGGCACTGGTGGCGGCACCCATAAACAAAAATGATCTTCCAAGCTATCATCATCAATCGTATCATTGAGGACTCGGAGGAGGAGGATAGCCAGTCAACATAACAGCACAGGCACTCAGCATCAGCATCAGTCTTGAAGGGATGTGACATGTTAAAATCAATTAGTCTGTTATATCAGCATCAGGTGTGTGCTAGCTGGTGGTGATCCAAGACTGGTTCATCTTGATGAAAGTCAGTCGATCAACCGAGTCGGTGGACAGGCGCACCCTGTGATCCGTGACAAATCCTCCAGCAGCACTGAATGTGCGTTCCGAAAGAACGCTGGATGCAGGACAGGCCAGTAGCTCAATTGCATACTGTGCAAGCTCTGGCCAGTGATCCATCCTCAAGACCCAGTGAGCCAGAGGATTTTCGGTGGGGAAGGTGTCCAAGTCTGACCTTGCCCCTAGATATTCCTGCACCATGTTTATCAGACGCTGGCGATGGTTGCTGGAACCGATCATACTTTGGGGCTGCGGACTAAAGAATTGTCTGAACGCATCGGTCAGACGGCCACCTTCCCCACCGCTCCTTCTTTGACTGGCCGAAGCCTCAGCAACTCGTTGTCCAGGACCAGGAGTTTGTAACCTCCCAGTCTCTGGGAACGCGTTGCACAGACCTTTCTGCAAGGCCTCCCGGAGTTGTCTCATCCTCTGCTCCCTCTGCGACGGTAACATAAGGTCCGCAACCTTACCCTTGTACCGTGGATCAAGGAGAGTGGCCAGCCAGTAATGGTCCCTCTCCTTGATCCGAAGAATACGAGGATCCTTCCGCAGACTTTGCAGGATCAGGGAGGCCATGCAGCGTAGGTTAGCTGAGGCATTCGGTCCGGAGTCCTCTGGGTCACTAAGGACGACATGATCCGCAGCCACCTCCTCCCAGCCACGTACAAGTCCACTGGTTTCTTGGGACTGTAAATCATCCCTAAAAGACTGCTGCTGATGATGCTGAGTGCCAGGCTCCACCTCCATGCTGACACAATCCTCCTCCTCCTCCTCCTTCTCCTCCTCGTCCTCTTCCTGTGCGATGGGTGGGACAGAAGGAACACTGTCTGGGTAAAGGGGGCCTTGAGAGGCAAGGAAGTCCTCCTCTTCCTGCCTCTGTTCTGCCTCAAGTGCCCTGTCCATTATTCCACGCAGCGTGTGCTCCAACAGGTGGACAAGAGGTACAGTGTCACTGATGCATGCACTGTCACTGCTCACCATCCTCGTGGCCTCCTCAAATGGTGCCAGGACAGTGCATGCATCCCTGATCATGCCCCACTGGCGTGGAGAAAAAAAACAAGCTCCCCTGACCATGTCCTGGTGCCGTAGTCGCACAGGTACTCATTGATGGCCCTCTGCTGCGTGTGCAGCCGCTGCAGCATGGCCAACGTTGAGTTCCACCTGGTGGGCATGTCACATATAAGGCGGTTCTTGGGCAGGTTCAACTCCTTTTGCAGCTCAGCCAGGCGAGCACTGGCATTATAAGATCTGCGGAAATGCACACAGACTTTCCTGGCCTGCCTCAGGACATCCTGTAAGCCCGGGTACCTGCCCAAGAACCGCTGCACCACCAGGTTAAGGACGTGAGCCACACAGGGCACATGGGTCAGTTGTCCCTGTCGGAGGGCGGAGAGGAGGTTGGTGCCATTGTCGCAAACCACCATTCCTGGCTTAAGCTGGCGTGACGTCAACCACCTCTCGGCCTGGCCCTGCAGAGCAGACAGGACCTCTGCCCCAGTGTGGCTTCTGTCCCCCAAACACACCAGCGCAAGCACGGCATGGCATCTTTTTGCCTGCGTACTTGCGTAGCCCCTTGAACGCCTACGGAGCACCGCTGGTTCCGAGGACAAACCACAGGAAGAGGCCATGGAGGAAGAAGAAGAGGAGGGGGTGGAGGAGAGAGGTGTGTCACAACCAGTAGTAGCATTTTGGAGGCGTGGCGGTGGAACAACCTCCAACACTACTGCACCTTGTCCTGCATCCTTCCCAGCTGCCAAAAGAGTGACCCAATGGGCCGTGAAAGAAAGGTAACGTCCCTGTCCATGCCTGCTGGACCATGAGTCAGCGGTAATATGCACCTTACCGCTGACCGCCCTGTCCAGCGAGGCCAAGACATTGCCTTCCACATGCCGGTAGAGAGCCGGAATAGCCTTCCGTGAGAAAAAGTGGCGTTTGGGAACCTGCCACTGAGGAACCGCACATTGCACAAACTCACGGAAGGGGGCCGAGTCTACCAACTGAAAAGGCAGCAGTTGAAGCGCTAGCAATTTAGCCAAGCTAGCATTCAACCGCTGGGCATGTGGATGGCTGGGAGTGAACTTCTTTCGACGGTCCAGCAGCTGGGGCAGGGAAATTTGCCTGCTAGAATCGGACGTCGGTGTACTGCTAGCAGAGTGGCCGCAAGTACTTGGCTGTGACACACCTAATTCTACACCTTCATTCCTCTCAGTGCATGTTTCAGAGAGGACTGAAGTTATAGTGGGGTTGGAGATCCCAGCTGATGCGGTGCAAGGAGAGGTCCGCTTTGTTCTTTGGTGTGGGTCTTTGAGGTAGGCTTGCCAACGAGCTGCATGGCAGGTCAACATATGTCTGGTCAGGCATGTGGTACCCAAGCGGCTGATGTTTTGGCCACGCGATATACGCTTGAGACATATGTTGCAAACAGCAGCTGTGCGATCTGATGCACTAGCCTCAAAAAAGGCCCACACCAAAGAACTTTTTGAATGACGGGCAGAGGCAGCGCCCTGCACAGGCGGAGCTCTGCGGTGTGATTCCGTCGGTGTACTGCCCTTACGCTGGCCACCAAAGGGCATCCTGCCTCGTTGGAGATGTTCCTCCTCCTCATCCTCCTCCTCCTTCTCTCTCCTATTAGGCACCCACGTGGAGTCAGTGACCTCATCATCCCCTCCCTCCTCATCACTGGAGCCAATCTGGCAGTATGCTGCAGCTGCTGGAACATGACTGCCAGATTGGTGTCCTTCTTGAGCATCCCCTCTGTCTGCTCTCACGCTACTGCCTTCCTGTAGCTGGGTTTCATCATCAGACCCTTCGAAACGCTGGGCATCCTCCTGGAGCATGTACCCAACACTGTGCTCAAACAGTTCGGGGGACTCCTCAGGAGGAGGACATGGTGGGTCTAGGGAAGGAGTGACTGATGATGAGTCTGACATTGATACCAGGGAAGAGGACGCTTTGGCAGCTGCTTTGCCAGTACCCTGAGCCTGGGTGAGAGAGGATGATGAGGAGGAGGAGGGCTTGGTCATCCACTCTACCAAGTCTTCGGCATGATGTGGCTCAACATGTCCAGCTGCCGAAAAGAAGGACAAGCGTGTCCCATGGCCATGTGCTGATGACAATGCACCGCGTCCACGACCAGCACTGTTGCCCCCAGACACAGAGCCTGCTTGCCCTCTTTTATTGCCTCCTGACTGTCTGCCTCTCCTTGTTTGCCTTCCAGACATTCTAATGGATGGCCTGCAGGGAGATGGGATAAAAGCAATAAGGGCTACCTTCAGGTGTCCTTCTCTGTCCCTTTACTTAAGGATTTCTAAATATGGTTGAGGATGATTGCTTTCGCACAGAATAGCACAATGACAATTTCCCTGACTGTCCAAAAAACAAGGATTTCAAAGATGGTTGATGAGGAATGCTTTAGCACAGTATAGCACAAGGAGAATTTCCCTCACTGTCCTTCCCTGTCCCTACAAACAAGGATTAGCACAGTAAAACACACTGACACTCTCCCTACCTATAGTTTTCTGTCCCTATAAAAAATGTTTTTTTAAAGATGGTTGATGAGGAATGCTTTAGCACAGTATAGCACAAGGAGAATTTCCCTCACTGTCCTTCCCTGTCCCTACAAACAAGGATTAGCACAGTAAAACACACTGACACTCTCCCTACCTATAGTTTTCTGTCCCTATAAAAAATGTTTTTTTAAAGATGGTTGATGATGAATGCTTTAGCACAGTATAGCACAAGGAGAATTTCCCTCACTGTCCTTCCCTGTCCCTACAAACAAGGATTAGCACAGTAAAACACACTGACACTCTCCCTACCTATAGTTTTCTGTCCCTATAAAAAATGTTTTTTTAAAGATGGTTGATGATGAATGCTTTAGCACAGTATAGCACAAGGAGAATTTCCCTCACTGTCCTTCCCTGTCCCTACAAACAAGGATTAGCACAGTAAAACACACTGACACTCTCCCTACTGTGACAGCAGGAAGGTAAAGTCACCTGGTTGCATCCAGGGGGGTAGATATATTTCGCCCAGATTCAGGCTTTACGCCGACTTATACAACTAGGTGGAGAGTTGTATAAGGCTAGTGGGCTCATGGATGACTCATACCTCTAGGGAGAGGGCTGGGCGTCGTGCAGACAGGGAGTTGACGAGACCAGCTGAAGCTTGTCAGCTCATTTAGGCCTCTATAAGAACTCCCAGCTTCATTAGATGTTAGCTCATGCCTGGAACCAGACCTGTGTGGACTGTCTAGGGAGAGTGAACCCCTGTGCGGTGAGACAAAGCCTGTGTGGCTATTTGCTTGGACATTTAAAACCAGGGACTTAGGGACTAGGACAGCACTAGGCTGATCCCAGTTGTTAGTTAGGAAACCTGTATGTTTAGTCAGAGGTCAACTTGACCAGGATTTATTTTGGTTATGTTTCTTTTGCTTTGCTGTGTTTTGTCACTGTAAATAGAAAATAAACCGCACCTTTTTGATTTTGAAAACCACAACCTCCGTTTGCTGGGCCTGTTTTGTGTGGGGAGCCCATCCCGGGGGTCACACACACCCGCTGCCGAGCTAACTCCCTCACAGTTGGTGGAGAACCAGTGGCAGTTTTTTTTTAAGCCAGCATGGAGGAGATACTGAAACAGCTGGCTCTAGCAAATGCCAATCAACAGCAGACAAATGCAGGTTTGCAAAGGAGCCTTGCAGCCCAGCAGCAAGCTCATCAACAGAGCCTTGCAGCCCAGCAGCAAGCTCACCAACAGAGTCTGGAAGCTCAGCAACAAGCCCAGCAGCAATCTGAGGCCCGCTTCATAGACCTGTTACAGAAGCAAGAGCAGAGACTACAACAAATGGAAGCAGTAATGCAGCAACGTCCGCAGACCAGTGAGGAAAGCCGTCCCACTAATACCGCGTCCTTTGGGGTGAGTCGTTTATTGACAAAAATGACTGGAGAGGATGATCCAGAGGTATTTTTGACCACATTTGAAAGGACCGCTGAAAGAGAAAAGTGGCCTGAGGAGCAGTGGGCTGGACTGGTGGCTCCTCTGTTAACTGGTGAATCGCAGAAAGCTTACTATGACCTAGAGCCTAACCAAGCAAAAGACTATGTGATGCTAAAAGCTGAAATTTTGGCAAGGCTGGGTGTCACCCAGGCTGTCCGGGCTCAGCGTGTGCATAACTGGACTTTCCAGCTTGGAAAACCCCCCAGGTCTCAAATGTATGATCTCATTCACCTGAGCAGAAAGTGGCTACAGCCAGAGACTTTGTCCGCACCAAAGATTGTGGAACGTGTTGTAATGGATCGGTTTTTGAGAGCCCTTCCTACTGCCATCCAAAAGTGGGTAAGCCATGGAGACCCAGAGACGGCCGATGGTCTTGTGGATCGTGTGGAGAAATACTTGGCTACAGAGAACCTGACGGCCTCTTCCAGAGACACTCGGACTTTCCACCCTAAGACCAGACCATCCCCAGGGGCGGATAAGAGGATTCCAAGGGGTGAGGGTGGAGAGAGTGAGAGGGTGGGAGCTCTACCCCAAGTTTGGCGAGAACAGCCTGGGAAATCAGCGGCTCAAGAGGCGGCAAGAAGGATCGTTTGCTACCGCTGCCGTCAACGCGGGACATATTGCAGCCAATTGCCCGGTGGTGGAGGAACCCATGCAGTGTGACTTTCTGACGGGCAGACGTCAGTCGCTGTGTGCGACAGTCGCATGCACTGCCATTCGAGGAACTGAGAAACATTTATGCAAAATGTGTGTTAATGGTAGAAATGTTGTGGTATTGCTGGATTCAGGTAGCCTTGTGACCCTGATAAAGGCTGAGTTAGTTAAAACAGAGGTCTCTGGGAATAGCAAGGTAGCTGTTATTTGTGTGCATGGGGACACCCGAGAGTATCCAGTGACTACAGTGTGTTTCGAGACCCCCAAAGGTACCCTCTCTCATCCAGTGGGCTTAGTATCTCAGTTACCGCATGACGCCATTGTGGGAAGGGATTTTCCGAAGTTCTGGGAACTGTGGGATGATCCTGAGCCCCTCACTGGTGCCCCTATGTACCAGGAATGTGATAGCCAGAACTCCCCTGAGAGTGGTGAGGACTCTCCGGAATTTCCCTTATCAGTATTGGCAGGGGAGACTCAAGAAACTGGAGAGGAGCCCACCTCCTCAGACGAAAACCTACCGTCTGTGGAGTTTTCTGATCTTGAGGTTCACAGGGAAAACTTTGCCACAGAACAGTTGAAAGACCCCGCCCTAATAAAGGCACGGGAAAACGTAGTGAAAATAGATGGCGAGTTAGTGAACCCAGATAATACCTGCACTTACCCATACTTCAGCGTAGAGAAGGACCTACTGTATCGGGTGGCAAAAAGGGCAGAAGAAACCGTTGAGCAGCTTGTGGTGCCCAAACCTTACAGGAAGTTGGTGTTGGAGTTGGCCCATGGGCACATTCTTGGAGGTCATCTGGGGACAGAGAAAACCCGAGAGAGGGTATTACAGAGATTCTATTGGCCGGGGGTGATGAAGGACGTAGAAAATTATTGTTCCTCCTGCCCTGTGTGTCAGAGGTTGGCCCCGATGCCACATTTCCGTAGCCCGCTGGTCCCTCTACCCATCATTGAGGTCCCGTTTGAGAGGATCGCCATGGATTTGGTAGGTCCTATAATCAAGTCCGCTAGGGGGCACCAGTACATATTAGTTATAATGGACTATGCCACCCGTTATCCAGAAGCGATCCCTCTCCGAAATACCTCGGCCAAAACCATAGCCAAAGAGCTATCTCTTGTTTTTAGCCGGGTGGGTATTTGTAAAGAACTGCTTACGGACCAAGGTACACCCTTTATGTCCCGGGTTATGAAAGAGCTGTGTAAATTGTTCAAAGTGACGCAATTGCGTACGTCTGTGTATCACCCCCAAACCGATGGGCTGGTTGAAAGATTCAACAAAACCCTAAAACAAATGTTGAAGAAAGTGGTGGATAGAGATGGAAAGGATTGGGACTGTTTACTTCCTTATTTGATGTTTGCTATTAGGGAGGTGCCCCAATCCTCTACGGGATTCTCCCCCTTTGAGTTACTGTATGGGAGACACCCAAGAGGGCTGTTGGATATTGCCAAGGAAACTTGGGAAAGTGAGAGTTCTCCCCACAGGAGTATGATTGAGCATGTCGCCCTGATGCAAGATCGAATTGCACAGGTAATGCCCATCGTGAAGGAACATTTGGCCCAAGCGCAGTTGGCACAGCAGAGAGTGTACAACCGTGGAGCCAAGACCCGTACCTTTTCCCCGGGGGATAGGATATTGGTACTTGTCCCTACGGTTGAAAGTAAATTCCTTGCCAAATGGCAAGGCCCCTACGAGATAATGGAAAAAGTGAGCGAAGTGAATTACAAGGTCAGACAACCAGGAAGGCGAAAGCCCGAACAGATCTATCACGTTAATCTGTTGAAAGCCTGGAGGGATAGAGAGTCCCTAGTCGCAGACACTTGGTCACCAGCTCAAACTGGTTGCGTGATTCCTGAGGTTGGAATAGCAGCCACCTTGTCACAACCCCAACAACAGGAGGTTAAGGAGTTTGTGCTTCGCAACAAGGAGGTATTCTCTGAGCTGCCGGGACAAACATCTGGGGTAGAGCATGACATCATTACCCCGCCCGGTGAAAGGGTGAAGTTAAAACCCTATCGGATCCCAGAGGCTCGACGGGAGGCAATACGGGAGGAAGTACAGAAAATGCTGAACTTAGGGGTGATAGAGGAGTCCCAAAGTGATTGGTCTAGTCCCATCGTGTTGGTGCCTAAACCGGATGGGAGCTGGCGATTTTGTAACGATTTTCGTCAGTTGAACAAAGTTACAAAATTTGACACCTACCCCATGCCACGTATAGATGAGTTGATCGACCGGCTGGGAACAGCCCGATACATGACGACTCTTGACCTCACAAAAGGGTATTGGCAAATCCCCCTGGCCAAGTCGGCCAAAGAGAAAACCGCATTTGTAACCCCAGACGGGGCGTTCCAATATAAAAGAATGCCGTTCGGGTTACAGAATGCGCCGGCCACATTCCAGCGGAAAATGGACCAGATGCTGAGGCCCCATCGGAAGTATGCTGCGGCTTACCTGGATGACGTAATTGTCCATAGCACAGATTGGGCCTCACATCTGCCAAAAGTGCAAGCAGTCCTGGACTCTGTTCGGGAAGCGGGGTTTACGGCTAACCCCAAGAAGTGTACCATTGGGCAGGAGGAGGCCAAATATCTTGGGTACACCATTGGGAGGGGAGTAATAAAACCCCAACTCAACAAAGTCGAGGCCATCCAGAGTTGGCCACGTCCCAACAGCAAGAAGCAGGTACGAGCCTTTCTGGGAATCGCTGGGTATTATCGGCGATTCATTCCCCACTTTGCTTCTAAGGCTGTGCCCCTAACCAACCTGACGAAGGGGAAAGGGTCGGTCATGATTAAATGGACCCCCGAGGCTGAGGCAGCATTCCAATTCTTGAAACAAGCCTTATGTAGCCAGCCAGTGTTGTACTCACCCGACTTCTCTAAAGACTTTGTCGTACAAAGTGATGCGTCAGATGTGGGGTTAGGAGCAGTATTGTCCCAGGTCTGGAACGGGGAAGAGCACCCAGTCATTTACCTCAGCAGGAAGTTGAAGTCCCATGAGGTAAATTACGCCACCGTTGAAAAGGAGTGTTTAGCGGTGAAGTGGGCTCTAGATTCCCTTCGGTACTACCTGCTAGGTAGGCACTTTGACATGGTTACGGATCACGCTCCGTTAAAGTGGATGGCTCAAAACAAGGAAACAAATAGAAGAGTGAATAGGTGGTTCCTGGCCCTCCAGGAATTCAACTTCACAGTAAAGCATCGCCCTGGCGTTCAAATGGGGAATGTGGATGCTTTGTCTCGAGTACATGAATGCCTGATTGCTGGTGTTCCAACCCCGAGGTTAAAACAAGAGGGGGGGGTATGTGACAGCAGGAAGGTAAAGTCACCTGGTTGCATCCAGGGGGGTAGATATATTTCGCCCAGATTCAGGCTTTACGCCGACTTATACAACTAGGTGGAGAGTTGTATAAGGCTAGTGGGCTCATGGATGACTCATACCTCTAGGGAGAGGGCTGGGCGTCGTGCAGACAGGGAGTTGATGAGACCAGCTGAAGCTTGTCAGCTCATTTAGGCCTCTATAAGAACTCCCAGCTTCATTAGATGTTAGCTCATGCCTGGAACCAGACCTGTGTGGACTGTCTAGGGAGAGTGAACCCCTGTGCGGTGAGACAAAGCCTGTGTGGCTATTTGCTTGGACATTTAAAACCAGGGACTTAGGGACTAGGACAGCACTAGGCTGATCCCAGTTGTTAGTTAGGAAACCTGTATGTTTAGTCAGAGGTCAACTTGACCAGGATTTATTTTGGTTATGTTTCTTTTGCTTTGCTGTGTTTTGTCACTGTAAATAGAAAATAAACCGCACCTTTTTGATTTTGAAAACCACAACCTCCGTTTGCTGGGCCTGTTTTGTGTGGGGAGCCCATCCCGGGGGTCACACACACCCGCTGCCGAGCTAACTCCCTCACACTACCTATAGTTTTCTGTCCCTATAAAAAATGTTTTTTTAAAGATGGTTGATGAGGAATGCTTTAGCACAGTATAGCACAAGGAGAATTTCCCTCACTGTCCTTCCCTGTCCCTACAAACAAGGATTAGCACAGTAAAACACACTGACACTCTCCCTACCTATAGTTTTCTGTCCCTATAAAAAATGTTTTTTTAAAGATGGTTGATGATGAATGCTTTAGCACAGTATAGCACAAGGAGAATTTCCCTCACTGTCCTTCCCTGTCCCTACAAACAAGGATTAGCACAGTAAAACACACTGACACTCTCCCTACCTATAGTTTTCTGTCCCTATAAAAAATGTTTTTTTAAAGATGGTTGATGAGGAATGCTTTAGCACAGTATAGCACAAGGAGAATTTCCCTCACTGTCCTTCCCTGTCCCTACAAACAAGGATTAGCACAGTAAAACACACTGACACTCTCCCTACCTATCCTTCTCTTTCCCTAAACTAAAGGAATCCAGGTTAAGCAAGAAAAAAAAATGTCACTGTCCCTGCCTATGCTTCTCTTTCCCTGCTCCGGAACACACTACACTAGGCCGCCGTGCTGGCGGCCTTTTATAGTGTGGGGCGTGTACTAAACACCCTCAGCAATAATTGGCCACAGGCATCCTGCCTGTGGCCAATCATTGCTCTCCTCGCTGCCGGCGCTGTGATTGGCCAAGCATGCGGGGTCACAGTGCATGCTTGGCCAATCACAGCGCCTGGATGACACTGCGATGGCGTAGTGCATTGTGGGCCGCGAATTAGGCGCGAACGGCCCAAATCGTTCGTTGTTCGGCGAACGATCGAACAGCCGATGTTGGAGTCGAACGTATGTTCGACTCGAACACCGAGCTCATCCCTACTTGCCAAATATGCTGCAGAGATCTCCCTCCACTAAGGTGACCAGATTTTTAAAATGAAATCTGGGGACATATTTTTTTTTTACTAGTAATGGCGGCAATCAGCGACTCTCTGCCTGTCGCCGCCACCCACCTCACAGCCTGTCAAGTCTTACTCTTCGTTCCCCGGCTACTACTGGGTGGGGAGCGGAGGAAGATCACTCCATCAGGGAAGGAAAGCAGATAAGCAGGCAGGCGGCTGGTCGGGACTTGAGCCAAGGCAGAAGAACATTTGAGCGAAGCTGAATGGGCATGCACCCGAAAATGAAGAAATATTCCCTCCGCTCCGACCAGCACATGATCATCAGAAAGGGGCACAGATAATGGAAAAACATAGACCCCTCCCTAAGCTAGTAGTAGCGGCGGAGCGGGGGTGTGCAATTCAGATTTTTTTTTATTAATTCTGCACTGACTGTCTTTGAAATTGCCCCTGCCCCTGTTCAAATCCAATCCGGGGACAAAACCGGGGACAGACTTGGTCCGGGGACAGTGTCCTCAATCCGGGGACTGTCCCCGGAAACCGGGGATGTCTGGTCACCCTACCCTCCACTGAGTTTGGCTGCATCCATTTTAACTGTGAGCAGCTGAAGCTGCTGCCTGTTCACTTCCTGGATTTACACACACACAGAGGCACTGTGCCTCCAGCTCTGCAGTCCTGCAGCTTTCATTGGCCCTCGTATGACTCACCCCCCCCCCTCTCTTCCTGGCAAACTCTCACGAGAAAGAGAGCTGTGCATGATGTCATAAGCTTAGGCTTTTTACCAGACAAGAAACAGGAAGTGGGCTGTATAGAGTATTTACTGGTAGAGAAAAAAATCGGCCACTTTAAGACCACCAGGAGGCAGGTCAGTGGGGCATGCAGACCCATGGTCCCCACCCCCCCAAAATTTGGAGGGATAGGGCACATAGGGCCCCGCCAATGGCCCAAATAGGCACCCTCGGGCATCAGTACGGGGACCCATTGGGCAGAATGGGGAGAATTAATTGTCCTGAGGGAGCAGAAAGACCTTAGGCTCTGATGTCGAAGAGTAGACATACTATATACCTTTAAGCTTACCACTTGAGCGCAGGAGAACAGCTTTTTGGACTATTGTATTTGTAGCTACTGACTTTTCATTTTTTCCTTTCTAGGGTGAAGATCCTCTAACTTGATCATATTATATACATTAACATGATTATATTCTCATTTATAATAAAAATAATAATACAAATAAACTATAGATTATTTATAATGTCTTCAAAAGCTAAAAAATACTTTAACGAAACACAAGTAATATTTTCTATTATCACCTGTAATGAATGATCAGAGGCACATGGGGGAGACGTTTTCAAAGTGATCTGTCAAGTAATAGGCTTCTTGCACATAATAATTTTGGGATGTTTATACACAGGATGTTGCTGGTGAAGGCAGGCAGGGCTGATTCTGAGTTAAAAAGGCAAGTTACGTAAAAACCTTATGTACGTACAGGTGCATACACCAGAGTATGTGTACATGCGCATCCAAAAACGACTTCATCCTCAATTTTTATTCCTTGACTGCTGAGAAGTTTAGGCTTAAAGTAACTTCCACTTATCTAAACCATAACAAACCTTGCCCCCCAGAAATTACACATAAACCATTTAAAGTTGGAAGTAGGGCAAGGCCACAGCTTTATTGAAATGTTTTGGTATAACATCCTTCAAAATCCAATAACCATGCCAGTCACGGTTACACCGTGAGCATCTCTAAACAAACTGTCTAGTCTAAGAGGCCTGTCTCCACCATCAGTGCAAGACAGGCATTAAACTGACCCCGTAATTAAACTTGAGGGCTTAGCCCATAAAGTAATGCCAATTGCTGGCAAGGTAAAACTGCCACACGCAAGTCAGTGGTACACTGACTAGCGCCCCACCACAGCCAGCGCTTGCTCGACACCACCAACGAGGCCCAGATTGAAAATGTCAATGCCAATCTCGTTCAAATGGACCCCATCAGGTCGCAGTAAATCACTGTTGTCTCCTTCCAGCTCCCTGTGGCATACCACAATACCACCGATATGGCGAACGAACTTCGATACTTGAGCGTTCACCTTGCGCCGAAAACTCTCCAGGCTCGCACCTGGGGTGCCGTGAGCCCAGACCAGGCGGGGGACAATTTCCGACCAGACAACCGTCAGATTAGTGAACGAGGCACAGCAATGAGCAATGTCACGTTTAATCAACAAAATGAGGTCCACAGAACGAGACAGGCCTACGTTGTTCCCCCCAGCGTGGATGATAAGGACAATCGGACCTTGTACAAATCTTCTAAGGTTCAACAGTTCAGGCAACATTTTCACCCAGCAAAGCCCACGGAAGCCACACCAGCGTATTCTGGCAACCGTGAAAGGAAATCCAAGGTTCCTCCCATAGCGTCTGTTGGAGGCACGTCGGGCAGCCCAGAAAACAAAAGAATCTCCGATGATCCAAACCTTAACCGGAGGGGAACCTGAAATCGACACAAAAGATGAGGATGAACATTCAGGGAAAAACAAGAAGAATCCCACCTACCCAGGCGCTGCAGCTCCTTGTCTGAAAAACCCATCCCATGCGCAGCGGTGGCTGTGCCAATGCGAAAGGAGTGTGTGGAGAAATCCGCAGGAGGCAGGCCCAACTGAGAAAGACAAAGGCGGAAAACCCGAAGGAACTGAAACCTGCTGAGATTGGAGGAATCAGCATGAACAAGATAAACAGAAGCAGGAGGGAGGACAGAAGAAAAGGAAGAAAAGCAAACTGGGCAAAAGGGGCCCCCACAGGCATTGAGGACAATGCGCTTACCTCTGGAAGAATGGTCCGTTTTAGAAGAGGGCAAAAGAATAGAGACAAAATAATCCGAGGTAAGTACATTCTCGGCCAAAACTCCATCCAAGGAATGTCTATCCTTGGCGACCAGCTCGCTGATCCAAAAAGGCACCAAAGAATGCCCAGGAAAAAGCAAGCTGGAAAAGGAGACTCTCGTAGGAGGAGAAACAAACCCTAGGTAAGATAGACAAAATACTTGTCAGAATTTGGACCAACACTGGGTGCCGGGAGTTGGGGAAGCAAGTCAGACGTCTCCATCCTCGCAGAACCCTCCGAACGACAAATTCCCTGGCGATGTCTTCCCAGCCATGGAGCCTGAACCAAAAGGAGAGAGCAGTACCCACCGACAAACCAGAGACCTTCTTCTCTTGCAGGTGTACCAGGTAGGAGAAGAGAGCCAAGCGCCTGTCCTGAGGGGAAGAAAGGAGCAACTCACCGCCAAGCACCGACACCCAATCAGACCAAATCCGACAATAGGCCACCCACGTATTTTGAGAGAGTGAGGTACCGACGTGGCTCAATAAGCTTTGGAAACGAGGGTCCACAAGAACTTCGGACAAGGGAGGCCCACTGAAGAAGCATTCGGGGACAACGAATGGAAACGGTCGAACTGTGAACAAGAAAGGGAATCAGCGATAGCATTAGAAACACCAGGGACATGTTTTGCTCTTAACCACACATTCAATTGTAAACATCTAAGAACCAAGAAACGCAACAGTGAGACTATGGGGGGAGAACGTGCGGATTGGCGGTTAACAAACTGTACCACACTCATATTATCAGTCCAAAAAAATTACACGCCTGTTCCACAATTCCTCCCCCACAATTCCACTGCCACCATGATGGGAAAGAGTTCCAACAATGTCAAGTTCCGTAACAAATCTAGTTTGGCCCATGAGGCCGGCCAGGGTTCAAAGGTTCAAGCACCTTGGAAGAAGGCACGAAACCCCAGGAGCCTGAGGCGCCCGTGTAGAAATCCAACTGCGAGTTACGTACTTCCTCCCGCTGCCAGCAGGAGTGACCATTATTGGTCTGCAAGAAGGAAAGCCATACCCCCAAGTCATCACGCATAGGCTTAGTTATGCGTACGTAATGATGAGGGGCCGCTATGCCCTTCGTGGCCCACGATAGCCTCCGTCAGAAGGCCCTACCCATGGGAAGCAGTCAACAAGATGTCCCAACAGGGATTGAAGCTGCTGGAGCCGGAGTTTTCTGGCCTCCTTAGCGAATTGCACCAATGCCTTAAGCTTAGCCAATTTATCCGCCGGGAGCCGTAAAACCATTTCCACCGAGTCAATTTTGATACCTAAAAAGGACAAAACAGCTCCTGAAACTTCTTGCAGAGCACCCCAGCATAGACGCAGAAACCCTGCAGCCAGTTCCCAAATTTGCGAGGAAGCTGCTTCGCCTTTTCCGCCTGAACATTCACATCGATCTGCCTAGACTTATCCACCGTCTCCTTGTCAAATGGAACCAGCGTCAGTACATCAATGAACTCACAGCGCCAAATTTTTTCCTTGACGTCCTGTGACAGGTGCAAACCCACTGGTGAAACAGACCACAGGGGGCCAACCAGGTGAAAACCAGACCCCGGGGACGATAAGGGCGCCCAATTGCAGGAATGCTGATTTTACCGCCATAAGGATATGATCGTCCGTGGAAACAGTGCAGGAATTGCTACCCCAAACCACCCCACAATCATACTCACGCAATAGTGGCTGAGCAGGGGAACCCAGCGGAGGTACCTCGGGCGGTGCACTCTGCTGCAGGTGGTCGCAGGCAGGAGGAGCCGGATGCAGACGTTGAATCCAGGGCAACAGACAGCTGATCCTGGGAGGAGGTGCAGATGGAAGAGAAGGCTGGGAGTAGCTCAAGTCTAAGGGAAGAAACACAGGCTGTTGGTGAGTGAAATGGCCAGCAGGTGAGCAGGTGGCAGCGCAGGAAGATTCACCTAGCAGCGCTGGAGCCTCCTGCCTCAAGTGACCAGTGAACCCAGGCAGATGAACGGAAGCATTGTCACTTGGGGAGGCATAGGAACGAGCAGCAGGAGCAGATGAGGAGCCAGGAAGCAGGCAGGGACGGGCCTGGGAGCCGGGAGCCTCCCACGGAGGAGCGGATCCATCACCCACACAGGTACCAAAGCCCACGCGCCCCGCAGTGCCATGCGAGGGAGGGGGAAGGCAGAGAGGCTGGGGGAAGATCCAGGGAGGGGGCGGAAGCCACACAGGGAGCCGGAAACTTCCTGCTGTGAGGAGGGGGAAGCCCCGACATCCACAATGGCGCCCATACACCGCACGGCATTATGAGAGGGGAGAGAAGCACCATTAGCAGCTCCCGCCCTGCCAGGCGCAGAGAGCTGAGCACCTGGTACAGTCACAGGAGGGGGTGCGGTGCGAGCCCGATTGGCTACCCGACGGTGACCGGCAGATGTAAGCGGGCTCTGGGGCTCCTAGAGCGGGGGAGACGCTGCAGAGCTGCCTGGCGAGGCCTAGGAGAGCCGTGGCTGGGAGTATCCCGGAATCCACAAGCAGAACGGGGCGGTGGTGAGCAGAGGAGCCAGCACCATCAGTGCCAGTGGCTCCCCTAATCTCCCTAGAAGCATGAGGTGCAGTCCTAGGGGGGCTGGGGCTCAGCCTGGAGGGTGGACGGGTGGCCCTGCGCGCCCTTGGAGCTGGCATCATGCCAGCCTCTGCAGCACCCATGGCTGGGGAGATGAGGGCCGGGGAAACAGTCTCACCAGAGAGTAAAAGCCGGAGCCAGTCCACCTGGCCCCTTTCGAGCAGATCCATGACCCTCTCAATCAAGGCGTCGGTGTCCATGGCGAGTCCGGCAGGAACGCAGGGGAGGCCAACTCTTCTGATGTCAAATTCTTCGGAAGTAGTGGGACGTGTCTCTGCATAGCTTTTTCTAGAGTTCTGGCTCCACCCCGTCACCTCGTGCCATTGAAGCCAATCCCAGTGAAGCCACACCCACTGCCTGATTAGGTTGACGTACCGATTGGTTGCCAAGCATTCAGCAGTCAAGGCTCCCTTTCCTTAGTGCGGGGCGGGTCAAGGGGCCTTCATTAGTAAGTGTAAAGCCCTGTACACACGATCGGATAACCTATGGATTTTCGTCCGATGGATTTGTCCATCGGAAATCCGATGAAACTGTTTTTCATCAGTCTTGGCCACACACCATCAGTTCCAAAACCGATGGCAACAAAATGAGGGCACGTACAACACGCACGACGGCGCTATAAAAGGGAAGAACAAATCTAATGGCGCCACCCCTTGGGCTGCTTTTGCTAATTTCGTGTTACCGCGTGTTAGTAAAAGTTTGGTGAGAGCCGATTCGCGCTTTTCAGTCTCCGTGCTTTGCAGATCGTTTCCTGGTGTTCAGTTTGTGTTTGTGGGTTCGTATTTGTTATTCAGTGCGTGCAGTCAGTCGTTACTGCCTTGCAGTGCCTTCTTGGCCATTCGTTTACTGTTTTTTAGGTCGTTCTTCTCAGGCCTTGCTGTTCCACGGTGCGTTCTGTTTGAGTTCGTTCTGACCAGGCGACCGGTTTAAGACCATGTTTGAAGTGCGTTCCCGTTCTCGAGCTCGTGCTGGCTTTGGACTTGGTGTTGCAGTTAACACTGTAACCCGAGTTCAGTCTGTGAACAGGGCGAGGAGGAGTTCATGGACTAAGAATTGGTTGCTCCAGCGGGACCAATTCTCTCATATGCCTCTGCTGTGGGAAATCCATGAGAATAATCCTGATGATTTCAGGAATTATTTTAGGATGACGGACCCCGTTTTTCACCGTCTGTTGGATTTGCTGTCCCCCTATATAACGAGGCAGGACACTGTGATGCGCCAGGCCATCACTGCCGAGCAGAGGCTTATTGCCACGTTGAGATACCTGGCGCCTGGGAGAAGCTTGCAGGACCTCAAGTTCACAACAGGCATCTCCCCCCAGGCTCTCGGGATCATTATCCCTGAGACGTGTTCGGCCATTATTCAGGTCCTGCAGAAGGACTATATGAAGGTAAGTTTGCTCCTTTAACATCACATTATATGTTTGGATTGTTTGATAATGTTATTAATTTTTATCCTCTTTCACAAATTTGCCTGTTTGTAATATCCTGGTAATGTCCCCATTTTCCCCATGCATCTTTTAACCTGTAATGGTCTTTTTTCCGGCCTGCATGCCTATTTCTCTTCACTAACCTCTCCAGCATGCTATCCTGGGCCCAAACACAGCTAGCCTTCTTTTTTCCTTTTTTAATTTTTTGGGTCAGTGCCCTCGTAGTTTGACAACACTCCCTCCCCCCCTAAAAATCTTAAAATAGTTTTAGTTCTCAATCAAGATCAGCAGAGTGGTAGAGCCTTTTTTTTGATCCCCCACAATCACCTCAAAACCCCCCCCCCCCTTAGATTATTTGAGAATGTCCACTCAGCGGGGGTGAGGCATCTGCTAAGTGGGCCTTTGTTTTTTGGTAGGAAATACTCCCTTAAATATTAATGTTAGAATGATGTTGGTCAACAATGTCTTTGTGTGTAATCTGCTTGCACTGTAAACAGAAAACGTACTAATGTCTTCTTTTTGTTTAACTCCACAGTTCCCTAGCACACCACAGGAATGGCTGACTGTGGCTGATCAATTTGCCCAGCGGTGGGACTTCCCCAACTGCGGAGGGGCAATTGATGGGAAGCACGTCCACATAGTGCCGCCACCCCGTTCGGGGTCATACTATTTCAACTATAAAGGTTTTAATAGCATAGTGTTAATGGCGGTGGTGTCGGCACGGTACAAGTTCCTGTATGTGGACGTGGGGAAGAACGGCCGGATGTCCGATGGCGGAGTATTCGCAGAGACGGAGTTCGCTCACCGTCTGCAGGCTGGGGGTCTTGCACTGCCTCCAGATGCAGACAACGTGGAAGGATTACCGTTCGTTTTCATCGCGGATGAAGCTTTTGGACTTGGACCACACCTCATGCGGCCGTTTCCCCAACGCACCCTCACCCCGGAGAGGAGTGTTTTTAATTACCGGCTGGCCAGAGCCCGGAGAGTTGTGGAGAATGCCTTCGGGATAATGGCCAGCTGGTTCCGCCTGTTTCAGACAGCTATACATTTGGCGGAATACAAGCTGAACCACATTGTGTACTGCTGCTGCATATTGCACAACTTTCTAAGACAATTATCATCTACATATGTGTCATCAGTTGGGCCTGAGGCCGGTCCATCCCAAATGACCATTCTGACCGGCCTCAACACTGCCCGTACTGTCTTGGCCCCCCAAAGTGCCCGTGAAGTACGTGAGAAATACGTTGAGTACTTCACGGGTAGGGGGGCCATCGCAATGCCAGACCTCATCTGACCTTTAGCTTTTTGCTAATAAAAATTTGTTTTATATTTACTACAAACTTGTTTTGTCATTCTTGTATTTTCGGTTTATGTGTGTCCCAGGTTCTAGTAGTGCCAAGTGTATTTGTCCTTAGTAAATAGCCTCAATTCTCACTGGTAAAAACCTTGATTTTGCATCTTCAGAACTGCTATTGAGCATAGAAAGTACAAGCCACACCTTTTTTAGACTTCCAGAATCTTTTTACTTTGTGCACCAAATTTTTTGGTGGTTTTCTAGATTAAACAATGTTTTTTTTTTTTTTTTGGAGGTTTTTTTTGCAGAAACATGCATGGTTCAAATCCCAAACTTTTTTTAAAAACATTCAAAAAATAACACAGTGAAAAAGACAAACATGAGATGGGGTGATGTCACCCCTGATCCATCCCAAATGTGAAGAACCACACTTTCTTTTTGGGGCTCAAATGGGTATCTTCAACATGATCCCATGGCCAAGGTAAACGTGCTATCTGCCATCATGGGGGATCAATGGACATGCTTTGGGGGTGAAAACCTTTCCTCTCACCTACTTGAGTAGGGAGGAAGAGGTTGCATCCCCAAAACAGGGACATAGATATCCTGTGACGGCAGATAGCACATGTTGAGTAACTGTGTGCATTTTCACATTTGGGCAGGTTGAAATACCGTTGCACATTTTGGATGCCAAATAGCACACTTAAAAAGGGGGGGGGGGTTCAGACTATTCGCCCCAAAATATCGATAATATTTTTATATTTCTGCTCAATCACATTCATTCGAGTTCGCATAATGTCCATTTCGCTACTACATTCCATTATTTCCTGAATGATTATTTTTGCGCTAGCACTCGAGAATGGAGGATTTGGAGTTCCTGACACACCACCACGTTCAGCCCCTAAAAAAAAAAAAAAAAATTGGAAATATGCAGGCCTACATCTGTATTTACCTTGAAGGTTGTGGTGACAGACACTGACCTGTTGTGCTGATAAGCTCCACCTCTCCTTCCTCCACCTCCCCTTCCTCCACCTCCGCTTCCTGAACATGCTGATCTTGGTCTGCTTTGTGATCTTCGGGGAGTTTCTGTGGTCTTTGGTTCCTCGTCTCCTCAGCTTGGTGTCCTCCCAGTCTCCTCTCCCCTATGGGAATGGCAAAAATAATGTATCCTTTAGCACACATAGATTTTAGGCCTGAAAATGGATTCATTGTTTTGAAGTGGGGTACAATTGATATTTGGGCCTGAGTTCCAAGATGAACATATGAGATCTTGCGAACTCTACAAAGCAGCATGTTTTTTTTAGGACACTCACAAATACACTTGGATAACCACCAAGGTATCCACTGGACCACCTGTGTGTGACCCCGTTTATAAATTTGGTCATGTGGCCCAGACTATAGTATCTTGCTCCAGACAAAAAAGCTGAGTACACAACTGCTGGAGTGTCATCTCCTTTACCCAGAATCCAGTTTAGCCTTTCATTTACATTCTAGTTTTACTTACAACACATCATCTAGCCAACAATGTGTAGATAAACATTGTTTAATTAAAATGAGGCATGCCCACATGTAGTTTACGTGGATATGTGCCAAACATGTTTGGGGGAAGACGATCAAGTGTTTTTTACGACACATTTACCAAATAAGTGGACTCTCAACTTAACATAAAAGTTGTAATTTTAAAATGTGAAACCAGTCAAGCCAAGCACATGGAGCAAAACATGGAAGAATACATATTACAATGTGAAAGAACACAGTAAAAATAAAAGCTTACTTTTCTCTTGTCATCCATGGACTGACACAGCGTGTCTTTTACACCTTTACACGTGGGTTTATGTCCCTGCTTGCAGGAGAAGACCTAGGCAGAATGTGAGATGTTATACATACATTCTAAACAGCCAGAGCTAAACAGCCCCACCCAGGGGGCGGTCCCTCCGGACATAACCCTCCCACTGCAGTCAGCAGACCTCAGTTTTTTCTGCCTAGCAGAAGGAGAAGACGTGGCTCTCTCAGGAGCCAGTCTCCTGACCTATTTTTATTCCTTTTGGAATTCTTTCTTATTTTATTTTTTGAGATCTTCTATCAACTGTTGGCTGGGCAACAGGTTGGGTACAAGATATCCTCGTAGTCTTCCCTGTCCGACCATCGAGCGTGCTGATCCTCGCCTTGTGTGCGTGAGACTCAGTTCACGACATGCCCCACGACTCCAGGGGTGGCTGGTGGGCTTCCAGCTCCGCGGTCCTCTCAAGATTGAACAGTCCGGCTGTATCTTTCGCGGTGGACCGGGCCCACAGCTACTCAGTACCGCACTGTGATAGTTCTGTCAGAAACACACCAGTGGGTCCCTCAGGGGACGGGTAAGTAGTCTCTCCTGGCTGCAGGTGAGTACATGCTGTGTGTTTCTTGTGTGGGGGATTTCCCTGTCTCCCCCTGTGTTTTTTAATGTCACTCTCTGTTCACTATTGCTGGCGCTGTACTGTGTGGGGTGCCTGGGGGCCATACTGTCCTGGGGGGGGGCTCATGCTGCTCTGCATTTCGCTGGGGCTGTTTTTTTTGGATGTGAGGGGCCTGGGCGCCGTTCGGTGCCATGTTTGGTGTGTGTGCTGTTTTTTACATTGGCGGCCATCTTGCCGTGGTCCGCCGGAGCACATTGCGGCGGCCATTTTCTTGTAGCCGCACGTTTTTCTAGCACTAGTTTGGCCTCTAGCGCCGCTGGGAACAGCGCAAATCTCCTCACACTCTCTCCTCTCAGCTCACTCACGCTGAGCAGCGCGGCGCAGAGACAGGGCAGCGGAACCGAGCGGTCCTGGTCAGGTTGGTGGGTTCCCTGGGCATTCCCCTACTTCAGTCAGCACAGCCTGTGGGTGGTCTCAGAGAGGGACATTATGGAGTCAGAGTCACCAGCTTCCCCTCACATGCCAGAGGCAGCAGCCAGTGCTCCAGCACCTGCGGTCCCTATGGACCAGTTGTCGGCAGTCCTGGAATCATTTCTGACCAGGATGGAAGCTGTGTGTGAGCACAAGGGAGCAAAAAAGCGCCCTCTCCCCACTTTATCTCCACAAGGGGAGTGCTCTGATTCAGATATGGGCCTAGCTATTGCTGCTCAGGACCCTAGCTCTGAATATTTGGATGGTTTTGAACAGGACATTCCTTGTGAGGAAGACTCCAGTTCTGAGTCAGTAAATGACAGGGCGCTTGTTAGTGAACTCATTGATGCTGTGAGGGACACTCTCAAGCTAAATGCTGCGACTGCAGAACCTCAGGCGGATACAGTCTCCTTTGGTTCTTTTAAGACCAAGCCTTCTAAAAAGGTTTTTCCATATGTACCCTTCTTTGACCAGCTCATTGACCAGGTCTGGGAAAAGCCGCAGAAGACTTTCATGGTCCCGCGGTGTTTGTCTCTTAGATACCCCTTTGAAGACACCCTGCTTAAAAAGTGTGCTTCTCCCCCGGTGGTCGACCCTCCAGTCGCCCGTTTAAACAAGGCCACCACTCTCCCGATGGAGGGGACTCCTGCGTTTAAGGACCCTACTGACAGGAGGTCAGAAGTGGTGAGTAGAGCCATGTTCGCCTTGTTGGGATCCGCCCTACGGCCCGTAGTAGCGGCGACCCTTGTGTCTCAGACACTCACGGAATGGGCAAAAAATTTTGCACCAAACTGTGCAGGAGCATAACCTTCCTCCAGACACTATTGCTCTGGCCCACCAGATGGTGCAGGGTCTGATATATGTGTGCGACGCCACGTTGGACGCGGCCCCTTTAATATCCAGGGCCTCTGTCTCGGCGGTGGTATTGCGTCGTCTTATCTGGTTGAAATGCTGGTCTGCTGACCTAGCCTCTAAGAAGCTCCTGACGGATCTACCTTTTAAGGGTGGTAGACTTTTTGGTGCTGCTCTGGATGACATCATCAAGGATGTCACGGGAGGTAAAAGCACTCTCCTTCCTCAAACTATCAAGGGTAAGGAGGCCCGACGTAAACCGGGGCCTTCCTTTCCAGCAAAAAAGGGTTTTTTTCGTCCGTCAGAGTCCACGGGTAAGCCATCCCAGACTGACAACAGTGCAGCTGGTGGGCACAAGCGCCCCTGGGTGCGTAAGCCGAACAAGCCGGCTCCCAAGCCCGCCTCCGCGTGAAGTCTTGCCCCCGCCCGTCTCTGGGGTGGGGGGACGACTTTGCAGGTTCACGGATCGGTGGACCTCCCGGATCTCCGACCGGTGGGTGTGCAAGGTGGTCACCTCAGGATACAGAATAGAGTTCTGCTCCTGGCCCCCAGACAGATTCTTTCCCTCAAATCTCCCCCTCCTTCCTGCCCGTCGGGCAGCCCTCTTGGGGGCTGTACAGGATTTGATCGGGTCCGGAGTAATTGTGCCGGTTCCGTCCCAGGAGAGTTTTCAGGGGTTCTACTCGAATCTGTTTGTTGTTCCAAAAAAGGACGGGGTTCGGCCAATCCTGGATATCAAGGCCCTGAATGCCTTCGTAAAGGTGCAAAAATTCCGCATGGAATCCATTCGCACGGTGATCGCTACACTCCATCAAGGGGATCTTCTGGCATCCTTGGACATCAAGGACGCCTACTTGCATGTTCCGATCTGCGCAAGCCACCAGAAGTTTCTGCGCTTTGCGGTCGGCTAAGTCCACTATCAATTTGTGGCTCTTCCCTTCGGCCTAGCCTCGGCACCAAGGGTGTTCACCAAGGTGCTTGCTCCGGTTCTAGCTTTGCTGAGACAGCGAGGCATTGCTATCGTGGGCTATCTGGACGATTTTCTTCTAAGAGTAGACAGTGGCTCAGAATTGGAAGAAAGTGTGACTATCGTCAGTCAGACCCTTAGGGAGTTTGGGTGGCTCCTGAACGTTCAGAAGTCGGTTCTAGTCCCGACTCAGCGTCTGGAGTATCTAAGTCTGATTCTGGACTCCTTGGAGGCAAAAGTCTTCCTACCTCCATACAAACTACTGACACTTCAGTCTGCAGTACGGGTGCTGACGTCCCGAAAATGGTCGTCAATCCGCTTTTGCATGAGAGTCCTGGGACTCATGGTGGCCTCCTTCGAGGCCGTTCCTTATGCCCAAGCGCACACCAGGGCTTTACAGAAAGAGATCTTGTCCACTTGGGACAAATCCCCGTTGTCCTTGGATCTTCAGATCCAGGTGAGTCACCTGGTCAGGGCGTCCCTGACGTGGTGGTTGAGGTCCCCGGCTCTTCGGTCCGGGAAGTCGTTCCTCCCCATCCAATGGACGGTGATCACGATGGACGCCAGCCTGACGGGCTGGGGGGGAGTCTGGGGAGTCCTGTCGGCCCAAGGGCTTTGGACTCCGGACGAAGCCCTCTTACCGATCAATGTGCTGGAGATACGGACAATCAGACTGTGCCTCTCCTCATGGTCGGAGAAATTACAGGGTCACTCCATCAGGATCCAATCGGACAACGCCACAGCGGTGGCATATGTCAACCATCAAGGGGGGACTCGGAGCTCAGCTGCGGCTTCCGAGGTCGCCCGCATCCTGAGGTGGGCCGAAAGAAGCGTGCCGGCTCTGTCGGCCGTCTACATTCCGGGCATAGACAATTGGCAGGCGGACTATCTAAGTCGCCAGACGCTGGACCAGGGAGAGTGGTCCTTGCACGCGGAGGTCTTTCAACTCCTTTGCAGACGGTGGGGCACGCCAGATGTGGACCTGATGGCCTCTCGACTCAATCGCAAGGTGTCGAGGTTTGTGGCCAGATCCAGGGATCCCTGGGCGGATGCCTCGGATGCGTTGGTGGCCCCATGGGGTCAGTATCACCTGATATACGTTTATCCTCCGCTGCAGTTGCTCCCTCGCCTGCTCCGCAGGGTAGCGACCGAGGGAATTCCGGTGATCCTCATTGCTCCGGATTGGCCTCGGCGTCACTGGTACGCCGATCTGGTACGTCTCGTCGCGGACGTTCCCTGGCGGTTACCAATACGGGGGGACCTTCTGTCTCAAGGTCCTATATTTCATCCTGCTTTACAGTCTCTGGCTTTAATGGCATGGTTATTGAAAGCCAGGTGCTGAGAGACCGAGGTCTCTCGGATTCGGTCATTTCGACCATGTTAAGGGCACGGAAGTCTTCCTCCAGAAAGATCTATCACCGTACTTGGAGAGCTTACATCGCCATGTGCGAAGAGCTGGACTGGCGCCCACGAACGTATTCCGTTCCCAGAATCCTGCATTTTCTGCAGCGTGGCGTGACCCAAAAGCTCGCTTTGAGTACCATTAAGGGTCAGATTTCGGCCTTGGCCATCTTCTTTCAGCGACCGCTGGCGGGTCATCCCTTGGTTAGCACCTTTGTGCAGGGGGTTCGCCATGTGCTCCCCCCTGTCAAGCCTCCTCTCCCCCCGTGGTATCTGAATTTGGTGCTCTCGGGTTCTCCAGGAACCTCCCTTTGAAAATATTAGAGATATTCCCCTCTTGACTTTGTCTCAGAAGGTGGCCTTCTTGGTGGCCATTACTTCCGTTAGACGAGTGTCTGAGTTGGCGGCCTTGTCCTGCAAGTCGCCCTTTTTGGTCATCCATAAGGATAAGGCGGTGTTACGTCCGCGACCTTCTTTTCTGCCAAAGGTGGTCTCGGCCTTCCACTTAAATGAGGACATTGTCCTCCCGTCCTTGTGTCCTCACCCATCGCATCCCAGAGAGTTTGCGCTTCACACTTTGGATGTGGTACGAGCCTTGCGGGTGTACCTGTCTGCTACTGCTTCTATTCGGAAGTCTGACTCACTGTTTGTGGCTGTCTCTGGTCCAAAACAGGGCCAACCGGTTTCGTCTGCCACCATTTCTAGGTGGATCAGACAAACCGTCATTCAAGCTTATGCTCTCAAGGGGCGGGCGCCTCCCTTTCCGGTTACGGCACATTCCACCAGGGCAATTGGTGCTTCCTGGGCTTTCCGACATCAAGCGTCGGTTGCACAAGTGTGCAAGGCGGTGACCTGGTCGTCTGTTCATACCTTTTCTAAGTTTTATAAGGTTGATGTGGCTGCATCTTCGGATGCTTCCTTCGGCCGCAAGGTGTTGCAGGCCGCTGTTTAAAGTTGCAACTCCTCCGTTGAGGAGCTCTGCCTTGTTTGGAGTGAAGTTTTTGGTTTTCCATTTATACTGCTCCCATCCCTCTTGACACTGCTTTGGGACATCCCACGTGTAAAGGTGTAAAAGACACGCTGTGTCAGTCCATGGATGACAAGAGAAAATAGGATTTTTGTACTCACCGTAAAATCCGTTTCTCTGGCATCCATGGACTGACACAGCACCCACCCTTCTTTTTAAGTTTGTACTGCTTTGTTACGAACTGAGGTCTGCTGACTGCAGTGGGAGGGTTATGTCCGGAGGGACCGCCCCTCTGGGCGGGGCTGTTCAGCTCTGGCTGTTTAGAATGTATGTATAACATCTCACATTCTGCCTAGGTCTTCTCCTGCAAGCAGGGACATAAACCCACGTGTAAAGGTGTAAAAGACACGCTGTGTCAGTCCATGGATGCCAGAACAACGGATTTTACGGTGAGTACAAAAATCCTATTTTTTCTATGCTTTTTTGAAGCCTCCTATACTGCTCCGGCTCCCTCAGCTTTAGGTCAGACCACCTTTTACGGAGTTGTTCCTTGGATCTCCTGACCCCATATTTTTTATAGAGAGTCCTCGCCACTTTGTCCATAATTTAAGAATTCCGGAGATTAGGGGTGTCGTATGGGCCATGCTTGCCATCGTAATTCTTCCTCCGCAGAATGTCCACCATCTCCGCCATCTCAGCAAATGACATATTAGTCGCCTTGTATCTTTTTTTACTGGATCGGGACGTTTCCGCCTCCGGGCTTTTCTTGTCGGTAATTTATAATAAAGAAGCCACCTGTGTCTGCGACATGTCGCCGTCTCACACTGTGCGCCGATCGTTAAGGGGCGGGGAAATGCAGAAAAAGACCGTCATGGGCGGGCGACGAGGGCGGAGTTACACGCATGCGCAAGGTATAAAAAGGGGAAAGAAGTTATTAGGGATGCGCGGAGTAAGGACGACCGGAAGTGCACAAACGAACACAACTAACGTAAGAAGGGAACTGGGGCCTGCAGTGGCCTATAATGGTTCATGATTGTAAAGGGCAATATTGTGATAAGTTGAGGAGAATCAAATCTGATCTGTCTTTTTTTTTCCTTGTTTTTTTCCTTGCAGACAATAAAATATGCATAAACTACGTGAGCCGGATGTCATGTTGATTTTTATTGAGAAATATAAAGAACTGCGCAACCTGTGGGAACTGAAACATCCAGCGTACCACAAGAGTGATGTACGTCGGGCAACTATTACCAAATTAGCAGATGATATGAAGCCATGGATCCCAGATGCAGACTACATTATGATAAATAACAAAATCAACAACCTGGGTAATTCCTATAAAAAAAAATACAAAGAAGTGCGTGGGTCGAAGAGATCAGGAGCAGCAGCCGACGATGTAGTACAGCCCAAGCTGTGGTACTACAAACATCTTCAATTTCTGGATGACCAGATCGAGGCCAGGGAATCTGTTTCCAGCCTTTCCTCAACCCTTCCTTCCACCCTTCCCTCCAGCGTTCCTTCCACCCTTCCCTCCACCCCTGCAGAGGGGGAGGAGGAGCCACCTGAACTTGAAGAGCCAGATCTTCGCATCTTCAGCCAGGTATAGTATTTTTGCACATAATTATTGCCCTGTAAGTAATATTGTGATGAAATTGTTGGTATAGGCCAAAATGATAACATCCCCCCCCCCCAAAAAAAAAAAAAATGCACCAGTCATGATATCCAAATTGTGTGTGATAGATTCCCCAAAAAATCTAACTATGTTTTTTTATTTAAAAACAGGATGAGGCCAGCCAGGAGGAAGAGGCTCAGGAATGTGGCAGGCAGGAGGAGGCAGGGCCAAGTGGGACTCAGCAGGTCCCCAGGCCTAGTGGCAGCACAGTCTCACAAGTGGCTCCCCTCCACGTCAGACCGCCAAAACATCGGCGGATGACACAAGTGGAGGAGGAGTCACTAAAGATGATCCGTGAGGCTGCTGCCATCTTGAGGGCCCCCCTTAACCCTACGGAGGGTTTTAGTAGTTATCTGGCAGATAAGTTGCTCCAAATGGAGGCGGGACAACGGGCCCTCTGTGAGCACATTATCTATATGGCAGTTAACATGGGGGTGAGGGGGCAGCTGACTGAGGCCACCCATATCTCTCATCAGGCCAATCCTTCTCCTCCTCCTCCTGCCACATTACCACCCACAGTGGCCCGGCCTGCAAGGGTGCGTGGACGGGGCCGTGGAGAGAACGCTGCAGGGAAGCGTGGAAGGGAGGTGATTCTCTGGCCTCGAGCTGCTCTTCCAGAAGTTGCAGTTTGATGGAGTACCACAGCTTGGGATGATGTATGTCTTTGGCTGCTGCTCCTGATTTCATGCTGTTGTTTATATCTTATTGTTCATCATAGTCATGTCTGCATTTGGGGTCCAATGACTTCATATTTTCTGCTAATTTCTGAATTGTTGCCCTTCGTTTTTTGTTTGCTTTTTTGCCAAAATAAATGGAGATTTGATTTCAGCCAACATACATGCCTGATGTGTTTTTTTTTAAGAGTAGCAATAACATTTCATAAATACAATGTGTAATTAATAACAAGGGACACCAACCTCCATGAGGAAACGTGAAAATATAAAATGTTGTTGTGAGAAATTGACACACCAAAAAATGCACAACAAATAAAAAAAAAAAGGTTTGGTGTAATTTGTGAGGTCGGCCTTTAAGAATCAAACAAATTATTCATAAGATCACAAGAAAGAAGAAAGACATAAGTTTGTCAGAACTCGTGATAAAGATCTGCATCAAAAACAACATTTTAAACACCATTCTAAAGCAAAAAACGATGCGCTGCATTAAACGAGGCAATAACTTGCAGAATGACGAATGTGCTCTCTCCATTAGGAACGCTAGTTTTACCAGAACGAGCGCTCCCGTCTCCTAATTCAGTCTGAGCATGCGTGGGTTTTTTAACCGATGGACTTGCCCATAGACGATCGGAATTTACCATCGGTTTTTGATCCATCGGAAAATTTTAAAACAAGTTCTATTTTTTAAAACCGATGGAAAAAAGACCGATGGGTCCCATACACGATCGGTTTGTCTGATGAAAACAATCCATCGGACGGTTTTTATCGGTAAAACCGATCGTGTGTACAGGGCTTTAAGTGTGGTTTATGTGGACTGTAGTGCTAAATAGACAACATTATGTGTATATTGTGCATAGCTTCCAACTGTCCCTGATTTTGAGGGACTGTCCTTGATTTGGAACAAAGTCCCTCTGTCCCTCTTTTCTCCTCATTTGTCCCTGATTTTGGTCTGATCTATATAGTTGTATATAAAATGCACTATTTATCTTTCAAAAAGTGTTTCCCAGTGCTAAATTTTTCATCCATATTCTAAATTTCTCCATTTGTAAACAGCCAATATATAGGAATAGTAGTGGTAAAAAAGCACTTGTGGGTTTAACGAATACTTTTTTTGTATAATTCTCCATTAAGAGGGCGGGGGGGGGGGGGGTTTCCTATGCCTACAAACTTTTGCTTGTAGATGTCCCTCGCTCCCATCTAAAAAAGTTGGGAGGTATGTATTATGTTCTATGGTATCAGGCCACTTTTTGCGATTCGGCACTGCGTCGCTTTAACTGACAATTGCGCGGTCGTGCGACGTGGCTCCCAAACAAAATTGATGTCCTTTTTTTCCCACAAATAGAGCTTTCTTTTGGTGGTATTTGATCACCTCTGCGGTTTTTATTTTTTACGCTATAAACAAAAATAAAGCGTCAATTTTGAAAAAAATTCAATATTTTTTACTTTTTGCTATAATAAATATCCCCAAAAAATATATAAAAAAAACATATTTTTTCCTCAGTTTAGGCCGATTCATATTCTTCTACATATTTTTGGTAAAAAAAATTGCAATAAGCGTTTATTTATTGGTTTGCGCAAAAGTTATAGCATCTACAAAATAGGGGGTAGTTTTATGGCATTTTTATTAATATATATTTTTTTAACTTGTAATGGCAGCGATCTGCGAATTTTTATTGTGACTGCGACTTTATGGCGGCCACATCGGACACTTTTGACACATTTTTGGGACCATTGTCATTTTTACAGCGATCAGTGCTATAAAAATGCACTGATTACTGTAAAAATGACACTGGCAGTGAAGGGGTTAACCACTAGGTGGCGCTGAAGGGGTTAAGTCAGTACTAGGGAGTGATTCTTACTGTTAGGGGGCGTGGCTACAAAAGACACGTCACTAATGACCGTTCCCGATCATGAGGAACAGCTATCAGTGACATGTCACTAGGCAGAATAGGGGAATGCCTTGTTTACAAAGACATCCCCCTGTTCTGCCTTTGCCGACCGCAATTGCGGGCCGTCCGGGAACTTCGAGCACACTCACGAGGCACGTGGCGCGCGCGCGCCCGCTGGGTGGCAAATTTAAAGGGACGCACGGGTATGCCCATTTGCCTGCCCGTGCCATGTTGTCGACGTACATCTGCGTGTGGCGGTCGGCAAGTGGTTAAAGAACCATCTAGTCCAGGCATGTTAAATAAAGATCTTAAGAGAAGTGTTGGGTGTAGTTTTAGACAAGAATTTACAAACTTAATTAAGGTAATTTTTAAAGCTAAGTTCTAGATATGGCTGTTTTTAAATAGTTACATTGATCAAGCTTGAACCAGTGTAAGCATGTATGTGTCATCAAAGAAAGTACTGAATAGAGGGAATGTGACTTTATAGGTGCAATTGGTACTATGACATAAAGTATTTTCAATAAAAACACAGTTTATTAAAGTCAAAAAGACACATATAAAAACAATTTGTACAATACATGGACAGCTTTGTGGTCGTTCAAGGCGTATTTTTGTAGCTCCTATAGTTGTTCCCACATCTTTGGTCCCTACATGTTTCGCCGTATGGCTTCCTCAGGGACAAGCATGGTTTTATGGCTACTATATGAATGAACAAAAGCCAATTACAAAAAGTGCATATAATATCATATCAATAAATACAATCACTATGCATATCAAAAACTATGAGAATAAATACATGACTGCATCTCCCCCCACTGGCAAGAGTTCCCTAAATGGAGTCATACCTCAAAGACAGAGAATGAGATCCAGTTATTGTCAAACACATAGAAATAGGAGTCTGTCCAAGAGGCCCAAAGAGCCCAGATGAACACATGTGAAGTGCCCCAAAATGCCTGGTCTCCCACAGGGAGGGATATATCATCAAGTGTATATAGTGATATATAGTGAAAATAAAGCCTAAAAATTAATCAAAAAAGGTCTTGTGGTCAATCGGTTTATAGCCTTTACTTTTAACTACATAAACCTGTATTATTCTTTACCAAATCAATTTACTTCAATATCACCAGTATAAGGGATGCAGGGAGCCTGATTAAACACTAGATGGCGCCAGACATTTAAATAAATCCCACATGGGGCCGAAAAGACTGACAAATACAAAAAAACTGAAAATTTATATCAAATACTTACCGTAATTTTCCTTTCCTGATGGACTCCATGGCAGCCTACGTGTGGGTTAATCCCGCCCCTCATACCTCATAGGACCCTTCTCCCATAAATCTTTGCTCTGGGCCAGAGGCCGTGTTCCATAATTTAGCCTACTCCAGCCACTGGGAGGGAACTCCTGCTGCCATGGAGTCCATCAGGAAAGGAAAATTACGGTAAGTATTTGATATAAATTTTCCGTTTTCCTGACAGACTCCATGGCAGCCTACGTTTGGGAAATAACTAGCCATACACACCCGGGTGGGCAGAGTGCTGGACAAAAGAAAAAAGGTTTAATTGGCACCATCAATAGACAAGATACGTAAACCAAATTAAACAGAAGATAATGAGGCTGGCTCTACGCAGTAGTGTGCCATGAACGTGTTAATTGAAGACCACAAGGCCACCTTGCAAATAACTTCTGGAGGCACGTGACGTGATGCCGCCCATGATGAAGACACTTCTTTTTTTTTTTTTATTGAAAAAAACCAACTTTATTAAGAAGTATATGCATGGTACATACATCAGTAAAATCCAGTATGGCCAAAGCAATAGTACATACATGAACATAATGAAACATCTGTGTGACATAAAAGATGAAGACACCGATGAGAGTGGAGCCGGCATACAACAAAGATGAGAAATCAACATGTCAAGTACACGTTTCCCCATCCGCCAACCATCTATCCCATACCCTCTCATACTTTAGGGGACACCCTCTATGCACATAAATCAGTTTTTTATATGGGAGAGCATCGTTAACCGCCTTTTTCCAGCACTGGACTGTGGGGGACAGAGCCTGCATCCAGTTTCGGGCCACTACTTTTCTCGCCAAGAATAGCGTCTCATGTAAGAAGGTACGCAGGGGTTTGTCAGCATCTAGTTCTGGCAACAGGCCAAGTAGGCACATCTTTGGGTCAAGGGTAGCAGGGGAGCCCATCTGGTCGTGTAGGAAGCGTATCACCTGTGTCCAGTATGTCTGGATAATGGGGCAGGACCAAATAAGGTGGTAAAAGGAGCCCGGGGTGTGGTCGCAGAGGCGGCATCCTGGATTGTACGTGGGTTTGAAACGTGCTATTCTCTGAGGGGTCAGGTACGTTCTGTGTATAATGTACAACTGTGTGAGGCGGTCCGATAGCTTGGGGGAGACTTTTTTCACGTCTTCCAAGATCTCATCCCAATCCTCATCCTCCACTAGTCCAACATCCACCTCCCATCTGGTCTTGGCCACGTAGGCCAATGCTGTGGCGCTAGGGAGACGAATGGCGGAGTACAGAGTGGAGATGAGTTTGGCGGGCTCATTCCCTGTGACTGTGTCCACTATAGAGGGGACTGCCATGGACGGGTTGGAGCCAGAGAACTGGGCCTGTATAGCGTGGCGGAGTTGCAGATACCTGAAGAAACGGCAATTGGGGAGGGAAAATTCATCTTTTAGCATTTGAAATGTTTTAAGGCCTGTGGTGGTCATGATCTGGTGTAAATATAAGATCCCGTGGCGTGTCCACACCGCGGGGTCTGGGATGGACAATAATTCTGGCAAACATGTATTGAACCAGAGAGGGGTATGAGAGTGTACTTGCGGGGTTCCAATTTTTTGTAGTGCCATCCGCCATACCCTCCGGTGGTGAGCCAACATGTCAGCTTTGTGTTGGGAGGGGCGTCTCGTCGATGGGGTTCTAAGGACTGACTGAAGTGGGGTATGGGCTGGGTCGTCGGGATGCTCACAGAGAAGTGTCTGGTATCTTGGTAGCTCACGTTTGTCAAAGTAATAGAAGTGGGACAGTTGGGAGGCAAGATAATAGTCCTGGAAGTCTGGGAGAGCAGCTCCTCCCAATGTCACGGGGTTCTTCAGAATTTTCCAAGATAATTTGTGTCTGCCATGACCCCATATAAATGAATTCAGAATGGATTCAACTATTTTGAAACATTTTTGCGGTATATAGAGGGGAGCATGCCAGACCAAATACAGTATTTTTGGAAGGAGTATCATCTTAACCAGACTAATGCGACCCATAACACCCAGGGGTAGTCTGGCCCAGGTCTGTGTCTTGGTCTTGATCAGGGCATACAGGGGTTCAATGTTCAGTAGTTTGTAGTCCGAGAGCGATCTGGTGACCTGCACCCCAAGGTATTTGATCAGGGAGACCCTTGGAAGAGCCAGAGGAGGAGACGTGAATGAGGGGGGGAAATGGTCAATCGGGAGAATCTGGGACTTGGACCAATTAATACTCAGACCTGAGTGTCCACCCATACGTTCTATGGACTGGAGGGCTGCTACAAGAGAGGGACCCGAGTCCGCCAGATACAGGAGTGTATCATCGGCATACATCCCGATCTTTTCTTCCAGGTTCCCCATCCTGAGGCCTCGGATACAGGCATCTGCGCGGACCATAATGGCCAACGGTTCCACAGCCAATGCGTACAGCATGGGGGAAAGGGGGCAGCCTTGTCGGGTCCCTCTTTCCAGCGGGAACTGGTCGGAAAGCCAACCGTTCACAAATACTCTGGCCCTCGGGGATTGATAGAGGAGTTGGACCCAGCGAATGAAGCTGGGGCCAAATCCAAATCTTGAGAGGCACTCCCACAGGTAGTTCCACTCCACGGAGTCGAAGGCCTTGGTGGCATCCAGAGCCACCACAACCCTCGAACCAATTTCATCGTGGGACCCCTGAATATTCATGAATAGGCGACGAATGTTCATGGCAGTGTTTTTCCCTGGCATAAAGCCTGTTTGGTCAGGGTGGATCAATGACAGAATAACCTGATTAAGGCGGGAGGCTAGGATCTTTGCTAATATTTTAATGTCTACCTGTAATAAATGATGAAGACACTTCTAGTTGAGTGAGCAGTCACTGCTTCTGGAGGCGCCAAGCCCTTGGCTTTATAGGCCCACTGAATGGCCTGAACAATCCCTGCTCCGATAGATCTGGAAGAGGCACGCATTCCCTTATAATTCCTGTGAAAAGAACGAGCAGGTGGTCGGTCTGACGGAAAGAAGCTGTAGCTTCAAGATACTGACTCAGAGCTTTTTCAACATCTAAGGGATAAACACTGGAATCCTCGGTAGATCTGAACGTTGGAAGAGCAATCTCCTGATTGTCATGACACACAGATGCCACTTTGGGGTTTGAACCCAACATAGGAATTAAAAAGTTTAGAAATGGCTCCTTGCATCCCAGAGAGCTGATTTCAGAGACCCTCTTGGCCGATGTTATAGCCACCAAGAAGACAACTATTAGAGAGAGTCATTTGACAGAAGATTGATCTTCATGTTCCAACTCTCTACCTAAGAAAAAATCCAGGACAAGGGGAAGATCCCAATTAGAAAAACTTGGCTCTGAGGTCTGAGCCTTATTGCTCCTCTGAAAAACTACTGAGTAAGAGGGTGTCTAGCCCAGGAAACACCCGTAAAGGTAGAGATTACAGCAATTTGGACTCGCAGCGAGCTGACTGACAATGAGAGATCCAATCCTGATTGTAAGAAGCCCAGGATATCATGTATCTTTGGGTTATTGCAAGAACCTGCAGTGGAAGAGGTGTAGTCTGAAAACTTTTTCCAAATCCTCTGGTAGACCCTGTTGGTGCCTGTTCTTCTGGCATTTAATATTGTGGAGATGGCCCTACTTGGACAGCCTAGGGCCTCCAACCTTCCCCTCTCAAGAACCAGATCATCAGATGTAGATGGGCCGGGCATGGATGTAGAAATGCCCCTTGTGATAGGAGATCTGGTCTGGAGGGTAGAGGAACTGGGTTCCGGAAGCTGAGTTGCATCAGCAGTGGAAACCAAGGCTTGTTTGGCCAGTACGGGACTATTGCCACTATCTCTGCTTCTTCCATCCTGAGCCTCGACAAAAAACGGAGAATGACAGGAACCGGGGGAAAGGCATAGGCCCTGTGGAACAGCCAACGGTCTGTCAGAGCATCTACCCAAAAGCCTGGGAATACCAAGACCTCGTGTAGTATCTCTCTAGTCTGAAGTTACATGGGGAGGCGAACAAGTCTACTTCCGGAATGACTCCCAGGTACAGGACCCACCTGAAGACTTCGGGGGGGGGGGGGGAAGTCCACTCGTTGTCCAGAGAAACTCTCAACAGAAAATCTGCCTGAATGTTTGGGACTCCAGGGAGATAGACAGCTGTCAGGTTGGCCAGGTTTTTCTGGGCCCAGATCATGATAGGCTATATTTCCTTTGACAAGGAGAGACTGCGAGTACCCCCCTGTCTCTTGATGTATGCGACTGCCGTTGTGTTGTCCAGTCTTAGGAGGACTGAGTCTCCTGCTGTTAAGTGGTGAAAGGCCTGCAGAGCGCAGAACGCTGCCCGGAGTTCCAGAACATTGGAGACTATCCTGTGAGAGGGAAAATTCCATATGCCTTGGGCTACTTCTGTCAGCCCCTGTTGCTGGCATCTGTAGTGATGGTGACCCAAGACACAGGTGCGATGGAGTGACAATTGAGGAGGTTCCTCTGTTGTAGCCACCAAGGAAAGCTCTCCCGCATGGATGAGGCTATTTGGATAAAGTGATCCCGAAGCCCTGGATTATACTGCTGGAGGAAACCCTTCTGGAAGGGCCGCATTTTCCACTGAGCCCACTTTACCATGGGTGTTGTTGCCACCATGGTGCCAATGATCTTTAGGCATTGAGAGGCTTGGAGATGAGGACGACATTGCAAGCCAAACTCCCGGATCACTGGGATTTTTCCAGGGGTAACAAGATGGTGCTCTTGATAGCGTTGAAGTGTGCCCTGAGGAATACCAGGGACTGTGTAGGATCCAGATGGCTCTTTTCCAGATTCAGAAGCCAACCAAACTCGAGTAGAGTGGAGATGACCTGGGATCTGTGGATTAGCAACTGCTCCTTGTCCCGAGACAACAGCAGGTCGTCTAGATAGTGATACAGACGGATACCTCTGGTCCTGATCAGAGCCACGACAGCCAACAAGTTTTGAAAACACACGAGTCGATGTTGTAAGCCCGAAGGGGAGACAGGTGAACTGCAGACGGATTTGATCGACAGCAAAGCGAAGGTATTTCTGGATTTCTGACGCGATCGGAACATGGAAGTAGGCGTCCTTCAGGTCTATAGAGACAAGCCAATCGCCTGGTTGGATTGCTTGACTGATCATGAGTAGTGTCTCCATCTTGAACTTCTCCTTCTAGATAAAAGAATTCAAGTGGGTTAGGTCTATAACTGGCCTCCAGGAGACGTTTTTCTTCAACACCATGAAGAGGGGCGAGTAGACCCCTTAAAGCCTTTTGTCGTCTGGAACTGGAATTGCAGCGCCCTGAGCCACAAGAGAGACAGGAGAATTCGCTTTTTCTCTTCCGAGAGAGGCAAGGATGCCGACTCGCTCTGTTTTAGGCAGGTGCAATATCATAAAGACTTAGGGGATTCTTGTCCACCGGAAGATGCCCCTTTTGAAAACTTCTGGCCTGAAGGCTGTTTTTTTTTTTTTTTTTCTTCCAGGTCTTCTTGAACTCACGGCCAGGCCTATAGTAGCGAGCATTCCTTGCTCGATCTGAACTTTGCCTGGGCTGTGTTCTCTTCTGGTTTAGCAGACGGCGATCCTGGGGAAGGAACCCCGACTTGCCCCCTGTGGCACGGGTGATGGCACTGTCCGATATGTTCCCAAAGAGGGACGAACCCCCAAATGGAATCCTGCACCATGCCTGCTTGGAGGCAGGGTCAGCTACCCATGGGCGCAGCCACAAGGCACGCTTAGCAGTGACAGATGTCAGCATGATCCGAGCCACCAGGCGAATTATGTCTAGGGAAACCCCACGAGAAAAGCCAACGTCAACCTTAGCCCATGAATAGGTGAGCTCCTGGCCAGTTCTTCCGAGATGCTCCTCAGAGAAGCATCTACGTCGTCTGCTCAGACTTCCATCGCTTTAGAAAGGGCTGCGAGAGCTAGAGCTGGTTTGCAGGTCATACCCGCTGTAATGTAGATCCGCTTGAGGTCGGTATAAATTTTCCACTCCAGGCAATCCCTAAAAGGAAACAGTATCCTACAATGGGAGTGTGACGTGCCTCACCATCCTCATTAGGGCTGAGTCAATGAGAGGAGCCGACTCCAGGTGTTTTACATCCTTGCTTTTAAATGGGTACATTTTTGATACCTTCATTAACAGGCAATTCTTCCTTTCAACACCACCCCATTCGTCGGTAATTATTGCGCTGAGTTCACCCAAAAAGGAGAAATTAGGGCGTTCTTTTTTGAGGTGTTTAAAATATTTCCTCTGTTTGGAAGGTGCCTCCACTGGCTCTTCCATCTCAAAGCTTCTTTGACAGCTTTTGACCAGCTGTGGTACTAGGGCAAATTCAAAACCTGCACCAGGGTCATCTACCTCCACCTCACTGTCTGAGGCTTCAATTGAGGAATGGCTCGGCTGTGAAGGGCCTGGAGCCTTGAGATCATCCCTAATAGGGACTGACATAGTGTCGCCAGCAGGGTTGTGGGTATGACCAGAATCCCCTTTACTCAGGGACTCATGGACCACCTTTCTGACCAGTACTTCCACTTGTTGGTCTCCACCCTCTTTCTTATGCGACTTTAGAAAAGCATCGCTTGCAGAGCGATTTGCCTTCAGGAACCTGGGCCCCGCATACCCAGCAGGCTTTCCTCACAGAGCGGCTGGAGTGGCGGTGAGAGTGACGCCCAGAGGTGGTTTTAGACTCCTATCTGTGGTACCTAGATCTAAAGGAAGATCTGATGCCTGGACCTTGAAGAGGAGTGACAACGTTGAGACCTAGGACGGTCTTTGCCGTGCTTTGGTGTTCAGACCTAGAAGAGCTGAGTGAAAAAGAAAGGGTTAAGAGCTCCTGAATGAGTGAACCCAAGCATCACAGGTAGAAAATAAATAAATCCTACCTGCAGCGCAAGGGTTGGCCACAAGAGGGCGGTGACAGATCCATGGCAAGGCAGTTTGAAAGTGAAATGAATCATTAAAGCCTTATGAGAAACAGGCATGAGAGAGCACATAACAAAACATAGCCAGCACCCAGGGAGCCTGCAGCAAACAATTTACCTTGTAAACCAGAGCCCAGTGCCTGGGTAAATACCGCATAAGCCTGCAAGTCATCCCAAGTAATAGCTGCTTTGACAGCTATTTAAATCTGCCACCGTTAACGATGTCACCGCCCCATAGCGGTTGCCATCCGGTGGCGGCCAATCGCATGCGCGACCGCCGCCGCCATTTTGGCGAAACTGCGCCTGCACGAACCAAGCACGGAATCTTCATTCGCGGCTTGCGGATGCGCAGCGACTTCCTGAAACGGCGAGCTGGAACGCAGCTGCGCTCCAGCCGCCGTGGCCACTCACTGGAGCTTGATAGAAAATAAGGAGACACACAAAACACAGAGATACGGCTGCCATATAAAAGGAATATCTTTGTACATTACCACCACCACGGCACGATCCAGACCAGAACCTGGGACTTGGGAGCTGTTCGCTCGACCCACCGCACGATCGGGCGTTTACAAAGCCTCCCGCTAATAGCTGGGACGTTTGGCCATATTGCCGCTTGCCTGCCAATGGCCAGGTTAGTAAGCTCTTCATGGTATCACATCATATCGCCCATGTCCACCTGCTAATAGCTAGGATTGCTGGACTGCAGAGAGGATCACCGCTAACCACCAACGTATCGCCGTGCACACCGCCAGGCCTGGATTACAGGAAAACTTCATGAAAAGGTAAGACTATATCTTGGTCCTAGGAGGAGGACAAAAAAAGGAACACGGCCTCTGGCCCAGAGCAAAGATTTATGGGAGAAGGGTCCTATGAGGTATGAGGGGCGGGATTAACCCACACGTAGGCTGCCATGGAGTCTGTCAGGAAAGAAGGTTTGTAAGTATAACCATGTGTAATCACGCTTGTCTTGTATGATAGTGTCATTATAGCAAGGGAAATATCTGTACACAATGAAACCCACCTGATCTCTAAAGCCCTGTACACACGATCGGATAACCTATGGATTTTCGTCCGATGGATTTGACCATTGGAAATCCGATGAAACTGTTTTTCATCAGTCTTGGCCACACACCATCAGTCAAAAAAACCGACGGCAAGAAAACGACGGCAAGTACAAAACGTACGACGCGCTATAAAAGGGCCGAACAAATCTAATGGCGCCACCCCTTGGGCTGCTTTTGCTGATTTCGTGTTACCGCGTGTTAGTAAAAGTTTGGTGAGAGCCGATTCGCGCTTTTCAGTCTCCGTGCTTTGCAGATCGTTTCCTGGTGTTCAGTTTGTGTTTGTGGGTTCGTATTTGTTATTCAGTGCGTGCAGTCAGGTCGTTACTGCCTTGCAGTGCCTTCTTGGCCGTTCGTTTACTGTTTTTCAGGTCGTTCTTCTCAGGCCTTGCTGTTCCACGGTGCGTTCTGTTTGAGTGCGTTCTGACCAGGCGACCGGTTTAAAACCATGTTTGAAGTGCGTTCTCGTTCTCGAGCTCGTGCTGGCTTTGGACTTGGTGTTGCGGTTAACACTGTAACCTGAGTTCAGTCTGTGAACAGGGTGAGGAGGAGTTCATGGACTAAGAATTGGTTGCTCCAGCGGGACCAATTCTCTCATATGCCTCTGCTGTGGGAAATCCATGAGAATAATCCTGATGATTTCAGGAATTATTTTAGGATGACGGACCCCGTTTTTCACCGTCTGTTGGATTTGCTGTCCCCCTATATAACGAGGCAGGACACTGTTAATATTTAGAGCATTACTGCAGTTACTATTAATAATAGCATCGAGCTGTATATGTTTTATTTAATATTACCTTATCAGCTTCATATGCTGTCAATAACTGGCGTGTTTTAATATCACAGATTGGTTTAGTACACTGTTTAGATATACTTATGAATATTTCAATTCTCATTTTTTTGAACACTGTCTCAGTATTTTGAGGAGGGGTTGATTTCCCGTTATTTACACGTTTTGGTGTTTATGTATACATATATATACATCACTGTATTTATATTTTTTCACTAATTTGAGTAATTTTCACCAGTATTCTACTTTTTTCACTTACCTGTGCGCGACATTTTTTAATTTACTACTTTACTGGATATGGTTTCACATATTTTATTTGTCGCAGCCTAGCTGCCAATTAGCACGATATTTTCACTTGTTCACATTAGCGCAGTATTATTTTTATTATTGATTTCAATTCTCTCATATGCCTCTGCTGCGGGAAATCCATGAGAATAATCCTGATGATTTCAGGAATTATCTCAGGATGACGGACCCCGTTTTTCACCGTCTGTTGGATTTGCTGTCCCCCTATATCACGAGGCAGGACACTGTGATGCGCCAGGCCATCACTGCCGAGCAGAGGCTTATTGCCACGTTGAGATACCTGGCAACTGGGAGAAGCTTGCAGGACCTCAAGTTCACAACAGGCATCTCCCCCCAGGCTCTCTGGATCATTATCCCTGAGACGTGTTCGGCCATTATTCAGGTCCTGCAAACGGACTATATGAAGGTAATTTTGCTCCTTTAACATCACATTATATGTTTTTATTGTTTTATAATGTTCTATTTTTTTTTCCTCCTAACCCAAATTTGCCTGTTTGTAATATCCTGGTGATGTCCCCATTTTCCCCATGCATGTTTTTACCTGTAAAGGCCTTTTTGGGCCCTACATGCCTATTTCCCTTCACTAACCTCTCCAGCATGCTATCCTGGGCCCAAACCCAGCTAGCCTTCTATTTTCCTTTTCAAATTTTTGGGGACAGTGCCCTCGTAGTTTGACAACCCTCCCCCCCCCCCCCCAAAGATGTAAAAATTGTTTTAGTTCTCAATCAAGCTCAGCAGAGTGGTAGAGCCTTTTTTTGTATCCCCCACAATCACCTCAAGCCCCCCCCTTAGATTATTTTAGAATGTCCACTCAGCGGGGGTGAGGCATCTGCTAAGTGGGCCTTTTGTTTATTGGTAGGAAATACTCCCTTAAATAATAATGTTAGAATGATGTTGGTCAACAATGTTTTTGTGTGTAATCTGCTTGCACTGTAAACATAAACCGTACTAATGTCTTCTTTTTGTTTGACTCCACAGTTTCCTAGCACACCACAGGAATGGCTGACTGTGGCCTCCCAATTTGCCCAGCGGTGGGATTTCCCCAACTGCGGAGGGGCAATTGATGGGAAGCACGTCCACATAGTGCCGCCACCCCCGTTCGGGGTCATACTATTTTAACTATAAAGGTTTTAATAGTATTGTGTTAATGGCGGTGGTGTCGGCACGGTACGAGTTCCTGTATGTGGACGTGGGGAAGAACAGCCGGATCTCCGATGGCGGAGTATTCGCTGAGACGGAGTTCGCTCACCGTCTGCAGGCTGGGGGTCTTGCACTACCTCCAGATGCAGAGAACATGGAAGGGCTACCGTTCGTTTTCATCGCGGATGAAGCTTTTGGACTTGGACCACACCTCATGCAGCCGTTTCCCCAACGCACCCTCACCCCGGAGAGGAGGGTTTTTAATTACCGGCTGGCCAGAGCCCGGAGAGTTGTGGAGAATGCCTTTGGGATAATGGCCAGCCGGTTTCGCCTGTTTCAGACAGCTATACATTTGGTGGAATATAAACTGAACAACATTGTGTACTGCTGCTGCATATTGCACAACTTTTTAAGAAAATTCTCAGCTACTTATGTGTCATCAGTTGGGCCTGAGGCCGGTCCATCCGAAATGACAATTCTGACCGGCCTCAACACTGCCCGTACTGGCTTGGCCCCCCAAAGTGCCCGTGAAGTACGTCAGAAATATGTAGAGTACTTCACGGGTAGGGGGGCCATCGCAATGCCAGACCACATCTGACATTTTATAACCTTTTTAAAATAGAAAAAAAATTATATTTACTACAAACTTGTGTTGTCATTCTTGTAGTTTGGGTTTATGTGTCTCCCAGGTTCTAGTAGTGCCAAGTGTATTTATCCTTAGTAAATAGCCTCAAATCTCACAGGTAAAAACCTTGATTTTGCATCTTCAGAACTGCTATTGAGCATAGAAAGAACAAGCCACACCTTTTTTAGACTTCCCGAATGTTTTTATTGATTGCACCACATTTTTGGGTGGTTTGCGATATTCAAGCCTTTTTTTTGTTTGGGCGGCTTTTTTTGCAGAAACATGCATGGATCAAAAGCCAAATTTTTTTTAATGAAAAAGTAACAAAATAACACAGTTAAAAATACAAACATGAGATGGGGTGATGTTACCCCTGATCCATCCCAAATGTGAAGAACCACACTTTCTTTTTGGGGCTCAAATGGGTATCTTCAACATGATCCCATGGCTAAGGTAAACATGTGCTATCTGCCATCATGGGGGATCAATGGACATGCTTTGGGGGTGAAAACCCTTCCTCTCACCTACTTGAGTAGGGAGGAAGAGGTTGCTCCCCCAAAACAGGGACATAGATATCCTGTGACGGCAGATAGCACATGTTGAGTCACTGTGTGCATCTTCACATTTGGGCTGGTGGAAATCCCATTGCAAATTTCTGACGCATAACAAAACACAAAAACGGGGGGGTTCACACTATTCTCCCCAAAATATCTATAATGTTTTTATATTTTTGCTCAATCACATTCATTCTCTTTCTCATAATGTCCATTTCGCTACTGCATTCCATGATTTCCTGAATGATTATTTTGGCGCTGGCACTCAAGAATGGAGGATTTGGACTTCCTGACACACCCCCACGTTCAGTCCCTAAAAAAAAAAAAAAAATATTTGAACTATGCAGGCCTACATCTGTATTTACCTTGAAGGTTGTGGTGACAGACACTGACCTGTTGTGCTGAGCTGATAAGCTCCACCTCTCCTTCCTCCACCTCCCCTTCCTCCACCTCCGCTTCCTGAACATGCTGATCTTGGTCTGCTTTGTGATCTTCGGGGAGTTTCTGTGGTGTTTGGTTCCTCGTCTCCTGAGCATGGTGTCCTCCCAGTCTCCTCTCCCCTATGGGAATGTCAAAAATAATGTATCCTTTAGCACACAGAGTTTTTAGGCCTGAAAATGGATTCTCAATGTTTTAAAGTGGGGTACAATTGATATTTGGCCCTGAGTTTCAAGATGAACATATGAGATCTTGCAAACTCTACAAAGCAACATGTTATTTTTGAGGACACTCACAAATACACTTGGATAACCACCAAGGTATCCACTGGACCACCTGTGTGTGACACCGTTTATAAATTTGGTCATGTGGCCCAGACTATAGTATCTTGATCCAGAAAAAAAAAATTAGTACACAACTGCTGGAGTGTCATCTCCTTTACCCAGAATACAGTTTAGCCTTTCATTCACATTCTAGTTTTCCTTACAACACATCATCTAGCCAACAATGTGTAGATAAACATTGTTGAAGTAAAATGAGGCATGCCCACATGTAGTTTACGTGGATATGTGCCAAACATGTTTGGGGGAAGAGCAGCAATTTTTTTTAACCACACATTTACCAAATAAGTGGACTCTCCACTTAACATAAAAGTTGACATTTTAAAATGTGAAACCAGTCAAGCCAAGCACATGTTGCAAAACATGGAAGAATACATATTACAATGTGAAAGAACACAGTAAAAAAAACTTACTTTTTTCTATGCTTTTTAGAAGCTTCCTATACTGCTCCGGCTCCCTCAGCTTTAGGTCAGACCACCTTTTACTGAGTTGTTCCTTGGATCTCCTGACCCCATATTTTTTATAGAGAGTCTTCGCCACTTTGTCCATAATTTGTGACTTCCGGAGATTAGGGGTGTCGTATGGGCCATGTTTGCCGTCGTAATCCTTCCTCCGCAGAATGTCCACCATCTCCGCCATCTCAGCAAAAGACATATTAGTCGCCTTGTATCTTTTTATACTGGATCGGGACGTTTCCGCCTCCGGGCTTTCCTCGTCGGTAATTTCTACTAAAGAAGCCATCTGTGTCTGCGACATGTCGCCGTCTCACACTGTGCGCCGATCGTTAAGGGGCGGGGAAATGCAGAAAAAGTCCGTCATGGGCGGGCGACGAGGGCGGAGTTACACGCATGCGCAGGGTATAAAAAGGGGAAAGAAGTTATTAGGGATGCGCGGAGTAAGGACGACCGGAAGTGAACAAACTAACTCAACTAAGGTAAGAAGGGAACTCGGGCCTGCAGTGGCCTATAATGGTTCATGATTGTAAAGGGCAATATTGTGATAAGTTGAGGAGAATCAAATCTGATCTGTTTTTTTTTTACTTGTTTTTTTTACTTGCTGATCCAAAAAGATGCATAAACTACGTGAGCCGGAGGTGATGCTGATTTTTATAGACAAATATAAGGAACAGCGCAACCTGTGGGAACTGAAACACCCAGCGTACCACAAGAGTGATGTACGTCGGGCAACTATTTGCAAATTAGCAGAGGATATGAAGCCATGGATCCCAGATGCAGACTACACTATGATCAATAATAAAATCAACAACCTGCGTAATTCCTATAAAAAAAAATACAAGGAAGTGCGCCAGTCAAAGAGATCAGGAGCAGCAGCCGACGATGTAGTACAGCCCAAGCTGTGGTACTACAAACATCTTCAATTTCTGGATGACCAGATCGAGGCCAGGGAATCTATTTCCAGCCTTCCCTCAACCCTTCCTTCCACCCTTCCCTTCAGCGTTCCTTCCACCCTTCCCTCCACCCCTGCAGAGGCGGAGGAGGAGCCACCTGAACTTGAAGAGCCAGATCTTCGCATCTTCAGCCAGGTATAGTATTTTTGCTGATAATTATTGTCCACTAAGTAATATTGTGTTGAAATGGTTGGATTAGCCATAAATGATATCACCCCCCCCCCCCCAAAAAAAAAAATGCACCAGTAATGATATCCAAATTGTGTGTGATAGATTCCCCAAATAATAAAATTTTAAATTGTATTTTATAAACAGGATGAGGCAAGCCAGGAGGAAGAGGCTCAGGAGTGTGGCAGGCAGGAGGAGGCAGGGCCAAGTGGGACTCAGCAGGTCCCCAGGCCTAGTGGCAGCACCGTCTCCCAAGTGGCTCCCCTCCACGTCAGACCGCCAAAACAACGGCGGATGACACAAGTGGAGGAGGAGTCACTAAAGATGATTCGGGAGGCTGCTGCCATCATGAGGGCCCCCCTCAACCCTACGGAGGGGTTTAGCAGCTATCTGACGGATAAGTTGCTCCAAATGGAGGCGGACAACGGGCCCTTTGTGAGCACCTCATATACATGGCCGTACACATGGGGGCGAGAGGGCAGCTGACTGAGGCCACCCATCTGTCACATCAGGCCAATCCCTCTCCTCCTTCTCCTCCTCCTCCTGCCACATCACCACCCACAGTGGCCCAGCCTGCAAGGAGTACCACAGTTTGGGATGATGTATGTCTTTGGCTGCTACTCCTGATTTCATGCTGTTGTTGATTTTATTATTCATCATAGTCAGGTCTGCATTTGGGATCTAATGACTTGATATTTTCTGCTAATTTCTGAATAGTTGCCCTTCGTTTTTTGTTTGCTTTTTTTCCAAAATAAATGGAAATTTGATTTCAGCCAACATACATGACTGATGTGTTTTTTTTTGGAGTAGCAATAACATTTCATAAATACAATGTGTAATTAATAACAAGGGACACCAACCTCCATGAGGAAACGATAAAATAAAAAATGTTGTTCTGAGAAATTGACACACCAAAAAATGCACAACAAATTTAAATACAAAAACAAAACAAAAAAAATTTAATTTGTGAGGTCGGCCTTTAAGAATTAAAACAAATTATTCCTAAGATCACAAGAAAGAAGAAAGACATACGTTTGTCAGAACTCGTGATAAAGATCTGCAGCAAAAATGACATTTTAAACACTGTTCTAAAGCAACAAAACATGCTCTGCATTAAACGAAGCAATAACTTGCAGAATGACGAATGTGCTCTCTCCATTAGGAACGCTAGTTTTACCAGAACGAGCGCTCCCGTCTCCTAATTCAGTCTGAGCATGCGTGGGTTTTTTAACCGATGGACTTGCCCATAGACGATCGGAAATTACCATCGGTTTTTTATCCATCGGAAAATTTTAAAACAAGTTCTATTTTTTAAAACCGATGGAAAAAAGACCGATGGGTACCATACACGATCGGTTGGTCTGATGAAAACCATCCATCGGACAGTTTTCATCAGTCAAACCGATCGTGTATATGGGGCTTTAACGTTCCACAGGTCATCACATCAATAGATGAAAAGGGCTGAGATGGAAAGAATGGGGAAGGAAAACAAACACCCCTAACTGAGAAAGGGATGAGCCGCCCCAACCTATGAAAAACATAAAGTACCAGGTCAGTGGGGCAAACGCCCCAAACATCTTAAAATGTCTGAATCTCATCCACATGGTAAAATGCTAAATACCTGCTCTCACTTTATCACTGGTGTCAGGATTTCCACAAAATGGGCGCTGCCATGTGGGTCCTTATATACCCCTCCCCATCCTGCCCAATAGGTCCCCATACAGACGCCCGAGGGTGCCCATTTGGACATTGGTGGGGCCCTATGTGCTCTATCCCGCCAAATTTTGGGGGGATGGGGACCGTGGGTCTTTATGCCACACTGACCTGTTACTTTATGTTTTTCATAGGTCGGGACGGGTCCTCAGGAACAAACCACGTTTGTCCCTGAGGAAGCCATATGGCGAATACATGCAGGACCAAAGATGTGGGAACAACTATAGGAGCTCCAAAAATATGCCTTGAATGACCACAAAGCTGTCCATGTATTGTACAAATTGTTTTTATATGTGTCTTTTTGACTTTAATAAACTGTGTTTTTATTGAAAATACTTTATGTCATAGTACTTATTGCACCTATAAAGTCCCATCCCCTCTATTCAGTACTTTCTATGTTATCATGGGGACATTGGTGCTGTAATATAGTATTTCATTGATTCTGGTGTTAACCAATAACCACTTACCACAAATAGATGTATGTGTCATCAATGTGGAATGCCTGTGGAACCTGGAAATCATTGTAATAAGTGTAGCTCTTACCCTCGCAGGAGCCGCTGGTGATGACAGATTTTCTGTTCTGCCACGACTCTTAAAGCCTCTCAGTCCCCACTGACACACACGGTTATATAAAGAAGGCCGCTCACATTTTAAAGTGTCACTAAACCCACATCATAAAAAAACTATCAATAAATTGGTGTATCACATGCTGTTCATACTCACTCAGCCTCTATGAGATTCGTTTTCTGTTTCCTGCAAAAAACATGGCTGATCCTGTTGTTCTCTATTCTCCCCTTCTGTCCAAGTCAGCAATTCACTTAGCGGTTTTCAGTGAGTTTCTATGTTGTGCTGAGCATTTCCTCCCTATCACATCTGAGCAGCCCATGTGACTATAAAGTCACACATGTGGGTGTATACACAATAATAAATGACAGCCCACTCCCTCCCTCCTCCTCATGCCCACTAATCAGCTAAAACAACGAGGGCAGGATATTACATGTAGATTGGTGGAGGCTTCACCTCCCTGTTATTCTAAGACACAGGCTGGAGGGACATGACACAGCCTGTGACTGACAGAAATCTGCCCATACCATACTATTGCCAAAAAATAAAGATTTGATTTTAAATATATATTTGTATGACAATTAATTGTTTTTATTTTAATTATTTATTTTTACTCTGTATTCCAATGTAAATGTATAATATCAAAGCAGGTAAAGGGTGTGTGAATTAGCATCAAACAATAGAACACTTTAAAGTTGCAGAACTAGGTAAAGTGAGAACTGTGGCAATTATAAATCAAGTTTTAACTGGGATAACTAGTAATGAGCAGGATTAACACAATAACATTTTTCTCAAATGCACATTATACAGCTACCCCAGATGTGGATATCCATAAGTGTTCCTGAACAGGGTACCCCTAGAAGGTGATTGCAAAGTACCTGGCGCCTGAATGTTAGTGTTTACCGGCTTGCAGTAGGGCTCTCCTTTAGGTGGTGCGCAATAAGCTGTCTCTTTAAGAGTATGTATTGGTCAGCTGCAGGGCTGCTTTGTAATGAGCAATTTCTGTGAAATTGGGCATAGTAAGGGGTTAAGTGTTGTATCTTCTCTCAATACTCCTAGCAGGGGACAGGTCATGGCTCAGTGTCAGGAACCAGGAATCAGACCGAGACAGAAGTACAGTAAGAGCCCATTCACACAGGGGCGTCTTTGGATCCGACTCTAAATCGCCCCAGGTCGCCCCTAGTCGCCTCAGGTCGCGCTGGCTGAAGAAATCAATGTAAGTTAATGGAGCCGTCCTTATGCACACTACTGCAGTCGCTCCGACTTCAAAAAAGGTCCCTGTACTACTTCAATCCGACTCCTAGGCGACCTGTAACCATTCATTTCAATGGGAGTCGCCTCTCAGTGTCTTAATAGGAGCAACTCTCCAGGAAGAAAACATACATTTCTCCTGCAAAACTCTCCCTCCCCTCTCCCTCTCACAGAGCTGATTCTTGTTTGATTGGCCACTGGAATGTCTCCTGTCCTGCAGGCAACTTGTAAGTAGCTCCAGGTCACGCTGTGATTCATTCTCAAGTCGTGTCTGAGTTGCCTCATAAAATCGCGCTGGAAGTCGTGTTGCCCCTGTGTGAATGGGCTCTTAAATCACACTTGTTTAATAATACAAATTAAAATGTAAACAGAGTAAGCGTAGTCAAAACATAGCCAGAGTTCAGTAACCGGATCGGGTAGTCGGCCAAGCCAATGTCCAAGAGCCAGCGATCAAGGTAGTAGTTCAGCAAGCAGGATCTGTAGCCAGAGGGAATGTCAGACAAGCAGGTCTTCAACTGCAATGCAGGAGAAAGTCTCTAGTGATGTTAACACAGGCGAAGGCAAAGAGCAAATAAACTGGAAGTCCTTAAGTAGGCAGAGCTGAGGAGCAGGATCATCAACAGGTGGATCACTGTGGAGAGATGGGAGCTGGCAATTAGCTGACAGCTGAGCTTCCAGCACAGAGAAGGAAAGGCTGAGCCCAGCCCTGACAGTACCCCCTCCTCAACGACCCCTCCCTCTCGGAGGACCACCGGGCTTGAGTGGAAAACGTCTATGGAAATCACAGAGGAGGACAGGGGCATGTACATACGAGGATGGGATCCAAGAGCGTTCCTCCGGACCGTACCCCTTCCAATGCACCAGGTACTGTATGCGCCCATGGAACCTACGGGAGTCAACAATGGACTGTACTTCATACTCCTCATGGTTCTCAACCTGTATAGGGTGATGACGTGGCACTGAGGTGGTAAAACGGTTGCAGACCAAAGGTTTCAATAAGGAGACCCAAGACGAGCCGTGCGACTCAGGAGCATCTGTATCGCTGTGGCAAACTGATCCATGCGGTGATCCAGGTCATCCAATCTGGAAAAAATATTATTAACAAGTGGTTTGGATGCTTCTTCTGAATTCATGGCCTTCGCCTACTGTCAGGAACCATGAATCAGACCGAGACAGAAGTACAGTTAAATCACACTTGTTTAATAATAAAAATAAAAAGGTAAACAGAGTAAGCGTAGTCAAAACATAGCCAGAGTTCAGTAACCGGATCGGGTAGTCGGCCAAGCCAATGTCCAAGAGCCAGCGATCAAGGTAGTAGTTCAGCAAGCAGGATCTGTAGCCAGAGGGAACGTCAGACAAGCAGGTCTTCAACTGGAAAGCAGGAGAAAGTCTCTAGTGATGTTAACACAGGCGAAGGCAAAGAGCAAATGAACTGGAAGTCCTTAAGTAGGCAGAGCTGACGAGCAGGATCATCAAAAGGTGGATCACTGTGGAAAGATGGGAGCTGGCAATTAGCTGACAGCTGAGCTTCCAGCACAGAGAAGTAAGGGCTGAGCCCAGCCCTGACACTCAGTCTCTGGCAAGCTCTGGCAGACTCAGCAACAAGTCTGTCCTACCTCTGATGTAGGCAGTCAGGCATCAGCAGCAAATCCCCTCTGTGTGATGCTCTCTCTGATACAGCTGTAGCGGTACCCCCGAGGGGGCTGCTGATAGACTCTATACCCCACTGGCCACCCCGACTCAAATCCTCTCTTACCTCTGACATCTTGGGTTCCATTTTGAAATGTTGCGTTAGTAATGAGAAACTCACACAGTATCACTGAACCACTCAGAAATGTTTACTGAGATAAAGAATGAACACAAGAAAATATATGAATAAACACAACTTATGTTTGACAGAAAATATCACTTGACACTGATATACAAGGGTATGTACCTTGTTGACCTGAAATAGATCTATGTGAACAGGTACACAGAGAGACAAATATCCAACACCTTTACAACATGTATTTGGATACCTTTCCTCTGAGGCCTCAGCACACAAACCAGCAAACAGTGCACAGCATATACATACAGTAAACACAATGTGAATTAGATAATGTCCCACAAAATGGCTCCCCCATGGTTGTAATTCAATGATTAGCATTAAATGCAGAGCAGTAAAGCATAATAAAGAGGAGAATGATGACTGTTCTTTTAATTCTGGATATCTTCAGCTAGCCTGTTGTTTATACTGCAGTGTTATTTGTAATTTTGTAATCCGAGTAGGTAAAAGACTGAAGAGCAAAGGTGAACTGATGAATACTTAAACTGAAGAAATATCACCACTTGTAGATTCCTCTTTAATTATGCAAATGAGTGGAATACAGTACTGACTTTACAGCACAGGGGGGAAAGAAAAGGCCCCACGCGCCTGCTGTATAAGCCCTGTGAAGAAGTAGATTGACATCTGTGGAACTACAAGTCTCACCAGCCAGTCTTTAGGAAAAATCACTCAGCAATACTGTAATCTCTATCTGGATGGGCAGGTGCCCTCTCACCACAAAGGACCCCAATAGATGAAGGGCTCCGGCCGGAATCCCTCCTGGTGTCTCTGTCCGGTGAAATGGCACTGCCACGCCGCACTGCGACTCCCGGTGAACTGGAGTGCAGGTGGTCCCAGATGTTCTGGAGCGCAGGCCGGTCCGCTGGCCGGAATAGCGGTGCTGTCCTCCGAGGTCCCTCTGAGGCAGGCGATCTGGCTCTCCGCTGTATAGGCCGCAGACTCTCACTCCCTGTCACACAGGCCTCCTGCTGGCAGGTTCAGAATGGCGTCCAGAGAGACTGAAAACAGGCTGCGCCTGCCTTTTTATTTCTTCTCCCAGCAGGCTGTTCTGCACGTTTTGCACTGTGTGTCCTGTAGTCCAGAGCTGGCCAGGCCAACAGTGTCACTTCCTCACCCAGACTATATGTCCCATAATGCATTGCTCTGTTCAGTCTCAAGGAGGAAAGAAAACAATGATAGAGTTCATTAGGCACTAGGGGGAGCCAAACCCATACATGAGAAAACAATGAACCATTCAACAATAACTATAGTAGCAACCCCCAGCTACACAGCTATGGCATGTCCCGCAGCAGGTCCTCTCGGGCTCGGCTTCTCTAGGCAACAGACACCCTGTATCTAAATTTTGCCCAGGAACATCAGTTCTGTCTTTCCTCCTTTGTTTGCAGAGATCTTGGCTCTTCTAATTTGGAGTCCATCTGCCCCTATTCACTGTACCCTCTGGGGAATCACAAGTGTCCTTAGTGGTTTTTGCATCCTCCCCTTGCTGCTGATTGAATCCGATCCACCACTGGGGGAGAAGCGAGTGGGAAATCGCATAGAGCCGCTCTCACACAGATCCCATGGGGTGACCAGAAAATTGAACCCACACACTGAACACAGCCCACAGCATAGAATTGGGAAGAGCTGGCACTAGCACTCAGCTAATCAAAATGACCACAACTGATCACAGTTGAAAGTTAAATGGCTTTGTGGTAAATTTAAGGAAACAGAAAGTGTAGCTGAAAGAGAAGTGTATACAAATAGACAAGAGGAGGCCAAACACATTATCAATGCTGCCAAAGCAAGGAAAGAGGGGGAAATGGCTAAATCTATTAAGAAAAGAGACAAAACCTTTTTTAGGAATATCAGTGATAAAAAGAAAAAATACAATGGGATCACTAAAATGAAAATTGGGCACGACACTTATGTTGAGGGAGACCTAAGTTCAGTCTTCTGAGAAATAAATTTCTCTAACAATAACAAGTTTTGGGATCATATTGGTTCTAGTAATGAAGGTTCATTGTTTAGGATTTCTAGAGACAGAGGTAGTGGAGGAACTGGCTTGATTAAAGCCAGTTTAAAAACATACAATTTGCTGGACTCATTACAGGATAGAAGCTGGCTATTAAAGGATAGAAGCTGACAAATTAATGGAATCACACCTAAAAAGAAGGATAGCTGATTTCTTAAAAACACACAATTTGCTGGACCCAAAGCAGTATGGCTTTACTGAGGGCATATCATGTCAGACTAATCTGATTTAATTTTTTGACCTTGTCAGTAATGTTCTGGACCAGGGTAGCGCTGTGGACATAGCGTATCTTGATTTCAGCAAAGCAATTGATACAGTTCCCCATAATTATCTAATAAACAAGTTGTAAAAGGTAGGACTTAACCCTTGGGTGGTTCAGTTGATATGCAGTTGACTGAAGGATACTGTAGATACCAGAGTGTGGTTGTAAATGGGGTTCATTCGGAACAGAGACCAGTCACTAGTGGTTTACCACAAAGCACTATGCCAGGTCCTGTTCTATATGTAAATGATATACCGTATTTTTCGGACTATAAGACGCACTTTTCTCCCCCAGAAATATGGGGGAAAATGTCCCTGCGTCTTATGGTGCGAATAGATGACAGGCACCGCCCCCCCCCCCGCCGCCGCCGGCACTGCCCCCCGCACCGCCCCCTGTCATACACACTCCACATGAAGTACAGTGAGGAGGACCTGTCATACAGACAACATACATGTACAGAGAATGGAGGTGACAGCTGTCACCTAGGAGACCATATCAGATCACATGACTGCTGAGAACAGACAGCACATAATGACAGACTGTGTCCTTTTTACTGCCCCGCACTCACCTCCGCCATCCTTGTCTCGAACTCTGTACAGTGTACATCCCTTCCGGCCGTCCAGACGTCACGCTGATCTCACGTTCCCGCCCACCATTGGCAGCTCCTCCCCCCTGTCTGCTCACTCAGCTTCGGGGTGACGTCAGCGGAGGACTGGACGGACGGTGGCGCGGGCTGAGGTGAGAGGAGCTCGGTGTGGGCTACTCAGCGTGCAGCGCGACGTCTGTGTCGGGAAGTTCGCTTAGCAGCATGCGGAGGGCGACTGTGAGGGGACACGTAGATGAGCTGCTCATGCCGACCAGTGCCAGCAATCATCATGATTGGCCAGCTGCAGAGCCCACACAGGTCTAATGAGCAGAGCCCACACAGGTCTAATGAGCAGAGCTCAGCTGCAGCACCAAAACTCGAGGATAAATGTTTGCTTTGGTTTTGGACAGAAAGAGGGGATAAAAAGTGTGTCTTATAGGCCTCAGGGTCAAGGGATATGGCTGGCCATGGGCAATCTACCATAAATCAGATACCATACGACAATCATATTTATGACAACTTCGGACTGTTAAAGCAGAACTCTGGGCAATTTATTTATATAGCATGCAGTATGGCTGTGCCCGATGGCACCGCCCCCCGCCGTCGCTCGCATCGCCTCACGCCGTCACCACCAGAAGAGAGGCAGGAGAGCAGGGGACAGACTTCCAAACCCCCCGTGGGTGACGGGCGCTCTTCCGGCTGGTTCCTGAGACAGAGGAAGGCGGAAGTGATAACATCAGGTAAGACTGCGTTTGTAGCAATGGTCACTCTGCATTTTCTATGGGCACTGGAAAATATTTGAGTACACCATTTGGTTCAGATTTTTTTTTCTTGTTTTTCCTCTTCTAAAACCTAGGTGCGTCTTATGGTCAGGTGCGTCTTATGGTGCGAAAAATACGGTAACTAAAGTGTTTGTAAGTAAGGTATGTTATTTTGCTGATGACACAAAGGTATGCAATAGGATTGATATCCCTTGATATCCCTGGAGGTGTCTGTAACATGGAACATGATTTGGCATTGCTGGAAAATTGGCCAAAGCAGTAGAAATTACAGTTCAATGTTTCTAAATGTAAAATAATGCACCAAGGGAAAATGAATCCCTTCAGAGAGTACAAAATTGGGGTATGGCCAACCCTACAGAGGAAAAAAATGACTGCAAAATGCCAGCTGGTCCTGGGTATTGTAGTTCCACAAGCAAGTGTTGTGCTGGAGGAGTTGAAGGAGATATGCAAGCAAGTTTGTGCAGGAGGCAGAGGAGCGTATATACTATGTGTATATAGCATAGTTGCCAACAGTCACGGATTGGCCGGGACATTCCCGGGATTCAAACCCTTTTCCCGGATTTATTTTGTCCCGGCCAATGTCCCGGCCAATCCGGTTTTTCCCTGGTTCTGCGATTTTGGTCGCCGCGGGCCGCCGCCGCTAGAGGTCCACGGCTGGCGGAGACAATGTCTCCCCTAGCCGCCATTTTCAAGAAGACCAAAACACGGATGTAGTACAATAGAAAATAAAGCTGCTGCGGCGCCGCCCACACCCCGCGCCTCCCCGGGGGTGGGTGGCGCTGCAGCAGCTTTGTCTTCTATTGTATTACATCCGTCTTTTGGCTGGCCGGCCGGCCACCCCCCGCCCCGCCCCGCTGCAGGTCTGTCTGTAATGGAAAGGGGCGGGGGTGGGCGGCGCCACAGCTTGATTTTTTTTTGCAGCCACGCTGTCGACTCTGCCTCTATTTTGTTCCCCCTCGGGGAAGGGGAAACAGTAATGGCGGCCGAGACAGGAGACGCCTGTGGTTAAGGGGGGACTCCGCTGGGGACGCCTGTGGTAAGGGGGGACTCCGCTGGGGACGCATGATGTAAGGGGGGACTCCGCTGGGGACGCCTGATGTAAGGTGGGACTCCGCTGGGGATGCCTGATGTAAGGGGGGACTCCGCTGGGGACGCCTGTGGTAAGGGCGGACTGCGCTGGGGACGCCTGTGGTAAGGGGGGACTCCGCTGGGGACACCTGATGTAAGGACGGACTCCATTGGGGGCACCTGATGGAATCTGGTGGCAGGCGACGTGGCAGGTGACACACTAGGGGCTAACACTGATTCGGCATTATGGTGAGTTGAATGATTTCATTTTATATTAAAATGTAATAATAGAAATAATGCACTTCAGTCATCCTGACACCATAACAACCATGGTGCCGGGATGATTGAAGAGCTAACACCAGATGTTTGGAGTATCTTTATCTGTTGATTGTTAAACTCTGGAATACACATATTTCTATTGTGGTGTAGGATCTGGGCCTGCTGTCCCTCCATCCTTCCTTCTCTTTCCTTCCCTCCCTCTTTCTTTCTCTCTTTCTTTCTCCTTCCATCCCTCATTCATCTCAGACTCTAACCACACCCCTTTGAGCCACGCCATTTGAGCCACTCCCACTCCCCGCGTAAACCACGCCGCTTTTTTCTCCTAAGGTATGTATAACACACCTACAAACGAATGACCCGCACCCTAATTATAGCAAGGCTCCGCCTACATGCGGAAAAGTGTCCCGGATTATTTTTTGCAATGTTGGCCATTATGATATAGTTGTCCCTGAAGACTTTGCTACACTGATCAAGTGGGCATCCCATATTCCCCATCCCCATCCAAGTTTAATCTCCTAAATAAAACAAAAAAAACATTGGGATCCCATTTACCAGCAGCTCCTGCTGGCATAGCACTACAATGGTTAATATGGTTTAGGAGGGCAGTATTTTCAATATAAAGCCTAGATCAAGAACACGGGGGCATGACCAGAAACTAGCAGGGGGAAAGTTCAAAACGAATCTTAGAAAGTATTTTACTAGAAGATTAGTTGATGCTTGTGTAGCGATACCCCCAGCTAAGGGAGCCGCTGATATGATTTTCGGGCCTGTAACACACCGCTGTCAACCCCCAGCAATTGGCTCTACCCTCCCTTGGCACAGTTAGTAGGGGATGATAGGATTGTAAGGGCTGCAACTTTAGGCAACACAATCCCGCAACAAAAACACACACAATGATATAGCAAACACTGACTGTTTCTTCTGCACAGTAATAACACTGACAACTAGTCTGATTAATCCTGGTACTTTTACTTAAGGAAATGATTAAACAGATTAATACAGTGTGCTTTAGCATATGCAGAGCCCTGCAATGAAAGGGTGTTCAACAATAGGCAGATATACAATCCTGTACAAAGATGACTAATAGGCCCCCCTTTGCAACTCTCCTCCCTCGTGGGCAAGATGGCGCCCAGCAATGTCTACACTGCTAAGTCAGGCCTGACTGTAACTATGTGTAAGTTCCGCAGAGAAGAATCTTCGCTGGCAAATGGTGGTGCACTTTTGAAGACAAATTGTAATCCATGGGAATAAAGGTTGACAAACTGGGTGAATAAAGATAAAGTCACTAACGCTATTCAATGCACTGTCCCTCCGGTGTGCATATGCAAACTCTAGCAACAAACACTAGGCCTAGAGGCCCTGCACTAATCTCTGAGCAGGTGCTCTCTCACCCAACCGGACCAGTCCACGTCCGTATCTTCCGTTGCTGTGTCTCGGTACACAGGTTCCACGGTAGGGTGCCCACGTATCCCGGATTGCCCGGGACAGTCCCTGATTTGTGATTTTTGTCCCGTGTCCCGGCCAGTTCATTCCGGGACAATACAGAAGTCCCGGAATGAACAAAAACCACAGTGACCAGACCACACCAGTCCGCTCCGCCAACTCTGCCCACCCGCCGCCACCACCTTAGAAAGTTTAAGGCATCTCTCACTCTCACACTTGATGACACAGTCTGGTTGCTAGGCTAGGGGCCGCTCGGCATCTAGCAACCAGTGACGTCAGCTGAAGCCTGTCTGGCTGTCCTCTCCTTCCAGCCCCGCCCCCTCCCCCTTCAGAGGCACTGTGTGTCACATGGCAGTCTGCATAGTGTTGGCGCGTAATTGCAAAATGAAGGGACATCAGTGCTGGATCGGGGATGATTGGCTGAGCGGCATGTCATTTATCCACAGCCGACCAGGAACAGATGCTGCAGGAGACCAGCCACAGTAAGAGAAACGCCAACCTGAGGAGGAGAAGGGGGATGGGGGGGAGTTCTGAGGATTCTCTGATCTGTGTTGTGTGAGATGATTGTCAGTCAGGGCTGGCGCCAGCATAAGGCAGTGCCCTGCACATGAGGGAGAATAGTGTCCACTCCACATGTCCTCCACCTGTCACACTGTCTCCCCCCCAATGTTTCTATGACCCCCCTTGTCACACTGTCTCCCCCCCAATGTTTCTATGACCCCCTTGTCACACTGTCTCCCCCCAATGTTTCTATGACCCCCCCTTGTCACACTGTCTCCCCCCAATGTTTCTATGACCCCCCTTGTCACACTGTCTCCCCCCCAATGTTTCTATGACCACCCCTTGTCACACTGTCTCCCCCCAATGTTTCTATAACCCCCTTGTCACACTGTCTCCCCCCAATGTTTCTATGACCCCCCTTATCACACTGTCTCCCCCTTGTCACACTGTCTCCCCCCAATGTTTCTATGTCCCCCCTTGTCACACTGTCTCCCCCCTTGTCACACTGTCTCCCCCAATGTTTCTATGACCCCCCTTGTCACACTGTCTCACCCCAATGTTTCTATGACCCCCCTTGTCACACTGTCTCCCCCCAATGTTTCTATGACCCCCCCTTGTCACACAGTCTCCCCCCAATGTTTCTATGACCCCCCTTGTCACACTGACCCCCCTTGTCACACTGTCTCCCCCCCAATGTTTCTATGACCCCCCCTTGTCACACTGTCTCCCCCCAATGTTTCTATGACCCCCCTTGTCACACTGTCTCCCCCCAATGTTTCTATGACCCCCTTTGTCACACTGTCTCCCCCCAATGTTTCTATGACCCCCCTTGTCACACTGTCTCCCCCTAATGTTTCTATGACCCCCCTTGTCACACTGACCCCCCTTGTCACACTGTTTCCCCAATGTTTCTATGACCCCCCTTGTCACACTGTCCCCCCCAATGTTTATATGACCCCCTTGTTACACTGTCTCCCCCAATGTTTCTATGACCCCCCTTGTCACACTATCTCCCCCAATGTTTCTATGACCCCCTTGTCACACTGTCTCCCCTCAATGTTTCTATGACCCCCCTTGTCACACTGTCTCCCCCCAATGTTTCTATGACCCCCCTTGTCACACTGTCTCCCCCCAATGTTTCTATGACCCCCCTTGTCACACTGTCTCCCCCAATGTTTCTATGACCCCCCCTTGTCACACTGACCCCCCCTTGTCACACTGTCTCCCCCCAATGTTTCTATGACCCCCTTGTCACACTGTCACCCCAATGTTTCTATGACCCCCCTTGTCACACTGTCTCCCCCCAATGTTTCTATGACCCCCCCTTGTCACACTGTCTCCCCCAATGTTTCTATGACCCCCCTTGTCACACTGTCTCCCCCCTAATGTTTCTATGACCCCCCTTGTCACACTGTCTCCCCCCAATGTTTCTATGAACCCCCCTTGTCACACTGTCTCCCCCCAATATTTCTATGACCCCCCTTGTCACACTGACCCCCCTTGTCACACTGTCTCTCCCCAATGTTTCTATAACCCCCCTTGTCACACTGTCTCCCCCCAATGTTTCTATGACCCCCTTATCACACTGTCTCCCCCTTGTCACACTGTCTCCCCCCCAATGTTTCTATGTCCCTCCCTTGTCACACTGTCTCCCCCTTGTCACACTGTCTCCCCCCAATGTTTCTATGACCCCCCTTGTCACACTGTCTCACCCCAATGTTTCTATGACCCCCCTTGTCACGCTGTCTCCCCCCAATGTTTCTATGACCCCCCCTTGTCACACAGTCTCCCCCCAATGTTTCTATGACCCCCCTTGTCACACTGACCCCCCTTGTCACACTGTCTCCCCCCCAATGTTTCTATGACCCCCCTTGTCACACTGTCTCCCCCCAATGTTTCTATGACCCCCCTTGTCACACTGTCTCCCCCCCAATGTTTCTATGACCCCCTTTGTCACACTGTCTCCCCCCAATGTTTCTATGACCCCCCTTGTCACACTGTCTCCCCCTAATGTTTCTATGACCCCCCTTGTCACACTGACCCCCCTTGTCACACTGTTTCCCCAATGTTTCTATGACCCCCCTTGTCACACTGTCCCCCCCAATGTTTCTATGACCCCCCTTGTTACACTGTCTCCCCCCAATGTTTCTATGACCCCCCTTGTCACACTATCTCCCCCAATGTTTCTATGACCCCCTTGTCACACTGTCTCCCCTCAATGTTTCTATGACCCCCCTTGTCACACTGTCTCCCCCAATGTTTCTATGACCCCCCTTGTCACACTGTCTCCCCCCAATGTTTCTATGACCCCCCTTGTCACACTGTCTCCCCCAATGTTTCTATGACCCCCCCTTGTCACACTGACCCCCCCTTGTCACACTGTCTCCCCCCAATGTTTCTATGACCCCCTTGTCACACTGTCACCCCCAATGTTTCTATGACCCCCCTTGTCACACTGTCTCCCCCCAATGTTTCTATGACCCCCCCTTGTCACACTGTCTCCCCCAATGTTTCTATGACCCCCCTTGTCACACTGTCTCCCCCCTAATGTTTCTATGACCCCCGTGTCACACTGTCTCCCCCCAATGTTTCTATGACCCCCCCTTGTCACACTGTCTCCCCCAATATTTCTATGACCCCCCTTGTCACACTGACCCCCCTTGTCACACTGTCTCCCCCCAATGTTTCTATGACCCCCTTGTCACACTGTCTCCCCCCCAATGTTTCTATGACCCCCCTTGTCACACTGTCTCCCCCAATGTTTCTATGACCCCCCCTTGTCACACTGTCTCCCCCAATGTTTTTATGACCCCCTTGTCACACTGTCTCCCCCCCAATGTTTCTATGACCCCCCTTGTCACACTCTCTCCCCCCAATGTTTCTATGACCCCCCCTTGTCACACTCCAGAGTCCAGAGTGCTCCCTAACCTCCCTTTACTTCCTCCAGAGTGCCCCTTTACTTTCTCCAGAGTGCTCCCTTACTTCCTCCAGAGTGCTCCCTTACCTCTCCTCACTTTCTCCAGAGTGTCCCTTTACGTTCTCCAGAGTGCCCCTTAGTACAGTAGTACTAAGGGGACACTCTGGAGTAGAATGTAAGGGGGCACTCTGGAGAATGTAAGGGGGTACTCTGGAGGAGAATGTAAGGAGGCACTAAGGGGGCCCCCCGGAGGATGTAAGGGGGCTCTGACTAAGTACCGCCAGAGTGCCCCCTTACATCCCCCCCTTACAACCTCCAGGGTGCCCCCTTAGTGCCTCCAGAGTGCCCCCTTACATCCTTCAGAGTGCCCCATCACCAAGGTGGTATAGCAGTGGCTGACAGACTATCAGGAGGTGGTATTTCACTCCTCTTCCTCCTTTCTCCACTAACTACCACCCGCAATACACTCTGCACTCCTCTCATATACATACTACCCACCGCCATACACTGCACTCCTCTCCTGTACATATTACTCACCACCATACACTCCGCACTCCTCTCCTGTACATATTACCCCCTGCCATACACTCCGCACTCCTCTCCTGTACATATTACCCCCGCCATACACTCCACACTCCTTTCCTGTACATATTACCCTCGCCATACACTCCACACTCCTCTCCTGTACATATTACCCCCCGCCATACACTCCGCACTCCTCTCCTGTACATACTACTCACCACCATACACTCTGCATTCCCTATTTAACATTACCACATTCTGCACTATATAAGTCATCTCAGACTCTTTAACAACACCCCCTTTAAGACAATATTTAGCGCAATTTAAGACATGTCCACTGTTCACCACGATGCGCTTTGCGCGCCATATTGTTGTTCTTCTTGATGCCTAGGACCCACTTTTGATCTTGCACACGGGCCCGCTGATTTCATGATACGCCCCTGCCCCCAAAATCTGCATTTTTTTTGTCAAAAATCATCATTTTTTTTGGGGGGGGGTGTCCCTGAATGGCAGTTTGGAAATGTGGTCACCCTATTCCACGACACCCGTGTCTTCGGTCCTCTTGGCAGCAGCAGACGGATGGCAGGATGAGACGTCCCTCAGGCTCCTTGGTGGAAACGGAAGGCTCTTTGGAAATACAGGGCCTAGGCTTCAGGCCCTGTCCGGAACAGCAGACTCAGCAGAGAGTTCCACTTGCTGGGCGGGCGATGTCCAAAGAGACCGTTCTCCGGTCCGCCCCTCAGTTAAATACCCCACCCCAGCAGTCCTTGTGCGGGGAGATGCATCCTGGGTATGGTAGTCTCTAGGTTCCTCAAACAACACCCCGCTACACTTGGAATAAACTTCCAGCAGAGTCAGTCAACCATAAGTGGATTTAAACATGCATGGGACAAACATAGATCTGTATTCAGATAAAAAAGGTAATAAGATTTTTTTTATAAATATAAAAAAAAGGGGCAGCATTTGGTCTTTTTTATGCCATCACGCTTCTATGTTTCTATGGTTTGCAGTGCCATTCATTATCAAGGTGTGAATGAGCCATAAGGCTATTTAATATAAAGCCATTGGTGTACATGTTTTTTTTAGTAAAAACAGCTTCCGCTTAGTTTATAAAAACGTAAAACCCACAAATGCTGTTGAAGGCATAAATACAAGATGCGTACATACAAAGCCTAGAAGACTACTTTCTGTATTACCAGGAAAAGACACACAGCACCATCTACAGTTGAATTTTGAGTAATACATACCACTCTTACATCTCCGAACTACTGCTTACTAGACATGTGCACTGCCAAAAAATTTGTTAGTTTTCGTTTTCGTTTCATTCGTTTTTTTTTTTCGTTTTTCGGGTCATTCGTTATGATCGCAATTCGTAAATTCGTAAATTTGTACATTCGTAAATTTATACATTCGTAAATTTGTACATTCGTAAATTTGTACATTCGTAAATTTATACATTCGTAAATTTGTACATTCGTAAATTTGTACATTCGTAAATTTGTACATTCGTAAATTTATACATTCTTAAATTCGTACATTCGTAAATTTATACATTCGTAAATTTATACATTCGTAAATTTATACATTCGTAATTTCGGAAATTTGGAAATTCGATATTTTCGAAAACCCGAAAATTTGAAAATCTGAAAAAATAACTATTAAATTATAGTTGTAATTTCCTTTCAAATTTGGCTGTTAGCGAACGTAACGAATACAAATTTATCTGAAGTTACGCATAACCTGAAATAACAAATGCCGCATCTAAACAAATGGAACGGAACAAATTAATAATAATAATAATAAAACGTTTTTATTATTATTATTGTTATTTATTATTATTATTAATTCATTACGTTCCATTCGTTTAGATACGGCATTCATTATGTCGGAAAACAATTCGTAACTTCGTTAAGTTCACTAACAGCCAAATTTGAAAGGAAATTACAATACCTATAATTGAATAGTTAGTAATAGTTAAGTTATTAGTTAATTATTATTTCAGATTTCCGAATTTACTCATTTACGATTGTACGAATGTACAAATTTACGAATGTACGAATATTCGGAAATTCGTAAATTCAAATTTACGAATTTCCGGATAGTTGTAAATTCGTGCATTGGTAAATTCGTATATTCGTAAATTCGTACATTCGTAAATTTGAATTTACGAATATTCGTTAAAATTCGTTAAATGAGTTTTCGTTAATTCGGATATTTCCGAATTAACGAATTTGTCGAAATTCGTTAAAAAACGAATTCGGAACGAAACGAATTGCACATGTCTACTGCTTACTACTGATGAGCAAACTGGACAACAATGAAAAAAGAAGGGTCCAGAAGGGTCAATAATAACTAGAATGAAATGCTGTATTGCATTGACTTTTAAATGAAAGCATTTTATCTGGTCACAAGGCCTCTTTCAGTTTATATTGCCTTATAGCTGGAATTAGAGAAGGAGAAGCTGGCAGCGCTGCAGGGGGAAGCAGAAGAGGATCTGTGTCTGCAATAAGACAGTATTGCCGAACGTCCTGTTCAACAGGTGCCTGGGTCCCTATTTTAAAATGATGGTGCCCGGGTCCAGTACTAGGGTTGCCACCTTTTCTTCAAGCCAAGCCCGAACACTTTAGCAGCGCACGGCATGTTTTCTTTTTTGAGTATACACCATAACATTGTAAATGCCCTGGGACACTTTTGGGTGCCCCAAGGAGAGTAGTAATGCATTTTAGTGCACCACAGTGAACACAGAGTGTGTTTCCAAATTGTGGCTCCATTCACACCTAGGAGTTTCAGATCGTGGGCGGAATCGCAGCAATTCTGCCCATTATTCCCAAAATTGCTGTGAATTGTGATCCCGTTACTTTGAATGACACCTCGAGCGCGGCACGATTTTGCCACGATTGTCGCCCGACAAATCGTGAAAAAATCGTGCAACCAGAAATGTGGGACGCCTGTCGCAAAAAAGAAGTTTGTATTCCGCCCACGATTCAGAACGCGTTCTGGAACGCCTAGGAGTGAATAGAGCCTGTGAGTCTTATGCACAGAATGCAAAGGACAGGAGTGTGCAATGCATATTAGGAGTCATGAGTACCAAACAAAGAGTGCAGGAGTCAGGAGTGTGTAATGCACAGTGTAGGGCTAAGAAGAGTGCAAAATTCCCTCCACGAGCAACCCACTTTACCCTTTCATCAAAATCCCCACTCCCTCTCCTGCAAAAAATCCAGCATTAATCTTTATGCTCACCCTCCACCCCCCACCAGCAAAAATAAATTCTCCCCCTCCCAGAACAACCCCCCCCCCCAAAAAAAAATCTTCTTCCCCCTTCCACAGCACAAGTCCCCCTCCACTATCCCATAAATCCCCAGTCCCAACACAATCCCCCCTTCTTCCTCATTCCAGCACTTACCCTTCTCCCCTCATAATACAAATCATCTTCTTCCCCTACCAGCACAAATCCTCCTTCCCCACAATACCCCTGTAGCGGATGGTTGCTACTAGTTACTAACATCCACACATATTCACCCTGCTGCCAGACTTCCGTACATCACTCTCGAGTAGACAATGAACAGTCATTTGCGTTGTTTTGTTTTTGTTTATTTGGGGGATATAATTTGCCATATTATAGTGGTTGCACTTTGTATATTCTGAATAAAGCACTTGAAAAAATTATGGAGTCTATCCTTGACAGATTTTGACTTTACACTTCTCCTCATCACAACTCCTGCAGACTGTTACTCCCAGGACTCTTCTCCTCCTGCACAAACTTCCCTGTCACAGCGTTAGTCTTTCCGCCCCATCATCTTGAACTGTACCAGGCATCACTCTGAATAATCCCTGGCTGTTGCTGAATTCTGATAGGCCAGGGGCCTGCAGCACCCCTATTTCACGGCCTAGTTACTTTAGCAGAAATAAATAGTTGGTGGACTACTGATCCCAGCCAGTCCGACTTGCAAACCCTGTGCCCTCAGGCCACAGCGATTTGTCACAGAACCCCACAGTCTCTCCTCTGGAGGGGGTGGGTCTGAATGAACACAAGAAGCTGCGGCTTGGCTCAGGTGCCCCCATAGCAAGCTGCTTGCTGTGGGGGTACTCGTCGGGAGGGAGGGGCCAGGAGCACAAAAGAGGGACCAGAGAAGAGGAGGATCCAGGTTGTTCTGTGCAAAACTAACTGCACAGAGCAGGTAAGTATGACATGTTTGTTATTTTTTAAGAAAACAAAAAAAACAAGACTTAAATATCACTGTAGCAGGTGTCAAATTTTGAGTGGCGTACCTGGGCCATAGATGGCCCAGGTACATTGATTTTAGGGATTTATGGACACTTTGGAGTGTGGGAGGTATGAATGGTGTCAAGTTCCCTGCGGTCCCTAGGTGGCGCTGTCACCTGGGACCGGGGTTGAACTGCCATTCTAGCACCATGCCCTTTGTGTCTTCTCGCGGCAGTAGTACGGTGGGGCGGGGGAACCCGCTGTGCCTGCTGGGAGAGGATATAAAGGGGCGGACATCTTGCGCACGAGGTCCATTCGCCAGGCACCTTCAACCTGGGGGCTGCTGTGGTTTGTCTGTGCCCAGGCGCCCTTGGCCTGGCCGCGTGGAGTCGAGTTCCACCCCAGGCACCTGGGGTGAGGTACTTTGCAAGGAGGCCTGGGGCCCAGTACCTTTGACTGGGTCCCGCAAGGGAGAAGCATTCCTAAGGTGCCCACGGTATTGGGTGCCTGAATCCAGGGCGTAAGGGATCGGAGACGTGACACTCCCGTAGAGCCGGTGCAGCATTTGGCCGGTGCCGGTGTGAGCCTCTGGTGACCGTCCGGATGGATGTCTTCCCCTGACAGGGGTCATTTGTCCTAACGGAGGTATTTCATGTTCTTGTGGTCTGTGGCAGAGACCCATCTTCATCAGGTCAGTGGCAGGCCTCATCTAAGGCCTGTGGCAGAGGCCTCAACGTTCACCCAGGTCAGTGGCAGGGACCAAATTCACAGTCGGTGGCAGCGACTGTGCGCCAAGCCTGTTTGCACTAAACGGAACAGGAGAAACTTTAATCATTGAGTGTGCCTGGACCTACTCTTTCCCACACCCTGTCTGTTCTTTTAAAGTTCAACCAGCCTACCTATTGATCAAAGCAAATAAAACAGTGTTGGACTTTTTATGGTGTGGAACTCGTGTTACTGGAAGCTAAGTGTCCCTGTCTGTGACAGTGACAATCATCCTCCACAGGAGAAGCTGAGGCTCCGGCCTAAAACGCAGACCCGAAGGTAAGCGGTTTTGCTAATATCTCTGCATACTACATCAGAGAGACGAGCTGGTGGTGTACATCTTCCCCCTTCTCCCAGATACCCCTAGACGAGTCATACAGCCATAAAGAGAGGGGAGAAGGCGGGTGAGGGCGCTACACGTGGGGGCTCCAGGTCCGGGATTTGTGTTTATGTAATGGAGCCGAACCTATCGGAGTTTGAACTTTGTTGCCCAGAAGAGTTCCAAGTAGGTCGGCCATATTGGCCACTGCACCAGCAGGCACACCCTCCCTGCACAGTTCGTGGGCGTGACATGGAGAAAGCCCGTGAACTAGTGTGCCAAAGGGGAGGAGTCCGGCCATGTGAAGAGGTACACGTGGGGACTTTGGCACCAGTTATGCAGTGCGCGATGGAGCAGCAATCAGTCACCATGTTCAGCAATGCCTCGTGGGTTCCAGTCTCTAATACTACGAGGATGACTTCAACTGCTGCTCCGATTACAGACACGGGGATTCGGCTCAAGCCCCGGGGATGATTCGCCTTCTACACCTGCAAGGATGTTAAGGCCATGGGTATGATTTGTCCCGGATGTTCGGGACTGGTGGTACAGTTAAAGCCATTCGGGCGCTGTGAGGCCTGCGGGGAGTTCACGTTTGAGGTGGAGCAATCCATAGAGAGACCCCGGGTCTTCCACCTCAGCCCTACATCAGGCGCCGCCACTCAAGAAGGAGAAGCCAATGCTTGGACAGCCGTCCCTCCGCGCACTGTAGAGACCTCCGTGGAGGTCGCAAACAAAGAGATGGAGGATGCAAAATCTGGAGATGCTGCTTCGGTCACCACAGTTTCCCTACTCCCAGCGCCAACAAGGAAGGTCGGTCTTGTGAGAGCTTCCAGCGGCCGAGATGGAGGACAACCCCTGCGCTTGCCTGGCCCGGATGGATGCGGTAGGAAGAGTCCTGGACATCCCTTTACAAGTTTGGGTCGAGGTAAGCCAGGGAACGGGACTTGGTGTTGGGTTGGAGGTGCTGGAGATTCACAGCCTCTGGAGTCCGCGGGTGGGAGTGATTCTGTGCTCACTAAGAACTACCTGCCCGCGGAGGAGTGTGACACCTCCGACCTGGAGCCGGTCTCCGATGTGGGAGACAACGTCGTCATAGACGAACTATTTGCTGAGAAGGGCTGGGACAAGATGCCTCTCTCCTCATCCCGTAGAACCAGGGATCCACCTATGTCCACAGGGGATAGTACACCCCGGGTGGAGGCACCAGCGCCTGAGGAGGGACCCCGTCCCCTGTCTGCCTTTCAGTCCCCGGTGCCTCCTGCATCTACCACCGGGGACAAGAGACTGTCGCTACGGGCGCCTATTCCCTACTTGGAGGTGGTCAAGGCACCTTGTCATCCGGATTCTATCATCCTGCCGGGCGAGGGAGACCGCTCTACTATGCCTCCCTTGTCTAGGCTACAGCGTTTATTCTGTCAAAAGGTCGCCAACGAGTATGGGTGGGAGTACCCATACTTATCTAGGGAGCTGCTTTACAAAGTAGAAGTCTGCAGGGAACATTGGTATAATGACTTCGTGTGGACACACATTAAAGTCCCACACGCACGCAGGTACCTTGCATGTTCCCCAAAAGCGTCTCAGAGATTCAAAGACTGCAAGGCAGAGTGGATGTTGGGTCGGCACATTCATGCAGACAAGGTATTGATTTGGAGAAAGGATGGAGAAGATGTTGAATACCATTTGGAGACTGTTGATGAACATTTTAAACCCCTTGTCTTTCCGCATCCCAGATTCTTCCTGTAGGAGAAAAGACTCCTTTTCCTTGTGCCTTGAAAATTTGCTGAGCTTTCCGGGGTTTGTTTTTCCTTCCCGGAAACCCAGGAACTGTACCCGAGTTTAATGGATGTTCTGCTCTTTGGAGGAATGGGGGACTGTTGCTGTTGTTTCTCCCTTCTTCCCTCCTGCAAAGTGATCATGGACTTTGGGGTGTAGTTAGGCCCAAAGTAGAGAGAAGAAGTTTGTTCAAGGATTCAGCAAGTGTCTTTACTGTGGCACTGTCACTAGGTGGCAGTTTTGCGCACCGTTATTCACTTTACACCACACACTTTTTAGAAGGAAAGGATTTCTCTTCGGAGAGATTTTTTCGTTCCAACACCCACACATGTGTCAGCAAATTTTGTGTGTTTAACTTTCTTTTGTCCCCTCTGCAGGAGAACGTCCGTCAAGACCGCTGAGAATGGGGCGGGTCTTAGTTAGTGATGTGGGCTGGGGGAAAAATGTCAATGGTGTTATTGTGACATGTATGTTGTTATGTGTTGCTTCCCTTTCCTTTTCCCTTTCATGTCAGGTTCAGGCACAACTACCAGTTTTTTTCAAAATTACTTTTTTTTGTGCATTTTGAAGCAGTCTCTGGATTAGGTTTATGTTGGCTCCCTTTGGGGCATGACATGTTCCAGACACTGGGGACCAGTGTCAAATTGCTGGGGGGAGAGTGTAGCGGGTGTCAAATTTAGAGGGGCGTACCTGGGCTATAGATGGCCCAGGTACATTGATTTTAGGGATTTATGGACACTTTGGAGTGTGGGAGGTATGAATGGTGTCAAGTTCCCTGCGGTCCCTAGCTGTCACCTGGGACCGGGGTTGAACTGCCATTCTAGCGCCGTGCCCTTTGTGTCCTCTCGTGGCAGTAGTACAGTGGGGCGGGGAACCCGCGGTGCCTGCTGGGAGAGGATATAAAGGGGGCGGACATCTTGCGCACGAGGTCCATTCCCCAGGCACCTTCAGCCTGGGGTGAGGTACTTTGCAAGGAGGCCTGGGGCCCAGTACCTTCGACTGGGTCCCGCAAGGGAGAAGCATTCCTAAGGTGCCCCCGGTATTGGGTGCCTGAATCCAGGGCGTAAATGACCGGAGAAGTGACCCTCCCGCAGAGCCGGTGCAGCATTTGGCCGGTGCCGGTGTGGGCCTCTGGTGACCGTCCGGGTGGATGTCTTCCCCTGACAGGGGTCGTTTGTCCTAACGGAGGTATTTCATGTTCTTATGGTCTGTGGCAGAGACCCATCTTCATCAGGTCAGTGGCAGGCCTCATTTAAGGCCTGTGGCAGAAGCCTCAACGTTCACCCAGGTCAGTGACAGGGACCAAATTCACAGTCGGTGGCAGCGACTGTGCGCCAAGCCTGTTTGCACTAAACGAAACAGGAGAAACTTTATTCATTGAGTGTGCCTGGACCTACTCTTTCCCACACCCTGTCTGTTCTTTTAAAGTTAAAACAGCCTACCTATTGATCAAAGCAAATAAAACAGTGTTGGACTTTTTATGGTGTGGAACTCGTGTTACTGGAAGCTAAGTGTCCCTGTCTGTGACAGTGACAATCATCCTCCACAGGAGAAGCTGAGGCTCTGGCCTAAAACGCAGACCCGAAGGTAAGCGGTTTTGCTCATATCTCTGCATACTACATCAGAGAGCCGAGCTGGTGGTGTACATCTTCCCCCTTCTCCCAGATACCCCTAGACGAATCATACAGCCATAAAGAGAGGGGAGAAGGCGGGTGAGGGCGCTGTATCACTTTAACCACTTAAGCACAGGAAGATTTTCCCCCACAATGACCAGGCCATTTTTGCGATACGGCACTGCGTCGCTTTAACTGACAATTGCGCGGTCTTGCAACGCTGTACCCAAACAAAATTGATGTATTTTTTGTACCACAAATAGAGCTTTCTTTTGGTGGTATTTGATCACCTCTGCAATTTTTTTTTTTTACTATAAACAAAATAAGACCCACAATTTTGAAAAAAAAAAACAACAATATTTTTTACTTTTTGCTATAATAAATATCCCAAAAAATAAAAATAAAACATTTCTTCATCAGTTTAGGCCAATATGTATTCTTCTACATATTTTTGGTAAAAAAATCGCAATAAGTGTATATTGATTGGTTTGTGCAAAAGTTATGCCCCATACACACGATCATTTTTAATGTCATTTTTAAAACTGACGTTTTTCTCGTCATTTTTTTTCTTGTTTCCTCTCAAGCCTGTCTTGCGTACACACCATCATTTTAAAAAATGTTCAAGCAAAGCGCGGTGACGTACACCACGTACGACGGCACTATAAAGGGGAAGTTCCGTTCGAATGGCGCCACCCTTCATGTTAGCAAAGTTTGGTGAGAGACGATTCGCTCTTTTCAGTCTAGTGCTTTTCAGTCCGTTACAGCATGTCGAATGTGCTATCTCCATTACGAACGCTAGTTTTACCAGAACGAGCGCTCCCGTCTCATACTTGATTCTGAGCATGCGCATTTTTTTTTCACGTCGTTAAAGCATACACACTATCGTTTTTCACGTCGTTAAAAAAAACGACATGAAAAACGACGTGAAAAAAGAGAGCATGTCCGGAATTTTTAATGGCCGTTTTTCACGTCGTTAAAAATGCTCTGGAGCATACACACGATCATTTTTCAGGGCCATTTTTTTAAATGGCAGTTTTAACGGCATGAAAAACGATCGTGTGTACGGGGCATTATAGCGTCTACAAAATAGGGAATAGATTTATGGCATTTTTATTATTATTACAATTTTTTTTACTAGTAATGGCCATGATCAGCGATTTTTAGTGGGACTGCGACATTGTGATGGACAGATCACACACTTTTGACACGTTTTTGGAACCATTGACATTTATACAACGATCAGTGCTATAAAAATGCACTGATTACTGTATAAATGTCTGTTATGTACCTCGTAGTAGAGTCTGACTTGTAGGAGGAAACCTCGCTTACAGCCTTGGCTCAGGAGCCACTGGAGTGGGGTCAGTAGCCTCGAGAGCACAGTGAGGTAGGAGTGCCAGTGAGATCTGTGGTAGCTGGCACAGATGGATGGATGATGAACCACCAGGTAGGACCGGAATGCAGGTGACAGCAGAGACAGATGCAGGTCATCGACCCGGTGAGCTGGTTGGTGCAGGATCAGCAGCAGGCTGGAGCAGGGTGAGACAAGCTGGGTCAGCACAGGAAATACACAGAGCAAAGTAGCAGGCAGGAGCGGTGTCAGACAAGCCGGATCAGTTCAGGTAATCAGACAGAGTAATGCAGCAGGCTAAAGCAGGATCAGATGAACAGGCAGTGGTCGGCAACAGGATATCAAGCAGGAGGTTATTAGCAGGGTCAAGACAAGCCAAGGTCAGGTTTGGAGATAACGGGTAGGTCAGCAGAGCCGGGTCGGTACAGGTGATCAGATAGCAAGTACAGGTTTCTGGACACAGAAGCTGCATATCAAACAGCACTGCACAAGTGCAGCTGCAGTTCTTTTAAAGGCCTATTGGCGCCAAGCAGCGTCTAGCGCGCGTGCACGCACAGGTGCACATACACACGCTGTTGCCCAGCTCGTTGAACAGGAGCCAGCGTGCGCATGGAGGAGAGTGATCGCTGTTCCTGATCACTAGGAACAGATGATCACTCTTTATTCCTCTGACAGAACGGTGATCTGTTTGTTTACATTGACAGATCCCCAGTCTGCCTCTCTGTGGAGCGATTGCAGGAGGCCGGCAAACATTGCGGCCCCGAGCCACTCGCATCCGCTCCTCCGCCGTGCAGCTAGCATGAGCGTGTGCCTGCTATAGCTGTTTAAAGGGCCGACGTACAGCTACGGCAATTTGCCTGAACGAGCCGACCTGCCGCAGTATAATGACGGTGGCTGGTCAGCAAGTGGTTAATTCTTCGTCGCATAGATTCAAGATTTTTCCAAACAAGATTTTGGTCCATAATGACATGATAACATCACGCAGTTGTTGCAGATTTGTCGGCTGTACATCCATGATGCAAATCTCCCATCCCAAAGGTGCTCTATTGGATTGAGATCTGGTGACTGTGGAGGCCATTGGAGTACAGTGACCTCATTGTCATGTTCAAGAAACCAGAGGTGAGATGACTTGAGCTTTGTGACATGGTGCATTATCCTGCTGGAAGGAGCCATCAGAAGATGAGTACACTGTAGTCATAAAGGGATGGACATACATGGTCAGCACAAATACTCAATACAATACAATACTCAGATATTACTATTATATTATAATATCTATTGTCCAATTTTGGTGAACCTGTGCAAATTGTGGCCTGAATTTCCTGTTCTTAGCTGACAGTAGTGGCCCCCGGTGTAGTCTGCTGCTGTAGCCCATCTGCTTCAAGGTTCGATGTGTTGTGCCTTCAGAGATTATATTCTGCATAACTTGGTTGTAACGAGTGGTTATTTAACCACTACAGCCCTGGAAGATTTGGCTGCTCAATGACAAGGCCATTTTTTGCGATACGGCACTGCGTCGCTTTAACTGACAATTGCGCGGTCGTGCGACGATGTACCCAAACAAAATTGACATCCTTTTTTCCCACAAATAGAGCTTTCTTTTGGTGGTATTTGATCACCTCTATGGTTTTTATTTTTTGCGCTATAAAAAAAAGAAGAGTGACAATTTTGAAAAAAAAACCACAATATCTTTTACTTTTTGCTATAATAAATATCCCAATTTTTTAAATAACAAATTTTTTCCTCAGTTTAGGCTGATATGTATTCTTCTACATATTTTTGGTAAAAAAAAACGCAATTAGCGTATATTGATTGGTTTGCGCAAAAGTTATAGCGTCTACAAAATAGGGAATAGATTTATGACATTTTTATTATTATTATTTTTTTTACTAGTAATGGCGGTGATCAGCGATATTTATCGGGACTGCGATATTGCGGCGGACAAATCTGACACTTTTGACACATTTTTGGGACCAGTGACATTTATACAGCGATTAGTGCTATAAAAATGCACTGATTACTATATAAATGACACTGGCAGGGAAGGGGTTAACACTAGGGGGTGATCAAGGGGTTAATTGTGTTCCCTAATGTGTGTTCTAACTGTAGGGGGGGATGGGACTGATGGGGAGCGGCTATCTCAGCGGCTCGCTGATTCCAGTGATGTCAGCAGAAAGCGGACTTCAGACCGCTCTCTGCTGAAAACGGTTCACAGGAGTGCAAAACGAATTGCACTCCTGGGACCCATAGGAGAAGCCCAGCCAAACAAGCTCAGGCTGGACTTCTGCTTTAAGTAAAGCTGGCCATACATTATACAATTTTCTTATTTAATTTCTTTAGATTTTCCTTCAACTATGTAGTGCAAGGGCCTGCCTGATTGCATAAAAATTGAAAGTGTTTAGGTTTGACCTCATATTATATGGCCAGCCTTACTGTTGTCTTTCTGTCATCTCAAACCAATCTCCTCTGACCTCTGACATCAACAAGACATTTTGGTCCACACAACTCCCGCTCACTGGATATTTTCTCTTTTCTTTTTTAGACCATCCCCTGTAAACCCTAGAGATGTTTGTGCATTAAAATCTCAATAGATTAGCAGTTTTTAAAATACTCAGACCAGCACATCTGGCACCAACAACCATGCCATGTTCAAAGTCACTTAAATTCCCTTTCTTTCCCATTCTGAGGCTCGGTTTGAACTTCAGCAAGTGGCAGGTGTGTGTATGTACAGTACCCTACGACTCCAGCCCAGAGGAACAGATCGTCCAAGCTGAAGAGGGACACCCTGCAACAGCTCAAGGACTGAACGCCACTGCGACACACCCTGCATCTAAGAGGATCTATCAAACTTCCAGCAGAGGACCGCGGATTGTGTACAGGATTTGGTGAGGGGGCTTTGCCCAGGAACCTTTATTGCTTTCCACTAAATACCACATTCAAATATTGTCCACAGAGCTCCTACATTGCCGGTGAAGATAATAAAACGCAAAGTTTTGCTTCCAGGACATTGCCGCGGTTGCTCTTAAAGGGGACACACCACGGGTATTGTGATTATTTCACTGGGTGGGACATGTACGTAGCCAAAATAAAATGCAGGTGGAGGACAGACATGACAGGGTGGAAGGAACAGACAGGAGAGGAAGAGGTTAAGAAGTAGGGAGGTGTCCCGGGAAAAGGTTGGTGATAAGGGATTGGAGGGAGGAGAAGTTATGGGAGGAGTAGCAGAGTGAGTACAGAGAGAGGAGGGGGTGGGGGCAAGCAGTCGGTGAACAAAGCGAGGTGAGAAGTAGTATAGCTGGGCCTGGTATTTCTTTTCCCCATTAGTTAGCATAGTTAGGGACATGAGTGATTTAGGACAGTTATTCGGGCAGCTTAGAGCAGCGGTTGAGCTCCATGGTACTGATTGGCTGCAGAGCCAGATCACTGATTCCTTACAGGGTGTGAGGCAGGGCCCTGCCATGCCGCGGCCTACACCCACACGCGCTCGAAGGTCCAGGTCTCCGGAGCGGTACAGTCCCGAGAGCAATCCTAGGGCGCAGCGCCGGCTAGGGAGTCCGGGGAGAGATCAGTCGGGTCCCCCAAATAAGCAGGCATCCGCTCCGGCTGGGGGGGCCTGGGAGGAATGCGCGCCAGCAGCGCGTGGCGGGGGGGGGGTACTCACCGCGTGTCCAGGCCCGGGTCCTCTGTAGTGGTGCGGGCGGAAGTGCATTCGGTGGCCACGGGGGTTGGTTTTCCAGATCGGGAGGCGGCACAGCAGAGCAGGACTGTTCCATCGGGCGCCGGCCTGGCTTCTCCTGAGGCCGGTGGCTCGCTGTGGGGAGACAGAGCGGCAGGCTGGGACTTTCGACAGTCGAGAGGCCCCGCCTCCAGGTCACGGTCGGGACCTGGGAGGGTTGGCCGTGGAGTGGTGGAGGTGTTGGAGACTGCCGCCGGGCCTTCTACAGGCAAGGCCGGTGGCACGGATCGCAGAGCAGGAGCGGCGTGTGGTGGGTCTCGGCAGTCGGGAGGCCCCGCCTCCAGGCCTCGGATGGGGCCTGGGAGGGTAGGCCAGGAAGATACCAGAGCACTGGCCGTGGCTGCAGCGCAGTCAGAAGAGCTGGTGAGTGACGTCAGCAGCGATGGTGGACGAAGTCCTCGTGGGGATGTCAGCCCAGCACCTCTCAGTTTGCCGGCAGTGCCCAGCGGTCACAGAAGTGCAGAGGATGTGCAACGGCGGCCAAGCGGGCAGGCGGCAGTGTCGGCCAGCGACAGTGAGGAGGGGGAACTGACGGAGGATGTCCGGGAGTCCGCGAGGGTGTCTGGACCACCGGCTGGAGGGCCTTCTCGCCTATCGCAGTCTGGTAAGTCTGCTCTTCTTTCTCTTCCTGCTTCTAATGTGGCTATGCCTGTGGTATCTGATGTATCGGGTAGTGGGGGTGATCCGTTGAGGGGTGCCAGGGATAGGGGGTTGTGGGACTCTTTGAGGGCCCTGCTGAGTAGGTTGGAGAATGGTGCTTCCCAGGGGGGGGGGGTCGGCCCCGGTGAGCCCTTGGGTCCCTCCCCCGGTAGTGGTTGCAAGTTCCCCGGTGCAAGCGAGCCGGCCTCAAGGGGTGGTGGCTAAGGGCGTCGCGGGAACGCAGACGGAAGCGGACGGCGCAGGAGCTGCCTCGCTGGTGTCGCAGCCGGAAAAAGACAAGGACAAGGACGGGAGAAGGTAAGTTTGGCTGATGCGGTGCGATGTGAAATTTACGTATGTTTTGAGGGCCCGTTGGGGGCGTACTTAAAAAAGGAGGTGAGGGAAAAGATTTGGAAGGATGAATTCGTCAAAATCTTTTCCCTGCTTCCGTTAGAAAAATTTAATTTGGACCGGGTTAAGCCGGATGAGAGTAAAAAGGAAGAAGAGAAGAGAAGGTACAGGCTCATACCGCGTACGTTTGCAAATTGGCTGCAAGCGTTTGTGATATTTGCGAGTGTGATTGGGGAAAAAGCCCCTGAGAACTGTTCGGCCTTATTTTGTTACCTGGAGGCGATTAGTGAGGCTCATAGGGTGTATGGGGGTCTGGCGTGGCTTTGGTATGATGAGCAGTTTCGTCAGAGGAAGGCCATTCGACCCTCCATTCGGTGGGACCACAAAGACATTAGTCTGTGGATGAAGTTGATGACTTCGTCCAGGGCTTCTGGCCAGTTTTTTCTAGGGGGGGCCGGCAGAGCTTCCTCCTCAGGATCGCCGGCCCTTAGAAAGAAAGGGGTTTGCTGGCAATTCAATGAGGGTACGTGTTGGTTCGGTACTTCCTGCCACTTCAAGCATGAATTCTCGGGGTGTGGGGGTTCCCACACCCTCACACGCTGTTTTAAGCAAGGGAGGGGGCAGACGGGGGATGCCGCTGGAAAAAGGGATGACACCGGTGAAGCTGGAAAGGATGCTTCCTTTTCTAGGTAAGTATCCGAACAGGGTGGCGGCGGGCCTGCTGGAAGAGGGGTTCCGGGGGGGTTTTAGGATTCCAAGCACGGTGCAGGAGGTGCCTCCGGTATTGGGTAATTTACGGTCGGCACTGCTCCATCAGGAGGTGGTGTCGGCTAAGCTGAAAAAGCAAGTGTCGCTGGGCCGGATGGCCGGCCCGTTTAGGGCTCCGCTGTTGGGGGGTTGATAGTGTCCCCGTTGGGGGTGGTGCCAAAAAAGGAGTCAGGGAAGTTCAGGATGATTCATCATCTGTCTTACCCCAAGGGTGGCTCGGTATTGACCCGCAAATGTGTGCAGTTACCTATACATCGTTTGATGCCGTTGTATCATGGGTTAGAAAGTATGGTAGGGGGGCTCTTTTGGCTAAGAATGATGTGGAATCGGCCTTCAGGCTACTGCCGGTCCATCCCGACAGTCTTCATTTTTTGGGCTGTTGTTGGCAGGGATCGTACTTCGTTGATCGTTGCCTGCCTATGGGCTGCTCGATTTCTTGCGCCCTGGCTTTCAGTTCCTTTTTTTAGTGGGCGGTGCGGGAAGTCGTGGGGGTGAACTCGGTCATCCATTATTTGGACGACTTTTTGTGCATTGGTCCCCCTGAGTCCCGCTGTTGTGGGGTATTGTTGGGGACGGTGCAATACATGGCAGAGCGATTTGGGATTCCCTTGGCGGCGGACAAAACGGAGGGCCCGGCCACGGAGTTGGTTTTCCTGGGGATAACGATCGATTCCATGGCTATGGAATGTAGGTTGCCAGTGGACAAGTTGGTGGCGTTGAGGAGCGAGGTGAGTAAGGCGAGTGGGCGGTGCAAGATCCGTTTGAGGGAGCTGCAGTCATTGTTGGGGAAGCTTGATTTTGCTTGCAGGATAATTCCGATGGGCCGTATTTTCTGCAGGCGACTGGCAGCGGCCACGGCGGGAGTGAGGGTGCCTAATCATTTTGTTCAGCTAACCAGAGAGCTGCAGGCGTATTTGAGGTTCTGGGATTCCTTTTTGGAATCCTTTAATGGGCGATCAGTGTGGCAGTCGGGACCGGTCAGCAACGCTGACTTGGTGCTATTCACGGATGCTGCTGGGTCACTGGGGTATGGGGCTTTCTGCCAGGGCTGGTGGAGCGCTGGTCCTTGGCCGGAAGTGTGGAAAAGGGAGGGATTCCTAAGTAATTTGATGCTGTTGGAATTGTTTCCGATTGTTTTGGCGGTGGAGCTATGGGGGGAGACCCTCCGGAACAAGAAGGTCCGATTTAACTGTGATAACATGGGGGTAGTGATGGCCATTAACTCGATATCGGCGTCTTCCCCCCAGTGGTTCGTTTGTTGAGATACTTGGTTCTGCGCTGTCTGTGTATAAATGCTTATATCTATGTGGTACACATCCCCGGGGTCGATAACAAGTTGGCGGATGCTTTGTCTCGTTTCCAGTGGGACGACTTTCGCAGGCTGGCACCGGAGGCAGAATTGAATGGGGAACCCTGCCCGCCGAGCTTATGGAACATTGCTCTGGAGTCGCTGCAGGATTGATCAGGCAGTCGCTCAGCTGGAACATGGAAGGGGTTTTCCAAAGTGTTGCAGGAATGGTTCTCTCTGTTGGAGGAGGTAGGCGGGTCAGAGGATCCGGAAGAATTACAAGGGTTGGTATTGTGCTTTGTATGTAGTAATTATGTGAACGGGGTCTCGGGCTCTGCGATAGGAAAGAAGATGGCTGCTCTAGCATTTTTATTTCAATTGGCGGGCAAGACAAAGTCTTTCGTAGACCGCCGAGCGTTACGGGGATATAGGGTTGGTAGTGCTACGAGAGATTCTAGGCGCCCGGTGTCGTTTGAGGTTCTGGATAAGGTACTGTTGAGCCTGGAACGGGTGTGTGGATCTCAGTATGAGCAGGTCCTCTTCAGGGCTGCTTTCGTGTTGGCTTTCTTTGGGGCATTTAGAATTGGGGAGTTGGTTTCGCCATCCAAGAAGGTGGGGGGTGGTTTGCGTCTAGAGGATGTTCAAGTCACGGGTGGGTCAGTGAGGATTTTAGTACGGCGGTCAAAGACTGATCAGTTAGGAAAGGGGGTGCGGCTGGAATTGTTTCGGGGACATTGTCTTCATATGTGCCCGGTGACAACGTTGCAGCATTTTCTTTCCCTATGCCTAAGGGGGGAGGGGGCGTTATTTGTCCATCTTGATGGGACTTGCTTATCTCGTTTCCAGTTTACGGCTGTGTTTCGGAAGTGCTTGAAAGAAGGGGGTTTGGCCCCAGGTGAGTATGCGGCACATTCATTTAGGATCGGGGCTGCTACAGAGGCAGCTCGGTGGGCTTTTCTTGTGTGGCTGCGGGCACAAGTGTGAGGTATCACACTTGCGCCGCGGTGGGGGTTGGGTCCCTGAATTTTGGGAAAAATGGGAGGTATGAAAAACAGTGGGACCCATCTTTGGTATGCAGTCCTCCCGGTTGGTCTGGTGTTAGTCTGGACCACCGGTGAGAAGTTGGTGGGTCTGTGGTCAGTTAGTGGTCCTCGAGGCGAGTCTAGCGGCTGGGGACCAGATGCTAACTAAAGGTACCACAGACCCTTAAAGTGTTAAAAGAGTTGATAATAATAAAAATGTTAAATTATTATAATATGGTTAATGTATATATATATCTTTATATATATATTTGATATATGTTTTTTTATTTTGGTTATTTGTAAAATAAATAGGCCGAATAGGCCATTTTAATCCAGCAGGTGTCAGTGTTGTCATTTATAAGTAATATGGGTTTGGTACATGGGTGGTTAGGTGCAGTAAGTTATCTTGCTGCCCTAGTCATGTATATCTACGTGATTGCCTTTGTATAGTTGGGGGGTCCGATCGGTTTTTATAGCGTCGGGTACCCCCATATATTACCTAATAAAGGTTTAACCCCCTTGATCGCCCCCCAGATAACCCTTTCACCCCCTAGCACCACTGTCGCTAAGCGATCGTTTTTCTGATCGCTGTTTTATTGTCGGTGATGCCGATCGGTAGCCAGTTATTTTTTTTAGGTTCGCCGCAGGTTTTTATAGCGTCAGGTACCCCCATATATTACCTAATAAAGGTTTAACCCCCTTGATCGCCCCCCAGGTAACCCTTTCACCCCCTATCACCACTGTCGCTAAGCGATCGTTTTTCTGATCGCTGTCTTATTGTCAGTGATGCCGATAGGTAGCCAGTTATTTTTTTTAGGTTCACCGCAGGTTTTTATAGTGTCAGGTACCCCCATATTTTACCTAATAAAGGTTTAACCCCCTTGATCGCCCCCCAGGTAACCCTTTCACCCCCTATCACCACTGTCGCTAAGCAATCGTTTTTCTGATCGCTGTCTTATTGTCGGTGATGCCGATAGGTAGCCAGTTATTTTTTTTAGGTTCGCCGCAGGTTTTTATAGCGTCAGCTACCCCCATATATTACCTAATAAAGGTTTAACCCCCTTGATCGCCCCCCAGGTAACCCTTTCACCCCCTATCACCACTGTCGCTAAGCGATCGTTTTTCTGATCGCTGTCTTATTGTCGGTGATGCCGATAGGTAGCCAGTTATTTTTTTTAGGTTCGCCGCAGGTTTTTATAGCGTTGGGTACCCCCATATATTACCTAATAAAGGTTTAACCCCTTGATCGCCCCCCAGGTAACCCTTTCACCCCCTTTTGCCAGTGTCACTAAGCGATCGTTTTTCTAAACGCTGTATTAGTTATGCTGGTGCCGATAGATAGCCAGTTATTTTTTTTAGGTTCGCCGCAGGTTTTTATAGCGTCAGGTACCCCTATATATTATCTAATAAAGGTTTTAACCCCCTAATTGCCCCTAGTTAACTCTGCGTCACACCCCAGGCAGCGTCAGGTTAGTGCCAGTAACGCTAACACCCACGCGTGAAGCATACACCTCCCTTAGTGGTATAGTATCTGAACAGATCAATATCTGATCTGATCAGATCTATACTAGCGTCCCCAGCAGTTTAGGGTTCCCAAAAACGCAGTGTTAGCGGGATCAGCCCAGATACCTGCTAGCACCTGCGTTTTGCCCCTCCGTCCAGCCCAGGCCACCCAAGGGCAGTATCGATCGATCACTGTCACTTACAAAACACAACACACATAACTGCAGCGTTCGCAGAGACAGGCCTGATCCCTGCGACTGTGTGTTGTAGGAGGTGATTTCACCACCACAGTTAAAAAAAAAGAAGCATATATGCCGAAGCATTGGGGCAGCAGGGGCGGAGGAGCGATTTTGCTCCTAATGCCGCGTACATACGGTCGAAATTCCGAAGGAGGCTTGCCCGTGGAAAAGTCTGACCATGTGTACACGGCATAACTTTTGCGGGAAGATGCCCCCATGCTTCGGCATATATAAATGGTGCATGTATGCCCATCATTAGAAGTGGGTGGATGAGGGGCGGTATTCCAATGGTGGGCATACCCACCGATCAATCTTTTTTTTTCGTTCAGCCAACAGGCTGCATGAAAAAAAAAATTACAATACATGTCCAACAAGGACCAACTGGTATGTTGCTGGACTTTGAATGGTTGTACCAGATTGATGCCTGTGGGTTTAGGTATTATCTTGGTATCATTCTTTTCAGCCAGCGGCCGGCTTTCATGTAAAAGCAATCCTAGTGGCTAATTAGCCTCTGGACTGCTTTTACAAGCAGTGGGAGGGAATGTCCCCCCGGATATAAAAAGCGCCATTGGGAAATTGGGAAAGCATTTTATCACACCGATCTTGGTGTGGTCAGATGCTTTGAGGGCAGAGGAAAGATCTAGGGTCTAATAGACCCCAGTTTTTTTAAAAAAAAGAGTACCTGTCACTACCTATTGCTATCATAGGGGATATTTACATTCCCTGAGATAACAATAAAAATGATAAAAAAAATAATATGGAAGGAACAGTTTAAAAATAAAATAAAAAAGCAAAATTAATAAAAAAAAAAAAAAAAAAAAAAGCACCCCTGTCCTGCCCTGCTCTTGCGCAATGGCGAACGCAAGCATGGGTCTGGCGTCATATGTAAACAGCAATTGCACCATGCATGTGAGGTATCACCGCGAAGATCAGATCGAGGGCAGTCATTTTAGCAGTAGACCTCCTCTGTAAATCTAACGTGGTAACCTGTAAAGGCTTTTAAAGGCTTTTAAAAATGTATGTAGTTTGTCGCCAATGCGCGTTTGTGCGAAATTTTAAAGCATGTCGTGTTTGGTATCTATGTACTCGGCCTAAGATCATCTTTTTTATTTCATCAAACATTTGGGCAATATAGTGTGTTTTAGTGCATTAAAATGAAAAAAAGTGTATTTTTTCCCCAAAAAATGCGTTTGAAAAATCACTGCGCAAATACGTGGGGGGAAAAAAATGCAACACCCACCATTTTAATCTGTAGGGCCTTTGCTTTAAAAAAATATATAATGTTTGGGGGTTCAACATAATTTTCTTGCAAAAAAATTAATATGTTTTCATGTAAACAAAAAGTGTCAGAAAGGGCTTTGTCTTCAAGTGGTTAGAAGAGTGGATGTAAGCTTCCTAATGTTGTGTATAAAATGCCAGGACAGTTCAAAACCCCCCCAAATGACTCCATTTTGGAAAGTAGACACCCCAAGCTATATACTGAGAGGCATGTCGAGTCCATGGAATATTTTATATGTTGACACAAGTTGCGGAAAAAAGACAATTTATTTTATTTTTTTATTTTTTTTGCACAAAGTTGTTACTAAATGATATATTGCTCAAACATATGTGGAATTACACCCCAAAATACATTCTGTTGCTTCTCCTGAGTATGGGGATACCACATGTGTGAGACTTTTTGGGAGCCTAACCGCGTACGGGACCCCAAAAACCAATCACCGCCTTCAGGCTTTCTAATGGTGTAAATTTTTGATTTCACTTCTCACTGCCTATCACAGTTTCGGAGGCCATGGAATGCCCAGATGGCACAAACCCCCCCAAATGACCCCATTTTGGAAAGTAGACACCCCAAGCTATTTGCTGAGAGGTATGGTGAGTATGTTGCAGATCTCGCTTTTTGTCAAAAAGTTTTGAAAATTGGAAAAAATAAATAAAAATGATTTACTTTCTTCATTTTCAAAAACAAATTAGAGCTTTAAAATACTCAACATGCCTCTCAGCAAATAGCTTGGGGTGTCTACTTTCCAAAATGGGGTAATTTGGGGGGGGGGTTGTGCTATTTTGGCATTTTATGGCCTTTGAAACTGTGATAGGTAGTGAGGAGTGTAATCAAAAATGTGTGCCCCTAGAAATCCTGAAGGCGGTGCTTGGTTTTCGGGGCCCGTACGCGGCTAGGCTCCTAAAAAGTCCCACACATGTGGTATCCCCGTACTCAGGAGAAGCAGCAAAATGTATTTTGGGGTGCAATTCCACATATAACCATGGCATGTGTGAGCAATATATCATTTAGTGACAACTTTTTGTAATTTTTTTTTTTTTTTGTCATTATTCAATCACTTGGGACAAGAAAAAAAAATATTCAATGGGCGCAACATGCCTCTCAGCAATTTCCTTGGGGTGTCTACTTTCTAAAATGGGGTCATTTGGGGGGGGTTTTGTGCTATTTTGGCATTTTATGACCTTCGAAACTGTGATAGGTAGTGAGGAGTGAAATCAAAAATTTGCGCCCTTAGAAATCCTGAAGGCGGTGCTTGGTTTTCGGGGGCCCGTACGCGGCTAGGCTCCCAAAAAGTCCCACACATGTGGTATCCCCGTACTCAGGAGAAACAGCAAAATGTATTTTGGGGTGCAATTCCACATATAACCATGGCATGTGTGAGCAATATATCATTTAGTGACAACTTTTTGTAATTTTTTTTTTTTTTTGTCATTATTCAATCAATTGAGACAAAAAAAAAATATTCAATGGGCTCAACATGCCTCTCAGCTATTTCCTTGGGATGTCTACTTTCCAAAATGGGGTCATTTGGGGGGGTTTTGTACTGCCCTGCCATTTTAGCACCTCAAGAAATGAGATAGGCAGTCATAAATTAAAAGCTGTGTAAATTCCAGAAAATGTACCCTAGTTGTAGACGCTATAACTTTTGCGCAAACCAATAAATATACGCTTATTGACATTTTTTTTACTAATACTAAAGACATGTGGCTGAATACATTTTGGCCTAAATGTATGACTAAAATTGAGTTTATTCGATTTTTCTTATAACAAAAAGTAGAAAATATCATTTTTTTAAAAAAAAATTCAGTCTTTTTCCGTTTATATCGCAAAAAATAAAAATCGCAGAGGCAATCAAATACCATTAAAAGAAAGCTCTATTTGTGGGAAGAAAAGGACGCAAATTTAGTTTGGGTACAACATTGCACGTCTGCACAATTTACAGTTAAAGCAGCGCAGTGCAAAATTCTGAAATCACCTCTGGTCCTTTAGCTACCAAATGGTCCGGGGCTTAAAGTGGAAGTAAACCCTCCTATCGTTTTCAGCCAAGGGAGCTGCCATCTTGGCCTCGGTTTAATCTTCAACTTCCATGATGCTGCACATGTGATCAGTGATGACACCAGCCATTGGATAGTTTGACAGTTTGATTGAGAGCACAGCCAATGGGAGTGTTACATTTCCGGCAAGTGCCGGAAATGTAACTGTTTTTTTAAACTGTTAAATGGATGTGTTTACTTCCGCTTTAAGTGGTTAAACTGTTTCAGCCAAGTCCTGGGTACTTATACAGGTCTTGGCTGACAAATGTTCACCTGAACTTTATTTTTCTTTAACCACATCAATACTGGGCACTTTAGCCCCCTTCCTTCCCAGACCAATTTTCAGCTTTCAGCGCTCTCGCATTTTCAATGACAATTGCGCGGTCATGCTACACTGTACCCAAATGAAATTTTTATCATTTTGTTCACACAAATAGAGCTTTCTTTTGGTGGTATTTATTCACAACTACGTTTTCTATTTTTTGCGATATAAGCGAAAAAAGAGCGGAAATTTGGAAAAAAAAAATATTTTCGTCTTTCTATTTTTAAAAAAATCCAATAAAATCGAATTTTGTCATAAATGTAAGCCAAAATGTATTCTACTACATGTTTTTGGTAAAAAAATTCAGTTAAGTGTATAATAATTGGTTCGTGTGATCACGGACATATGTACGCAAATGATCATGTACAGATGTGCGCAGGTGATCACGGACATATGTGTGCAAATGATCATTGGGACATATTATTTTACTGTCACATATGTGGGGGACAGGTGTTTTTACTATGTGGGGACATGTGTGTGTGGGAACATGTATTTTGGGGACATTTATTTTGGGGACATGTTTGTTTACTTGTATGTGTTTACACTGTGTGGGGACACTAGGCTGGTGATCAGTGAGTAAAAAGCTGAAAAAAACAGCTCATACTCACTGATCACCAGCCAGCTGCAGCGATCCGCTCTCCTCTCCTCACCGACGACTTCTGTGTGAGGAGAGGAGAGCTGATTGCCTAGCAACCGGCTCTCTGTTTACATCAATCGACTGCTGTGATTGGACACGGCCGTCATGTGATCAGGAGGGCCAATCACAGAGCCCTCCTCCCGAATCGAGATGCGCCGTGTCCGGGTGACACGCGTGCATCGGGATCGCGCTGCTGCGTGGGAACGCGCACGCGCGATCCCCCTCCTTCTGAGGGACGTTCCTGAACGTCCACTCAGAAGGAGAGAGCGCCCACCCGGCCGTATGTATACATTGGCCGGGTTGGGAAGTAGTTAAGTAAACTACAAACAGAACTGTGTTGTGTATTCCTGTTGAGTTATTCCATTAATCACATTGCTAGGTGTGCCAGAGGGGCTAGGAAAGTTCATTGGGGTTGGAAGGCAGAGTAACGGACTGAACAACAAAAGTAGCTCCTTCGGGGGTTTGCTACACTTTCAATGGTGTATTTATCAGACCAAAAGCCAGCAAATAAGAGACATTTATTATTAGGGTTTAACTACCCTTTAAGGAGCTTAATAAGGCCATAATTTCATATTACTATGTAGAGTTTAATGTTTGGTCAATGCACATTTTATTATTCCAACACATTTTTACTATGCTATGTATTGATATATATATTGATTTTAGTACACGTATACAGTCAGGTCCATAAATATTGGGACATCGACACAATTCAAATCTTTTTTGCTCTATACACCACCACAATGGATTTGAAATGAAACGAAACAAGATGTGCTTTAACTTCAGACTTTCAACTTTAATTTGAGGGTATTTACATCCAAATCGGGTGAACGGTGTAGGAATTACAACAGTTTGTATATGTGCCTCCCACTTTTTAAGGGACCAAAAGTAATGGGACAATTGGCTGCTCAGCTGTTCCATGGGCAGGTGTGTATTCCCTCGTTATCCCATTTACAAGGAGCAGATAAAAGGTCCAGAGTTCATTTCAAGTGTGCTATTTGCATTTGGAATCTGTTGCTGTCAACTCTCAATATGAGATCCAAAGAGCTGTCACTATCAGTGAAGCAAGCCATCATTAGGCTGAAAAAACAAAACAAACCCACCAGAGAGATAGCAAAAACATTAGGTGTGGCCAAATCAACTGTTTGGAACATCCTTAAAAAGAAAGAACGCTCCGGGGAGCAACACCAAAAGACCCGGAAGACCACGGAAAACAACTGTGGTGGATGACCAAAGAATTCTTTCCCTGGTGAAGAAAACACCCTTCACAACAGTTGTCCAGATCAAGAACACTCTCCAGGAGGTAGGTGTATGTGTGTCAAAGTCAACAATCAAGAGAAGACTCCAGAATGAATACAAAGGGTTCACCACAAGATGTAAACCATTGGTGAGCCTCAAAAACAGGAAGGCCAGATTAGAGTTTGCCAACATCTAAAAAAGCCTTCACAGTTCTGGAACAACATTCTATGGACAGATGAGACCAAGATTAACTTGTACCAGAGTGATGGGAAGAGAAGAGTATGGAGAAGGAAAGGAACTGCTCATGATCCAAAGCATACCACCTCATCAGTGAAGCATGGTGGTGGTAGTGTCATGGCGTGGGCATGTATGGCTGCCAATGGAACTGGTTCTCTTGTATTTATTGATGATGTGACTGCTGACAAAAGCAGCAGTATGAATTCTGAAGTGTTTTGGGCAATATTATCTGCTCATATTCAGCCAAATGCTTCAGAACTCAATGGACGGCGCTTCACAGTGCAGATGGACAATGACCCAAAGCATACTGCGAAAGCAACCATAGAGTTTTTTAAGGGAAAGAAGTGGAATGTTATGCAATGGCCAAGTCAATCACCTGATCTGAATTCGATTGAGCATACATTTCACTTGCTCAAGACAAAACTGAAGGGATTTGCAACCACGTATTAAAAAGTGAAAGATTGATTTATGAAGACCCTCAAATTAAAGCTGAAAGTCTGCAGTTAAAGCACATCTTGTTCGTTTCATTTCAAATCCATTGTGGTGGTGTATAGAGCTAAAACAATTAGAATTGTGTCGATGTCCCAATATTTATGGACCTGACTGTATATGCCCCTTGGTAGGCCGCGTTCCCACACACACATAACAGCGCAGGAGATGCTCTCTTGATGGGATTCAGAAACTAAGAGGCTCCGGCCTAGTTCCTCTGTCTTTTTATCTCCTCCCCCACAATCCTCAGCTCTCTGCAATGCAGCCTGGGATTTGCAGTCTTGATACACCCTCTAGTCAGTCAGGCTTCATTGTGCTGGACTTTCTATTCCACAGTCCTTTGCTGCTCCCTGGTGATTGGCTCAGTCACTACTAATAGGGAGTTTACAAACAAGCAGTTCTGAGTGTCTGTGTGAAGAGGGAAGGGGGGTGAAAAAAAAACACTCTGCTGCAGCAGACAGCTCTCCCCCTATAGATTAGATCACACTGGAGAGCTACCTGTTACAAAAGCATTTTGTTATGTAGCGGCCTCACCCTCCGTCCCCTTTTAGTAAATAAAATGGCTTGCTCGTCTAGGGGTATGCGGGAAGAAGGTGAGGTTCACTATGGCCCATGTCCTCTAAGATGCAGAGGTGAAGGCCAACACTATTTTACCTCTGAGTCCTGTGTTCTGGATGGAGCCTCTGGCCCTCCTGCAAAGGGCAAGTTTGACTGTCAGTAATAGAGCCCCACACCATAAAAAGTCCAACACTCCTTTATTCTTCTTCACATATGAACAGTATCAGTTGAACTTTATACGAACAAACAGGGTGTGGATACGAGTAGGCCCAGGCACAATGAACTCTCCTATTCCTTCTCTAGCGAATAGGTTTGGCGCACAGTCCCTGCCACCGACCGTGAGTTTGGTCGCTGCCACCGACCGGGTGAACTGTTGAGGCCCCTGCCACAGGCCTAAAAGCAGGTCTCTGCCACCGACCTGAATTGACTAGTTGTACCGCTGCCACCGGTCACAGAACATGAATTACCTTCCCTTATGAATAGGCCCCTGTTGGAGAAAGATATCCATCCAAGCAGTCTCCGGAGGTCCACCCGACACTGGCAATATGCTGCACCAGCTTCACAAAGGGTCACCTCTCCGGTCCCTTACGCTCCGGATTCAGGTGCCCAACACCCGGGGCACCTTAGGACGATCCCTCCCTCGTGGGACCCAGCGGAAGATACTGGGCCCCAGGCCTCCGGCTGAGTACCTCACCCCAGACTGAAGGTGTCTGGGATGGAACACGAACTCCTCGTGTACAGGTCAAGGGCGCCTGAACACCGAACACGGACAGCAGCCCTATTCTTTCAATCAGTGCATCTGGGTCATGCTACCACCCAGATGCTTCCCCTAAATAGTACATGCCCGCTACACTCTCCCCCCAGTGATTTGACACTCGTCCCCAGTGTCTGGAACAAGCCATCTCTCCAACAGGAGGCAACATAACCTGATCCAGAGACTAGCTGAAAATCAAAAAAACTTTGGAAACTGACAGTTGTGCCTGGACCTGACATGAAAAGGAAGGGAAGGGAAACAACACACAACAGTAAAACATTTCAAATCACATCATCGACATTTTCCCCCTCCCACATCACTAGCTAAAAGCCCGCCCCATTCTCAGCGGCTCTTGATGGGATGTTCTTCTGCAGAGGGGAAAGAAAGAAATGTTAAGCACACAAATCCCTGACACATATGTTCGTGTGGGAATGATAAAACCTCTCCTCAGAGAAATTCTTTCCTTCCAGAGGAGTGTGTGTGAAAAGTGAATATCGTTGCGCAACACCGCCACCTGGTGACAGCGCCACGGTCATAGCACTTGTCAAATCCTGAGACGGAACTTCTCTGTACCCTGGCTCTAACTACCCCAAAGTCAATGATTACTTTGCTGGATGGAAGAAAGGAGAACAAACAACGGAAACAGTCTCCATTCCTCTGAAGAGCACAAACACCCCTTTAACTAGGGCACAGTCACTGATTTTTTTTTCCGGAGAAGCAAACACAAACTCCAGAAAGTTCCACCACTTGGAAAAAAAAAAGGACAAAGGAAAGGAGTCTTTTCTCCTACAGATAGAATCTGGGATGCGGCAGGACAAGGGGCTTCAAATGTTGATACATGGTCTCAATCTGATACTCGCTGTCTTCCTTGCATATTAGCACTTTATCTGCGTGGATGTGCCGACCCAGAATCCATTCTGCTTTGCAGTCCTTGAACCTTTGTGATAGCTTGGGAGAGCAAGCAAGGTACCTACGGGCGTGTGGTACCCCAATATGTGTCCATATGAAGTCATTGTACCAACGCTCCCGATGGACTTCGACCTCATATAGCAGTTCCTTTGACAAGTATGGGTATTCCCACCCGTACTCATGAGCAACCTTCTGACCAAATAAGTGTTGAAGCCTGGCCAAAGGAGGCATAGTAGCTTTGTTCCCCACACCTGGTAAGACAATACAGTCTGGATGGCGAGGGGCCTTGATCACTTCCAAATGGGGCATGGGCGCCCGCAGCGACAGTCTCTGACCCCCGGTGTTAGATGCAGGTGGCACCGGTGATCGAAGGGCAGGCATGGGATGGGGCTCCTCCTCAGGCGCTGGTGCCTCCACCTGGGGTGTACTATCCTCTGCAGACATGGGTGAATCCCTTTTTGCACGGGACGAGGACAGAGGTATCTTGTCCCAGCCTTTTTGCAGAAAATCTTGTCGATCTCTGCATCGTCTCCAATGTCGGAGAGCGACTCTAGGTCGGAGGTGTCATACATTTCAGCAGGTAGGTAACCCCTAGTAGACTCGGAGTCACCCCCTCAGCGGGCTCCACCGGCTGTGGACTCCCGACACCTCCAACCACACCAACAGTCCCAACCCCTGGCTCACCTGGGCCTGTAGTAGTATCGCGATGTCCAGGACTCTTTCCTCCGGATCCATCGAGGCCAGGCAAGCAGCGGGGCGAAGCTCCTCCACGGCCACAGGAAGCCTTGACCAGGCCGACCTTCCGTTTTGACAGTGGGAGCAGAGACCCTGTGGTGACCGAAGCAGCATCCTCGGATTTCTCTTCTTTGATGGAGACCTCCTCCACGGTCCCTGCAGTGCGCGTGGGGACGGTTGTCCAAGCGGTGATTCCTCCTCCTTGAGTAGTGGCGCCTGTGCGGTCAAGGTAGATAGCTCTTGGCTTTTCAAAGGACGGTTCCACCTCGAATGAGAACTCTCCGCAGGCCTCGCAGCGCTCGAATGGCTTCAACTGCACCACTAGTCCCGAACAGCCAAATCATACCCAGGGCCTCAACGTCTCTGCAGGAGTACAGGGCGAATCTTCCCCGGGGCTTGAGCCGGATCCCCGTATCCATAACCGGAGCATTAGTCAACGCCATCCTCGTGGTGGTAGAAACTGGAAACCACAAGCCATTTTCAAACATGGTCACGGCTTGTTGCTCCATCGCGCACTGCGTAGTTCTTGCCACAGCCCCCACGTGATCCTCCTCACATGGCGGGACTCCTCCCCTTTGGCGCTTCAATTCGCTGGCTTTCTCCGAGTCATGCCCACGAACTGTGCAAGGAAGGTGTGCCTCGTGGCGTGTTGGCCAATATGGCCGACCTACTCGGAACTCCATTGGGCAAACACACTCAAACTCCGTCAGCTTCGGCTCCATAACACAATCCCGGCACCGAGACCCCACGTGTAGCGGCCTCACCCTCCGTCCCCTTTTAGTAAATAAAATGGCTTGCTTGTCTAGGGGTATGCGGGAAGAGGGTGAGGTTCACTACGGCCCATGTCCTCTAAGATGTAGAGGTGAAGGCCAACACTATTTTACCTCCGAGTCCTGTATTCTGGATGGAGCCTCTGGCCCTCCTGCAAAGGGCAAGTTTGACTGTCAGTAATAGAGCCCCACACCATAAAAAGTCCAACACTCCTTTATTCTTCTTCACATATGAACAGTATCAGTTGAACTTTAAACGAACAAACAGGGTGTGGATACGAGTAGGCCCAGGCACAATGAACTCTCCTATTCCTTCTCTAGCAAATAGGTTTGGCGCACAGTCGCTGCCACCGACCGTGAGTTTGGTCGCTGCCACCGACCAGGTGAACTGTTGAGGCCCCTGCCACAGGCCTAAAAGCAGGTCCCTGCCACCGACCTGAATTGACTAGTTGTACCACTGCCACCGGTCACAGAACATGAATTACCTTCCCTTATGAATAGGCCCTTGTTGGAGAAAGATATCCATCCAAGCGGTCTCCGGAGGTCCACCCGACACTGGCAATATGCTGCACCAGCTTCACAAAGGGTCACCTCTCCGGTCCCTTACGCTCCGGATTCAGGTGCCCAACACCCGGGGCACCTTAGGACGATCCCTCCCTCGTGGGACCCAGCGGAAGATACTGGGCCCCAGGCCTCCGGCTGAGTACCTCACCCCAGACTGAAGGTGTCTGGGATGGAACACGAACTCCTCGTGTACAGGTCAAGGGCGCCTGAACACCGAACACGGACAGCAGCCCTATTCTTTCAATCAGTGCATCTGGGTCATGCTACCACCCAGATGCTTCCCCTAAATAGTACATGCCCGCTACAGTTATATCTGTTTAATGAGTGAAAAAAATACCTGATCTTATCAGAAATCCAAAGATGTCCTGTGTGTGTTGTACTCTGCCTCTGATATCTCAGGTTGGTTAATTAACCCTTTCAGGTTTTCCCTTGGACTAACCCCCCCCCCCCTCCCCCAATGTTGTGGAAATGAGGGAAGGGGGAAGTATTCTATAGTTCAGAAAAACCCCACTAGGCAGGGCTGATACCATTATTATTAGCAGCTGAGAGCATAGCTGCTAGGATCAAATTTTATTTTATTTTTTTGTACTTGAAGGTCTCTGCAGGGATAAAATCTAAAGAAATGTGCATGTATTGTGGAGTTGTGTGGTGCATCTTTTTAAACAAATTTTTAGCAAATTTTAACAAACCTGTACTTTATTATGCAGAGAAAAGCACAAGGTTAGCTTTTATTCCTCACTCTCTAGAGTTGTGTGTGTGTATATATATATATACAGTATATATATATATATATATATATATATATATATATATATGTAGCGCCCTGTTCCTGAAGAATGTGGTAAATTTAGTGTTGTCTGAATTGTAAATAGTTCAGATTGATTGTACAAAGTTAAATTGGCTTCTGTCCTGATTTTGGCTATGTTGTGCTCATTTCTCACTGTTGCCAGTAGGTGTCACTGTCACCACAGGCCAGTGTGAGAAATACAGCAAGCTGAAGTGCATTGACTATTCTTTCCCCAGAAACAGCCCAGTGGGAGTGTTCTTGCTGCTGTGCATTCTGGGAGAGGATATTTAAGGGACAGGCGCCATGTTTTCAGTCTCTTCTACCCAGGGGCCTTCTGGCTCTCTCTGCCTTGTGGCCCTCCAGGCCTGAGGCTGTGCGTGACAATTGCTCTTCTACCTCGGGCCCTGCTGGCTCGAGGCTGTGTTACTGCAAGTAGGCCCAGAAGTTTGTCTGGGGCCTACTTATCTGGAGGTGGTCTTGTGCTGTCTTGCCTGCGCGGAAGAAGCCAAGCAAACTGAGAAGAACCAGGGGGGACCCTTACTGGAGAGAACCGGGCTGAAGGCTGGTTTCTCAGGAGGGGCCTGGTGACTCGTTTGGAGGATGCATCGAAGCTAACCTACCTCACAGTACTGCCGGATGGCTTAAAGGTTCTGGTACTGTGCAGTTGTGCTACAACTAACTAACTGCTGGCTAAAAAATCCTGTGGCAGAGGATTATCCAGGAGTCCCACCGATCGCTAAGTCTGTGAGAGAGACTTGTCCGTGCATCATACCGGCTGCTAGGTCGGTGTGAGAGGCCTATCCGGGTGTTGCAAGATCCAATGACAGAAAGCTGTTTTGTCCTCTGGATCCAAGAAAGTAATCAGTGATCTGCAAAAAGGTATCTGAATCTCCCCTAACCACTGGGGTAACGGCAGGACCAAAATTATAATCAGCAGCCCTCTAGGGGGTATCGCTACATATATATATATATATATATATATATATATATATATATATATATATATACATATATATGTAGCGGGGTCCCCAAATTTAACACCGCTATACCTAAATTTAGGGGTGACCAGAGCAATAGTTGGCTCGGGTCTTTTGATTGTTTGGACTCTGCCTTACTGCTGTGTCATCTAGCGTGCAGTTCCCCTTCTGGGCGTATAGGTGGTGTTGTCACCTATGCCCGGGGTTGAACCACAGGTGATGGAGTGGGAATTGGATGTCCTCTCTCGGCTACCGTTGGTGGGCGGTTCTGCCTGCTGTGCATGCCAGGAGAGGATATATAAGGGGCAGACGCCATTACACGGGGAGCTATTTCCCGGGGCCCATGCCCGGAGAGCCATTTCCCGGGGCCCATGCCCGGAGAGTCAATTCCGGGGGTCCTTGCCCGGAGGGAGCTACCCTTCAGAGGGGGGTGCGCCCCATCTTGATCGAGGAGTCTTGGGCACCTTCAGCCTGAGACTGCAGAGTTTCAGGTAGGCCCAGTACCTTTGACTAGGTCTACAACCGAAGAGGAGTTCCAGGGAACACGCGTGAGGGTGACCGCTCTGACACTGAGGAAACCAGGGGAGGATCGATCCCATAACAAGAGGGCGAGTAATAGAGTATTGCTGACTCGGGAAAGGCCTGGTGACCTGTCGGAGGGAAGGATTCCTCGCTTCGCAGACTGCCTCTGCGGAGTGTTGAAGTTCAGGAGGGATCTCCTTGACTTGGTCCTTGGAGGGGACTGAGTCATTGTTCCAGCATCACGCCGGTTGCTAGTTCTATTGAGTGACTATCCGGGTGAGCTGTACCCACTCGGGATCGTGTGGAGACGAAGCCAAGAGTGTTGAAAAAGATAACTAAAGGGTGGGACTTTAAATGAAGCATACTGTTAACTTGAAGGAACCAATCAATGTAAACATGGTTTGTTGATGCAAAAGGGGGCATACATACACATGTAAAATAGTAACATTTTATAATGGTAGGTCATAATATGAGAGGCTGGACAGTGCATGGTAATACACAATTGTCTCCACATATACACATAATAGCAGACCTTAGGCATGTGGACCAAAATTGCAGTGGTAACATATACACAAAATAATAGTGTTGGATTGGTTCATTATAGTAGTAGAATCTACGCGTTTCGTGGTTTAAACCACTCGTCAGGAGCAGATGCACAGTATGGGGGTATCTATAATGAGATAGAAATGCCACAATGATATAATAGTATAAAAAAGATATGAACTTGTAGAAACACAGAAGAAAGAGGGGGAACAAATAAGGCCCCAAACACTCTCACCTGTCTGTATTGTATGGGTACAATTGTAAAATAATATCGAAGGTAGCGGGCAACTATAGAGGGCATCATCCCCGGGAGCTGAGACGTTAATGCCCATGGCACGGCAGTAGCACCAGCAGCCAGTGGTAGGAATAGGAGACAGAGGACCAGTTGTCAGCGGGGGTAAGGATGTTGGGTAGTATAATTCAATTTGTAAACGCATTCCCAGTGGTATCTGTGGAATTAAAGATGAATCATAAGCTAGTAGACCAATTGGTGAACTGGAAAGAGATTCAGGTGAAGGGAGTGAGGGTATCAAGTGACTAGGCAGACAAAAGATAGAGTCACTCTATAGTTGCCCTCTATAATGCCCTCTATAGTTGCCCGCTACCTTCGATATTATTTTACAATTGTACCCATACAATACAGACAGGTGAGAGTGTTTGGGACCTTATTTGTTGCCCCTCTTTCTTCCGTGTTTCTACAAGTTCATATCTTTTTTATACTATTATATCATTGTGGCATTTCTATCTCATTATAGATACCCCCATACTGTGCATCTGCTCCTGACGAGTGGTTTAAACCACAAAACGCATAGAGCTTCGATATGATGATTCTACGTCACAGTTTTTATTTCAATATCTGTATTCGACTACTATAATGAACCAATCCAACACTATTATTTTGTGTATATGTTACCACTGCAATTTTGGTCTACATGCCTAAGGTCTGCTATTATGTGTATATGTGGAGACAATTGTGTATTACCATGCACTGTCCAGCCTCTCATATTATGACCTACTATTATAAAATGTTACTATTTTACATGTGTATGTATGCCCACTTTTGCATCAACAAACCATGTTTACATTGATTGGTTCCTTCAAGTTAACAGTATGCTTCATTTAAAGTCCCACCCTTTAGTTATCTTTTTCAATCTACTCGGGATGGAGGTATATATAGCTATTGCCTTATTCAAAGTCCCAACCTTAGCCTTAGCCTTAGTTTTTTCAGAAGCCAAGAGTGTGCCTGAATCCCGCTAACCTCTTTTTCTCACTTCAACTCTCCGGTTCCTGAAAGCAAGATGAAAATAAACTCACGTTGGAGTTGATATGTTGTGTGAACATTGACCTCATTTGGGAAAGATAAAGACTCGCCTCTATAAACATAGAGAGGAGAACCAGAAGAAGGGAATTACTAACTGCAGGACCCAAGTACGTAACACCGCCTGACCTTTATAATCTAGAGGACATGGGCATGTGGCATGGTGTGTCCTATCCCCCTGCTTGAGAGGGTAAGAGGGGGATAAAGATCTGTGTGCTACACGTGGGGGCTCGAGTCCGGGATTTTGCAGTGGTTCCTGGGAGCTGGACTTTACTTTCCCGCATGGTTCTTTGGAGGTCGGCCATTTTTGGAAATTGGACTGCGCCACATGTGAGAGAAAGTACAGGCCTGGCTGTAATTTCCAACTGCGTAGTTCGTGGGCGTGTCTCAAAGTCTGCAAAAGCCCGTGAATTGCGTGCAGCAAGGAAGAAAAGGGGAGGAGCCCCAGCCAAAGTGTGTGTTCCACGTGGTGCGGTTGGTGCCAAAGGGACAGTGCGACTGAACTATTGACAAGGCGACATGTTTTCTGCTCCATGGATGTCTAATTCACCGGGATCTCGTGTTCCTTTGCCCGGTTCAACCATGAATTTTGCCTCTGTTGTGGCCTCCCTGACGGATACAGGGATCCGGCTAAAGCCCCGAGGTCGCTTTGCCCTCTACACGTGCAGAGATGCAGAGGCCTTGGGCATGATTTGTGCGAGATGCCAGGGACTGGTCGTACAGCTTCACCCTTTTGGGAGATGTATCCGCTGTGGGGAGTTTCTCTTTGAGGTAGAACAGCCAACGGAGGTGCCAAAAGTCTACCGCCTGAACAGTATCTCAGGTACTGTTGCTCCTGAGGAGGAAATGTGTGCTCCCACAGCCATGTCCATGCGCACTACCGCGGAGATAGCGGAACTGAAGGTTGAAGCTCCAGCTATTAAGGAGCTTGAGGCCATGAACACAGCCGATGCTGCCTCGGTTGCAACGGAGTCCTCCCTTCCGCCTGCTAAAAGGAAGGTAGGATATGTGAAGGCTTCCCACGGCCGTGGTCAAGGCCTAACCCAGCGCTTGCCCGAACTGAATCGTCTAGCCGGAGGGGTCTCCAAGCGATCCACGGAAGGGGAAGGTAAGGAGGCTGGGAGAACTGTTTCAAGTTTGCCGGGGAAAGGGAAGAGGCTCAGCGTTCGTTCCATTATGGATGCTTGGGTACCTGACCCGGGGGAACTTTTGAAAGTAAAAGAGTCGGTGTTGACCAGGAATTATTTGCCAGCAGAAGAGTACGATACCTCAGACATAGACTCTTCCTCTGAAGTTGGCGATGATGTAGAAATTGATGAACTGTTTGCAAAGAAGAGATGGGCCAAAATTTCGCTGACCTCTCCCCGTAGTGTAAAGGGATCGCCCATGGACTCTGGGGAAACTGCACCCCGGGTGGAAATCCCTGTTATTACTGGAGAAGTTGTTCCTGTGTCCACTTTGCATGCTCCGGTGCTTTCCGTGCCTGCTGTTCCGGAGGCCCGTTCTTCATTAAGGCCGCCTTTGCCACAGTTGGAGCCCGTACGCCCCCGCAGATCTCCGGATGCTATTGTCTTGCCAGGAACTGGAGATTGGGTGACCATGCCGCCTTTGGCCCAACTGCAACGGCTGTTGAATCAAAAGGTTGCTACGGACTATGGATGGGAGTATCCGTACGTCCCAAGGAACTTGCTTTTTGAAATTGAGGCCTTTCGGGAACGATGGTAGAGTGATTTTGTCTGGGATCATTTGGAGGTAAAGAAAGGCCATAGGTATTTTACATGTTCAGCCATAATGACTGAGAGATACAAAGGCTGCCGAAAAGACTGGACTCTGGGTAGGCACATACATGCGGATCGGGTCGTGGTCTGCAGTAAAAACAGAGACGATGTAATTTATTCCATAGAGACCTTGGATAAGGACTGGAAGCCTCTTGATCTCCCTGATCCCAGTTTTTATCTCTGAAGTGGGACTTGTGTTTTTTTTTAATTATTATACCACTTCGGGGACAATGCCTTGAACTGCTGTTTGACTCTATGCACAGGGAATTTACTCTCTGGAGGTTTGAAGGACAAGTTTTTTTTTTCTCCTTCCCTCTTTTGGAAAAGAAAATGAGAGCTGAACTTTGGGGTAGAGTTAGTCAGGGCAAAGCTGGAAGCCGCCGTGATCAACCAAAGAGAACTTTGTGTGTTGTGGTGCGTCTGTACGCACTTAGGCAAGATAATGTTTTGTGCTGCCACTAGGTGGTAGTGGTTTGCCGGACTTTTTCCTTTTATACACTTATTTTAGGAAATGTTATTCCATACACTAGGCTTAGCGTGTGCAGCTTTAGTAGAAGGGAGCTATCTTTCTTTGGAGAGATAGTTCACTTCTAATTAATAGTGTTAGGATGTTAAAGTGGTTGTAAACCCACTTTGTAAACAAAGACCTACAGGTAAGCCTAGATTAAGGCTTACCTGTAGGTGCATGAAATATCTCCTTAACCTACACGGTTAAGGAGATATTTGCATTTAAATGCGGCGACGCTGACGTCACGCGCATGCGCATGGGGTTAACCCCCTTCACAAATTCGGCTAGGTCGCAGCATTCTACGACGTAGCCGAATTCGACGGCTCATGCGCGCATGCGCGGATTCACGTCTTCGCCGCTCCGGCCAATCACAGCGCCGGAGCGGCGCTGTGATTGGCTGGTGCGGCGATACCCGGAAGTAACATTCCGGCTATCGCCGCAGCGATGGATGCGGCTAAAGAGGGAGACGAGGACGGCTTCGGGGGCCCCGATCTAAGGTAAGTGATGCATAATGAGCTATTATGCTAGTCATATTAGCTTATCATGCCTTTCTCTTGCAGGTCGTTGGGGAAAAAAAAAAAATAGTGGGTTTACAACCACTTTAATAGCGTGTAGAATATTTTGCGTATATGTTTTTTTTTTTTCCCTGCAGGAAGATCATCATGCAACTGCACCGGAGAAAGGGTGGGATATAGTTGTGATAGGATGATGGGAGGGATTGTTACATAATGTATATGTACATTTGAAAACTGTTTGTTTTTCTGTCCTTCTCCCTCTTTGCTATACTTCAGGTCTTGATTCGGGCACCATCCTTGCATTGTACATAGTTTCAGGAATAAATTTGCGCTTGCTCAGGACTGAGTGTGTGAATTTATTCCAGACACTGGGGACAGTGTCTCATTTAGAGGGGGGTGTATGTAGCGGGGCCCCCAAATTTAACCCCGCTATACCTAAATTTAGGGGTGACCAGAGCAATAGTTGGCTCGGGTCTTTTGATTGTTTGGACTCTGCCTTACTGCTGTGTCATCTGGCGTGCAGTTCCCCTTCTGGGCGTATAGGTGGTGTTGTCACCTATCCCCGGGGTTGAACCACAGGTGATGGAGTGGGTATTGGATGTCCTCTCTCGGCTACCGTTGGTGGGCGGTTCTGGCCTTCTGTGCATGCCGGGAGAGGATATATAAGGGGCAGACGCCATTACACGGGGAGCCATTTCCTGGGGCCCATGCCCGGAGAGCAATTTCCCGGGGCCCATGCCCAGAGAGCTATTTCCCGTGGCCCATGCCCGGAGAGTCAATTCCAGGGGTCCTTGCCCGGAGGGAGCTACCCTTCAGAGGGGGGTGTGCCCCATCTTGATCGAGGAGTCTCGGGCACCTTCAGCCTAAGACTGCAGAGTTCCAGGTAGGCCCAGTACCTTTGACTGGGTCTACAACCGAAGAGGAGTTCCAGGGAACCCACGTGAGGGTGACCGCTCTGACACTAAGGAAACCAGGGGAGGATCGATCCCATAACAAGAGGGCGAGTAATAGAGTATTGCTGACTCGGGAAAGGCCTGGTGACCTGTCGGAGGGAAGGATTCCTCGCTTCGCAGACTGCCTCTGCAGAGTGTTAAAATTCAGGAGGGATCTCCTTGACTTGGTCCTTAGAGGGAACTGAGTCATTGTTCCAGTGTCACGCCGGCTGCTAGTTCTATTGAGTGACTATCCGGGTGAGCTGTACCCACTCGGGATCGAGTGGCGACGAAGCCAAGAGTGTGCCTGAATCCCCTTCTATCTGCTAACCTCTGCTAACCTATTTTTCTCACTTCAACTCCATGGATTCTGAAAGCAAGATGAAAATAAACTCACGTTGGAGTTGATATGTTGTGTGGACCTCATTTGGGAAAGATAAAGACTCGCCTCTATAAACATAGAGGGGAGAACCAGAAGAAGGGAATTACTAACTGCAGGACCCAAGTACGTAACACCGCCTGACCTTTATAATCTAAAGGACACGGGCATGTGGCATGGTGTGTCTTATCCCCCTGCTTGAGAGGGTAAGAGGGGGAAAAAGATCCGTGTGCTACATATATATATATATATATATATATATATACACACAGCAAATAGCATATACTGTATCTAGTGGAGTTAGTCCTTAATTCTTTATAGTGAAATTATATTTTACTTGCCAAGAGCAACACAGTGCTGGACATGAGCTTTCTGCAGTTTGTGTGAATCTTTTTTTTTGAATTATAATTCACCAGCTCTGTTATGAATAGCCGTTATATTCAGCAGGTTAATATCGGTCTCTGTGTCCGGGTAGCTTTATGTCCAGTTGTGGACGCTAACCCCCATCCCCAAGGGAAACAGACCCTACATCACAAACCAGCCATACATAAGGGAGTACAATCACCAGTCTGTGTCCTGTAGAGGAGAACTTGTAGGCTGGTATTCTTTTTTGATGCGTTGTCCTGGCACCCATGCAGTGGATTTTGGGGAATATAAATATTTTTGGGATAGCATTACATCTAGGGCTTAAACATTTGTGTAGCAGGTCTCTTGTGGTGTTGCCTAAGTAGCTGATATAAAGCACCATCTTTATTTGCTCTTTTTTTCACAATCATCTAATTGTTGGCAAATTATTTTCAGGGCATCATTATGCAATTTTTATGACTTGATGCAGACTAAACTATACTTAGAAACTTATGTCTTCATACTTTAAAGACTTTTCAAACCAAGTAGACAGAAGCTGTCTTCTGGTACAATCAGCAAAAATTGACTAGTGATGGGCAAATCTACCTGGGTTTGATTATCCGAGGGAATGGCAGATCTTGTTCCAAATTCAGCCAACCTGAACATTGCAGTGATATTAATAATATTAAAGTTTATGCAGGGTAAATCCTGTTGTTAACTTCTGGCCATTTTTTTACAAATATATGTTAAACAAACCAACACAACACACAGAAAGTCATCAGCTTACAATCCCCAACAAAGGTAGAAAGGAACAACTGTATATCTGGAGAGAAAGAGGAAGCCCATATACTGTGTTATATATTATGAACCATAGGCAACAGAAACCGAAAATACAATTTATCTCCCGAAATTTGATGGCCAGCTTGGGAGGGATGGATTTGTTTTGCAGCGATGTGCTGCATACTTATGCCACGTACACACGATCGGAATTTCCGACAACAAATGTTCGATGTGAGCTTTTGGTCGGATATTCTGACCGTGTGTAGGCTCCATCAGATATTTGCTTTCGGAATTTCCGACAACAAATGTTTGAGAGCAGGTTCTCAATTTTTCCGACAACAAAAGTTCTTGTCGGAAATTCTGACCGCTTGTAGCCATTTCCGACGCACAAAAGTGCTGCGCATGCTCAGAATCAATTTGATGCATGCTCGGAATCATTGTACTTCATTTTTCTTGGCTCGTCATAATGTTCTTGACCATCGGAATTTCCGAGCAACATTTGTGCGACCGTCGGAATAAAAAAACACGTTTTTTTTGTCGGAAATTCCGATCATGTGTACGCGGCATTAGGGGAGCTTTGCCTGTGTCAACAACTACTGCACATCTTGAAATAAAAACAGCCCCTAGCAACAGAAAATAAAATTTACCTCCCCCAAAAATAAACCCTGAAACACTACACCTCAGCCTATTTTTTTTTAACCTAGCATAAAAAATATATAAAAAATAATGAATGTAAAAAATAGAAAAAAAAAAAACAATATCAACAACAAAAAAGACTGCAAAAGGAAGCTGTTTCTGGCACACACAAAACAGTCGTAAATTTTCCTGGTATAACGCTATCTACAAAGCCTGTCAGCTCTCTCTAAATTGCTCTGACACATACTGACAAATGTGTGGGAGCCCATCATTTTATAGTGAGAGTTTTGGCACATACCAAAGCCCCCGAGACAGTGTGGGGCCCTGCCACTGTGAAAATAAATGTAGGAGACATGCAGAATTCGCACTAATGCAGAGTGCGGTGTCGTGGAAATACAGGTTCCATGCAGAGCATACAGCCTATATTTCCTGTGCTAAATAAGCACACACTTTAGATTTCATCTTTTTGCAACAATACTATCTTTAGGCTAAAATTCACTCACCGTTCATCCCATCATTCATTCAAGGAAAGTAGCATCATCACATAGGTCTTATCATCAAGCCATCCCAGAGCAGAGTGTCCCTGGGATCGTCAGCTCCCTTTATTTATAGTCATGAGTAACAAAAGAAGGTGGTGGCTTCACAAAACAGCCATTCAGACATTTTGTATATTTTCAAAAGAACCAATCACAGACATGTTTAAATTTAAATAAAATGTTAGCAGTGATGTGTGCAAACGGCTGTGTACAGGAGTCATGCTTTCTGTGAGACAAAGGAACACCAGAAAGCATGGCTTTGTACAAAGTCGTGTGCAAAACAACTCACTGCTACCAATGACGCCAACCATACTTAAACATGGATCAGATAATCACAATTTCCGTATAGTTATGCTATAGTTCCCATGAACGCAGATCTGTTCGCTCGGAGTCATTTAATGCAGTTGACAAGAAGTGGCCAGGCCCTTGCTGAGGCATAAATGAACATCCCTAAAAGGAGCAAGCAAATCTGTTGTGTCCGTGGGACGGTGTTTGCGCCAATGGTCTTCCACCAACGTCTGTATGTGTGAATACACTCACATGAGCGCATTACAGCAAAACTGACATTGGGGGGACATCTGACAACATACATTAATACATTTTTCCACAACAGTCCTCCCTTTTTTGTCATATGCACCCCATGTCCATCGATGAAACTTGATCTGCTTCTTACACCTGGAAATTAATCAGTCCTTAGTCCATAAAAAGGAAAACACGGCTTGACATGTAGACTCTATTCTTCAGGGGCATGACTTATAAAGGAGGACACGACATGGTGAGCTGTAGTAATCGCCGATCGGTCTGTGATCCTCTGTGTCTTGTATGTTGGTCCGGTTTTGGGGCGTCTCATCAAGGAAACTCTGGTCACGCGTCCAAACAGGCGCACCTCGTCACGACATAGAAAGAATAGAAATAAAACGACATGAGTATATATATTCCCACTTCCTTTAACCACGATCCGCTGTAAAAATTAGATCCCCAAAGATTCCTAGACCCTTAAAAGGACTCCCAACCTTCACTTAGCTACAGCTCTGGCTTCAACAGTTACATGAAGAACCCTATCCTTAACGGATGAGAATTGTCCAATCGTATCCCAAGCTCGAGCCCCCCCACCTTGTACATCCAGGACACCATGCCCAGACCTGGTCGGGGTTGGTGAACAATTCCCTTCTAGCTGTCCCTGCCATTCTTAATTTCTCGCGCCATCAGATCCTCACGATCGGCCACGGGATAAGATGCTGGGACAGCTTCACCATCACGCATGAACCTCTTGCTTTGGGGAAATTACCTTTTATAAGCTGCAGATCCACAGAAGCACCAAACTAAAGTTCAAACACACTTGTGGGCTGCCTAGACACCCAAACCGACAAGAGGCAGAGCTACTAAAACTATAACCAATTTTACCCTCTAAAAATGCATCGTTAGATTCCATTGACAAGTGTCTGCTCGGAGTCTTCACAAGTTTGTCAAAACTCCTCATACCCATAATAACATCATAAATGGCATGTACCGCTGTCATCACTGGGGACTAAAACTCGGTGAAGACCCAGAACAGACCCAGCAATCGGTCCTGTTCACTTTCTGAGCTAGTCAGGAAATGCACTTTAAATAATAACTTGGGATGCTTTTCATCGTTACCCTTGCTAAAATTTACTAAACAACAAAAATATAAATAAACAAAGATACTCCTCATTCTTTGGTGTGGTTGAGACGCTTCTTGCAGTGGCTGGCATGGTCTCATCCCTCAAGATTCTTTACAATGACCCAGTCACCTGGTTGGAAAGAATGTAAACTGGTTATTGTGCCAGGGTCCAGGAGGGACTCGTGAACCCTGTGGTGGACATTTTGAAGTTCATGTCACAGTGATCGCACCCACCCCATCAGCTGAGAATAAAAGTGACAGCTAATGAGGAAAGAACGACTCTGGTCTTGATTGACCTCCAAACAACCCTCATATGACAATAACCCAGACATTGGGACTGTGGTCACTGCATAACCTGTGCGTGGCTTACAATACCTGGAACCATTGAAAAAAGGTTCTTAGCATCTGGGGTGGGAACCTACTTCACCAGACTGCTGCTTGCGGTTTCAAATTCTATCAAAGAAAGACAGTCTTGGCACAAACTTGGTTAGAATTACAAAGGTTAACATTATTTGTTTGACAAAAAAACTGTCATTCTTACATTTATCATCCCCCCCCCCCCCCTTTTCTTCCTCATTACAGACTGAAGGAAGAAATGCGTGGTGCAGGAAAAAAGAAACAATGAAATAGCCTATGATACTTTTACCTCCTTAGACTCATGTATTTATCCATATGTACAGCTGTCTACATACACCTGTTCTCTGTGTACAAACTCCTTGGACCTGAAAAATACTTCTAAGCAAAATCATTACTCTATCCTTCATGTTTAACCTGCAAAGAATGGTAAACAATAATGACATTCCTGTAGATTGGTAAATTGTCAATGACATTCTTTCAAAACCAATTCAAACAAAACCCTCTGTAACCCTTACTTTTCCCGTTCCTACAAAAATACAACAGCCGCGACGCATCGGAGGATCGCCGTGGTAAGTTCGAACATATTCACGTTACTACATACAAACATTCAGATACAAATGTGGGGGAGATACTTCATAGTTTCCAAAACAAAAATGAAAAAAACAAAAACAGACAGAATTCTACCTTCACTCTTTCAGCAATAGAAAAAAATACAATGGGAACATGAGACGAGAGCAGCTCGAGAACCTTGCATGGACCAGCCATACAAAGTTCAAACAAACGGGCATGAGAATTTAACCACCGTTCCTCTTCTGAGAATCACAAAAGAGTGTACTACACCTCCATCAACACTCATCATTACAGATTTCTGAAGCCGCAGCTGAACTACATCCAAGGTACCTTTATTCTGAGGTCTCGTCCTCCAGACATCAAAAGTACCTTCCAAAGGAGTACACCTTACTGTACCCTCTGACCAGATATGTCATCCTTTAAGGGGTCTCATGTCCGGAGCCACAAACCCAGACCTCATGTGCGGTGCAGCTGTCTGACTGGTGCACTGCATGGACGGCACATTGTCCATGACGATTCGAATCACTTTTTTTTTTGGCGAACTCTGCGTCCAGAGAACCCTGCGCTTTATTTTCGGAGCGGTTATGGTTTGCGGCTTTATTACCATAATCGACCCCTGCATCCCGATTATTTTACACGGCCTGAGCAGGGCTGTTAGCGTACTACTCCTCACGTTTATGCTAATCACAGGAATTCCGATTATTCTACACGGCCCGACCTGTCTCACGATAAACGTGTTTGTAGTCAGAGTCTTCACTAGTGAATAGTCAAAAGTCTTCAACTGAGAATGTGATACCCTAACTACCCAAGGCTTGAGTTGTGCCATAGCCTGCTGGTCAGTACGCCTAAAAGTGGGCATACCCTGAGTATGACTGAAGAAATTAAATAAGTAATTTATTGTATGCAAAAGGGGAAATGGGTGGGTGGGGACCCAGAAACCCTGCCGACGCAGGAGAGGAGAGAGGAGGGGGGATAAATAGCCCCCAGACTCCTCCTACAAATTCAGGCTAGCCTGCGGCTAGCCTTCTAACTTGTAGTCAGAGTCTTCACTAGTGAATAGTCAAAAGTCTTCAACTGAGAATGTGATACCCTAACTACCCAAGGCTTGAGTTGTGCCATAGCCTGCTGGTCAGTACGCCTAAAAGTGGGCAAAAAGACCCGGACTAGGTGAGTTTGAAAAAGAAGAAGGGTAGGTAACAAACCGTCTGGATGACGTCAATGATTGGGACTGGTAAGCATCCGTTACGATCGCAGAAACCAGTGACCTAAGCACGAAGACTAGAAGGGCCCCATCCGACAGAACTTGAAAACCTGCCCAGAAACCAACTGCCTCCCCCGTACCTGACTGGATAAGCCTACACCAGAAACATGGACCTGGGAACGAACTGCTAGTGGCGAGCGGACCCTTGGGAGAGACGGAACAAGGGCTGTCCCGAGGAGCCCCGAGAAATAATGCAAGGGTTGTGCCCAGCCACCAGGATGAGTATCTCCATGAATACCTACAACCCCTGGCCTAACCGTCCATACATGGTAAGGGGACGTGAGAGGGATAGATGCCAAAAAGGACAAACTGACAGGAGTGAAGGGGGGGTCTAAGAGCCGGATACCTGCAAGAAGTGTTGCAGGAGTGTATGGATGATGTCAACACGCTGAAACCGTATGCCCCGATGACCGCACAGAACCAGACATGGCATAACCCAACCTACCCGAGTGACAGTGAGCTCCCCTCGGAACCGGCTGGGCCTGTCGAAACCGAAGGCTTACCAAACCTGGAACCAAGGAGACGCTGGACTGCTTGCCGAAATGCAGGAGCTGGGGTTTGCTGACACCCTGCCAAAGAGAGTTAGAACACATACAACCTGTCCAGTGAACATGAGAGGCCGTGGGGAGCCTGATAGGCCCGCATCCAACTGTGCTAAGAATACGGCCCAGAGCATGCATCATGCTGGTATCTAGGATAGAACAGGAAACCAACTGAAATGTACCGCCTACCCGGTAGCGGCTGGAAAAAGGAAACCCCTGAGATGACTCACCGCCCCGCAGAGCCAAGACCGACCAACTCCCCACCGGCGGAGTACCACCCTGGTCAGAAACCCCCACATGGAGTGGAAGGGATGAACCTGCCTGTGATGCCGCCGAAACGTGCAGCCTACCTCAACCCTAACATACAAAGAAAAGACAACAGACAACCAGACACAAGACACCACCCCTCTGTACCTGCCTGGGACAAGATGTGAGCAGAAATGACCAGACCTAAGCGCGTGAATGAACCTGAAGACAGAACCCACCCTAGTGTATGTAGTAAATGTGTGTAGTAAGTGAGCCCGAGTAACCTGCCGCGCAGAGACAGGTAATTAAAAACGAAACACTCAGGGCCGATGTACCCACGGACCGTGGTGGGTAGCGGTTGTATAGGCGTAAGAATGAACGTGCACGTATGACGTATGGTATACAGGCGAGAAGATTGTGGTCAACAACCAATTAAAAACGAAACCTCAGCCCGTATGGATCCGTAGACGTGACAGATCCTGAGATGCGCACCCTGGCTAACTACCCCCGGTATGCAAGAACCTGAACGAAAAGTGTGACGAGACAAGGAAAACAAACAACGTTGCAACGGCTGTGGGTGCGAGCGGAAACTGCACGGCACCGCCAAGTTATGACAGAACACGCTAGGACTGGCTGACCTGCTAAACAGAAACACGCTGGGGTAAAATATGCTAAGACAGAACACAACCCCCTCTGTACCAACCCCCGAGCGAAGACATAAGCAGTGAAGGTGGGACCATAGTATAATGAACCTGAAAAAACGTCCCCCCCCGGCGTGTGACGTGAGTGAGCGCAAAGAAACTATTGCATAATGACAGATCGTAGAAACTGCACCCTCAGGACCTGAGTACCCACAGACCGTAGTGGGTAGTCCCGCAGATGACACTAAACGAATGCAAACGTATGACGTAACGGGCGAGAAGATTGTGGTCAAAGAACAAGACCAACGAAAAACCTGAGCCCTCAAGGATCCGTAGACGTGACAGAACCGAGATGTGAAACCTAGCTAACTGAACCAGGAATGCAAGAACCTACAAAGCTACGAAGAAACCTACGGAAGTAAGATGATACGGAACTGAACGAAGAAGAAAAACAGCTACCGGTGTAAGCTGAAACCTCAGGACCTGAGTACCCACAGACCGTGGTGGGTAGTCCTGCCGATGAAATGAAACGAATGCAAATGTGTGACGTAATGTAACGGGCGAGAAGATTGTAGTCAAAGAACAAGACCAACGAAAAAACCTGAGCCCGTAAGGATCTGTAGACGTGACAGAAACCGAGATGTGAAACCTAGCCAACTGAACCAGGAATGCAAGAACCTACAAAAGTACAATGAAACCTACGGAAGTAAGAACCTGCACAAGCTGACAGGAAAAAACGCCATGACAGGAAAACGCTACGACAGGAACGCGCCAAGACCGGAAAAGCCATGACAGCAAAACGCTCACAGGCCGCTGACAGCAACAAGCTGCCGCCAGAACCGCTAAGACAGAAACCACGTGACGCATGAATACCCGAACGATCGTGGAAGTGAAGCTACTCCACCAACAGCCCCCCTAACCTGAACAGCATCCCCCCACCCCTGGCTCAGAGACCCCAAGGTAGACTGGATACAAGAGCAAGATGCGGCTGGCTAGCCCCCCCGGCTCGCAGAGCCAAGTCAGGACACCCCCAGAATAACGCACTGAAAACTGCCAGACGTGACCTGTGGAGACGTGGGTGGACAACCCCTCCCAAGCTGCTAGGGTGACCCCGGAGCAATGGTGGACAGCCCCCCCCCAGCGTACCCCTGGAGAGGTGGGTGGACAGACGCCCCCCGTACGCCAACACAGCCCAGCAAACAGACAATACCACCAATGACCCCCAAGGTAGACAGGGTCCGCGCTAAGATTCGGCTGGCTAGCACCCCTGGCTCACCGAGCCATGCCAGGACACCCCAGCCAAGCATATCCTCACAGACATAGCTGAGGATCTGGGGATGGGATAACCTGGACCAAGGTCTGGATGCCAAGGCCACCCTGCCGTGCAGCGAGCAGTCCCCCGCCCCCCCTCTCCCATCCAACCAGTAACCACAGCTGAAGCCGCCACCCCCGCCTCACTGCTGCCCGGCGAGCACCGGGAGGAAATAAGCAGGATGGTCCCCCTCCCATGCTGCCCCGCCACACGGCAGCCACCAGCCAGAGCGAGCCCAGAGGAGTGAGCGCCCGGAGGTGTGAGAAGGGTGAACTGACGCCCCCCCCATTCTGCCTGGCGAACAGGATAAGCCGAAGGAGTCCAGTGAGTGAGGGGAGGAGTGAGCGGACAGACTCCCCTGACACAGACGCCCCCCCCCCCCCCGGCATGACATGTACAGTGATAGATGCATGGAAACGTATGAGGATGCAGAAAGATGAACACAATGACAAAACAAAGCAACGACAGTGGGGTGCGACCTCCTGTATGATGCGACCTCCTGTATGATGCGACCCGAACAATACACCATGTGGCATACTCACCATCTGACGGGTGTCCTTCTCCTCTGGTGCAGTGAACCACCCCCGACTCCCGGCCGACCGTGCTGCCACTCTGAGCACTGGAAGCACCGGGAGAAAAACAACAGGCGAAATACATGTTAGACTGAAGCACAAGAAATACTGACACCTAAACAGTGGTGCCCCCAGGAAGGAAGAACTGCCGTGGGCAGACCCCCCTCCTTCACTACCCTCCCCACCCTGGCGGAGAGGCATCCGGAGTGCCCCCCCCAACCAGCATAATGAACAAACCGGAGAGGAGAAACCACCAGCACCAGACTCCTGGCTGAGCGTGCTGCTGCTCTGAGCTCCAGGAAAACAAGCAGCTGACCCCCCCCCCATGATGCAAACTGAGCCCTGGGAAAGTGGATGGATGCCCCCCCTGCCCCGGCGCGAGAACCAGGAGAAGCAGGTGGGCGGCCTCCAACCAGCGGGAGCCCAGCGGAGTGTGTGGACGCCCCCCCCATGAGCGCTGGGAGAAGCGGGTGGGCAGCCCCCCCATGAAGCCGGTGGACGGTGGGATGAAGCAGGAGGACGGGTAGGAGGAGGACGGACGGACGGCACCCCCCCCATGAGCTCCGGGAGGAGCGGGCGGCCTCCACGACACTGGAGGCACAAAGAAACCGGAGGTGAACCACCCACAGCACCAGACTCTCAGCTGAGCGTGCTGCTGCTCAGAGCTCCGGGAGAAATAGGCGGCTGACCGGGTGGGCCGGAGCCGGACGAGATGGAGCCCTGGCAATGCTGGAGGGTGGATGGCCGCCCCCCCCTCCGGCGTGAGTACTAGGGGAAGCAGGCGGGCGGTTACCATGGAACCCCGAACGCCTAGAGTGAACCCAGAGGAAAGGGAGGGTGAATGGAGGGGCCCCAGCTCTCACAGCTAAGGCCCCCCCCAGGAGGAGCGGGTGACGAGCGGTCGTCCCTGCAAGGAGGCCGGCGTGCGTACGGGCATGTCACCCCCCCCACAAAGATACCGGTTGGTAGGCGGGCCCCCCCCTGCAGATGCCCGGAGTAAGCACAGGGAGGGGGACTGCCATGAGACTTCAACCACCGACAAACCAGCAACCCCCCCTTACCTTACGCGCACACAGGGAGGAATGAGCAGGCGAGCGGGAGGTATGAGCGGAAGGAGTGAGCGCGCGCCCCCCACGTCGCCCGGTTCGAGTGTGTGGAGAAAGAGAGCGGGCGGCCTTCCCTCCGACACTGACAGCGTGAGCCCGGGAAGTGAAGCAGGAGAGTGGGTGGCCCCCCCTCTGAAGCCCGGCGTGAGCCATGCGGCAGTAGCAGCGGGCGGGCGTCCACCCTGAATGAAACCCGGCATGAGCCCTGAGAGGAGAAAGCCAGCCACGACGCCTGCAGCCGACCGCCGCACAGTGTAGAAAGCGGAAGTGACGCGGAACCCGGAAATGACGTCATCAGCTGTGACCCAGAAACCCTGCCGACGCAGGAGAGGAGAGAGGAGGGGGGATAAATAGCCCCCAGACTCCTCCTACAAATTCAGGCTAGCCTGCGGCTAGCCTTCTAACTTGTCAGACGAGCTACAAAGCACCATGAAATCCTCCACTATTCAAAACAATATTATGGCTTCTTTCTACCTGCATCTAGATGTTACAATAATGGTGATGCCCCCCTGTTTGCTCTCTACCCACAACTGTATTTCAGTATAAAACTTCACAAAATTGGAACAAAATATAAAACACTTTTAAACGCAAAAATGCTTTCCATTTTCCTTCCAACCACAAATCTCACTGCCCAACCTTTCAGACAACCCCAAGCTCCTCCCACCAACTTTCTGCTGATATATAAAATGCTGAAAAAAACCTCATGTTACATGCTCAGCTCTCAAAAAAACCAAACTGGTTTATTTACATATCAATTGTTCAGGAAGAGGGAGGGGGAGGGGGAGGCCTAGCCCCAATCGCATTGTCTATCAAGACTCCAAAAAATCCATGGCTAAACATCATATATTTCAACAATTTAAAAACCTTGGCAAGGGAAAGGATGGAATAAACCCCCCTTTGCAAATGGGAGGGAATCCCCCCCGACCCAAACATCCCCTGGAGGTCAAAACCACAAGTTGAGACTCAAATACAAACTCCTGCCAAAAGATGGCTATACAGTACAAGCTTCAAAACATGAATTGCCTTCTGGGAAACTCCCAAATATTTAAACATAAAAACACACCATTGTACAAAAACTCTGTTAGTCTTACAATCTATCAAAATTCAGTGTAAAGTGGAGTTTTTACTTAAAAACGAAATCCGATACAAAAACCGCCGCTCATATACTGCAAAGTCAGCTAACCCTGCAATAGCTTACATTCACTTAAATGAAAACAGAGAAATCCCCATCCTAACACCATCTGCATGGAGTTTGCATGTTCTCCCTGTGTCTGCGTTGGCCTCCTCCCACACTCCAAAGACATGCTGGTAGGTAAACCAGATCCCATCCATAAATAGGCCCCAGCATGTGCGTGTGTCCGCAAGTGACCCCTCGGGGTAAGACCGCGCTATTTTAAGATACCACTCTACTCACCTCAAAAGGCGATGCTTAGAAAAACAATTTAAAACAGTTTAAACCAGCGAATTTAACATTAAACAAAAACAGCCTCTTAGTATGTCACCCTGGTGTCTCACTACTCTCCCCAGCAGTGCACAGGTCAAACTGAAAACGCATAAAACAGGACAAAACTGCGCCAATCAACAAATGCCAACACAGCATATCCAGGGGCCGTGTTTGCTAAACTGGAACTTCCTATCTCAGACTGTAAATGTCTCTCAAGATGGCCGACAAGCCAGGACAACAAAATGGTGGATGACCACCGCACACCTCATGGACAACAACAAAAATGGCGCCATTAACGCATGCAATTTTTCCCGCCAAAACCAGCATGGGACGTCACAATGAACACCACATGGGTTCCCTTACACAAAGGAAAACAAAAATGGCCTCCAGATTCCAACGCAGAAAAGACCGCACTAAATTCGCACCAAACATCAAAATCTGCCCCAAAGGCTGAGAAATTCCACCAGCGAAATAGCTGACGAATGCCACATGGTATAGTGCCCAAAAGAAAGGTGGCTGCACCTTCCCTTATATGATAGCCACAGGCCAAGGAGAAACTGCGCCTCAAAATGGCAGACAAACCACAAGGCCAATAACAAAAGCCAGGAATGGCGCCATTAACGCATGTATTTTTTCCCACCAAAACCAGCATGTCTTCAAAAGTAAACCAAAAATGTTTTTCTCCACAAAGACAGACTACACAATTGAGGTTCACACTTAACCATAGACGCACACTTTAGGCTACTTCAACTCAGACCCTTTGGCCAACTAAACAGCACATTTAAAAATGTTAGTTACATGACAATATTATTCAACACTTTTCTCTATGTAAAGTTCACACACACACACAGTACAATGTTGCCTGCATGCTTGCTCAGAGTTCCCTTCCCTTAGGGCCAGAGGCGTATCTAGTGAAAATGGCGCCTATGGCAAGAACTGAAACTGCGCCCCTGTCAAAACATTTAAAACCCATCTTTCAGATATCGCACAAATCACAATCGCACATGATGTTGACTTTAAGGCCTCTTTCACACTGGGGCGGTGGAGGGCGTTGTTTACCGTTGTTTTTGCTGCGCTATTCAGTCGCTAGTGGGGCTCTTTTAACCCCCGCTAACGGCTGAGAAAAGGTTAAAAAAAACGCCTGCAAAGTGCCGCTTTGATTTCAATGGGCAGGGGCGCTTTAGGAGCCGCTCCTACAGTGCCTCAAAGATGCTGCTTGCAAGACATTTTTTACCAACCTGCTAGCGCACCGCTCCAGTGTGAAAGCCCTCGGGGCTTTCGCACTGGAGTGAATAAAGGGGCTCTTTTAGGGCGCTTTGCAGGCGCTATTTTTAGCGTTATAGCGACTGCAAAGCGCCTCAGTGAGAAAGGGGTCTTAGGCTAGTTTCACACTGAGGTGCTTTGCAGGTGTTACAGCGCTACAAAATTGCGCCTGCAAAGCGCCCTGAAAGAGCCTCTTTTTTCACTCCAATGTGAAAGCCCAAGGGCTTTCACACTGGAGCGGTGCGCTGGCAGGACGCTCAAAAAAGTCCTGCTAGCCGCATCTTTGAGGCACTGTAGGAACTGTGTACACACAGCTTCTAAAGCGCCCCTGCCCATTAAAATCAATGGGCAGCGCCACCGAATCGCCAGCAAAGTGCCGCTGCAGTGGCGCTTTGCTGACGGTTTTAACCCTTTTTGGGCCACTAGCCGTGCGCTGGCAGGACGCTCAAAAAAGTCCTGCCAGCCGCATCTTTGAGGCGTCCCGCTAGTGACAGTGGTTTTCCGCCGACGGCGCAGCGCCCCAGTGTGAAAACAGCCTAAGTCATCATGTGCCAGGCACAGGCCCAAACAGAAGCAAGCAGCCAATCAAATATAGTGCTTGCTCAATATGGATTAAATAAATTGTAATTATGCATAGCCATTAGTGATGAGCCGAACACCCCCGGGTTCGGTTCGCACCAGAACCCGCGAACGGACCGAAAGTTCGTACGAACATTAGAACCCTATTAAATACAATGGATGCGAACGTTCGAATTCTAAAGTGCTAATTATAACAACTATTATGCATGTTATTGTCCTAAAAAGGGTTTGGGAACCCGGGTTGTGCACCAGGGGACATGTATCAATGCAAAAAGAAGTTTTAAAAACGGTCGTTTTTCGGGAGCAGTCATTTTAATGATGCATAAAGTGAAAAAAAAAAAGTCAAATATTCCTTTAAATATCGTACCTGGGGGGTGTCTAAAGTATGCCTGTGAAGTGCCACGTGTTTCCCGTGTTTAGAACTGTCCCTGCACAAAATGACACTTCTAAAGGAAAAAAAAGCCATTTAAAACTGCTTGCGGCTTTAATGTAATGTCTGGTCCCGGTAATATGGATGAAAATCTTTAAGAAAAATGGCATAGCTACCCCATGACCCCCCCCCCCCCCCCCCCTACCCCAGCCCATTACCAGCCCCTTTGGGTCTTGTATGGATATTAAGGGGAACCCCGCACATAAAATAAAAAAGGCCCTATATACTCTGAACAGCCGTATACAGGCGGTGCATACAAGACAGGGACTGTAGGTTTGTTCTTATGTAGAATCTGTTTGTAATTTTGAACAGGTACATTGTTGAAGTGTAGCTCCAGCCCAAAAATCAATTTTTAAACTTTTTGGAAAACATAGGTAAGGGTTATCACCCCTGTAACATTTGTTTTGCTGTCTGTGCCCCTGTTCAGAACATTTCACCTCACTTTCCGTCCCAATGACAACTGTTTTTGAAATGTGGTGTTTTTCTTGAAACAAGGATTGCTGATAAAGCATCAGTACAGAGGAGACACCTTTCTCCCATATTTATTCTTACAGGAGAGAATTTTCCTTCCTAGTGGTAGATTTCCTCTCACTTCCTGTTGTCTTCTTGCGTTTGCAAGTAGGAGTCGTTTGTAAGTTGGATGTTTGAAAGTAGGGACCTGCCGTATATACTCTGCAGAAATAGGCCCCTTAGTTGTTGGTGTTGGCACAACACTGTAAGCACTCACAGTTACTCTTGGTTGGTGCTGGAACGCCCTGCTGTCAACTATTATATCAGGAATTTTAATTACATATAATTGTTGAACAGTGGTAGTAAAAATTGGGCCTTTGATGGTGGTGCTGGTGCCACAACACTGTAAGCCCTGACAGTTACTCTTGGTGGATGCAGCAATGGGCCCTGCTGTGAATTATTAGATCAAGAATTCTAATTGCATGCCCCTGTTGAACAGGGGCTGAAAAATTGGGCCTTTCGTGGTGGTGGTGGTGGTGGTGGTGTTGCCACAACACTGTAAGCCCTCAGAGTTACTCTTGGTGGGTGCAGCAATGGGCCCTGCTGTGAATTATTAGATCAAGAATTGTAATTACATGCCCCTTTTGAACAGGGGCTGAAAAATTGGGCCTTTCGTGGTGGTGGTGGTGGTGGTGGCGTTGCCACAACACTGTAAGCCCTCAGAGTTACTCTTGGTGGGTGCAGCAATGGGCCCTGCTGTGAATTATTAGATCAAGAATTGTAATTACATGCCCCTTTTGAACAGGGGCTGAAAAATTGGGCCTTTCGTGGTGGTGGTGGTGGTGGTGGCGTTGCCACAACACTGTAAGCCCTCAGAGTTACTCTTGGTGGGTGCAGCAATGGGCCCTGCTGTGAATTATTAGATCAAGAATTGTAATTGCATGCCCCTGTTGAACAGGGGCTGAAAAATTGGGCCTTAGGCACTGGTGGCACAACACTACAACCCCTCACAGATACTGTACTTGGAGCACAGCAATGAGCCCTGTTGCAAAGTATTGCTTCAAAAATTGTAATGACACGCCCCTGTTAAACAGGGGCTGAAAAATTGGGCCTTAGGCACTGGTGCCACAACACTCCAACCCCTCACAGATACTGTACTTGGAGCACAGCAATGAGCCCTATGGCAAATTATTGCTAAAAAAATTGTAATTACACGCCCCTGTAAAACAGGGGCTGAAAAATTGGGCCTTAGCCACTGGTGGCGGCACCCATAAACAAAAATGATCTTCCAAGCTATCATCATCAATCGTATCATTGAGGACTCGGAGGAGGAGGATAGCCAGTCAACATAACAGCACAGGCACTCAGCATCAGCATCAGTCTTGAAGGGATGTGACATGTTAAAATCAATTAGTCTGTTATATCAGCATCAGGTGTGTGGTAGCTGGTGGTGATCCAAGACTGGTTCATCTTGATGAAAGTCAGTCGATCAACCGAGTCGGTGGACAGGCGCACCCTGTGATCCGTGACAAATCCTCCAGCAGCACTGAATGTGCGTTCCGAAAGAACGCTGGATGCAGGACAGGCCAGTAGCTCAATTGCATACTGTGCAAGCTCTGGCCAGTGATCCATCCTCAAGACCCAGTAAGCCAGAGGATTTTCGGTGGGGAAGGTGTCCAAGTCTGACCTTGCCCCTAGATATTCCTGCACCATGTTTATCAGACGCTGGCGATGGTTGCTGGAACCAATCATACTTTGGGGCTGCGGACTAAAGAATTGTCTGAACGCATCGGTCAGACGGCCACCTTCCCCACCGCTCCTTCTTTGACTGGCCGAAGCCTCAGCAACTCGTTGTCCAGGACCAGGAGTTTGTAACTTCCCAGTCTCTGGGAACGCGTTGCACAGACCTTTCTGCAAGGCCTCCCGGAGTTGTCTCATCCTCTGCTCCCTCTGCGACGGTAACATAAGGTCCGCAACCTTACCCTTGTACCGTGGATCAAGGAGAGTGGCCAGCCAGTAATGGTCCCTCTCCTTGATCCGAAGAATACGAGGATCCTTCCGCAGACTTTGCAGGATCAGGGAGGCCATGCAGCGTAGGTTTGCTGAGGCATTCGCTCCGGAGTCCTCTGGGTCACTAAGGACGACATGATCCGCAGCCACCTCCTCCCAGCCACGTACAAGTCCACTGGTTTCTTGGGACTGTAAATCATCCCTAAAAGACTGCTGCTGATGATGCTGAGTGCCAGCCTCCACCTCCATGCTGACACAATCCTCCTCCTCCTCCTCCTCCTCCTCCTCCTCCTCTTCCTGTGCGATGGGTGGGACAGAAGGAACACTGTCTGGGTAAAGGGGGCCTTGAGAGGCAAGGAAGTCCTCCTCTTCCTGCCTCTGTTCTGCCTCAAGTGCCCTGTCCATTATTCCACGCAGCGTGTGCTCCAACAGGTGGACAAGAGGTACAGTGTCACTGATGCATGCACTGTCACTGCTCACCATCCTCGTGGCCTCCTCAAATGGTGCCAGGACAGTGAGTAAGCGTCAATTCGTGACGTGAAACGCGTTAGCCACCCTTCCCTGCATGCACACTATCTGCATTTGTAGTTTTGGATTTATGGATTTATTTTGAATTTGGATTTTTTACCTGAAATTTTGGAATAAATAACTGTCTATACAGAGTGCGGCAGTCCAGGGTTTCTTTTTCTCCCATGCCCCACTGGCGTGGAGAAAAAAAACCAAGCTCCCCTGACCCTGTCCTGGTGCCGTAGTCGCACAGGTACTCATTGATGGCCCTCTGCTGCGTGTGCAGCCGCTGCAGCATGGCCAACGTTGAGTTCCACCTGGTGGGCATGTCACATATAAGGCGGTTCTTGGGCAGGTTCAACTCCTTTTGCAGCTCAGCCAGGCGAGCACTGGCATTATAAGATCTGCGGAAATGCACACAGACTTTCCTGGCCTGCCTCAGGACATCCTGTAAGCCCGGGTACCTGCCCAAGAACCGCTGCACCACCAGGTTAAGGACGTGAGCCACACAGGGCACATGGGTCAGTTGTCCCTGTCGGAGGGCGGAGAGGAGGTTGGTGCCATTGTCGCAAACCACCATTCCTGGCTTAAGCTGGCGTGGCGTCAACCACCTCTCGGCCTGGCCCTGCAGAGCAGACAGGACCTCTGCCCCAGTGTGGCTTCTGTCCCCCAAACACACCAGCGCAAGCACGACATGGCATCTTTTTGCCTGCGTACTTGCGTAGCCCCTTGAACGCCTACGGAGCACCGCTGGTTCCGAGGACAAACCACAGGAAGAGGCCATGGAGGAAGAAGAAGAGGAGGGGGTGGAGGAGAGAGGTGTGTCACAACCAGTAGTAGCATTTTGGAGGCGTGGCGGTGGAACAACCTCCAACACTACTGCACCTTGTCCTGCATCCTTCCCAGCTGCCAAAAGAGTGACCCAATGGGCCGTGAAAGAAAGGTAACGTCCCTGTCCATGCCTGCTGGACCATGAGTCAGCGGTAATATGCACCTTACCGCTGACCGCCCTGTCCAGCGAGGCCAAGACATTGCCTTCCACATGCCGGTAGAGAGCCGGAATAGCCTTCCGTGAGAAAAAGTGGCGTTTGGGAACCTGCCACTGAGGAACCGCACATTGCACAAACTCACGAAAGGGGGCCGAGTCTACCAACTGAAAAGGCAGCAGTTGAAGCGCTAGCAATTTAGCCAAGCTAGCATTCAACCGCTGGGCATGTGGATGGCTGGGAGTGAACTTCTTTCGACGGTCCAGCAGCTGGGGCAGGGAAATTTGCCTGCTAGAATCGGACGTCGGTGTACTGCTAGCAGAGTGGCCGCAAGTACTTGGCTGTGACACACCTAATTCTACACCTTCATTCCTCTCAGTGCATGTTTCAGAGAGGACTGAAGTTATAGTGGGGTTGGAGATCCCAGCTGATGTGGTGCAAGGAGAGGTCCGCTTTGTTCTTTGGTGTGGGTCTTTGAGGTAGGCTTGCCAACGAGCTGCATGGCAGGTCAACATATGTCTGGTCAGGCATGTGGTACCCAAGCGGCTGATGTTTTGGCCACGCGATATACGCTTGAGACATATGTTGCAAACAGCAGCTGTGCGATCTGATGCACTAGCCTCAAAAAAGGCCCACACCAAAGAACTTTTTGAATGACGGGCAGAGGCAGCGCCCTGCACAGGCGGAGCTCTGCGGTGTGATTCCGTCGGTGTACTGCCCTTACGCTGGCCACCAAAAGGCATCCTGCCTCGTTGGAGATGTGCCTCCTCCTCATCCTCCTCCTCCTCCTCTCTCCTATTAGGCACCCACGTGGAGTCAGTGACCTCATCATCCCCTCCCTCCTCATCACTGGAGCCAATCTGGCAGTATGCTGCAGCTGCTGGAACATGACTGCCAGATTGGTGTCCTTCTTGAGCATCCCCTCTGTCTGCTCTCACGCTACTGCCTTCCTGTAGCTGGGTTTCATCATCAGACCCTTCGAAACGCTGGGCATCCTCCTGGAGCATGTACCCAACACTGTGCTCAAACAGTTCGGGGGACTCCTCAGGAGGAGGACATGGTGGGTCTAGGGAAGGAGTGACTGATGATGAGTCTGACATTGATACCAGGGAAGAGGACGCTTTGGCAGCTGCTTTTCCAGTACCCTGAGCCTGGGTGAGAGAGGATGAGGAGGAGGAGGAGGGCTTGGTCATCCACTCTACCAAGTCTTCGGCATGATGTGGCTCAACATGTCCAGCTGCCGAAAAGAAGGACAAGCGTGTCCCATGGCCATGTGCTGATGACAATGCACCGCGTCCACGACCAGCACTGTTGCCCCCAGACACAGAGCCTGCTTGCCCTCTTTTATTGCCTCCTGACTGTCTGCCTCTCCTTGTTTGCCTTCCAGACATTCTAATAGATGGCCTGCAGGGAGATGGGAAAAAAGCAATAAGGGCTACCTTCAGGTGTCCTTCTCTGTCCCTTTACTTAAGGATTTCTAAATATGGTTGAGGATGATTGCTTTTGCACAGAATAGCACAACGACAATTTCCCTGACTGTCCAAAAAAACAAGGATTTCAAAGATGGTTGATGAGGAATGCTTTAGCACACTATAGCACAAGGAGAATTTCCCTCACTGTCCTTCCCTGTCCCTAGAAACAAGGATTCGCACAGTAAAACACACTGACACTCTCCCTACCTATAGTTTTCTGTCCCTAGAAAAAATGTTTTTTTAAAGCACACTATAGCACAAGGAGAATTCCCTCACTGTCCTTCCCTGTCCCTAGAAACAAGGATTCACACATTAAAACACACTGACACTCTCCCTACCTATAGTTTTCTGTCCCTAGCAAAAATGTTTTTTTAAAGCACACTATAGCACAAGGAGAATTCCCTCACTGTCCTTCCCTGTCCCTAGAAACAAGGATTCGCACAGTAAAACACACTGACACTCTCCCTACCTATAGTTTTCTGTCCCTAGAAAAAATGTTTTTTTAAAGCACACTATAGCACAAGGAGAATTCCCTCACTGTCCTTCCCTGTCCCTAGAAACAAGGATTTGCACAGTAAAACACACTGACACTCTCCCTACCTATAGTTTTCTGTCCCTAGAAAAAATGTTTTTTTAAAGCACACTATAGCACAAGGAGAATTCCCTCACTGTCCTTCCCTGTCCCTAGAAACAAGGATTCGCACAGTAAAACACACTGACACTCTCCCTACCTATAGTTTTCTGTTCCTAGAAAAAATGTTTTTTTAAAGCACACTATAGCACAAGGAGAATTCCCTCACTGTCCTTCCCTGTCCCTAGAAACAAGGATTCACACAGTAAAAGACACTGACACTCTCCCTACCTATAGTTTTCTGTCCCTAGAAAAAATGTTTTTTTAAAGCACACTATAGCACAAGGAGAATTTCCCTCACTTTCCTTCTTTGTCCCTAGAAACAAGGATTATCACAGTGAAAGAAACTGACACTCTTCCTACCTATAGTTTTCTGTCCCTAGAAAAAATGTTTTTTTAAAGCACACTATAGCACAAGGAGAATTCCCTCACTGTCCTTCCCTGTCCCTAGAAACAAGGATTCGCACAGTAAAAGACACTGACACTCTCCCTACCTATAGTTTTCTGTCCCTAGAAAAAATGTTTTTTTAAAGCACACTATAGCACAAGGAGAATTTCCCTCACTTTCCTTCTTTGTCCCTAGAAACAAGGATTATCACAGTGAAAGAAACTGACACTCTTCCTACCTATAGTTTTCTGTCCCTAGAAAAAATGTTTTTTTAAAGCACACTATAGCACAAGGAGAATTCCCTCACTGTCCTTCCCTGTCCCTAGAAACAAGGATTCGCACAGTAAAACACACTGACACTCTCCCTACCTATAGTTTTCTGTCCCTAGAAAAAATGTTTTTTTAAAGCACACTATAGCACAAGGAGAATTCCCTCACTGTCCTTCCCTGTCCCTAGAAACAAGGATTCGCACAGTAAAACACACTGACACTCTCCCTACCTATAGTTTTCTGTCCCTAGAAAAAATGTTTTTTTAAAGCACACTATAGCACAAGGAGAATTCCCTCACTGTCCTTCCCTGTCCCTAGAAACAAGGATTCGCACAGTAAAACACACTGACACTCTCCCTACCTATAGTTTTCTGTCCCTAGAAAAAATGTTTTTTTAAAGCACACTATAGCACAAGGAGAATTCCCTCACTGTCCTTCCCTGTCCCTAGAAACAAGGATTCGCACAGTAAAAGACACTGACACTCTCCCTACCTATAGTTTTCTGTCCCTAGAAAAAATGTTTTTTTAAAGCACACTATAGCACAAGGAGAATTCCCTCACTGTCCTTCCCTGTCCCTAGAAACAAGGATTAGCACAGTAAAACACACTGACACTCTCCCTACCTATCCTTCTCTTTCCCTAAACTAAAGGAATCCAGGTTAAGCAAGAAAAAAATAAATGTCACTGTCCCTGCCTATGCTTCTCTTTCCCTGCTCCGGAACACACTACACTAGGCCGCCGTGCTGGCGGCCTTTTATAGTGTGGGGCGTGTACTAAACACCCTCAGCAATAATTGGCCACAGGCATCCTGCCTGTGGCCAATCATTGCTCTCCTCGCTGCCGGCGCTGTGATTGGCCAAGCATGCGGGGTCACAGTGCATGCTTGGCCAATCACAGCGCCTGGATGACACTGCGATGGCGTAGTGCATTGTGGGCCGTTCGCGTCACTCGAATTTGGCGCGAACGGCCCAAATCGTTCGATCTTCGTCGAACGATCGAACAGCCGATGTTCGAGTCGAACGTATGTTCGACTCGAACACGAAGCTCATCCCTAATAGCCATAGATATCATAAATAAAGTGATTTGTGCAACAGCAGGTACTACTTGCACAAATCACTTTATTTATGATAACTATGGCTATGCATAATTATAATTTATTTAATCAATATTGAGCAAGCAGGCACTACAGTATACTGGCAGTCTGGCACACATCGTTAACACTGACTGACTTCACAGTGAAAACTTTCTCTAATACAAAAATGCTTTATTCACAATGTACACTGACTAGTACGGTACCTGCTGCAGTTGCTGCCTGGCTTGGGGGTTCGGGTTCCACCGTTCCAGAGTCCAGTTCAGTTGAACTTAGTTCTCCTCCTCAGCGACGGCGACCTCACCTCACGTGACGTCACCGACCCGCTCGCGCTCGGGGAGAAGATAGAAGCAGTGCAGAGGAGGAAAGCTCCGCCTCCGCCAGTTAGCCGAATGACGGTCTGGAGACACACACAGATTGGACGGTCCCACTGATCTATAAGCATGGGGGCGCCCGCGCCTGTCACTCTCCTACACACTGGCATTCAGATCCAGCAGCGAAGTAAGAATGAAGTGCCATGCCGCCGCTGGGGGCTATAGTGCGGGAGGCGGCCCATAGGAGGACAGGTGCGGGTGGGAATTTTTTTTCCGTCTAGTTTATTTTGCCGCCCCCCCCCCAGGGCGCCCATGGCACTTGCCATGGAGTGCCATACCCTGGATACGCCACTGCTTAGGGCATAGCCCCTGCAACACAAAGCAGTGGGCAAGCCCTTCCCCCATTCAAGCACATGGCTGCTCTGACAAGCCTTTGAGAAATACAAACAGCTCAGCCAAACACACACATTGCAGGCTGAATAATCCCACATCTATACCTTCATTTCATACACAATATACTGTTTCCATCAGCATTCCCACAGGCACAAACACTGCTCACAACTTTGTTCTGAAAATTGGAAAGTCAGATACACAGAATTATCAAACATGCTGGTCACTGATGGCCATGCTGCCTGCACCTTCCCCGCTAAACCTCATGGGGGCAGCCATTTTCAGCTTCTTCATGCAATTTACTTGTTCCATACTGTGACAGCAGGAAGGTAAAGTCACCTGGTTGCATCCAGGGGGGTAGATATATTTCGCCCAGATTCAGGCTTTACGCCGACTTATACAACTAGGTGGAGAGTTGTATAAGCCCAGCTGAGGCTAGTGGGCTCATGGATGACTCATACCTCTAGGGAGAGTGTGGGGCGTCGTGCAGACAGGGAGTTGATGAGACCAGCTGAAGCTTGTCAGCTCATTTAGGCCTCTATAAGAACTCCCAGATTCATTAGGTGTTTGCTCATGCCTGGAACCAGACCTGTGTGGACTGTCTAGGGAGAGTGAACCCCTGTGCGGTGAGACAAAGCCTGTGTGGCTATTTGTTTGGACATTTAAAACCAGGGACTTAGGGACTAGGACAGCACTAGGCTGATCCCAGTTGTTAGTTAGGAAACCTGTATGTTTAGTCAGAGGTCAAGTTGACCAGGATTTATTTTATTTATGTTTCTTTTGCTTTGCTGTGTTTTGTCACTGTAAATAGAAAATAAACCGCACCTTTTTGATTTTGAAAACCACAACCTCCGTTTGCTGGGCCTGTTTTTGTGTGGGGAGCCCATCCCGGGGGGTCACACACACCCGCTGCCGAGCTAACCCCCTCACAGTTGGTGGAGAACCAGTGGCAGTTTTTTTTAAGCCAGCATGGAGGAGATACTGAAACAGCTGGCTCTAGCAAATGCCAATCAACAGCAGACAAATGCAGGTTTGCAAAGGAGCCTTGCAGCCCAGCAGCAAGCTCATCAACAGAGCCTTGCAGCCCAGCAGCAAGCTCACCAACAGAGTCTGGAAGCTCAGCAACAAGCCCAACAGCAATCTGAGGCCCGCTTCATAGACCTGTTACAGAAGCAAGAGCAGAGACTACAACAAATGGAAGCAGTAGTGCAGCAACGTCCGCAGACCAGTGAGGAAAGCCGTCCCACTAATACCGCGTCCTTTGGGGTGAGTCGTTTATTGACAAAAATGACTGGAGAGGATGATCCAGAGGTATTTTTGACCACATTTGAAAGGACTGCTGAAAGAGAAAAGTGGCCTGAGGAGCAGTGGGCTGGACTGGTGGCTCCTCTGTTAACTGGTGAATCGCAGAAGGCTTACTATGACCTAGAGCCTGACCAAGCAAAAGACTATGTGATGCTAAAAGCTGAAATATTGGCAAGGCTGGGTGTCACCCTGGCTGTCCGGGCTCAGCGTGTGCATAACTGGACTTTCCAGCTTGGAAAACCCCCCAGGTCTCAAATGTATGATCTCATTCACCTGAGCAGGAAGTGGCTACAGCCAGAGACTTTGTCCGCACCAGAGATTGTGGAACGTGTTGTAATGGATCGGTTTTTGAGAGCTCTTCCTACTGCCATCCAAAAGTGGGTAAGCCATGGAGACCCAGAGACGGCCGGTGGTCTTGTGGATCGTGTAGAGAAATACTTGGCTACAGAGAACCTGACGGCCTCTTCCAGAGACTCTCGGACTTTCCACCCTAAGACCAGACCATCCCCAGGGGCGGATAAGAGGATTCCAAGGGGTGAGGGTGGAGAGAGTGAGAGGGTGGGAGCTCTGCCCAAAGTTTGGCGAGAACAGCCTGGGAAGTCAGGGGCTCAAGAGGCAGCCAAAAGGATTGTTTGCTACCGCTGCCGGCAAGCGGGACATATTGCAGCAAATTGCCCGGTTGTGGAGGAACCCATGCAATGTGACTTTCTGACGGACAGACGTCAGTCGCTGTGTGCGACAGTCGCATGCACTGCCATTCGGGGAACTGAGAAACATTTATGCAAAATGTGTATTAATGGTAGAAATGTTGTGGTATTGCTGGATTCAGGTAGCCTTGTGACCCTGATAAAGGCTGAATTAGTTAAAACAGAGGTCTCTGGGAATAGCAAGGTAGCTGTTATTTGTGTGCATGGGGACACCCGAGAGTATCCAGTGACTACAGTGTGTTTCGAGACCCCCAAAGGTACCCTCTCTCATCCAGTGGGGTTAGTATCTCAATTACCGCATGATGCCATTGTGGGAAGGGATTTTCCGAAGTTCTGGGAACTGTGGGATGATCCTGAGCCCCCCACTGGTGCCCCTATGTACCAGGAATGTGATAGCCAGAACTCCTCTGAGAGTGGTGAGGACTCTCCAGAATTTCCCTTGTCAGTATTGGCAGGGGAGACTCAAGAAACTGGAGAGGAGCCCACCTCCTCAGACGAAAACCTACCGTCTGTGGAGTTTTCTGATCTGGAGGTTCACAGGGAAAATTTTGCCACAGAACAGTTAAAAGACCCCGCCCTAATAAAGGCACGGGAAAACGTAGTGGAAATAGATGGCGAGTTAGTGAACCCAGATAATACCTGCACTTACCCATACTTCAGCGTAGAGAAGGACCTACTGTATCGGGTGGCAAAAAGGGCAGAAGAAACCGTTGAGCAGCTTGTGGTGCCCAAACCTTACAGGAAGTTGGTGTTGGAGTTGGCCCATGGGCACATTCTTGGAGGTCATCTGGGGACAGAGAAAACCCGAGAGAGGGTATTACAGAGATTCTATTGGCCTGGGGTGATGAAGGACATAGAAAATTATTGTTCCTCCTGCCCTGTGTGTCAGAGGTCGGCCCCGATGCCACATTTCCGTAGCCCGCTGGTCCCTCTACCCATCATTGAGGTCCCGTTTGAGAGAATCGCAATGGATTTGGTAGGTCCTATAATCAAGTCCGCTAGGGGGCACCAGTACATATTGGTTATAATGGACTATGCCACCCGTTATCCAGAAGCGATCCCTCTCAGAAATACCTCGGCCAAAACCATAGCCAAAGAGCTATCTCTTGTTTTTAGCCGGGTGGGTATTTGTAAAGAACTGCTTACGGACCAAGGTACACCCTTTATGTCCCGGGTTATGAAAGAGCTGTGTAAATTGTTCAAAGTGACGCAATTGCGTACATCTGTGTATCACCCCCAAACCGATGGGCTGGTTGAAAGATTCAACAAAACCCTAAAACAAATGTTGAAGAAAGTGGTGGATAGAGATGGAAAGGATTGGGACTGTCTACTTCCTTATTTGATGTTTGCTATTAGGGAGGTGCCCCAATCCTCTACGGGATTCTCCCCCTTTGAGTTACTGTATGGGAGACACCCAAGAGGGCTGTTGGATATTGCCAAGGAGACTTGGGAAAGTGAGAGTTCTCCCCACAGGAGTGTGATTGAGCATGTCGCCCTGATGCAAGATCGAATTGCACAGGTAATGCCCATCGTGAAGGAACATTTGGCCCAAGCGCAGTTGGCACAGCAGAGAGTGTACAACCGTGGAGCCAAGACCCGTACCTTTTCCCCGGGGGATAGGATATTGGTACTTGTCCCTACGGTTGAAAGTAAATTCCTTGCCAAATGGCAAGGCCCCTACGAGATAATGGAAAAAGTGAGCGAAGTGAATTACAAGGTCAGACAACCAGGAAGGCGAAAGCCCGAACAGATATATCACGTTAATCTGTTGAAAGCCTGGAGGGATAGAGAGTCCCTAGTCGCAGAAACTTGGTCACCAGCTCAAACTGGTTGCGTGATTCCGGAGGTTGGAATAGCAGCCACCTTGTCACAACCCCAACAACAGGAGGTTAAGGAGTTTGTGCTTCGCAACAAGGAGGTGTTCTCTGAGCTGCCGGGACAAACATCTGGGGTAGAGCATGATATTATTACCCCGCCCGGTGAAAGGGTGAAGTTAAAACCCTATCGGATCCCAGAGGCCTGACGGGAGGCAATACGGGAGGAAGTACAGAAAATGCTGAACTTAGGGGTGATAGAGGAGTCCCAAAGTGATTGGTCTAGTCCCATTGTGTTGGTGCCTAAACCGGATGGGAGCTGGCGATTTTGTAACGATTTTCGTCAGTTGAACAAAGTTACAAAATTTTACACCTACCCCATGCCACGTATAGATGAGTTGATCGACCGGCTGGGAACAGCCCGATACATGACGACTCTTGACCTCACAAAAGGGTATTGGCAAATTCCCCTGGCCAAGTCGGCCAAAGAGAAAACCGCATTTGTAACCCCAGACGGGGCGTTCCAATATAAGAGAATGCCGTTCGGGTTACAGAATGCGCCGGCCACATTCCAGCGGAAAATGGACCAGATGCTGAGGCCCCATCGGAAGTATGCTGCGGCTTACCTGGATGACGTAATTGTCCATAGCACAGATTGGGCCTCACATCTGCCAAAAGTGCAAGCAGTCCTAGACTCTATCCGGGAAGCGGGGTTTACGGCTAACCCCAAGAAGTGTACCATTGGGCAGGAGGAGGCCAAATATCTTGGGTACACCATTGGCAGGGGAGTGATAAAACCCCAACTCAACAAAGTCGAGGCCATCCAGAGTTGGCCACGTCCCAACAGCAAGAAGCAGGTACGGGCCTTTCTGGGAATCGCGGGTTATTATCGGCGCTTCATTCCCCACTTTGCTTCTAAGGCTGTGCCCCTAACCAACCTGACGAAAGGGAAAGGGTCGGTCATGATTAAATGGACCCCCGAGGCTGAGGCAGCATTCCAATTCTTGAAACAAGCCTTATGTAGCCAGCCAGTGTTGTACTCACCCGACTTCTCTAAAGACTTTGTCGTACAAAGTGATGCGTCAGATGTGGGGTTAGGAGCAGTATTGTCCCAGGTCTGGAACGGGGAAGAGCACCCAGTCATTTACCTCAGCAGGAAGTTGAAGTCCCATGAGGTAAATTACGCCACGGTTGAAAAGGAGTGTTTAGCGGTGAAGTGGGCTCTAGATTCCCTTCGGTACTATCTGCTAGGTAGGCACTTTGACATGGTTACGGATCACGCTCCGTTAAAGTGGATGGCTCAAAACAAGGAAACAAATAGAAGAGTGAATAGGTGGTTCCTGGCCCTCCAGGAATTCAACTTCACAGTAAAGCATCGCCCTGGCGTTCAAATGGGGAATGTGGATGCTTTGTCTCGAGTACATGAATGCCTGATTGCTGGTGTTCCAACCCCGAGGTTAAAACAAGAGGGGGGGGGTATGTGACAGCAGGATGGTAAAGTCACCTGGTTGCATCCAGGGGGGTAGATATATTTCGCCCAGATTCAGGCTTTACGCCGACTTATACAACTAGGTGGAGAGTTGTATAAGCCCAGCTGAGGCTAGTGGGCTCATGGATGACTCATACCTCTAGGGAGAGTGTGGGGCGTCGTGCAGACAGGGAGTTGATGAGACCAGCTGAAGCTTGTCAGCTCATTTAGGCCTCTATAAGAACTCCCAGATTCATTAGGTGTTTGCTCATGCCTGGAACCAGACCTGTGTGGACTGTCTAGGGAGAGTGAACCCCTGTGCGGTGAGACAAAGCCTGTGTGGCTATTTGTTTGGACATTTAAAACCAGGGACTTAGGGACTAGGACAGCACTAGGCTGATCCCAGTTGTTAGTTAGGAAACCTGTATGTTTAGTCAGAGGTCAAGTTGACCAGGATTTATTTTATTTATGTTTCTTTTGCTTTGCTGTGTTTTGTCACTGTAAATAGAAAATAAACCGCACCTTTTTGATTTTGAAAACCACAACCTCCGTTTGCTGGGCCTGTTTTTGTGTGGGGAGCCCATCCCGGGGGGTCACACACACCCGCTGCCGAGCTAACCCCCTCACAATACATTCACACACACACACACACACACATCTCTCAGACATACACACGCACACCCACATCTCTCAGACACACACACACACATCTCTCATAGACAGACATACACACACATCTCTCATACTGCAAACCTACAGCATTATTTCAAAAAGACGAAAAATTTGTTCTTTTACAGAGCAGAGCCCCCCCCCCACGCATCGGAACATAGACCCACTCTCCCCCCATTTCGATCCGATGTCCAAAGGGGCTCCATCTATTCCCAAAGGTCCTGGCCCGTCATTTAACTGTCGTGGAAATACAGGTTCCATGCAGAGCATACAGCCTATATTTCCTGTGCTAAATAAGCACACACTTTAGATTTCATCTTTTTGCAACAATACTATCTTTAGGCTAAAATTCACTCACCGTTCATCCCATCATTCATTCAAGGAAAGTAGCATCATCACATAGGTCTTATCATCAAGCCATCCCAGAGCAGAGTGTCCCTGGGATCGTCAGCTCCCTTTATTTATAGTCAACATGAGTAACAAAAGAAGGTGGTGGCTTCACAAAACAGCCATTCAGACATTTTGTATATTTTCAAAAGAACCAATCACAGACATGTTTAAATTCAAATAAAATGTTAGCAGTGATGTGTGCAAACGGCTGTGTACAGGGGTCATGCTTTCTGTGAGACAAAGGAACACCAGAAAGCATGGCTTTGTACAAAGTCGTGTGCAAAACAACTCACTGCTACCAATGACGCCAACCATACTTAAACATGGATCAGATAATCATTATTTCCGTATAGTTATGCTATAGTTCCCATAAACGCAGATCTGTTCGCTCGGAGTCATTTAATGCAGTCGACAAGAAGTGGCTAGGCCCTTGCTGAGGCATAAATGAACATCCCTAAAAGGAGCAAGCAAATCTGTTGTGTCCGTGGGACGGTGTTTGCGCCAATGGTCTTCCACCAATGTCTGTATGTGCGAATACACTCACATGAGCGCATTACAGCAAAACTGACATTGGGGGGACATCTGACAACATACATTAATACATTTTTCCACAACAGCGGGGCTCCAGAATACTGTGTTTGGGGTTTTGGTTTTCTCTTTACTTTTTGTAATCCCAGATCAGGGTCTGGAGCTTGAAGGATTTAATGTGTTCCGGGTGGGACAAAGCCTTTAATTCTGTGTCCAAGCCTTAGTGGGGACCTGAAGGCTGTGTGAGTGTATAGGTGTGCACTCTTGGATATAGCTCAGGGATCCAGTCAGGAGGGAGGTGTGCTGCCATTTGAAGACAGCTTTGTGTTCCTGTTAGGAGACATAGGTGCTCTACTCTAGAGACAGCACTCCATGATGGAGGAGAGATTCCATGTTCATCGGGCTGAGAGAATTGAAGTGGCTACACAAGTCTTGGAGACTGAGAGAGAGTCTGTGTGTCAGGGACGTACTGGCCATAGTGCAGTCGAAGCCCTGCTGGTGCCCATCTTTCAGTATTTGTCACTGATACTGGCACCAAGTGGCCTATATAAGTTCAGCAGATTCGCTAGTTGGTTGCTGTCTGATCTGCAGCTGTTACCCATGTTCCTATATCTGTTTCAGTATTTGTATCACGTACCTGGTAGCAGAGCCTGAAATGATGAGGAAGGCCTCTCTTACTCCTCTGACTTGGGGCCCCTGGTAGTGTGAATAGAAGGTGCTGGAGTGCAGAGTGGCACGAGTGCCTAAAAGTCTTGCTAGTAGCAGAGCGGGTATTCACGCCAGGCAGGGGAGTCATCAGTAGTCTTCAGAGAAGCAGGCAGGCTGGCAGACAGCTGGTGGATGGCTGACTGAAGCAGGCTGGCACTGGCGACAGTGGGCAGGTGAGGCATGCACTGGTAGCTGACTGTACAAGCCAGTTCAGGAGTCAATCAGTGGAAGAAAAGCCAAAGGAGCAGACAGAAGCAGAGGTCAAGGACAAGCCGAGGTCGATGCAGGCATAGTTCAGAGAGTGGTCAGGCAAGCCGGGCCAGCAACTGGGATCAGGATACACAATCACAGGGTCACAAGATACACAGGAGAAAAGAAAAAAAAGGGCTGGTGGGACTTTATGGATGGGTGTAGAAAGTTGATCTAGGATATCAAAAATAGTATCACAATCCCAAAAGGGAAATCATTGTTACCATGAAAAGTTGCTGAATAATCAACCCAAAAGAACGAAAATCAAAGCATGTATATGAATATCAAAATGTATTGTATTAAAATAAATAATACAGAGATCATGCAGTCAGAGGCATAATACAGTTAATAATAATCACATTAGCATAGTTGATGGTTCATAGTCAAGGACATGATTAAAAAAGAGCAATCACAGTACATGGATATACAGGTGCCGTGAACATGATTATCCAAATATATAAATCCAGAATACTTGATAAAATGCATAGTTGGGCAGGCTTGAGCTTGGCATCCCTGAGTATGGACTTGATGCGTTTCTTGGCGTTTAAAGCCAGTCATCAGGAGTGGGGTGCGTATACTTTAGACTGCATGATCTCTGTATTATTTATTTTAATACAATACATTTTGATATTCATATACATGCTTTGATTTTCGTTCTTTTGGGTTGATTATTTAGCAACTTTTCATGGTAACAGTGATTTCCCTTTTGGGATTGTTATACTATTTTTGATATCCTAGATCAACTTTCTACACCCATCCATGTCTCATTTAAAGTCCCACCAGCCCTTTTCTTTATTTTCTCATTGTACCAGGGATGGAGGCATGGGTAAGGTTATTATGGGTTCCAACAGATCACTTATTTTCTTTTTCAATAAGAAACACAGCAGGCTGAACGACAAAGCAGCACTGAACCAGAGCACTGACACAGTTTAAATAACCCATTTGGCGCCAACATCTGTCAGCTGTGCACGTGAGTATGCTGATGTGCACGTGTAAGCGAACATGTGCACACGACTCTGCGAGTGCTGATATGCATTTGCGCATGCACATATGTTTTGGCCAAATGCCTACGTGTGTGAGAGGGAACATAAATTAGCCTGTGAAGAGGCACAGAAGTCCACCTAGAGGAACCATGTTGTCTAATGGCATGGCCTTCCTGACAATTTGACTTCTGTGATTGACTCGCCTTGACCTGGCCTCGCTTGAACGCTCCCTGCCCTGACCTTGGCTTGCCTCTGGGCTGCGCTTACCTCCTGCTTATCTGCCTGATCTTGTGTGGCTGACCTCTGCCTATATCCCAACCATTCTCTGCCTGCCATCTATGCCTGTGTCTGACCGTCCGTTGCTGACCTGGCTTGTCTGACCTGGCATCCAGTCATTGGCCTGTCCTGCTCTGCATACTGCCTGGTTTCCGCTGGCTCTCCACCTGCTGTGTGCCACCAGTCTTCCTGCACATGCAATCAGCCACTGTCTGCCAAGCAACTGCCGCCTTCTACCTACCCAGCCCAGGGTCTACTACTACTGCTACCACCTGCTGTTTCAGCTCCCTGGCCCAACTCTGATGACTCACATGCTATGCACCTCTGCGACAAGAAAAATGTCATACAGTCACTCTTACCTCACCGCACTCTCACAGCCACTGTCACAACATCAGTGGTCCCTGAGCCAGGGCTGTAAAAGAGGCCTTCCTTTACACATCAGGCTCAGCCACAGTGTACGTGACACTGGGAGACTGAGAAAGCTGGGACCACTAGGCGATTCCAGGGGACTGAGGGAATCTGTAAGTCTTAGAGGAATAAGAGGGCCTGGGTGTCCCCTATTGAGAGGCCAGGAGTGGGCCTGTACAGCATGGGGCTGTAACTAAAGGCTTTCAGGTGCTCTTGCCAACGGGCTGAGTGATGGGATCTTCCCCTAATAGGTCTCTGAAAGGTGAGAGCATAATATTGACTCATTCATGTCACTATGTTTTCTTTCAAATGGAATGTTTTCAAATCGTTGCATCTATTACAATTACATTTTCAAACTACATATTCATGTTAAAAGTTTTTTTAATTTTGTCCAATTTCTATTATTTTACATGGTCATTGTATTGTCCATTGATAGCTACAGTCAGGTCCATAAATATTGGGACATCGACACAATTCTAATCTTTTTGGCTCTATACACACTGGATTTGAAATGAAACAAACAAGATGTGCTTTAACTGCAGACTTCCAGCTTTAATTTGAGGGTATTTGCATCCAAATCAGGTGAACAGTGTAGGAATTACAACAGTTTGTATATGTGCCTCCCACTTTTTAAGGGACCAAAAGTAATGGGACAATTGGCTGCTCAGCTGTTCCATGGCCAGGTGTGTGTTATTCCCTAATTATCCAATTTACAAGGAGCAGATAAAAGGTCCAGAGTTCATTTCAAGTGTGCTATTTGCATTTGGAATCTGTTGCTGTTGCTGTCAACTCTCAATATGAGATCCAAAGAGCTGTCACTATCAGTGAAGCAAGCCATCATTAGGCTGAAAAAACAAAACAAACCCATCAGAGAGATAGCAAAAACATTAGGTGTGGCCAAATCAACTGTTTGGAACATCCTTAAAAAGAAAGAACGCACCGGTGAGCTCAGCAACACCAAAAGACCCGGAAGACCACGGAAAACAACTGTGGTGGATGGCCAAAGAATTCTTTCCCTGGCGAAGAAAATACCCTTCACAACAGTTGGCCAGATCAAGAACACTCTCCAGGAGGTAGGTGTATGTGTGTCAAAGTCAACAATCAAGAGAAGACTTCACCAGAGTGAATACAGAGGATTGTAAACCACAAGATGTAAACCATTGGTGAGCCTCAAAAACAGGAAGGCCAGATTAGAGTTTGCCAAACAACATCTGAAAAAGCCTTCACAGTTCTGGAACAACATCCTATGGACAGATGAGACCAAGATCAACTTGTACCAGAGTGATGGGAAGAGAAGAGTATGGAGAATGAAAGGAACTGCTCATGATCCAAAGCATACCACCTCATCAGTGAAGCATGGTGGTGGTAGTGTCATGGCGTGGGCATGTATGGCTGCCAATGGAACTGGTTCTCTTGTATTTATTGATGATGTGACTGCTGGCAAAAGCAGCAGGATGATTTCTGAAGTGTTTTGGGCAATATTATCTGCTCATATTCAGCCAAATGCTTCAGAACTCATTGGACGGCACTTCACAGTGCAGATGGACAATGACCCGAAGCATACTGCGAAAGCAACCAAAGAGTTTTTTAAGGGAAAGAAGTGGAATGTTATGCAATGGCCAAGTCAATCACCTGACCTGAATCCGATTGAGCATGCATTTCACTTGCTGAAGACAAGACTGAAGGGAAAATGCCCCAAGAACAAGCAGGAACTGAAGACAGTTGCAGTAGAGGCCTGGCAGAGCATCACCAGGGATGAACCCCAGCATCTAGTGATGTCTATGCATTCCAGACTTCAGGCTGTAATTGACTGCAAAGGATTTGCAACCAAGTATTAAAAAGTGAAAGTTTGATTTATGATTGTTAATCTGTCATTACTTTTGGTCCCTTAAAAGTGGGAGGCACATATAAAAACTGTTGTAATTCTTACACCATTCACCTGATTTGGATGTAAATACCCTCAAATTAAAGCTGGAAGTCTGCTGTTAAAGCACATCTTGTTTGTTTAATTTCAAATACACTGTGGTGGTGTATAGAGCCAAAAAGATTATAATTATGTTGATGTTCCAATATTTATGGACCTGACTGTATATGTAGAGTAGCAGCAGGGCCTGTTGGCTACATTGTAGCACGTTCCAGCACCTGGCACAGGATCCCAACCCCTAAGAGCAGGGAAAGATTTTCAAATTGTATTTCAGCACTTGGCCCTTCTTGGCCATGCCCAATAGTCATAAATAAGACAGAGTCAGCTTGCCCTCTTAAAGGCTTTTAGGTGCTCTTGCCAATGGGCAATAGGTCTCTGAAAGGTGAGAGTATAATATTGACTCATTCATGTCACTATGTTTTCTTTCGAATGGAATGTTTTCAAATTGTTGCATCGATTACAATTACATTTTCAAACTACATGTTCATGTTAAAAAAATAAAAAATTGTGTCCAATTTCTTATTATTTTACATGGTCATTGTATTGTCAATTGATAGCTATATGTAGAGTAGCAGCAGGGCCTGTTGGCTACATTGCAGCACATTCCAGCACCTGGCACAGGATCCCAAACCCTAAGAGCAGGGAAAGATTTTCAAATAGTATTTCAGCACTTGGCCCTTCTTGGCCATGCCCAATAGTCATAAATAAGACAGAGTCAGCTTGCCCTCTTAAAAGGTATTCCTCTGACTGGGAAAACAGGCCATTTCTAGGCAAAGAGCCAGGAAACCGATGGATGTTAGCATAAATGGCAGGCAAGGATACCAGTAAAGCCTTATACTTCATAGCTGGTGCGAGTTATGCATGGAAATATATTGCACTGGGTGCTGGGCTTACCTGTAGGTAAAATTAATATCTCCTTAACCTGTATGGTTTAGGAGATATTCACTTTGCATGCAGCTGCTGAGGTCAGATGCCCAGGCCTCATTCTAAGGTGAGTATTTCATAATGAGCTAGTATGCGCTGCATCCTAGCTCATTATCCCTTTGCCTTACAGTTTTTTTTGTTTTGTTTTTTAACCACCTCGCGCCCGCCGTACGAGTATATACGGCCGCAAGGTGGTTGTCAAATGCCGGGAGGCCGTTATTATACGGCCTCCTCTAATTTGGCCACTGGGGGGCCCGGCGCGTCACTGCAATGCCGATGCGCGTGCCTGTGCTGAAAGCTGAAATTTCGCCTGGGCAGGAAGGGGTTATATGTGCCCAGTAAGGAAGGGGTTAAATAAAAAATTTCAGTACGGATATACAACCGCTTTAACATCCAAATAACAGAGGATCTATTAAAAATGAATGGCACAAATTAGCCGTGGTGGTAGAGTGCTCTACCACCACTGATAGTTTGTGCCATTCCTTTTCAATACATACTCAGGTTTTTGGACTTCACTATGTAGACCTCTCTCTGTTTATTTATAGGGTTTGAAAACCTTCGTGTTTTTTCACCCTAATGCATCCTATGCATTAAGGTGAAAAAACACCTTGCAGTGTCTGGCCCCCCAGCCCCCCCATTTTACTTACCTGAGCCCCGAATTTCCGTGGGCGTGATCCTGCGTCGCTCTCTCCACGGCTTCTTGGCTCTTCATTGGATAGATTGATAGAAGCGCAGCCATTGGCTCCCGCTGCTGTCAATCAAATCCAATGACACAGGGCCGAGTCATACACTCGGCGGCTGTGGACGCCGAGTGTATGACACGGGAGCGCGCCCGCAAGGTAACCCCCTCAGGAGAGAGCTTCCCAGAGGGGGATATCTATTGCGGGGAGGAGCCGCGAGAGCTACCGTGGGACCCCAGAACAGGTGGATCGGGGCCACTCTATGCAAAATGAACTGCACAGTGGAGGTAAGTATGACATGTTTGTTATTTAAAAAAAACTGAACCTTTAGTGTCACTTTAAGTGGAGACTGTATTCTTAGTAGTTGCCTCCACTCTCAACCAAAAGCAATCTTATATAAAAATAATCAACCACCTCTGCATAAGTCATGGATAAATATAATGTCTTCACACCTGCCATTTGTTTTTAGCAGGAAAACATGAGCCACATTATTTATAGCAGCAGAAGTGCAGGACACCTAAAATGAATTACCACAGTCTGCAAAGTAGGTGCTGTTGACTGAGACCTGAACAAGCTTTCACACTGGAACACCAATCCTTTTTCAAGATAATCTGAGGAGTGTAATGAAACGTCCCACACTCCGCTTGAGTGCTTTCGTCATATACCACTTCCTATCAGTCTGGATATATATATCAGATATCCCAACCGCTATCAACATCAAATAAGACGACACTTGCTGATTGCTGAACAAGAACTCTTTATTAGAACAAGAATACAGTTTTATATACATGTAGCGACCTCACCCTTTACTCCCTTCTGGCACTTGGCTCTCGTCTAGGGGACCAGGGAGGAGAGTGTGGCGCACCACCAGCTCACAACATACTGTATGCAAAGATGGAGCTAATCAAACCATACCTTCGGGTCTGTGTTTCCATCCAGAGCCAAACCTTCTCTTGAGAATGATTCCCACCATCCACGCAGGTGGAGGTAGGACCCTTAGCTCCCAGTAAGTCACTGTCAACACTACTGAAAGTCCAACACTTATTTATTCATAGCAACAAACAGTCTCTGTGAGAGCAGACAGGTTGTAACACATACAGTTCAGACGAGGTGGGGAAGGAAGGTCCAGGCACAAACTTAAACTTGGTTTTCTCCTGTTCTGTATAACACCAACAGGCTTGACACACAGTCGCTGCCACCGACCGTGAGAACTTGAACTACCTTCTAGAAGCAATGGCCCCTGTCAGGGAAAGGACATCCATCCGGACAGTTACCAGAGGCCCCACTGTCACCAGCGAATGCTGCACCGGGTCTTCAGAAAGGGTTACCTCCCTGGCCTCCTCGTCCCAGATTCGGGCTTTCACACCAGGGGACACCCTAGGAGCCCTCGATCCCTCGCGGAACCCAGTCGAAGGTACTGGGCCCCAGGCCTCCAGAAAGTACCTCACCCCAGACCGAAGGTGTCTGGGGTGAGACCGCAGCTCCGTCTCCGGGCCTAGGGCACCCGGAGACCACCATCACTCACCCCCAGGCTGAAGGTGCCTGGGCGTGGACCCCGAGCGGAAGACGTCTGCCCCCCTGATACCCTCCCACAACAGGCACAGCAGGTTCCCCGCCCCGCTGTACTACTGCCGCGAGAGGACACAAAGGGCACAGCTCTCCAATGGTGGTTCAACCTCGGCCTATGGTGACAGCGCCACCTATAGACCCCAAGGAACTGGACACCATTGATATTACCCACTGGCATAAATTGGTCCATGAATCCTAACAATTACTTCATCTGAGCCTGTTACCACTCAGATGCTTCCCCTAAATATGACCACCCGCTACATACAGTTAAAGAGGAGGTAACCAAAACATAAATTAACATGAGCTAATTAACTTATCCCTTAAAGCAGCCTGGTCATTGTAATGATAAGTCAGGATTTCACTACAGGTCAGACTTGTCATCACCGAGCTTCACACAGTAGATTATACATTATCATAAGTACAACACAGAACTCCTTCATACAATTGCAGGATCAATTAGCACAAACAACAATGTGTGACAGAGAAGCCTCACTAGACTCATTTACATTATAGAAGACAGCAGACAGGTGGTTGGAAGTGAAGACATTAGCATCTCCTTCAATTAACATGTTGAGTTCAGAATCAAACAAATCAAGAATAGTCTTTAGATATATCCTAGGGGATACTGTGTATAAATATCACTGTCCCATTTTAAGTAGTCCAAGATATATTTTCTCAGACACCCTATGCTCCTAATGGACACAGGGTGATTTAGACATAAGAGGTGCATGGGGAGCTGAAACAAGAGTATCCCATACTTTCCAAGGGATTCTGGGCTTCACTGGCCCTCCCGTCACAAGGAGCATTATGGAAATCCCTCAAATGCGTTGGTTACCTGCTGATACCGTTGTTTTGAATAAAAGTAACTGGACTTTCAATAACACCTGTGGTGCTGTTTTCTCATGTCCTGAGGGCCTATCTGGGCCCATCAGTCTCTGGAGAGCTGCCTCTTAAAAATTGAAGACATCTATATTGAGGTCTAATGCTCCACCATCACTTCTCTATATAACATGCAGTGGGACTGTGCCTTACTTTACAAAATGTACAGATTGCTAAAAAGATCAATGGCATTAGTGGGAATTTATCTAATGCCGCGTACACACGACCGCTTTTCTCGACGAGAAAAACGATCGTCTGTGGGCTTTATGTCGTTTTTCTCGTCGAGAAAAACGGCATAAAAAACGACGAGAAAAATTAGAACATGTTCTAAATTTTCTCGTTTTTTCCAGCATTTTTTTCCGCGGCAGTTTTCCCATAGGGAAACACTGCCGCGGAGCCCACAGACGGTCGTTTTTCTCGTCAAGAGAAAAAATGACGGGAAAAACGACCGTGTGTAGGGAACCAAGCCGTTCCCTCGTTTTTCCTGTCATTATTCACGGTGGTTTTTTAACCGTGAATAATGATCGTGTGTACGCGGCATAAGAGGCAGAAAATTCTCGAGAAACCCTTAGCATCCTCTGGAGAAACCCTGGCGTAGACTCTCCTTAGAGACGTTGCAGCCTTTGCTTAGAGACTTTGCTTAGCCTTACCTAACCTCTGCTTTTATTACCTTGCTTTACAATAAGGTAGGTAACACTAGGTTATAAAAACCCTCCTAGCAGCAGCAATTGAGCATTTTGTTTCTGCTCCTAGAAGCAAATAGTGTTATCCAGTGTGTCCATGCACACTACTGTATTTTAGTCTTGAAGTGTTTTTGAAGCTTCAGCTTTTTTGTGTTTTTGGGAGCGATTTGTCAGCAAAAAAAATACTGAATACTGGTGCTAACTTCTGCTAAAAGCTGGCACAAACATTGATATGAATTATTATGACACGTTTTTCTGGATTTTTTTTAGCTTATAGTGTGCATGGAGCTTTAGTATACAGTACGTACATTGGTAGCTTTCCCATTAATGAAATAATGCAGCCACCGCAGTGGAAGTGACTGGTGTCTCCTCTTACGAGTTGCTAGCTAACCTCATTCTTAGACGTACCTTACCCCCGTTTGAAAGCACTGATATTTTAAGGGTCTCGTTAAAAATATATATCTCCACTGTGCAGCACTATTTCCCAACTCGACACAAACTGCTGCTTAAAGCTGGCACGAAAATTATTATTAATTATTATGACGTGTTTTTCTGGCATTTTTTTAGCTTATAGTGTGCATGGAGCCTTAAGCCTCGTACACACGGCCAAGATTCTCGTCGAAAAAAACATATCGTTTTTTTCGACGAGATTCTTGGACAAGAAACTTGTCCCGGCCGAGTGTACACACGCTCGATTCAAAGAACCCGCGGTTCTTTGAATGGAGCGAACGCGGTGACATCATCGTGTAGCGGGGTGTTCCCCTATAATGGGAAGAGACTACATCACCCATAACCCCATTCTTCACGTGTTCCACCGCAGAGACTCATGGGAGGGGTTATAAAAGGAGGAGGCGAGGCCGGGCTCGGCCTCTTTGGGACACGAGACTTCACAGACGGATCCTCCTGTGCGGATGTGTCGGAGTGCAAGGCCTGAAGCCTGAGGCCTTGCTCTGCACCAAAGAGCCTTCCACCCCCCTCTGCGAGCCTGGGTGGCATCTGACTTTGTGCGCTACAGCCTTGTTGGATCGGGGACCCAATCGTTGGAGAGATCGAGTGTGTGTGACACGGCCGGTGGAGGTTTCCCGGACTGGATCCGTAGTCCGGCGGGTGAGAGGGCATAAGCCCAGCTAAGATACTGTTACTGTATATAGGCCTATAGACTGCCGTGGCCTACAAGTTATTTTGATACCCCTATTGAAGAGCCTTGTCAGAACTGACCCTGCGGCTTTATTTAACCAAGTTCTATACCCCTTGGATTACAAAGTTATACTTTGTTTAAAGTGCACCACCATTACAGACCTGCCGGTGAAGAAAGAAGGACTAAGTTAAATGTTAGAACCAGGCCTGGTGGGGATTCTAGCGTGTTTGATTACTGCGCCATAGGGAACTTAGTTAACGGTCGCCCGTATAGCGCACCTATAGCGTGTGTTACTACATAGTGTGTTAGAGTGGCAGGACGCTGCCTTTAGGAGTGATTATCTTGAACTGTGATTACTGTTACCCCTTTATCCATATTGAGAAAATAAGTAAAACACTTTACCTATTACAATTCATTACTGTGTCCTTGCTTAGTTATTATATTGCATAGGATATATCATTGATTGTTAGTACTAGCTGTGCCAGAAGGGGGTAGAGCCTATTGCCGGGGGTTGGCGGAGCTGCACTCAGGGCCCAAATCTAATTCTGCGGCCTCCTTAGTTGGAGGTATCGCTACACGTGGGGGTTCTCGTCCGGGATCCTGATGCAGCAAGCGAACGCCAGAAGTGCCGGCATGGACCCCATGGATCCAAGAGCAGTAGAAGAGTGGTGCAAAGCCGCTAATACAGAGCCAAAACTAGACTTGTGCACAACGGAAAAATTCGTTCCGTTTCGGTTCGTTTCTTTCCGGTCCTGTTGATTCGTAATCATTCGTAATTTTGCTAGACGGGATTTTTCGTGTTCGGACTCATTCGTATTTTTGCAAGCGACATTTTTCGTTGAATTTTTTGTTGCTTTATAATTCGTACTTTCGGTAGAGTACGTTGTTTTTCGTTGATTCTGGACACAACTCCTACTTTCGTAACTTTTTTTGGGTTCGTTGATTCGTAATTTTCCGTGTCTCTCTCACAACGACGCTGCCTATTATGCCTAATGTGCTTCGAATGGATTTGTACTTTTCTAAATACATAGCGGTTATTTGTAACGATTCGAAATCTCGTATTTTACTTTCGTTTTTTACATGCGGCTATAGGCTCCGCCCCTGTACACCATTTTGAGAGGGTTCAGCACGGTGAGGGAGAAGCAGAGAGCAGAGCAGAGTGAGTGTTATTGTGCTTCGAATGGATTTGAAATCTCGTATTTTACTTTCGTTTTTTCATGCGGCTATAGCCTCCGCCCCTGTACACCATTTTGAGAGGGAGTTCAGCACGGTGTGGGAGAAGCAGAGAGCAGAGCAGAGTGAGTGTTATTGTGCTTCGTATGGATTCGTACATTCGTAACTTTTTCATAACGAATTATGCCGAAGACATTCGGGCATTCGCTATTTGCGGTATAATTTATTTCGGATTCGGTCTTATTCGTAATTGCTTTGTTCGAATGCTTCCGAATGTCCGAAAGTTGCTAAATTCGGACGAATTTCGATTCGTTACGAAACGAATTGCACAAGCCTAGCCAAAACAGTCGATAGCCATTAGCCTCCCTGGGGAGAAATGGTCGAGTGAGACGGTAGAGGAACTAATGAGTTCAGTGTCCCCAGATCACACACCGTGGGTGATAGACATAAAGACAGACCCAGACATCTCATATCAATACGCATTAGTGGAATATTGGGACGGGATGCCAGAGGCCTGTAAGCACAAGTGTCTGCGGACGCCAGACAACAGAACATTTAGGCTGGCGCACGCAATAACTGTAGAAAGGGAACCATCCCCTACGGGATCGCCACAGGCTGCGGCCCGAACTCCACCTGAAAGAGAAGACAGGGCGACACCCCCGGTGGCACCTGCAACGGCCACTGCTATATCACCAGAACTGATAAATGCAATAGGGGATTTGCTAGCCAAATGTCAGAAGACAAGTACGGTGCATGTGGAAACTAGCTACCGGAGACTAAAAATATTCTGAGCGAAGCTCCCTGTCCCGGCAGGGGAAGAAGATTTTGATACCTGGGTGGAGCAGGCATTACAGGCGGTGGAGGCATGGGAGGTGCCTGAAGCACAGAAGAGGCAGCAAGTGTTAGAAAGCCTTAAAGGTGCAGCAGCAGAAGCAGTGAAAAGTTTTTGGTTTGGGAATGCAGATTGCACGGCGCAGGACTGTCTAGCTATGCTGCAGGAAGAGTTTGGTCAATTAGACAAGGTGACAGAGATGGTCTACCAGTTTGAACACACTTTCCAAAAACCGGAGGAGAAACTTTCTGAGTATGTCAGAAGGCTAAACAGGCTGCTGTGCAAGATTGTGTTAAAGAAAGGGATGAAGCCCCAAGATGCAGATGCGGCAAGAATGAAGCAATTCTTAAAGGGAGCGCTACGCTCCGATCCAGTCTGGCTGCACCTGAAAACCTTGGGAGGAGGAATGTTGCTGACTTATGCTGATTTAATAAAAATCATCAGAGATGAGGAGGCGCTGCAACAGGACCAGCAGAAGGATAAGACAAGTGTTGTACCCGCACAGGTGCTGGTAATGACCCCTGAAAGAGAGGCGGAGATAGACACCCTAAAAACTCAGATGTCCAAGGTGTTAGAGATATTGACCTCTCTGATAGCAAAAGACACAGAGTGTCCCAAGAAGAAGGAAAGTCCAAGGAAGGAATTGTTCCCGATTGCCTCAGCACCCGAACCTTTACAAGAATGGGGAGATATAGTCTGCTTCAACTGTGGGGGAGTTGGCCACATTGCAGCCACATGTTCTAGTCCGAAGAAGAAGAGACCAGACAACCGCAAGCCGGCGGGAAACTCCAGAGGGCCCCGGTGAAGGAGTCAACCGGGTGCCCATCATCTTCAGTAAACTCCAAGCTGAATGCGAAAAAAAACAAAAAGAGAGATAGAACACCAAAGGGGAAACACAATACCCCTCAACAAAGCTATACTCCAGGAGGAAGGGGGGAGACCCCTCAGGAGAGGCACAGCACTCCCCAAAGGGGGTGCCCACCCAAGAAAAATAATAGTACCCCTCAGCGGGTTCCTACACCCATTAAAAGGAGGGAAGTCAGTGCATACCAGGCTCAAGAAAGGTTCAAGTCCACAGGGAATAGGACAAGAGAGAGTCCAAAGGGAAAAGGTCTGAAGAAGGCGGCTCCTGCCGGACCATATCCAGAGAAGCTGGTAGGCCCATCCCCTATAGTGCCCATTCAAGTGGAGGGAGTCTACACCAGGGGCCTCCTGGATACCGGGGCACAAGTGACCCTACTATACCGGGACTTCTACGACAGGCACCTGAGTCATCTGCCTATCCAGAAGATAGAAGAGCTGGAAATATGGGGAATTGGAACCCAGAGTTTCCCTTACGACGGCTACCTTCCCATCAAAATGACCTTTGACCCATCCGTGGCTGGGAAGGCCGAAGTGTTTGACACCCTGGCAGTTGTGTGCCCTAGGCCGCCTGGAGCCAACAAGAATTCCCTTATAATAGGGACGAACACGGACCTGGTCCGAAGACTCCTGACCCCTCTCGTGACAGAAGAAAGACAAGCAGCTACCAAGATCCATCCCATGCTGAAGACAGCCTACCAACGGCTGGTCTAAGAGCGGGAGACCCCTGGAGAGGGGATAGGGAAGGTGTGGAGACTTGGAAGAGAAGGGGTAGTGTTGCAGCCCGGCGAAGTAACCTGTCTCAGGGCCACTGTGAAGCTTACTTGGGAGCAGCCTGGTCCCTTTGTCATGCTGGAGTCAGACCCAAGGGGTGAGTCCTCAGGCCTGGAGGTGATACCGGAAGTGATTCCGCTGAAGGTCCTGAAGAAGGCCCATTATAGAGTTCCAGTGAGTGTTAGGAATACTACCAAAGACCCCATGGAAATCCCAGCCAGAATGCTGCTAGGCCAGGTGAGCCCGGCGGCCCCTGTTACCCTGTCAGAAGTGAAGAGGACAGGTGGAGGAGGGGATGTTTGGGAGAAGCTGTCCATGGAAAACCCGAATCTGTCCAGGGCTTGGAAAGAGAGAGCCAAGGCCCAGTTGAATAGATGGGAGAAGATATTCTCTAAGGATGATATATAGAAATATGAAGGTATTGGGACTTTTAAGGTGCAACAACTACACAATATTCAATATAAAAAATATAATTTTATTACAAAACATATATGAAAAATCATATGTACAAATATACATGAACCATCAAAATAAACATAATGTCATGGATATGCATTAATGTCTGTCTGCCATCTTACCTTCCTCCTCATGTGTTCATCTAGAGACCAGACCTCCTTCACCTGGCTTCCTTTATAATCTCCTCCCAGCCTGACTCCACCCCAGGCCCTATCACTGAACACTATATTAACCTGTGCACTGCAAGCCTGCTTTGCTGATCAACGTGTTTGTTAGGCATTGTGTGTTTGGGTTCCTGCCTGCCGTGTGCTACGTCTGTCTCTCTGTTACGTTATTGGCTTGTCCCCGACCATCCCTGTCTGCTCGTGACCCTTGACCTTCGGCTCGTTCTTCGTTATCCTTGTCTGCTTGTGGCCCCTGACCTTCGGCTTGTTATTCGGTTCTCTCTATCGTGTGCTGCTGCTTCCCCTTATCCTACGGGGCGTGAGCTAGGAAACTCCAGGGGCCGCGACCTGGTCCCAGCCTGCAGCGTAACATCCTCACCACTAGAGGCCCTGGAGAAGACCAGCTGGGTCTTAGACTCCGCGCCCTGGGGAATCTTGGCTCTCGCTTCCGTTGGGATCCCGGTTGTGCTCCTCTGGTCCCGCTTTCCACAACCACCCAGTTTCCTATCCACAGAAGCCAGCCATAGGGTTCACTACCTCGCGGTGCACTCCTGTCCCCCTACGGTGTGCATCTGTCACCTGGCCACAGGTGACCCTGACAGTTTGATCAGCCATGAACCCGGCTGACATCCCGCTTCCCGCGGATGATCCATTGCAGGGCATAGTTCGCAGACTTGAGACCCAGGAATCAAATCAGACCCAGGTGATGCGATTCCTCCAGGATCTGGCTTCTCGATTCGAGCAGCTTCAGGTCTCCTTGGGAACCCCGAATCCGCAACCCCAAGTACAACCAGCGGCTGTACCTATCGCACCAGTCGCAGCCTCACACTCACTAAGATTGCCAGCTCCGTTCCGTTTCTCTGGGGACTCCAAGGCCTGCAGGGGGTTTCTCAGCCAATGCACTATTCATTTTGAGCTTCAGCCTCAAAGCTTCCTATCTGACCGGGCTAAGGTAGCCTATATCATTTCCCTCCTCTCCGGTGAAGCTTTGGCCTGGGCTGCCCCCCTGTGGGAGAGGAACGATCCGGTGGTTTCCAGTCTGTCCGAATTCTTGAAGCTCTTTCGTAATATCTTCGAAGAGCCGGCTCGGGCTTCTTCAGCGGCTAGTGCTGTCTTACGTCTTCGCCAAGAATCTAGTTCAGTGGGGCAATATGCTCTTCAGTTCCGTATCCACACAGCTGAATTGAGCTGGAATAATGAGGCCCTGGTCGCTACCTTTTTACATGGCCTCTCTGACCGAGTGAAAGACGAATTAGCGGGAAGAGCCATTCCCGTCGGTCTGGACGATGTAATTTCATTATGCAACCAGATCGACATTCGTTTTCAAGAGAGGTCCTTAGAAAAAAGACGCCAGCACTCTCTGGGTCCTAGCCAGTCTGAGCTCCCCTCCCTTCATTCCGTGGAGCATCCTCTACCTGCTGAAGAACCTATGCAGCTGGGCCGGACCAGACTAACCCCCGAAGAACGTGCTAGGCGCAGAACTCTGGGCTTGTGCCTCTATTGTGGGGGCAAGGGTCATTTTCGTGACTCCTGCTCGCTTCGTCCGGGAAACGCTCGGGTCTAATACATTTGGAAGGTGGAGTATTGGACCCAGAAACATCACCTTCTCGCCTGCTCTTGCCGGTGTCCCTTCATGTAGGCACTTCTCCTCAGTCAACCCTTGCATACCTGGATTCCGGGGCTGCCGGCAATTTCATGGATTGGAGAACTGCTTCTTCTATGAAGCTTACCCTTTCACCTCTCACTACCCCATTGGTAGTCTCGGCAATTGATGGCACTGTTCTCCCAGGGGGCCCTATTCGCTTCCAGACGCTACCCATTAGGATGTCGGTAGGGATTCTCCACCAGGAGTGGATATCCTTTCTTATTCTACCCAAGGCCTCTACCCCAGTTGTATTGGGCCTCCCTTGGCTACAGCTCCACTCTCCACATGTGGACTGGGTCTCTGGGCAGATCCTGGCCTGGGGTTCCTCATGTTTCTCGTCGTGTCTTCTCAAGGTGACCCCCAAGGAGAGTCTTCCGGTTGCTGCCACTTCTGTTTCTTCTGATCTTCCCGCCGCATACAGCGATTACCGGGATGTGTTCTGTAAAAAATCAGCTGAGGTGCTTCCTCCCCACAGGTCTTTTGACTGTGCTATTGATCTTGTCCCCGGAGCAACTCTACCCAGGGGTCGTACCTACCCTCTGTCCATCCCAGAGACCCAGGCCATGTCGGAGTATGTAGCAGAGAATCTGGAGAGAGGGTTCATCCGGAAATCCTCATCGCCTGCAGGGGCAGGGTTCTTTTTTGTTGCCAAAAAGGATGGTACCTTAAGACCCTGCATCGATTATCGGGGTTTAAATGCGGTTACTATTAAAAATCGATACCCCTTACCCTTAATATCTGAGCTATTCGATAGGTTGAAGGGTGCCTCCATTTTCACCAAGTTGGATCTCAGAGGCGCGTACAATCTCATTCGAATACGGGAGGGTGACGAATGGAAGACTGCATTTAACACTAGAGACGGGCATTACGAATATCTGGTGATGCCTTTTGGTCTGTGTAATGCTCCAGCCGTGTTTCAAAACTTTGTCAATGAAATCTTCAGAGATCTGCTGTACCAGTTTGTTGTCATCTATCTGGATGACATTCTGATCTTTTCTGAAAATCTGCTCGTCCACAGAAACCATGTCCACACTGTACTTCAACGTCTTAGAGAGAACAATCTCTATGCCAAGCTGGAGAAATGTTCCTTTGAATGTTCTGAGGTCCTGTTTTTGGGGTGCTTTGTCTCATGTTCGGGGCTTCGTATGGACCCTGGGAAGGTCTTGGCTATCACCAACTGGCCTCTTCCTGCTAGCCTCAAGGCCACACAGCGCTTTCTTGGCTTCACTAATTATTATAGGCAGTTCATAAGGAATTACTCTTCCATTGCCGCGCCTATTATCGCTTTGACCAAGAAGGGTGTGAATGCCAGAGACTGGCCTCCCGAAGCTGTCTCTGCATTTCACAACCTGAAACAGGCCTTTGTTTCTGGCCCCCTCTTGAGGAGACCAAATCCTGGGAATGCATTTTTTATTGAAGTGGACGCTTCCTCAATGGGGGTGGGAGCTGTGCTTCTTCAAATCTTTGAGAAGAGACGCCAACCATGTGCGTTCTTCTCCAAAAAAAATTCTCAGGCAGAGAGGAATTATGCCATCGGTGATCGGGAACTTCTCGCAATTAAATTGGCGTTAGAGGAGTGGCGTCATCTCTTGGAGGGTTCCCCTCACTCCATAACGATCTTTACCGATCACAAGAATTTACAGTATCTACAGAATGCTAAACGTCTGAATCCTAGACAGGCCAGGTGGAGTCTCTTCTTTGCCCGTTTTAATTTCACGATTACCTACAAACCTGGTTCCTGCAACGGTCGGGCTGATGCGCTCTCTAGGTCATTTGACACTTTGGACGAGGAGTCCGCCCCTGAACCTGAGCCGATCATTCCCACCTCATGCATTGTTGCCCACTCTACCACCCTGAAGTCTAAAATTCCGCCTGGTAAGACCTTTGTCCCCACTGAGCTAAGAGCTAAGATCCTTCGTTGGGGACATGATTCCAAGGTGGCAGGGCATTCTGGATTCCTCCGATCCTTCCTACTCATCAGTCGTCACTACTGGTGGCCTAATCTCCGCTCAGACGTCAAAGACTACGTTAAAGCTTGTCATGTCTGTGCTCAGTCCAAATCCTCCACACAAGCTCCTGCTGGCCTCCTCATGCCCTTGCCTATTCCCAAGGAACCCTGGGCCCATATTGCCATGGATTTTATCACCGATCTCCCACTGTCTGAGAATAATACAGTCATTTGGGTGGTAATCGATCGATTCTCCAAGATGGCTCATTTTGTTCCTCTTCCTGGTCTTCCTTCTGCCCCTGCCTTGGTTCCCATTTTCATTCGAGAAATTCTCCGCCTACATGGGGTCCCTTCTCATATTGTTTCCGACAGGGGAGTCCAATTCACGTCTCGTTTTTGGAGAGCCTTTTGCAAATCCCTCAATATTGTCTTGGATTTTTCTTCTTCTTACCATCCCCAATCCAATGGACAGACTGAGAGGGTTAATCAGGAGTTAGAGGTCTTTCTTCGCACCTTTGTGTCTTCTCACCATGACGATTGGTCCTCTCTACTCCCGTGGGCAGAATTCTCCCATAACAATCATGTGAATACCAGTTCGCAGAAGACACCCTTTTTCACAGTTTATGGAAAACACCCTCAACTTCCTCTTCCCATGATCTGTTCTCCAGACATTCCAGCTTTGGCTTCGGTTCAGGAGTCTCTCAATTCCGTTTGGGGTCACGTTCATGATTCCCTCCGGGCAGCTGCTGAAAAATTCAAAGGCTTTGCCGACCGCCGCAGGCGTAAACCGCCTTCTCTTCAGCCAGGGGACAAAGTCTGGCTCTCTACCAGGAACATCAAGCTCCGAGTTCCTTCTCTGAAGTTTGCTCCACGATTCATCGGTCCATACACGGTAACTGCTAAACTGAATCCGGTTTGTTTCAAACTCCAGATTCCTAAGAGCCTTAAAATCACTAACTCCTTTCATGTTGCTCTTCTAAAGCCTTTAGTCCTCAATAAATTCTCTCGTCCTCTTCCTACCGTGGCGCCTGTCTCGGAGGATAATCAGGAGTACGAGATCAGTCAAATTCTGGACTCCCGACTCTGTAAAGGCGTTCTTCAGTACCTCGTTCATTGGAAAGGGTTTGGTCCTGAGGAGAGGTCTTGGATCACTGCATCTGAGGTCTTTGCACCTCGTCTGTTAAAGGAGTTTCATCTGAAGTTTCCCTCTAAACCTGGGCCCAGGCGGGGAAGGGGGAGGCCTCGTAAGAGGGAGGGTACTGTCATGGATATGCATTAATGTCTGTCTGCCATCTTACCTTCCTCCTCATGTGTTCATCTAGAGACCAGACCTCCTTCACCTGGCTTCCTTTATAATCTCCTCCCAGCCTGACTCCACCCCAGGCCCTATCACTGAACACTATATTAACCTGTGCACTGCAAGCCTGCTTTGCTGATCAACGTGTTTGTTAGGCATTGTGTGTTTGGGTTCCTGCCTGCCGTGTGCTACGTCTGTCTCTCTGTTACGTTATTGGCTTGTCCCCGACCATCCCTGTCTGCTCGTGACCCTTGACCTTCGGCTCGTTCTTCGTTATCCTTGTCTGCTTGTGGCCCCTGACCTTCGGCTTGTTATTCGGTTCTCTCTATCGTGTGCTGCTGCTTCCCCTTATCCTACGGGGCGTGAGCTAGGAAACTCCAGGGGCCGCGACCTGGTCCCAGCCTGCAGCGTAACATCCTCACCACTAGAGGCCCTGGAGAAGACCAGCTGGGTCTTAGACTCCACGCCCTGGGGAATCTTGGCTCTCGCTTCCGTTGGGATCCCGGTTGTGCTCCTCTGGTCCCGCTTTCCACAACCACCCAGTTTCCTATCCACAGAAGCCAGCCATAGGGTTCACTACCTCGCGGTGCACTCCTGTCCCCCCTACGGTGTGCATCTGTCACCTGGCCACAGGTGACCCTGACACATAATAGAGTTTCCAAAGTGCATACAGACAAAATTCTCTACATGTTTCGCCATATTGTAGGCTTCCTCAGGAGTTTGTCATGCAAATACTGGAAACAAAGAAAGAAAAATAAATACATAATAATATTTACTCAGATTTCAAACTCAAAATTACAAAACAGATATTATTAAGAAAAAAAGGATAACTGAAAACCATAACCAGCCCAATGGTTGCTCAAAAGTTCATCTCAAAATTGGATCAATATCAGTTGTTAGTACATTACCTGTAAATTTTGATGGTACAATCTAAAATGAAGAATGACCAGATAGCCAATGAGCTATCCCACACGGGGGCGCCCGTAAGGAGGGGATCATATGGTGTATCATAGAGGGGGAGAAATACTGGCACAAATAACCACCCGGATATTACTAGCACAGGAACAGAGGGCCATCTGGGGGAAATTACAAAGAAAAATCGAATGAAGTCAAATAACAATCTATATATAAGAGTAAAGGCGTCTCCATCTAATTATACGGCACATACCCCATCAGTATTTACCTGTTTATGGCTGTTGATAGTAAAAAATATTAGAATAGGCAAAAAAGGGGGGAAGATCTCTGGCAAAATAAAACAATTAAGGAGATTCAGGCAATAAACGATTTAATGGAATTATGGGAAGAAGGTAATCCACTAGATGACCCCCTTGAGGAACCCCAGTCTGGCCTCGTAGATGAGATTCCCACGGAGAGAATTTTTCCTCCACCTAATCTATATAAACCGAAATCCAGGACCTTTCCTACTCTCCAAGGAAACCCCAACATTTGGGCATTCACCCAACAAGTTACAAAGGAACTACAGAGTACCAATTGGAAAAGGTTTAGAAGAAATACCAACCTTAAGCCATCCCAACAAAAAGCCGTGTTATCTTTAAAACAGAACGAACATTTAGTGATAAAACCCTTGGATAAAGGAGGTAACATAGTGGTAATGGATTTAAACAAATATAAGCAGATGGTCATGAACCTCCTTTCAAATAAAAGTTGGTATCGCTCTATTCCTTTTGCACAGGTAAAATATGCGGAGACAAAATACCGTATCCTCATTAATCGGGCATTTTGTGATAACCTTATAGACAAGAAGACGTGTGAATTCTTGGTTATTGACAAGCCGAGACTTCCCACGTTTTATGCTCTGCCAAAGGTGCACAAAAATTTGGAAAATCCCCCTGGCCGTCCGATTGTGTCAGGGATTGGCTGCCTTACAGAACCAGCTAGTAAGCTGGTAGACGATTATTTGAGGCCCCATGTAGGTTTCTTAAGTTCCTACATTCAAGACACAGCCGATCTACTGAGATCCTTGGATGGTCTATGTGTACCACCGGGGTCATGGCTAGTAGCTATAGACGTTGAAGCCCTCTATAACTCTATCCCCCACACTAGGGGTATTCAAGTTATAGACGGCTTCCTTTCTGAGAGAGGACCTGGAGCCAGGCCCTACAACAATTTCATTTTGGAATTGTTGCTGTTTATACTTACCAACAATATTTTTGTTTTCGACCGTTCCCACTACCTCCAGGTGCAGGGTGTTGCGATGGGGACCAAGTGTGCCCCATCGTACGCCAATCTGTACCTGGGGGGGGGGGGGTGGGAACGGGAGATTTTTTCTTTGGAATCATTTGAAATGTTTTTTGATAAAGTCTTGATATGGCGACGCTTTATCGATGACATTTTTGTTGTGTGGACTGGCTCCTTAGAGGAATTAACATCCTTTATGTCTTCATTAGCTGTAAATTCCTTTAATCTCAAATTTACGATGATTTGTGACCAGAATGTGATAAATTTTCTGGATATTTCTATTTACTTAAATTCTGATGGCACCTTGGGCTCTTCATTATATAGAAAGCCCTCTTCAGGCAATACCATCCTGCATGCCACAAGTTCTCATCCCAGGACTCTGGTACAAAGTATCCCATACAGTCAGTACTTATGAATTCGACGAAATTGTAGTAAGGAAGTAGATTTCGAGACGGAGGCTTTTGCCCTCCAATCTCGACAAATTGCTAGAGGGTATAGTCGTTCAACCCTCAAAAAAGCTTACAAACGAGCAAAAAATAAAAATAGGAAAGATCTAATACATCCTAAGAAATCTCAAACTACTGACCAGTCAGTACGACTAATTACCAGGTTCTCTGGTGAACATCAGAAAGTAAGAAAAATTATTGAAAAATTCTGGCCTTTGCTAGCAACAGATGAGATTATCTCCAAACATATTAAGCCATTTCCCCAAATTACCTATAGAAAATCTAGGTCTTTAAAAGATCAACTAGTTCATAGCCATCTCCAAATCCAGAGGGTTGAGAGTAGAAAGGGTTCGGCCCCATGTGGTCATTGTGAATTCTGCAGGTTTATATATGATTCTACTGAAATAGTTCTCCCTAATGGAGTTACGTATAGACCAAATTTCTTTAGCAATTGCCAGTCAATTGGCGTTATTTATTTGATGATCTGTGATTGTAAGGCCTTTTATGTTGGTAAAACAAAGAGGCATTTCTTTCACAGAATGAGAGACCATGTTTCTCTCATTCAAAAGAAAAAAATGGAGACTCCTATTAGTAGACATAGTGGTCTTTTCCACTCCTTCGATCTGTCAAAGATTAAATTCTTTGCTTTAGAATACATACCTCTTAATGAAAGAGGTGGGGATGTGGACAAAAATCTCCTACAACGAGAAACCAGATGGATACATACCTTGAGAGCTACTATGTATCCCGGGTTAAATGAGTCCATCAGTTTCAAACCCTTTTTGTAGGATAAAAATAGTTATGCTGTATATGTAGACTCTGTCTAAAACAAATAAAATTTTGTTTTGTTATTTTATTTTTGTTTAATAAATTTGTCTTTATGTACAGGTGACTGAATGTACCATTTCTATATTCCATAGGGGCTCTCTTTAATTATTGATAATCTACATTATATGTAATTGATTTCAATGGAGTTTACCACATTTTTTTAGGGTGGCGTTTCCCCTTTCTTTTTTGGGGGGATTTGGTGATCATATGGGCGCCCAGGGCGTTTCTCTTTGTTCTCCTTTGGGAGACAATCTGAGCGCCATCTGACCAAGCCCACCGGATATCCTGGCCCTCTTTTTCTAACATCCAATGTGCCATTTCTGCCGTGATTTTAAAGGGAAGTCTGCCCTTTTCTATACTTTAGGCATGTTTTCCCCTTCCGGATCCGTCTTATGGTGCGTCCAGCTCGTCAGGATGTTTTCTCCTGATGAGCGGGGTGGCGCTCCTGGCGGACGTCTCCGGTTTTTCAGTGGTGGAATTGTCACTTCCGGGTCGGATCTGACGGTGGGCGGATGTCGGAACTGACGTGCCCGCTCCGCCCATTGATTTGGCGCCATTGTGCGTCCAATGGGAAGGGGGAGGGGGGGTATATAGTCCGGATTGCAGCCTTGCAAATCAGTAGCATGACCAACATTCTGGGGAGAAGACGTTCTTAGATATCAGTCAAAGGTAAATTACTTAGGCACTAGATCTCTTTACGGGCAACCTTGGTTTTTATCCTGTTGTCTGGTTCACTTGGTCTTTAATCTAAAATGGTTTTTATATTTTATATATATTTTTTCAGTAAACTGATTGATCGGTTTTGTAAAACAAGTTTTTCGGCAGAGATGCCCTAATGTGGACACACTTTATCCAATTGGATTAACCAGGTATATATCAGCTAGCAAGTATATGGCTAAAAAATTTAAATTTTGATTACCAACTAGAAGGGATTATTATATATTTATAGTAATTTCCACTAATTCTTTTTCCTTTAGAGTGGACACTGATTGGGGTACTTTGGAGATACTGCCCCCCCCTTTTTTGCCTATTCTAATATTTTTTACTATCAACAGCCATAAACAGGTAAATACTGATGGGGTATGTGCCGTATAATTAGATGGAGACGCCTTTACTCTTATATATAGATTGTTATTTGACTTCATTCGATTTTTCTTTGTAATTTCCCCCAGATGGCCCTCTGTTCCTGTGCTAGTAATATCCGGGTGGTTATTTGTGCCAGTATTTCTCCCCCTCTATGATACACCATATGATCCCCTCCTTACGGGCGCCCCCGTGTGGGATAGCTCATTGGCTATCTGTTCATTCTTCATTTTAGATTGTACCATCAAAATTTACAGGTAATGTAATAACAACTGATATTGATCCAATTTTGAGATGAACTTTTGAGCAACCATTGGGCTGGTTATGGTTTTCAGTTATCCTTTTTTTCTTAATAATATCTGTTTTGTAATTTTGAGTTTGAAATCTGAGTAAATATTATTATGTATTTATTTTTCTTTCTTTGTTTCCAGTATTTGCATGACAAACTCCTGAGGAAGCCTACAATATGGCGAAACATGTAGAGAATTTTGTCTGTATGCACTTTGGAAACTCTATTATGTTTATTTTGATGGTTCATGTATATTTGTACATATGATTTTTCATATATGTTTTGTAATAAAATTATATTTTTTATATTGAATATTGTGTAGTTGTTGCACCTTAAAAGTCCCAATACCTTCATATTTCTATATAGCTTCTTAATGAAGGGATGTGGTGCCTATGAGATACAGGTGACAGGTATTATTTTCAATTTCTCTAAGGATGAGTTTGATGTGGGGTGTGCAAGGAGTGCCACCCATCGGATCCGCCTACAGGAAGATAAGCCCTTCCGAGAGAGGGTCAGGCGGGTCCCACTAGCAGATCTGGAGGATCTGAGGGAACAACTTGCAGAACTCAAGAGGACTGGTGTGATACGGGAGTCCAGAAGCCCCTATGCCTCTCCCATAGTGGTGGTCCGAAAGAAGAATGGATCATTGAGGCTCTGTATCGACTACAGGACTCTCAACAGGAGAACCATACCTGACCAATACACCACTCCGAGGATAGAGGATGCCCTACAGAGCTTGTCTGGAGCCAAATGGTTCAGCGTTATGGATCTCAAGAGTGGGTACTATCAGATTCCGATGCACCCAGCAGACAAGGAGAAGACAGCTTTCATAACCCCAGTGGGGTTCTTTGAATTCGACCGGATGCCCCAAGGTCTGTCTGGAGCCCCAGCTTCTTTCCAACGTCTCATGGAGAAGACAGTAGGAGACATGAACCTGATCGAAGTCCTTGTATACCTGGACGATGTCATTGTCTTTGGGAGAACCTTGGAGGAACATGAAGAGAGGCTGGAAAAAGTGTTGAGAAGACTCAGTGAGGAAGGACTTAAGCTTTCGCCTGAGAAGTGTCGGTTCTACCAGTCTTCTGTGAACTATCTGGGGCACATAGTGTCTGAAGAAGGGGTGGCCACAGACCCTGAGAAATTGGAGGCAGTTACCTCCTGGCCACGGCCCACCACAGTAACAGAACTCAGATCCTTCTTGGGCTTCTGCTCCTACTACAGGAGGTTTGTGGAGGGATTTGCCCGAATTGCTAGACCATTGAATGAGTTGCTCAAGACTGAAGGAGAAGAGGATGGCTCGGGGCCCAGGAGGCCAGGAGAGTCCATCCGAGATCAGTGGAATCAGAAGTGTGAAGAGGCTTTCCAGGTATTGAAGAGGAGCCTGACCACTGCACCAGTCTTGGCCTACGCAGACCCAACCAAACCCTATGAACTGCACGTGGATGCTAGTCATGACGGTCTGGGAGGAGTACTTTACCAAGAACACGAGGGGCAATTGTGGCCCGTTGCCTATGTGAGTAGGAGCCTGACCCCCTCTGAGAAGAACTACCCCATTCACAAGCTGGAGTTCCTGGCCCTCAAGTGGGCGGTAGTAGACAAGCTCAAAGACTACCTGTATGGAGCGGAGTTCACTGTGAAGACTGACAACAACCCCCTTACCTACCTGTTCACCACGGCCAAGCTGGACGCCACTGGACACAGGTGGCTGGCCGCACTGTCTGGATTCAACTTCAGCCTTAAGTATAGACCAGGAGTGGGGAATCGAGACGCAGACGCTCTGTCCAGGAGATCTCATTCCCCCACCATTGAAATAGAAGATTGGACCCAAGTGGCACCGGACGGGGTGCGGGCCCTTTGTCAAGGAGCTGAATTCCAAGCCCGAGGAGGCTCCAGAGCAGAGGAAATAGGAGTTACCACGGTGGGAGTCCCCAAACACTACTGTGGAGTAGCTGAATTGGAAGAGGACAACCTACCAAGACTGTCCAAGAAGGAATTGAGGTGTGACCAATTGCAAGACCCCATGGGGAGATTGGTCCTGGAGGCCTTGAAAAATCAGGATCCAAACAGACTCAGGCGTCAACCTTCAAAAGAAGCTCGCCTGCTGAGGAAGGAGTGGGATAGGTTGCAGTTACATCAGGGAGTGGTCTAACGAAGGGGCCCCTCTGATGACTCAGAAGATAAGTGGCAGCTGTTCCTCCCAGAGAAACATCGGGAGACTGTTCTGATTGCCCTGCATGACAATCATGGCCACCTAGGGGCTGAAAGGACCTTTCAACTTGTCAGAAGTCGGTTCTATTGGCCCTGCATGAGGGCAGAGGTAGAGGAGTACTGCCACTCATGTGCGCGATGCATCCAGAGGAAGACTTTGCCCCATCAAGCTGCCCCAATGGGCCATCTACAGAGCCAAGGGCCCATGGACCTGGTGTGCATTGACTTTCTCTGCCTCGAACCCGACCTGAGTGGACTAGGAAATGTTCTGGTGATAACCGACCATTTCACCCGGTATGCCCAGGCTTTCCCCACCAAAGACCAGAAGGCCTCCACCGTGGCCAAGGTACTTATGGAGAAGTACTTTGTCCATTATGGGCTGCCACAGAGACTCCATTCAGACCAAGGGAGGGACTTCGAGAGTAAGCTGATCCGGAAGCTCTTGGATTCTTTGGGAATTAAGAAGACTCGAACTACACCTTACCATCCTCAGGGAGATGCTCAGCCGGAAAGGTTCAACCGAACCTTGCTCAACATGTTGGGGACTCTGGAAAGCGAGAAAAAGCAACATTGGAGCCAACACATAGCAGCCATAGTACATGCTTACAACTGCACCATCAGTGATGCTACAGGCTACTCCCCATATCGACTCATGTTTGGGAGAGAAGCGAGACTACCGGTGGACCTGGCTTTTGGCACCTCACTGGACCATTCCTCAGCCACATCCCACAAAGGATATGTGGACAGGCTCAGACACAGCCTGAAAGTAGCCTATGAACAAGCTCAAGCGGCCTCAGATCAAAGGGGAGCTCGGAATAAAAGAAATTTCGACTTGAAGGTCCGGGTACAAGACCTACAGCCCGGGGATCGAGTACTGTTGCGCAATCTGGGAGTTCCTGGAAAGCACAAACTTGCAGACAGATGGAGATCTGAACCCTATGTCATCTGCAGGAAGTTGCCGGGCCTACCTGTCTACAAGGTGAAGCCAGAGGGAAAGGTAGGCCCACTGAAGACATGGCATCGAAACCACCTGCTCCCACTTGCGGAGGCAGTTAGAATACCTCCCGTGAGAGACTCCCCTGAACCGGCCTCTATCTTGGATACTCCTAGGCCGAACACTCGGTCACAGACCTCCCGAGCTGAAAATGGAGAAGCCTCCCAACTTAGTGGAGATGAGGAGGGAGAACTTGATTGGCTGTGGTCTTCCCCAACTCCAGGAACTTCTATCATAGATCTTCCAGTCACCCAAGATACCACAGATGAAACACTGAACCCAGAGGCTACAGAGTTCATCCCCTTTAGTCCTTCAGCAGATTACTGGGAAGATGCCCATGATAGTTGCTCCGAGGAAGAGGAGCCTGTGGCGCCAGAGCCAGAGATTCCAGGAGAGCAAAGGGCTCGAAGAGTCCTTCGACCTCCTAAGAAGCTGACCTACCCTCAGATGGGGAACAGTTCGGAAGACTCTGTAGTCACTGCTAGGAGAAATGCTGAGATTCCGGATCCCTCCACTGTCCATTTGGTGGAGGGCAACCCCAGCTCACTCTCTGGCACAGTTAGGCAGGCCACCCATGATAATGTGACCTGTGGGCAAGGGAATTCTACCCCTCAGTTATGGTGGGAATCCCCTATCCCAACATCGTTTTCAGAATTGTCCAGTGTTATATATAGTTGTTGTTAAAATTTATCTTTGGGGACCAAAGAGTTTAAGTGGGGGGAGTGTGTAGCGGGGTGTTCCCCTATAATGGGAAGAGACTACATCACCCATAACCCCATTCTTCACGTGTTCCACCGCAGAGACTCATGGGAGGGGTTATAAAAGGAGGAGGCGAGGCCGGGCTCGGCCTCTTTGGGACACGAGACTTCACAGACGGATCCTCCTGTGCGGATGTGTCGGAGTGCAAGGCCTGAAGCCTGAGGCCTTGCTCTGCACCAAAGAGCCTTCCACCCCCCTCTGCGAGCCTGGGTGGCATCTGACTTTGTGCGCTACAGCCTTGTTGGATCGGGGACCCGATCGTTGGAGAGATCAAGTGTGTGTGACACGGCCGGTGGAGGTTTCCCGGACTGGATCCGTAGTCCGGCGGGTGAGAGGGCATAAGCCCAGCTAAGATACTGTTACTGTATATAGGCCTATAGACTGCCGTGGCCTACAAGTTATTTTGATACCCCTATTGAAGAGCCTTGTCAGAACTGACCCTGCGGCTTTATTTAACCAAGTTCTATACCCCTTGGATTACAAAGTTATACTCTGTTTAAAGTGCACCACCATTACAGACCTGCCGGTGAAGAAAGAAGGACTAAGTTAAATATTAGAACCAGGCCTGGTGGGGATTCTAGCGTGTTTGATTACTGCGCCATAGGGCACTTAGTTAACGGTCGCCCATATGGCGCACCTATAGCGTGTGTTACTACATAGTGTGTTAGAGTGGCAGGACGCTGCCCTTAGGAGTGATTATCTTGAACTGTGATTACTGTTACCCCTTTATCCATATTGAGAAAATAAGTAAAACACTTTACCTATTACAATTCATTACTGTGTCCTTGCTTAGTTATTATATTGCATAGGATATATCATTGATTGTTAGTACTAGCTGTGCCAGAAGGGGGTAGAGCCTATTGCCGGGGGTTGGCGGAGCTGCACTCAGGGCCCAAATCTAATTCTGCGGCCTCCTTAGTTGGAGGTATCGCTACAATCGAATACGACGAGCATGCGCTCGTCACATTCGATGCTGTCGCCGCCATCTTGGTATACCCTACCTATGCCTAGGAAGCTACCGCGCATGCGTCAAATTCATTTCGAACATGCGCGGGCTTCCCGGAGGACAGGTAAGTGTACTCACACTCACTTTTCTCGTCGAGAAACAGGCTGACGAGAATCTCGACGAGAAAATAGAGAGCAGGTTCTCTATTTTCTCGTCGAGATTACTTGTCGGTTTTCTTGACGAGAAACCATACACACGAACAAAACTCGGTCGTGTGTACGAGGCCTTAGTGTACATACATTGGTGGCTTTCTCCCCAATTAAATAATGCAGCCACCTCAGCGGAAGTGGCTGTTGTCTTCTCTTACGAGATTCTAGCTAACCTAATTTTTAGACATTCCTTACCCCCAGTTGAAAGCACTGATATTTTAAGGGTCTCGTTAAAAATATGTCTCCACTGTGCATCACTATTTCCCAACTGGACACATGCTATCTTTCTTAATCAGCCCATTTAATCCTGTGCGCCCACATTTTTACAGTCTTCCTGATGGACTATGGTGGTCACAAAGGGGTCTAAAATATATTCATCATCTTTATTCTCAGGGATCCTTTGAGGCATTTTCTGTTCTCCAGCAGCACCTGGGTATCACAAATGTTTGGCAGTTTAGATATTTGCAACTTAGACATGCAGTGGAAGTGCAGTTTGGGCTATGAGAAGTCCAAATTTACAACTTCACATTGGAGAAAGCTTTACTTCAACCCACACATACCCATTTGATGTCTATGTTTTATCATACTCTCTCGAGTAGTAAAGTTCTGACACTCCTTAAACCCCAAGGCAAGATTATTTTTTTTCAGGTAAGGCAAGAATTCTTTAACTTATACTTTGATACGGCCATATCTGCTAGAGACAAACTTATTTAGTTGAGGTATTTTCAAAGAGTATATTATACTCCATTACATTTGTTTCATATGCATAATAGAGACATGCCCACTTATCATAAATGGGGAGACTAAGACCCCATTCACACTCACAACGGGGCATGTTAGTGGTAAAGCGCCACTAGCTTTACCATAGCTTTAGGGGCGCTTTACAGCTGCTAGCAGGGTGCTTTTCACCCCTGCTAGCGGCCGAAGAAAGGGTTAATAGTGCCCGAAAACTGCCGCTGCCGAAACGCTTTGCAAGCGCTTCGGCAGCGCTACCCATTCAATTCAATTGGCAGGGGCGGTGGAGGAGCAGTGTGTACGCTGCTTGGAGGACTTTTTCTAAGGTCCTGCAAGCACAGCGCCCCCATATGTGAAAGCACTCAGGCTCTCACACTGGGGCTGCAGGGGAGGTGTTTTTCAGGTGTTTTTCAGGTGCTTTACATGCGCTATTTTTAGCCCACAAGCGTCTGAAAAACGCTCCAGTGTGAAAGGGGTTTAACTAAAAAGAAAGGAGGGTTGGGACTTTATATGAAGCATGCAGTTAAAATGGTTGCAAATATGTCTGGCAAATAAATTGTAATAATATTCAGAACACTATATAATGCAATGTAAGCAAAGATTTTTTTTATATTCAATAAAATGTATTCCATACATGTAACACATATAAGCATCATAGCAAAATAGCATAGTAACATAGTAATACATAGTAATACCAGACTCTTTTGATCCATATAGACACTGTATATGTAAAACATTCATAGCTGTTACAGCATGGTACAGTAAAAGGTTGATTGTGATAATCCTAAGATATAAACACGTTAGTAGCATCAAAACAGCTTGAAGCATTTCGTGGAATACCTCCACTCATCAGGAGCAGATGCGAAAAAGATATCTTAAGATATTAATGGATAATTGTAATTAACAATGGGTCTGAATATAAGAGAGGGGGTGGGTGGCCCTCAACCCTCATCGCTTCAAACCTAGACTCCTAGTTGATCTGTAAGCAGGGTGGGTCTGTCTTCTCTTACCCCCTCCTGCTCCCACCCCCCTCTCTTATATTGAGACCCATTGTTAATTACAATTATTCATTAATATCTTTAGATATCTTTTCCCCATATGCTCCTGATAAGTGGAGGTCTTCTACGAACCACGTCAAGCTGTTTTGATGCTACTAACATGTTTATATTTTGTTTTTTCTGTATTTCCTTTTTTAACTCCCATGGCAGATAGAACGTCTCACGTATGTATTTATTTACTATATACAGTATTTTACATATAGGGTGACACCTCTGAAAGTTTAAACTTTTTGTGTTGATTTAGAAGTGGCTATCAATATTTTTTTTTTTATACCTGTGAAACAACTGGCTTGCTGCTTAATGGTATAGGTCCTGTGACATTAGGAAAGGCGAGGTGATAGATGCGTGTTATGTTTCACCTCGCATGCGTTCATTTGCCGAGAACAAAGGTGGAATCCGGTCTGGGTTTTACCAGCCACCTTGGCAGGGTGGGTTCTGGACCACATTTTGCGGTCCACTTGTGTCCACCAAGAGGTGGTATAAATTAAGCAGGACTAGAGCAAAGGATTGCTCTTGGCCTGGGACTCAGGAAGCCAAAAACCTGAGAGTGCTGATTATGTGAAGTTTGCTTTGTAAGAGAAAAGGTTTGCCTTATTTTTGTTTTGTGGGTTAGACCCCTTTCACACTGGGGCGGTTTGCAGGCGCTATTGCGCTAAAAATAGCGCCTGCAAACTGACCTGAAACAGTGGCTGCTGTTTCTCCAGTGTGAAAGCCCGAGGGCTTTCACACTGGAGCGGTGCACTAGCAGGACCGCTCCAAAAGTCCTGCCAGCCACATCTTTGGAGCGGTGAAGGAGCGGTGTGTATACCGCTCCTTCACCGCTTCTGCCCATTGAAATCAATGGGACAACGCGGCTATACCGCCAGCAATGCGCCTCCGCAGAGGTGCATTGCGGGCGGTATTAACCCTTTTTCGGCCTCTAGCGGGGGGTAAAACCGCACCGCTAGCGGCCGAATACCGCTGCAATTCCGACGGTATAGCGCCGCTAAAAATAGCGGCGCTATACCGCCAGAGCACCTCCCGCCCCAGTGTGAAAGGGGCCTTACTGGGAGAAGCCCTTCACCTGTTGAGTTAGGAACCTGGAATGTTCAGTTAGTGCCTGGATGGCAAGAATTTATTTTCTGTTTTTGTTTGTGTTATTTTTATGCAACCTTTTAAATAAAACTGGATACAAGTCAGATTTTAAGAAACCTGCTCTTTGGACTACCTTTTTTTCCTAGGGAAGGGGATCCCCCTTGAGCTAACCTCTGACAGTCCGTAGGATCTACTCATATCCCTGTCATTTATGTATTTTAAGTAATATCACAACAGGTATGGTATGGTGAATAATTTATTTTCTTTTATTTTACTCACTTGCTTTATTGCTCTACAGTATGGTCTGTTCTACTTGGTTGTACAATATACTCTGCACTAGTGATGAGCCGAACACCCCCGGGTTCGGTTCGCACCAGAACCCGCGAACGGACCGAAAGTTCGAACGAACATTAGAACCCTATTAAATACAATGGATGCGAACGTTCGAATTCTAAAGTGCTAATTATAACAACTATTATGCATGTTATTGTCCTAAAAAGGGTTTGGGAACCCGGGTTCTGCACCAGGGGACATGTATCAATGCAAAAAGAAGTTTTAAAAACGGTCGTTTTTCGGGAGCAGTCATTTTAATGATGCATAAAGTGAAAAAAAAAAAGTCAAATATTCCTTTAAATATCGTACCTGGGGGGTGTCTAAAGTATGCCTGTGAAGTGCCACGTGTTTCCCGTGTTTAGAACTGTCCCTGCACAAAATGACACTTCTAAAGGAAAAAAAAGCCATTTAAAACTGCTTGCGGCTTTAATGTAATGTCTGGTCCCGGTAATATGGATGAAATTCTTTAAGAAAAATGGCATAGCTACCCCATGACCCCCCCCCCCCCCCCCACCCCAGCCCATTACCAGCCCCTTTGGGTCTTGTATGGATATTAAGGGGAACCCCGCACATAAAATAAAAAAGGCCCTATATACTCTGAACAGCCCTATACAGGCGGTGCATACAAGACAGGGACTGTAGGTTTGTTCTTATGTAGAATCTGTTTGTAATTTTGAACAGGTACATTGTTGAAGTGTAGCTCCAGACCAAAAATCAATTTTTAAACTTTTTGGAAAACATAGGTAAGGGTTATCACCCCTGTAACATTTGTTTTGCTGTCTGTGCCCCTGTTCAGAACATTTCACCTCACTTTCCGTCCCAATGACAACTGTTTTTGAAATGTGGTGTTTTTCTTGAAACAAGGATTGCTGATAAAGCATCAGTACAGAGGAGACACCTTTCTCCCATATTTATTCTTACAGGAGAGAATTTTCCTTCCTAGTGGTAGATTTCCTCTCACTTCCTGTTGTCTTCTTGCGTTTGCAAGTAGGAGTCGTTTGTAAGTTGGATGTTTGAAAATAGGGACCTGCCGTATATACTCTGCAGAAATAGGCCCCTTAGTTGTTGGTGTTGGCACAACACTGTAAGCACTCACAGTTACTCTTGGTTGGTGCTGGAACGCCCTGCTGTCAACTATTATATCAGGAATTTTAATTACATATAATTGTTGAACAGTGGTAGTAAAAATTGGGCCTTTGATGGTGGTGCTGGTGCCACAACACTGTAAGCCCTGACAGTTACTCTTGGTGGGTGCAGCAATGGGCCCTGCTGTGAATTATTAGATCAAGAATTGTAATTACATGCCCCTGTTGAACAGGGGCTGAAAAATTGGGCCTTAGGCACTGGTGGCACAACACTGCAACCCCTCACAGATACTGTACTTGGAGCACAGCAATGAGCCCTGTTGCAAAGTATTGCTTCAAAAATTGTAATGACACGCCCCTGTTAAACAGGGGCTGAAAAATTGGGCCTTAGGCACTGGTGGCACAACACTGCAACTCCTCACAGATACTGTACTTGGAGCACAGCAATGAGCCCTGTTGCAAAGTATTGCTTCAAAAATTGTAATGACACGCCCCTGTTAAACAGGGGCTGAAAAATTGGGCCTTAGGCACTGGTGGCACAACACTGCAACTCCTCACAGATACTGTACTTGGAGCACAGCAATGAGCCCTGTTGCAAAGTATTGCTTCAAAAATTGTAATTACACACCCCTGTTAAACAGGGGCTGAAAAATTGGGCGTTAGGCACTGGTGGCGGCACCCATAAACAAAAATGATCTTACAAGCTATCATCATCAATCGTATCATTGAGGACTCGGAGGAGGAGGATAGCCAGTCAACATAACAGCACAGGCACTCAGCATCAGCATCAGTCTTGAAGGGATGTGACATGTTAAAATCAATTAGTCTGTTATATCAGCATCAGGTGTGTGGTAGCTGGTGGTGATCCAAGACTGGTTCATCTTGATGAAAGTCAGTCGATCAACCGAGTCGGTGGACAGGCGCACCCTGTGATCCGTGACAAATCCTCCAGCAGCACTGAATGTGCGTTCCGAAAGAACGCTGGATGCAGGACAGGCCAGTAGCTCAATTGCATACTGTGCAAGCTCTGGCCAGTGATCCATCCTCAAGACCCAGTAAGCCAGAGGATTTTCGGTGGGGAAGGTGTCCAAGTCTGACCTTGCCCCTAGATATTCCTGCACCATGTTTATCAGACGCTGGCGATGGTTGCTGGAACCGATCATACTTTGGGGCTGCGGACTAAAGAATTGTCTGAACGCATCGGTCAGACGGCCACCTTCCCCACCGCTCCTTCTTTGACTGGCCGAAGCCTCAGCAACTCGTTGTCCAGGACCAGGAGTTTGCAACCTCCCAGTCTCTGGGAACGCGTTGCACAGACCTTTCTGCAAGGCCTCCCGGAGTTGTCTCATCCTCTGCTCCCTCTGCGACGGTAACATAAGGTCCGCAACCTTACCCTTGTACCGTGGATCAAGGAGAGTGGCCAGCCAGTAATGGTCCCTCTCCTTGATCCGAAGAATACGAGGATCCTTCCGCAGACTTTGCAGGATCAGGGAGGCCATGCAGCGTAGGTTTGCTGAGGCATTCGCTCCGGAGTCCTCTGGGTCACTAAGGACGACATGATCCGCAGCCACCTCCTCCCAGCCACGTACAAGTCCACTGGTTTCTTGGGACTGTAAATCATCCCTAAAAGACTGCTGCTGATGATGCTGAGTGCCAGCCTCCACCTCCATGCTGACACAATCCTCCTCCTCCTCCTCCTCCTCCTCCTCCTCTTCCTGTGCGATGGGTGGGACAGAAGGAACACTGTCTGGGTAAAGGGGGCCTTGAGAGGCAAGGAAGTCCTCCTCTTCCTGCCTCTGTTCTGCCTCAAGTGCCCTGTCCATTATTCCACGCAGCGTGTGCTCCAACAGGTGGACAAGAGGTACAGTGTCACTGATGCATGCACTGTCACTGCTCACCATCCTCGTGGCCTCCTCAAATGGTGCCAGGACAGTGCATGCATCCCTGATCATGCCCCACTGGCGTGGAGAAAAAAAACCAAGCTCCCCTGACCCTGTCCTGGTGCCGTAGTCGCACAGGTACTCATTGATGGCCCTCTGCTGCGTGTGCAGCCGCTGCAGCATGGCCAACGTTGAGTTCCACCTGGTGGGCATGTCACATATAAGGCGGTTCTTGGGCAGGTTCAACTCCTTTTGCAGCTCAGCCAGGCGAGCACTGGCATTATAAGATCTGCGGAAATGCACACAGACTTTCCTGGCCTGCCTCAGGACATCCTGTAAGCCCGGGTACCTGCCCAAGAAGCGCTGCACCACCAGGTTAAGGACGTGAGCCACACAGGGCACATGGGTCAGTTGTCCCTGTCGGAGGGCGGAGAGGAGGTTGGTGCCATTGTCGCAAACCACCATTCCTGGCTTAAGCTGGCGTGGCGTCAACCACCTCTCGGCCTGGCCCTGCAGAGCAGACAGGACCTCTGCCCCAGTGTGGCTTCTGTCCCCCAAACACACCAGCGCAAGCACGGCATGGCATCTTTTTGCCTGCGTACTTGCGTAGCCCCGTGAACGGCTACGGAGCACCGCTGGTTCATAGGACAAACCACAGGAAGAGGCCATGGAGGAAGAAGAAGAGGAGGGGGTGGAGGAGAGAGGTGTGTCACAACCAGTAGTAGCATTTTGGAGGCGTGGCGGTGGGACAACCTCCAACACTACTGCACCTTGTCCTGAATCCTTCCCAGCTGCCAAAAGAGTGACCCAATGGGCCGTGAAAGAAAGGTAACGTCCCTGTCCATGCCTGCTGGACCATGAGTCAGCGGTAATATGCACCTTACCGCTGACCGCCCTGTCCAGCGAGGCCAAGACATTGCCTTCCACATGCCGGTAGAGAGCCGGAATAGCCTTCCGTGAGAAAAAGTGGCGTTTGGGAACCTGCCACTGAGGAACCGCACATTGCACAAACTCACGGAAGGGGGCCGAGTCTACCAACTGAAAAGGCAGCAGTTGAAGCGCTAGCAATTTAGCCAAGCTAGCATTCAACCGCTGGGCATGTGGATGGCTGGGAGTGAACTTCTTTCGACGGTCCAGCAGCTGGGGCAGGGAAATTTGCCTGCTAGAATCGGACGTCGGTGTACTGCTAGCAGAGTGGGCGCAAGTACTTGGCTGTGACACACCTAATTCTACACCTTCATTCCTCTCAGTGCATGTTTCAGAGAGGACTGAAGTTATAGTGGGGTTGGAGATCCCAGCTGATGCGGTGCAAGGAGAGGTCCGCTTTGTTCTTTGGTGTGGGTCTTTGAGGTAGGCTTGCCAACGAGCTGCATGGCAGGTCAACATATGTCTGGTCAGGCATGTGGTACCCAAGCGGCTGATGTTTTGGCCACGCGATATACGCTTGAGACATATGTTGCAAACAGCAGCTGTGCGATCTGATGCACTAGCCTCAAAAAAGGCCCACACCAAAGAACTTTTTGAATGACGGGCAGAGGCAGCGCCCTGCACAGGCGGAGCTCTGCGGTGTGATTCCGTCGGTGTACTGCCCTTACGCTGGCCACCAAAGGGCATCCTGCCTCGTTGGAGATGTGCCTCCTCCTCATCCTCCTCCTCCTCCTCTCTCCTATTAGGCACCCACGTGGAGTCAGTGACCTCATCATCCCCTCCCTCCTCATCACTGGAGCCAATCTGGCAGTATGCTGCAGCTGCTGGAACATGACTGCCAGATTGGTGTCCTTCTTGAGCATCCCCTCTGTCTGCTCTCACGCTACTGCCTTCCTCTAGCTGGGTTTCATCATCAGACCCTTCGAAACGCTGGGCATCCTCCTGGAGCATGTACCCAACACTGTGCTGAAACAGTTCGGGGGACTCCTCAGGAGGAGGACATGGTGGGTCTAGGGAAGGAGTGACTGATGATTTGTCTGACATTGATACCAGGGAAGACGACGCTTTGGCAGCTGCTTTTCCAGTACCCTGAGCCTGGGTGAGAGAGGACGAGGAGGAGGAGGAGGGCTTGGTCATCCACTCTACCAAGTCTTCGGCATGATGTGGCTCAACATGTCCAGCTGCCGAAAAGAAGGACAAGCGTGTCCCATGGCCATGTGCTGATGACAATGCACCGCGTCCACGACCAGCACTGTTGCCCCCAGACACAGAGCCTGCTTGCCCTCTTTTATTGCCTCCTGACTGTCTGCCTCTCCTTGTTTGCCTTCCAGACATTCTAATAGATGGCCTGCAGGGAGATGGGAAAAAAGCAATAAGGGCTACCTTCAGGTGTCCTTCTCTGTCCCTTGAAACAAGGACTTTCACAGTGAAAGAAACTGACACTCTCCCTACCTACAGTTTTCTGTCCCTAGAAAAAATATTTTTTTTAAGCACAATATAGCACAAGGACAATTCACTCACTGTCCTTACAGGTCCCTGGAAACAAGGACTTGCAGAGTGAAAGAAAAAAAACACTCTCCCTACCTACAGTTTTCTGTCCCTAGAAAAAATGTTTTTTTTAATCACAATATAGCACAAGAACAATTCACTCACTGTCCTTACAGGTCCCTGGAAACAAGGACTTGCAGAGTGAAAGAAAAAAAACACTCTCCCTACCTACAGTTTTCTGTCCCTAGAAAAAATGTTTTTTTTAATCACAATATAGCACAAGAACAATTCACTCACTGTCCTTACAGGTCCCTGGAAACAAGGACTTGCAGAGTGAAAGAAAAAAAACACTCTCCCTACCTACAGTTTTCTGTCCCTAGAAAAAATGTTTTTTTTAATCACAATATAGCACAAGGACAATTCACTCACTGTCCTTACAGGTCCCTGGAAACAAGGACTTGCAGAGTGAAATAAACTGACACTCTCCCTACCTACAGTTTTCTGTCCCTAGAATAAATGTTTTTTTAAGCACAATATAGCACAAGGACAATTCACTCACTGTCCTTACAGGTCCCTGGAAACAAGGACTTGCAGAGTGAAAGAAAAAAAACACTCTCCCTACCTACAGTTTTCTGTCCCTAGAAAAAATGTTTTTTTAATCACAATATAGCACAAGGACAATTCACTCACTGTCCTTCCAGGTCCCTGGAAACAAGGACTTGCAGAGTGAAATAAACTGACACTCTCCCTACCTACAGTTTTCTGTCCCTAGAATAAATGTTTTTTTTTAAGCACAATATAGCACAAGGACAATTCACTCACTGTCCTTACAGGTCCCTGGAAACAAGGACTTGCAGAGTGAAAGAAAAAAAACACTCTCCCTACCTACAGTTTTCTGTCCCTAGAAAAAATGTTTTTTTTAATCACAATATAGCACAAGGACAATTCACTCACTGTCCTTACAGGTCCCTGGAAACAAGGACTTGCAGAGTGAAATAAACTGACACTCTCCCTACCTACAGTTTTCTGTCCCTAGAATAAATGTTTTTTTTAAGCACAATATAGCACAAGGACAATTCACTCACTGTCCTTACAGGTCCCTGGAAACAAGGACTTGCAGAGTGAAATAAACTGACACTCTCCCTACCTACAGTTTTCTGTCCCTAGAATAAATGTTTTTTTAAGCACAATATAGCACAAGGACAATTCACTCACTGTCCTTACAGGTCCCTGGAAACAAGGACTTGCAGAGTGAAAGAAAAAAAACACTCTCCCTACCTACAGTTTTCTGTCCCTAGAAAAAATGTTTTTTTAATCACAATATAGCACAAGGACAATTCACTCACTGTCCTTCCAGGTCCCTGGAAACAAGGACTTGCAGAGTGAAATAAACTGACACTCTCCCTACCTACAGTTTTCTGTCCCTAGAATAAATGTTTTTTTTTAAGCACAATATAGCACAAGGACAATTCACTCACTGTCCTTACAGGTCCCTGGAAACAAGGACTTGCAGAGTGAAAGAAAAAAAACACTCTCCCTACCTACAGTTTTCTGTCCCTAGAAAAAATGTTTTTTTTAATCACAATATAGCACAAGGACAATTCACTCACTGTCCTTACAGGTCCCTGGAAACAAGGACTTGCAGAGTGAAATAAACTGACACTCTCCCTACCTACAGTTTTCTGTCCCTAGAATAAATGTTTTTTTTAAGCACAATATAGCACAAGGAGAATTCACTCACTGTCCTTCCAGGTCCCTGGAAACAAGGACTTGCAGAGTGAAAGAAAAAAAACACTCTCCCTACCTACAGTTTTCTGTCCCTAGAAAAAATGTTTTTTTTAATCACAATATAGCACAAGGACAATTCACTCACTGTCCTTCCAGGTCCCTGGAAACAAGGACTTGCAGAGTGAAATAAACTGACACTCTCCCTACCTACAGTTTTCTGTCCCTAGAATAAATGTTTTTTTTAAGCACAATATAGCACAAGGACAATTCACTCACTGTCCTTACAGGTCCCTGGAAACAAGGACTTGCAGAGTGAAAGAAAAAAAACACTCTCCCTACCTACAGTTTTCTGTCCCTAGAAAAAATGTTTTTTTTAATCACAATATAGCACAAGGACAATTCACTCACTGTCCTTACAGGTCCCTGGAAACAAGGACTTGCAGAGTGAAAGAAAAAAAACACTCTCCCTACCTACAGTTTTCTGTCCCTAGAAAAAATGTTTTTTTTAATCACAATATAGCACAAGGACAATTCACTCACTGTCCTTCCAGGTCCCTGGAAACAAGGACTTGCAGAGTGAAATAAACTGACACTCTCCCTACCTACAGTTTTCTGTCCCTAGAATAAATGTTTTTTTTAAGCACAATATAGCACAAGGACAATTCACTCACTGTCCTTAGAGGTCCCTGGAAACAAGGACTTGCAGAGTGAAAGAAAAAAAACACTCTCCCTACCTACAGTTTTCTGTCCCTAGAAAAAATGTTTTTTTTTAAGCACAATATAGCACAAGGACAATTCACTCACTGTCCTTCCAGGTCCCTGGAAACAAGGACTTGCAGAGTGAAAGAAAAAAAACACTCTCCCTACCTACAGTTTTCTGTCCCTAGAAAAAATGTTTTTTTTAAGCACAATATAGCACAAGGACAATTCACTCACTGTCCTTCCAGGTCCCTGGAAACAAGGACTTGCAGAGTGAAAGAAAAAAAACACTCTCCCTACCTACAGTTTTCTGTCCCTAGAAAAAATGTTTTTTTTAATCACAATATAGCACAAGGACAATTCACTCACTGTCCTTACAGGTCCCTGGAAACAAGGACTTGCAGAGTGAAAGAAACTGACACTCTCCCTACCTACAGTTTTCTGTCCCTAGAATAAATGTTTTTTTAAGCACAATATAGCACAAGGACAATTCACTCACTGTCCTTCCAGGTCCCTGGAAACAAGGACTTGCAGAGTGAAAGAAACTGACACTGTCCCTACCTACAGTTTTCTGTCCCTAGAATAAATGTTTTTTTTAAGCACACTATAGCACAAGCACAAAACACACTGACACTCTCCCTACCTATCCTTCTCTTTCCCTAAACTAAAGGAATCCAGGTTAAGCAAGAAAGAAATAACAGTCACTGTCCCTGCCTATGCTGCTCTATCCCTGCTCCGGAACACACTACACTAGGCCGCCGTGCTGGCGGCCTTTTATAGTGTGGGGCGTGTACTAAACACCCTCAGCAATAATTGGCCACAGGCATCCTGCCTGTGGCCAATCATTGCTCTCCTCGCTGCCGGCGCTGTGATTGGCCAAGCATGCGGGGTCACAGTGCATGCTTGGCCAATCACAGCGCCTGGATGACACTGCGATGGCGTAGTGCATTGTGGGCCGTTCGCGTCACTCGAATTTGGCGCGAACGGCCCAAATCGTTCGATCTTCGTCGAACGATCGAACAGCCGATGTTCGAGTCGAACGTATGTTCGACTCGAACACGAAGCTCATCCCTACTCTGCACTTGGAACTTTAATGGCAACATAAACCTGTATCCGGTGTCCTACTGACATGTCTTTTGTAATCAGTATACTGTACTCATTTTAACGGCATATTATTTAAAGTTTCATATTTTTATTTCTGACCATAATAAATAAAGAAGGAAAATATATTGACTAAATCACTATACCAGCTATTTAAAAAAAATCTCTTTAAAAGGAAATTCCTGTCTCCATGTAATTCTATCTCTTTTCTTCTAGAGTTTGCGGTAACATAAGGAGCCGCTTTTATTTCATAGCATTATATTGTCCTTACTTGAGTGCGTGAGTGTGATGATTACACCTGTAATTTTGCACAAACTTCAACATCTGTCATTGGAAAATGTTATGTCCTACAGATACCTCCATTCATCAGCAAGATGAACATAGGTTTTTACTGGACATGGTGTTTGTCAGCGCCAGTCTGCACATCCCTGTACAAAATATGCAGACAGTTTACTTTTGTGTCTGCTAATGTGGGGTCCTGCACTGACATCACTGTGTCCTGCATCAACCTCCATTCATAACAGAGATAAACAGAGGTGGGCTGTCAGCCCAAGACAGCCATTATTGTGCATTCATAGCCAAAAAATTTTTTTTGCATAGAACAAGGAAGGTTTTCACTGTAATCTGAGTCTTCGTTAGAGAAATTCCTACACTTCCTGTCTAAAAAAAATTGTCCCCATGACAGGAAGTGAAGGGAAAGTGGTTAAAGTGGTTGCAAACCCTTACAGATCACTTTGACCTACAGGTAAGCCTAGATTAAGGCTTACCTGTAGGTGCAAGAAATATCTCCTTAACCTAGGAGATATTTACAAGAAAGACGGCACCGATGTCTACGGCGCATGCGCTGTAGACAACGCGCAGGCGCACTGAGCGTGCGGTTTCTGAATGGGATCGTGTCGTCCCTGACAGCTCCCGCGCGCATGCAGGGTTTTTTTTTTTTTTTTGGGGAGGGGGGGTTTACTTCCTCTTTAATCGCTTCAATACAGGGCATTTCACCCCCTTCCTGCCCAGATCAATTTTTAGTTTTCAGAACAAAATTGACGTCCTTTTTTTCCCACAAATAGAGCTTTCGTTTGGTGATATTTGATCACCTCTGCAGTTTTTATTTTTTGGGCTATAAACAAAAGAAGAGCGACAATTTAGTAAAAAACACAATATTTTTTACTTTTTGATTTAATAAATATCACTATTTAAAAAAATAAAAATAAATTTTTCCTCAGTTTAGACCGATACGTATTCTTCTACATATTTTTGGTAAAAAAAACTCGCAATAAGTGTATATTGATTGATTTGAGCAAAAGTTATAGCGTCTACAAAATAGGGGATAGTTTTATTGCATTTTTATTTATTTACATTTTTTTACTAGTAATGGCGGCGGTCTGCGATTTTTATTGTGACCGTGACATTGCGACTGACATATCGGACACTTTTGACACATTTTTGGGACCATTCACATTTATACAGCGATTAGTACTATAAAACTGCACTGATTACTGTGTAAATGTGACTGGCAGGGAAGGGGTTAACACTAGGGGGCACTGAAGGGGTTAAATATGTTCCCTAGGGAGTGATTCTAACTGTAGGGGGAGAGGACTCACAAGGGGAGGAGACCGATCTGTGTTCCTCTGAAACTGGGAACACACATCGGTCTCCTCACCTCTGACAGGAGGTGGATCTGTGTGTTTACACACACAGATCCACGCTCCTGCAGTGATCACGGGCAATCGCGGGTGCCCGGCGGACATCGCGGACGCCGGGCATGTGCACCGGGTCCCGAGCGATGCGCCCCCTAGACGGCCGGGAAGCCCAGGATGTCATATGACGTCCACCCAGGATGGGAGATCCCATTTGTGGGCATCATTTGACTATGGGCGGGTAGGGAAGTGGTTAAGCAGCAACACAGAAGTATTTTTTGTATGTAAGAGGAAATGCTAGACGCTCTATTAGTTTTACAGTTGTCATGTTGTTGCTGTGTCCCTGTTACAGATTTTCCCTAGCTTCCTGTCTGGTAAAAGGTTGTCTCCAGAACAGACAGTTAGAGGAAATCTAACAGAGCCCCAAACAGTAGTAAAACCTAACAGGGATTGTAACCTTTATGCATTCTATCTAATACTTTGGATAAACTTTTAGATTAGTGTATAATTGGGTTTATGAATATCATGGATAGGGATGGGGTTCAGGTTCGCCACTACCCCTCAGGTTGAATCCTGTGGGTTAGAGATTTGAGGTCCTTCCTTCCAAATTTTTGTGCAGATTTATTATTAAACCATATTATTTTAAACCATAATGCACTGCATGGCTTTGAACTATTTTTTTTAGCATTGCCCTTCAAGCTGTATGAAAAAGTCCTCTCCCCGTTGTACAATATTTTTTCGGATTTTGTTTGCATTGGTACATATTTCCCATGGCAGTGCCCAGCTTCCCATGCCTTTCTTCACAATAGTTTGCCTATTATCACTAAAAATGGTGAGAGTTCATAAACTAGATTCACCCTGACATATACTTTAACCGGTTCCCGACCGGCTCCTGTACATTTACGTTGGCAATATGGCACGGCTGGGCAAAGTAACGTATATTTACATCACTTTGAAATTCCCACTGCGCCCCTGCGGCGGCGTGCGTACGCCCCTGCCGCGAGCTCCGTGGCCGTGCTCTTGGGACCCGTGGACTCGATGTCCGCCAGTGTCCCACGATCGGGTCACAGAGCTGCAGAACGGGGAGAGGCAAGTGTAAACATGCCTCTCCCCGTTCTGCCTAGTGACACTGTCATTGATCTTCTGTTCCCTGTGATCGGTAACAGCGATCAGTGATGTTTCACTCATAGCCACACCCCCTAACAGGAAGAAGCACTCCCTAGGTCACACTTAACCCCTTCAGTGCCACCTAGGGGTTAACCCCTTCACTGCCAGTGTCATTTTCACAGAAATCAGTCCATATTTATAGCAATGATCGCTGTAAAAATGACAATGGTCCCAAAAATGTGTCAAAAGTGTCCGATGTGTCCACCATAATGTCGCAGTCACGATAAAAATTGCTGATCGCCGTCATTACTAGTAAAAAAAAAATATTAATAAAAATGCCATAAAACTATCACCTATTTTGTAGACGCTATAACTTTTGCGCAAACCAATCAATATACGCTTATTGTGATTTTCTTTACCAAAAATATGTAGAAGAATACATATCGGCCTAAACTGAATAACAAAAAAATTTTTATATATATTTTTTGGGGATATTTATTATAGCAAAAAGTAAAAAAAAACAGCTTTTTTTTCCCTAAATTGTCGCTCTATTTTTGTTCATAGCGCAAAAAATTAAAACCGCAGAGGAGATCAAATAACACCAAAAGAAAGCTCTGTTTGTGGAAAAAAAGGGACGTAAATTTTGTTTGGGAGCCACATCGCACGACCGCGCAATTGTCAGTTAAAGCGACGCAGTGCCGAATCGCAAAAAATGCTCTGGTCTTTGGTCAGCGAAATGGTCCGGGGCTGAAGTGGTTAATGGGCCTCTTGGTTCAGTTTTTTGCCAACTTTCAAACAAGATTCGCTAAACCCTTGGCAAATTGAATCTTGGCAGGTTTGCCGATCACCAATCGTAGGCCTTTACGTATACATTAGGGAAGCATTAGGCTGGGTTCACACCACAGCATGCTCCGGCTCACAGTAGGAGTCCGGTGCGTCTCCATTCACAGTTTCAGGTTAGATTTCAGCCTGAATTTTTGTCTGAATTTCGGACTTGAAACAGACCAAAAGACGCACCAGAGCCATACAGAGCCGGTCACAATCTCCTGCTACGGGAATTGAATGCAGAAAAACCCGCATCCAATTCGCATAGGTGTGAACCCAGCCTTACACCCCAGATTATATTTAAAAAAAATTGTATGCCCGCTTAAATGTATCAATTACAGCCCAACTTCGGCATTTTTTTGTTTTGTTTTGGACAGGATACATTACAGCAGTGCTGAGTATTCTGTCATTTGGCAGCAGTAATGTGGCAGGGTAACATCTTAAGGTGGCAGATGATCATGGCAGAGAGGAATTTAGTGTGGACTTATATCACTGGACAATGTGAATGGCTATGAATTAACGTAAGTTGACATGGTTTGCATTTTCTCTGTAATTTTAATACATTATTTTCTCACTGTGTCATTCTGTTTATTTAAATTTTCACTTTTTTGGGAATGAGTAATAAGAGATTTAATTGTACACCCCTGTACTCATTCCCTTGAGGAGGCAGATCTCTGGGGGCCCCATTATTATAAAGAGGGCTTCCAGATTTCTCTAAGTCCCCCCCCCCCACACACACACAAACACTCACATCCACTTGGGGACCTCTATGGTGAAAGGCATGTGGTCTGGAATGGTTTAGGAATAGGATGACCACATTTCCAAACTACCATTCAGGGACACCCTCCCTTCCCAAAAATCAGCTTGTGCTGTAACGAATCACAGCACAGTGATTGGACACAAGAGGTGGGATTCATGATTTTTCCAATCACAAGCAGGGGGTGGGGATTGTGCTCCTCCAGGCATTCCCGGCCAGGACAAGTACTGTCAGTGAGTAAAGCGGTGATGTGTTGTCCTTTTTTGGGGGCATCAGATAGGCCCGGGATGTGGCTTTGTCTGTTTTTTATTCTGGGACATTGTATTGTCCTGGAATGAATGTGCCCGGGACAGACCTGCAAAATGCGGGACTGTCCCGGGCAATCCGGGACATGTGGTCACCCTATTTAGGAAGGGGGGCTCACATGCTCACTGCCCTCCCTCTCCTTGTCTGTTTTTTCTTCTTTTTAAATGTGCACTATTTATTCAAAGAAAAAAGGTAAAAAAGCCATGAGGGGTACAGCTTGGGTGGCCAGAAAAGGGAGGGAAGCAAATGTGCACCCATACTTCCTGTATTTACCAAGGTCACGTGCTTTTCAACATTGACTAAGCCCACCTTACAAAGCACCTTGTTCAAATGCTGAGTGACAAGGACCTCTTTCCAACATTGGGTCCCCAAGAGGAAATTGGGAGATCTTATAGGAATATGGAAGCCCCCGTTAGTATAAGGGGGGCCCAGATACCTGCCCCCTCCTAGAGATAAGCACATTAGTACATAGGAGTACATTGGAGTACAATATTACCAAAAAAGTGCAAATTTTCTTAAATGTGTAGCGACACCCTCGCTCCCCTCTCTTCTGCTCTTGCTCGTCTGTCTCTTGTCTAGGGGTATCTCAGAGGGGAGGGAGCGGGGACACCAGGCCAGGCCTCCACCACATTGTTGATTTTTAAATATTAATATTTAATATTTAATATCCAATTAATATGATTATGATTATTGATATGGTTTAAATAAGAGTTCTTTTTGACAAGATTTGATAACTTCAATATAACAAGCATTTATTAAAGAATTAAGGTTATTAGTCTATCTAATACACCGCAAACATTTACAGTCTTTTGGCAAGGGAGTAAATATTAGTTTCAAACACTAAGTATATACATTACATTACAAATAGACAGACAAACATAGGAAAAATGCAAGCATAAGGGGTAAGTGCTGGGAGATGGTCTTAATAATTACCTATAATGAATCCTGGGCCCAGGTTCTCTCATCTCTCTCTCTACTGGATGGGGGGTCCTTTTATGGAGCCCTCTCCCATTGACTAACCCAGGGCGGCTACGATTGGTTGCGGTTATTTCTCTCCTCCTTCCTGCCGTTATATTAATTTCCCACCCTAGCCCACTCTTTAGTGATAATTGGATTTGAAGATAAATTAATTAAACCGGAGGTCGTTAACTTCCCTTGAAGGGGGCGCTTAGCTATGCATGGAACTAGCCAGGAAGAATTACCCCTTAAATGGATATGGGTGTTAATATGGGAGAATACACACGCCTTTATCTAGAGGATAAAAAGCGGTGCCGCATAGACTACCAGTTTCAGATGTGATCTCTTTTCTAGCTTGTTTGACTACTAAGTTATCTCGTCAGACCCTAAGACTCCGCAGCTCTTGTTACCCTGCATTCATACATATTCAAATAAGAGGACAGGTAATTAGATTGTCCTCAAGCCCAGCTTGTCAGCCAAGTTTAACCCTTTGCAGACCCACATATTTCCTACTCTAAATTATATATATACTGTGAGGGGGTTAACTCGGTAGCGGGTGTGTGTGACCCCCTGGTTGGGCTCCCCACACAAAAACAGGGCCAGCAGACGGAGGTTGTGGTTTTCAAAATCAAAAGGTGCGGTTTATTTCTCTATGTACAGTGACAAAAACACAGCAAAGCCAAAAAGAAACAAACAAAATAAATCCTGGTCAGTTTGACCTCTGACTAAACATGCAGGTTTCCTAAACTAACAACTGGGATCAGCCTGGTGCTGTCCTAGTCCCTAAGTCCCTGGTTTAGTAAAAGTCCAAACAAATAGCCACACAGGCTTTGCCTCACCGCACAGGGGTTCACTCTCCCTAGACAGTCCACACAGGTCTGGTTCCAGGCATGAGCTAACATCTAATGAATCTGGGAGTTTTTATAGAGGCCTTAAACGAACTGACAGGCTTCAGCTGGTCTCATCAACTCCCTGCCTCACGACGCCCAGCACTCTCCCTAGAGGTATGAGTCATTCATGAGCCCACTAGCCTCAGCTGGGCTTCATCAACTCCCTAGTTGTATAAGTCGGCATAAAGCCTGAATCTGGGAGAAATATATCTACCCCCCTGGATGCAACCAGGTGACTTTACCTTCCTGCTGTCACATACCCCCCCCTCTTGTTTTAACCTTGGGGTTGGAACACCAGCAATCAGGCATTCATGTACTCGAGACAAAGCATCCACATTCCCCATTTGAACGCCAGGGCGATGCTTTACTGTGAAGTTGAATTCCTGTAGGGCCAGGAACCACCTATTCACTCTTCTATTTGTCTCCTTGTTTTGAGCCATCCACTTTAACGGAGCGTGATCCGTAACCATGTCAAAGTGCCTACCTAGCAGATAGTACCGAAGGGAATCTAGAGCCCACTTCACCGCTAAACATTCCTTTTCAACCGTGGCGTAATTTACCTCATGGGACTTCAACTTCCTGCTGAGGTAAATGACTGGGTGCTCTTCCCCGTTCCAGACCTGGGACAATACTGCTCCTAACCCCACATCTGACGCATCACTTTGTACGACAAAGTCTTTAGAGAAGTCGGGTGAGTACAACACTGGCTGGCTACATAAGGCTTGTTTCAAGAATTGGAATGCTGCCTCAGCCTCGGGGGTCCATTTAATCATGACCGACCCTTTCCCTTTCGTCAGGTTGGTTAGGGGCACAGCCTTAGAAGCAAAGTGGGGAATGAAGCGCCGATAATAACCCGCGATTCCCAGAAAGGCTCGTACCTGCTTCTTGCTGTTGGGACGTGGCCAACTCTGGATGGCCTCGACTTTGTTGAGTTGGGGTTTTATTACTCCCCTGCCAATGGTGTACCCAAGATATTTGGCCTCCTCCTGCCCAATGGTACACTTCTTGGGGTTAGCCGTAAACCCCGCTTCCCGAACAGAGTCCAGGACTGCTTGCACTTTTGGCAGATGTGAGGCCCAATCTGTGCTATGGACAATTACGTCATCCAGGTAAGCCGCAGCATACTTCCGATGGGGCCTCAGCATCTGGTCCATTTTCCGCTGGAATGTGGCCGGCGCATTCTGTAACCCGAACGGCATTCTCTTATATTGGAACGCCCCGTCTGGGGTTACAAATGCGGTTTTCTCTTTGGCCGACTTGGCCAGGGGAATTTGCCAATACCCTTTTGTGAGGTCAAGAGTCGTCATGTATCGGGCTGTTCCCAGCCGGTCGATCAACTCATCTATACGTGGCATGGGGTAGGTGTCAAATTTTGTAACTTTGTTCAACTGACGAAAATCGTTACAAAATCGCCAGCTCCCATCCGGTTTAGGCACCAACACAATGGGACTAGACCAATCACTTTGGGACTCCTCTATCACCCCTAAGTTCAGCATTTTCTGTACTTCCTCCCGTATTGCCTCCCGTCGGGCCTCTGGGATCCGATAGGGTTTTAACTTCACCCTTTCACCGGGCGGGGTAATAATATCATGCTCTACCCCAGATGTTTGTCCCGGCAGCTCAGAGAACACCTCCTTGTTGCGAAGCACAAACTCCTTAACCTCCTGTTGTTGGGGTTGTGACAAGGTGGCTGCTATTCCAACCTCCGGAATCACGCAACCAGTTTGAGCTGGTGACCAAGTTTCTGCGACTAGGGACTCTCTATCCCTCCAGGCTTTCAACAGATTAACGTGATATATCTGTTCGGGCTTTCGCCTTCCTGGTTGTCTGACCTTGTAATTCACTTCGCTCACTTTTTCCATTATCTCGTAGGGGCCTTGCCATTTGGCAAGGAATTTACTTTCAACCGTAGGGACAAGTACCAATATCCTATCCCCCGGGGAAAAGGTACGGGTCTTTGCTCCACGGTTGTACACTCTCTGCTGTGCCAACTGCGCTTGGGCCAAATGTTCCTTCACGATGGGCATTACCTGTGCAATTCGATCTTGCATCAGGGCGACATGCTCAATCACACTCCTGTGGGGAGAACTCTCACTTTCCCAAGTTTCCTTGGCAATATCCAACAGCCCTCTTGGGTGTCTCCCATACAGTAACTCAAAGGGGGAGAATCCCGTAGAGGATTGGGGCACCTCCCTAATAGCAAACATCAAATAAGGAAGTAGACAGTCCCAATCCTTTCCATCTCTATCCACCACTTTCTTCAACATTTGTTTTAGGGTTTTGTTGAATCTTTCAACCAGCCCATCGGTTTGGGGGTGATACACAGATGTACGCAATTGCGTCACTTTGAACAATTTACACAGCTCTTTCATAACCCGGGACATAAAGGGTGTACCTTGGTCCGTAAGCAGTTCTTTACAAATACCCACCCGGCTAAAAACAAGAGATAGCTCTTTGGCTATGGTTTTGGCCGAGGTATTTCTGAGAGGGATCGCTTCTGGATAACGGGTGGCATAGTCCATTATAACCAATATGTACTGGTGCCCCCTAGCGGACTTGATTATAGGACCTACCAAATCCATTGCGATTCTCTCAAACGGGACCTCAATGATGGGTAGAGGGACCAGCGGGCTACGGAAATGTGGCATCGGGGCCGACCTCTGACACACAGGGCAGGAGGAACAATAATTTTCTATGTCCTTCATCACCCCAGGCCAATAGAATCTCTGTAATACCCTCTCTCGGGTTTTCTCTGTCCCCAGATGACCTCCAAGAATGTGCCCATGGGCCAACTCCAACACCAACTTCCTGTAAGGTTTGGGCACCACCAGCTGCTCAACGGTTTCTTCTGCCCTTTTAGCCACCCGATACAGTAGGTCCTTCTCTACGCTGAAGTATGGGTAAGTGCAGGTATTATCTGGGTTCACTAACTCGCCATCTATTTCCACTACGTTTTCCCGTGCCTTTATTAGGGCGGGGTCTTTTAACTGTTCTGTGGCAAAATTTTCCCTGTGAACCTCCAGATCAGAAAACTCCACAGACGGTAGGTTTTCGTCTGAGGAGGTGGGCTCCTCTCCAGTTTCTTGAGTCTCCCCTGCCAATACTGACAAGGGAAATTCTGGAGAGTCCTCACCACTCTCAGAGGAGTTCTGGCTATCACATTCCTGGTACATAGGGGCACCAGTGGGGGGCTCAGGATCATCCCACAGTTCCCAGAACTTCGGAAAATCCCTTCCCACAATGGCGTCATGCGGTAACTGAGATACTAAGCCCACTGGATGAGAGAGGGTACCTTTGGGGGTCTCGAAACACACTGTAGTCACTGGATACTCTCGGGTGTCCCCATGCACACAAATAACAGCTACCTTGCTATTCCCAGAGACCTCTGTTTTAACTAACTCAGCCTTTATCAGGGTCACAAGGCTACCTGAATCCAACAATACCACAACATTTCTACCATTAACACACATTTTGCATAAATGTTTCTCAGTTCCTCGAATGGCAGTGCATGCGACTGTCGCACACAGCGACTGACGTCTGCCCGTCAGAAAGTCACACTGCATGGGTTCCTCCACAACCGGGCAATTGGCTGCAATATGTCCCGCTTGCCGGCAGCGGTAGCAAACGATCCTTCTTGCGGCCTCTTGAGCCGCTGATTTCCCAGGCTGTTCTCGCCAAACTTGGGGTAGAGCTCCCACCCTCTCACTCTCTCCACCCTCACCCCTTGGAATCCTCTTATCCGCCCCTGGGGATGGTCTGGTCTTAGGGTGGAAAGTCCGAGAGTCTCTGGAAGAGGCCGTCAGGTTCTCTGTAGCCAAGTATCTCTCTACACGATCCACAAGTTTACCGGCCGTTTCTGGGTCTCCATGGCTTACCCACTTTTGAATGGCGGTAGGAAGAGCTCTCAAGAAACGATCCATCACAACACGTTCCACAATCTCCGGTGCGGACAAAGTCTCTGGCTGTAGCCACTTCCTGCTCAGGTGAATGAGATCATACATTTGAGACCTGGGGGGTTTTCCAAGCTGGAAAGTCCAGTTATGCACACGCTGAGCCCGGACAGCCAGGGTGACACCCAGCCTTGCCAATATTTCAGCTTTTAGCATCACATAGTCTTTTGCTTGGTCAGGCTCTAGGTCATAGTAAGCCTTCTGCGATTCACCAGTTAACAGAGGAGCCACCAGTCCAGCCCACTGCTCCTCAGGCCACTTTTCTCTTTCAGCAGTCCTTTCAAATGTGGTCAAAAATACCTCTGGATCATCCTCTCCAGTCATTTTTGTCAATAAACGACTCACCCCAAAGGACGCGGTATTAGTGGGACGGCTTTCCTCACTGGTCTGCGGACGTTGCTGCATTACTGCTTCCATTTGTTGTAGTCTCTGCTCTTGCTTCTGTAACAGGTCTATGAAGCGGGCCTCAGATTGCTGCTGGGCTTGTTGATGAGCTTGCTGCTGGGCTGCAAGGCTCCTTTGCAAACCTGCATTTGTCTGCTGTTGATTGGCATTTGCTAGAGCCAGCTGTTTCAGTATCTCCTCCATGCTGGCTTAAAAAAAACTGCCACTGGTTCTCCACCAACTGTGAGGGGGTTAACTCGGTAGCGGGTGTGTGTGACCCCCTGGTTGGGCTCCCCACACAAAAACAGGGCCAGCAGACGGAGGTTGTGGTTTTCAAAATCAAAAGGTGCGGTTTATTTCTCTATGTACAGTGACAAAAACACAGCAAAGCCAAAAAGAAACAAACAAAATAAATCCTGGTCAGTTTGACCTCTGACTAAACATGCAGGTTTCCTAAACTAACAACTGGGATCAGCCTGGTGCTGTCCTAGTCCCTAAGTCCCTGGTTTAGTAAAAGTCCAAACAAATAGCCACACAGGCTTTGCCTCACCGCACAGGGGTTCACTCTCCCTAGACAGTCCACACAGGTCTGGTTCCAGGCATGAGCTAACATCTAATGAATCTGGGAGTTTTTATAGAGGCCTTAAACGAACTGACAGGCTTCAGCTGGTCTCATCAACTCCCTGCCTCACGACGCCCAGCACTCTCCCTAGAGGTATGAGTCATTCATGAGCCCACTAGCCTCAGCTGGGCTTCATCAACTCCCTAGTTGTATAAGTCGGCATAAAGCCTGAATCTGGGAGAAATATATCTACCCCCCTGGATGCAACCAGGTGACTTTACCTTCCTGCTGTCACAATACATATATGTTACAGATATTCCCAGTTTACAAGGAAATTATACATAAAAATTCCTCATAAGGCAACAGATGACCCCTTGTGGCAAGTTGAGACAGATGAGACGAGGCCACACTTAAGTGAGTAATTGTTTATGTCTAATTTCCGTTAAATTGTTAAGTTTCTCCCTCTGCCATCTTAGAAGTCGGCCAAGGTATATCACCATGCCCGTCATGAAAATCAGTACCCCACATTGCACTATGAGAACACCTTTTATTCCCATTTCCACCCAGGTCCTAGTTGTGACTAAGCTGAAATCCCCAGCATGTAAAAGTTAATTCAACCTCTTCCCTGTTTTCACCATATCATTACTAATAGAAATTATATGGGTAACCTTCCTTGCAAGCAAATTGTGAAGGTTTACTGACAGAGTATCAATTTTTACATCAAAATGGGGTATGTATGTGGTAGGATCTGGGACATCAGGGGTACTCTCAATGATATAGTCTTCTGTTAACACTGGTATGGGGGTTACTACAGTTTCTCCAATAGTAGTGTACTCATGTGGAATGAAGCAAAAATTTGGATAGGGTATTGGACACGACTGACCCCCATAGAGAAATGTCTGGTGATTGGTAACGACACAGTACAGTCCATCCATGTGGTAGGTGACCCTTGTGCTTGGTGTTCTCCATTTTGACAACTTCACTGGGCAGTTAGCTTCCATCTCACTTGGGCTGGTTTCTTGAGGTGGTTGGCGTGGACTTTCCATTAGGGGGTCCCTTGCTACTTTGGCTGTGGGAACTGGGTCATTGCTTAGACCACAGACTGGAGTGTCCATTTCGAACACATCACAACGGCATAAGTATCTATTGTCTTTGACAGTGCAGCAGGCAGTGTGGGGTGCTTTCCATCGCCCTTGAACTTGAATGAGCATTTCGGGGAGGTGCAGCCTTTCCTTGTACACGTCAGTTTCGAGGTATCCGAGGGAGTGTATGGACGCCATTGTGTTAAAGTAGTCATCTTGTGGATGGAACACGGGCAGCGACATTGTGAAGGACACGTACAGTAGGTCACGGTATGTGGACAGTGACTGGCTCTTCTTGCAAGCAAATGGCCCTCTATTTGGGTGTGGTGTCACTATCCCTATATTTCGAATTGTGGAAACTGGCACAGGTTTGCACTTGTCTCCAGAATGTACATTCATTCCACCACTAGTATTAGTGTGAGTACAATACCACTGGGTAAGGTCTATATCTTTTACTTTCCATACGCAGTGCATTATACCTCTTTGCCCATACCATCCTCTCTAGCTTCATGTTATAAACCGTAAACCTTTCCTCCTCTGCAAGCCCCTCAACACCCTGCAGAACTGGTTTCAGCACTTGCCGACCCTCCTTCTGTTAAAAATTTCCGATATGCCTGCGAATTGCTGACAAATCGGCTCTGTTCCAAATTGACATGCCAGATCCATAAAGTCCTGGGATGGACGCGAGTATGCTGTCCAAACCCTTTAACTTTCTGGATCTGAAAATGCCCCTGTGGGGAGGGAGATTTGGTTCTGCAAATGGATCCTGAGTTTGGCTTGCATGGGAGGCAATCAAATCTACTAGCAAGGAAGAGTAAAACAGACCCATTTGTCCGGGCACATGAGCCGAATTCGGCCATGTTCCACTGGGACAAATTAAGTACCAATGGCACATGAATGAACTTAACGTTATTAAACAATATTACAGGGATTGAGGTTGCCGTTAGGCTGCTAGGTGGTCCCTCTTGCATTGATAGGAATTCCAAGGATGTTGGTTCATAATAGGGGATTGCAACTGTATTTTTGGGCACAGTTGTAGGAGCAGGGGTGTTAGTCTTTGGGGACACGTGTAATAAGATGGAATTCCCCTCTAGGTAGTAGACCGGATTCTTGGTCAACGATTACGCTGATTAGCATTTCAGTCTCCTCTCCCTTGGTGTGTCCGATCAGATGGAGCAGGATCACAATCCACCTCGACTTCATGGCTCTAAAAGGGAAGAAAGCAGAACATTTTAGTTGCAGGATTTTGTGAGGGCACAAACGCTGGGGCACAAGACTGAGTCCAGTAAATTCCAAGGAATTTCCCAGATCTCCCCCCCTTGTGCTCCTTGTTTGGCCAAACAATCCGCTACCTCATTTTGTTCCCAGTATGGGGCAGTGCCTAAATTACCTTTTACTTTGCACCCCCATGGTTTGACTGGCAACTTTTGCACCAATGTTACAATAAATTTCAACAGGGATGCATGTTTAAGTGGAGACCCATCTGAGGACATGTACTGGTGGGTGTGCCAGAAGGGCAGAATTTCTGAAATAGTATTACAGACCCACGCGGAATCTGAGTATAAAACTATTTCTTGGTCCCTTTTCATCAGTTCTAGGGCATGAGAAATTGCAGCCAGCTCAGCAAATTGTGCTGATTTGACTTGTAATGACCGAAAGATTGATGTTTGGGTCTTTGCATGTGGATTGTTAAGGTATATTCCAAATCCTGCATGTGGTGAACCCTCCACGTAAAAACATGATCCATCTGTGAAAATTTGGACTGCATTTTCAGGGACATTTTCCTTTGCTGACAAAGGTCTAAAGAACTGTTGCACAACTGATTGTGGTATGATATCACATTCCTGTGGTACTCCTTGGTAAAGGAGGCCATGGGCCCTAGTGGAAGAATTATTTGTGTGTTTGTCTCGATCATGGAGCAACCGAGGCCAATGGTTTTCCTGTGACAGAACCGCTGACATGGTTGTCTCTGATATGGCAGTCTCACTGTGAAAGGGCAGTTGGTACTTTGGGTTGGCTAATGCTGGCGCTTGCACTAAAGCTTCTTTAAGCTCCTGCACTGGATTGGTGTGTTGCTCAGTCCAGTGCCATCGGGTATCCTTTTTCCACCAATCATACAGTGGTGCAGACTTTTGGGCACAATCAGGGATGAAAGGCCACAAATAATTTACCATTCCTAGGAAAGATCTGAGAGTAGGCATACTTATACATGTATCAGTGCGGTATAGGCAATGTTCTGAATTTACCTTCGGGTCAGTGTTGTGCACCTGGATCCTCCCTCCGAGAGTCACCTTGAGCCATGTCCGTCAGAAATGAGCCCCACACCATTAAAGTCCAACACTCCTTTATTCTCATGCGAATGAACACAAACAGTTGAACTCCCTTGAAGAACAGCACAGGAAAGGAGGTGTGGGTGCGAATAGGCCCAGACACAATCGTTCTCCACTTTCTCCCCTGAAAGTGGGTTGCGGTCTCCGCACGAGGGGAATTTCCTTCCAGGCGGTCTCCGACGAGAGATTCACCCGTCACCCGCAATATGCTGCACCGGGTCTTCAAGTGAGGAGCTCCCCCCGGTCCATTGCGTCTTCTGGATTCGGGTACCCAATCCCTGGGTTCCCTAGGATTTCCTTCCCTCGCGGAACTCAGTGTTGGGCACTGAGCTCCAGGCCTCCATTCAAGTACCTCACCCCAGGCTAAAGGTGCCTGAGATGGAACAAGATCTCCGGTGGTCCTCCAGGCCTAGGCCACCCAGAGGACCGGTACGACCCACCGTCCGCAGTCTAAAGGTGTCTGGGACTACGAACCCCGTGACCAAGATGGCCGGCCCATTTTATACCCTCTCCCAGCAAGCATGGCGGGTTCCCCGCCCCACCATACCGCTGCCGAGGGAGGACAAAAAGAGGTACGGCACACAGCAATGGTTCAACCCCCAGCCCGTGGCGACAGCGCCACCTGCTGGGCCACAGGGAATCACACATCACTGGTGTCACCGCCAGATTCAAATTTACCCCCCGGGAAAGTGCATACCCGCTACAAATGTTAAGTGGATCTAAAAGCTGGGAGGCTGAGGTGGGCATTCCAATCATGTGACTTCTATGATTGGCAGTCACAGCGGTCATATGATCGGAAAGCTCCCAATCCCAAGTATGCATTGGGATCTTTCCGGTACCAGTTCGTTACTGTGCTGGGAGTGCACACAGAGTGTGCTCTCAGCACAGTAAAGTGTTTACCTAGGGCCACATATATGCTGCCACTCAGTGTTAAAGCCCACCCTCCGAGAGGCCGCATGTATGCGCCAGGTCGGCGGGAAGAGGTTAAAAACACCAACACCATAATAAAATTCTTGAATACAATTACAGATTTTTTTTTTTTATTCCCCCAAAGTAAAGCCAAATATAGTAAATATAGTAAATTACATCACCCAGAATCCCTGGCTGCTTTGTTGACATTCTAGCAGCTGGGGATCTGTATTTTAATGACAGGAGGAATCATAGCAGATCGTTGTGGCAATAGGGGATCATCATCAAACGGTGGGTCATTGTGATTTACAGTGTTTGTACTGTGGCAGTGGGACCCCGTGCTACCTGGAAGTTTGCTGGTTTACGCCAGATTTTGGAGAGACAGACACGCTGATTACACAGCTCTGCGCTGGGCTATTTAGTTGTGACCTGACTATGGCTCAGGGCCCCCACCCAGCAGACAGGAAGTTTGTGCATGGGAGTCAGGTGGACTTCTATTCCTCTGAGAGGAGTCAGAGGTTGCATGGGGCAGCCAGAGCATGCATGTCTGCAGGAGCAGTGGCGTCTCCAGGTTTCATATTTAGGGGGGGCACATGGGGGGACAGGGACAAAAGTAGGGGGGCCAACTATAAAATGCAATTATATATATATATATATATATATATATCTCCTGGGGCCCTGTACTATGATCCCACAACGGGCCCTTTCACATGTTCTGCAGTGAGCTCCCTTCCTACTATACTGGGGCCCCCCAGGGTGGCAGAAAACAAGAGATATATGTCACCAGCACACCAAGAAAATATAAGAGTCCAAAGCCGTGGGAGAACTATCAGGGTTGCAAAGGTTGTCTTGCCACCGGGCCCTGGTGTTCTGCCACTGTGGGGTTCCCCAGCTGTCCTGTCCCTGCTATTGACAGTGCTGGTCTGGCATCTGTCTCCTTGGCAGCGGCGGCAGTCTATTAGGACCTAGTGCTGGTGACATTATGGGTGCATACAGGGGAAGGCTGGCACTATTGGTTATAGAGAGCCGAGCCCCCAGCTGGTCACCTAGCAGCAGTAATGCTGTATAACCTTCTCTGTTGACATGCTGATTGGGATGTGATCCAGGTGATGCTCCCAGTCAGATCTAATAAACACAGTATTTATTAGCATCAAGAGTACAACCACATATATATAATCAACTGTATGTTCAGCACCCATGTGGGCTCTATGCCTGTAAAGTGTGGGCTTTGATCAATAAAATCACTGATATTTAACACTAGGATTTGACTAGGAGCATCACCTGGATTGCATCACGATCAGCATGTCAGAGAAGGCTCCACTGCTGCTAAGCAACCTGCAGGGAGCTCAACTGTCTACAACCAATAGAGATGGGCTCGGGTGCGTTTGAAATCCCACATGCCCGATCCCGCCAGGAAGCCGACACTCCACAGTGCTAATCACAGCCAGTGAGACATTTCCTGATCAGTGAAGCTGCGGACCGGGAAATGTCTCACTGTGATTAGCGCTGTGCAGTGTCTGCTTCCTGGCAGCCTCTGGCATGTGGAATTTTGAACATGCCCAGCCCATCTCTAACAACAAATTGTGCTGGCCCTCCAGTACATCAGCCCCATAAAGTAACCAGCACTAGGTTCCAATGTGCTGCCGCCGCTGCCATGGAGACAAAGGACAGCAACTCTGGTTGTGTGGGCTTCCTGGCAGGTTCTGGCATGTGGAATTTTGAACATGCCCAGCCCATCTCTAACAACAAATTGTGCTGGCCCTCCTGTACATCAGCCCCATAAAGTAACCAGCACTGGGTTCCAATGTGCTGCCGCCCCTGCCATGGAGACAGAGACCAGCGCTGTGAATAGCCGGGACAGGACAGCAACTCTGGAGTAATATGTTTATTCCCGCGCTACTATGTGGAATAATACAGTAAGAGAGTGGAACTGCTGCAGGCACTGAAAAGGGTCAAACCAACCCGTTAATGTGAGATTGAGCAGGGGGGGGTGGTGCTGCACTGTTACTAGTGATAGAATCAAATAGTAAAATTAGATGACTGATATCACCAGAATGGGCGTGCAACAGATTGCTAAACGCATGAATGCTAAACGCATAAACATAAATCCAAAAAACAATAATAACAAAGTGCAGCGTGCATATGAAACTCAGAATCTGGAAAATACATACATATCCATAGGGGCTGTGCAAAATAGCAAAAAATGTGCAAAGTCCAATATGTAATCCTGTGCATAGTGCAAAACAAACACTAGGTGCAACTGTGCAAAGCAAAATATAAAAATGTCCAATCTGTAATAAATAGTGCAAAGTCCAAAAACTATGTGCAAAATCGCAATCAAATTGTGAGCATAGCAATCTGATATTCTTTCTTCAGTGTGCAAACAGATTCCATGTGCAAAAGTGCTGGAGAGGTGTAACAGTCTCCTCTTCGTGCAAAGGACACACCAGTGAGAGTGGCCTCTTACCTTGCGGTAAAAGGACAACCGCATATATGTGTATATATATCACAGGGGTGGCTGCTCCTCCCTTTTGATCATGCATTTAGCAATCTGATGCACTCCCATTCTGGTGATATCAGTTATCTAATTTTACTATTTGATTCTATCACTAGTAACAGCGCAACTCTGGTTGTTCCAGCACTGGTCCACACTGGGAACATTCCCCCATCCTCCTATAATGTGTAGATGGGGGAATTGGACCATTTCTTTTTTTTTTCCATTCAACCTAATAGTCGAATGAAAAAAGTGATCAATGTATGGGCTGCCTAAGAGCTAAGACCAGCCATAGACAATTTAAATCTCAGCTGGTTCAGCAGGCACTGGCTGAGATTTGAACCGTTAATGAGCAGATTCTCTTATGATTATCACTAGTGGTTGCTATAGCCACTAGTGATAATCACTGTTTGTCGGGAGAGCTCAATTGCTGGGCAGGAGGGATATTCCCCTGTCAGCACTGTCTGTTTTGGTGGGGGAATCATGCAAGTTTCTTTCCTGCAATCTGTGGATGCAGTAAAGAAATTTGCACCGTATATTACCTGCCTAACTGAAAGTGAAAGTAAATTGTGAATGTCTTGAAAGAACAGGAGAGGGGGAGGGAGACAGATGGGGGAGAGAAGGGATGGAGATAATGCAGTTCAGTGCTTACATTGTACTGCAGTCTGCAGTGCACACACTTACCCATGGTCCAGGCTGGAATCTCAGGCATCATTCACACACAGCCAGGAATGCTGCTGATTTTCATATTTCCCGCCCACACATCCCCTCTCTTCAGATACAGCACACCGGGATAGTGTGGGTGGGACTGGAAGGAGGAGGAGCTGTATTCCTCCCTGCTCGTATGTGAGGAGAGTGAGGGGGGTGGCTGGACTCGCTGGGCTGTGATAGAGTGTCATAGACTGACACTCGGCTCAGCTTGCAGTCACCACTCTCGGAATTTACAAGCTGGTTCTCCTGTCCTAAGGACGGGAGAAATCAGTCTTTTTTTCAGTAACTGAGATGAAGGCTTGGGCCCCCCTGCTCGTGGAGTCCTTCCTGCAACTCGCTCTTCTCCGTGCCAATGAGGATGCAGGGGAAGGAGCAGATTGGGCGGCTGTGGTTGTGTGAGCGCATGCAGTGTCAGCGAGCAGAGGGAGGGGAGAGGATTTCCCCGCAGGAGCTGACTAGGGATGCTCTCCCTCTCAGGAGAGACTGTGTTACTCCAGCGGCGGCCCGAGGAAAATACAAAAAATGCAAAAAAATATATTATTATTTTTTTTTGGGGGGGCACATGGTGGGGCACAGCATAATGTTGGGGGGGTCAGGGCCCCCTCTGCCCCCCCCAGGGACGCCATTGTGCAGGAGGCAGATGTAATTTGTGACAGAGCAGCAAGGAGCTGATTGTGAGTAAGCTAGGAGAGAGGTTGACTGTAAAAAACACTTTTGGTCTGAGGACCTAAGGCCTAGGCTGGAGGCCTGAAGCAGCCGTGTGGCAAGAGAGTAAGCCAGGAGGCTGAAGTATTTTGATTGTGCAAGATACAGTAATGGTGGTACCCCCTGCATTGAGCTACTGATGTCTCTTGTGAACTTTTCTGATCTTTTAAATAAAAGTGGGCCAACATGCCCTTAAAAATACAGTTTTGGACTGGCGCATTAATTGAAAACGTACCGACAGTACCTGCCCGCGAGAATGTGTTTCCAGCCCGATCCCATCGGGCTGGTTCTTGGCGACAGGGTACTGTACACCTCGCGCTCGCTGTCCCCTCCATAGAGAGGGGACATTATCGCTTCTTTCTCGCGCTCGCTGCAATAGGAAAATGTGTTTTTCCTTTCCTATTGCAGCGAGCGCGAGAAAGAAGCGACATTGTCCCCTCTCTATGGAGGGGACATTGTCGGGGACCCGACTTGGATCCCCGCCAATACCAGGCACTGTGTTTGATATGAATCATGAAGGGAACTCCACGCCAAATTTTTTATAAAAAAACGGCATGTGTTCCCCTCCAAGAGCATACCAGGCCCTTAGGTCTGGTATGGATTTTAAGGGGAACCCCCTACGCTGAAAAAATGGCGTGGGGGTCCCCCCAAAATCCATATCAGACCCTTATCCGAGCACGCAGCCTGGCCGTTCAGGAAAGGGGGTGGGGACGAGCGAGCACCCTCCCTCCTGAATTATACCAGGCCACATGCCCTTCTTCCGACTTCGGGGGTCTTCTTCCGATTTCGGGGGTCTTCTTCTGACTTCTCCGTTCTCTTCTCCCGCTCTCCAGTGCCTTCTGCCTTCTGCCGGGCTCCTCCGCTATGTTCTTCCAGCTCTTTTGCTTGCGTTGGCCCGGTCATCTCCGTCGTCCCGGGACATGATGGGACTGTGACGCCATAAGGGGCGGGGTCACTAGATGACATCACTCGGTGACCACGCCCCCTGCCCCACCGCGCACACAGCATTACAGCAGGAGAGAGCGTCGTGTGAACATCGGAAGAAGAGAACAGGGAAGAAGACGATGGAGAAGACCGGGCCAACGCTAGCAAAAGAGCTGGAAGAAGATAGTGGAGGAGCCGGGCAGAAGGCACCAGAGAGCGGGAGAAGAGAGCAGAGAAGTCGTCGTAAGAAGACCCCCGAAGTCGTAAGAAGACCCCCGAAGTCGGAAGACCCCCGGGGCTGTCTAATAAATTACTTTAAAAACCTTTAAAAACCTGCCTAGTGTGTTTTTTTTATTGACACTTTTTTCCTCCAGGTGAATGGGTAGGGGTACGATGTACCCCATACTCATTCACATAGGGTGGGGATCCAGGATCTGGGGGCCCCCTTATTAAAGGGGGCTCCCGGATTCCGATAAGCCCCCCGCCCGCAGACCCTGACAACCAACGCCCAGGGTTGTCGGGAAGAGGCCCTTGTCCTCATCAACATGGGGAAAAGGTGCTTTGGGGTGGGGGGGCCGCAGGGCTCCCCCCTGCCCCAAAGCACCCACCCCCCATGTTGAGGGCATGTGGCCTGGTACGGTTCGCTCGTCCCCACCCCCTTTCCTGACCGGCCGGGCTGCGTGCTCGGATAAGGGTCTGGTATGGATTTTGGGGGACCCCCACGCCGTTTTTTCAGCGTAGGGGGTTCCCCTTAAAATCAATACCAGACCTAAGGGCCTGGTATGCTTTTGGAGGGGAACCCATGACGTTTTTTTATTGAAAATTTGGCATGGAGTTCTCCCTCATGATTCATACCAAACGCAGTGCCTGGTATTGGCGGGGATCCAAGTCGGATCCCCGTTCATTGAAAGTAGGACGAGTGTCGTGTCGCACCAGTGTGAACCCGGCCTCAATGTCAGCAATGCTTGTCGCTCGATGGGAAAGGAAAAAACAAATTTTTCTTTTCCCGATGAGCGAGCCAGCTCGGCGCTGGCTCCCGCGATGGGGCTCGCAGGGTGTCAAATTTGCAGATAACAGCGGCGAGATTGACACAATATCGCGGTCACCTACTGTACAGCTTAAGTCTGATCACCCCAATCTTACAGTACGTTCCTGGACGACATGATTGAAAATAGATTTACCTCAGATGACATTGTTTACATTTTTGGCCTGTAATTTTATTAAAGAATTTTCTCACAGTGACTGTGTTTTTGTTTACATTTTGACTTTTTTAGGAATAAGTAATAAGTGGTACTAAAGTATTCCTGTACTCACTCCTCTGGGGGGATGTGGATATCTGGGCCACCCCTATTATACAGGGGGCTTCCAGATTCCTAAAATAGGGTGACCAGACATCCCCGGTTTCCGGGGACAGTCCCCGGATTGAGGACACTGTCCCCGGACCAAGTCTGTCCCTGGTTTTGTCCCCGGATTGGATTTGAACAGGGGTTGGGGCAATTTCAAAGACAGTCAGTGCAGAATTACACACCCCCGCTCCGCTGCTTCTACTAGCTTAGGGGGTGTATTTATTTCCATTATCTGTGCCCCTTTCTGATGATCATGTGCTGGTCGGATCGGAGGGAATATTTCTTCAGTTTCGGGTGCATGCCCATTCAGCTCCGCTCGCATGTTCTTCTGCCTTGGCTCAAGTCCCGACCAGCCTCCTGCTTATCTCCTTGCCTTCCCCGGTGGAGTGATCTTACTCCGCTCCCCACCCAGTAGTAGCCGGGGCCTGGAGAGTAAGACTTAACAGGCTGTGAGGCGGGCGGCGGCGACGGGCAGAGAGTCGCTGATTGCCGCCATTACTAGTAAAAAAAATGTCCCCGGATTTCATTTTAAAAATCTGGTCACCTTATCCTAAAAGTTCCCACAAACCCCCACATCTTCATGGAGAACAGATGTGGGGACAAAGTGCCTTGCAAGGGGAAATGTTTTTGTCACCCCCTTCCAAGGTACCCCCTAATGTTGAAAGGCATGGCCTGTATGATACAGGAAAGGCCAGCTGCCCTCCCTTTTGTTGCAAGCAATGCTGCATGCCTAAATTAAGGTCTGGTCAGAAAATTAAGGGAAACCTCACACCATTTTTTATCCTTTTTTTTTTCTTTTTAAGGTACTAAATTTTGTCCAAATTAAGGAGATTATTATTCACTTCCTACTCTGTCTCACACCTATCACCTGGATAGAGGAGAAATCACCCTAATATGTTTGTAACACCCTCTAGCGTTTCTAGAGTGTAAGTAAATTTGTGCAGGCTTGGTTGGCAGTCGAGCCTGTGTGTTTTTTTCCAGGGAGTGCAGCATCACTGAGACATCCCCCTACTTCTCACACTTACTGAAATTTTTTAGAAGAATGGGAGGGGAAGTAAGGTGGAGTTGCTTGGTGTATTCATGAGGGCCCTGACCAATCCCTGACAGATGGGTTGGCAGGGGGCAGGCCCCCTCAAATACTCAGGGTCAGCACAGCTGGGGGCAGTGGACTTTGGGTGGAAGCTGGAGATGGAGTGTTAGGCTGTCGGAGGCCTTTGAGAGTAACCCCCTAGTCTGAGGGGGTGAACTCTGCCTGGGCTCGGGTTTGGAAGGGACCCTTCTAATGACACACAGAGGGATCCTTACCTGGAGGCACAGGAGCAAGGAAAGGACAGGAGAACACTGCTGGGCAAAGCTCCAGGGAGGAAGAAAGCCAGGTGGGCTGGTGAGTGACACACAGTCGGGAGGACTGAGAGGACTGGGTAAGAGCATTCTGGGATGGATGCAGAGTCAGTCAGAAGGACTATGGTGGAACGGGCAGGAGAAAGGGGCAACTGGCAGTGCCTGAAGAGGTGGTACTGGGATCAGTAGCCACAGGAGTAGGACAGCTGAGCACTGGGATTTCTTTTTGCTACACTACCAAAGGGGCCCACGGTCCCTGCCTGTTAAGGGGCAGTTGCTATGGTTTGATTGCGCTCTTGTCAGACCATCCTTACAGTGCCAGCTGGTCCTGGGAGTTGTGGTTCCACGAGCAAGAATTGTGCTGGAGGAGTTGGGGTAGATCTGCAAGCAAGTTTGTGCAGGAGGCAGAGGAGTGTACAGTGCCTTGAAAAAGTAGTCATACCCCTTGAAATTTTCCACATTTTGTCATGTTATAACCAAAAACGTAAATGTATTTTATTGGGATTTTATGTGATAGACCAACACAAAGTGGCACCTAATTGTGTGGAAGGAAGATGATAAAGGTTTTTCCATTTTTTTTTTTTTTTTACAAATGGACATGTGAAAAGTGTGGCGTGCATTTGTATTCAGCCCCTTTACTCTGATACCCTAACTAAAATCTAGTGGAACCAATTGGCTTCAGAAGTCACCTAAATAGTAAATAGAGTCCACCTGTGTGTAATTGAGGTCTTTACAGCTGTTCTGTGAAGCCCTCAAAGATTTGTTAGAGAATCTTAGTGAACAAACAGCATCATGAAGGCCCAGGTACACACAGGTCAGGAATAAAGTTGTGGAGAAGTTTAAAGCAGTGTTAGGTTATAAAAAAAGGTTCAGAGCAAGGAAATCCACAGCTCAGGTGGGAGAATCCTCTCCATAGGACAACTATTAATCGTGCACACCACAAATCTGGCCTTTATGGAAGAGTGGCAAGAAGAGGGCCATTGTTGAAAGAAAGCCAGTAGAAGTCCTGTTTGCAGTTTGCGAGAAGCCATGTGGGGGACACAGCAAACATGTGGAAGAAGGTGCTCTGGTCAGATGAGACAAAAATTTTACTTTTTGCCATAAAAGCAAAATGCTCTGTGTGGCAGAAAACTAATGCCGCGTACACGCGGTCGGAATTTCCGACAACAAAAATTTGAGAGCTGGTTCTCAAATTTTCTGACAACAAAATCCGTTCTCGTAAATTCCGATCGTGTGTGGACAATTCCAAAACACAAAATTCCATGCATGCTCTGAATCAAGTATGAGACGGAAGCGCTCAATCTCGTAAAACTAGCATTCGTAATGGAGATAGCACATTCGTCACGCTGTAACGGACTGAAAAGCACGAGGCTGAAAAGCGCGAATCGTCTCTCACCAAACTTCTACTAACACGACTGGTATTGAACTTCCCTTTAATAGTGCCGTTGTATGCCTTGTACGTCACCGCATTCTTGGCGTTCGGAATTTCCGACAACATTTGTGTGACCGCGTATATGCAAGACAAGTTTGAGCCAACATCCGTTGAATAAAAAATCCACGGTTTTGTTGACGGAATTTCCGATCGTCTGTACGCGGCATAACACTGCACATCACCCTAAACACACTATCCCCACCGTGAAACATGGTGGTGGCAGCATCATGTTGTGGGGATGCTTTTCTTCAGCAGGGACAGGGAAGCTCGTCAGAGTTGATAGGAAGATGGATGAAGACAAATACAGGGCAATCTGAGAAGAAAATCTGCTAGAGTCTGCAAAAGACTTGAAACTGGGGTGGAGGTTCACCTTCCAGCAGCATATTCATGTGTTTGAATGGCCCAGTCAAAGTCCAGACCTAAATACAATTGAGAATCTGTGGCAAGACTTGAAAATTACTGTTCACAGACACTCTCCATCCACTCTGACAGAGCTTGAGCTATTTTGCAAGGAAGAATGGGCAAAAATGTCACTCTCTAGATGTGCAAAGCTGGAAGAGACATCCCCAAAAAGGCTTGCAGCTGTAATTGCAGCAAAATGTGGTTTTACAAAGTATTGACTTGGGGGGGGGGGGGGCGAAATACAAATGCACACCACACTTTGGACGTTTTTATTTGTAAAACATTTTCCTTACACTTCTTAAATAATTGCCACTTTGTGTTGGTCTATCACATAAAATCCCAATAAAATACATTACGTTTTTGGTTGTAACAGGACAAAATGTGGACAATTTTAAGGGGTATGAATACTTTTTCAAGGCACTGTATATACTGGATGTATATAGTTGTCCCTGAAAACCTTACTACACCCATCAAGTGGCCATCCAATATTCCCCATCCCCATCCAAGTTTAAATCCCCTAATAAAACAAAAAACAAAGCTGCTTGGATTGTTTACTGACTCTATGTGCTGTGGAAAATGCAGTATGCCTGGCTGTGCAGGGTGGGGTATCCCATTCACCAGCAGCTCCTGCGTGGGTATCGCTACATGTTAACAGGCAGTAATTAAGACAAGGTTTCAATCCACTCCACCCCATTTCTGTCTAGGTCCCCCATTGAAGAGATTTCCCTCAGTTACTGTTGTGTTTATCCATCAACTTGACAGAAGAAATGTCCTAAATAAGTACAGACAGCAATAAAAAAAAAGCTGTCAGAGGTTCAAACCCTTTCATACTCTTAACAGATCAAAAGCCCAGCTTTCTGCAAAAGAAGATCTCTTAAGCCTCGTACACACGGCCGAGATTCTCGTTGAAAAAAACGTCGTTTTTTTCGACGAGATTCTTGGACAAGAAACTTGTCCCGGCCGAGTGTACACACGCTCGTTTCAAAGAACCCGCGGTTCTTTGAATGGAGCGTACGTGGTGACGTCATCGACTACGACGAGCATGCGCTCGTCACATTCGATGCCGTCGCCGCCATCTTGGTATACCCTACGTATGCCTAGGAAGCTACCGCGCATGCGTCAAATTCATTTCGAACATGCGCGGGCTTCCCGGCGGACAGGTAAGTGTACACACACTCACTTTTCTCGTCGAGAAACAGGCTGACGAGAATCTCGACGAGAAAATAGAGAGCAGGTTCTCTATTTTCTCGTCGAGGTTACTTGTCGGTTTTCTCGACGAGAAACCCGATAGCCGCGTACACACGACCAATTTACTCGGCAAGACATCTCTGCCAGCAAGTTTCTTGCTGGTTCTTGCCGAGAAAATCGGTCGTGTGTACGAGGCCTTACATTCACCACTCATACCACCTCCAGCAGTGTATTCTGCATTTGACAATTCTGGGAGAACAAAAATACAAACAATATTCGCGCTACTAACACATATAAGCAGCTACAATACCTGTGGAGAAAGGCAAAAAACAAACAATATACAAAAAATGTAGCGCTATGTGTAAAAATAAAAATAAAAATAACACCCAAGTGCAGTGCTCTAAATGACTTAAATCACAAAGATTCTATGAATGAGTCCAACTGTGAAAAATAGTAAGTTAGAAAAAGTCTCTGATGACCAAAACGTGGATGTTGCTGAAACTTCCAAAACAGAATGGTGACCTTTCAAAAAACAAGTGACTTGTAACGTAACCACCACCACATGGAGGGGAGGCTTACCGGATGAAATGGACCCAATAGACGTACGTCCGTAGGGTCAAACAGGCTTGGTATATGTATATCCGTACATATGGGATCCCAGTTGACACTGCACACATATATATCCAAAATCCGGAACAAGTGATGACACCAGATATCCAAGCTCGATGGATAGTAAAATGGCTCACATAGGAGTCATGGAGGAAAAAAGAAGGAGAGGGCACATAGCGTAATACCGTAAAGGATATTTAATAAATGTGGGTAAATACACTTACATTCAATCCATGAACATAGCGCTTTGCAAAACACTCAGTGGCAGCAGTGGAGTCTCCCGACGCGTTTCGCAATAACTTGCATCGTCTGATGCACTTTAGAGCACTGCACTTGGGTGTTATTTTTATTTTTATTTTTACACATAGCGCTACATTTTTTGTATATTGACAATTCTGGGAGAGTTGGGTCCTTGTGGCCCCAACTGCATGCCATGGTTTGATCCCCTGACCTTTTAATCTGTTTAGAGCATAGGCGTGCGCACAGGGTGTGCCGGGTGTGCCCAGGCACACCCTAATCACCCCATGCGCATTAGTGTTATCGCTCTGTGTAGCAACAGGAACTTGGAAAAAGATCTCCCTCTTACCAGTTCTGCCATAAGAGAAGTGTTTATGGTCTTCTCTTTCACTATGCCAGCAGGGAGATCAATGTGCCGGGGTCATATATATATGTAGATACATACACATGCATGTGTGTTTGAGCTTAAGGGTGCACACCCTAATGCATTAATCTGCGCACACCTATGGTTTAGAGACTTGACAGAATCTTTTTAAGTATATGATCCATTTCAGAAATCTTCATGTTATGAATTTGTAGGTGACCTAGTGGTCACCATGTGTGATGGATGGCTTTAGAGAGGGAGAAGCCCATTACGAGGTCACCAGGTAAAACCAATTTAGGAATAGTCATACCTAAATATACAACTGTTCCTTTACAGTGGACTTTGTAGTATTAACTTTAAATCTGTTGAGCTGAACACATTTTTCAGTTTTTACTCACAGGTCTTTGCTATCAGAGTCCACAGTATATAGATACATTCAGTGATGCAGAGAAAGGGTTACACCAGAAAAAACTGTTAAATGATTTTTTTTTCTACTTTCGTATACTCCTCACTGTAAAAGTTTTGTTTTTATTGCGTTCTTGCCAATTTCCCCAAGAGGCAGTCCCTTGTATTATTTTACTGTTACTAAGACAGTAAAGAATTCCAGGATAATGGATCCCAGGAGCTGCCGGTGAGGTCAGCTCGCCATTCTTGGAACTCTGGATTAATGTTACTGCACTCTTAGGGGTAAGCACTATGCAGCTGCATGGACCTAAACATATGTGCTTTGTAAAGTGAGGTCGCTGTCATTGATAAGAAACCGCAAGAGGTAAAGGTAAGGCTTATTTAAGTGATGTCATCATTGCCTAATGATGATGTGTAATTTAAATAGCTCCACCAAAAATTAAACTCTCCGGTTTGTCTGGAGGTCACATAGACATTAGGGTAAAAAAACAATAGCCTAGTGTAGCGCCCTGCTCCTGAAGACCAGGTGCTATGTTAAATTTAGTGGGTGTCTGAGCTGGTAGTTAGCTCAGACTCTGTAATTAATTAAGGCTAAATCAGCCTCTGTTCCTGGCTATGGCTGTGTTGGGAGACTTCCCACTGTTTGCCTGTAGGTGGCATTACCACCCCAGGCCAATGTGGAAGACTAACAGGCCAAAGTGCATTGGGTGCCTTTCCCCGGGAACAGTTCAGTGGGAGTGGTCTACCCGCTGAGCATGCTGGGGAAGGGTACTTAAGGGGCAGACGCCATTATTCTGGGCTCTTCTTCGCCTCGTGGCCCTCCTGGCTCGAGGCTTGTGTTACTGAAAATTCAGCCTCGGAGCCACGTTGGCCCAAGGCTGTAACTATGCCAGGTAGGTCCAGTTGGCCTACGCTTGAAGGTGATCCTGTACTGTCCGTCCTGAGGGAGGAAGCCACTCAATGGAGGAAACCAGGGGAGGACCTGTCCAGGAGAGGACCGAGCAGAAGGCCGGTATCTTGCGGAAGGCCTGGGGATCTTATTGAGGGATGCACCGTAACTAAAGTAACCTTACAGTCTGCCGGGTTGGCTTAAAAGCTCTTAGACTGTATATCTGGGTACTTAAATCCTGTGGCAGAGGATAACTGAACGGTTCAACATAACCATCAAAAAGGTCTGTGGCAGAGACTGTTCTCTCTTATCTGTTCGTGCATCATTCCGGCTGCTAGGCCAAGTGAGAGGGGCCTATCCGGGTGAGCAATACCCACTCGAAGGAGAGTGGTGACTGAGACTTTGTATATTAGGAGTTTTCCCCAGTGATCTGCTGTGTGTGCCTGAACCTTCCCCTAACCCTCCATCCCTCTTCCTATACAAGTTTGTTTGGAAAATAAAGCCTGAAGAAAAAGGATTCATAACTTGTGTGGACATTGAAGTTACTGTAGACTCTTAACCCCTAGACAACGAATATTGAGGTAATGTGCAAGGCCCAAAATTTAAACCAGCAGCTCCTACGGGGGGGGGGGGGTGCTACACTAGATATTGTGCATTTTGTCCCTGGTAGCTGTAAATAGCACGTCAAAAATATATTGCTCCTCTCACAGTTTGTACTGTTTCAAATGAGGTCAGTTGTGGGTTCTTCTTCTGGCATTTGAGAAGACAATGTTGGAGGAGCAGTTCACGCCCAATCAGAACTATGCAATTGTAGCGGGTGGTTACATTTAGGGGGGAGCATCTGAGTGGTAACTAGGCTCAGATGCACTAATTGTTAGGTCTCATGGACCATTTCTATCCCTGGGAGATGGTACTGGTGTGTAAGTTCCCTGGGCCTATAGGTGGCGCTGTTGCCATGGGCCCGGGTTACAAGGTTGTGCCTTTTTTGTCCCCTCTTGGCAGCAGTACGGCGGGGCGGGGGAACCTGCTGTGCCTGTCGGGAGAGGATATAAAAGGGGGTGGCCATCTTCCAGAGGGGTCGGTTCCGTGCTCGGGCACCTTGGGCCTGGGTGCGTGTGTGTCGCCTCCGGGTGCCCTAGGCCCGGAGGCCTGGTCGGGTTGTCACTGGGTGCCCTAGGCCCAGAGACGGAGCTGCTGTTCCATCTCAGACACCTTCAGTCTGGGGTGAGGTACTTGGAGAAAGGCCCGGAGCCCAGCAGCCTTCGGCTGGGATCCGCCGGGGACCGAGACTCCCAGGGATCTGCCTTGCGAGGGGACCCATATCCAGGACGAGGAGGCCAGGGAGGTGACCCTTTCTGAAGACCCAGCGCAGAGTCATGGTGACAGATGGGGCCTCTGGTAACTCTCCGGAGGGATGTTCTTGTCCTATAAAGGGCTCGTTTACTAACGGAAGGAAGTGCATGTTCTCTAAGTCACAGTGGCAGTGACACTACGCACCCAAGGTCAGTGGCAGTGACTTTCATCTTTTTCACCCGGTCAGTGGCAGTGACCAACTTCATGGTCTGTGGCAGAGACCGTGCGCCAAGCCTGTTCGTGCTAATCAGAGCAGGAGAAAACCCAATTCAAGTTTGTGCCTGGACCTCCTCCCACCTTATCTGACCTGTGTCTTGTCCCAACCCGTCTGCTCTCAGAGAGACTGTTTATTGTGCTAAAAAGAATACATAAGAGTTGGACCTTTCAGTTGGTGTGGACAGTTGCTTACTGGGGAGAACTAAAGACTTGTTTCTGACCACCGCAGAAACGAGGTCAGCACTGGAGGTTTTTAAACACTGGCTGCAAGCAGGCCTGAGAAACTAACACCGCTCAACCTCCCTATTCAGGAGGGTATGGGCTTGTGGTGCGGTGTGCCTCATTCTTTCCTGCGGAGGAGCCAAGCAGAAGAAAAGCAGAAGAAAAGCAGGTAAAGTCTGGGGTTGATGCGCTAAACAATCAAGTGAAACCGTGGCATTTAGCGGTTACAGCCAATGGGACCTTGTTCTTAGTGGCTCACCTAAGGCAGTAGCAGAGCAGTTCGGGTGGTACCCCAGATCCTAGAGACATAAAAGATCTCTAGCTATCTCCTTTCAAAATCAGTGGAGTGGGAACATTTACAGTCTGTTTAATTTGAACCAGCTCTAAAGTAAACAGGACTTCATAATTAGCCAACTCTCCTTATACTCCTTATACTCCTCCCGATTTCTTACGTTTTGGGTGTGGATTGCAAGAGATTACTTCATCTAGTTATTTATAGTAATCAGTGTTCAGATTTTCCAAGTTTTATTTGAAATAATGAATAATGTTTTCTATATCATTTTTCACCCTTTCATGCACTACAGTGGACAGCTGTTTAAAAGGCATTTTCTTATATATGCATGGGTTCCAATTGTATAGCTGCATATCACTCATTACAGTGGGCGCTAGTGTGTTACCCCATACTCTGCCACCCACTGAAAAGCCATTGTAAGTGCAACAATAATTTCTCAAAACCAAGATGGCCGATGAAAACTCAGAAAGGCTGAGCAGCTTAGGAATATGTTGCCAATACTTCTATAGGTAGAGAGCCTTGGAGGTAAAAAAAATATGGTATCATCTGTGCTTCGGAGGTTGTCACTCCAACGGCACTATGTATCATATCTTGTGGGAACGCTCTAAATTACGGTTCTTCTGGAACAGGGTTTTTGCCTTGATTAGGAGGGTTTCAGGGGCCCAGGGGCCTCAGACCCCCAGAATTGCTTTGCTAAATGAATCTGTAGAGAAAATCCCCTGCTCAACGCAAAGATTGATTTTCTTTATGCTATTAGCTGGAAAGCTTACCATAGCTCACGTGTGGAAACAACCTTCTGTTTCAATTTGTTTAGGCACAAGGTGTCTTGGATAATGCTTAAAATTATTGAAAAGCTTCATAAATAACAAACATGTCATACTTACCTCCTCTGTGCAAGGGTTTTGCACAGAGTGGCCTCGATCCTCCTTTTCTGGGGTACCCCCGCTACGCTTCTGGCTCCTCCTCTTCTCAAGTGCCCCCGCAGAGAGCCGCATTCCATGGGGGCACTCGTGCGGGCGCGCTCCCAAGTCCTGCTGCTGCGTTCATTGACACAGACAGCAGGACTCAGCCCCATCCCCGACTCCCGTGTTACAACCCCTTTAAAGTATAACTAAAGGCAAAACTTTTTTTTTAAGTTTTGGATATAGTAGAGAGGAGGGATTAGAACACATGTCAGGTTTTTATTACTGTCTATTCCCCCATTGGGGAGATTCACCCTCTCTATTTGTCCTGTTTACTATTGTCATTGAAAGTGAAAGTAAAAAAAATCTCCAAATTTTAGGTTGTCCCCAGAAAAGTAATAGAGAAGAAATCTTCAAATGGGGTCCCCAAGGCGTTCCTTTCATTTGCAGGGATTTCCTCTCACTTCCTGTTTGGCTATGGCGCAGGAAGTGAAGGGAAATCTCTGCAATGAGACACAGATGGCGAAAAACACATCTGACAGGGGTTATAACCCTCTTTATTCTATCTAAAATGAAAAAAGATAGTTAGCTGTCCTAGGTTTGTTGCTGTGACTTGTAGCGCCTGTTTCCATTTTTACAATAAAGCCATGTTGGATTGGAGTGCGGCTGTCCTAATCATCTTTTGTTCATTTTATTACTTACATGGTTATCTGCTGATAATGTGATATTTCGGCATTTTTCAGGTATGTCCTTTTTCAGTGCCTTGAAAAAGTATTCACACCCCTTTTTCACATTTTGTCAAGTTACAACCAAAAACATAAATGTATTTTATTGGAATTTTATGTGGTAGACCAACACAAAGTGGAACATAATTGTGAAGTAGAAGGAAAATGATAAATGGTTTTCAATTTTTTTTACAAATAAATATTTGTAAAGTGTGGCATACATTTGTATTCAGCCCCCTTTACTCTGATACCCCAGACTAAAATCTAGTGCAACCAATTGCCTTCAGAAGTCACCTAATTATTACATAGTGTCCACACTTATGTAATTTAATCTCACAATAAATGCAGCTGTTCTGTGAAGCCCTCAGAGGTTTGTTAGAGAACCTTAGTGAACAAACAGCATCATGAAGGCCAAGAAACACACCAGACAGGTTAGGGATAAAGTTGTGGAGAAGTTTAAAGCAGGGTTAGGTTATAAAAAATAGCTCAAGCTTTAAACATCTCAAGGAGCACTGTTCAATTCATCATCCGAAAATGGAAAGAGTATGGAACAACTGCAAACCTACCACTGTCAGTCTGTGCAAGGAGAGCATTAATCAGAGAAGCAACCAAGAGGCCCATGGTAGCTCTGGTGGAACTGCAGAGATCGACAGCTCAGGTGGGAGAATCTGTCCACAGGACTACTATTAGTCCTGCACTCCACAAATCTGGCATTTGTGGAAGAGTGGCAAGAAGAAAGCCATTGTTGAAAGACAGCCATAAGTTGTCCAGTTTGCAGCTTGCGACAAGCCATGTGGGGAACACAGCAAACATGTAGAATAAGGTATTCTGAACAGATGAGACCAGAATTTTACTTTTTGTCCTAAAAGCAAAACGCTATGTGTGGTGGAAAACTAACACTGCACATCACCCTGAACACACCATCCTCACTGTGAAACATGGTGGTGGCAGCATCATGTTGTGGGGATGCTTTTCTTCAGCAGGGACAGGGAAGCTGGTCAGAGTTGATGGGAAGATAGATGGAGCCAAATACAGGGCAATCTTAAAAAGAAAACCTGTTAGAGTCTGCAAAAAAACTTGGGACTGGGGCGAAGGTTCACCTTACAGCAGGACAACGAGCTTAAACATACAGCCAGAGCTACAATGTAATGGTTTAGATCAAAGGATATTCATGTATTAGAATGGCCCAGTCAAAGTCCAGATCTAAATACTATTGGGAATCTGTGGCAAGATTTGAAATTTGCTGTTGACAGACGCTCTCCATCCAATCTGACAGAGTTTGAGCTATTCTGCAAAGAAGAATGGGCAAAAATGTCACTCTTTAGATGTGCAAAGCTGGTAGAGACTTCCCCAAAAAGACTTGAAGGAGTAATTGCAGCGAAAGGTGGATATACAAAGTATTGACTCAGGGGGCTGAATACAAATGCACGCCACACTTTTCAGATATTTATTTGTAAAAGAAAAATTGAAAACCATTTATCATTTTCCATTCACTTCACAATTATGTGCCACTTTTGTTGGTCTATCACATAAAATTCCCAAAAAATACATTTATGTTTCTGGTTGTAACATGACAAAATGTGGAAAAGGTGGAAAAAAATTGGAAAATTGTATGAATACTTTTTTAAGGCACTGTATGTCCTGGTATTATGGCAAATATTTTTTCTATGCTCTGTCAAGGTTCTGGCACTACTTTTGTATGTATTCTTGTACTTTTTTTGTCCAAGATAATATTAAAAAGATTGAAAGAAAAACATGGTAACATCAAGTTACACCTAAAGAAACATATTGTAATTAGATTTTGCTAGCGTCATTTTTATCTTGGGCAGAAATTACAATTAATCATCTGTCCATTAAACTGGACATCATGCATCACTGGTTACATTTAAACTACAATTACTGGGACTTTGTTTTTATTGAAAATAATAACTGCAGTAACTTTTTTGGCTGTAAATCAATTTATTTATGTTATTAGAATATAATTTTCAGCTTTTATAACAAAAACATAATTTTGTGCAGATACGTTCCATTATGTGAGTAAGGCCTCATGCACACTGAACAGTTTACTAGCTGTCATGGACGTCTTTCCCCATGGCAAGAGCATTTTGGCTTAAAACACGCTTGACGCTTGTAAACAAGTGTAACGCATTTAGGCGCATCAAGTCATTGGACGTTAATTAATTTAATTGGTCAGAATACTAATTAATTCTGGCCACTATAATTAATTGACTTTCAAGCGCTAAACGCACCTAGCGTTAACGTGCATTTACATGTCACGTGTTTTTATGCCAAAGCGCGGCTGCTCCGGGATGTGCTGTTTTTTTTTTCCTTTAAACGGGTATGTGTGCATGGACACATAGGCTAACATGTAGGGGCATTTAGAAGAAAAATGACAGACACCCTTAGGAACAATGTTTAACAACATATATGCTTGTGCCTGGGGATCTCATTGGTAAAGGTGTCGATCCCAATAGATAATTTACAAATAAATAGAACCATGGAGCGGGGGGGGGGGGACTTTGAGGACCCAATGGCCATCAACATATGTGTATAAAATTACAAAGACTTTATTAAAGCATGATTAAAAACATCAGAAAAAATTGGACATAATATGTGCAAAATAGAAGAGAGACAGAACAATTGTTACTCTAGGTCTGCCACAAGAGCTGCGAGGCCCAATAGTGACTCCTACGCGTTTCAACTCATAACGTCTTCTTCAGGGGGTACTGGTGGACAGAGATAGTCATTAATTCTATAAAACAATAACCATATATAAAGAACAGGAATACTCCAAAAAGCATACATAACCATAAATTACATAAATCTTCAAAATATTGGTTTAACATTTCAACTTACAAAAAGTCAGCAAGAGATTGAGCATCTTATAGCATTTTCACAGGTTTATTTTAACCACTTGCTTACTGGGCACGTAAACCCCCTTCCTGTCCAGGCCAATTTTCAGCTTCCAGCTTGTTGGATCTTAATTACTGCTGGGGGTTTTTATTTTTTGCTAAAAATAGACCAAAAATTTAGAACAAAACTGTTTTATAGTTTATTATAACAATGTGAAAACAGGTAATTTTTCTCCTTCACTGATGTGCGCTGATGAGGCGGCACTGATTGACTGCACTGATAGACTGCACTGATAGGCACTGATAGGTGGCACTGGTGGGCACTGATGTGGTGGCACTGGTGGACACTGGTAGGTGGCATTAATGAGCACTGAGAGGTGGCACTGATGGGCACGGATGGATGGCCCTGATGGGCACTGATAGGCACTGGTAGGTGACACTGATAGGCAGCACTGGTAGGTGGCACTGATGATGAGGCACTGATAGGTAGCACTGGTGGGCACTGGTATGTGGCACTGGTGGGCACTGGCAGGTGGCACTGGTGGGTACTGCATAGCAGCAGTGGCTCTCCATGATCGGGACTGATGTCCCTCTGACAGAAGCCACTAATCTGCTTTTTTTTCTCCTCGCGCTGTCATTGTGAGGGAAAAAAAGCATATTACGATCACGTGATCAGCTGTCATTGGTAGACAGCTGATCACAGGGTAAGGGGCCAATCTGTGATCAGCCAAGTCTCATTGACTCGCTGATCACAGAGTGTGACGTACATGGTCTTTCAGCTATAGCACGGGCGGGAGGTGGTTAAACTATAATAAGTTCCATCCACTCCCCTGAGTGCTGTCTTCTGTGTCAAATACCTTCAGCCGAATCAGCGATCTTCTCTGTGTGGCCTTAAAAGGGTTAAATTAGGCAGTGAGGAAAATATGGTTTCCTCACTGCCCGTATCTCTGAAAAGCAGTCCAACTGTTGATCGCTTTTCAGAGTGGTTGGCAGTCCCTGCCACACGTGCATGAGCCCTAAAATATGAAAGTGAACAGACTAGTGATCACAAAGTCTTCCCCACCAACGACACTCTTTGAAGACACGGAAAGGGTAGAAGTTAAAGAAAGGTCTCAAAAGGAACAAAAATAGGATTTTTATAACAGCTTACCTGTAAAATCCTTTTCTTGGAGTACATCACGGGACACAGAGCGACATAGTCATTACTAATGGGTTATATAGATACCGTCAGGTGCTGGCACTGGCAACTTCCAAAACCGGAAGTACCCTCCCCTATATAAGCCCCTCCCATCCGGGAGCACCTCAGTTTTGTAGCAAAGCAATAAGTGTCCCCAAAGAGGGGCGGGAGCTCTGTGTCCCGTGATGTACTCCAAGAAAAGGATTTTACAGGTAAGCTGTTATAAAAATCCTATTTTCTTTCTCGTACATCACGGGACACAGAGCGACATAGTCATTACTAATGGGATGTCCTAAAGCAATGCCCAATGAGGGGGGGAAACACCATATATAAGCTGAGCGCTATCAGACATGAGGATCTTTTGCGGCCTGCAACACACTGCGCCCAAAGGCGACATCCTCCTGACTTCTAACGTCCACCTGGTAGAACCTAGTAAACGTGTGAACTGAAGACCATGTTGCGGCCTTACAGATTTGAGCCAGGGAGGCCTGGTGATGCACTGCCCATGAAGTTCCAACTGCTCTCGTGGAGTGCGCTCTAACTTTGAACGGAGGCGGTCTCCTTCTCAAGCCATAGGCTTGTATTATGACCTGTCGAATCCACTTGGCTAAAGTAGATTTCGACGCTGCCTGACCCTTTCTGGGGCCTTCCGGCAGAATAAACAAAGTATCCGTTCTGCGAATCTGAGCAGTGGCTTTTAGATAAGCTTTAACTGCTCTTACTACATCCAAAGAATGCAATAACTTTTCCTCTACCGAAGTAGGTTTGGGGAAAAAAGAAGGAAGAACCACATCTTGGTTCAAATGAAACCTCGATACCACCTTAGGAAGAAAGGCTGGATGAGGGCGTAACACTACTCTATCCTTATGGATAACCAGATATGGCTCCTTACAGGACATAGCTGCTAATTCCGACACTCTTTTAGCCGAACAAATGGCTACTAGAAAAATCAATTTCCTGGTGAGAAGAACCAGGGAAATATGCTGTAATGGTTCAAATGGTTGTTTCTGTAGAACCGACAGAACCAAGTTTAGATCCCATGGACATATGGGAATATTAACCGGAGGACTAATACGCATCACTCCTTGTATAAAGGCTTTGACTAGTGAATGCGAAGCCAAGGGCCTTTGAAAAAATATTGACAAGGCCGAAATCTGACCCTTGATAGTACTCAAGGCAAGCTTCCTATCTACAGCCCATTGTAGGAAGTCCAGAATCCTACCTATTACATATTTACGTGGATGCCATTTCTTGGCCTCACACCAGGCGATGTACGCCTTCCAGATTCTATAGTAGATCTGCCTGGATACCGGCTTCCTGGCATTGATCATGGTAGATACCACAGCATTAGATAGCCCTCTCTTTTTTAGAATGTGGGCTTCAATAGCCAGGCCGTCAAACCTAGGGCTGGTAAGGAAGGGTGGTATATCGGCCCTTGCGAAAGCAGGTCCGGACGATGTGGGAGGGTCCAAGGACTCCCCACAGACATCTTTACAATCTCCGCGTACCATGCTCTTCGGGGCCACGCTGGAGCCACCAGAATTACTGGTTTCTTTTCTACCCTGATTCTGCGGAGTAATCGAGGTAACAATTGTGGCGGTGGGAATGCATATATCAGCTTGAACTGATCCCAAGGGAACACTAGAGCATCCGAGCCGCAAGCTAGGGGATCCCTTGTCCAAGAGACAAACCTGTCCACTTTTGTATTGAATCTGGATGCTAGCAGATCTACATCCGGTGTTCCCCACCGCTGACATATTGTCCGGAAAACCTCGGGATGAAGGGACCATTCCCCTGGGCATAATTGTTGGCGACTTAGAAAGTCCGCCTTCCAATTCTCCACTCCTGGAATGAATACCGCAGATATGGCTGGGACATATCTTTCTGCCCATCTCAGGATGTAATTTACTTCCCTCTGGGCTGCACGACTCCTGGTGCCCCCCTGATGATTGATATATGCCACTGCTGTGGCATTGTCTGATTGAATTCTGACAGGGGACCCTTGGAGTTTGGATGTCCATGCTACTAGGGCATACCGGGCTGCTCGTATCTCTAAGAGATTGATGGGCAGGGCCTTTTCTGCATCCGACCATCTGCCCTGGAGAGACCATTGCTCCAGTACTGCTCCCCAGCCTATAAGGCTGGCATCTGTAGTGACCACCTTCCAGGAAATCGGACTGAAGGATTTCCCTCTTTCCAGATTCTGGGGAACCAACCACCAGCGGAGGCTCTTGCGAACGGAAGGGGACAAGGACATTGGTAAGTCCAGAGCCTGAACTTTTTTGTTCCAGGCTGACAGTATGGCCCTTTGCAAATTCCTTGAATGGAATTGACCGTAGGGTACTGCTTCGAATGATGCCACCATTTTTCCCAGCAGCCTCATGCACAGACGTATGGATGGCTGTCTTTTTGAACCCACTAAGTGGATCAGATCCCTCAAAGACGACCCCTTTTCTTGAGGCAAGAAAATTTTTCTCTGGTCTGAATCCAGCCTTAGCCCCAAGTATTCCAGACTTTTGACTGGTTTTAGGGCTGACTTGTCTCGGTTGATAATCCAACCGTGATATTCCAGATACTTGATTGTCTCGTGAACAACCACTTCTAGTTTTTTCCACTGAGTGGTCTATCAGCAACAAGTCGTCTAGATATGCCATTATCATTACACCTCGTGTTCTTAGATTGGCCAATAATGGGGCCAGAATTTTTGTGAACACTCTTGGTGCTGTGGCCAGACCGAAGGGTAAGGCTCTGAACTGAAAATGGCGCCCTTCTACCGCAAAGCGTAGAAATTTTTGGTGGGCTGGAAAGATGGGAATGTGCAAATAAGCATCTTTGATGTCGATCGAGGCTAACCATTCCTCCCCTTGTAGGGCAGTGGCCACCGACCGGATCGACTCCATCCGGAAAGTCCTGGTATGTAGGAATTTGTTTAGCCCTTTTAGATTTAATATGGGCCTCACGTCCCCGTTTGGCTTCGGGACTGTAAAGAGGTTTGAGTAAAACCCGAACCCCCATTCTTCCAGGGGAACCTCTATAATTACTGCTTGAAGCAATAATTGTTCTAGTGCCAACAGGAGGGATCCTCTCTTCTGGGGATCCCTTGGCACGTTTGACCTTATAAAGCGGGAAGGAGGGGAGTTTTTTAACTCCAATTTGTATCCCAGATTTACTGCGGAAAGCACCCATCTGTCTCTGATCGTGTCCCGCCAGGTCTCTGTGAACAACTGAAGTCTTCCCCCCACCCGATTGAGTGGGGGCAACCCTTCATGCATTTGACTTTGGGGGAGGTTTTGTACCTCTCCTGCTCCAGGGCTTCTTGTTACCCTGCAATTGTCCCTGATTTTTACCTCCGGGATTTGACCGAGGAGGCCGTCGGAACTGTTTCACAGCCGATGTCCTAGGGACTGGAGAAGCAGGCCTCTTAAAAGTGGGACCTCTAACTCTATTTTTAACCGGCAAAAGTGTACTTTTACCGCTGGAAATTCTCTGGATATATTTATCCAGGTCTTCCCCGAATAAGCGTTCACCATGAAATGGGAAGCTGACCAGCAATTTTTTACAGGGAGCTTCAGCAGACCAGTTTTTGAGCCATAGAAGCCTGCGCATATGTACTACAGACAGCGTAAGGCGGGAGGCCTGATGGATTGAATCCTTTATAGCGTCCACCGCAAAGCATAAGGCTCTAGGTAGATCGGCTAGGGCAAGAGCCTGCTGATCTGGCAAGTCCCTTAAGACCTGTTTCAACTGATCCTTCACTGCTTGGCAGACCCCAATAGCTGCCACTGCTGGTTGTGTCACCAATCCTGCTGTAGAAAACGCAGATTTTAATAAGGACTCCAATTTTTTATCTATTGGGTCTTTGAACATTTGGACATTATCCACTGGACATGTCAGTGATTTATTCACACAAGAGATGGCTGCGTCCACTGTAGGGACCCTCCATTTTCTGATGAACTTATCCTCCATGGGATAGACCACCGGAAATCTCTTGGGGGGAGTAAATATTTTATCAGGATGCTCCCAATCCTGGTAAATGAGCCCTTCCAGTAAAGGATGGATCGGAAAGGAACAAACAGTCTGGGGAGCTTTTAGCGACCCCAACGAGGAGACAGAAGTGGATGATGGCTCCGCAAGGGGCATTTTAAATGCTGATCGGACCATATTAGTCAGGGACTGAACCCATAACCTTTCAGCATGTGATGCTGAGAATGGCTCTTCCACTGTTGATTCCTCTACAACCGAATCGACCTCATCCTGATCCCCTTCAGGTAGGTCGATCCCTGTATGGGACTGTTGCTCTGTTAACAGGCACTCTGAGGGAGGAGACGGAGATCGGGCGCTTTTTTCCTGTGACAGGGAAGCAGCGATCAATGCTGACAATCTCTCTTCCAGCCCTCCCAGAGCTGAGGAAAAAACCTCCTCTGTTACATACACAGGAGCAGGTGAACTGAGGACAGCCACAGTACCAGGTACTCCTGAGGGTGCTCCACGGTTACTAACCTCTGATTCTTCAGGGGAGACTGGTGCAGCCGAAGCATGCCCAAGATCCTCAGAGCCCGATGGAGACTCCCTATGCCTCCTGGAATTTCTAGTCCCGGAGTTTTTAGACGGCATATTCCTAAGCCACAAAGCTGAGGTATTCCAGCCGAAATACACCACTTACTGACAATAGTCTAGCATAAATGCTGCTATAAGAAACAGTTGGTGTCTACTAATGTGCCTTTCTAGGGGATGCCTGCATCAACCGCTTGCTGTATGCCTTTTTTTAAATGTTGCCAGCTCTGTCTCTGCACTCCATAGCCAGCTCACCACACAAAATTGTGGTTTTTAACATGCTGGGACGCCCGCACATGCGCAGAAGCGCTGCGGCGCGCACAGAGCGTCATCCCCCAGGCTCCGCCCCCTTTCCCGGCTCACCTCTATATATAGAGGCGCGTGCACGCGCACGCGCGTGGCCACGTGCGCCTTCGGCGCTAATTTCGAAAATGGAAACTAGGGACAAGAGCCAGGGCCCCTCTTTGCCGCAGGCCGGGGGATGGACGAGCATTGCAACATGGCAGAGGAAGCAGTTTCCCATAAGAGAACTCACCATCTGCCTGGACTTGCTCTGATGAAAAGAAACTAGTCCACATGACAAGAAACGTTCCACAGCGGCCTCTAGTGGCAAACACAGGTACCGCAGTCTAATATATTAAATATATATATATAAAAAAAATTTTTTTTTTTTTTCTTGACCACTATTAAAATTATTACATTTTTTTAGTAGTTACAGGCATGCACAGATATTAGCGGGAATACCGTTAGGTAACAGACAGAAAGACAAATTAGGCTTGGGGGTCCCCCAATAGAACCAAGTTCCTGGGGGCCCCCACTTACCTGTTCCCCGCCGCAGGACTTTGTTTGGTCCACAAAAGACCAAACTTCACCTATCACGGCAGGCATTGTAATCAAACCTTCAGGGACCGGGTTCCCAAGGATTCCACTCCCCTGGACCTGTATAGCACCCTGCACAGAAAACATCTTGGTCGTGGGTATGACCAGAGCTCTGGATCCCAGGGTCCAGCTCTCCTAAGAGAAGCATTACAGGCAAAACCCTGCTCTTCTCTGCAAGCCCCGGGTACCGACCGTTTAGCTATGAAGCTTTTTTGGTCGAATCCGGAATAGCTTACTGAGGCCCAAAAGAACCTGTACGCAAGCTCAGTGAAAAACACATGTTTCTTCTTGGCCAACACCTTAGACACTGGCAAAAAACTGAGGTGCTCCCGGATGGGAGGGGCTTATATAGGGGAGGGTACTTCCGGTTTTGGAAGTTGCCAGTGCCAGCACCTGACGGTATCTATATAACCCATTAGTAATGACTATGTCGCTCTGTGTCCCGTGATGTACGAGAAAGAAATCATGATAACCCAGCAAATGAAACCTAAATATACTACTTGAAATAAAACTATACAGAAATGGCTTATGCAGAAAAAATGGCAAATGCATAAAAAGTAGAAAAAACAATGCAGACTTTTAGCACACACAAGATCAGTGCACATGGTAAACACCAGGGGCAGGAACAAACCACCCATAATTTGTAACATAACAGTAACAAAATAACAAGTGATGTTATCATCATTTGTTATTTTTTACAATTTCATGCTACAAAAATTACATTAAACCTAAGTTGACGAAAACATATTTAAAAAAAAATAACCCAAAACAATTTTCACACCGCTGAAGGCTTGACAATTTTTTTCAACTAAATTTTTAATGAAAAAAAAAATTGTAGGCTGATGTGAAATATGCAACATTGTAAAAAAAATGTTGTTATCAACAGAAAAATGTTTTACAAAGGTATTCAGAGTATAAGGTTACAGGTATAAGGCCCCTTTCGTACGACATTCCATATGTCCATTTTTTTCTCCATCCGTTGACGGAGGAAAATCGGACACCAATGTATTTCTATGGGCAAATGGATGTTAGCGAATGATCATCCGTTGACATCCATTGACATTCGCCTTTGTTAACATCTGTTTTTTTAAATGGAAGAAAGCCGTACAAGAAATGTGTTGCATAGGAGCTTACAAATACACTATATTACCAAAAGTATTGGGACACCTGCCTTTACACACACATGAACTTTAATGGCATCCCAGTCTTAGTCTGTAGGGTTCAATATTGAGTTGGCTCACAATTTGCAGCTATAACAGCTTCAACTCTTCTAGGGAAGGCTGTCCACAAGGCTTAGGAGTGTATAGACATAGGGGAATGTTTGACCATTCTTCCAGAAGCACATTTGTGAGGTCAGGCACTGATGTGGATGAGAAGGCCTGGCTCGCAGTCTCCACTCTAATTCATCCCAAAGATGTTAGCGGATGATCATCCGCTGACATCTGCCTTCGTTAATATCTGTTTTTTTAAATGGAAGAAAGCTTTTTGCTTGCTTTTTTACTCAGGGTTATGATTTATGATAGGTCTAGAGGAGTGTTTATTTAATATTCCACATATCTACTATTCCTACTACACCCCATGTGACCGGATCCTATGGTTCTGCCTGCGGGTGGGTTGGGCAAGTTTGTTTTGGCTGTGTATTCTCAGTCTCGGGAGCTATGCTGTGCTTCAGGAGTCCTCCCTTTCCCCCTTCACCTTCTGGCAACGTGGTGGTTTGGGCAGGCATCCCGTAGTGCATTGACGCCACGCCTCCAGCGCCTGGACGTATGCGTCATTAACAGTGACGTCAGTGCGCCGGCGCTGTGCTTTGACATTGGCATCTTCCACAAGGTTTTTTGGCGCCAACTGACGAGCAGATTCTGCCCAGCTGGTGGTGCCTCTCCTCCAGCGGCCGCCAGCGTGAAGTTGGTGGTTATCCATGATTGCACTGGAGTATTTATACTCCTTTCAGTCGGTCCAGACACTTCCTATGTTTTCTGTCCCTGTGGACACTGTGCGCTAGTTGGATCTCATGAGTCGATACAGGAGCCCTAGGTATTATTGTGTTAGCTTTTTCTTTTCTTTTCTCATCTCTTTCTTCGCACTTTTTTTTGGATGTTTGGCTATTCACCCATTTATTATCAGCTCCCCATGGTTGGGGTACACTGTGTTATTCCCTTCAATATCTTTAAATACCTAGGCACAGTTCTATCATTATTTTACTCTATATCATTCTTGGTCCCAGCACTAGCACACCCTATAGCACAATTGGTTACTATTTTTTTACACTCTCATGTTACATTACACATATTAATTTACACCTTTTCACAGATGACTTATGGTGATGTGGTCTACATCACCCCTGATCATCTATGGGGGATCATTCCCAGGGACATCATTCCCAGGGATGCTGTTTTTTCATCTTGTGCCATGGGGTACACCACCTCAGCTCCCGGAGCTGATGATTTTCCCAGCCAACTCTCAGCCCTCCACGCTTGCACCCAGACTCATAGTTGATCTGTAAGTATATGTGGGTGTTTGATATTTCCTACTTTTCTAGACAAACCCATTGTAACCTATAATACATCCTTATAGACGCCTATCTTGCATCTGCTCCTGAAGAGTGGAAGACATCCACGAAACGTGTCAAGCTATATAGATGTTACTTGTTCACATTTTAAGAGTGTTACCAACATTATACATCAATCATGCTACACCGGATTGTACCACTTAAGTATGGTTTTATTTTATATTGTTTAGACACGGCACATTGAGGTTGGTGTTTTATAATGTAATTAATATGGACTATTATGCTACTCTATTACCATGTTATTATCTATTATGTATGAAATAAAACTATTATATTTGCTAATACTTTTTACTTGTACCATGTTATGTTTCTACATATTTAGTTACCAATAATGACACGTTTTATTGTTCATGTTGCCCCTTTTGGTTGTATGCTTCATTTAAAGTCCCAAATCCTCCCCATATGTATTTCGAAATGGAAGAAAGCCCTAAGAGAAATTAGTTGCATAGAAGCTTCAAAATACATGTGCCTTGAGTAGCTGATGTTTTACTTAAATAAATGGAAGCTAATGAGATTTATACATTGTCAAAAGAGTTCAACTTAGGAGAACCAAATGGGCATCATCCACACCTATTGATATCAATGGTGGGCCAGACAAATGGAGAAGGCACTCTTTAGTAACTTATGATCTGTAAACATCCCATTCACATGTAACCTTCCCATCTCCCTAATAAATCACACACAGGTGCTGAAGCTTCGATCAGAAGTGTGAATGGGAGGACAAAGTAATTTATCCATTTGTCCAGGTTGTAAATACACTTAACCAATAAAGACTGAGAAAGAATGCATTTTGAGCACGTTATCTTTTACCATTAACAGTAACTTCCTAATGTACGTTATTTATTACCTCCACATACTCTGACCCAGATGCTAAAAGCACAAAAACAAATACAATAATTGCAGATTGCCTATGGCTGTTTATGTACTAGCACAAAGCAGATGAATTGCAATATTATTATTATTATTATTATACAGGATTTATATAGCGCCAACAGTTTGCGCAGCGCTTTACAACATTTGACTATTCAATGAAACCTGCAAAATTCCCCAAATTATCAATTGCATAATAGTGTATAACAGATTCCAAATCATATCCAAATCAAAAGCTGTTATGTGATGTATTCATATTGTATTTTTTTCCAACATAAACGTAAAAATAAACATAATATTTCTAAAATGAACGCTTGTAACCTCACTGTATTAAAGGAAACCCTTTCAGGTAAGGGTACTGACTTGATCTGCATACTTGTTCCTCCCTGGTCACTGACCCAGAAAAGGTCATAGCCAAGCAGTTAACATTTTAAAAGCTTGACAGGATTTTTTTTCAAAAAACAAAATTTGTTTTATAGCCCAATTGCAGCCAAAGGTCATGTTTTTTTTAAAAATAAAGCGTGGAAGGATTAGAGCCTTTAGAATATTTTTATTTCCATCTGTTTCCCTACTGGGAAATTTTCCTACTGGGAAATGGGAAATCTTTCCAATGAGGCCACATACAAAACAAAAATTAAAAAACACATTATGTGCAGTTATGAGAAGGGTTAGAAGTTCATATAGTTATATAGCGGTCAGTAACTTCCTATCATGTTGACAACCATACACCTACACTCACCAGCCCCTTTATTAGGGACACCTTGCTAGTACCGGTGTCATGGATATGCAGTAATGTTTGTCTGCCATCTTACCTTCCTCTTCATTTGTTCACCTTAGAGGCCAGACTCTCTCACCTGGCACCTTTTATAATCTCTCCTCCCAGTATGCTCCACCCCAGGCCCTATCAGAGAACTCTATATTAACCTGTGCACTGCAAGTCTGGCTTGCTGATCAACGTTGTTTGTTAAGCATTGTGTGTTTTGGGTTCCTGCTTGCCGTGTGCACCTCTGTCTCTGTGCTAACGATATTGGCTTATTCTCGACTATCCCTGTCTGCTTGTGACCTTGACCTTTGGCTTGTCCTTTGTCTATCCTTGCCTGCTTGTCACCCTGACTCTGGCTTATCTCCTCACTATCTCTTGTATCCTGAGCTGCTGCTTCCCCTCTATCCTCTATACCCTACGGAGCGTGAGCTAGGGGACTCTGGGGGCCGCGATCTGGATCTTAGACTCCGCGCCCTGGGGAATCTTGGGATCTAGCTCCCTGTGGGATCCCTGTTGTGCTCCAGTGGATCGGCCTTCCTTAACCACCCAGTGTTCCATACGCAGCAGTCAGCCATAGGGTTCACTACCTTGTGGTGCACGCCTGACCTACGGTGTGCATCTGTCATCTGGCAACTCAGGTGACCTGACAGTTTGATCAGCCATGGACCCGGCTGACGTGCCGCTTCCCACAGATGATCCATTGCAGGGCATAGTCCGCAGACTTGAGACCAGGAATCTAATCAGATCCAGGTGATGCGATTCCTTCAGGATTTGGCCTCCGGTTTTGAACAGGATTGTGTGTGTAGTCCTCTATGGGACTTTTTAGGGTGAAGTCTACAAGTTTAAAATTTTATCAAAAAATATATATTTATTGTTGTAATACAAAATATCAAAGAGATAAAAATACATATACAATTTGGATGTACACAAACACAACTCAAACTATAGAGCAACAAAGTAACAACGTCACAAAAGACCATAAACCACTGTGAGGGTCCTGATTCCTGTGGGAGGGCCCAGGGTGCCCGACGCATTTCGAGGCTATGGGTTTATATAGCGCCTCTTCTTCAGGGGATAGTGGTGATAGGTGTTGTGGTCTGTAGTTTGTAGACATAGAACAAAGCAAGAGAGTTGAGTAAACAAGAGCATCATCTATTTTATGTATATACAGTACAATTGAAAATTAATTCAATAGTTATAATAAAAAGCATCATTATTTGTACCGTAAATCATATATGCTAACCGTTGTTGTCTATGAAGTTTGGTGTGGATACATCCTTGTTTAAAATAACAGAGATTGACGCTCACTGCTCCGGATGAAGGGAGAACGCAGGGGGGTCACAACACGGGGGACCGTGCATCGAACTATGCCCGGGGCAGGGCAACAAAGGGCGCCTGTACTCAAAACAGCAGGTAATTTATGCTGCTGATCCCATCTATAAACAAGAAAGAGTAATAATAATACAGCAGTATGAATAAAGGTGACATATATGTATATATTACCCTCCATGAGTGGCCCACATAATAGTGGGGCATACATGTCAGAACTAAATCTAAACGTGTGCATACCTGCTGTATCTCAACCCAGGTTTTGGAGTGGATTTGTGTCGCATGGGCTCCACAGAGAAAAGGTATTCCCCTAAGAAGAGGGAAGGTGAACAAAATGGAATCTGGAAAAGTATGGAAAAGAATAATTTTAAAAGTATGGAAAATTTTTAATAAATGGAAATAAAAATTAAGGTCTGCTTTTCATAAGGGGTAACTGTTAGTTAGCCCGAAGGGTATCAATATATATAGGGCCTCTATAATACAACAGTAGAATAACCTGTTGCCTTGTATCTATGAGCCAAGGTGGAATAATCCACCATATGTTATTATGGCTCAATCTTAAATTGAATAATTTAGATATACAAATATTGAGGGACCCTCCATGAATCAAAAAGAAAAAAAAGAGGGTATGCATTATATCAATCAAAAAAGAAAAAACAGAAAAGAAACCACAAGATTAATTAAATATCCAATTTTACCTTTTCTCCTGTAGGGAACAATGTACACACATCCACTCCCAAGTCAGCAATGTGCAGACTGAGGGTTGTTTCTACAGTCTAATATAGTGTGGATTAATTGCTGATAGTTATCAGCTGTGAGAGAGCAGAGTGTGTAGTGAAGAGGGTGGGAGAGGGGTGGCGCCCTCCGAGTCATCAGCATGGAGGCCTGCCCCCTCATCCCACATACTCAAAGGTAGAATACACAGCAGAACGCTGCGTCATGATGACATGTGCTCCAAAGAGGAGTGCATCGTCATGGAGATAAAAAGGAGGGGAGCCAACATCCGCGCTGACCACTCGCGGCGCATCTGTTGCCACGGAGATGTAAACGTCCCCATGACCGTACCAAGGAGTCCAACAAAGCTATCCCCTCCAAAGAGTAGGGGCGTCATGCCAGACCTACGTGCGCCGAGTGTCCTATCCCGGGCACAGGGAGCCGGTCCATCCCATATTAACCCATCCCACGCCTTCCATCCAGAGCAGACTGAGATCACATCTCCATCAATAGAGGTTGTCCCCATGCAGGGAATAAAACACAAATGGAGTAATTTCAATCTCAGAAAAGGGAGTGTTTGTGTACATCCAAATTGTATATGTATTTTTATCTCTTTGATATTTTGTATTACAACAATAAATATATTAAAATTTGAAACTTGTAGACTTCACCCTAAAAAGTCCCATAGAGGACTACACACACAATCCATATTGAATAGGGATTGGGTGTTTTGTCTACTAATCAAGTCAGTCCCTGCTACACTCCTAAACTATACCCTCCCATTTTGAACAGGTTCAGGCTTCAACAACCTCAACCGCTATCAGTGGCTGCACCTATTCCAGACGCAGTCGCAGCCACACATTCACTACAACTGCCAGCTCCGTCCCGTTTCTCTGGGGACTCCAAGGCCTGCAGGGGGTTCCTTAGCCAATGCACTATTCATTTTGAGCTCCAGCCCCAAAACTTCCTGTTTGATTGGGCAAAGGTAGCCTATATCATTTCCCTCTTCTCCGGTGAAGCTTTAGCCTGGGCAGCCCCTCTGTGGGAACTGAATGATCCAGTGGTTTCTAGCCTGTCTGACTTCTTGAAACTTTTTCGGAATATCTTCGAAGAACCGGCTCGTGTCTCTTCAACGGCCAGCGCCCTTTTACATCTCCCCCAAGAGTGTGCTTCTGTGGGACAGTATGCTCTTCATTTCCGCATTCTGACGGCTAAGTTGAGCTGGAACAATAAGGCCTTATTCGCAACCTTTTTGCATGGCCTTTCTGATAGAGTGAAGGATGAATTAGCAGGAAGAACCATTCCCACTGATCTGGACGGAGTTATCTCCTTGTGTAACCAGATTGATATTCGCTTTCAGGAAAGGACCCTAGAAAAGCGGCGCCAGCACTCCTTGGTTCTTAGTCAGCCTGAGCTCCCCTCTCTCCGACCCGTAGAGCATCTCCTGCCAGCTGAGGAACCCATGCAGCTGGGTTGGACCAGGCTATCCCCCGAGGAACGTGCTAGGCACAGAACTCTAGGCCTGTGTCTCTACTGTGGGGGCAAAGGTCATTTTCGTGACACTTGCTCTCTTTGTCCGGAAAAACGTTGGGGTCCAATACATCTGGAAAGGGGAGTATTGGACCCAGAAATATCACCCTCAACTTCTCGTCTTCTTCTTTCAGTGTTCCTTCATGTTGGTGCTTCTTCTCATTCGGTCGCAGCATATCTGGATTCCGGAGCCGCTGGCAATTTCATGGACTGGGAAATTGCATCTTCTATGAGACTTACCTTTTTGCCACTCACCACGTCCTTGGTGGTCTAGGCGATTGATGGCACTGTTCTCCCAGGGGGTCCTATCCGCTTCCAGACCCTCCCTGTTAAGATGTCGGTAGGGACACTCCACCAGGAGTGGATATCCTTCCTTATCTTACCTAAGGCCTCAACTCCTATCATTTTGGGTCTCCCATGGTTACGGCTCCATTCTCCACACGTTGACTGGACTACTGGACAGATAATGGCTTGGGGTTCCTCCTATTCCTCGTCCTGCCTACCCAAGGTTGCCCCCTGTGAACCTGAGCTGATCATTCACTCCAGTTTGCATAACCATTTACATTTGTCTTTCCCTAATCACCCTTGGATGCACAGCCAGGCTAGCTTGTCTACAAGTTCTGCAGTCGCCGCTACGTCTTGCGATGCGATTCAGGTAGTCGCTACACCTGACTCTGCTATTCACTCGGCCTCTGTACTAGTTATACCAGTCCAGCCCATGCCCAGTGAGCCTCCTACTTTTTTTATTCAGGACATTCTGCTTGTCTTTCAGCTATTCAGCTTGACTCCTGTGACATGTCACCTTCTAACCAACCTGACCTCAGGGTTCCACTGACCTCTGCCCAGTCTGATGGTCCTGTGCTAGATTTCCAGATCTTCTTTAAGGGTCTGGGGGACCCTCCTCAGATCCCCGTTGACCCTCTTATGCCCTTGCGTATTCCTAAAAGGCCTTTGGTCCTCAATAAATCCTCTCCCTCTCTCCCTACCTCGGTTCCTGTTTCTGAGGATAATCTAAAGTACGAGGTTAGTCAAGTTCTGGATTCTCGGCTCTGCAGAGGTATTCTTCAGTACCTTGTGCTTTGGAGAGGGTTTGGTCCCGAGGAGGCATCTTGGATCGCTGCATCTGAGGTCTTTGCACCTCGTCTGTTGAGGAGTTTTCATCTGAGGTTTCCCTTTAAGCCTGGGCCCAGGCGGGGGAGGGCCCATAATTGGGGGGGTACTGTCATGGATATGCAGTAATGTTTGTCTGCCATCCATAGGTGTGCGCAGCCTATAGCATTAGGGTGTGCACCCCAAAGCTCAAACACACGCTACTGATCACTCGCTGTGTTAATTTAGAAAAGGAAGGGGTTGGTAAATTACATATGGACCGGCCCCTTTCCCCCCTCATCCAATACCATTCCCCTGTGTGTGCCCACAGCAGCCAGTGGGAGAGGAGAGGAGGAAAGCTGGCAGTGCTGTGGGGGAAATGGGGGGGGAGCAGGGCAGTAGGGGGAATCTGTGATGCACAGAGTGATTAGGGTGTGCCTGGGCACACCTGGCACACCCTGTGCGCAAGCCTATGCTGCCATCTTACCTTCCTCTTCATGTGTTCACCTTAGAGGCCAGACTCTCTCACCTGGCTGCTTTTATAATCTCTCCTCCCAGTATGCTCCACCCCAGGCCCTATCAGAGAACTCTATATTAACCTGTGCACTGCAAGTCTGGCTTGCTGATCAACGTTGTTTGTTAAACATTGTGTGTTTGGGTTCCTGCTTGCCGTGTGCACATCTGTCTCTGTGTTAACTATATTGGCTTATTCTCGACTATCCCTGTCTGCTTGTGACCTTGACCTTTGGCTTGTCCTTTGTTTATCCTTGTCTGCTTGTCGCCCTGACCTTGGCTTATCTCCACACTATCTCTTGTATCCTGAGCTGCTGCTTCCCCTCTATACTCTATACCCTATGGAGCGTGAGCTAGGGTACCCTGGGGTTCGCGACCTGGATCCAGCTGCAGCTTAGGCCATCCTCACCACTAGAGGCTCTGGTGAACACCTGCTGGATCTTAGACTCCACGCCCTGGGGAATCTTGGGCTCTAGCTCAATGTGGGATCCCTGTTGTACTCCAGTGCATCGGACTTCCTTAACCACCCAGTGTTCCATACGCAGCAGTCAGTCATAGGGTTCACTACCTTGTGGTGCACTCCTGACCTACGGTGTGCATCTATCATCTGGCAACTCAGGTGACCTGACAACTGGGTTGGATCCCCTTTTGCCTTCAGAACTGCCTTAATTCTTCATGGCATAGATTCAACAAGGTGTTGGAAACATTACTCAGAGAATTTGGTCCAGATTGACATAGCATCACGCAGTTGCTGCAGATTTATTGGCTGCACACCCATGATGCAAATCTACCATTCCACCACATTCCAAAGGTGCTCCATTGGATTAAGATCTGGTGAGTGTGGAGGCCATTGGAGTACAGTGAACTTATTGTCATGTTCAAGAAACCAGTTTGAGATGATTTGAGCTTTGTGAAATGGTGCATTATCCTGCTGGAAGGAGCCATCAGTAGATGGGTACACTGCAGTCATAAAGGAATGGACATGGTCAGCAACAATACTCAAGTAGGCCATGGCGTACTAAGGGGCCCAAAGTGTGCCAAGAAAATATCCCCCACACCATTACACCACCACCAGCTAAACCGTTGATACAAGGCAGGATGGATCCATACTTTCATGTTGTTCACACCAAATTCTGACCCTGCCATCTAAATGTAGCAGCTAAAAGCAAGACCCATCAGACCAGGCAACGTTTGTCCGATCTTTTATTGTCCAATTTTGGTAAGCCTGTGCAAATTGTAGCCTCAGTTTCCTGTTCTTGGCTGAAAGAAGTGGCACCTGGTGTGGTCTTCTGGTGCTGTAGCCTATCTGCTTCAAAATTCGAAGTGTTGTGCGTTCAGATATGGTATTCTGCATACCTTGGTTGTAACGAGTGCTTTTTTGAGTTACTGTTGTCTTTATATCATCTAAAAACCAGTCTGGCCATTCTTCTCTGACATCAACAAGGAATTTTCGTCCACACAACTGCCACTGGATATTTTCACCTTTTTGGACAATTCTCTGTAAACCCTAGAAATAATACTCAGACCAGCCCGTCTGGCACCAACAACCATGCCATGTTCAAAGTCACCTAAATCCCCTTTCGTCCCTATTCTGATGCTCAGTTTGAATTTCAGTAAGTCGTCTTCATCATGTCTAGAAGCCTAAATGCATTGAGTTTCTGCCATGTGATTGGCTGATTAGCAATTTGTGTTACCAAGTAATTGAACAGGTGATCCTAATAAAGTGGCCAGTAAGTGTACACCATAGGCGTGCGCACAGGGTGTGCCAGGTGTGCCCAGGCACACCCTAATCACCCTGTGCAGCATAGATTCCCCCTACTACCCTAGCTCTCCCCCCCTTCCCGCCGCACCGCTGCTGGCTTCCCTTCTCTCCTCTCCCAGCGGCTGATGCTGCGGGATGTTTTAGGATGAATGGGGGAAGGGGCTGGTAAATATGTAATTTACTGACCCCTTCCTTTTCTGAATAAACATAGTGAGCGATCGGTTGTGTGTGTTTGAGCTTTGGGGTGCACACCCTAATGCAATAGGCTGCGCACACCTATGGTGTACACTATATGACCAAAAGTAGTGGGACATCTGCCTTTAAACGCACATGAACTTTAATGGCATCCCAGTTTTAGTCTGTAGGGTTCAATATTGAGTTGGCCCACTCTTTGCAGCTACAACAGCTTCAACTCTTCTGGGAAGCCTGTCCACAAGGTTTAGGAGTGTGTCTATGGGAATGTTTGACCATTCTTCCAGAAGCGTATTTGTGAGGTCAGGCACTGATGTTGGACGAGAAGGCCTGGCTTGCAGTCTCCACTCTAATTCACCCCAAAGGTGATATATCAGGTTGAGATCAGGACTCTGTGCAGGTCAGTCAAGTTCCTCTACCCCTTACTCACTCATCCATGTCTTTATGGACCTTGCTTTGTGCACTGTTGCGCAGTCATAATGGAACAGGAAGGGGCCATTCCCAAATTCTTGCCACAAAGTTGGGAGCATGAAATTGTCCATAATGTCTTGGTATGCTGACTCTTAAGAGTTCCCATAACTGGAACTAAGGGGCCAAGCCCAACCCCTAAAAAACAACCCCACACCATAATCCCTCCTCTACCAAATGATTTGGACCAGTTAACAAAGCAAGGTCCATAAAGACATGGATGAGTGAGTTTGAGGTGGAGGAACTTCACTGGCCTGCACAGAGTCCTGACCTCAACACCTTTGGGATGAATTAGAGCGGAGAGTGCGAGCCAGGCCTTCTGTTCAAACATCAGTGCCTGACCTCACAAATGCGCTTCTGGAAGAATGGTCAAACATTCCCATAGTCACACTCTCCCCAGTGAGGTCACAAACTTTAAAAACATTTTGCTGGAGTTAGACATTAAAATACACATTGGAATATTCTGCCAGCAGTAGATTTCAAGGTATTGTTGACCATAGCAAAATAATGTTTCACACACCCAGAATTGGTGAGTACCTGGTCACTGTCAAATAGTAGATTCTGCCACAGAAAATACCTGCAATCAGCAACACTTCCATAAATACAAACAATACCATGATTATGATTAATGCAGAAGTGGCAAATCAGACACACTGCAGACAGAGCGGCACTAACAAGCAGAAACAATAGTGACTGCACAGATTGTAAAATCTAACCTCTGATGTGCCTCAGCCAGTTATGGGTGCCCTGTCTACTACTACACCATAGACTTTTCATTGTATAAACATTTATTTCTTTCATTCAGCCTGTCTGTAGCCTGCACTGTAATTGCAGCCATTGGGTAAGGCTACAAAAGGTGATCGTTCCACCTACCTTTCTTATTAGATGTATTTGTTACACTCCAGCTCTCTCCCATTACATGTGATTTAGGCAGCCAATTATTAAAAACAGAATTCTTTTGAAAGGGTTTTTTTTATACCTTTCCTGCTCCACATTCCTTATTTCTGACTTGGGGAAATATGCTCTCTAAATTGTAACTAAACTCATGCAGGGGATGCTTGTTTTAACAGTTTGTGATCACCAGTGATTACATGAGTGCACTGCAATGTAACCAATCACCATTCATGGATCTTGGCATCGAACACACAGAATCAAAGAGATTCCTTCTTTCTTTCCTCACTCTTTGTCTGCAGCTATAGTGCAGACCAGATAAATATAAACAGAACAATGTTTACATTTGTCAGGGTATTGGTTTCCAGCTCTCAAAGTAAATGGAAAGAAAGAAAGTTTTCTTTCAATAAACCTTTTTAGAAGCTAATAAGCTAAAGAGAGGTAAAACCAGCACAAAGCAGAATAGGAAAAAGTGTACATTTTTTTGTACACAATGTAATAGAAGTTAAAAATCTGCTAAATTGAAGATGGGCTTAGGTTCAGGCTCCCGGAGCTCATGAGCCTGGGAACAGTTGCACCGTGTTGTAGTCATAGTTTGGCACGTTATGTATATGGCTTGTCTTTTTTTGAACATCATCTAGACACAAAACAGAAACTTGGTATTGCGCTTTAATGTAAGGGTCAGTCCATCCAAAACCAATATTACAGCATTTGGTGGATTTTGAGAAGTCAAGTCACCCTACGCGTTCTTCAGTACTGTATTTTGGAGATTCCCATTTGAGGTCTTAGGTCTGCACACCTACTGCAGACATTATGACAGGATCTCACTCTCTCTGTGTATTTCTTTCTACATTTTAGAATATAACAGGAGGATTGTTAGTAGTCCAAAACTTCAAGATAGACAGGAAGTCAGGAACAACGGTAAGGACATCCCAACAATAACCCACCATCCCCGGGAAATATTAAAATTTAAAAGGGTTACTCAGACCTCAGAGCTCTGGGGGCAGTGAGTTATGGCCAACCTTAATCCCCCCATACATCTTCCCTCCAGTAATATAACATCCATGAACTCCCTTGCCAGTGCTGATATCTTCTTACTGCTCCTTCTGGGTTCAGAATCTTTGGCCCTATTGATTGGCCTGGTTAGGATGATATATAATTCCCATGCACAAATCCCACGAATGCTGGGATTGCACACTGAGCTGTGCATGCGCTAGCAGTTGTTTATTTTTTGTGTCTTTGGTTACGCCTTCACGTAATTATTTACCGCTGGACCCTCATATAGCATACGCCTTGTCCTATAGACAGCATTGGGTATCTTCAATAAGTCATTAGTGCCAATTTGTTAACCAGTCCCTCATATACTTCTGTATGCAGTGGGTTGTGAGGCATAGTGGGTGCAAAGATGGTGAAAGTCATTGGGCGCCAGACACTTCTTGAATGTAAAAGAGGTTTTATTTCTCTTAACAGTCCTTTTTGTATTTTTGGGGGGCAAGAGGGTTAGGGCCAGGACACCCTTAGGTAGTTTCAAGTTCAATTATCAGACTCCGAGACTTCAATAGAAAGACAGCCATGCAGGGAAAGGCCTCCAGCAAGAAGCCATATCTGCACATGCAGGAATGCTGTCTCCTATGGCAACAGTCTTTAACAGTTCTTTCACCTTCACTACAACTTCTCCTTGTAGTTCTTCTGGCCCCTCCCTCCTGTTGAGTGCCCCCACAGCAAGCAGCTAAGCCACGGCGCCCTGTGTCCATTCAGATACGGAGCTGTGGTTTGGCCCAGCCCCTCTCTCCCGATTGGCTAACTGACAGCAGCTAGAGCCAATAGCGCTGATGCTGTGTCTCAGCCAATCAGGAGGGAGAGTCGGCCGAGGCACTCGTGCACATCGCTGAATAGAGATGGGGCTCAGGTAAGTATGAGGGGGGCTGCTACACACAGAAGGTATTAAGATAAAAAAACCTTCTGCCTTTACTGTATAACTACTTTAATAATAGCATGCAATGCCAAGCTAGAGTTTCCAAAGTGAGCAAAGTCCTTTCTTGTATTAAAAGAGGGATAGACTCCAGATAGAGAGATATCATTTTGCCCCTGTGCAAATCATTAGTACAGTAAGACCTCATCTGGAGTATGCAGTTCAGTTTTGGGCACCAGTTCTGAAAAAGGATATTGAGGAACGGGAGAAAGTGCAGAGAAGGGCAACCAAACTGATAAGAGGCATGGAGGAGCTCAACTATGAGAAAAGATTAGCGGAACTAAATTTATTCTCTCTTGAGAAGAGGAGATTAAGGGGGGATATGATCAACATGTACAAGAACCAGGGCTTTTTTTCTCAGACAATAGGTTCAGGAACTCCCCCTTTCCAAGTCACCCCTTTTCTCCGCCCCTACCCACCTCCCTGTACCGCCCCTTTTAGACAATGTAGAACCAAGTATCATTTTGTAGTGCTAAGTAATTTGTATGGAATTTGGTAATGATATCAAGAAAAACAGTAAAATAGATCCCCTGCAGCCAGCAACAATAGATCCCCCTAACAACAATGGACCACCCACAACAAAATTTCCCACCAGCAACAATAGACTCCCGGCAGCATCAACAGATCCCTGCACAGCCAGCATTAATAGACTCTCTGGCTGCCCTCAACATAGACCCCTCTCCCAACAGTAGATCTCTTTCAGCAACAACTGACCCCCCAGCAACATAAGACCCTCCCCAGCAACAATAGACAACCCCCTGCAAAAATAGATCCCCAGCAGTGAGCATTAATACCCTGCAGCACACCCCAGCACCCTTTGCCATTACATACAGTCAGTCCAGGAGGTGCCGGAACTGCGTTCCCCCGCGTTCCCGCTGAAAAAAATCCCTGACAAGAACATAAAGGGTTCCAAATAGTGAACTTGGTGTTGAGTTATTCACTTTAAGGTCATTACAGAGGACAAAGGGGCACTCTTTACACCTAGAGGAAAAGAGATTTCATCTCCAAATACGGAAAGGTTTCTTCACAGTAAGAGCTGTGAAAATGTGGAATAGACTCCCTCCAGAGTTGGCTCTGGCCAGCTCAATAGATTGCTTTAAAAAAGGCCTGGATTCTTTCCTAATGCCTAGTACACACGTACGGTTTTCCCGGCGGTAAAAAATCCGCCGGGAAAACCGAGGGGAAAACCGAGAACCTGCTCGGTAGCTTTTTTCCCCTACACACGGCCGGGTTTCCCGGCAGGAAAACTGCCATGAGAGCTTTGGTCGGGAAACCCGGCCGTGTGTATGCTCCACCGCAGTGTTTCCCCATAGGAGAACTGCCGGCTTAAAAACCGCCGGGAATCCCGGCAGGAAAAAAGAGAACCTGTTCTAATTTTTCCCTCTGGGATTCCTGGCGGTTTTCCTGTCGGGAAAACTGCGATGGAGCATACACACGGCCTGGATTCCCAGCCAAAAGCTCTCATGGCAGTTTTCCTGCTGGGAAAACTGGTCGTGTGTATGAGGCATAAGTGTACATAATATAACTGGGTAGTAACATTTATAGGTAAAGTTGATCTAGAGAATATCCCATTGCCTCTCGGGGGATCAGGAAGGAATTTTTTTCCCCTGTTGTAGCAAATTGGATAATGCTTTGCTGGGGTTTTTCCCCTTCCTCTGGATCAACTGTGGGTATGGAATTGTGTATATGGGATTGTAAGGTCTTTTGAAAAAATATATATAAGTTGAACTAGATGGACTTGTGTCTTTTTTCAACCTGCCAACTATGTAATGATGTAACTATGAAACAAGAAAGTAAAGATTTGCATGCAGAGGGTAAAGGGTGATAGTGGGCTTTACAAAGGTGGGATAGGAGGTTTGTCTTATGGGAGAGAGTAATACTACACAAGGGGATGGGGTTACAGATTTCACATATACGGCTCCTCCAGTAGAATATGTCATTGTTTAAAGGCAGTTCTGTGGAATTGGAGCTGTTGTACTGTTTAGGAATTTTCAGCTGGAAAGTACACAACATTGCATTCAACAGTTCTGAAGGCATGCATTTACTTAGTTTAGTCCAAAACATTGTATTCTAAAAGTACAATCAAATCAATTATAATCTTGGCAGTACAGTGTGGTACTTAATGTATAGTGCACGGCTACATGCTAACCAGAGAAATTAGATCAATAAAACAATCCACTAAATCCATACAACTATGCTTGCATTGCCAAGAGTGCTAATGCAGAGGGCAAACACCCCAGGAGCGAGCCTTATTTTGTTTTCAATTTATTTTTATTGGTTCTTTTCTTAATACAAAAAATACAAAAAATGTAAATTGGACAATTGAACAAGATTCCATCACATTACACATTCACTCCTACCCATCACTCAACGCCCAGAATCTGATCAATATCCACAAGCCACACTTATCAAACATTCCCACCATATGCATCTCCATATATTCCACTATCCTGCCCTCTCACCCATCCTTCCACAAGCCCATCCGCCTCACATCCCCAAAAAAAAAAAAAAACCCGTACCGCCTCTATTATCTACCTTTCCATTGTTCATTTTATATTCCTTTTATCATAGCCCTTTACGTTCTTCCTGATTTTCCATTTATAAATATTCTTTCAATCTATTTGAGAGCCCAAATTCATCCCATTTTTGCCATAATTCTGTCATTTGACTATTTATGTATCCTTCTTCTCTTATCTGTCTTTCGATATATTGTATTTCGTTCACTTCACATATCCAGTCTGCTATGTTTGGGCTTTTATTTTCTCTCCAATTGCGAGCCTTATTTTGAAGCCAATGGTTGTAAATATCCAGCGAATTGACTTACAACAAATGAGTGGTGAGCTTCTGCAAGAAAAAATAGGCATAAAGATCACTTCATGGTATAAAAAAACACTGTATAGACTGGTTGACCATCACCTTGTGTCCACCAGCACCAAGTGAAACTACTGCCCAAACTTTTATTTTATTTTAGCTAGAGTAGGGAACGGTTAGAATTTTGATCAAGTTTTTAAGGCTGTCTCTGTCAGGGAGATGCTTTCTTACTTCCTGACAGTAATCACCTAAAGGGTAACTACACTTTCATGAGAAAAATATAGGCAATAAAATATACATTTGCTGCACAAGCACATTACCTTTCCTCTTCAATCTGCAGCGCCTGTAATTTTCTGCAAAATCAATGCAACATGGCAACCTTGAGGCATTGTGTATTGTTGGTTTACAAAAAAGCTTCAGAAGTGACATTTCCTGCTTGTGTGATTGTCTCATTTATTTTCTCAGAAGTCTACACTAAAATACAAGTCAGATTTTAGGCATCCTCTGCAATAGAAATGTTGGTTTTGTCAGACACTTCTAAAGGGAGCTTTTCTCACCAGAACACTGAGCGTGCACCAGCTGAACCAGTCACTCCCATTCATAATCAGAATCCAAATGACATAGTGAAACAAACTGTTTTGTCTTCAGAACAGAAAAAGGTAGAACTTTGCAACAAAGCTTTTTTAAAATCCCTGCAATATATCTTGATCGCCCAGAAAGGATTGTTTTTATTTTTCTCAAAAAAAGTGGAGTAACTCTTTAACCACTTGCAGACCACCCATCATACATTTACTGCGACAGGGCGGCAGCTTTGCATCAGATCACGTACTTATTACATGATCTGACACTTCCGGGCCTGGGGCCCGCTCGTGCGCAGACAGCGACCTGCTCTTGTTGTGATCACACACAGCGGGTACCATGGACATCGATGTCTGCTGGCACCCGCCGATTACACAGGACACAGGCAGAACGACAATCTGCCAGCGGGGAAGGTATTGATCCTGTGTTTCTGCTAAGCAGAAACATGGCTCTTTGCCTTCCCTTAGTCAAAGCACCCCCCCCCCAGTGAGTAAGCACAACTTAGACACACAGTTAACCCTTTGATCGCCCCTGATGTTAACCATTTCCCTGTCAGTGTCATTAGTACAGTGACAGTGCATATTTTTAGCACTGATCACTATAATAATGTCACTTGTCTCCAAAGAAGTGTCAAACGTGTCAGGTGTCTGATTTGACCACCGCAATATCGCAGTCCCGGTATAAGTCACTGATCGCCGCCATTACTAGTAAAAATGGGAAAAAAATCCCATAGTTTGTAGACGCTATAACTTTTGCGCAAACCAATCAATATACGCTTATTGAAATGATTTTTACCAAAAATATGTAACAGAATACATATTGGCCTAAATTGATTAAGAAATTCGATTTTGGGCATTTTTTTTATTGGAAGTGTTTTAGAGCAGAAAGTAAAAACTATTGTTTTTTTTGTTTTTGTTTTTAATTGCCAGTCGTTCTTTGTTTATAGCACAAAAAATAAATAATGCAGAGGTGAATAAATACCACCAAAAGAAAGCTCTGTTTGTGGGAAAAAAGGACATAGATTTTATTTGGGTACAGTGTCGCACAACCGCACAATTGTCAGTTAAAGTAACGCAGTACTGTATCGCAAGTGAAGTGGTTAAAATTGACCTGATCTTAAAGGCAAAAGACATAGGAAGAGCGTGATCTGACAGCACCACCGTAACATGTTCATCAATCAATTTTTATTCTGTACCATGTATTTCGTTAAACATGAAATGTGCTTCTATGATGAATTTTTAAATAAACTTTATAATACATTTTCTATTTTTGTAATTTTATTTTGTGATATGCCTCATTTAAAATCCCATGACCAGAAGTTTTGCTTGTTTGTAAAGGCAATTTTTTTTTTTTTTTATCTTAATGCATTCTATGCATTAAGATAAAAAGCCTTTTGTGTGTAGCAGCCTCCCCAGCACCCCCTAATACTTACCCTGAGCCCCATCTCTCTCCAGTGATGTCCACGATTCCCTCTGCTGTCCGGAACTCTCCTCCTGAAAGGCTGGTGCACAGCCACGGCGCCATTGGCTCCCGTGGCTGTGAATCAAAGTCAGTTAGCCAATCAGGGGAGAATCAGGGGAGAGAGGGGGTGGGGCCAGAAGCAGCAAAGAGGGACCTGAGAAGAGGAGGATTCGGGCTGCTTTGTGCAAATCCACAGCAACAAGGCAGGTAAGTATAACATGTGTAGCGCTACCCCCAGTTAAGAGAGCCACTGGTTTTCAGTTAGTTTGGGCCCTGTATACAGCACCGCCAACCCCTGGCAATCTACTCAACCCTCTATGGCACAGTTAGTCTAGGGAATGTTTCCTTCATATAATTCTATACCTGGTTATACACAATCTAACACCAGGATAGGCAGTTACTATGCAATGATAAACACTGAGTCAGGATTGGTAAACTATCTCTGATTTACTTAGGTATAAAGGTATAGGTTAAACATAACACATAGCATACATGCAGAGCCCTGCAGCAATAAACCTACTAATAGTGATAGTGCAGAGTGATCACACGCCACGTGCAGCTATCTTCTCTATGCGCAATGTGGCGCAACAACAAAGTTTTAAACCCCTGGTCAGGCCTGACTCAGATAAAGCTCAGTCTCTGTGAAAATAACTCTTCGCATGCAGATGAACGGTGGTGCACATTCAGGAACAGTATTTGTAATCCATAAATGGGTAATAAAAGAGGAACACTTCACCGGAGACTACACAACTCAGTTCAGCGACTAGTCTCCGGCGGGATAATAACTACAGCACGATGGGCCAAGGCAGTCACTAGGCCTAATCAAAGTATAAGCTAAATAAGTGAGCAGATGCTCGCTCACCCCTCCGGACGCGATCCCAGTCCGGGACTTCCACCACTGTGTTTCCACACACAGTGCCTGCAGCGATCCGGTCTCCGGTCCAACTGATGTCAGCAACTCAAAGAAGTCAGGTGTCACCCAGGCTCAGTAGTGGGGTGGAAGGCTCTTTGGGAGGTATGCAAGGCCCAGGCCTCGGGCCTTGCACTGCAACAGATCCGCACAGGGAGTCCCCTTGATTGCAGCACGGTGTCCAAAGAGGCCGAGCTTAGCCTCGCCCTTTCCTTTTATAGCCCCACCCATGAGTCTCTGCGGTGGCCAAATGCACCCTGGGTGCCAAGCGGGGTTCTGGGTAACGTAGTCCATAGGGCCTTAAAGGAGACCCCGCTACACATGTTTGGGGTTTTTTATTTTTAAAAGCAAGACTTTACAATCACTTTAAAAAGTGAAAAATTGCAATGATATACAGAACATCTAAAACTATACATTTCTAAGCAGCACCCTGAAAATCTACCCTTTGTCTTGCCCTGACAAACAGCGGTACACTTTCGGGAGTGTGATGGTGTCCAGACACTCCTGGGCACCATCATAGTTCTATATCCGGAGTGTGAAATCTAATACAGTGCTGCCTTGCTGCCTCTGATTTCTAGCCTTAGGACAGTTGGAGTAAGCTTTGGTGATGTCACTGCTGTGCTACTCACTGTGATCCTTGGTGGAATCTCTGACATGAGGAAGCAAATCCCTGCCTCTACCAAGATTGCCACAACCACACAGACAAACAGTGTGGAACAAGACAAGGCATGTCCGGATTGGGAAAATAAAAATCAGGCACAGCGAGACCACAGGCATTACTGGTGACTTGTCCTTTGCCCTCTGCCAGCTTTTTTTGGACCCAGCTTCCAGAATTTAGTTTTTCTTTAACCACTTCAATACAGGGCTTTTATACACCCTTCCTTCCCAGACCAATTTTTACCTTTCAGCGCTCCCACACTTTGAATGACAATTACTCAGTCATGCTACACTGTTTCCAAACCAAATTTGTATTAAAAAAAATCTCACAAACAGAGCTTTCTTTTGGTGGTATTTAATCACCGCTGGGTTTTTTTTTGTTTTTTTTTTGCAATATAAGCAAAAAAACGGAGACATTTTTGAAAAAAACAAACACTTTTTTTTAGTTTCTATTGTAAAATTTTGCAAATAAGTAATTTTTCTTCATAAAATTGGGCCAAAATGTATACTGCTACATATCTTTAGTAAAAATAACCAAAAAAAGTGTATATTATTTGGTCTCTGTGAAAGATATAGAGTCTACAAGCTATGGTGCAAATCATTGAAAAATTATCACATCTGATCACACCTGATGTACTGAAGGCCTATCTCATTTATTGAGACCCTAACAAGCCAGGAAAGTACAAATACCCCCCAAATTTACCCTTTTTGGAAAGCAGACATTCCAAGGTATTTAGTAAGAGGCATGGTGAGTTTTTTGAAGTTGTATTTTTTTCCCACAATTCTTGGGAATTTTTTATTTTTTTTGCACAAAATTGTCATAATAACAAGTTATTTCTCTCACACAGCACATGTATACTTGCAATGATACTCCAAAATACATGCTGCTACTCCTCCTGAGTATAGTGATACCACATGTGTGAGACTTTTACACAGCCTGACCACATATAGAGGTCTAACATCCAAGTAGCACCGTCAGGCGTTCTACGAGCATAAATTGCACATCTCATTTGATGACAACCTATCACACTTTTGAAGGCCCTGGAGCACCAGGTCAATGGAAATGCCCACAAAATTACCCCATTTTGGAAAGCTAACACCCCAACGTTTAATCTATGAGGCATAATGAGTCTTTTGAATGGTTCTTTTTTTCCCAGAAGTTTTTGGAATATGTGAAAAACAAATTAAAACGCATTTTTTTATACAAAGTTGTCCATTTATAAGATATTTCAAACACATAGCAAAACTGACACCCCAAAATGCATTCTACTACTCCTCCCAAGTATGGCAAAACCACATGTGTGAGACTTTTACACAGCCTGGCAACATACAGAGGCCCAACATTGAAGTAGCACCGTCAGGCGTTCTACAAGCATAAATTACACATCTCATTTCTCAACCACCTATTACAGTTTTGAAGACCCTGGAGCACCAGGACAATGGAAACGCCCACAAAATGACCCTATTTTGGAAATCTAACACCCCAACGTATAATCTATAAGGCATAATGAGTCTTTTGAACGGTTCATTTTTTTCCAGAAGTTTTTGGAATATGTGGGAAAAAAATGAAAACATATTTTTTTTTATACAAAGTTGTCCATTTATAAGATATTACCAACACACAGCATGTACTTAGCAAAAATGACACCCTAAAATACATTCTGATACTCCTCCTGAGTATGGCGATACCAAATGTGTGAGACTTTTACACAGCCTGGCCACATACAGAGGCCCAACATTGAAATAGCACCTTCAGGCATTCTAGGAGCATAAATTACACATCTCATTTCTCAACCACCTATAACACTTTTGAAGACCCTGGAGCACCAGGACAATGGAAACGCCCACAAAATGACCCCATTTTGGAAAGCTAACACCCCGACGTATAATCTATGAGGCATAATGAGTCTTTTGAAGGGTTCATTTTTTTCCAGAAGTTTTTGGAAAATGTGGGAAAAAAATGAAAACGCATTTTTTTTACACAAAGTTGTCCATTTATAAGATATTTCCAACACACAGCATGTACATAGCAAAAAGGACACCCAAAAATACATTCTGCTACTCCTCCTGAGTATGGTGATACCACGTGTGAGACTTTTACACAGCCTGGCCACATACAGAGGTCTAACATCCAAGTAGCACCGTCAGGTGTTCTAGGAGCATAAATTATACACATAAATTCCTGCCAACCTATCACATTGTTGAAGGCCCTTCATATTTGTAACACATAAAATGTACTGTACATACCAATTAAAAACCAAAATACATTCTGCTGAGCAAAGGGTAAAGAAAAGATTACCTGCGGTTTTAGTAGTGCAGTGGTCCACAGAGGAGAGCATCGGTCCAGGCAGCAGGCAGGAATGTGAACAGCGACAGCAAAACAGGCAGCAGGCAGGAATAGTCAGTACAGATAGAGATGATGTCAGCACAGCCAAAGCATTGGTCCAGATAGCAAGCAGGGATGTGGTCAGCAGCAGCAAAAGGATCAAAGGATCGTCCATGCAGCAGGCAGGAATACTGTCCATAGTTAGTACATGCAGCAGGCAGAGGTATGGTCAGCACAGCCAGAGTATTTGTCCAGGGAGCAGGCAGGACCATCAAGCTTAGGGCATCGGTCAGGAAAGAATGGGGACAGGGGTAGAGGCTTCTCCCACCCAAATCGCTTTGAAGCCTCCGGACAACCAGACCCTGTTCTGGGAACACAGAAAACCAAAAACTGGTTTTCTGAACTCAGAACACTATTCTGGAGCCCCTCACATATGTGACACCCCTGTGTAGCAGGGTGAAAGATCAGTCCAAGGGGGCAGGCAAAAACATGGTCAACAAGCCGAGGTCAGTGCAGGTAAAAGGCAGAAATAAACGGTAGACAGAGGCATAGTCAATACAGTCCAGGGTCAGTTCACGTGAAAGGCAGAAACATGGCGGATAAACAATGCAGACGGTAGGCAGAGGCATAGTCGAGAAACAGGCCAGGGTCAGTTCACATGGAAGACAATGATATGGTTGGTTGAGGCAGGGAAATATTCAGGACAAATTGAAAACAGGGAAATGGCAGTTTTAGAAATATGGGCTAATAGTTTTCGAGAGTGTGATATCGCTTGAAGCATTCTCCGATGCAAAGGCCAGGTTGGGAGGGACAGTCTGGACAATGGAAGCTGGTGTCTTTCCTAATTCCTCTTCTGGTGCACACCCAACATTTTTTTTGGCGTTGTCTTCTGGATCCTGATGGTGGAATATGGTCCAGAAAATGGCGCTCATGTAGTCTGCTGACACAATCTGAGTGAATGCTTTCTGGGGGGGATGTTTGTTGGTAGATCAGGGCAGTGACAATGTCTTCAATAAACCTTATGAAGGTGGTGGGTCTTTCTGTTGATTTTTGGTAGATGATGAAAGAATTTAAAAGGGCCAAATGAAAAAGTAAATTGTGACTTTTTTGTACCAGAAGAGGGATTTTCGGGTTGAAAGATAGGGCTGCAACATTTGATCATTTAAATCCACCCCCCCCCCATGAATTTATTGTACTCATTGATGCAGGAAGGCTTACGAACGGTACTGTGTCTTCTGTGAAGTTCCACGAGGTGTCATCGTGGATGGTGGACATGATGTACACATCTTTCCTATCCCTCCACTTCACAGCCAACACTTCCTCGTTCCTCAAGCTTGCCGATTCCCCCCTTTTAATGGATGTGGTGACAAGACACTGTGGGAAGCCCTTTCTGTTTTTTCTTGTTGTACCACAGGCCGGAGTTTTTTTTAGGTAGAGGTGGCGGAGAAGGGGCAGGCTGTTGTAATTGTTGTCCATGTAAATATGATACCCCTTTTGGGAAGTAGGAATGCCAACTCCCAAACAATTTTTCCACTTTTTCCCATGTACGATGGACACTCAGGGGGCTGGAGCTGGGAATCTTTGCCTTCGTACACGCGGAATGAGTGCACATAACCGGAGGCGCTTTCACAGAGCTTGTTGAGCTTCAAGCCGCACCTCGCCCGCTTACTGAGGCTATATTGGCCTGTGAAATGCACCAGGGATTCGTCCACAGAAATGTTTTTGTCAGGGACATAAAGTTCGGCAAACTTCTTGGAAAAAAAATTAATTAGGGGGCGAATTTTATATAGTTTGTCAAAGTTTTGGTGATTTCGGGGGGGGGGGGGGGGGGCACTGAAATGCAGGAACAGCATTATAATTTCGTATCGGGACCTGGACATGGCCGATGAAAAAAATTGGCATATGGTGGATGGGTTTGGTGGACCAATACCTATGCATAAAATTTTTTTTGTAAGCCCCATGTTAAGCGTTAGGCCTAAAAACAATCTACGCTCCACCACTGTTAGGGGTCTCTATTCAAAAGGGCGGGCATATGTGGAGCTGGGGTTGTTTTCAATAAATTGTTGGGCAAAAATATTGGTTTGGTCCACGATGCCTTGAACCAATTCGTCAGGGAAAAATTAATTTAAAAAATCCATTTGGGAAAACCTGCAGTGTTGACCTGCACACCTGGCTGTGCTGTAAAAGGGGGGATCGTGGCTGACCCTGAGGTAGAAGGCAGCCACAATGGGTTTGCCAAGACATCTGGAAGCTGGGTTTGGGCCCTACTTCTTCGGCGTGCACTTGCACTGGGCCTTTCCTCCTGGGGTCTAGCAGTGCTTGTACTGGGCCTCTCCTCCTGGGGTCTAGCAGCGCTTGTACTGGGCCTCTCCTCCTGGGGTCTATCACCGTTGGCACTGCTGGTAGCTGCAGGGTGTTCAGACCGTCTTCTTTTTGGACGGACTGCGTCCTCCTCTAATTCGGATCCTGATGTGCTGCCTTCGGGGGGCTCATATTCGGAACCAGAATCGGAATCAGAACTGAGCGGTGAGAGCTCCCAGTTGCTCTTATGGGTCAGACTGAGTTTTTGGTATGCTTCTTCTGGGGTGTACACTTTTCTGGACATGGTGGATGTATCTACTCTGGTGTCGGGTACTCTGGTGACGGGTACTCTGGTGGAGGGTACTCTGGTGGCGGGTACTCTGTTGAGGAGGCAGGTACTCTGGTGGCAGGTACTCTGGTCTGGTGGCAGGTACTCTGGTGAGGTGGCGGGTACTCTGGTGGCAGGTACTCTGGTGAGGTGACAGGTACTCTGGTGGTGGGTACTCTGGTGGCAGGTACTCTGGTGTTAGGTACTCCTGATGGACAGGTACTAGATGACAAGTACTCCTGATGACAGGTACTAGATGACAGGTACTCTTTATTTACCTGTCATGCATTTACAGATGTGTAACTCACTGTTAGCTGATCTCCTCCTCACACTGGATCGGTGTGTGAAGAGAAGAACCCGGCAACAGTAAGTTACACACAGTGGTGTGTTTTGTTTACATTTAGTGACCGACTGTGATTGGACACAGCCGGTGATGTGGTAAAGAGCCAATTTCATTGGCTCTTTACCCTGATCGGGGCTGGGCTGTATCCAGGTGAGAAGCCTCAGCCCCGATCGCCGCGTTGCGCGCCCCGTGCACGCCGCTGCTCAGCTCTGCATAATGGGAGCCGGTCAGCTGCACCGGAAGCTCCGCCGCTGCCGCTCCATCACCCCCATAGGGGTACGGCTGTGTCCCGAGGGACACACCGGATCCTTGATCGCCGTGCTGCGCGCCGTACACGCTGCTGCTCAGCTCTGCATAATGGGAGCCGGTCAGCTACACGGAAAGCTCCGCCGCCGCTCCATTACCCCCATCGGGGGAACGGCTGTGTCCCGAGGGACACACCGGATCCCCGATCGCCGCTCTGTGGGCCCTTGGGTGGCCCGCAGTAGCGGCGGAAAGCCGAGGACGTCATATGACATCCACCCAGGATGGGAGATCCCATCTATGGATGTCATTTGACTATGGCTGGGTAATGAAGTGGTTAAAGCCCAACTCTGGGCTCATGTCTGATCATAAAGACTATGAAGTCATCACAGACCAAAAAACATCTTTACGTAAGTAAAAAAAAAAAGGACAAATCATGAAGAACATACCAGTGTCCAACTAGCATTAGAAAATAAAATAAACAATAACATTAAAGCTATTTATAAAGGGTTGACTTGCTACAGTATATATACAACTTTTCTGCTTTTTTTTTCAGCTTACACCTTTTTGCCATGTGTTAGTCATTTTACTGTATTTTTAAAATATGTCACAATGATAAATAAGTGTTTATGTTTGAAGTCAAATGTTTGCATAATTAGACCAGTACTACAATCATGAAAAAACCTAATTACTTGTATTTTTAGCTGGGTTTTCAGGTTTGGCAGCCGTGTCTGCCATTTTAAGGTAAAAAAAAGTCACTTCAGAACAACAAAATTATACCACTTCTGTTTGAAACTGTCAAAATGCAGTTAACCACATGCACATTCTACCCATTTTATATTTCAATATTTTTATTGAAAAAAAAACAAAGTTTGGTATGAACAGACACAATAATGCAGAAAAATCGACTCTCAGGTCGTCAACATAGTAGCATGGAGACATAGAAAATACGGCCACAATATATATATGTAGCGATACCCCCAAACTAAGAGAGCCGCTGGTTTTGTTTTGGGCCCTGTACACAGCACAGCCAACCCCTGGCAATCTACTCTGCCCTCCTCTGACACAGCTAGTCTAGGGGTGGTATATATGTGTAGCGGGGCCCACCCCTCTCATCCTTTCTTCTTCTCGGCTTGCTGTCTTGTCTAGGGGAACCTAGGAGGAGGGATGAGATCCACCACGGCCCATGTCCTCTTCTGGATAGAGGTGAAGGCCCGAATGTATTTTTACCATCGGGTCGTGTGTATAACCCAGGGTCAAGTCTTTCCTTGATATGACCCCCCCCCCTTTGCTCCCAGTAACCGCAGCAAATAAATCGTCATTCAGCACAGACAGGTTGTGACCAAAGACCAGTTCAGTATTGGTGGGGAGTAGGTCGAGGCACAATCCTTAATCAAGCTAAACCGTTGAGATATCACCAACGGTTATGGTGCACAGTGGCTGAAAAATGTACTTCTTTCCTCTTCGAGTCTCTACCAGCAACTCTAATGAACATGAAACCGGAGTTACCTTCTTGTGGCTGCGGCCCCTGTCAGAGGGAAGACATCCTTCCGAGAGAGTTACCGGAGGCCCCGCCGTCACCGGCAATGCTGTACCGGGCTGTTCGGAAGGGTTACACTCCCCAGCCTCCTCATCTCAGATTCGGGCGCCCAACACCTTAGGGCCCCTCGGACTCCTCCACCTCGCTGAACCCAGTCAAAGGTACTGGGTCCCAGGCCTCCTCAGTAGTACCTCACCCCAGGCTAAAGGTGCCTGGGATGGACTCCATCACACGCTCCGGCCAGGTCAAGGGCACCTGGGCACGGAACTCCGGAACGCCAGCACCCAGGCTGAAGGTGCCTGGGCGCGGCCGCGTCCTCTGACTCTGAACCCCGTGTTCAGGGCATCCGCCCCTTTTATCTCCTCTCCCTTTGCATCACAGCAGGTTCCCTGCCCCGCCGTACAAGCGCCAGGAAAGGACAAAAAGAGATGCAGTGGTGAGGGTTCAACTCCGGCCCAGGGCAACAGCGCCTCCTGCAGGCCGCAGGGAACCTCACACCACCAGAGTCCTCCAAGAACCATAAAATGGTCCCAGATTCCCTAACAATCAGTGCATCTGGGTTACACTACCACCCAGATGCTTCCCCTAAATTCAAATACCCGCTACACTCTCCCCCTGGGGATTTGACACTGGTCCCCAGTGTCTGATGCAAACCCATGTCTCCCAAAGAGTGGTAACATGAGTTCAACCCAGAGACCAAACTACACGTAGAACCAAGCCCTACAAACTTAGCCATGGATTGTGCCAGGACCTAGAATGGGAAAGGAAAAACAAGAATACAAACAATGGACCTCTTTTTTATATCTTACACATTAACATTCCCCCCCTCTTTGCTATCTAAGAACCACCCCATTCTTAGCAGCCTTGATAGATGAATCTCCTGCAGAGGGTAAGAAAAAAAGAAAAACAAAGAAACACACATTCTAACATAATGTATGTGTTTTCTTGGAAGGAATGGGTCTATCCGTAAAGAAACCCATTCGCTCCAATAAGTATAGTGCAGAGTGTAAAACAAACAATCGTTGCGCAACACCGCCACCTGGTGGCAATGCCGCGGTAAAGGCACTTGTCAGATCCAGATGAATTTTTACTTCTCTGTGCTGTGACCCTATACTGGCTATGCCCCAAAGTCACTGATTTCTTTTCCTTGATGGGAGGAAAAGGAGGGAGAACAACGACAATAACAGCTCCCATCTCTCCAAAGAGTAAAACATCCCCAAAAAAAAGTTAGAGCACAGTCCCTGTATTTCAGAAATAAAAGAAATGTAAAGGAGTCTTTTCCTCCTATAAGTAGAACTTTGGGTGCGGCGGGAACAAAGGCTTTGAATGCTTGTCAAAGGCCTCCACATTATACTCAATGTTCTCTCCATCCTTCCGACAGATAATCACCCTGTCAGCATGGATGTGCCTTCCTAACATCCACTCCACCTTACAGTCCTTGAATTTTCTGGTAACTGTAGGGGAACACGAGAGGTATCGGCGTGCGTGAGGTACCTTAAGCTTTGTCCAGACAAAATCATTGTTCCACTGCTGCCGAAAAACTTCCACCTCATAGAGCAATTCTCGGGGTAAATACGGGTATTCCCACCCATATTCACAGGCAACCTTCTGGCAAAAGAGACGCTGCAGCCTTGCCAAAGGTGGCATCGTGGCACGGTCTCCCTCTCCAGGCAGAACGATGGATTCCGGATGACGAGGTACTTTCACTACCTCGGTAGATTTGGGCTTAGGAGCCCGCAGTGATGCACGTTGCACTCCCACAACAGGAGCAGGTAAAACATCTGTTGGTTCAGGAAGTGAAAGGGTAGGCAGAGGACCAGATTCCTCCCTAGGCTCTGAGGCCTCCACCCGGGATGTACTATCCCCAATGGACATGGGTGGGTCCCTTGTTGCACAGGACGAGGGTAGCGGCATCTTGTCCCATCCCTTCTTGTGGAAGATCTCGTCTATCTCCCCGTCATCAGATAATGACTCCAGGTCGGAGGTGTCATAGAACTCCGCGGGCAAGTAATTCCCAGTGGACACGGAATCACTCCTCTGAACGGCTCCCACCGACTGTGGGCTGCCGACACCTCCAACCCCACACACAGTCCCAACCCCTGGCTAACCTGGACCTTTTGTAGAACAGGGATGTCCAGGGCTCTTCCCTCCAGATCCATCCAGGCCAGGCAAGCAGCGGGGCGAAGCTCTTCCACGACCATAGGATGCCATCACCAGGCCAACTTTCCTCTTCGGTGGTGGGAGCAGGGAGCTTGTGGTGACCGAGGCAGCATGCTCGGATTTCTCTCTCTTAGTCTCCGCTGGGGCCGTCACTTCGCCCTGGTCAGTGCGCACAGGAATACCCGCATAGGCTCCGATTTCTCCCTCCGGAGTGGCAGTACCTGTGAGGTAGTTGAGGTGGTAGGTGCGAGGCCTTTCTGTGGATGGCTCCACCTCAAAAAGGAATTTCTTGCAAGCCTCACATCGCCCGAACGGCTTTAAGTGGACCACCAGTCCCGAACAGCCGGGACAGATCACACCGAGGGCCTCTATGTCTCTGCATGTGTACAGAGCCAAACGTCCTTGGGGCCTTAGCCTTATTCCTGTGTCCATAATCGGAACAGCAAAGGAAGTCATCTCCGCTGTAGAAGGAACAGAAATCCACGGAGTATTTGAGGTCATCCTGACTGTCTGCTGCTCCATTGCGCACTGCCCAACTCGCGCCGGAATCTCCACGTGTGTCCTTCCACATGGCCAGACTCCTCCCATACTCTGCATTTGTTCACTGGTTTTCTCTTCTCCCCGCCCACGAACTGCGCAGCTATGGGGTGCCTCGTGGCGCATTGGCCAATATGGCCGACCTACTCGGAACTCCTCCAGGCAGCAAAGTTCAAATTCAGACGGTATAACACACATCCCGGACACGATGCCCCCATGTGTAGCGGGGCCCACCCCCTCACCCTTTTTTCTTCTCGGCTTGCTGTCTTGTCTAGGGGAACCTGGGAGGAGGGATGAGATCCACCACGGCCCATGTCCTCTTCTGGATAGAGGTGAAGGCCCGAATGTATTTTTACCATCGGGTCGTGTGTATAACCCAGGGTCAAGTCTTTCCTTGATATGACCCCCCCTTTGCTCCCAGTAACCGGAGTTCCACACCACTGAAAAGGTCCATCTCTTATTTATTCCTTAGCAGCAAATAAATCGTCATTCAGCACAGACAGGTTGTGACCAAAGAACAGTTCAGTAATGGTGGGGAGTAGGTCGAGGCACAATCCTTAATCAAGCTAAACCGTTGAGATATCACCAACGGTTATGGTGCACAGTGGCTGAAAAATGTACTTCTTTCCTCTTCGAGTCTCTACCAGCAACTCTAATGAACATGAAACAGGAGTTACCTTCTTGTGGCTGCGGCCCCTGTCAGAGAGAAGACATCCTTCCGAGAGAGTTACCGGAGGCCCCGCCATCACCGGCAATGCTGTACCGGGCTGTTGGGAAGGGTTACACTCCCCGGCCTCCTCATCTCAGATTCGGGCGCCCAACACCTTAGGGCCCCTCAGACTCCTCCACCCTCGCGGAACCCAGTCGAAGGTACTGGGTCCCAGGCCTCCTCAGTAGTACCTCACCCCAGGCTAAAGGTGCCTGGGATGGACTCCATCACACGCTCTGGCCAGGTCAAGGGCACCTGGGCCCGGAACTCCGGAACGCCAGCACCCAGGCTGAAGGTCCCTGGGCGCGGCCGCGTCCTACGACTCTGAACCCCGTGTTCAGGGCGTCCGCCCCTTTTATCTCCTCTTCCTTTGCGTCACAGCAGGTTCCCCGAGCCGCCGTACAAGCGCCAGGAAAGGACAAAATGAGATGCAGTCTTGTGGTGAGGGTTCAACTCCGGCCCAGGGCAACAGTGCCTCCTGCAGGCCGCAGGGAACCTCACACCACCAGAGTCCTCCAAGAACCATAAAATGGTCCCCGATTCCCTAACAATCAGTGCATCTGGGTTACACTATCACCCAGATGCTTCCCCTAAATTCAAATACCCGCTACATATGTATGGCTCTATACCAGTTCCTACACAATCCCACAATAATCCAAACAGTTATGAGATATAATAAGGAACACCAAATACCAGAATGGTTAACTGTAATAGGTTTACTTGTATATAAAGGGTAACTGTCAATACCATATAACACATACATGCAGAGCCCTGCAGCAATTCTAATACTAGACAACTATAGTGCACATATAGTTCTACCACACACTGATATATAGCTATTTCCCCTGTGAGCAATATGGCGCTCAGCAATGCTACAAACTCCCAGTCAGGCCAGACACAGTTAAAGCTCAGTCTTTAAGTAGGAATCTTTTCATGCAAGATGATCGGTGGTGCACATACAGGAACAATGATTTGTAATCCAACAGTGGTCTATGGCAATAGAAGCAACTCCCCGGAGACTATGTAACTCAGTTCCGCAACTAGTCTCCTGTCAGGAAAGCAAGTATAACACAATAGGCCAAGGCAGTCAATGGGCCTAATAAAGTACTCAGTTATAGATGTGAGCAAGTGCTCTCTCACCCCTCCGGACTCGATCCCAGTCCGGAATTCCCACCGCTGTGTCTCCTCACACAGGCTCTGCCTCAGCCGGGTCTCTGGTCCAAATGACGTCCCCGGAGCAGGTAGATGTCAGATGCCACACAGGCTCCACAGCGAGATGGAAGGCTCTCTGGAAGTGCGCAAGGCCCAGGCCTCGGGCCTTGCACTCGCAGCAGGTCCGCACAGGAAGTCCTCTTGCCAGCAGCACGGTGTCCAAAGAGGCCAGGCTTAGCCTCGCCCTCCCCTTTTATACCCCACCCATGAGTCTCTGCGGCAGCCCAATACACCCTGGGTGCCAAATGGGGTTCTGGGTAACGTAGTCCATGGGGCCTCAACGGAGACCCCGCTACACACTCCCCCCACTTAAACTCTTTGGTCCCCAAAGATAATTGTCAACATACACTACGCACAACATTAGACAAAGTTGCGTATGATGTCGGCAGAGGAAGTTCCCACCAAAAATGAGAGGGTGAACTTCCTCGCCCACAGGTCACACTATCATAAGTGGCCTGCCTAACTGTGCCAGGGGGTGAGTTGGGGTTGCCCTCCACCAAATGAACAGTGTAGGGATCAGGGCTTTCTGCACTCCTCCTGGCAGTTGCCACAGTGTCCTCCGAGCTCCTCCCCAATTGTGGGTAAGTCAACTTTCGGGGAGGCCTTATGGCCCTCTTCACCCTCCGCTCTCTTGGGATTTCTGGCTTGGACACTGTAGGTTCCTCTTCCGGAACAGACATGGCAGCCTCCACTGTATCTGAAACATTTAACTCAGGAGCAGGAGGATTCACGGAACATCTTGGATCCTCCTCTGGGAGTGAGTCAAGGGCATCTTCCCATGAGTCTGATAGAGGACTGGACGGGATGAATTCAGTAGCTTCTGCATTCAGTGTACTGTCTATGGTGTCTTCCAAAGGTGGGAGATCTATAGCAGAAGTCACTGGGGCCTGGGAAGGCCATAGCCATTCTAGCTCTTCCCTCTCATCCTCACTAGGTTCAGAGACATCTGTTTCTTCAGGCCGAGATGCCTTGGACAGGGTATTTGGCCTAGGAGTATCCAGGATGGAAGCTGGCTCGGGGAAGTCCTTTGCAGAGGGTATCCGAACTGCTTCGGCAAGTGGGAGTATGTGGTTCCGGTGCCAAGTCTTCAATGGCCCCACCTTTCCCTCCGGCTTCAGTTGGTAGACTGGCAGGCCCGGGTAGCTTCCTGCAAATAACATACGGCTCAGGTCTCCATCTGTCTGCAAGTTTGTGCTTCCCAGACACTCCTAAGTTCCGCAGTAGCACTCTGTCCCCAGGCTGCAGATCCTGAATCCGGACCTTCAGGTCAAAGTTTCTCTTGTTGCGGGCTCCTCTCTGATCCGAAGCTGCTTGGGCCTGCTCATAGGCCAACTTTAAACTGTGTCTCAGACTGTCCACATATCCTTTGTGGAAAGTGGCTGAGGAATGGTCTATGGAGGTGCCAAAGGCCAGGTCTACGGGTAGTCTTGCTTCTCTGCCAAATATGAGTCCGTTGGGAGAGTACCCTGTAGCATCACTGGTAGTACTGTTGTAAGCATGCACAATTGCTGCTATGCGCCTGCTCCTGTGCTGCTTCTTTTCACTATCTAAAGTTCCCAGCATGTTGAGTAGGGTTCGGTTGAATCTCTCCGGCTGTGCATCCCCTTGTGGGTGATAGGGAGTGGTTCGGGTCTTCTTGATCCCTAAGGAGTCCAGGAGTTTCCTGATCAGCCGACTTTCAAAGTCCCTCCCTTGATCCGAGTGGAGACGCTGTGGTAGCCCATAGTGCACAAAGTATTTTTCCATGAGTACTTTGGCCACTGTGGAAGCCTTCTGGTCTTTGGTTGGGAAGGCCTGGGCATACCGGGTGAAATGGTCGGTTATCACCAGAACATTTCCTAGTCCACTCAAGTCGGGTTCGAGGCAGAGGAAATCAATGCATACCAAATCCAATGGGCCTTGACTTTGCAGGTGGCCCATTGGGGCAGCTTGATGGGGTAGATTTTTCCGCTGGATGCAGCGTTCGCATGAATGGCAGTATTCCTCTACTTCAGCCCTCATGCAGGGCCAATAGAACCGACTTTTGACAAGTTGAAAGGTCCTTTCAGCTCCTAAATTACCATGGTGGTCATGTAAGGCAACCAAGACAGTCTCTCTGTGTTTCTCGGGTAGAAACAGTTGCCATTTGTCTTCCAGGTCATCAGAGGGGCCCCTTCGGTTGACCACCCTTGATGCACCTGCAACCTGTCCCACTCCTTCCGCAACAGGGGAGCTTCCTTTTGAAGGATGATGCAAGAGTCTATCTGGATCCTGATTTTCCAGGGCCTCCAGGACCAATTTCCCCAAAGGGTCTTCCAATTGGTCACATCTCAATTCTTTTTTTGACAGCTTGGGTAAGTCATCTTCCTCTATCTGAGTTACTCCACAGTATTGCTTGGGGACCCCCACTACTGTGACCCCTATCTCTTCTGCTCTGGACCCCCCCTTGGCCTGGAGTTCAGCCCCTTGACAGAGGGCCCGCACCCCGTCTGGTGCCACTTGGGTCCAGTCTTCCGTGCTGCTAGTGGGAGCATGAGACCTTCTGGACAGGGCATCCGCATCTTGATTTCCAGCCCCAGGTCTGTATTTCAGGCTGAAGTTGAATCCAGACAGTGCAGCCAGCCACCGATGACCTGTGGCATCCGGTTTTGCTGTGGTGAAAAGATAAGTAAGGGGGTTGTTGTCAGTTTTCACAGTGAATTCTGCCCCATACAGATAGTCTTTAAATTTATCAACTACAGCCCACTTGAGGGCCAGGAACTCCAACTTATGAGTGGGATAGTTTCTTTCAGAGGGGGTCAAACTTCTACCCACATATGATTTGAAGATAATACCTATCACCTGTATCTCATAGGCACCACATCCCTTAATTTGTAAACTAAGTATAGGTATGGAGAGTATGGGACTTTTAAGGTGCAACAACTACACAATGTTCTATTTAAAATATGATTTTATTACAAAGACATTTCCATAGAAAAATATATTTTCTCATATGTACATTAAATACATGAGCCATCGAATAAACATATTTAAAATTTCCAACATGCATATAGACAGATTAACTCAACATGTTTCGCCAATTTTTGGCTTCTTCAGGAGTTGTGTCATGCAATTGCTGAGAATAAGAAAAAAAAAAAAAAGAAAATAAATACAACATAATTTGTTCAATCTGTTATCAAAGTTTAAGACACAAAAAACACAAAAAATAGTTTTATTTAGAGATGACTGAAAACCAAATCCACCCAGAAGGATATTTCCAATCTCAGTTCAGTTTTACCCCATATTATATATATATGCTTTACCTGTAAATCTGTTGGTATGATCATAAAAAAAGGGGGTAAAGAACGGATAACCAGTAAGTTGAGCCACGTAGAAAGACCTCAAAAGGAAAGATTATTGGTGTATCATAGAAGGGAGAATATACTGGCACGAGTAGCCACCCGGAGCACACCAACAGAAGAACAGAGGATCATCTGGGGGAAACTATGAAAAGGAGTATTGGTCAGAACTTATAATATCTTTTATATTGACTTACTTCGTCTTATATCTTATATTTCCCATCCATATTTGCCTTTCTATATATCAAGCTGATTTCAAAACAAGCAACCGAAGAGATGGATGAGGAGGAGAAAAAGGAGTGGTAGAGAAGAAAAAGGGAAATTATCCCAATCTCTCCAAATCACCCCTTGTCGCCCCACTTCTATCCGTTCTATGGAGACACAAAAAAAAAAAAAAAAAAAAAAGGGGAGGAGGAAAAAAAATTTATTAATTATAAGGATATTGAATAACCTTATTTTATTATGTTTAATTTTAATTTTTTATTTTTTCTATATATAGTCAAAAATTGCCATATATTTATGACTATTGATTACCTATTGTTTTCCCACATCTGGGTTAGATCCACCTTAAGGTATTTTTACCGGTATAAGCAACCAGTTCCTAAGAAAATTAAAAAATATATATATATATATGTATAAAGATTGCTACTTTGAATTAACAGCCTATTAGACCAAAAAGATAGGATAAGAACAATATTCAGTATCAAGTCATTAATTACCTTAGCCTAGTAACGCAAGACGTCTTTTCCCATTTGATTTGGCGCGAAATAGGCGTCCAATGGGAAGGAGGAGGGGAGATATATAGTCCAGAGCACAGTCTGGTTTAATTCAGTAACATGACCAACACCCTGGGGAAAAGACGTCTTGCGTTACTAGGCTAAGGTAATTAATGACTTGATACTGAATATTGTTCTTATCCTATCTTTTTGGTCTAATAGGCTGTTAATTCAAAGTAGCAATCTTTATACATATATATATATATATTTTTTAATTTTCTTAGGAACTGGTTGCTTATACCGGTAAAAATACCTTAAGGTGGATCTAACCCAGATGTGGGAAAACAATAGGTAATCAATAGTCATAAATATATGGCAATTTTTGACTATATATAGAAAAAATAAAAAATAAAAATTAAACATAATAAAATAAGGTTATTCAATATCCTTATAATTAATAAATTTAAATAAATTTAATTTAATAAATTTTTTTTCCTCCTCCCCTTTTTTTTTTTTGTGTCTCCATAGAACGGATAGAAGTGGGGCGACAAGGGGTGATTTGGAGAGATTGGGATAATTTCCCTTTTTCTTCTCTACCACTCCTTTTTCTCCTCCTCATCCATCTCTTCGGTTGCTTGTTTTGAAATCAGCTTGATATATAGAAAGGTAAATATGGATGGGAAATATAAGATATAAGACGAAGTAAGTCAATATAAAAGATATTATAAGTTCTGACCAATACTCCTTTTCATAGTTTCCCCCAGATGATCCTCTGTTCTTCTGTTGGTGTGCTCCGGGTGGCTACTCGTGCCAGTATATTCTCCCTTCTATGATACACCAATAATCTTTCCTTTTGAGGTCTTTCTACGTGGCTCAACTTACTGGTTATCCGTTCTTTACCCCCTTTTTTTATGATCATACCAACAGATTTACAGGTAAAGCATATATATATAATATGGGGTAAAACTGAACTGAGATTGGAAATATCCTTCTGGGTGGATTTGGTTTTCAGTCATCTCTAAATAAAACTATTTTTTGTGTTTTTTGTGTCTTAAACTTTGATAACAGATTGAACAAATTATGTTGTATTTATTTTCTTTTTTTTTTTTTTTCTTATTCTCAGCAATTGCATGACACAACTCCTGAAGAAGCCAAAAATTGGCGAAACATGTTGAGTTAATCTGTCTATATGCATGTTGGAAATTTTAAATATGTTTATTCGATGGCTCATGTATTTAATGTACATATGAGAAAATATATTTTTCTATGGAAATGTCTTTGTAATAAAATCATATTTTAAATAGAACATTGTGTAGTTGTTCTACCCACATATGCGACGGGTCGCAGTTGCCCTTCATGCTCCTGGTAGAGCACTCCTCCCAGACCGTCATGACTGGCATCTACATGGACTTCATAGGGTTTCTTTGGGTCTGCATAGGCCAAGACAGGGGCAGTGGTTAAGCTCTTCTTCAGCATTTGGAAGGCCTCTTCGCACTTTCCATTCCACTGGTCGTCGACTGACTCTCCCGGCTTCCTGGGACCCGAGTCATCCTCTTCTCCCTCTGTCTTTAACAGTTCATTCAGAGGTCTGGCAATCCGTGCAAACCCCTCTACGAACCTCCTATAGTAGGAGCAGAACCCCAAAAAAGGACCCGAGTTCTGTCACAGTGGTGGGCCATGGCCAGGAGGTAACTGCCTCCACTTTCCCGGGGTCTGTGGCTACCCCTTCTTCGGACACTATGTGCCCCAGATAGTTGACTGATGACTGGTAGAACTGGCATTTCTCTGGCGAAAGCCTGAGTCCCTCTTCTATTAGCCTTCTCAAGACTTTTTCCAGTCTCTCCTCATGTTCCTCTAGAGTCTTCCCAAAGACGATGATGTCATCAAAGTACACAAGAACTTCGATGAGGTTCATGTCTCCTACGGTTTTCTCCATGAGGCGTTGAAAGGTGGCAGGGGCTCCAGACAGACCTTGGGGCATCCGGTCAAATTCAAAGAATCCCACAGGGGTTATAAAGGCCGTCTTCTCCTTATCTTCCAGATGCATAGGGATCTGGTAGTATCCACTCTTTAGGTCCATGACACTAAACCACCTGGCTCCAGACAAACTCTGTAGGGCATCCTCTATCCTCAGAGTGGTATACTGGTCGGGTATCATTCTCCCGTTGAGAGTCCTGTAGTCTATACACAACCTCAACGACCCATTCTTCTTCCTGACCACCACTATTGGGGAGGCATAGGGGCTTCTAGATTCCCGGATAACACTGGTTCGCTTGAGCTTGGCGAGCTGTTCTCTCGGATCTTCTAGGTCGGCTAGAGGAACTCGCCTGACTCTCTCCCTGAAAGGCTTGTCTTCCTGGAGGCGGATTCGATGGGTGGCACTCTTCGCACACCCTACATCTAACTCATCTTTGGAAAAAATCTTCCTCCATCTGGTCAACTGGGCCTTTGCTCTCTCTTTCCAGGCCCTTGGCAGATTCGGATTCTCCATGCAGAGCTTATCCCAGATAGTTCTTTCTCCCTCTGTCTTCTCCACATATGATAAGACAATTGGGGCAGCAGGGCAGGGCTTACCTGGCCCAACAACATCCTGGCGGGGATCTCCATGGGAGTACCCATGGTATTCCTGACGCTCACCGGCACCTTACAGTGTGCCTTCTTCAAAGCTCTTACTGGAACCATTTCTGGGATCACTTCTAAGCCTGAGTATTCTTCCCGTGGGTCTGGTTCCAACATGACAAAGGGGCCAGGTTGCTCCCAAGTAAGCTTCACAATGGCCCTGAGACAGGTTACTTCACCAGGCTGCAATACTATCCCTTTCTTCGCCAGTCTCCAGACTTTTCCCACCCCCTCTTCTGGGGCCTGCTGTTCCAAGACTAGTCGCTGGTGGGCTGTCTTCAACATTGGGTGGATTCTGGTGACAGCGGAATTCTTCCCTCGCACTAGAGGGGCCAAGAGCCTTCTCACCAGGTCTTTGTTGGTCCCTATTATTAGGGAGCTCTTGTGGGCTCCAGGCGGTCGGGGGCACACCACTGCCAGGGTATCGAACACTTCAGCTACTGAGGGGTCAAAGATCAGTTTTATGGGCAAGTAACCATCGTAAGGGAAACTCTGTGTTCCGATTCCCCATATCTCTAAATCTTCAATTCTCTGGATGGGTAGATGACTCAGATGCTTATCATAGAAGTCCCAGTATAACAAGGTCACCTGCGCCCCAGTATCCAAAATGGCTCTTGTGTAGACCCCCTCCACTTGGATAGGCACTACGGGGGAGGGGCCAACCAATTTTTCTGGATATGGCTTCAGAGGGGTCTCTCTCTGTTGGTCCCCACACTTTCCCTTGGAGTTTTCCTTCTTGTGTTTGGCTGTTGACTTTAGTCCCTCTTGGGCTCGGTATACATTGATCTCCCCCCTTTTTTTAGATGTATGCTCCCGCTGAGGGACATTATTTCTCTTTTTAGGTGTATATTCCCGCTGAGGAACACTGTTCTTCTTCCAAGGGGGTTTGTCCCCTTTCCTTCTGGGCTTCTCATTCAGTTTGGATCCAATGGAGCTCGCTGGAGATGATGGGCACGCGGTTGACTCCTTCACCGGGGCCCTCTGAAGTTTTCCGCCGGCTTGCGATTATTTATCTTCTTTTTCTTGGGGCTGGAACATACTTTCGCAATATGGCCAATTCCTCTACAGTTAAAACAAATCGCATCACCCCAGTCTTGTAGGGGAGTGGGCGCTGGGGTACCCGGGAACAACTCCTTCTTCGGTCCCTCATTTTCTACGACCCTTGGATCTTTTGCCATCAAAGAGGTCAGCATCTCCAACACCTGAGACATCTGTGACTTCAAGGTATCTACTTCTGAGTCTCTTTCAAGGGTCATGGCTGATCTGCCCATCACTGGTGTAGAAGAGGTATGCGTCTTGATCGCTTGCTGATCCTTCAGTAGAGCCCCTTCATCTCTGATGATCCTTACCAGATCAGGGTAATTCAGTGACATACCTCCTCCAGAGGTTTTCAGGTGGAGCCAGACTGGATCCGAGTGCAGCGCTCCCTTTAAGATCTGCTTCATTCTTGCTGCATCTATGGCTTGGGGCACCATCCCTTTTTTTAGCACGATTTGGCAAAGCATCTTGTTCAGTCTTCTGACATACTCCGACAGCCTTTCACCTGGTAGCTGAAAGGTGTGTTCGAACTGATACACCAGTTCCGTTATTTTATCTAACTGACCAAACTCTTCTTGTAGCATGGCTAAACAGTCATAAGCCGTGCAGGCAGTATTTCCAAACCGGAGACTTTTTACAGCTTCTGTAGCCGCGCCTTTCAGACTTTCTATCACGCACTGCTTCTTCTGCTTTTCAGGCACCTCCCATGCCTCTACCGCTAAAAATCTACCTGCTACCTGCTCGATCCAAGTATCGAAGTCCTCCTCCCCCACAGGGATGGGCAGTCTCCCCGAAAATGTTCTCAGCTTCCGGTAGCTGGCCTCTATGTGTACCGTGTTCGTTTTCTGACACTTCGCGAGCAGATCCCCTAAGGCATTTAACAGCTCTGGCCCTATGGCAGTAATGGGTGTCACCGGAGGGGTCGTCTTCACGGTCATCGCGTGCGCCAAACCATAAGTTTTGTTATCTGGCGTCTGCACACTTCGGCCTTTAAAGTTCCCCGGTACTCCATCCCACCACTCTACCAGTGCATACTGAAACAAGGTGTCTGGGTCTGATTTCATGTCCATCACCCATGGTGTATTATTTGGGGATAACGACACTAATGCCCCATACACACGATCATTTTTCATGCCATTTTTTAAACCAACGTTTTTCTTGTCGTTTTTTTTCATGTTTCCTCTCAAGCCTGTCTTGCGTACACACGATCATTAAAAAAAACGCTGCAGCAAAGCGCAGTGACGTACAGCACGTATGACGGCACTATAAAGGGAAAGTTCCGTTCGAATGGCGCCACCCTTCATGTTTGTAAAGTTTGTTGAGCGATGATTCGCGCTTTTCAGCCTCGTGCTTTTCAGTCCGTTACTGTGTGATGAATGTGCTATCTCCATTACGAACGCTAGTTTTACCAGAACGAGCGCTCCCGTCTCATACTTGATTCTGAGCATGCGCGTTTTTTTTCACGTCGTTAAAGCATACACACTATCGTTTTTCACAAAAAAAAATAGAGCATGTTCGAAATTTTTAATGCCCGTTTTTCACGTCATTAAAAATGCTCTGGAGCATACACACGATCGGTTTTAATGCCCATTTTTAAAAATGGCATTTTTAACGGCATGAAAAACGATCGTGTGTATGGGGTATAAGAGTCGCTCCGCCGCACCTTTTGACCATTCTTCTCCTGGGAGACTGATGACCACTGACATGTCCGGATTTGTTTTGGCTGCTTCGCACCACGCTTTCACTTCTAGCGGGTCCATGCCGGTACTTTTGGCGTGCTTGCTTGCTGTATACAGGATCCCGGATGACGCCCCCACGTGTAGCGATACCCCCGAACTAAGAGAGCCGCTGGTTTTGTTTTGGGCCCTGTTCACAGCACAGCCAATCCCTGGCAATCTACTCGGCCCTCCTCTGGCACAGCTAGTCTAGGGGTGGTATATATGTATGTCTCTATACCAGTTCGTAAACAATCCCACAATAATCCAAACAGTTGTGAGATATAATAAGGGACACCAAATACCAGAATGGGTAACTGTAATGTCAATAGGCCTAATAAAGTACTCGGTTATAGATGTGAGCAAGTGCTCTCTCACCCCTCCGGACTCGATCCCAGTCCGGAACGACCACCGCTGTGTCTCCTCACACAGGCTCTGCCTCAGCCGGGTCTCTGGTCCAAATGACGTCCCCGAAGCAGGTAGATGTCAGATGTCGCACAGGCTCCGCAGCGAGGTGGAAGGCTCTCTGGAAGTGCGCAAGACCCAGGCCTCGGGCCTTGCACTCGCAGCAGGTCCGCACAGGAAGTCCTCTTGCCAGCCGCGCGGTGTCCAAAGAGGCTGGGCTTAGCCTCGCCCTCCCCTTTTATACCCCACCCATGAGTCTCTGCGGCAGCCCAATGCACCCTGGGTGCCAAACGGGGTTCTGGGTAACGTAGTCCATGGGGCCTCAACGGAGACCCCGTTACATATATATATTCAACTTTTATCCTTACACCAAAAAAACAATAGGCCGAACCAACAACTGAGTGCTAGTGGGACTGAACAGGTACTTCCCATCAATGATCAAGAATGCCATTTAGTTGTTGAAGCCCAGTTCCGGTAATATGTTTTAAAACAAAGCCCAGCACTGCTGCACCCAGGTTTTGCTGCAAAACTCACCTTCTCCCCAGCGCTTAACTCCCCAAAAACTAAGCACTCTCTGGTCCAATGTTAGCCCTATTCTGGGCTAAATTATACCCAGCATAATTCAATCCACTTCCTGGGAGCCCAGGGCATCATGGACACAATGCTTGGAGGTGTGTTATTATGTTGCCCCGGGCTCACAAAACCATGCTGTAAAGAACAATTTTGGCGAGTGAGTGAGTGAGTGAATAACTTGTTTAGCGCTACAAATGCGAACTAAATCGCCTCAAGGCGCTTGCATCCAGTGACGTCCTGATCCATCAGAAGAGGTGGGTCTTAAGTTTTTTCCTGAAGGCCCGATGGTTTTCTTCCATGCGGATATCCGGGGGTAGAGCGTTCCATAGCCGTGGTCCTTGGACTGCAAATCTTCGTTCTCCCTTTGTTTTGTAGCGGGACTTGGGGATGTGAAGGAGGTTTTGGTTTGTTGATCGGAGAGTGCGATTTGGGGTGTAGTGTTTTATCTTCTCGCATAGATATTGAGGAGCGTTTCCTTGTGTGCACTTGTGGGTGAGGCAGAGGGTCTTGAATGTGATCCGATCCTTTACGGTTAGCCAATGAAGGGTCCTCAGTGATGGGGTGATGGATTCCCAGGGTTTTTTTTTCCCGTTACCAGCCTGGCAGCCGTGTTCTGGACGACTTGTAGGCGCAAAATCTGGTATTTGGATAGTCCAAGGTAGAGGGCTTTTGCGTAGTCGAGTCGCGAGTTGATAATTGTTCCAACTACTACTGCTTTGTCCTCTTCCGGGATAAAGGGGATGAGTCTACGCAGCAGGCGGAGGAGATGGTGAGATCCGCTGACTACTGATCCTATTTGTGCATCCATCGACATCTCTGAATCAAAGATGACTCCGAGGCTTTTGGCTTTGGTGCTTGGGGTAATGGTCTGTCTAAGGATGGAGGGGAGTGTCCAAGAAGTTTTAGTTTTTGTCTTTCGGTTTGCGTGGAGGAGAAGGAGTTCTGTTTTGGATCCGTTGAGTTTGAGGGAACTCTCAGTCATCCATTCATCGATCAATGTGAGGCAATTTTCCAATCCGTGATATTGGTCTTTTTTCCCGGTGATACGAAAGTAGAGTTGGGTGTCGTCAGCGTATGAGTGGTAGCACAGGTCCTGTTTGCAGATGATTTTGAGGGGCAAAGCGTGAGTGCCGCTTTTTGTATCATTGAGGACTTCACAGCATCTGAGAAGAGGCAAAGAGGAAGAGGACCCTTCATGTTGTGCAGGGTTGACTATGATGGCTGGTGTGTTGCTAGAATTTGGCATTAAATAGTACAGTTGTTTATACAGGTTTTTACTTCACACCTAAAGTGGGATAATTACAGAGGCACAGAGGCACAGAGGGATACAAAAGAACACTTGGAAGCTATTATACTTATACTAAGTGTCGATTAAACCGGCCAACTAAGTTTTCTTATGGAGCAATATACCCATACACAGGAGAACTACAGTGGGTCTCAACTTCTATGAACTGTACTGACATAGCGGCTGGCAGGAGGAACCACACCACCCAACATGCCAGGTACCCAATGAACCAATGTATCAATGGCACCTGTAGTTCTTCAAGATGGTGAAGATTTGACTTACTCCCAAAGATAAGCATTAAATATATTGTTTTATGGCTGTTTGTGTTTTTGTTTTATTACTGGAGCAGCAGGCTTAGTTTAAAGGAAAGACGTTACAAAAGAAATACAGAGGTTGCCATTGATGATCTGCTTCTGAAAATTCTAGCTGCGTTGCTGTCCCTGGTAAGTGGTAACCATTGAAGAGAACCTATTTTTTGTTCTCTGTAGCAAAGCCCAGATTCACTTTAATCCAATCACTAAAAACACGTATAAGCTTTAACATGTCAATGTCCTAATTTCAAAAGTAATTTTTCAAAATGTTTAAACCTGTTGATTTTATTAAATTGCCCAAAGGACATTGCACACGCACTTACTGTTATAGGATGACAAAGCTGTTTCTTTTTCTCCCACTTGCACTCCCTGTGTTTTTATCCCGTATTATTGGCTTGTCATTGTTAGTTAACCACCTCAAGTCCGGACACTTTCACACCCCTCCAATCCGGGTAGTTTTTCAGCTTCCAGCACTAGCATGCTTTGAACGACAATTACTCAGGCATGCAACACTGTACCCAAATTACATTTTTATAATTTTTTTAGACAGATAGAGATTTATTTTGGTGGTATTTAATCACCACAATTAATCTTTTGATACATAAGCAGAAAAAATACTGAAAACTTTGAAAAAAACATGTTTTTCAATGTTTTTGCTTTAAAAATGTGCAAATAAATATAATTTCTTCATACATTTACACCAAAATATATTCTGCTACATTTATCTGGTTAATATAACCAAAATCTGTGAAAATTGATCAGTCCTGATGTACTGACTTCCTATCTCATTTCTTGAGATCCTAAAATGCCAGGATAGTACAGATACTCCCAATGGACCCCTTTTTGGAAATTAGACCATCACAATCTTATGGAAAACAAAGAAATGTAATAATTTTTTTCACAAAGTTGTCATTTAGTTATTTCTCACACACAGCATGGGAATACTTGCAATTAAACCACAAAACACATTCTGCTACTGCTTCTGAATATGGAGATACCACATGTGTGAGACTTTTTCACAACCTATGTGCATAGAGGGGCCCAAAATCCAAGAAGCACATTTGGGGGTTCCAGGGGCATAATTACGCTTCTAATTTCCTGACTACCTATCACATTTTTGAAGGCTCTAAGCCACCAGCACAGAGGAAACACCTATAAAGTTATTTCAATAAGTTATTTCTCACACACATCATAGGCACCCACAAAAAACATTGTGCTACTCTTCCCAAGTGTGGCGATACCACATGCATGAGACTTTTTAAAAGCTTAGCCATACAAAGGGGCCCAAAATCCAAGGAACACCTTCAGGCTTTCTTGGGGCATAAATTACACATCAAATTTCCTGACTACCTATCACATTTTTGGAGGCCCTGGATTACCAGGACAGAGGAAACACAAAAAAAGTCAACAATGTATTTTCTAAGAGGCATGGTTAGTCTTTTAATTGTTTGGCAAATGCAGGAAAAGGGGAAAATAACGATTTTACACAAAGTTGTCAATTTAATAAGAAATTTCTCACACACAGCATGGGCATACTTAGAATTACACCCCAAAACACATTCTACTCCTCCTGCGTATGGTGAAACCACATGTGTGAGACTTTTTGAGTGTCTGGACTAATTATGTACATGACATTGTATCTTGTGTATCACACAAATCAGCCAATTGTGTCAAACCCAATGTACTGTAATGATTGCCTCTGTATGAGTGATCAGGGAATATAGCTTAGTGTAGCATCTCATATAGCAATCCCGGTTCCTATAAGGCAAGCAAGCCTAGCCTATTGGTATGCAGCTCCCCCCCAGGAATGCCATGTTCAATGGCCAGAAAGTACAGAAGTCTGAAGAAAGAAAGAACAAAATAGTTCCAGTGGTTCCAGGAGTGCAGTTGTCTGCAGAGGATGGTTAGGACTGGTGTCTCCCAGGAACATAGTCAGCAGGATGTGCAGATGGGTCAGTTCAGGTGCAGGCAGAGACATGTTTAGCAAGCAGGGAAAAAATCGGTCTAGACAGCAGGCAGAAATGTGGTCAATAAACAGGCTAGGATTGGTATAGGCATCAGGCAGAGGCAACACTACACTGGTATGGCAGTAATAAGGAACACTGTAACTGGTGTGCCGGTGATCAGGGACACTGGGATTGATATGGCAGTGATCACAGACACCGTAACTGGTGTGACGCTGATCAGGGATAATATGACTAGTGTGGCAGTGATCAGGGACTCTGTAACTGATGTGGCAGTGATTAGGGATAATATGACAGGTGTGGTGGGGATCAGGCACACATTAACTGGTGTGGCAGTGATCAGGGACAATATAAGTGGTGTGGCAGTGATAAGGGTCACTGGGACTGGTGTGGGGGTGATCACGGACATTGTGAGTGGGGCAGCGATGATTAGCGACACTGTGAGTGGGTGGTTGTGATTAGGGACAATATGAATGGTGTGGCAGTGATTAGTAACACTGGGACTGGTTATGGGGGGTGATCATGGACACCGTAACTGGTGTGGCGGTGATCACGGACACCATAACAAGTGATCACAGACATCGTAACTGGTATGGCAATGATCACAGACACTGTAACTGGTGTGGCGTGATTAAGGACACTTTGAGTGGGTGGTGGTTATTAGGGACACTAACTGGTGACAGTGAGTTAAAAAGAAAAAAGTTATAATGTTTTTTTTTTTTTAACATACTTTCACCCTACCAGTATAGTGTCAGCATATGTTAATTAAATAAATCTGCGGCACATAAAACTCTTTTTTTGCTTTCTAGGGTGAAGCTGCTATCAGTATGGTGTAAACCCCACCCAAATGTGCCATAATCAATCAATAATTATAAATAAATAAGTAAAAAAATGTGTGGTGTCAATTCATTTCCAAAAACACTCATGCCCTGTACACACGATCGGATTTCCGATGGAATAAAATCCGATGGATTTTTCCATCGGAAATCCGATGAAGCTGACTTCCATCAGTCTTGCCTACACACCATCAGTCAAAAATCCGACCGTCCCAAACACTCCGAAGAGCCGAGAAAAATTAAGTTCAATGCTTCTGAGAATGCGTCGACTTGATTCTGAGCATGCGTGGGTTTTTTATCCGATGGAGTTCCCCACAGACGATCGGAATTTGCTATAGTTTTTTTTCCATAGGTAAAATTTAAAACATGTTCTATTTTTTTATACCGATGAAAAAAAGACAGATGGGGCCCACACACGATCGGTTTGTCCGATGAAAAAAGTCTATCGGTCTTTATTCATCAGAAAAACCGATCGTGTGTACGCAGCATCACTCTCATATAATTTATCATAAATCCCATCAATTTTACAAAGTGTCTTGTGCATAAATAACAATGTGCAACAAAAATACTAAAATTATAAATAAATAAATTCAAGTGTGCAGTACATAAGTTTAGTCTTTCACTGTCCCATAAACATATGCAAAAAACGTCTGTACACCAGTGTATACTTTTAGACAATGACTCTTGTCCAAAAATGTGAAATTCCACAAAAACGTGTCCAAGTTCTACAGTTATATTCCCTTAGCTATACTCTCCTTGTGACAAACACTTCCAGTGATCACCACCATTAGGCTTATTATATAACTTACCAGAACTCCATGTTAGCAATTAAAACACCAACATAAAGCATTTTTTATCTGTATTGTAGCAGAGAAGTGCCACTTCCAATCCACTGCTACATTTCCGAGAACTATCACTTCTCAGCGGCAACCTCAATAAATGCTCATCACGCCATTAAGCCCATAGAGGAAAGAAAGGGAAAACTCTATTGTGTAAAATCGACTAATTTATTTATTTATTCTTTATTTTAGTTTATTTAAATTAACTTTTTTTTTTCTTTATTTCATTTCAATTTATTTTATTAAAAACATAAAATCGCGCACTTACATTTAGCTGTATCATAAACAACAGTAGTACAGTGTATACGAGTATCTCTTTAAAGCCGAGCCATCTCCAGCTGCAGTTCCTGACTGCAAGCTCGGACTTGTGGTGATGTCATGTCCAACAAGCCGCGCCCTACACATTTTGTCTGAACAACGTTTTCAAGGAGCGGATTGGACACCACGTCTAAGGACTTATATATATATATATATATATATATATATATATATATATATATATATATATATATATGATATGAACTTTCTTAGTAAAACCTCATACAATAAAACATTAAATAGCATATTTATAAAACACAGAGCAGCACTATACAAAACAAGCAGCATATTAGAACATATAAAACCTATTTAAACCATTGCGAAATAAATACAGATCTTTCAAAGCGATATACACCAATGTTCAGAGCAGAACTCCAGACCAATAAATCCGCCCCCCAATTTTCAAGTTTATTAGGATGATGGTACCTTTTTGTTCCAGACCAATAAAAACGTTCTCGGCATCAAAACTTGGTGCAACAACCCATTACAGTCATTAGTAATCAAACTATATCATATCACAAAAGGCAAAGAAGTTTCTAAAAAATTGACAAAAAACAATTCAAATCAATGCCTACTGTAATCCTCCCAGCTGAAGCATATCAAGTTCATAAATCCATTTTGTCTCCCTTTTTGAGACCTCTTTTAATAGATCACTATGTCTCCAATAATTTCTTACACAATCTATTTAGTAGAAAACTAATACATTTGGATCTTTTCTGTGTTTTTCTCTAAAATGTTTAAATACTCTGTGTTTTTTTAAAACCATCTTTATATTATTGATGTGTTTCCCTATTCTTGTTTTCAATCTTCCCATGGGCCTCCACACAAATTGTAACCCACATGGGCATTCTAAGACACAAACAATGGGAAAACCCTGGCATTTGTGTAATATCCTGGCATTTTAGGGCCTCCTAAAAGTTTTACACATGTGGTATACTTAAGAAAACTAGCAGAATGTGTTTTGGAGTGTAATACCACATATATCCATGACAGGTGTGCGATATATATCAGTAAAGTGACAACTTTATGTAAAAAAAAAAAATGTAATTTCCAAAAACTTGTGGCAAAATTAAGATCTTCCAAAAACTCAACATGCCTCTCAGCAAATACCTTGAGGTGTCTAATTTCCAAAAAGGGTTAATTTAGGGGATGTTTATACTGTCCTGGCATTTTAGGGCTACCAATGCGTAATTAACGCCCCTTGAAAACCTGTAGGGGGTCATTGGATTTTGTTACCCTGTACGTGACTAGGCTGTCAAAAGGTTTCTCACATGTGTAATCCCCATGCTCAAGAGAAGTAGAAGAATGTGTTTTGTGGTGTAATGCTACGTATATCCATGGCATGTGTGAGAGATATATAATTAAAGTGACAACTTTGTGTAAAAAAAAAAAAAGAAACATTTTGTTTTTACATTTTGCAACAACTTGTGGGAAAACAATATTCCATGCACTCAACATGCCTCTCAGCAAATACCTTGGGTGTCTACTTTCCAAAAAGGGGTAAAAAAAGGGGGGGGCATTTGTGAGGTCAGTGCCTGACCTCACAAATGCACTTCTGGAAGAATGATCAAACATTCCCATAGACACATTCCTAAACCTTGTGGACAGCCTTCCCAGAAGAGTTGAAGCTGTTATAGCTGCAAAGGGTGGGCCAACTTCATATTGAACCCTACGGACTAAGACTGGGATGTCATTAAAGTTCATGTGCGTGTAAAGGCAGGTGTCCCAATACATTTGACAATATAGTATATATTAGTATAGTGCATATCCAGTAATACAGAGAATCAGATTGGAACCACAATTAGAGAGAATCAACATGAGGCAAAGCATAGGGGTACAGGGAGTACTGCCTTTAGTCTAGTACATACGGGCCAAATGTCAGGCGACATCGGCCAGTTCAATAAAAACCACCCGACATTTGGCCCATGTGTATGGCAGCTGGTACAACAGAAGCTGGCTTCTGTCGGACGAGCATGCTGGAAAGCCAGCAGCCGCACGGCTCCCAATCAGCGCTCTTAGCCAATGGCTGAGAGTGCTGACTGGAGTGTTTGGATGGGGGGGTGTGCCCTGTCAGAGCACAATAGAACAGCAGGGGAGATTGCTGTACTAACATCAGATTGTTGGTACAACGCCTCCGGCCGGAGGTGTCAGTTTTTTTTCATAAACTAGTGGTGTGTACTGGGCTTTACCCTCAGCTATCCTTTAATATATCAAATGTAGTCACAAGAAAAGGATAAACATATAGCATTGAACATCTCCATGGTAGGAGAGGCCATCATCAGGATCTAGGAGAGTGGAGTGGTGGTGTGAAGAGAAGAGATATAAGAAGAAGTATGAAAAAAGTATGAGGGGGAGAGAGAGAGAAAGAAGAAAAAAAAAGGGGCTAGAAGGTTGGGTGGTCAAATTGTACCTGATATTCATGGTTCAAAATTTAAAGAGTATCAAAAGTGGGACCAAACAGTCCACATGAGCTTATAGGACTTATGGGATTGTTTTATCCTCGTTCCAGGCCATGATACGCTCCAGGCATTTGATTCTGTTAATTTCACGAGCCCATTCAGCCAGCGATGGAGTTTTAGTTTGTCTCCAGTGTCTAGCTATCACAGATCAAGCAGCTGTTAAGAAGTACCTAATCAAACTCTTTTTGATTTATTTATAGGAGCCTGGCAATGTAGACAGCACAGTAATTTGGGGTTTGTTTTAGAATTTGTAACCCACAGGCCTTTTCACATAGATGCAATATCTTATACCAAAAGGGAGTGATCTGTGGGCCAGAGCCCCAGATGTGGGTCATAGTGTCAGGGGCTTGTACAAGACTCCAACATGTGTCAAGGACAGAGGGATTGATTTTATGTAAGATTTTGAGGCATCAGTACCATCTAGAGCAGGGGTCTCAAACTGGCGGCCCTCCAGCTGTTGAAAAACTACAAGTCCCATGAGGCATTGCAGGGCTGACAGTTACAAGCATGACTCCATCAGGCAGAGGCATGATGGGACTTGTAGTTCCGCAATAGATGGAGGGCCACCAGTTTGAGACCCCTGATCTAGATATTATTCAGTAGCAGTGGCGGCTGGTGCTCAATATTTTAGGGGGGGAGGGGCTGCAAACCAATGACACCCCCCACCCGCGGGAGACAGACGGGAAGGTGGTGATTCCATATTACAATAAGTCACCCCACATCTCAGTACACTGTACCAGGCTGAGGATTACAGAAAGAAGAGATTACTACATATCTATGGTGATCTGGACTTTAACCATACACAGGTGGATATTTATCTAAAAAAGTCATACTGGCCTATAAAAAAACAATCAGTCATGCCTGTGTATGAGCACATTCATATCAAAACCTTACAATTTAATTCCCAACAAACTGTTTATAAATCCTATTGAAAAAGAGGCACTCTACTCCTACATCCCAGCTGCAACACATGGTGGGATAGGGCACCATCTACAATGTATACCCTAACTATAAAGTGAACTCTGCTATCTTCCCTTTCTTAGAAAGCGGGATCTCCTTGTTTCCAACACTTTTGTTGCAACCTAGAGTATGGAGTACCAAAAAAACAATCATTCACCACACCGGGTACACTCAGTTTATGCTCCTGTGGCATACTTTAACAATACAGGAACTAATGCCGCGTACACACGACCATTTTTCATGACGAGAAAAATGGAATTTTTTAATTTGGTCATTAAAAACGATCGCATGCTCAGAAGCAAGTGATGAGACAGGAACGCTCGTTCTGGTAAAACTAGCGTTCGTAATAGAAGTAGCACATTCGTCACGCTGTAACGAACTGAAGAGAACGAGGCTGAAAAGCGCGAATCGTCTCTCACCAAACTTTACTAACACAAGGATCAGCAAAAGCAGCCCAAAGGGTGGCGCCATCCGAATGGAACTTCCCCTTTATAGTGCCATCGTACATTTCGTACGTCACTTTACTCTAGCATTTGTTTTCATTATTGTGTGTAGGCAAGGCAGGCTTGAGAAGAATCACGTCGAGAAAAACATCGTTTTTTTCAATGACATTAAAAACGGTCGTGTGTACGCGGCATAAAGTCTGAAAAATGTCACTTGGCTGGCTTGACTGCCCTACATCAAGTATTCCAGAATCCACGGCAACCATGTTAAAACTTTTTAGACCCTGCAAGAAGTATTTTCTTTGCCACAGAATTCTTTCTTTTAATAGCTGCATTTGAGACATGTTATACAGTCCCCAATTGTGCAGTACACTTCTTTCCTACTCTCGACCCCTCTGGATCACTATGATAGCACAGACAATGGCAATAGAAGAGGTCTCTTTGCAAAAATCTATAATATCCACCTCTCTCCCAAGGCATACCAATGCCATGGCAAATAATGAAGAAAAATGGCAGAAAGATGTAGGTACCCTCACAACTTAAGAATAGTCTTCAGCTCTTGAATCCATACCCCTTACCTCCTTCTCTCCAACTCAAAAACTCTCTTAACTGTCTATTGTCTATAGGGTCTACCATACTCCCCAGAAAACAATTAATTGGGGGCACATGTTTTCCCCTGATTGTACTAGATGTGGAGATGTCCAACTCTTAAGATACTGGGAATTGATATTTCAATGGATTAATGACAATTTCGCATTGACTTTACAGAGAAATCCACAAATAGGGATCTCCTACCTGACAATGTATCACACCATTGTATTATTTTTCTTCTTAGATAGCCACTTAAAAACGAAACATTTATGTTAGTCAAGAGGGAGGGTGGTCAAGACCCAATGTCTTTGTTTCCTGTTGATTGAGATAATACTTCTCTTTCTATTGTTACTGTGCTTTATCATATTGTTGTAAAGAGATGTATGCACTGTCCAGGATCAGACATTGTCCTGGATTCCCTTGCAGTACTGTTCCAAACCCCCTCCTACCTCCTTTCCTTTCTGGACACCCCCAAGCAGTGGCGGCTGGTGCTAACAAATTTTGGGGGGGGCGCAAACAAACTAAAAACAATTTGAAATAAAACCCATCAATTGCAGCCACTGTGCCATCAAATGCTTCCACTGTGCCATCAAATGCAGCCACTGTGCCAACAAACGCTGCCACTGTGCCATCAAATGCAGTCACTGTGCCATCAAACGCTGCCACTGGTGCCATCAAACGCTGCCACTGTGCCATCAAACTCTGCCACTGTGCCATCAAATGCTGCGACTGTGCTCATCAAATGCTGCCACTGTGCCATCAATTGCAGTCACTGTGCGATCAAATGCAGCCACTGTGCCATCAAACGCTGCCACTGTGCCATCAAATGCTGCCACTGTGCCATCAAAAGCTGACACTGTGCCATCAAAAGCTGACACTGTGCCATCAAATGCTGCGACTGTGCCATCAAATGCTGCGACTGTGCCATCAAATACTGCGACTGTGCCCATCAAACGCAGCCACTGTGCCATCAAATGCTGCCACTGTGCCATCAATTGAAGCCACTGTGCCATCAAATGCTGCAACTGTGCCCATAAAAACGCTGCCAGTGTGCCCATCAAATGCTGCCACTGTGCCAAATGGTGCCAGTGTGAGTGTGCCCCCGCCCGATTGCCGTCTGCCCGGCACTTACCCTGTCTTGTGGGGCAGCAGGTGATGGCAACGAGCGGGGTCCTTCATGTCTCCTGCACTTCTCCCATCCTCATGCCCCATCAGGCGTCCAATAGCGGCGGCTGTTGTTTCAGCCAATCAGGTGACAGGTAACCAGACCTGAGCAACCTGATTGGCTGAGAGGCGGGTCAGTGTTAGGGAAGCGATGTATTCAGTTCCCTAACACACCACTGAGTAATCAGCGAACGCACAGCAGTGCGCCCGCTGTTTACTCTTTTGGAAGCCTATTAGAGCCCTCAGGCTCTAATCAGTAAGCCTATGGCTCTAATCAGGAGCTTCCAAAACACACCCGCCGCTGCAATTCATATGCCCGGCGCCTGACAAGGGGCTGGGCACATGAATAGGGGGCAGAAGCGGTGGCGGTTGGTGCTCAAAATTTTTGAGAGGGGGCGCAAACAAACTGAAAAAAAAAAACATCAATTGCAACCACTGTGCCCATCAAACGTAGCCACTGTGCCCAGTAAATGTCGCCAGTTTGTCCCCTCAAGTGCAGCCAGTTTCCCCATCAAATGCAGCCAGTTTCCCCATGAAATGCAGCCAGTTTCCCCATGAAATGCAGCCAGTTTCCCAATCAAATGCAGCCAGTTTCCCCATGAAATGCAGCCAGTTTCCCAATCAAATGCAGCCAGTTTCCCCATGAATAGTGATGAGCCGAACACCCCCGGGTTCAGTTCGCACCAGAACCCGCGAACGGACCGAAAGTTCGTACGAACATTAGAACCCTATTAAATACAATGGATGCGAACGTTCGAATTCTAAAGTGCTAATTATAACAACTATTATGCATGTTATTGTCCTAAAAAGGGTTTGGGAACCCGGGTTGTGCACCAGGGGACATGTATCAATGCAAAAATAAGTTTTAAAAACGGTCGTTTTTCGGGAGCAGTCATTTTAATGATGCATAAAGTGAAAAAAAAAAAGTCAAATATTCCTTTAAATATCGTACCTGGGGGGTGTCTAAAGTATGCCTGTGAAGTGCCACGTGTTTCCCGTGTTTAGAACTGTCCCTGCACAAAATGACACTTCTAAAGGAAAAAAAAACATTTAAAACTGCTTGCGGCTTTAATGTAATGTCTGGTCCCGGTAATATGGATGAAAATCTTTAAGAAAAATGGCATAGCTACCCCATGACCCCCCCCCCCCCCTACCCCAGCCCATTACCAGCCCCTTTGGGTCTTGTATGGATATTAAGGGGAACCCCGCACATAAAATAAAAAAGGCCCTATATACTCTGAACAGCCGTATACAGGCGGTGCATACAAGACAGGGACTGTAGGTTTGTTCTTATGTAGAATCTGTTTGTAATTTTGAACAGGTACATTGTTGAAGTGTAGCTCCAGCCCAAAAATCTATTTTTAAACTTTTTGGAAAACATAGGTAAGGGTTATCACCCCTGTAACATTTGTTTTGCTGTCTGTGCCCCTGTTCAGAACATTTCACCTCACTTTCCGTCCCAATGACAACTGTTTTTGAAATGTGGTGTTTTTCTTGAAACAAGGATTGCTGATAAAGCATCAGTACAGAGGAGACACCTTTCTCCCATATTTATTCTTACAGGAGAGAATTTTCCTTCCTAGTGGTAGATTTCCTCTCACTTCCTGTTGTCTTCTTGCGTTTGCAAGTAGGAGTCGTTTGTAAGTTGGATGTTTGAAAGTAGGGACCTGCCGTATATACTCTGCAGAAATAGGCCCCTTAGTTGTTGGTGTTGGCACAACACTGTAAGCACTCACAGTTACTCTTGGTTGGTGCTGGAACGCCCTGCCGTCAACTATTATATCAGGAATTTTAATTACATATAATTGTTGAACAGTGGTAGTAAAAATTGGGCATTTGATGGTGGTGCTGGTGCCACAACACTGTAAGCCCTGACAGTTACTCTTGGTGGGTGCAGCAATGGGCCCTGCTGTGAATTATTAGATCAAGAATTCTAATTGCATGCCCCTGTTGAACAGGGGCTGAAAAATTGGGCCTTTCGTGGTGGTGGTGGTGGTGGTGGTGTTGCCACAACACTGTAAGCCCTCAGAGTTACTCTTGGTGGGTGCAGGAATGGGCCCTGCTGTGAATTATTAGATCAAGAATTGTAATTGCATTCCTCTGTTGAACAGGGGCTGAAAAATTGGGCCTTTCGTGGTGGTGGTGGTGGTGGTGGTGTTGCCACAACACTGTAAGCCCTCAGAGTTACTCTTGGTGGGTGCAGCAATGGGCCCTGCTGTGAATTATTAGATCAAGAATTGTAATTGCATGCCCCTGTTGAACAGGGGCTGAAAAATTGGGCCTTAGGCACTGGTGGCACAACACTACAACCCCTCACAGATACTGTACTTGGAGCACAGCAATGAGCCCTGTTGCAAAGTATTGCTTCAAAAATTGTAATGACACGCCCCTGTTAAACAGGGGCTGAAAAATTGGGCCTTAGGCACTGGTGCCACAACACTCCAACCCCTCACAGATACTGTACTTGGAGCACAGCAATGAGCCCTATGGCAAATCATTGCTAAAAAAATTGTAATTACACGCCCCTGTAAAACAGGGGCTGAAAAATTGGGCCTTAGCCACTGGTGGCGGCACCCATAAACAAAAATGATCTTCCAAGCTATCATCATCAATCGTATCATTGAGGACTCGGAGGAGGAGGATAGCCAGTCAACATAACAGCACAGGCACTCAGCATCAGCATCAGTCTTGAAGGGATGTGACATGTTAAAATCAATTAGTCTGTTATATCAGCATCAGGTGTGTGGTAGCTGGTGGTGATCCAAGACTGGTTCATCTTGATGAAAGTCAGTCGATCAACCGAGTCGGTGGACAGGCGCACCCTGTGATCCGTGACAAATCCTCCAGCAGCACTGAATGTGCGTTCCGAAAGAACGCTGGATGCAGGACAGGCCAGTAGCTCAATTGCATACTGTGCAAGCTCTGGCCAGTGATCCATCCTCAAGACCCAGTAAGCCAGAGGATTTTTGGTGGGGAAGGTGTCCAAGTCTGACCTTGCCCCTAGATATTCCTGCACCATGTTTATCAGACGCTGGCGATGGTTGCTGGAACCGATCATACTTTGGGGCTGCGGACTAAAGAATTGTCTGAACGCATCGGTCAGACGGCCACCTTCCCCACCGCTCCTTCTTTGACTGGCCGAAGCCTCAGCAACTCGTTGTCCAGGACCAGGAGTTTGTAACCTCCCAGTCTCTGGGAACGCGTTGCACAGACCTTTCTGCAAGGCCTCCCGGAGTTGTCTCATCCTCTGCTCCCTCTGCGACGGTAACATAAGGTCCGCAACCTTACCCTTGTACCGTGGATCAAGGAGAGTGGCCAGCCAGTAATGGTCCCTCTCCTTGATCCGAAGAATACGAGGATCCTTCCGCAGACTTTGCAGGATCAGGGAGGCCATGCAGCGTAGGTTTGCTGAGGCATTCGCTCCGGAGTCCTCTGGGTCACTAAGGACGACATGATCCGCAGCCACCTCCTCCCAGCCACGTACAAGTCCACTGGTTTCTTGGGACTGTAAATCATCCCTAAAAGACTGCTGCTGATGATGCTGAGTGCCAGCCTCCACCTCCATGCTGACACAATCTCATCCTCCTCCTCCTCCTCTTCCTGTGCGATGGGTGGGACAGAAGGAACACTGTCTGGGTAAAGGGGGCCTTGAGAGGCAAGGAAGTCCTCCTCTTCCTGCCTCTGTTCTGCCTCAAGTGCCCTGTCCATTATTCCACGCAGCGTGTGCTCCAACAGGTGGACAAGAGGTACAGTGTCACTGATGCATGCACTGTCACTGCTCACCATCCTCGTGGCCTCCTCAAATGGTGCCAGGACAGTGCATGCATCCCTGATCATGCCCCACTGGCGTGGAGAAAAAAAACCAAGCTCCCCTGACCCTGTCCTGGTGCCGTAGTCGCACAGGTACTCATTGATGGCCCTCTGCTGCGTGTGCAGCCGCTGCAGCATGGCCAACGTTGAGTTCCACCTGGTGGGCATGTCACATATAAGGCGGTTCTTGGGCAGGTTCAACTCCTTTTGCAGCTCAGCCAGGCGAGCACTGGCATTATAAGATCTGCGGAAATGCACACAGACTTTCCTGGCCTGCCTCAGGACATCCTGTAAGCCCGGGTACCTGCCCAAGAACCGCTGCACCACCAGGTTAAGGACGTGAGCCACACAGGGCACATGGGTCAGTTGTCCCTGTCGGAGGGCGGAGAGGAGGTTGGTGCCATTGTCGCAAACCACCATTCCTGGCTTAAGCTGGCGTGGCGTCAACCACCTCTCGGCCTGGCCCTGCAGAGCAGACAGGACCTCTGCCCCAGTGTGGCTTCTGTCCCCCAAACACACCAGCGCAAGCACGGCATGGCATCTTTTTGCCTGCGTACTTGCGTAGCCCCTTGAACGCCTACGGAGCACCGCTGGTTCCGAGGACAAACCACAGGAAGAGGCCATGGAGGAAGAAGAAGAGGAGGGGGTGGAGGAGAGAGGTGTGTCACAACCAGTAGTAGCATTTTGGAGGCGTGGCGGTGGAACAACCTCCAACACTACTGCACCTTGTCCTGCATCCTTCCCAGCTGCCAAAAGAGTGACCCAATGGGCCGTGAAAGAAAGGTAACGTCCCTGTCCATGCCTGCTGGACCATGAGTCAGCGGTAATATGCACCTTACCGCTGACCGCCCTGTCCAGCGAGGCCAAGACATTGCCTTCCACATGCCGGTAGAGAGCCGGAATAGCCTTCCGTGAGAAAAAGTGGCGTTTGGGAACCTGCCACTGAGGAACCGCACATTGCACAAACTCACGGAAGGGGGCCGAGTCTACCAACTGAAAAGGCAGCAGTTGAAGCGCTAGCAATTTAGCCAAGCTAGCATTCAACCGCTGGGCATGTGGATGGCTGGGAGTGAACTTCTTTCGACGGTCCAGCAGCTGGGGCAGGGAAATTTGCCTGCTAGAATCGGACGTCGGTGTACTGCTAGCAGAGTGGCCGCAAGTACTTGGCTGTGACACACCTAATTCTACACCTTCATTCCTCTCAGTGCATGTTTCAGAGAGGACTGAAGTTATAGTGGGGTTGGAGATCCCAGCTGATGCGGTGCAAGGAGAGGTCCGCTTTGTTCTTTGGTGTGGGTCTTTGAGGTAGGCTTGCCAACGAGCTGCATGGCAGGTCAACATATGTCTGGTCAGGCATGTGGTACCCAAGCGGCTGATGTTTTGGCCACGCGATATACGCTTGAGACATATGTTGCAAACAGCAGCTGTGCGATCTGATGCACTAGCCTCAAAAAAGGCCCACACCAAAGAACTTTTTGAATGACGGGCAGAGACAGCGCCCTGCACAGGCGGAGCTCTGCGGTGTGATTCCGCCGGTGTACTGCCCTTACGCTGGCCACCAAAGGGCATCCTGCCTCGTTGGAGATGTGCCTCCTCCTCATCCTCCTCCTCTCTCCTATTAGGCACCCACGTGGAGTCAGTGACCTCATCATCCCCTCCCTCCTCATCACTGGAGCCAATCTGGCAGTATGCTGCAGCTGCTGGAACATGACTGCCAGATTGGTGTCCTTCTTGAGCATCCCCTCTGTCTGCTCTCACGCTACTGCCTTCCTGTAGCTGGGTTTCATCATCAGACCCTTCGAAACGCTGGGCATCCTCCTGGAGCATGTACCCAACACTGTGCTCAAACAGTTCGGGGGACTCCTCAGGAGGAGGACATGGTGGGTCTAGGGAAGGAGTGACTGATGATGAGTCTGACATTGATACCAGGGAAGAGGACGCTTTGGCAGCTGCTTTTCCAGTACCCTGAGCCTGGGTGAGAGAGGATGAGGAGGAGGAGGAGGGCTTGGTCATCCACTCTACCAAGTCTTCGGCATGATGTGGCTCAACATGTCCAGCTGCCGAAAAGAAGGACAAGCGTGTCCCATGGCCATGTGCTGATGACAATGCACCGCGTCCACGACCAGCACTGTTGCCCCCAGACACAGAGCCTGCTTGCCCTCTTTTATTGCCTCCTGACTGTCTGCCTCTCCTTGTTTGCCTTCCAGACATTCTAATAGATGGCCTGCAGGGAGATGGGAAAAAAGCAATAAGGGCTACCTTCAGGTGTCCTTCTCTGTCCCTTTACTTAAGGATTTCTAAATATGGTTGAGGATGATTGCTTTTGCACAGAATAGCACAACGACAATTTCCCTGACTGTCCAAAAAAACAAGGATTTCAAAGATGGTTGATGAGGAATGCTTTAGCACACTATAGCACAAGGAGAATTTCCCTCACTGTCCTTCCCTGTCCCTAGAAACAAGGATTATCACAGTGAAAGAAACTGACACTCTTCCTACCTATAGTTTTCTGTCCCTAGAAAAAATGTTTTTTTAAAGCACACTATAGCACAAGGAGAATTTTCCTCACTGTCCTTCCCTGTCCCTAGAAACAAGGATTATCACAGTGAAAGAAACTGACACTCTTCCTACCTATAGTTTTCTGTCCCTAGAAAAAATGTTTTTTTAAAGCACACTATAGCACAAGGAGAATTTCCCTCACTTTCCTTCTTTGTCCCTAGAAACAAGGATTATCACAGTGAAAGAAACTGACACTCTTCCTTCCTATAGTTTTCTGTCCCTAGAAAAAATGTTTTTTTAAAGCACACTATAGCACAAGGAGAATTCCCTCACTGTCCTTCCCTGTCCCTAGAAACAAGGATTCGCACAGTAAAAGACACTGACACTCTCCCTACCTATAGTTTTCTGTCCCTAGAAAAAATGTTTTTTTAAAGCACACTATAGCACAAGGAGAATTTCCCTCACTTTCCTTCTTTGTCCCTAGAAACAAGGATTATCACAGTGAAAGAAACTGACACTCTTCCTACCTATAGTTTTCTGTCCCTAGAAAAAATGTTTTTTTAAAGCACACTATAGCACAAGGAGAATTCCCTCACTGTCCTTCCCTGTCCCTAGAAACAAGGATTCGCACAGTAAAACACACTGACACTCTCCCTACCTATAGTTTTCTGTCCCTAGAAAAAATGTTTTTTTAAAGCACACTATAGCACAAGGAGAATTCCCTCACTGTCCTTCCCTGTCCCTAGAAACAAGGATTCGCACAGTAAAAGACACTGACACTCTCCCTACCTATAGTTTTCTGTCCCTAGAAAAAATGTTTTTTTAAAGCACACTATAGCACAAGGAGAATTTCCCTCACTTTCCTTCTTTGTCCCTAGAAACAAGGATTATCACAGTGAAAGAAACTGACACTCTTCCTACCTATAGTTTTCTGTCCCTAGAAAAAATGTTTTTTTAAAGCACACTATAGCACAAGGAGAATTCCCTCACTGTCCTTCCCTGTCCCTAGAAACAAGGATTCGCACAGTAAAAGACACTGACACTCTCCCTACCTATAGTTTTCTGTCCCTAGAAAAAAATATTTTTTAAAGCACACTATAGCACAAGGAGAATTTCCCTCACTTTCCTTCTTTGTCCCTAGAAACAAGGATTATCACAGTGAAAGAAACTGACACTCTTCCTTCCTATAGTTTTCTGTCCCTAGAAAAAATGTTTTTTTAAAGCACACTATAGCACAAGGAGAATTCCCTCACTGTCCTTCCCTGTCCCTAGAAACAAGGATTCGCACAGTAAAAGACACTGACACTCTCCCTACCTATAGTTTTCTGTCCCTAGAAAAAATGTTTTTTTAAAGCACACTATAGCACAAGGAGAATTTCCCTCACTTTCCTTCTTTGTCCCTAGAAACAAGGATTATCACAGTGAAAGAAACTGACACTCTTCCTACCTATAGTTTTCTGTCCCTAGAAAAAATGTTTTTTTAAAGCACACTATAGCACAAGGAGAATTCCCTCACTGTCCTTCCCTGTCCCTAGAAACAAGGATTCGCACAGTAAAAGACACTGACACTCTCCCTACCTATAGTTTTCTGTCCCTAGAAAAAATGTTTTTTTAAAGCACACTATAGCACAAGGAGAATTTCCCTCACTTTCCTTCTTTGTCCCTAGAAACAAGGATTCGCACAGTAAAACACACTGACACTCTCCCTACCTATAGTTTTCTGTCCCTAGAAAAAATGTTTTTTTAAAGGACACTATAGCACAAGGAGAATTCCCTCACTGTCCTTCCCTGTCCCTAGAAACAAGGATTCGCACAGTAAAACACACTGACACTCTCCCTACCTATAGTTTTCTGTCCCTAGAAAAAATGTTTTTTTAAAGCACACTATAGCACAAGGAGAATTTTCCTCACTGTCCTTCCCTGTCCCTAGAAACAAGGATTATCACAGTGAAAGAAACTGACACTCTTCCTACCTATAGTTTTCTGTCCCTAGAAAAAATGTTTTTTTAAAGCACACTATAGCACAAGGAGAATTTCCCTCACTTTCCTTCTTTGTCCCTAGAAACAAGGATTATCACAGTGAAAGAAACTGACACTCTTCCTACCTATAGTTTTCTGTCCCTAGAAAAAATGTTTTTTTAAAGCACACTATAGCACAAGGAGAATTTCCCTCACTTTCCTTCTTTGTCCCTAGAAACAAGGATTATCACAGTGAAAGAAACTGACACTCTTCCTTCCTATAGTTTTCTGTCCCTAGAAAAAATGTTTTTTTAAAGCACACTATAGCACAAGGAGAATTCCCTCACTGTCCTTCCCTGTCCCTAGAAACAAGGATTCGCACAGTAAAACACACTGACACTCTCCCTACCTATAGTTTTCTGTCCCTAGAAAAAATGTTTTTTTAAAGCACACTATAGCACAAGGAGAATTCCCTCACTGTCCTTCCCTGTCCCTAGAAACAAGGATTCGCACAGTAAAACACACTGACACTCTCCCTACCTATAGTTTTCTGTCCCTAGAAAAAATGTTTTTTTAAAGCACACTATAGCACAAGGAGAATTCCCTCACTGTCCTTCCCTGTCCCTAGAAACAAGGATTCGCACAGTAAAACACACTGACACTCTCCCTACCTATCCTTCTCTTTCCCTAAACTAAAGGAATCCAGGTTAAGCAAGAAAAAAATAAATGTCACTGTCCCTGCCTATGCTTCTCTTTCCCTGCTCCGGAACACACTACACTAGGCCGCCGTGCTGGCGGCCTTTTATAGTGTGGGGCGTGTACTAAACACCCTCAGCAATAATTGGCCACAGGTATCCTGCCTGTGGCCAATCATTGCTCTCCTCGCTGCCGGCGCTGTGATTGGCCAAGCATGCGGGGTCACAGTGCATGCTTGGCCAATCACAGCGCCTGGATGACACTGCGATGGCGTAGTGCATTGTGGGCCGTTCGCGTCACTCGAATTTGGCGTGAACGGCCCAAATCGTTCGATCTTCGTCGAACGATTGAACAGCCGATGTTCGAGTCGAACGTATGTTCGACTCGAACACGAAGCTCATCCCTACCCATGAAATGCAGCCAGTTTCCCAATCAAACGCAGCCAGTTTCCCCTTTAAATGCAGCCAGTTTCCACATCAAATGCAGCCAGTTTCCCCTCAAATGCAGCCAGTTTCCCTATAAAGGCAGCCAGTTTCCCCATCAAATGCAGCCAGTTTGTCCTCAAAATGCAGCCAGTTTCCCCTCAAATGCAGCCAATTTCCCCATCAAATGCAGCCAGTTTCTCCTCAAAATGCAGCCAGTTTGCCCCTCAAATGCAGCCAGTTTCCCCATCAAATGCAGCCAGTTTGCCCTTTAAATGCAGCCAGTTTCCCCATCAAATGCAGCCAGTTTCCCCATCAAATGCAGCCAGTTTCCCCATCAAATGCAGCCAGTTTCCCCTCAAATGAAGCCAGTTTCCCCATCAAATGCAGCCAGTTTGACCCTCAAATGCAGCCAGTTTGACCCTCAAATGCAGCCAGTTTGCTCTCAAATGCAGCTAGTTTGCTCCTCAAATGCAGCCAGTTTCACCTCAAACGCAGCCAGTTTCCCCAATAAATGCAGCCAGTTTCCCCAATAAATGCAGCCAGTTTCCCCAATAAATGCAGCCAGTTTCCACATCAAATGCAGCCAGTTTCCCCTCAAATGCAGCCAGTTTCCCCATCAAATGCAACCAGTTTCCCCTCAAATGCAGCCAGTTTGCCCCTCAAATGCAGCCAGTTTCCCCATCAAATGCAGCCAGTTTGCCCTTTAAATGCAGCCAGTTTCCCCATCAAATGCAGCCAGTTTCCCCTCAAATGCAGCCAGTTTCCCCTCAAATGCAGCCAGTTTCCCCATCAAATGCAGCCAGTTTCCCCATCAAATGCAGCCAGTTTGCCCTTTAAATGCAGCCAGTTTCCCCATCAAATGCAGCCAGTTTCCCCTCAAATGCAGCCAGTTTCCCCTCAAATGCAGCCAGGTTCCCCATCAAATGCAGCCAGTTTCCCCATCAAATGCAGCCAGTTTCCCCTCAAATGCAGCCAGTTTGCCCCTCAAATGCAGCCAGTTTCCCCTCAAATGCAGCCAGTTTCCCCATCAAATGCAGCCAGTTTCCCCTCAAATGCAGCCAGTTTGCCCCTCAAATGCAGCCAGTTTCCCCTCAAATGCAGCCAGTTTCCCCATCAAATGCAGCCAGTTTCCCCATCAAATGCAGCCAGTTTCCCCTCAAATGCAGCCAGTTTTCCCCTCAAATGCAGCCAGTTTTCCCCTCAAATGCAGCCAGTTTTCCCCTCAAATGCAGCCAGTTTCCCCTCAAATGCTGCCAGTTTGCCCCTCAAATGCAGCCAGTTTGCCCCTCAAATGCAGCCAGTTTCCCCATCAAATGCGACCAGTTTCCCCATCAAATGCAGCCAGTTTCCCCATCAAATGCAGCCAGTTTCCCCATCAAATGCAGCCAGTTTGCCCCTCAAATGCAGTCAGTTTGCCCTTTAAATGCAGCCAGTTTCCCCTCAAATACAGCCAGTTTCCCCTCAAATACAGCCAGTTTCCCCTCAAATTTCTGGGATGTAGAGGGGTCAGAGTGTTGGGGGGATATCTGTGGTGTAGAGGGCTCAGAGTGCTGGGGGGATATCTGGGGTGTAGAGGGGTCAGAGTGCTGGGGGGATATCTGGGGTGTAGAGGGGTCAGAGTGCTGGGGGGATATCTGGGGTGTAGAGGGGTCAGAGTGCTGGGGGGACATCTGTTGTGTAGAGGGGTCAGAGTGCTGGGGAGGCATCAATCTAGCAGATTATATACACAAGACAGCTTTGTTACTTTATGTATGTAGTATTTTCCCACTGTTTCTTTGCTGTACGATTGTTCATGTAGTTAATGCGGAGCTTCACCCAAAAGGGGAAGCTCCGCTTGTCTGCCTTCTACCTACTTAATGTCTGCTTCCCTGCGCTGTCTCCATTGTAGGGGCCGCAGAGCATTACTTTGCCCAGGGGCCCATGATGCTATTAAGACGACCCTGCTGATGGGCACTGATAAGCAGCACTGATGGGCACTGATATGCAGCACTGATGCATATCAGTGTCATAGGTGGCACTGATGGGCACTCATAGGCGGCACTGATGGGCACTGATAGGTGGCACTTATAGGTTGCACTGGTGGGCACTGATAGGCGGCATTCATGGGCACTGTTATCATTGCAGACCCCCCTGTCAGGAGAGCCGCCGATCGTCTCTCCTCTACTCGCACCTTATCTGCGCGAGTAGAGTAAAAGCCGATAAACGGCACTTCCTGGTTACCATGTGATGAGCTGTGTTTGGACACAGCTCATTACATGGCAAAGAGCCTACGTCATAGGCTTTACCGGGATCGGAGATGCAGTGCGTCAGAGAGACAGACCACACCCCCGATCCTGCTGGACATCATATGATAACCACATTCTGCTATATGGTGGGCGGGAAGTGGTTAATGTAACGTTTTCATTTCTTTGAGTTGATTCATTTTTCCTATCTTTTTCGCCTGCCACTAGATGCAGCATGTCACTTTCCACGTCACCTGCCACCAAATGCAGCGTGTCACTTGCCACCATCGCCTGCCACCAGATGCAGCTTGTCACTTGCCACTGTCGCCTGCCGCCAGATGCAGCTTGTCAATTGCCACCATCGCCTGCCACCAGATGCAGCTTGTCACTTGCCACGTCACCTGCCTTCAGATGTGGATTGTCACTTGCCACTTCACCTGCCAACAGATGTGGATTGTCACTTGCCACATCGCCTGCCACCAGATGCAGCTTGTCACTTGCCACCATCGCCTGCCACCAGATGCAGCTTGTCACTTGCCACTGTCGCCTGCCGCCAGATGCGGATTGTCACTTGCCACTTCACCTGCCAACAGATGTGGATTGTCACTTGCCACATCGCCTGCCACCAGATGCAGCTTGTCACTTGCCACATCACCTGCCACCAGTTGCAGCGTGTCACTTGCCACCGTCGCCTGCCACCAGATGCAGCTTGTCACTTGCCACCGTCGCCTGCAACCAGATGCAGCTTGTCACTTGCCACGTCACCTGCCTTCAGATGTGGATTGCGACTTGCCACGTCACCTGCCACCAGATGCAGATTGTCACTTGCCACATCGCCTGCCACCAGATGCAGCTTGCCACCTACCATGTCACCTGCCTTCAGATGCGGATTGTCACTTGCCATGTCACCTGCGGCTTGTCATATGCTACATCACCTGCCACCAGATGTGGATTGTCACTTGCCACGTCACCTGCCACCAAATGCGGATTGTCACTTGCCAAGATACCTGCAGATTGTCACATGCCACGTCACCTGCCACCAGATGTGGATTGTCACTTGCCACATCACCTGCCACCAGATGTGGATTGTCCCTTGCCACATCACGTGCCACTAAATGCGGATTGTCACTTGCAACGTCACCTGCGGATTGTTACATGCCACGTCACCTGACACCAGATGTGGATTGTCACTTGCCAAATCACCTGCCACCAGATGCAGATTGTCACTTGCCACCTCACCTGCCACCAGATGCAACTTGTCACTTGCCACGTCACCTGTGGATTGGTCACTTGCCATATCGCCTGCCACCAATTGCAGCTTGTCACTTGCCATGTCACCTGCCTTCAGATGAGGATTGTCACTTGCCACGTCACCTGCGGATTGTCACATGCCACGTCACCTGCCACCAGATGTGGATTGTCACTTCACACATCACGTGCCACCAAATGCGGATTGTCACTTGCAACGTCACCTGAGGATTGTTACTTGCCACATCACCTGACACCAGATGTGGATTGTCACTTGCCACATCACCTGCCACCAAATGCAGATTGTCACTTGCTACGTCACCTGCCACCAGATGCAGCTTGTCACTTGCCACATCACCTGTGGATTGGTCACTTGCCATATCGCCTGCCACCAATTGCAGCTTGTCACTTGCCATGTCACCTGCCTTCAGATGAGGATTGTCACTTGCCAGGTCACCTGCAGATTGTCACATGCCAAGTCACCTGCCACTAGATGTGGATTGTCACTTCACACGTCACCTGCCACCAGATGCGGATTGTCACTTGCCATGTCACCTGCCACCAGATGCAGCTTGTCACTTGCCATGTTGCCTGCCACCAGATGCAGCTTGTCACTTACCACATCATCTGCCTTCAGATGCGGATTGTCACTTGCCATGTCACCTGCGGCTTGTCACATGCTACGTCACCTGCTACCACATGTGGATTGTCACTTGCTACATCACCTGCCACCAAATGCGGATTGTCACTTGCCACATCACCTGCCACCAGATGCGGATTGTTACTTGTCACATCACCTGTCTTCAGATGCAGATTGTCAATTGCCACGTCACCTGCGGATTTTTACATGCCACGTCACCTGACACCAGATGTGGATTGTCACTTGCCACGTCACCTGCCACTAGATGAAGATTTTCACATGCTACGTCACCTGCTACCACATGTGGATTGTCACTTGCCACATCACCTGCCACCAGATGCGGATTGTCACTTGCCACATCACCTGCCACCAGATGCGGATTGTCACTTGCCACATCACCTGTCTTCAGATGCAGATTGTCACTTGCCACGTCACCTGCGGATTTTTACATGCCACGTCACCTGACACCAGATGTGGGTTGTCACTTGCTACGTCACCTGCCACCAGATGCGGATTGTCACATGCCACGTCACCTGCCACCAGATGCGGATTGTCACATGCCATGTAATCTGACACCAGATGTGGATTGTCACTTGCCATGTCACCTGCCACCAGATGCAGATTGTCACTTGCCACATCACCTGCCACCAGATGCAGCTTGTTTTTTGCCACGTCACCTATGGATTGGTCACTTGCCATATCGCCTGTCACTAATTGCATCTTGTAACTTGCCATGTCACCTGCCTTCAGATGAGGATTGTCACTTGCCACGTCACCTGTGGATTGTCACATGCCACCAGATGTGGATTGTCACTTGACTTGTTACCTGCCACTAGATGCGGATTGTAACTTGCCATGTCACCTGCCACCAGATGCAGCTTGTCACTTGTCATGTCACCTGCCACCAGATACAGGTTGTCACTTGCAAGTGGCTGTGTCGCCTGCCACAAGATGTGGATTGTCACTTGCCAGTGTCCCAGAGTCAGGGCGGGCAGTGAAAGATGTAATCTCTCTGTTGCCCGTGGCTGCACAGTGAGGGAGGAACTGCAGTGATGCAGGCCGGAGCAGTGTGAGATGATGTCATCTCTTTGCTCGCTCGCCGGGTCCACTGTCGTGCCTTCCCGCTCACACACTGGCCACAGTGGCCAGCTTACTTGCATGACTGCCCACCCACTCCACTCCCCTGCCGGCCTGCTTACTGACCTGCCTTCTCGCTCACCCACTGGCCCGCTTACTGACATGACTGCCTGCCCGTGTACCCACCCACCGGTCCGTTCACTGGCCTGTTCACTATTTATAGAGCAATTTCCCTTTTGCCCCCCACCCCCTGGATCCGCCCCTGCTCAAAATGCACTGACTTGAACTAGATCCATAGGAAACCATGTTAAATAAATTGTAGTGCGCTTCTGTAAAACGCACTAAAAAATGTACAGTTTTGAACCAAGTGTAAGGGGGGAGTCGGTGTCCTAATGCTGTAATGGTGGGCATGCAGGGTGCATCCTTGCCCAGGACTTTGATATACGTCACACGTCCTGGGATTGGACAGGTGATTGATCGATCTATCAAAGTACCCGGGCTAGGAGGCGGGACTGTATGTTATGGCGAGTGGCAAGAACACACGGCAATTGAAATGAAAGCTTTTACAGCGACGTTCCACGATCTGATGATCCGGACGGCTCTCTCTTGCCCAGGGTGATCGCTTGGTGAAGAGCTCCCATTAAACCCCGCGGTGCCCCCCCCCCACACACACACTTTGAGTCACAATCAATTGTGTGGTCATGCAACGCTGTACCCATATGACATTTTTATCAGACAGATAGAGCTTTCTTTTAGTGGTATTTAATCACCACTGAGTTTTTTTATTTTCTGCTAAACAAACGAAAAAAGATGAAAAATTTTGAAAAAAAATGAAGTTTTCTTGAGTTTCTGTTTTAAAACTTTGCAAAAAAGTAATTTTTTTCTTTTACTGATGTGCGCTGATGAGGCTGCACTAATGGGCACTGATAGGCTGCACTGATAATCAGCACTGATGAGCGGCACTGATGGGCGGCACTAATGAGGCTGCACTGACATGTGGCACTGATAGGCAGTAGCAGCACTGATGGCCACTGATGAGGATGCACTGATAGGCAGCACTAATGGACAGTGAGAAGCAGCACTAATGGACACTGATAGGCAGTACTAATGGACAGTGAGAAGCAGCACTAATGGACACTGATAGGCAGCACTAATGGACAGTGAGAGGCAACACTAATGGACACTGATAGGCAGCACTGATGGCCACTAATAGGCAGCACTGATGGCCACTGATAGGCAGCACTGATGGCAACTGATGGACATTGATAGGCAGCACTGATGGCCACTGATAAGCAGTACTAATGGACACTGATAGGCAGCACTAATGGACCTTGATAGGCAGCACTAATACACACTGATAGGCAGCACTAATGGCCACTGATAGGCAGCACTGATGGCCACTGATAGGCAGCACTAATGGACAGTGAGAGGCAGCACTAATGGACACTGATAGGCAGCACTGATGGCCACTGATAGGCAGCACTGATGGCCACTGATAGGCAGCACTGATAGCCACGGATGGACATTGATAGGCAGCACTGATGGCCACTGATAGGCAGTACTAATGGACACTGATAGGCAGCACTAATGGACCTTGATAGGCAGCACTAATAAACACTGATAGGCAGCACTAATGGCCACTGATAGGCAGTACTAATGGACACTGATAGGCAGCACTAATGGACCTTGATAGGCAGCACTAATGGCCACTGATAGGCAGCACTGATGGTCACTGATAGGCAGTACTGATGGCCACTGTTGGGGCTGCACTGATGATCAGAACACTAATGATCAGTGCCCTGATTATCAGTGTAATTGTCCCTTGTCACAATTGTTGGTTACCGGCGCTGTCACAGCGTGAGGAGAGGAATGTTGATAACCAGCAAGTATGTTTACCTGTGATCAGCTGTGATTGGACACAGCTGATCACATGGTAAAGGGCTGCTGGGATTGGCCCTTTACCCCGATCACAGAGAGTGCCGGCTGCCTTCCCAGCAGGCGCGCGCGGGGGGGGGGGGGGGGGGGGGTTGTGGTTCTGGGAGGACATCCATAGTTGTCCTCCCAGAACTAGGTGTCCGCGCTGTAGCCATCTTTTGGCTTTAGTGCAGTCGGGAAGTGGTTAAATGCAGCATAAACGCAGTACGAATGCATATACAAGGAACACGAATTCCAGTGAGTCTAGTTTACACCATTGCTGTGCTTTAATGTGCATTTAAAAAAAGGATTCGTCGCAAGTGAACATAAACGTGCACAAACACATCGCAAAGTGCACGAACAGCAGAAAATGCATCAAAAAAGCGCAGAAGCTCATGTGAACAAATGTAAACGCAATTTAATAAAATAAAAAAATTGAAAGAAATGATTCCAAGAAGCGCAGCACAAATCAGATGTAATCGTGGTGGAAATGAGCCCTTAGGCCACTCCCACATGGAAGATTATAAAGTGATGCTGAATTATTTGGCAATGTGTAATGAATAGAGATCTCTCAGTCATAGTGACTTGTAGAAGGGAAATGTGTAATGTGAGGAGCTCAGCCTGTTGCTATAGATGAGAGCAATCATTAGCAGAGCTGTGAGCCCGGATCACATTTCCCTGTGGTGCAGGAGGTGCTCTCCCCTTCTCTCCCCTACACTCCTCTGTTCTCCCCCTTCTCTCCCCTGAACTCCCCCTGCCGGGGTTAAAGGGAACCCGCTTCCCATCGATGACAGAACGGCCTATGGAGAGCAGCCCCGACCTTCCCTGCAGCCCATGCAGATGAGCCAAGCTGGCCGGCCAATGGCAGCGCGGCGTGGGCGGGGCCGTGCAATCACATAGCGGATTGCAGAGAAATTTGGGAAAAGTTGAGCAGAGAGAAGTTTGCAGCAATGCCCTTACTGAGCCCTCTGCCAAATCCCTATAGGAAGGAAAGATAGGGGGCAGGAAGAAAGGAAGGAGGAAGAGACTGAAGAAAAGAAGGAGACAAGGACTGTGCCTGAGAGGAGGGGGCCGGAGGCTTGCTTTCTTCTTACTCAGGGGGGCAAAATGAGCCTGCTGTCTGCCATAGATACCACTGCATCAGTCTACCAGCCTGCCCAACTACTCAACTGGGTCTATCTGTCCCTGCAAGACACTCACCAAGCCAGTGCCTTTGATGCCTTCAGACCAGAGTCCAACAATGCCTCCCACCCTGATCTCAACAACTACTCCAAGAGCCCCCCAGATCTCAACTCTTCCATCCACTCCAGCTATCTCAACAGCTTCCTGCAGCTCCAGAGAACTGAGGTGTGTCCCTCACTTCCCAAAACCCCCCTCTTCCTTCTGCCTGTCACTAGTACTAACTGCTCATTCAAGTCATTGTCTGATCTACTACTACCTCTGTCTACTACAATCTTACTATTTTATACTATTCTACAAACTGGATCATCTTCTAATCCCTGTTTTTGTGTCCTGCCCCACTATGTGTCATCTGTAAAAACTACTACTTCTATCTGTCCCCCACTTTACTAATATGTACTAATATATGATATACATGAAACCATTGTCTAATCTACTACTACTTCTATCTACTCCACATTTACTTATATGTACTAATATATGTTATAAATGAAACCATTGTCTAATCTACTACTTCTATCTACTCCACATTTACTAATATGTACTAATATATGATATACATGAAACCATTGTCTAATCTACTACTTCTATCTACTCCACATTTACTTATATGTACTAATATATGATATACATGAAACCATTGTCTAATCTACTACTTCTATCTACTCCACATTTACTAATATGTACTAATATATGTTATAAATGAAACCATTGTCTAATCTACTACTTCTATCTACTCCACATTTACTAATATGTACTAATATATGTTATAAACTAAACCAGTGTCTCTCAACTCCAGTCCTCAAGGCACCCCAACAGGTCATGTTTTCAGGATTTCCCTCAGATGAAACAGCTGTGGTAATTACTAAGGCAGTGAAACTGATCAACTCACCTGTGCAAAATAATGGAAATCCTGAAAACATGACCTGTTGGGGCGCCTTGAGGACTGGAGTTGAGAAACACTGAACTAAACCATTGCCAAATCGACCACTACTTCTATCTGCCCCTTGTTTACGAATATGTACTAATATATGATATAAATGAAACCATTGTCTAATCTACTACTACTTCTATCTACTCCACATTTACTTATATGTACTAATATATGTTATAAACTAAACCATTGCCTAATCTACTACTACTTCTATCTACTCCACTTTTACTATTATGCACTAATGGATTATATTATAAACGAAAATATTGCCTAATCTACCACTTCTATCTGCCCCATTTTTACTATTGTGTACTAATGTATTATATAAACGAAACCATTGTCTAATCTACCACTACTTCTAGCTGCCCCACGTTTACTAACATGTACTAATATATGATATATTATAAACGAAACCATTTTCTAATCTACCACTACTTCTATCTACTCCATTTTTACTATTATGTACTAATGGATTATGTAAACTAAAACATTGTCTAATCTACTACTTCTATCTGCTCCATTTTTACTGTTATGTACTAATGTATTATATAAACTAAACCATTGCCTGATCTACTACTACTTCTGTTTACTCCACTGTTACTATTATATACTATTATATCATAGAAACTGTTTCATTGTCTAATCTCTGCCTTTATGTTCAATTTCAATGTGTCATCTACAAAATACTACTACTCCTATCTACTCCTTATACTGCATGCTATTATATTATTAAAAAAAAACGTATCAGTGTTTAATCTCTGCCTGTATGTTCACTGTTAATATGTGTTATCTGCAAAATACTACTACTCCTATCTACTCCACTGTTACTATTACATAGTATACTAATATATAAACCTTATCATTGTCTAATCTCTGCCTGTGTACTCAATCTCAGTATGTCATTTGCAAAATACTACTCCTATCTACTCCACTGTTACTGTTATATACTCTACTATACTAATATATAAACCATATCATTGTCTAATCTCTGCTTGTATATTCAGTCTCAGTGTGTCATTTGCAAAATACTACTCCTATCTACTCCACTGTTACTATTACATACTATACTAATATATAAACTGTATCATTGTCTAATCTCTGCCTGTATATTCAGTCTCAATATCATTTGCAAAATTCTACTACTCCTATCTACTCCACTGTTGCTAATATATATTATTATATTATATAAACTGTGTCATTGTCTAAAGTCTGCCCTTATGTTCAATTTCAATGTGTCATCTGCAAAAACTACTACTCCGTCCTATCTACTCTACTGTTACTATTATATAGTATACTAATATATAAGCTGTCATTGTCTATTCACTGGCTGTATGTTCAGGATCAATATGTGTTATCTGCAAAATACAGCTCCTCAGGGGCACCATACACGTTACAATCTGGCCTTACAGGCTTTTTACGATCACGACTCTAGATTTACCAAATCCGTGTAATATGAGGCTCTACCTAATCGATCCAATCAATTTGTATCCAGTCAGGCAGGCCTTTGTACTACATACATAATTGTTGGTAGATTTAAGGCTCCATTCACATCAGCGCGTTCCAGAAACTTTTGCACGATCGTGCATTTCTGCATGTGTTACTGGTTTCCGCAAAAAAATGCAGCTGCCATTAGTTGTTATTGGCACCCCAAACACGGCTAGGGAGTGCGTGTTTTTGCAGGTGGCAAAGGGTACGGTAAAAAAATGGGCTAAGTTCCATGCCCAAAATGGTGCAGGAGCTTCTTTGGTGCGTTTGTCATGTGTGTTGCATGAAACGCACAAAGCAGGCAAAGAAAACGCAATATGACTGCGATGCGGCAGTGCGAACTGGGCCTATAGGAGATTGCAGCTTGTGTGGTCATCTTTACTTCTGTCTACTCCACTGCCCTCTGATTCCTCCTGTATTGATTTGTATTGTAACTGTACTGTCTCCCCTCATGTTGTAAAGCGCTGAGCAAACTGTTGGTGTTATATAAATCTTGTATAATAATAATAGAAACTTTAGCATAACCTATGCCTTTATGTTCAATCTCAATGTCTTGTCTGCAAATTGTTACTACTACTATCTCACTTTTATCTACTTCACTGTCTGTTCTATACTAATATATTAAAGATATTGTATCCTTTTCTGCCTCTCTGTCCAGTCATCTGCAAAATACTTCTTCACTGTTACTATTCTATACTAATATATGATATAACTTGTATCATTGTCTAATCTCTGCTATAATGTCCAGTCTCAGTATGTGTCCTCACAATACTACTACGTCTCTTATTGTATCTTCTTCACTGTTACTATTCTATACTATGTATGATATAACTTGTATCATTGTCTAATCTCTGCTATAGTGTCCAGTCTTAGTGTGTGTCCTCACAATACTACTACATGTCTCTTATTGTATCTTCTCCACTCTAAAGCCTCGTACACACGGCCGGTTTTCTCGGCAAGAAAACTGCTGAGAGAGCTTTTTGCCGAGAAAACCGGTCGTGTGTATGGTTTCTCGTCGGGAAAACTGCCGGGAATCTCAACGAGAAAAATAGAGAACCTGCTCTCTATTTTCTCGTCGGGATTCTCGTCGGCCTGTTTCGCAACGAGAAAACCGTGCGTGTGTATGCTTACCTGTCTCCAGGTAAACCCACGCATGCTCGAAAAGACTTAGACGCATGCACGGTAGCATACAAGGGTAGTGTAGGGTGTAGCAAGATGGCGGCGACGGCATCGAATGTGACGAGCACATGCTCATCGTAGTCGATGACGTCACCGCGTTCTTGCCATTCAAAAGAATGGCGGTTCTTTTGAATGTGCGTGTGTACACAGGGCTTGGCAAGACAAGCATGCCAGGAATCCCGTCGGGAAAACCAACGTTTTTTTTCCCGACGAGATTCCCGTTCGTGTGTACGAGGCTTTACTATTACCTGCACTCTCTACATTTATTTCTCTGTTGGACATAGTGGGGTTGATTTACTAAAACTGGAGAGTGCAAAATCTGGTGCAGCTGGGCATGGTAGCCAATCAGCTTCTAACTTCACCTTGTTTAATCACTTCTCCACCAGGCCTATTCTGGCACTTCTCTCCTTCATGTAAAAATCATCATTTTTTTTCTAGAAAATTAATCAGAACCGCCAAACATTGTATATTTTTTTTTGGCAGACACCCTAGGGAATAAAATGACGGTCGTTGCACGCTATTTGCTCAATAATTTTTCAAATGCCTTTTTTTGGGAAAAAAAAAAACGGTTTCACAAATTAAAAAAGAACAAAACAGTAAAGTTAGCCCAATTTTTTTGTATAATGTGAAAGATGCTGTTACGCCGAGTAAATAGATACCTAACATGTCACAATTTAAAATTGCGCACACTCATGGAATGGCGCCAAACTTCGGGACTTAAAAATCTCCATAGGCGACACAGGTTACTATTTTCGAGTTACAGAGGAGATCTAGTGCTAGAATTGTTGCTCACACTCTACCGCACGCGGCGATACCTCACATGTGGGGTTTGAACGGTGTTTACATATGTGGGCAGGACTTACAAGCGTGTTTGCTTCTGAGCGCGAGCTACCGGGGACAGGGGCGTTTTACTTTTTTTTTCATTTTTTTTTCACTGAATTTTTTTTTTTTTTTGTTCACTTTTATTCCTATTACAAGGAATTTAAACATCCCTTGTAATAGGAATCATTGTGACAGGTCCTCTTTATGGAGAGATGCAGGGTCAATAAGACCCCACATCTCTCCTCCAGGCTGGAAAGCATGAGATTGGTAAAAAAAAATGCACTGATCTCATGCTGACAGCCGCAATTGCGGCTTTGTTTACTTCCGGGTACCGGACGTGACGTCACAACTGAAGAAGTGAGGACAGCCACACTCCAATCCAACGTATATTTATTCAGGCAAAACAGGCACTACATAAACCAGCAGAACTCAGGACAGTTGACGCGTTTCATACCAATTCAGTGCTTACTCATAGCTTACAACATAGCTCATAGCTCACAACATCGCGCCCGGGACTCTGACAGTCATAGAGATGACCGGTGACCATCTGGTCACCTGAAATCTCTATCGTCGTGATCCGGCGCCGGCTGATTCGTTCTCCGGGGCCCCCGATGGCACGGGAGAGCCCGGAGAAGCACCGGGTGGTGGCGGGAGGGGGGGGGGTGTCCCCTCCCGCCGCCTATAAGAACGATCAAGCGGCGGATCGTTCTTATGGTGCGCAGAATCGCCGGCATGACAGAATGATATCTGAATGATGCCTGTAGCTGCAGGCCTCATTCAGATATCCCCCCTCAAAGTCAAGGACGTCATATGACGTCCTTGGTGGAGAAGTGGTTAATTAGGCTTTGACAAAAAAAAAATCCTGGAAGCTGATTGGTTTCTATGCAGAGCTGCACCAGATTTTGCGCCGTCCATTTATAGTAAATCATCCTCATTGTATTGTTAATATTCCGTGAAATTGCTACATGTATCATTTTCAGTCTATAATATTTTTAGGTGAGTTGTGTAAATACTAAAAACGTTTTGCAAAACATCAGAACTGTATGGATACAATCATTGCTGCAAGGACTAATAGAAAGGATTTCTCATTTCACATGAAACAAATGCCTTCCTTACATTTTTGGCAGTTCGGATTGGCTGTGTTTGGTGCCCTAATGCTCACAATATAGGTTACAATCTGATTGTAAAATCTCCTTTAAGCCCCGTACACACGGTCGGACTTCCATCAGACTTTTCCGTGGATTTTTGTCCGAACGGAGTTGGCCGGGCACACCCATAGCATACACACCACAGGACTTTTCTGCAAACTTTCCCCAAACTTTTTCCAACATCACGTGGTTTTTCTGCTCTTTACCACCACCCTTTGGTCAGCTTCTGCTATTGTTGGTTGATTTTAACATTATTTGTTTTGTCCATTGGAAAAAAGTCCGATGGTTTTCTGTACACACGGTCGGACTTTGCTCCATCTGACTTTTGTTGGCCAAAAGTTTGTCCATTTGCAGACCCAACTTTTGTCCGATGAAAACCAAAAAAGTTTGTCCGATGGAGCGTACACACGGTCGGATTCTTTGGCAAACTTGCTCAAAATGAAGTTTGTTGGCAAAAAGTCCGACTGTGTGTACGGGGCTTTAGATCTACAACTAGTAGTGATGGGGCCTGCCGGCTTGGATAAAAAATGGATTGGTTAGATCAGGTAGGTCCCCCATATATTGTCGTTTTGGTAAAACGGTTCAACAAAGAGTAATGCAATGTATATGGTGACTCCAACCAACGTTTATGTGGCTAAAGCCCCGTACACACGGTCGGACTTCTATCGGACTTTTCCGTGGTTTTTGTCCGAACGGAGTTGGCCGGGCACACCCATAGCATACACACCACAGGACTTTTCTGCAAACTTTCCCAAAACTTTTTGCAACATCACGTGAATTTTCTGCTCTTTTCTGCTCTTTACCGCCACCCTTTGGTCAACTTCTGCTATTGTTGGTTGATTTTAACATTAGTTGTTTTGTCCATCGGATAAAAGTCCGATGGTTATCTGTACACACGGTCGGACTTTGCTCCATCGGACTTTTGTTGGCCAAAAGTTTGTCCGTTTGCAGACCCAACTTTTGTCCGATGAAAACAAGAAAAAGGCAAAAAAACTTTGTCCGATGGAGCGTACACACGGTCGGATTGTTGGTCCAACTTGCTCAAAATGAAGTTTGTTGGCCAAAAGTCCGACCGTGTGTACGGGGGCTTTAGAAGAAAAAAAAAAAGTTTTTCTGCCTTGCCTAGCAAGTTTTATATAAGGGGCATCTGGCATTGGTCTGTAGAGAAAATTCCTTTATTTGCTTTGAGTCCAGGGAAGTGTAAGGATAATATTGTTGACAGTGTGATTAACCCAGTCAGTGCCAAACGACTTGGCCGAAGGCTAACAAAAGCCGGCCCTGACAGCTGCTCTTGTAGACAAATGGTTACACAGATTTCCCTTTGAGTGATCCCAGACAGTAATGTCTATCCAGGGCCTGTAACGAAAGGAAAGAAAGAAAATTCCATCAGCTTTATCCAAGCGTGCTATAAAAGTTTTAATAACAATTTAAGGGTTTTATTTTTCATGCAAACTTCAAAGAATTCCCAGAATAAGAATATTCCAGGCTGCTTTGAAAAACAAACTTTCCATCCAAATATTCTTAAGGAACATTAAAAATGCAGGGCACTAGTGCATTCGGAGGTCAGTTGTTCATCAAACGGCAAGATCAGACTTCAAAATATACTTCATATATGTGTATCATTATTCCAACCAGAGATCGCAGGAACAATATTATTGGCGGGTAAATTGATGGATTTGTTATGCAGAACCGCTGCCTCTGAAGCTGGCCATACTCAGGAAGAGAACCGTGCCACCGCAAAGGCTTTTGGCTTTGCTCATACATACAACAGCTGGATAGCGAATGGGTCAACAATGATGAAAACACAAACGCAAAAGTCCGATTTAGAAAGGAAGGTTAGAAATGTTTATCCAGTTCCCTCTTGTTCTTCGTTGTGATGCTAGCAGTAGACCAGGGGTCTCAAACTGGTGGTCCTCCAGCTGTTGCCAAACTACAAGTCCCATGAGGCATTGCAAGACTGACAGTTACAAGCATGACTCTCACAGGCAGAGGCATGATGGGACTTGTAGTTTCGCAACAGCTGGAGGGCCGCTAGTTTGAGACCCCTGCAGTAGACCTTGTGCTGTTTTTTATGTCTTATGTGCTGATCCCATGATGTTTCGGAAGTAGCGGATGGCAATGGTAAGTGTAGATAGCAGTGGCGGCTGGTGCTCAATTTTCTTGGCGGCCTCCCCAGCCAGCCAAGAAACCACCACAGCCCCCCCCCGGCGTTTGCTCACTCAGGCCCCCCACCAGGCCCCCCACCATCCAGGAGGTCGCGGCTTCCCCCCCCTGTGTCTCCTCCCAAGTCCTGGCGTTTGCTTCTCCTTCTGGCCAATCAGGACTTAGGACCTACAGCCAGTCGGGTCTTAGGACTCCCAGACAATCAGGTCTCAGGACCCGCTTCCCGATTGGCCGGGATAGAAACAGAAAGACATGTCACACAACTGGGTGGGCTCGGGGTGCAGTGCTCTGCACCCCGAGCCCACCCTCTTTGAAGACAATTAGCCTCTGTCTCTAATCATGTGCTTTTAAAAAAAAAAAAAATTGGAATTTATGCGTCGGCACCCTGCATGTAGTCTTAGTCCAAAGGGTTCAATATTGAGTTGGCCCACCCTTTGCAGCTATAACAGCTATAACTCCTCTGGGAAGGCTGTCCTTCATCCCAAAGGTGTTCTATCAGGTTGAGGTCAGGACTCTGTGCAGGGCAGTCAAGTTCCTCCACCCCAAACTCGCTCATACATGTCTTTATGGAGCTTGCTTTGTACACTGGTGCGCAGTCATGTTGGAACAGGAAGGGGCCATCACCAAACTGTTCCCACAAAGTTGGGAGAATGAAATTGTCCAAAATGTCTTGGTATGCTGACGCCTTAAGAGTTTTCTTTACTAGAACGAAGGGGCCAAACCCAGCCCCTGAAAAACAACCCCACACCATAATCCCCCCTCCACCAAATGATTTGGACCAGTGCACAAAGCAAGGTCAATAAAGACATGGATAAGCGAGTTTGGGGTGAAGGAGTTTGACTGGCCTGCACAGAGTCCTGACCTCAACCCGATAAAGCACATTTGGGATGAATTAGAGTGGAGACTGCAAGCCAGGCCTTCTCGTCCAACATCAGTGCCTGACCTCACAAATGTGCTTCTGGAAGAATGGTCAAACATTCCCATAGACACTCCTAAACCTTGTGGACAGCCTTCCCAGAAGAGTTGAAGCTGTTATAGCTGCAAAGGGTGGGCCAACTCAATATTGAACCCTATGGACTAAGACTGGGATGCCATTAACTTTCATGTGCGTGTAAAGGCAGGTGTAACAATACTTTGGTAATATAGTGTATACGATGCAGTCTGTCAGTGACAATAACACAGCAGTTTTTGTTTTCCCCCCCATTACATAGTTGTATTTTCTGTTAAACTTTCTGGCAGGTCAGTTGATTTTCCTTTAGCAGAGTGACAATGCTGTTCATTCTGCAGTTAAATCACTGCAGCTTTGTCTTCCTGTGGATAGGCTGGTCTTGGATGATCTTTGATGGGCGACAAACATAATAAAACCACCATTCAGCTAACACTAAGACCCCTTTCACACTGAGTGGCTTTGCAGGCGCTATAACGCAAAAAATAGCGCCTGCAAAGCGACCTGAAACAGCCGCTGCTGTGTCTCCAGTGTAAAAGTCTCGAGGGTTCTCACACTGGAGCGGTGCGCTTCGCAGGACGGTAAAAAAAGTCCTGCTAGTAGCACCTTTGGTGCGGTGAAGGAGCGGTGTGTATATCGCTCTTCCACCGCTCCTGTTCATTGAAATCAATGGGGCACTGCGGCTATACCGCCAGCAAAGCGCCTCTGCAGAGGCGCTTTGCGGTGGTTTTTAACCCTTTCTCGGCCGCTAGCGGGGGTAAAACCGCCCCCGCTAGCAGCTAAATAGCGCAGCGAAATTGACGGTAAAACACAGCTAAAAATAGCAGCGATTTACCGCCGACGCCACCCCCGACCCAGTGTGAAAGGAACCAAAGAGTGCTTTAGAACTCACAGCACCCGGACGTCAGCAGTAAAACTTTATTTTTAGCGGCGCTTTACCATCGTTTTTTGCTGCACTTTTCGGCTGCTAGCGGGGTGCTTTTAACTCCCGGTAGCGGCCGAAAAAGGGTTAAAAGCGCTGCTACGGTGGCGCTTTGCTAGCGGTTCGGCTGCCCATTGATTTTAGCGCTAAAGCGCCTGAAAAGCACCTCCAGTGTAAAAGGGGTCTTAAGTAGTTAATAAAGCAGTTTTTTTTTTCTTTTGGTAAACCATATGAATGCTAATCTTAGAAAATATTATTTTACTGAAAGGGTAGTTGATGCTTGGAATAGACTTCCAGCAGAGGTAGTGCGTCAGTCAACCGTAAATGGCTTCAAAACATAGATCTATATCCAGACAAAAAAGTTAATAAAAAAAAAATCTAAAACGTATAAATAAATAAAAAAACGGGCAGACTCGATGGACCGCTTGGTCTTTTTTCTGCCATCAATCTTCTGTTTCTATCAATAAAGCAGACCATTGTGATTATCCCTATGAGTATAATAGGTTGTCCCGACCCTGTAACTGTCACTTTTACTAGACAGCTGGGTCAGTAAGCCTGCGATTCGGGAACCAGCGCGATTCCAGTGTCAGTTCCCGCATCGCATCTCCTTCGCAGCCAATTCACACCTCCCTCTGCAAATACAAATTTAATGACACCCCCAGATTGGTTTGCAGATCGCAGTGCAAACTGTGAATTCAAACATGAATTCAGAGGCGGCTCTTTAATTAGGCAAATTAGGCGGTCTCCTAAGGCCTCGCACTCACAGGGTCCTTGCGGCTGTCTAATTTGCCTCTGCTCAATCACTGAGTGCTAGATCCGTGCATCTTTCTGCAGCCATTTTTATTTGCTTGATTTTTTTTTTACCCATTATGGGCATGATTGGGGCCCCGTGTCTAAGTTTTGCTTAAGGCCTCACAAAGCGTAGAGCCGCCTCTGCATGAATTGGATCGCAAGGGTGTGAACACCCATTCGATCTGATTCCAGCGCGGAGAAAAAAAAAGGTTCTTACACCCTTTTCCTGCAAATCCAATGTGGGTTCCGCCATACAACTGTATGGCTGACTTCGCATTGCACAGACATCGCATGTGATCGGCACAGCAATTCGCTGCGAATCACATGCGATGTCTGTGTTCGCTATAGTGTAAACCCAGGCTAAGGGTGGAGAAAAATATAAATAAAGGCCTGTAAAATAAGAAAAGCAAACAATCCACTAAATACTATCCTTACATTTTTTAATCACATACAGTTACCAGAATACAGAATTGATCACTGTAGTGTGCCTTTAGGCCTGGTTCACACCTTGGCATTTTTTAGTGCATTTTCAGTTTTACAGAAACACACTACAGTCCATTTAACATGGTTTCCTATGGATGTAGTTCACATCTGTGCATTTTATAGAAAGGGCCAGGGACTTTTTTCTGGTTTTTGGTTCCATAGACTTCAACGGATCAAAAGTGTGTATTAAAAAATGCAAAATGCATCTGGAATATGCAAACTGCAACCTGAAAAGGTGTGAATCAGGCCTTAAAGGGGCATGATGTGCTGTGCAGATATGGTTCCTCTGACTATCCATGTATGCACTGAGCCACTGTTAATCTATTAGACCTCATTTACATGGCTGTAGAGGGCCATAGCGCATACATTTCTGTGCCCGGGAGCCACAGGGGTTTGCATACAGCCGCAGCCAGCACAAATTAATGACTGGCTGACCGACACTGCGGCTATATGAATTTACCCGCACATCTGATGGTTACATTAATATGGGGATGAGTGGTCCTGGATGCAGACAGTTTGCGCCTGTGGCTGTTCATCTGTCTCTCTATAGATGTGCATACTCAAACGTGTGTAGAGCTGTGGCACCTGTCAGCCTGTCATTGATTTGTGCAGGCTTCTGCCTGTGGCTGTGTGCACTCAGGGCTGGTGCAAGGATTTTTGACACCCTAGGCGAAACTTCATTTGCTCTGCCCATGTATACCCCACCTTTTTAATGAAGCACCCATCTAATGCAGCCTCACCAGCGCCCATCAAATGCAGCCTCACCAGCGCCCATCTAATGCAGCCTCACCAGCGCCCATCTAATGCAGCCTCACCAGCGCCCATCAAATTCAGCCTCACCAGCGCCCATCAAATGCAGCCTCACCAGCGCCCATCTAATGCAGCCTCACCAGCGCCCATCTAATGCAGCCTCACTAGCGCCCATCAAATGCAGCCTCACCAGCGCCCATCAAATGCAGCCTCACCAGCGCCCATCTAATGCAGCCTCACCAGCGCCCATCTAATGCAGCCTCACCAGCGCCCATCAAATGTAGCCTCACCAGCGCCCATCAAATGCAGCCTCACCAGCGCCCATCTAATGCAGCCTCACCAGCGCCCATCTAATGCAGCCTCACTAGCGCCCATCAAATGCAGCCTCACCAGCGCCCATCAAATGCAGCCTCACCAGCGCCCATCTAATGCAGCCTCACCAGCGCCCATCTAATGCAGCCTCACCAGCGCCCATCAAATGTAGCCTCACCAGCGCCCATCAAATGCAGCCTCACCAGAGCCCATCAATGAATATTTGTTTGCATTCGGGAGTCGGGACACAGACACAGTCCTCCGCCGCTGCTGCGTCTCTGACACCATGTGCGAACAGCGCGGCGGCTGGCTGCTAAAGCTGAGACTTGGTTGCTTGCTGCAGAGAGAAGAGAGTAGGAACACCAGTGGCCGGGCACCCTAGGCGGCTGCCTAGCTTGCCTAGTGGTAGCACCGGTCCAGTGTGTGCACTCACTTGTGATCCCCTGGCACAAAAATCACACTCCTTTGTACAGCCTTGTGGATAGGACTTTACTGTTAGTGACTATATCATGCCTTTTCTACATTAAGGCTGGGTTCACACTGCCGTGCGGAGTGGCTCACCCATTTTGGTGCGAATTTTGGGCTGAATTTGGACCTGAGACGGACCAGAAGACGCACAGGACAATCCACTGAGCAGCCGTCCCGGAGCCATGTGAACCGGCTCCATAGAGAGCCGGTCACAATCTCCTGACATGCAAATTGGATGCAGAGAAACCCACATCCTATTCGCAATGGTGTGAACCCAGCCTTAAGCAAACATATATGTTTTTGTTTTTTTCAGGTATTTTTATAGCACCAGCAATTTATACAGTGCTTTACATATTGTACATTCACATCAGTCCCTGTCATCAAAGAGCTCACAATCTAAGGTCCCTACCTCACATGTACACACATACTAGGGCCAAGTAGCCAATTCACCCAAAGCAAGCACAGGGAGAACATACAAACTCCATGCAGGTAGTGTCCTGCCTTGGCCTCGAACTAAGCACCCCACTGCTGCAGAGCAGGAGTGATAACCACTAAGCCACTGTGCTGTTATTTTTGTATTTTTTTTAAATAGCTTTCTTTGTACTTTAGTTTGGAAGCATCTGTTAAAATGGCTGAAGTTAGGCCTGGTCACACCCCTGCACTTTCCCATTCATTTTCTCGCACTAGAAAGCACATTGCATAGGTAACACTCCGAGGTCAACGTTGCCATTCACACTTAAGCATTTGCGTAACACTGCAATAAACAAAGCCTTGCATGCTGCAGTTTTAGGAAGTAGGATGTAGGGTGACATTAAAGGCATCCTGGGAGGACACTTTCACTGTGAGAGCAGGGCTTGGAAAACTACGGGTCAGGTTTCCAGAGCTCAGATGTGAAGAAGGCCTTAGAACTTGTGTGTATCGGAGAATAGCCATCTTCTACAAGCCCCATTTCATGTACTTCTATGGTCAGGATGGCCCCTTTCACCACAGTGCTTTATATGACTAAGATACTCATAGCATGGGTCCGTAGTTGTAGAAGGGACATAGTTGTCTAGGTAAATGCCATGGCACTTTGACCTGCACTGCATGTGCGTGAGTGCCTGCATTCACTACAGGGTGAAGGTATAGAAGAGGAGTGTGTATCATGTTCCTCCTGAATACACAGCCATTTATCTGTATGTGAGCCCTGAATGTAAAATCTTCAATGACAGCTCAGTCCTGTGTAGTAAAGCTGACAACCAGTTATTTTAATAGCAGGTTGGTAAATATTGAACTTGTGGGTGGCTAAACATAATGTGGAATCACACAAACTAGCCTTATTTTTGTCTAATCTGGACATTTTTAGCAGGCAAGTTCTGATACTGATTTATCCTGAAATGACTTTACTGAACATGTGCAAACACACAAACTTCTTACGCTATAGGGACAGCAGTTTCATTTGGGTTGTTTTTCTGTGTAGGAAGAAAATATATGCAGAGTTTATTACATGCAAAAAAAAATGTGGCATTGCTGATTGCAACCTATGAAATCCAAAAGTGCAGTTAAAGCGGAATTCCAGGTAAAAATTGAACTCAGTCTCAAATAAAAGAACCCCCCCTGTTTTTTTTTTCTTTTTCACACATTTTTTGGCATGTTTTCTTTGGGACTTCCGCCCCATGTCACCGCGGCGAGGTACGTCACTTCTGCAGGTTTATCGTGCCCTCCGACCCCCCCATTGCCTTCTGGGACCTGCGTGTGTCTCAGAAGATGACGGGACCATTCAGAAAGCTCCGCGCGACTGAAGGCTTCACTGCCGGTTTCCCTTACTTGCAATGCCAGCACCTGCACCTGAAGCCAATGGATGGATCGGCTTTGGGTGCCGACATTGCGGGCTCCCTGGACAGGTAGGTTTCCTTTATAATAAAAGTCAGCAGCTATTTGTAGCTGTTGACTTTGAATTTTTTATTCCCCAGGCTGGAACTCTGCTTTCGCCCAGGTTCACATTGCAGCGATTTGGCATGTGATTTGACATGTCAAATCGCATTCCAAATTGGTGGATATTGCCGGCAATGGCACCGTCCGAATCAGTGCGATGCTGCATTTGTGGCGCCGCACTGGTTCCCAAAAGTAGTCTCTGTACTATTTTTGGCGACTTCGGGGTTCGTTTTGTATAGACATCTGTGCAGCAACCCGCACAGATGTCTCTGAAATCACCCCTGAAGTCGGGACTGACATGTGGGAATTAAATCATACAAGTTCAGCTGAACTCGCATGATTTCATTCCTGCTGTCAGTGTAAACCTGGGCTTAAGTACCTGATTTGTTTTTGTTTTGTTTTTTCCCATTAAAAATATTATTGGCAAAAGTTCCACTACAGGATAGTATAGGACAGCCTTTCTCAACCTTTTTACCCCAGGGGAACCCTTAAAATTATTTTCAGGTCTCGGGGAACCCCTAATAAAACACATTCAGTCAGTGGGAACAATGCCCCTTACTTTGGTGGTCAGTAAGAAGAATGCCCTTTTTTACAGTGGTGGTAAGAATGGCCCCCTTTACAGAGAGCTAGAAAGATCATTGGTGTCATACCACTGGCTCCTCCAAGTGGCATTGGCTCAGAATTATGTAGGCACCATCAAACAGGAGGTAAATCAGCCACAGCTCAAGGAACCCCTAGCCACCTCTGGAGGAACCCTAGGGTTCCACGGAACCCTGGTTGAGAATGGTTGGTATAGGATATGTAGCAAAGAAATGCCAAGATTTTTTAACATACATGTATCACAATTAAGGTGGTTGTAAACCCGTACAGACCACTTTAACCTACAGGTAAGCCTAGATTAAGGCTTACCTGTAGGTGCAACAAATATCTCCTAAACCTACACGGTTTAGGAGATATTTGCAAAAGAAAGGCACCGATGTCCACGGCGAGCAGGCGCACTGAGCGTGCCGCTTCTAACGCCGATCATGCCATTAGTGGCGGCACCCGCGCGCATGTGCGGGAGTGACGTCATCGCGGCTCTGGCCAGTCACAGAGCCGGACCCGCGATATGCGGAAGTCACTCCTGGAGAGATGGCGCAGACGGAGGAGGGCAACGAGCACCGCTGCGGGGGCTTCGATCTCAGGTAAGTACTTCACAATGAGCTAGTATGCTATGCATACTAGCTCATTATGCCTTTGTCTGGCAGGTTGTCTTTTTTTTTTTTCAACAGGGTTTACTTCCTCTTTAACAGATAACAAAATTCTTACTGGGTGCAGAATGGCATTCAAACATCCTTTCTAGAAGTCATATGTTACAGAGTAAGTGAAAAAAAAGAAAAAAAATCTTAAGATAATACATGCAATTGTTGTAAAATTAACAAAGATATTGTCATGTTATGATATGCAGTATCTCACAAAAGTGAGTACACCCCTCACATTTTTGTAAATATTTTATTATATCTTTTCAAAGTAGTGAGTGTACAGCTTGTATAACTGTGTAAATTTGCTGTCCCCTCAAAATAACTCAACACACAGCCGTTAATGTCTAAACCGCTGGCAACAAAAGTGAGTACACCCCTAAGTGAAAATGTCCAAATTGGGCCCAATTAGCCATTTTCCCTCCCCGTTGTCATGTGACTCGTTAGTGTTACAAGGTCTAAGGTGTGAATGGGGAGCAGGTGTGTTAAATTTGGTGTTTATCGCTCTCACTCTCTCATACTGGTCACTGGAAGATCAACATGGCACCTCATGGCAAAGAACTCTCTGAGGATCTGAAAAAATTAATTTTTGCTCTACATAAAGATGGCCTAGGCTATAAGAAGATTGCCAAAACCCTGAAACAGCTGCAGCACGGTGGCCAAGACCACACAGCGGTTTAAAAGGACAGGTTCCACTCAAAGCAGGCCTCACTTGCAATTGGTCGACCAAAGAAGTTGAGAGCACATGCTCAGAGGTTGTCTTTGGGAAATAGACATGCTGCCAACATTGCTGCAGAGGTTGAAGGAATGGGGGGTGTCAGTTCTCAGACCATACGCCGGACACACTGCATCAAAATTAGTCTGCATGGCTGTCCTCCCAGAACCTCTTCTAAAGATGATGAACAAGAAAGCCTGCAAACAGTTTGCTGAAGACAAGAAGACTAAGGACATGGATTACTGGAACCATGTAATGTGAGCTGATGAGACCAAGATAAACTTACCGTATTTGGTTTAGATGGTGTCAAGCGTGTGTGGTGGCAACCAGGTGAGGAGTACAAATCCAAGTGTGTCTTGCCTACAGTCAAGCATGATGGTGAAAGTGTCATGGTCTGGGGCTGCCTGAGTGCTGCTGGCAGTTCATTGAGGGAACCATGAATGCCAACATGTACTGTGCCATACTGAAGCAGAGCATGATCCCCTCCCTTGGGAGACTTGGCCGCAGGGCAGTATTCGAACATGAAAACGACCTCAAACACACCTCCAAGATGACCACTAGCTTGCTACCCTCAGCTTCTTGCTAAAGAAGCTGAGGGTAAAGGTGATGGACTGGTCAAGAATGTCTCCAGACCTAAACCCTATTGAGCATCTGTGGGGCATCCTCAAATGGAAGGTGGAGGAGCGCAAGGTCTAACATCCACCAGCCCTGTGATGTCGTCATGGAGGAGTGGAAGAGGACTCCAGTGGCAACCTGTGAAGCTCTGGTGAACTCCATGCCAAAGGGGGTTAGGGCAGTGCTGAAAAATAATGGTGGCCACACAAAATATTGAAACTTTGGGCCCAATTTGAACATTTTCACTTAGGGGTGTACACACTTTTGTTGCCAACGGTTTAGACATTAATAGCTGTGTGTTGAGTAACTTTACACTGTTAAGTAGACTTGTGCACAACGGAAAAATTTGTTTAGTTTCGATTCGTTTCTTGTGCACAACGGAAAAATTTGTTTAGTTTCGGTTCGTTTCTTTTCGGTCCTGTTGATTCGTAATCGTTCGTAATTTTGCTAGATGGGATTTTTCGTGTTCGGACTAATTCGTATTTTCGCAAGCCACATTTTTTGTTGAATCGGAATGATTCCTATTAATGTAAGCCTTATTTTTAGTTGATTTATAATTCGTACTTTCAGTAGAGTACATTGTTTTTCGTTGATTCTGGACACAACTCCTACTTTCGTAACTATTTTTGGGGTTCGTTGATTTGTAATTTTCGGTGTCTCTCTCACAACGACGCTGCCTATTATGCCTAATGTGCTTCGAATGGATTTATACTTTTCTAAATACATAGCGGTTATTTGTAACTATTCGAAATCTCGTATTTTACTTTCGTTTTTTACATGCGGCTATAGCCTCCGCCCCTGTACACCATTTTGAGAGGGAGTTCAGCACGGTGAGGGAGAAGCAGAGAGCAGAGCAGAGTGTTATTGTGCTTCAAATGGATTCGAAATCTCGTATTTTACTTTCGTTTTTTACATGCGGCTATAGCCTCCGCCCCTGTACACCATTTTGAGAGGGAGTTCAGCACGGTGAGGGAGAAGCAGAGAGCAGAGCAGAGTGTTATTGTGCTTCGAATGGATTCGTACATTCGTAACTTTTTATGCCGAAGACATTCGGGCATTCGCTATTTGCGATATAATTTATTTCGGATTCGGTTTTATTCGTAATTGCTTTGTTCGGAAATTCGAATGCTTCCGAATGTCCGAAAGTTGCTAAATTCAGACAAATTTCGATTCGTTATGAAACAAATTGCACAAGCCTACTGTTAAGCCATGTACACACGATCGGATATCCTATGGATTCTAACCCAATGTTTTTTTCCATCGGAAATCCGATGAAACTGTCTTCCATCAGTCTTGCCCACACATCATCAGTCAACAAACCGACCGTTTCAAACGCAGTGACGTAAAACACTCCAATGAGCCGAGAAAAATGAAGTTCAATGCTCTGCGGATAAAAAACCCACGCATGCTCAGAATCAAGTCGACGCATGTTTTATATCCGATGGAGTTCCCCACAGATGATATTAATTTGCTATCGGTTTTTTAACCATCGGATAAATGTAAAACATGTTCTATTTTTAAACACCGATGGAAAAAAGACCGATGGGGCCCTAACACGATCGGTTTGTCCGATGAAAACAGTCCATCGGACTGTTTTCATCTGTAAAACCTATCGTGTGTACAGGGCTTTAAACAAGCTGTACACTCACTACTTTACATTGTAGCAAAATGTAATTTCTTCAGTGTTGTCACATGAAAAGATATAATAAAATTATTACAAAAATGTTAGGGGTGTACTCACTTTTGTGAGATACTGTATATAGAGAGAACGAAAAATGAAAAAAAAGAATAAGTTAAAAGAAAAGAAAGTACCTGATTTGTTAAACGCCTTTATATCAAATGCCCTTTTTATGACCTAGCTTTCAAAAACAGATATATGATTTGTTTTATGTACACACAAGTACATTTATATTATATAAAATTAAATTATGCATTCCAAACAAAAAAGCCTTATAACTGAGAAATGAGTTTGTAGTATGATGGACCTGGTTCAATAGTTATGCAACTGTTCTGAGCCTAGGCGCACAATTTAATTTCTTATAATAATGTGTATAATTAAATAACGTATGCAAGGTCACAAGCTGCCATACTTGTACACCTACATAGGGATGCAGTGCAGAAAAGACAAACTACTGATTATCTAATAGAGGATATGAAGCAACTTTGGTTCTTAGGCCTTGATCATTCGCTAAGCAGCACCCATTACATTCAGAGCTGCTTCTAATGAAAGACTATCTAAACAAGAGTGAATAGAGCATACACATTGATAACTCCTCTTTAACACAACACATGATGCTGTCAGAATACAAATTACCCGTAACAGTTAAACTATTCAGTATTCCTGGAGTGTTGGAGAGTGGGGAGTTCACAAGGCTGCCCCTAATGATACAGAAGGGGGATGGTCGGCATTTTATGTGCCAAGGGACTTTTGTACAGGGTTTAATGCGGCCTGAACAAATACGTCTGAGTCCTCCCATTTTTAACACGTTTGATACTTGAGGTGTTGCAGCTTATTGGACACCCTAATGATGGCGGACATTTGTGAAACCATTAAAATGGTAATGAACCCATCAAAGTAATTTAATGCAAGCCAATTAGTGTGTCACTGCCAACAGATTTGTACTGCTAAATGGGGAAAGCATTCCTGTCCGTGCGTACAGTATTGTGTTTTTGACCAAGTATCAGTCATGAATACTTCCTCGCCTTGTAGTACGTAGGTACTCTAGACAGGTAAAGAAAAGACAAAAATGTATATAGCATTGTAATCATTAATGCATAATTAAAGTGGAAGTAAACCCTCCTATCATTTTCAGGCAAGGAAGCAGCCATCTTGGCCTCTGTTTAATCTTCAACTGCCATGATGTTGCACATGTGATCAGTTATGACACCAGCCATTGGATGGTTTGACAGTTTGGTTGAGAGCACAACCAATGTGACAGTTGGCATTCCCGGCATGCTGGGAATGTAACTGCTTTTTGAAACTGTTAAATCGATGGGTTTACTTCCGCTTTAAATACGTTTAGCCCAATCCCAAGCACAAAAGAAAAAAAAAATACCCTGGCAGTGGGACCCTCCCACCCTGGGACCCTCCCACCCTGCGAGGGTTGAAGCTAACCTCCAGATTTCAGGTATGATCCTAATTGCATAGTTACTTAAAGTGGAGCTCCACCCTAATTTTTCACTTCTGCGGATCGGATTCCTCCCCCCCTCCGGTGTCACAATTGACACCTTTCAGGGGGGAGGGGGGTGAAGATACCTGTCTAAGACAGGTATTTTCACCCACATCCGGGAGTCCTGTCTCCGGGAATCTGCGGGAGTTACGTCACTTCCCGCAGACTTCCCTTGGTGTTCTGGGAGACACTCGGCTCCCAGAACACAGGAGCACCAATCAGAACGGCGCAGCGCGACTCGCGCATGCGCCGTAGGGAACCGGGCATGAAGCCGCAGGGCTTCACTTCCTGGTTCCCTCAGCGAGGATGGCGGAGGGAGCAGCAGAGCGACGAGCGGTCGCTCGTCCTCTGCTGCGGACGTCGCTGGACTCCAGGACAGGTAAGTGTCCATATATTAAAAGCCAGCAGCTGCTGTAGCTGTAGCTGCTGGCTTTTAATATTTTTTTTTCCGGCGGAGCTCCGCTTTAAAGTGGAAGTAAACCCTCCTATTGTTTTCAGCCAAGGAAGCTGCCATCTTGGCCTCTGTTTAATCTTTAACTGCCATGATGCTGCACATGTGATCAGTTATGGCACCAGCCATTGGATGCTGTGACAGTTTGGTTGAGAGCACAACCAATGTGACAGTTAGCATTTCCGGCATGTCGGGAATGTAACTGTTTTTTGAAATTGTTAAATTGATTGGTTTACTTCCGCTTTAAGCTTAGCTTGGACCGATCTAAGGACATCCATAGGCGGTTAGAATCTCAGCCAGTTCAGCCAGCTGAGGTTCAAACCACGTGTGGGCAGGCTGAATGTACCAAGTTGATCGATCAATCAACTTGGGTACAACCAGCCTGCCAGATTTACTTGTGATTATCGCTAGCAGCTGCTGTAGTCGCTGCCAATAATCACTGGCTTAACCCAGGCCGCCGGGAGAAGACAATGTCTCGGCAGGAGGGATTCCCCTGTCAGCACTCTGTGTTGATGGGGGAATCGTGCCAATTTCTTTCCTGCAACCAAATTCTATCTATGGCCTGCCTAAGTATGCATGTCCCATACCTGAGAGACCATTGTGAAAGTTGCAATTACTGTAGTAAACTAGAGGAGGAGCAGTGATATCACAATCTCTTCCTTGTCCAATCAGAAAACACCTTATAATCATAGTGCATCCTCTGAATGTAGGTGATGACTCCCTCTGGTGGGGCAGTCACTCAGCACAGGACACAGAAGATGGCAGCGATCGCTGTAGTAGTCATCAACTTCTTTAATGGTCCCTCGGGTTTAAGATGCAGACATACTTACAGTGGTCCAGCTTAGAACTGTGCAAATACAGTGATTGTAAAGGCTCGTTTTGTGTTTTGTTCTTTTAAATAACAAACATGTTATACTTACCTGCTCTATGCAGTTGGATTTGCACAGAGCAGCCTGGATCCTCCTCTTCTCGGGTCCCTCTTCGCTGCTCCTAGCCCCTGCCACCTTTGAGTGCCCCTCAGCCTTCATCTTGCTACAGGGGGCACCCAAGCCGAGTCAGAGCTCCGTGTATGCATTCAGAAATGGAGCCCCGACCTGGCCCTGTCCCCTATCTCCCCTGATTGGCTGACTGACTTTGATATACCGGCACGGGAGCCAATGGCACCGCTGCTCTAGCTCAGTCAATCAGGGGGAGTGTCCTGGATGGCTGAGGGGATCATGGACATCGTTGGAGAGAGAAGGGACTCAGGTAGGTAATTAACCACTTGCCGACCGCCTCTTGTACATTTACGTCGGCAGAATGGCACGGACAGGCACATCAAGGTACCTGTACGTCCCCTTTAAGTGCCTCTCCGTGTGGTCGCGCGCGCCGCCCGCGGCGTGCCGCCATCCCCGTGAGTTGGACCGCGGGTCCCGCGGACTCGATCGCCGCGGGGATCTTCGCGATCGTCTCACGGAGGTATAGAGCGTTGAGATGCTTGTGTAAACAAGCATCTCCCGGCTCTGCCTAGTGACAATGACACGGATCTCGGCTCTGTGTCCTCGGAGCGGAAATCAGTGTCATGTGACACACAGCCCACCCCCCCTACAGTTAGAAACACTATGCAGGGAACACTTAACCCCTACAGCGCCACCTAGTGGTTAACCCCTTCACCGCCGGTGTCATTTTTACAGTAATCAGTGCATTTTTATAACACTGATCGCTGTGACAATGGTCCCAAAAATGTGTCAAAAGTGTCCGATGTGTCCGCCATAATGTCGCAGTCATGAAAAAAATCACTAATCGCCGGCATTACTAGTAAAAAAAATTTTTTTTATAAAAATGCCATAAAACTATCCCCTATTTTGTAAACGCAATAACTTTTGCGCAAACCAATCAATAAACGCTGATTGTGATTTTTTTACCAAAAATATGTAGAAGAATACGTATCGGCCTAAACTGAGGAAAAAAAGTGTTTTTTTTTGGGGGGGGGGGGATATTTATTATAGCAAAAAGTAAAAAATATTGAATTTTTTTCAAAATTGTCGCTCTATTTTTGTTTATAGCGCAAAAAATAAAAACCGCAGAGATGATCAAATGCCAAATAAGAAAGCTCTATTTGTGGTAAAAAAAGGACGTCAATTTTGTTTGGGAGCCACGTTGCACGACCACGCAATTGACGCAGTGCCGAATCGCAAAAAGTGGCCTGGTCTTTAACCAGCCAAAATGGTCCGCCCTCAGACCAGAGCTTTAGGGAGAAGAGGACAACACCAGAGCCTGCTGGAGTGTGGAGTCAGGATGAGTAGAACAGCCTGTTTCTCTACCCCCTAGACATAGAGAGCATTAAAACCTTGCATTGCAAGGGGCACTACAAGGGTAGATTTTGTCAAATTCTTGGTGCTTTAAATGTAAGCTATGTAAGTACCTGAATTTGTATCAGTGCCGGTGTTCCGTCAGATTAGGCGACCCATCAGAATGTGTAACGGAAGTGGCGTTCCGTCGCTGCCATCTTGCTACACCCCGCACTCCCCCACAGTACCGATACACCGAGAAGGGGGCAAGCGGCCCACTGGAGTTTTACATTTCTCAGTTATTTTTAACAGGAAACAGAGCATATATAGTGAAATACACTATTTGGAAATCCATTGGACTGTTTACATGTTGACTTATAAAAGCAGCGGTGTTCTGTCACAATAACAAACCTATTAACAAACACATTAACAAATCCAAATCTTGCCGCCTCAACCTCCACAACATCTCCAAAATACGCCCCTTTCTAACCAATGACACAACAAAGCTCGTAATTCACTCCCTGGTCATCTCTCGCCTTGATTACTGCAACTCCCTCCTCATTGGCTTACCTCTGAAAATGTTAACCCCCCTTCAGTCCATCATGAATGCTGCTGCCAGACTCATCCACTTTACCAACCGCTCTGTCTCTGCTACTCCTCTCTGTCAATCCTTCCACTGGCTTCCGCTCACCCAACAAATTAAATTCAAAATACTAACAACTACCTACAAAGCCATCCACAACTTTGCCCCTAGCTACATCACTGACCCAGTCTCTAAATACCAACCTAATCGTTCTCTTCGTTCTTCTCAAGACCTCCTGCTCTCTAGCCCTCTCATCACCTGCTCCCATGCTCGTCTCCAGGACTTTTCCAGAGCCTCTCCAAGCCTATGGAACTCCTTACCCCAATCTTTCCGTCTATCTCCTTCTCTATTAGCTTTTAGAGGATCCCTAAAAACCCCCCTCTTCAGAGAAGCCTATCCTACCCACACCTAACAACTGTATTTTCATTTTGTCCATCTGATCTGACCCACAGCTACTACCCTTTGTTTCACTTGACCCTCCATTCTAGACTGTAAACTCTAAAGAGCAGGGCCCTCTGATCCCTCCTGTATTGAATTGTACTGTGATTGTACTGTCTTCCCTGATGTAAAGTTCTGCGCAAACTGTTGGCACTATATAAATCCTGTATAATAATAATAATAATAATAATGAGATCCACAGGTTTGCTGTTGCTTTAAAAATTCAACATCTAAACAGTTTGTCGGATTTTTAAATCCTGAATTTCACCATATAAGCTCAGTTTACTGTTAAAAATAAGTGTGAAATGCCAAACTCCAGTGGGTGTAAAAAGATGTCTGCTTGCCCCCTTCTCACTGTATCCTTACTATGGAGGAGTGCAGGGTGTAGCAAGATGGTGGCGAGGGAACGTCACGTTTGTTACAAATTCTGACGGGTGGCCATATCTGACGGAACACCTGTACAGCAGGAAGCAACATAAGTAATCAATCAGATAATGTACTTATGAGAAGCAAGCTAATAAGAGGATAAAGCAGAGTAAAGAGATGAGACCATTTCTGGGCTGCTTCTGCTTTCACTATCCAGTGCCAGGTTGAGGTGGGTCCATGACAGCCTGGGCTCAGAGAAAGGGAGTTGAATGATGCCCGATGGCAGAATGAGTAGGACATCTCATAGTACTACTAGAAGTACTGTGGGGAACAGCCCTGGAATCCTTTTTTGGCTGGAATTCTGCTTCTAAGTTTTTTCTAAGGTTTTTTAATTAATCTCATAGTACAAGGTGTGAGAGACTCTAGAAGGAGATCGTAACATTATCTGCCAATCGTCTCCATCTTGTCCAATCATAGAACGCCTCATATTAATTGAAAAAAATACAGGGAATAACTACGGAGGTGAGCACGCCACCCCCTGTGTTCAGTGTGCAGAGGGGAAGCCATTGGGGTGGCACCCCAAAAGTTACGTCTATCATTGTATGTAGCGTAAGTCTACTACAACGATTTACCTTCACCATCCCCAGCGGCCCTCTGGATATATGCTATGGATACTTATATTAAGCCAAACTGGAGCAATGTAATTATGGAAAAAATATATATGTCGGGCGATATCAGGCGGTTCCTATAAAAAACGGCTTATATTCAGCACGTGTTTATGTCAGCTGGTCCGACAGAAGCCAGCCGTTCGAGTGAAAAACCAGCAGCCGACTGGCTCTCGATCAATGCTCTGAGCCAATGACTGAGAGCACTGACTGGAGTGTTCTGGCGGGGGGCGTCCCCCTGTCAGAACACAATAGAACAGCAGGGGAGATCGCTGTACTAACAGATTGTTAATACAGAGGCTCCTACTTGAGCCGTCAGTTTTTTTACTAGTGGTGCATATTGGGTTTTATCTTCTGTCAGCATGTTCCCTGTAAGCATACAGTATGTGTATGTAGCAGAGCCTAAATGTTTCCCTCTCCGAGTCTAAATGCTGGTATTCATGAGATTACAGGAAGTGGATATCAATATACTGTATATTTAGGTACTTATGCTAGTTTATTGTAAAATATATTAAATTATTTTAACTACTTGCTGCCCGCCCACATTAGTTTTACAGCGGGTGAGCGCCAAAGGCAGGCTGGACAAAGTACCTGTATGTCACCACTTGTCTTCTAGATTTGGGGCATGGGCCCCCTGCCAACCAGTGCTATGATTGGACGCAGCACGAGATTGGCAGCAGATTTCAGCCAATGATTTTGGCTGAAATCAGCTGTTTTGCTGATTCTAATCACATACAGAGTTCTGTGTGTACAAACACACAGAACTCTGTGTGCATAGGAACAGCGACCTGACTGTTTCTTCTCTCTGCAAAGCAGGGATAAACAGCCAGATCTGAAGGTAAAAGCAGCACGTATTACACATTGTTAGACACACAGTTAACCCCTTGGTTGCCCCTAGATGTTAACCCCTTCCCAGTGTCATCAGTAAAGTTTCAGTGTACAGTATTATCAGTGATCACTGTATTTGTATCACTAGCAACATCAGTGTCAGTTAGTGACCCTCCCAGATAGTGTCTGTTAGTGCCAGATTGTCTGTCACCCTATCACTGTCACACTATAAGCTGCTTATCACCACCAATACAGTAAAGCGTCTATAATTGCGTATATTCCAGTATATATACTGTACCGTAGTTTTTAAATGCTATAACTTTTGCATACATCAATTAATATATACCTTTTTAACCAAGGACATGTAGCAAATTACATTGTGTCCTACATTTTGAAGAAATTTGGCAAAAAATAAAAAACCAAGTGCTGATCAAATATCACCAAAAGAAAATTCTATTTATGTGAAACAAATGATTAAAATGTAATTTGCGTACAGTGTTGCATGACTGAGTATTTGCCAGTTAAATTTATGAAGAAATTAGATTTTTTTTTTTTTTTTTTTTTTTTACTGTATATGTTTTATAACAGTGGGTAGAAAATATATATATTTTTTTTTTCAACATTTGCGGTCTTCTTTAATCCTATGATGAAAAATAAAAAAAACAGTGGTGATCAGTGGCGGCTGGTGCTCAATATTCTGGGGGGTGGGGGGCGGCAAACAACAGGACAGGACAGGGAGGCGGCCATTCCGTGGCCTTACCTACCGATGATGCGGTGGTGCTGGATCCAGGGTGGGGCTCCTCAAAGCGGCTGTTGCTGCCCCTCCACCCGCTACCCCGCGCTCCAGCTTGCCGAGAGAAGAGAAGGTGCCATTGCTTTTCCTCCTGGCCAAACAAGAAGTGGGTCCTGAGACCCGATTGGCCCAAAAAAGGGTGGACTTGGGGTGCAGAGCCCTGCACCCTGAGGCCACCCAGTTGTGTGACACTAGCGAATTAATATTCGCTAATGTCTTCCTGCTTTTCCTAAGACTCCGGGCCAATCGGGTCTCATGACCCACTTTCTGATTGGCTGGGAGGAAAAGCAGGAAGACATTAGCGAATATTCATTCGCTAGTGTCACACAACTGGGTGGGCTCAGGGTGCAGGGCTCTGCACCCAAAGCCCACCCTTTTTTTAATATAATTGGAGCCTCAGGCTCTAATCATGTGCTTCAAAGAAAGAAAAAAAAAAACATTGAAAACCATGCGACCGGCACCTTGCATTGAGATTAGGGGCCGGGCGCATGGGAATGGCAGCCACTTGTGCTGATTAAATAGTACCAAAAAAAAGCTGTATTTGTGTGAAAAAATTGTATACATTTAATTTACGTACAGTGTTGCATGACCGCGCAATTGCCAGTTAAAGTAGCACAGTGCTGGTAAAACCTCCCGGAGCTCAGGTGGTTAAAGGAGTACATACCTTAATACACTGTTGTGTTTGTATGTCTGCCGGAAGATCAGCTTTTATATATGAGCAGAATTCAATGTAAAAAGGCAGAGAAGGGATTGTATGCTTTGTTGGACAATACAGGGACAAAAACTTTCCAGGTGTAGACCTTTAAAAGCTGAGATTGTCCAAAGAAATCTGACAGTTGGTAGCTATGGATTAGCCTTGTAGTGACATTAATACATATTTTGTCTGTAGGGGACTTTGAATAGAATATTCATCTCAAATTTACAGGTGAATCTGTTAAGATATTCCAGATATTCGGACTGTTCTAAAGCACACGTAGAAAATAAACCTGTTCATGATCTGTCTGTTGGCTTTAGCCAAAGCTAATATTGAAGCCAAGTTATGCCTTCTCACTCAGTCCTCTTGATTTCCTTGCTCAGAACTGCCAGGAATAAGTGCCGAATCCAGCTAGAAATGCTTAGTGAAGCCGACTCTGGATAGTTTAAGAATGAACTCATTTTATGGAGACTCCATCAGTGATACAGCAGTGGAATATTACAGGGAATTAAGAGTTGGTACGTGAAAAGCAATGTCTTGTCCATTTAACTATGTAAGAATGTTTTGAACATGGAAGTAAATGCTGATTTCTTTTTCACTGATTTAAGTGTACTGTGTAGAAAGATGACTTTGATTAATAATAACTGTACAAAATCCAAACAGTCTCATGCACGAATGCCCCTAGTCTTATGATCCCAACTTTCAGTACTCCAATATTGGAACTGTGTATAACAAAACTTCATGTATGGCCAAACTGTGCATTAGCAATGTGAGTCCCTGCTCCTTTTGTATGCATCCAGTCTCCTTTTTTTATGATCAATCTGAGTTTATTCATGTTTTGCACAAGATTCAAAGAGAAAAAGAAACGTCCAGTAAGGACAACAAAAACTGAAGACCAGTAAAAGCGTACAAGCTTGGGTTGAGGGGTATAAATAAAAAAAAAAAAATTGCAATAATAAACAAGTCAAATGAACATTAAAGAATTACCCAGAACTGGGCGATGACAGTATCCAGTATAGAGTACAAAGCCCACGACCATACATAAAATGATGTATACATAGATAAATAAGCCCTTGTTGCTGCCCCTCCACCCACTACCCCGCGCTCCAACTTGCCTAGGGAAGAGAAGGTGCCATTGCTTTTCCTACCGGCTGAACAGGGAGTGAGTCCTGAGACCCGATTGGCCCGGAGTCCTAAGAATTGGCATGTGCATCAAAGGCAGGAAGGACAATGGGGGTATTAGATAAATTGTGAGGAGCCAAACAAGGCGGGTGAATGGAGAATAGGCCTGAGGGAAGATGGACGAGGCATGCTGACGAGGATCACCCTACCGCCCCACCTGGCTTCGGTGTAAAAAAAGGGGGGGAGAAGTAGGGGAGAGGAAAAAGAAAGGAAGAAGGCAAAGGGGAGAAGTGTGGTAAGGGAAAAAGAAAGGGGGGTACGCCCATAGAAAAGACTCACCAGTGGGGATGAAAAGACAAACTCACGATTAGTTGGTCAAGAGATCGCACAAAGCAGAAGATTCCCTATACACATTCCAGGGGAGCCAGGTTTGATTATTTTGCATTCCTTATTTATTGAATCAAATTTTAACAACTATGCCAAATGTGAATTATTTTTTTTAGACATAGAATGGAGCTTGAGTACAGTCAAGCCTCTGCCCTAAAGTATACTTGTAATGAGTATTGTACATATTAGTTTGAGACTGTATTTCCACATGCTATTCTAATGATTGCCTTACCTTATTAGCATAACAAACCGGATTATTGGGTGATCATTTTCTTCTACCTCAAGGTTACAACCAGCACAATATCTTTTTCTCCTGTTTGTACATATTGGTGAACCTCCATTAAATTACATTTAAAGGAAAATTACACTTTCTGACCAAAAATAAATAAATACATATAATATTGCTACACAAGCCATCTTGTAACTCATTGTTAGTAAAAAGTACCTTTCCCTCATTCACAATATTCCTGTAGCCCTAACATGCTACTCTTTGTCCTTAATTTTTATTTGTTGGTGTATCTACCTGATAATCTCAGGGTTGCCAACTTTCAGTAAATTTATGAACCGTTTGTAAAATCTGTACTTTTTGCATCTGTCCTTGAATGTCCATTACGGACATGTAGGTTGCATGTCCGTAACCGACATTCATGGACAGATGCAACAATTATGGATTTTAGAAACTGTTTGCAAATTTACTGAAAGTTGGCAACCCTGGATAATCTATGTATGCTTTGTGGCTACTTGATTGTTATGGTGATAAAAATTGTAACCATCTTTACACATGCATATTTTATTTTATATGGCTGTGGTACTTTCTGATTCTTTAACCTCCCTGGCGGTATGATTCTGTCTGATTTTAGGTGCTGAAAGCGGTACAATTATTTTGCATGGAAATTTGGCGTTTTATATTGTAGGCCTGTAATTCTTAGGAATAACTCACTTAAATCTGTCCAAACCAGAGTCTAGTAGACATCCCGGGTATGATAAAGTTTGAAACACAAAATCATAAATTATACTATAATAAATAACTATAAATAATTATAACAAATAATAATATAAAAATAATAAAAATTATTCAATAATGTAATCAAATCAAAAACACAGAAATTTGCTCAGTTGCAGAATTGTCGCTGTCATTACTTTCAGTGATTGATGACGAATTTCCCCACAAATTGCTATCGCTCAATTCTGCAAGTGATTCTAATTTATTATCGCTGTTTTCTAGCTGGTCTAAAACCACTTTTGACATAAAGCGACACTTTTTGGTTGCTATGGACAATCTCCAGTTTCCAGGCAGAAAAAACTGTATTTATAATATAAAAGTGCATGCAGGGCACTGGACAGACCACTAGGGACAAAGGGGATGTGTAATTTTGTTATACAGTACTGTAATCTGTAAGATTACAGTATACTGTATGTGTATTGTGTTTTTACTTTTTTGAATTCGGCGCCGATCTCCGCCCCTGTGCACCGCAACATCGCAGGGAACGGAGCTCTGCGGCACTGTGTGTGAATCGAGCGAGGTGACAGCTTGCACACACTGCAGGGAGACATCGCAGGATCCAGGGAACAAGGTAAGTAACTCTCGCTGTATCCTGCGATGCAGCCCGAGTCTGGCTCGGGGTTACCGCTAATGGTACTGAAATCTCACACCGAGAATGACTCGGGAATACCGCCAGGGAGGTTAAAAGAGGCTCGTTTACATGGCTGGTTACTTCAGTGGGCTGTGCCTCTGGACTCCGCTTAACCCCAGTTTGCTCAGCACATGATCTGCCCACTCATCTCCCGCTGAGCAGTGCGGGCTGATGACAGGTCCGTGTCTGCTCAGTTTTTGCAGAGCAGACACCAACACAGCCCGCTCTGTTGTGTGGGCAGTCAGATGTGAATGGACCGGCTGTCCGTTTACACCTGACTGCCCTCCGATCCGGTAAAGCCCCGTACACACCATCGGATAACCTATGGATTTTCGTCCGATGGATTTGTCCATCGGAAATCCGATGAAACTGTTTTTCATCAGTCTTGGCCACACACCATCAGTCAAAAAACCGACCGTTCCAAACGCAGTGACGTAAAACACTCCGATGAGCCGAGAAAAATTAAGTTTAATGCTTCTGAGCATGCGTCGACTTGATTCTGAGCATGCGTGGATTTTTTAACCGATGGACTTGCCCATAGACGATCGGAAATTCCCAACGGTTTTTTATCCATCGGAAAATTTTAAAACAAGTTCTATTTTTTACAACCGATGGAAAAAAGACCGATGTGTACCATACACGATCGGTTGGTCTGATGAAAACCATCCATCGGACGGTTTTCATCAGTCAAACTGATCGTGTGTACGGGGCTTTAGACGTAGGAGAACGGATCCCCTTCTGTTTGTTTTTGCCAGATTGGATCAGAGTGGGGTTAGAGGAGAATGGTGGGTCCAATCGGGTCTGCCTAAAAAAACAGACAGGTGGACATAATCGGACCTCTCATGTGAAAGGGGCATTAGACCCATTCAACTGTCATCCGATCCTCCATCCGTCTGTTTTTGGCGGATAGGATCGGATCAGATGTCGGGGGTTGTAAACGGATACATGCCCAGGGAATATCCGATTGCCTCTTGGGGGATCAGGAAGGAATTGTTTCCCTGCTGGTTTAAATTGGATTATGCTTTATTGGGGTTTTTTGTCTTCTTCTGGATCAACTGTGGGTATAGGATTGTGTATATTGGATTGTATATATTTTTTTTCCTTCTATTGGCTGAAGTGGATGGACTTAACCTGCCGCTCCATAGAGGGCAATGGATGACCCGATCGAGTCTGCCTAAAAAACTTAAAGGCAGACCCAATCGGTCTACCCATGTGAAAGGGGCCTTAGTTGTAAAATCCAGGACTTCGTGATATCTGAAATTTGTTTAAGTTTATTTGCTTTATGATACATGGCCTTGATAGTCTTATCACATGTGATCACATGTGATGTACTGTATTCTTTTACTTTGTGATCGGTTCCTGTGATCTTTAATCTATACGGGTCAGTTGAATCAATCTTCATGCACACTTTTTTGGTTAACATATGTGCTTACATGTGAAAACCCTGATATTAGGTATACTTTTTTTTTTTTTTAACAGTATTGTATGTTATTATACCTGACTGACCTGTATTAGTGCAAAATGTAGGATGGCTGTGTGTATGTATCTGTATACGCCTTGTCCTGAAATAAAGAATTAGAAAAAAAAAATGTGTATATATATATATATATATATATATATATATATATATACACACATACAGTGGGGATAATAATTATTGATATGTTTTGGTCATTGTCATGCTGGAAGACCCATCCATGACCCATCTTCAGTGTTCTGACTGAGGGAAGAAAGTTCCCATCCAAGATTTTACAATACATGGCCCCGTCCATTGGCCCCTCAATGTGGCAAAGTCAGCCTGTACCTTTAGTAGAGAAACAGCTCCAAAGCATAATTTTTCGACCTCCGTACTTGACTGTAGGGATGGCGTTCTTCGGGTCCTTTTTCTTCCCCCAAACACGGCGAGTCGAGTTAATGCCAAAGAGCTAAATTTTTGTCTCATCTGACCGCATCACTTTCTCCCAATCCTTCTCTGAATCGTTTAGATGTTTATTAGCAAACTTCAGATAGGCCTGTACAAGTACCTTCTTCAGGAGGGGGACCTTGCGGGCACTGCAGGATTTCAATCAATGGCGGCATATTGTGTTACCAGTGGTTTGTTTTGTGACTGTGGTCTCAACTGCCTTGAGATCATTCACAAGCTTCTCCCGTGTAGTTCTGGGCTGATCCCTCACTTTTCTCATGATCATCCTTACCCCATGAGGTGAAATCTTGCATGGAGCTCCAGACCGAGGGCAATTGATGGTTATTTAGTATTTCTTCCATTTGCAAATAATCACTCCAACAGTTGTTTACTTCTCACAAAGCTTTTGCTGATGGTCTTATAGCCTATTCCAGGCCTGTGCAGGTCTACAGTCTTGTCCCTGACATATTTTGACAGCTCTTTGGTCTTGCCCATGATGGTGGGTTTGAATTGAAGTTCTGTGGACAGGTGTCTTTTATACACATAACGAGTTGTCGTTAGGAGCACCTTCTTAAATTGACATGACTTATCTGTGTACCACATGAGAACATACTATAGCCATTCTGTGGGAGCCAGAATTATTGTTGGTTGGTACGGGATCAAATACGTATTTTACTCACGGAACTGCAACTCTATATTTAACATTTGTCTCATGTGTTTTTTCTGGATTTTCTGTCTATCATTTAAAATACACCTATGATAAAAATTATAGACCCTTCATTTCTTTGTAAGTGGGAAGAGTAAAAAATCTGCAGGGGATTAAATAATTATATTCCCCACTGTATATACACTATATTACCAAAAGTATTGGGATACCTGCCTTTACACACACATGAACTTTAATGGCATCCAGGTCTTAGTTCGTAGGATTCAATATTGAGTTGGCCCACCCTTTGCAGCTATAACAGCTTTAACTCTTCTGTGAAGAATGTCCACAAGGTTTAGGAGTGTGTCTATGGGAATGTTTGACCATTCTTCCAGAAGCGCATTTGGGAGGTCATTTAGTGGAGGGGGGATTTTGGTGTGGGGTTGTTTTTCAGGAGTTGGGCTTGACTCCTTAGTTCCAGTAAAGAGAACATTTTGGACATTTTCATGCTCCCAACTTTGTGGGAACAGTTTGGGGGTGCCCCCTCCCTGTTTCAACATGACTGCGCACCAGTGGACAAAGCAAGGTCCATAAAGACATGGATGAGCAAGTTTGTCAACCCAATAGGACACCTTTGGGATGAATTAGAGCGGAGACTGCAAGCCAGGCCTTCTCATCCACACCAGTGCCTGACCTCACAAATGCGCTTCTGGAGGAATGGTCAAACATTCCCATCGACACACTCCTAGACCTTGTGGACAGCCTTCCCAGAAGAGTTGAAGCTGTTATAGCTGCAAAGGGTGGGCCAACTCAATATTGAACCCTACGGACTAAGACTGCCATTAATGTTCATGTGCGTGTTAAAGACAGGCGTCCCAATACTTTCAACAATATAATACAGTATATATATATATATATATATATATATATATATATATATATATATGTAGCACTACCCCCGTAGGAGCTGCTGGTTAGTTTTGGTCTGCCGTTACCCCACTGTTCTCCATGTTGGCTCAAAGTCTAGGGTTAAAGTTGCATAAAACACGGTCGCCAGTCACTGAGTCTTTTCCAATGCTTTTTATTTACCACAACGTTGGCGGAATGAGGGATGGAGGATTAGGGGGAAGTTCAGGTACCTGGTGCAGATCACTGAGAAAAACTTGAGATCCTGGAGACACACACACTTGCCGCCACTGGATCTTGCTAACCCGGATAGGTCCCTCTCACTGGCCTAGCAGCCGGGATGATGCACGGACAAAAATGAAAAGTCTCTGCCACAGACTTAGTAATCAGAATTTCAAAGTTCAAGCGCAACTGCACAGTATGAGAAAGTCCTTTAAGCCGACCCGGCGATACTGTGAGGCAGATGGGTTTGGATGCATCCTCCAATTGAGGCCCCAGGCTCCTCTCGAGATACCAGCCTTCCGCTGCGTATTCTCCAAGACGAGTCCTCTCCTGGTTCCTTCAACTGCTCGGCTTCTTCCCGCAGGACAGACAGCACAGGATCACCCTCGAACCAGTAGGCCCCAGACAGCTTCTGGGCCTACCTCCTGTAACGAAACCTCGGGCCAGCAGGCCCCGGGGTAGAAGAGGAGTTGTCACATACCTCCGGCCAGGGTGGCCATGAGGTGAGAGCCTCCTCAGAAATGGCGTCCAGCCCTTAAGTACCCTCTCCCAGCATGCCCAGTGGTATCAACCACCCGCTAGGTTGCCTCTGGGAAAAAGCACCCAATACACCTCGGCTTGTTGTACCTTCCGACACGGACCAGAGGTGGCAGCGACACCTGCTGGTAACCGCGGGAAATACACCCAACCCAGCCAAGGCTGGAACATAGGCCAATTTAGCCAAACATAGAATCTGAACTAACTACTTTCCAGACATCCCACTAAATTTAGATAATAGCGCCTAGTCAACAGGAGCAGGGCTCTAAATATATATATTTGTTAGTGCTAATGATACACAGTGATTTAGCAAATTAAATGTAATTTAGTTAGGGTGGACATGTACAGAAACTCAAACATGAAGTACAAAGGCAATAGAATTGTAATCTCCAGGCATCTGTTCTTTGCAATCTGTACTTTGTCAAAAGTGAGAACAAGTCTTAAACAATTACTTGAAGCTCTTCTTCTATGCAATAGTGTACAGTCAATTTGGAGAACCCTCTTGCAGCCCTGGCTTACCATGTGCCTGGTGATCCCACTACTATATTGGTGCATACTGTTCAACTCATCACTGGCATGTTAGGCACTCATAACTGTGCACAGGGTAGTGACAATAACAGATGCCCGGCTGGCTGTGTTAAATTAAGAGGTGACCTAGCATAGGCAAAAATAGAAACAGATTAATAACTGATTGCATTGCAAGCTGCAAAAATACTCCAGGCTTCAGATTGGAGAGTATACATATTTAACTTAGTGGAAGCTTGAAACATTCCATGCATCTGGGAACTTGATTTTATGTGCTAACAGTTTGGGTGAAGAAAAGATAACTAGGGAATTCTGGCCACTAGAAATTGGTGATTGCAATCCTCTCAGTGGCCTGTTATAAGAAGATATTTTATGTCCTACAGTAGGGGTAGTGATTATTATTACTTTTATTATTATTATTATTATACAGGATTTACTGTATATAGAGCCAACAGTTTGTGCAGCACTTTACAATATAATGGGAGACAGTACAGTTACAATACAATAAAATACAAGGGCCCCGCTCATAAGAGCTTACAATAGTAATTCCAGCCATATAAATACTTTACATGTTTCTGTAAAAGGAAAATTTACGTCTGATATATATATATATATATATATATATATATATATATATATATATATAAAAATATATATATATATATATATATACACCCTACTTTCTCTCTTCTGAAATCCCCACAATTATTCTTGGCGACTTCAACATCCCTACTAATAATAACACTCCTGCAACTTCCAAACTTCTCAGTCTAACCTCCTCCTTTGACCTGAAGCAATGGATACATGCTCATACTCACTCTGAAGGCAATACCCTTGACCTTGTTCTTTCCCACCTATGCACTCCATGCCACCTCTCCAACTATCCTTACCCTCTCTCTGATCACTAACTTATTAATTTCACTCTCTCCCTCGCCTCAGCCTCCTCTCCCTCCAAACGCCTAACGGTTACTCATAGAAACCTTTGCCATATCAACCCTTCTCTTCTATGCTCTGCGACTGACCACCTCTACGACAAAATCGCACCCCTGTCCTGCACCCACCTAGCCACTTCTGTCTACAACACTTCACTTCTAGCATCACTGGACAGACTGGCCCCCCTCACTACACGCAGAATAAGGCCCCGTCCCCTTCAACCCTGGCAAACAGATGATACTAGAAGTCTGAAAAAACACAGCCGTGCTCTTGAGCGCCAGTGGCGTAAGACTAAGTCCCAGAAAGATTTTGGCTAGTATAAATCTGCCCTCCAAATATACAATTACAGCCTCCTCACTGCCAAGCAGACCTATTTCATCACCCTCATTAAAAACTTATCATCCCGTCCCCGTGAACTCTTCTCTACCTTCAACTCTCTCCTTCGTCCTCCACTGCCTCCACCCACTAACTCACTCACCGCCCAGGAGATTGCCAATCACTTCAAACAGAAGATTGATAGAATTCGCGAGGAGATCTCTACTGTTCAGATACCCTTCACGCTTTACACCTCACCTCATGCCCACAGGTACAATCATTACCTCCCTCTTTCAACCCCACCACTATAGATGAGGTTAGAGAAAGGGAGTTTTTACCGCTCCAGGTGAGTATGCTCCAACAATCTATGGTCTCAGGAACACTGTGGGTGCCAGCAATGCACGCAGCATATGAAAAGGAAAATAAGGATATGGACAGCCGCACTCCAAAAAACCTTGAGCGTCGCCTTTATTGTAAAGGATCGGATAAAATACACCAAAAAATCACAGCATAATCGGGGTAACAGCTGACATGTTTCGCACTGTAACTAGTGCTTATTCGTAGCTACGAGTAAGCACTAGTTACAGTGCGAAACATGTCAGCTGTTACCCCGGTTATGCTGTGATTTTTTGGTGTATTTTATCCGATCCTTTACAATAAAGGCGACCGCCAAGGTTTTTGGAGTGCGACTGTCCATATCCTAATTTCCCCTTCACTATAGATGAGGTTGCTAAATTACTTGCTAACTTCCATCTTACCACCTGCGCTCAGGATCCTGTTCCCTCGCAAATGCTACGTTCACCCTCTGGCTCTATTCTACACTCTCTAACCCACATCTTCAATCTCTCCCTCTCTTCTGGCATCTTCCCTAACTCTTTGAAACATGCACTAGTCAGCCCCATACTTAAAAAGCCCCCTCTGGACCCATCCAATCTTGACAACCTATGCCCCATCTCCTTGCTCCTCTTTTTATCCAAACTCCTTGAACGTCTAGTCTACAACCGACTGAGCATCCACCTTGCTGATAATAACCTTCTTGATCCCTTTCAGTCTGGATTTCCTCCTCAACATTCCACAGAAACTGCCCTCCTAAAACTAACAAACGATATACTAAAGGACAAAACTAAGGGACACTATTCTGTACTCCTACTCCTGGACCTCTCTGCTGCCTTCGATACGGTTGACCACCCCCTCCTCCTCAAAAAACTCCATGCCTTTGGTCTCTGCGACTGTACTCTTCGCTGGTTCTCTACCTACTTATCCAACCACACCTTTAGCGTTACTTACAACTCTACTTCCTCCTCTCCTCTTCCTTTCTCAGTTGGGGTCCCCCAAGGTTCTGTTCTTGGACCTCTCCTATTTTCAATCTATACCTTCTCCCTGGGTCAGCCCCACATGCCAGGGTCCTAGGAGTACTCCTGGACTCTGAACTCTCCTTTAAGCCTCACATCCAATCACTGTTCAAATCTTGCCGCCTCAACCTCCGCAACATCTCCAAAATACGCCCCTTTCTAACCAATGACACAATAAAGCTCCTAATTCACTCCCTGGTCATCTCTCGCCTCGATTACTGCAACTCCCCCCTCATTGGCTTACCTCTGCATATCCTATCCCCCCTTCAGTCCATCATGAATGCTGCTGCCAGACTCATCCACCTTACCAACCGCTCTGTCTCTGCCACCCCTCTCTGTCAATCCCTCCACTGGCTTCCGCTCACCCAACAAATTACATTTAAAATACTAACAACTACCTACAAAGCCATCCACAACACTGCCCCCAGCTACATCACTGACCTAGTCTCTAAATACCAACCTAATCGTTCTCTTCGTTCTTCTCAAGACCTCCTGCTCTCTATCTCTCTCATCACCTGCTCCCATGCTCGTCTCCAGGACTTTTCAAGAGCCTGTCCAAGCCTATGGAACTCCTTACCCCAATCTGTCCGTCTATCTCCTTCTCTATTAGCTTTTAGAGGATCCCTGAAAACCCTCCTCTTCAGAGAAGCCTATCCTACCCACACCTAACTGTATTTTCATTTTGTCCATCTGATCATCCCCCCCACAGCTACTACTTGACCCTCCCTTCTAGACTGTAAGCTCTAACGAGCAGGGCCCTCTGATCCCTCTGTATTGAATTATATTGTGACTGTACTGTCTTCCCTGATGTTGTAAAGCGCTGCGCAAACTGTTGGCGCTATATAAATCCTGTTTAATAATAATAATAATAATAATAATAATATATATATATATATATATATATATATATATATATATATATATATATATTACACAGTATATTTATATATAAATGCCTCACATTTCTCCTCAGCTCTGGCAATCACTTCACATCGAGTCCTTCGTACTGGTCTCGGTTTGTTCGTTAAAACCTTCGCCTCACCGCACCATATGGATTCACTTCATACTTTTCAACCAGTTTCTTTTACCCTACTACTGATTCATATCAGATACGTTGCATTACCTACCACAGTCTGATTCGAACCTAGTCGCGTCAGCGGCACAACGGTTCGCATCGGGTACATCCCGCACTGATTCATACCACTCACTCTCGTACCCTACAAACGATTCGTTGTTATGTCATGTCACACACTGATTCATATCACTGTCATGCCACAAACATCACTCCGATTCGGTCCTAGTCGATTCGGCGGAACAACAGTTTGCATCAGTTGTACCCCAAGCATAGATACGTAGCGGTTCTTACCATACCATACAATTCGTTATTCATATTATTTCTACTGACCGATTCGGAACGCAGCGACAGCTACATGCATCACAGTCCATTCCAAACCTAGTCGCTCCGGCGGCACAACGGTTCGCATAACGGGTATCCTGCACACCAATTCATAGCGGTTCCCATCATGAACCTACGATTCGTTACTTATGTAATTTCTACTAACCGATTTGTGTCACATTTACATTCGTACACATCACAACCCTACTCAAACCTAGTCGCATCGGCGGCACAAGGCTTTACATCACCAGTATCCCACACACCAATTCGTAACAGTCCCTATCACAAATCTACGATTCGTTCAGTGGCGGCTGGTGCTCAAATTTTTTGGGGGGGCGCAAACAAACTGAAAAAAAAAAAAGTCATCAATTGCAGCCACTGTGCCCAAACGCCACTAGTTTGTCCCCATATGCAGCCAGTTTCCCTCCCATATGCAGCCAGTTTCTCCCCCATATACAGCCAGTTTCTCCCCCATATACAGCCAGTTTCTCCCCCATAATACAGCCAGTTTCTCCCCCATAATACAGCCAGTTTCTCCCCCATAATACAGCCAGTTTCTCCCCCATAATGCAGCCAGTTTCTCCCCCATATGCAGCCAGTTTCTCCCAGCCAATCAAGTTACCGGTAACCAGACCCGGTGAACCTGATTGGCCAGGGAACGCATCCCTGTGCGTCCTCTCATTAGATATTTAGAAGCCGATTACAGCCCTCAGGCTGTAGTCGGGAAGCCTATCAGAGCCTGCTGGCTCTGATAGGCACTTCTAAAGGCCAATCAGACGCTGTGATTCAGATGGCCGGCGCTCAAGGGGCCGGCCATCTGAATAGTGGGCGGCAGCAATACATAGGTTCATGCAATGCATGTATTGTTGTGGTGAGTGACGGCCGGACGCAGAAGCGAGCGGTAGCGGCGCTTCTGCGCCCACTATGGTCGCTCCGCCATGTGTGAAAAAAAGACATTAAAAAAAAAAAAAAAAAAAAACTCTTAAAGGGCCGTTTTTTTTTTTTTTTTGGTGACCACAGGAGTGGGGGCGGCGCCGGATTCATTGCGTATGCTACTACGCAGTTCGTTTCTACATATACGATTTCTACTATGCTTTTTCTTTTTCGCCTATCAGTAGGTGACCTTTTCTTGCAATCGCTGCAAGATACGCAATGCATCTCATCATAACTCCTTGCAATCGCTGCAAGATACGCATCTCATCATAACTCCTTGCAACCACTGCGAGATACGCATCACATCATAACTCCTTGCAATCGCTGCAAGATACTCATCTCATCATAACCCGTTGCATTTTCTGCAAAAAACAAGCATATACCCATTTTGCAATCTCTGCAAAACATGCATCTCAGTACAAACTCCTTGCTACAAATACATGCATCTTACCATTTACAGGGGTCCCCGACTTACGAACACGTTAGGGACTTTCGGTTTGTTCTTAAGTCGGAAATGTTCGTAAGTCGGTCAGCGCATTTGCAAAACGGCAATTACGTAATTTTCCGAATGGCTGCACATGCGCAGAACGGGAGATACGTAATTTTCCAACATTTTCCGATGTTTTCCGTTGAATGGCCGCACATGCGCAGAACGGGAGATACGTCGTTTTTCGTTGTTTTCTGAGGTTCCGTCAAAAATAGCCGAAAATGGCCGCGTATGCGCAGAACGGCAGATAGTCCCCGCAGCGTCCTGTTCATAAGTAGGAGTTGTTCGTAAGTCGGGCGTTCGTGAGTCGGGGACCCCCTGTACCCGTTTGCAAACGCTGCAAAACACGCATCTTAGTATTAACTCCTTGCAATCGCTGCAAAACACGCATCTTAGCATTTACCCATTTTTGCAATCGCTGCAAAACATGCATCTCAGTATAAACTCCTTGCAATTGCTGCAAATACACGCATCTTAGTATTTACCCACTTGCAATCACTGCAAAACCCGCATCTCAGCATATACCCATTTTGCAACCACTGCAAAACAGGCATCTCAGTATATACTCCTTGAGTATGCAATTTTTGGCCACCATTGGTTTGCAGGACCATGGCCTCCAAAGATACTCTTAATCCCAGGATTTATCCGGACTTCCTCCCTGTTCGAACTATACCCGATCGTGGCAGCCGCTCAGCTCTGGGGTTATATCTGGGCAGGACAAACCGTGGCCTTCACCACCGACAACCAAGCCACGGCCGATATTATTAATAAAGGCAGGTCCAAGTCGCTTTCAAATTATGTCCTTCCCACGCAGGCTGGTACAACTATCTCTACAGCACCAGTTTAATGTCCACTATACTTCCTAGCATCCTGTTCCGTGGAAACAACAATAGACACCAAGCACATACTGGCTTTTATCTCATATTGCCATAATTGCTTGGCCCTATCCCATAACACTATCCGACCATACTTAGCCGACATCCAACACTTTCTGGCTTACAAGATCCCGCAAAACCATCATTGTTCGCATCCCATGCGATCCGAGCCATCCTACGCAGCATCCAAAAACGACAACCCATAATCAATATCTGCCTATAACAAGTGCCATCTTTTGGGATATGTCTACTATCTTTGCTAGTTCTCCATTTGGCTTTCTCCCCAGCCTGGTCATACAAGCAGCCATCTACTTAGTCTACTACGGGTTCTTGCGGCCTAGCGAGCTCACCTGCAGCAACCCGCCGGCCAATTTCTGCGTAGACGTCACTTGGCTCGCTACCAAGACCATTTCATCCTCCACCTTGCAGTATCTAAACCCAGAAATCAGGCTCTGGGGTACACATCCAGTTCTATAAAACAAACAATGTCTGGTGTCCAGTAAACAGACTCAGTCGCCTACTGTCACTCCTACCGGAACAGTCAAACTATAGTCCCCTACTACCTTTCCGATCAAACCCTTGAGTGCCTGCCACTCCGTCAAACACGTGAGGGTTCTTCCACGCAACCTACACCTCAACCCCAGTCAGTACTCCGCTCACTCTCTCCGTATTGGAGCAGCCTCGGCCGCATCCCGGCATGGGGTCCCAGATCACGTCATTAAGAGACTAGGCCGGTAGAAGTCTGCCTGCTTCGCCCGGTACATCCTCCATTCTCAGGTGGAAATGGCACAAGCATTCACCAAACTTGCTCAATGAACAAAGCTAAAATTAAAGTAAAAAATTACACCCCTACCTGAATGTTTTTGCCCCCTTATTTTGGCATACCGACCATCAGACCAGGGCACACTTCAGGTCCATTTCATGTTGTAAGTCTTATTTTAAGTCTATGTTGTTCATATCCGTATCGGCCATAGAGCTTCAACCATAAGTAAGAAGGCCAGTATGGTGGCCTGAATTTATGGGAGGAGCCCGGGGGGTATTTAACAAGCCCGCTCGCCTGTGGTCTTTGTCGGTTTCCTGTGCGTGATACCCACCCTCCCATCCCCTTTTTTAGGGCATTTCTCAAATTAATTTCTCTCCACAAAATATTCATTACTAATCTTGGGTATGCCCCCTTATTTTGGCATACCGTCCATCAGACCAGGGCACACTTCAGGTCCATTTCATGTTGTAAGTCTATGTTGTTCATATCCGTATCGACCATAGGGCTTCAACCATAAATATTATATATATACTGTATATATAATATATATATATATATATATATTATATAATATCTGTAAGGCTGGCTGCAGGCCAGCCTGTATTTGTGGGAGGAGGCTGAAAGGGCTACTTAAGCCTCCTCCCCTGTCGGGTCGGGGTTGCCGTTGCTTCTGGGTGACGCCGCCGACGCACATCATTTTTCGGCCTCCTTACAGCATGGCGGTCGGCCGCTGCATGGTATCGTTCCTCTCCTGGGCACTGTCGGGGGACAGCCCGCCCATCCCCCCCTTCCATCCCTGGGTCCATTGGCATAGTGGGGACTGCCCCACCCATCCCCCCCTTTTCTGGCCATGCTCCATCCTGCATCGTGGGGGCCGCCGTCCACTTCTTCTGGCTCTGGGGGGGTCTCGTCTGTCCTCCCAGCATCCATCTTCCTTTGCTGTGCCGCCTGCCTGCTTCCCACGGTGCGCACGCCGGGGGGGCGTCTGTCCATCCATCCACCTACCTTGCTGAGCTCAATTACGCATGGTCGGGGGGGGGGGGCGCCGCCGCTGCCGCTTCTCCCTATCATCCGGTGCCCTTCCAGCATGGGGGCCGCCCGCCGGTTTTTCTGCAGGGCCGCTCGGACACCCTAATCTTCCTTCCAGGCTCACCGAGAGGGGGGGAGCCCTGTCACTACTACAGGTGCACGCTGCTGGGGCGGCCATCCTTCATCCTTTCCCGGGACATAGGGGTGGGGGACATCCTTGCTTGCATCATGATGGGGGGGCATCCACCTACCTACCTACCCACCCACCACTCCTCGTTGCTCATCTTCTGAGGGGCCGCCTGATTGTCTGCTCGATCCTCCCCCGGGCTCACGCCGGTGTCATGGGGGGGTTGTCCACACTCATCCCAGGGTCACGTTGGCAGCATGGGGGGGGAGGTGGGAGGCTGTCCACCCGTCATCTCCCGGAGTCACTCTGGCGGCGTGGGAGGGGTGGTCCACCCTTTTCTTTAGGGATCACGCTGGCTGCAGGGGGGGGCTGTCCACACATGGATCACGCTGGTAGTTTTCCTTGCAATACTGCAATTTGTCATAGCATCCTGTCTCTGCGTTTCGAGTGTCTGCGTTTCCAGTGTCTGCGTTTCCAGTGTCTGAGTTTCCAGTCTCTCTGCCGTTTCTGCCCCAGGATTTCTGTCATGCGTTTCTGCCCCGACATTTCTGTCATAGCGTTTTCTGCCCCGGCATTTCTGTCATAACGTTTTCTGTCATGGCATTTTTCTGCCCCAGGTTTTCTGTCATGGCGTTTCTGCCTCAGCGTTCAGTTTCAGCATTTATGTCTTAGTGTGCTGCTCCAGGTTTTCTGTCATTACGTTTCTGCCTCAGCATTGCAGTCTCAGCATTTCTGTCCTTGTGTTTCTGCCCCAAGATTTCTGTCGTATCGTTTCTGCCTCAGCGTTCAGTCTCAGCATGTCCGTCTTAACGTTTCAGTTTTAGCGTTTCAGAGGGGCGTTGTGGTTCAGTCACGGCATGCTCTGGTAGCTGTTCTCATCTTCGTTGGTTGCCACGTCTCATTATGTCTTCGTTCATGTTTGTACCTGGGTTAGTTAGCTTAGGCTCACGTTTCAGGATCAGTCACGTCTACAGATCCATATGGGCTGAGGTTCGTTTGTTAAATGATTGTTGAACACAATCTTCTCGCCCGTATACCATACGTCATACGATGCACGTTCATTCATTACACCTATACGACTACCCACCATGGTCTGAGGGTACACCAGCCCTTAGTGTTCAGTTAATTACCTGTCTCTGCGCTGCAGGTTACTCTGGCTCACTTACACGGGGGGGGGGCAGTCATCAGGTTCTTTTACGCGCTGTGGTCTTGTCATTTCTGCACATGCTCTCATACTTAGGTAGGCACAGAGGGGCGTTGTTGTTCTCATGCCTGGTTGTCTGTCATTTCAGTTTGTGTTCAGGTTGGGCTGCATTGGCATCCTCACCGATAGCAACCATGCTTGCACTCACTTCCATCAGTTCTGCCCGTTGCCAGGTCTAGTTGATTGGTGCGGATGTCGTTCACCACTGGGCTCACCCTTGGGTAGGAAGCAGTCTTCATTTTCTTGCAGTTGTCGTGCTGTTGCTGAGGCCCTGGTCAACGCCCAGGGTTTCACAGTCTCTCTCAGGGTGTGTGCTAAGCCACGGCCCCTTGTCGGCCACTGGTGGTGGGTTGGGCAAAGGTCGTCATGATTCTGGGTTCCACTATCGGCTCTGATCTCTTGTTTGGGCATGTCCGCTTTATGCCTTGAGACGTTTTCCCCGGGATGGAGTCTGACCCTCCTTTCTCGGTTCAAGTTTCAGACTCGGTTGTCAGGTCACAGGCGGTAGCATGACCCGATCGAGTCAGGTGGGACCAGTGTTCCGTGTCCGGCATGCTTCTCCATGCTTGACGATGCTCATTGCCGTAGCTCTTTGGCCTTATCCACCTACTCTTGCAACCCATCCATCACGTATCCAGCACTGCAACTCCTGCCAGTTTTGCTTTTTTGCATTCACCCTCTCACTTCCCCATACCTAGTATGGGTAGGCCGGGGGTTGGGGGCATTCCACTGGGCACTTCTCTGGTGTCCGGTTGAAGTATTACGATCTTCTCGGCCATCGCTTACAGAGGCTCCTCGGGCCAGGCCCTTGCTCCCTTTCCCCCACGTATTCTCTCATTTACTAGCAGGTCATTCTCATGTCTGGGTTGTGCCGGGCATCAGGCTCATTCCATTCTTGCACGGGACCGGATTCATACTGTTGCCATCCGGGCGCGCGCTACTTTACTGACGATTTGTTACCTTCCCTTCTTCACCTACAGTTGTGTCTTTTGCCCACTTTTCAGGCATACTGACCAACTAAGCCAAGGCACACCTCAGGCCTTGGTTCATCAGGGTTATCGCTTTCACGCTTGAAGACTCTGACTACAAGTGTAAGGCTGGCTGCAGGCCAGCCTGTATTTGTGGGAGGAGGCTGAGAGGGCTACTTAACAACTTGCCGACCGCGCCATGTACAAAAGACGTCCACAGCGCGGTCGAGTTATCCTGAGTGGACGTCCCAGGGACGTCCTCACAAAATCTTGCTCCCGCGCACCCCCTGGGGCGCGCTTCAGGAATATGTCCGTGACCGCCGGGTCCGGAAGACCCGGCGCATCACGGATCACGGTAGATGGCCGCTAATCGCGGCCGTTTACCACGTGATCGCTCCGTCAAATGACGGAGCGATCACTTGTAAACAGACCGGCGTCATGTGATGACGCCGGTTCCTCCCTCCCCTCTCTGTACCGATCGGTACAGTGTGAGAGGAGAGGGGAGGGAGCAGATCAAGGCAGCAGCGCTGTGGGCTGGATCTGTGACAATTGCAGTCACAGATCCAGCCATCCATCCATCCCTGCTCAGCCATCCCTATGCAATACCCTGCCAATACTCTGCAATACACCCTGCCAATACTCTGCAATACACCCTGCCAATACTCTGCAATACACCCTGCCAATACTCTGCAATACCCTGTGCAATACTCTGCAATACCCTGTGCAATACTCTGCAATACCCTGTGCAATACTCTGCAATACCCTGTGCAATAATCTGCAATACCCTGTGCAATACTCTGCAATACCCTGTGCAATACCCTGTGCAATACTCTGCAATACCCTGTAATACCCCATGCAATACTCTGCAATACCCTGTGCAATACTCTGCAATACCCTGTGCAATACCCTGTGCAATACCCTGTGCAATACCCTGTGCAATACTCTGCAATACCCTGTGCAATACTCTGCAATACCCTGTGCAATACTCTGCAATACCCTGCCAATACTCTGCAATACCCTGCCCATACTGTGCAATACTGTGCAATACTCTGCCATATTCCGCAATACCCTGCCATACTCCGCAATACTCCTCAATACCCTGCAATACTCCTCAATACCCTGCAATACCCCTCAATACCCGGCAATACTCCACAATACCCGGCAATACTCCGCAATACCCGGCAATACTCCGCAATACCCTGCAATACTCTGCAATACCCAGCAATACTCCGCAATACCCTGCAATACTCCGCAATACCGGGCAATACCCGGCAATACTCCGCAATACCCGGCAATACCCGACAATACCCGGCAATACTCGGCAATACTCCGCAATACCCGGCAATACTCCACAATACCCCTCAATACCCTGCAATACTCCTCAATACCCAGCAATACTCCTCAATACCCGGCAATACTCCGCAATAACCACTTCCCGCCCGCCGGCCGTCATATGACGTCCTTGACTTTGTGCGGGTATATCTGAATGATGGGAGCAGCTACAGGCATCATTCAGATATTCGCTTTTTCAGCTGGCGATTCCCTGCACCATAAGAACGATCATAGTGGCTGTTCCACCGCTTGATCGCTCTTACGGAAGGTGAGAGGGGATGCCCCCCCCTCCCGCTGCCCTCCGGTGCTTCTACCGACTCACCGCTACGATCAAAGCCAAGATTGTTTTGTTTTTTTGTTTTTTTTTCAGGCTTCCCAGCCTAGAGGTGAGATGTGGGGTCTTATTGACCCCCATATCTCACCGTAAAGAGGACCTGTCATGCCATATTCCTATTACAAGGGATGTTTACATTCCTTGTAATAGGAATAAAAGTGATCAAAAAAAAATTTGGGCCGGAAAAACATGTCAAACTAAAATAAATAAAGTAAAATGAACAATAAAATATATATATTTTTTTTAAAGCGCCCCTGCCCCCGCAAGCTCGCATGCAGAAGTGAACGCATACGTAAGCCCCGCCCACATATGAAAACGGTGTTCAAACCACACATGTGAGGTATCGTTGCGAACGTTAGAGCGGGAGCAATAATTTTGGCCCTAGACCTCCTCTGTAACTCAAAACATGTAACCAGTAAAAATATTTAAAGCGTTGCCTATGGGGATTTTTAAGTAGCGAAGTTTGGCGCCATTCCACGAGCGTGTGCAATTTTGAAGGGTGACATGTTAGGTATCTATTTACTCGGCGTAACTTCATCTTTCACATTATGCAAAAACATTGGGCTAACTTTACTGTTTTCTTTTTCTTTTAAGCACAAAACAGTTTTTTTCCGTAAAAAACGCGTTAGAAAAATTTCTGCGCAAATACCGTGCAAGATAAAAAGTTGTAATGACCACCATTATATTCTTTAAGGTCTTTGCTAAAAAAACATATATAATGTTTTGGATTTCTATGTAATTTTCTAGCAAACAAATGATGATTTTTACATGTAGGAGAGAAATGTCAGAATTGGCCTCGGTGCTCCAGAACGCCTGAAGGGGCTCCCTGCATGTCGGGCCTCTGTATGTGGCCACGCTGTGTAAAAGTCTCACACATGTGGTATCGCCATACTCGTGAGGAATAGCAGAATGTGTTTTGGGGTGTAATTTGTGGTATGCATATGCTGTGTGTGAGAAATAACCTGCTAATATGACAATTTTGTTAAAAAAAAAAGAAAAAAAAATCTTGATTTTTGCAAAGAATTGTGGGAAAAAAATGACAACTTCAAAAAACTCACAATGACTCTTTCTAAATACCTTGGAATGTCTTCTTTCCAAAAAGGGGTCATTTGGGGGGTATTTGTACTTTTCTGCCATGTTAGGGTCTCAAGAACTGAGATAGGCCGTCAGTACTTCAGGTGTGATCAATTTTCAGATATTGGCACCATATCTTGTGGACTCTATAACTTTCACAAAGACCAAATAATATACACCAATTGTACTTATTTTTACCAAAGATATGTAGCAGTATAAATTTTGGCCAAAATTTATGAAGAAAAAATACTAATTTGCAAAATTTTATAACGGAAACAAAGAAAAATTCATTTTTTTACAAAATTTTCAGTCTTTTTTCTCTTATAGCGCAAAAAATAAAAAACCCAACAGTGATTAAATACCACCAAAAGAAAGCTCTATTTGTGTGAAAAAAGGACAAAAATTTCATATGGGTACAATGTTGTATGACTGAGTAATTGTCATTCAAAATGTGAGAGCACCGAAAGCTGAAAAATCGTCTGGTTAGGAAGGGGGTTTAAGTGCCCAGTGGTCAAGTGGTTAAGCCTCCTCCCCTGTCGGGTCGGGGTGGCCGTCACTTCTGGGCTCCCACCCACCCTTTTCCCCCAGATTTAATTTATACTTATTCTCATTGTATTTTTTCCTTATTCTTACATTCAGGGAATGCCCACTTTTCAGGCATACTGACCAGCTAGGCCAAGGCACACCTCAGGCCTTGGTTCATTAGGGTTATCGCTTTCACACTTGAAGACTCTGACTACAAATATATATATATTGTGAGGGGGTTAGCTCGGCAGCGGGTGTGTGTGACCCCCGGGATGGGCTCCCCACACAAAAACAGGCCCAGCAAACGGAGGTTGTGGTTTTCAAAATCAAAAAAAAGGTGCGGTTTATTTTCTATTTACAGTGACAAAACACAGCAAAGCCAAAAGAAACATATAAACAAAATAAATCCTGGTCAACTTGACCTCTGACTAAACATACAGGTTTCCTAACTAACAACTGGGATCAGCCTAGTGCTGTCCTAGTCCCTAAGTCCCTGGTTTTAAATGTCCAAGCAAATAGCCACACAGGCTTTTTCTCACCGCACAGGGGTTCACTCTCCCTAGACAGTCCACACAGGTCTGGTTCCAGGCATGAGCTAACATCTAATGAAGCTGGGAGTTCTTATAGAGGCCTAAATGAGCTGACAAGCTTCAGCTGGCCTCATCAACTCCCTGTCTGTACGACGCCCAGCCCTCTCCCTAGAGGTATGAGTCATCCATGAGCCCACTAGCCTTAGCTGGGCTTATACAACTCTCCACCTAGTTGTATAAGTCGGCGTAAAGCCTGAATCTGGGCGAAATATATCTACCCCCCTGGATGCAACCAGGTGACTTTACCTTCCTGCTGTCACATACCCCCCCCTCTTGTTTTAACCTCGGGGTTGGAACACCAGCAATCAGGCATTCATGTACTCGAGACAAAGCATCCACATTCCCCATTTGAACGCCAGGGCGATGCTTTACTGTGAAGTTGAATTCCTGGAGGGCCAGGAACCACCTATTCACTCTTCTATTTGTTTCCTTGTTTTGAGCCATCCACTTTAACGGAGCGTGATCCGTAACCATGTCAAAGTGCCTACCTAGCAGGTAGTACCGAAGGGAATCTAGAGCCCACTTCACCGCTAAACACTCCTTTTCAACGGTGGCGTAATTTACCTCATGGGACTTCAACTTCCTGCTGAGGTAAATGACTGGGTGCTCTTCCCCGTTCCAGACCTGGGACAATACTGCTCCTAACCCCACATCTGACGCATCACTTTGTACGACAAAGTCTTTAGAGAAGTCGGGTGAGTACAACACTGGCTGGCTACATAAGGCTTGTTTCAAGAAATGGAATGCTGCCTCAGCCTCGGGGGTCCATTTAATCATGACCGACCCTTTCCCCTTCGTTAGGTTGGTTAGGGGCACAGCCTTAGAAGCAAAGTGGGGAATGAATCGCCGATAATACCCAGCGATTCCCAGAAAGGCTCGTACCTGCTTCTTGCTGTTGGGACGTGGCCAACTCTGGATGGCCTCGACTTTGTTGAGTTGGGGTTTTATTACTCCCCTCCCAATGGTGTACCCAAGATATTTGGCCTCCTCCTGCCCAATGGTACACTTCTTGGGGTTAGCCGTAAACCCCGCTTCCCGAACAGAGTCCAGGACTGCTTGCACTTTTGGCAGATGTGAGGCCCAATCTGTGCTATGGACAATTACGTCATCCAGGTAAGCCGCAGCATACTTCCGATGGGGCCTCAGCATCTGGTCCATTTTCCGCTGGAATGTGGCCGGCGCATTCTGTAACCCGAACGGCATTCTTTTATATTGGAACGCCCCGTCTGGGGTTACAAATGCGGTTTTCTCTTTGGCCAATTTGGCCAGGGGGATTTGCCAATACCCTTTTGTGAGGTCAAGAGTCGTCATGTATCGGGCTGTTCCCAGCCGGTCGATCAACTCATCTATACGTGGCATGGGGTAGGTGTCAAATTTTGTAACTTTGTTCAACTGACGAAAATCGTTACAAAATCGCCAGCTCCCATCCGGTTTAGGCACCAACACAATGGGACTAGACCAATCACTTTGGGACTCCTCTATCACCCCTAAGTTCAGCATTTTCTGTACTTCCTCCCGTATTGCCTCCCGTCGGGCCTCTGGGATCCGATAGGGTTTTAACTTCACCCTTTCACCGGGCGGGGTAATGATGTCATGCTCTACCCCAAATGTTTGTCCCGGCAGCTCAGAGAATACCTCCTTGTTGCGAAGCACAAACTCCTTAACCTCCTGTTGTTGGGGTTGTGACAAGGTGGCTGCTATTCCAACCTCAGGAATCACGCAACCAGTTTGAGCTGGTGACCAAGTGTCTGCGACTAGGGACTCTCTATCCCTCCAGGCTTTCAACAGATTAACGTGATAGATCTGTTCGGGCTTTCGCCTTCCTGGTTGTCTGACCTTGTAATTCACTTCACTCACTTTTTCCATTATCTCGTAGGGGCCTTGCCATTTGGCAAGGAATTTACTTTCAACCGTAGGGACAAGTACCAGTATCCTATCCCCCGGGGAAAAGGTACGGGTCTTGGCTCCACGGTTGTACACTCTCTGCTGTGCTAACTGCGCTTGGGCCAAATGTTCCTTCACGATGGGCATTACCTGTGCAATTCGGTCTTGCATCAGGGCGACATGCTCAATCACACTCCTGTGGGGAGAACTCTCACTTTCCCAAGTTTCCTTGGCAATATCCAACAGCCCTCTTGGGTGTCTCCCATACAGTAACTCAAAGGGGGAGAATCCCGTAGAGGATTGGGGCACCTCCCTAATAGCAAACATCAGATAAGGAAGTAGACAGTCCCAATCCTTTCCATCTCTATCCACCACTTTCTTCAACATTTGTTTTAGGGTTTTGTTGAATCTTTCAACCAGCCCATCGGTTTGGGGGTGATACACAGATGTACGTAATTGCGTCACTTTGAACAATTTACACAGCTCCTTCATAACCCGGGACATAAAGGGTGTACCTTGGTCCGTAAGCAGTTCTTTACAAATACCCACCCGGCTAAACACAAGAGATAGCTCTTTGGCTATGGTTTTGGCCGAGGTATTTCGGAGAGGGATCGCTTCTGGATAACGGGTGGCATAGTCCATTATAACTAATATGTACTGGTGCCCCCTAGCGGACTTGATTATAGGACCTACCAAATCCATGGCGATCCTCTCAAACGGGACCTCAATGATGGGTAGAGGGACCAGCGGGCTACGGAAATGTGGCATCGGGGCCGACCTCTGACACACAGGGCAGGAGGAACAATAATTTTCTATGTCCTTCATCACCCCCGGCCAATAGAATCTCTGTAATACCCTCTCTCGGGTTTTCTCTGTCCCCAGATGACCTCCAAGAATGTGCCCATGGGCCAACTCCAACACCAACTTCCTGTAAGGTTTGGGCACCACAAGCTGCTCAACGGTTTCTTCTGCCCTTTTTGCCACCCGATACAGTAGGTCCTTCTCTACGCTGAAGTATGGGTAAGTGCAGGTATTATCTGGGTTCACTAACTCGCCATCTATTTTCACTACGTTTTCCCGTGCCTTTATTAGGGCGGGGTCTTTCAACTGTTCTGTGGCAAAGTTTTCCCTGTGAACCTCAAGATCAGAAAACTCCACAGACGGTAGGTTTTCGTCTGAGGAGGTGGGCTCCTCTCCAGTTTCTTGAGTCTCCCCTGCCAATACTGATAAGGGAAATTCCGGAGAGTCCTCACCACTCTCAGGGGAGTTCTGGCTATCACATTCCTGGTACATAGGGGCACCAGTGGGGGGCTCAGGATCATCCCACAGTTCCCAGAACTTCGGAAAATCCCTTCCCACAATGGCGTCATACGGTAACTGAGATACTAAGCCCACTGGATGAGAGAGGGTACCTTTGGGGGTCTCGAAACACACTGTAGTCACTGGATACTCTCGGGTGTCCCCATGCACACAAATAACAGCTACCTTGCTATTCCCAGAGACCTCTGTTTTAACTAACTCAGCCTTTATCAGGGTCACAAGGCTACCTGAATCCAGCAATACCACAACATTTCTACCATTAACACACATTTTGCATAAATGTTTCTCAATTCCTCGAATGGCAGTGCATGCGACTGTCGCACACAGCGACTGACGTCTGCCCGTCAGAAAGTCACACTGCATGGGTTCCTCCACAACCGGGCAATTGGCTGCAATATGTCCCGCTTGCCGGCAGCGGTAGCAAACGATCCTTCTTGCCGCCTCTTGAGCCGCTGATTTCCCAGGCTGTTCTCGCCAAACTTGGGGTAGAGCTCCCACCCTCTCACTCTCTCCACCCTTACCCCTTGGAATCCTCTTATCCGCCCCTGGGGATGGTCTGGTCTTAGGGTGGAAAGTCCGAGTGTCTCTGGAAGAGGCCGTCAGGTTCTCTGTAGCCAAGTATTTCTCCACACGATCCACAAGACCATCGGCCGTCTCTGGGTCTCCATGGCTTACCCAGTTTTGGATGGCAGTAGGAAGAGCTCTCAAAAACCGATCCATTACAACACGTTCCACAATCTTTGGTGCGGACAAAGTCTCTGGCTGTAGCCACTTTCTGCTCAGGTGAATGAGATCATACATTTGAGACCTGGGGGGTTTTCCAAGCTGGAAAGTCCAGTTATGCACACGCTGAGCCCGGACAGCCTGGGTGACACCCAGCCTTGCCAATATCTCAGCTTTTAGCATCACATAGTCTTTTGCTTGGTCAGGCTCTAGGTCATAGTAAGCCTTCTGCGATTCACCAGTTAACAGAGGAGCCACCAGTCCAGCCCACTGCTCCTCAGGCCACTTTTCTCTTTCAGCAGTCCTTTCAAATGTGGTCAAAAATACCTCTGGATCATCCTCTCCAGTCATTTTTGTCAATAAACGACTCACCCCAAAGGACGCGGTATTAGTGGGACGGCTTTCCTCACTGGTCTGCGGACGTTGCTGCATTACTGCTTCCATTTGTTGTAGTCTCTGCTCTTGCTTCTGTAACAGGTCTATGAAGCGGGCCTCAGATTGCTGCTGGGCTTGTTGCTGAGCTTCCAGACTCTGTTGGTGAGCTTGCTGCTGGGCTGCAAGGCTCTGTTGATGAGCTGCAAGGCTCTTTTGCAAACCTGCATTTGTCTGCTGTTGATTGGCATTTGCTAGAGCCAGCTGCTTCAGTATCTCCTCCATGCTGGCTTAAAAAAACTGCCACTGGTTCTCCACCAACTGTGAGGGGGTTAGCTCGGCAGCGGGTGTGTGTGACCCCCGGGATGGGCTCCCCACACAAAAACAGGCCCAGCAAACGGAGGTTGTGGTTTTCAAAATCAAAAAAAAGGTGCGGTTTATTTTCTATTTACAGTGACAAAACACAGCAAAGCCAAAAGAAACATATAAACAAAATAAATCCTGGTCAACTTGACCTCTGACTAAACATACAGGTTTCCTAACTAACAACTGGGATCAGCCTAGTGCTGTCCTAGTCCCTAAGTCCCTGGTTTTAAATGTCCAAGCAAATAGCCACACAGGCTTTTTCTCACCGCACAGGGGTTCACTCTCCCTAGACAGTCCACACAGGTCTGGTTCCAGGCATGAGCTAACATCTAATGAAGCTGGGAGTTCTTATAGAGGCCTAAATGAGCTGACAAGCTTCAGCTGGCCTCATCAACTCCCTGTCTGTACGACGCCCAGCCCTCTCCCTAGAGGTATGAGTCATCCATGAGCCCACTAGCCTTAGCTGGGCTTATACAACTCTCCACCTAGTTGTATAAGTCGGCGTAAAGCCTGAATCTGGGCGAAATATATCTACCCCCCTGGATGCAACCAGGTGACTTTACCTTCCTGCTGTCACAATATATATCGGGGAAATTTTGTTTTTTATATATATATATATATATATATATATATATATATATATATATATATATATAAAACAAAATTTCCCCGATTTTCTAACATCTAGCCCTTGCTGTACATTAGTCAGGAATGTGGTTGCTTTATTAGTCACTGAGTGGTCGTGACCTTACTTACTGACATCACTTCCTCACCCTGAAAGATAATATGTATACTTTTATTGGGTAATTATCATGAGTAGGTCCAGTCCTTTATCCTGTCTTTGATTTGTCCAGGCTTTCATAGTGCTTGGTTTGTTACAACTACAGTATATCATAAGTACCGTAATCTCTCTCTCATCTTTTATGTGTTTTTGCTCCTTTTAAAAGATACGTTCTCTTTCCTATGATTTCTTCTATTTGCATTGCATTGTTTTACTAGAAACTATAAGAGCCCTTTCACACTGGAGCGCCCATAGCGTCGGCGGTAAAACGCCAATATTTTTACCGCCGACGCTATGGGCGGATGTGCGGCGCATTTCGGCCGCTAGCGGGGCGGTTTTACCCCCCGCTAGTGGCCGAGAAAGGGTTAAAACCGCCCGCAATGCGCTGCTGAAGCAGCGCATTGCGGGCGGTATAGCCAGGCTGTCCCATTCATTTCAATGAGCAGCAGCGGTGGAGGAGCGGTAAACACACCGCTCCTTCACCGCTGCAAAGATGCGGTTAGCAGGACTTTTTCTAACGTCCTGCTGGCGCAACGCTCCAGTGTGAAAGCCCTCGGGCTTTCACACTGGAATGAATGGGGCAGCAATTCAGCAGCGTTTTGCAGGCGCTATTTTTAACGCTATAGTGCCTGCAAAACGCTCCAGTGTGAAAGGGGTCTAAAGGCTAGTACACCTATGCAGTGCATTTTAGGTGTGTCACCATTGAACACATATTTTCATAAAGGCGCATCAAATATGCGGCAAGCAGAATTTTGTTAATGCTCCGGACCTTGAAAGCACATAAATTAAACACGTGTGAATGGGGCCTAACAGCAGTGATAAAGATGAATAAACAAAAACAATCAAAATAGTAATAAGCATACACCAAGAGTATTGAGCGGTCCCATAATGATTTTGTTGACTAATATATTGAAATTGATTTGCTGTAGGAATAGAGACTGTTCACTTAGCAAAGTAAATGTCCCATTGGCTTTATAAACGATGTGAAGCTTCATCCAATAATGCAAGCAAAAATCATATAATCTTGCACACATTTTGGTATTTAAAGTGAACACAACTTCACAATATTTACTAAGCTCATTCCGAAATGAGTATAGTAGTGCATGTTCCAATGTTTCTTTTGCAGTTTTATGAGTTCTTGAATGAAGGATGTAATAGGACTATGGAAAAACTTAAACTTACAAGTCCTGAGATGCATTCAGGGATTGCTATAGACAAGAGCATCTGTTTTTCAGCCATCTTTGGTGTGGTCAGCAATGGAGATCTGGTGGTGTGAGAATCCCTGCTTTTGACTACAGGCTGCAACTCATATTCAGAAAGCCTCATGTGAAAATGTCCCACACTAATCACAATAAACTGATTGATAATAATGGAGACAGAACGAGGGAGAGTACGGACTATACAAAGTAGACTTCCAGTGGCCCTGTGAGGTGCCCTGTTGTTTCTGGTTGCAGTGAATTAGAGAAAAGTCAAAATAAGAAAAACTGAACTTAACTTTTTTCTTGCCAGGATTTGCCTTTTCAGGCCAAAGTGACATGTTCACTTTGAAGCCCAGTTCCTCAGCAGTACTCATCTTGAAGTTGAAGCAGCATGCAACTCTCTCTATAGTGCTGGTATTTGGTGATTGGCGATTGGAATAATGCTGTCACATGGTTGTAGGAACACAATCAACCCTGTGTAAGCTCCAACTGGAAGTCTAAATTGAGTTTACACAGAGCTTGTTTCTTTACTCCCTGTGGCTGAACTGAGCAAAGTACCGTATATACTCGAGTATAAGCTGAGTTTTTCAGCCCATTTGTTTGTGCTAAAAATGCGCCCCTCGGCTTATACTCGAGTCACCTTTTTGCGCCTGATCTCCCGGACTTTGGGGACCCATTACCGGCCGGTAGCCCCACTCTTCCTCTACAAGTGTGCAAAGTTTGTTGTCTGGGGGACCTACGGTCGGGGAGCAATGATTTTTCAAACCCGGGCACCCCTTCCATAGACTCCAATGTTAAACGGTCATTTCTCCAGTGACTTTGGGGACCCGGTGTACTGACCGGTAGTAGGTTCCCTGGACCCGAAACTTGGCACACATGTAGCCCCATTCCTCCTCTACAAGTGTGCAATGATTTTTGCCTGGGGGACCTACGGCCGGGGAGAAACGATTTTTCAAATCCGGGCACCCCTTCCATAGACTCCCATGTTAAACATCAGTCTAGTCATGGGCACAGTGTGGCATAGGCACAGTGAGGCATGCAGATGGACACCCTAGGCTTATACTCGAGTCAATACGTTTTCCCATTTTTTTGTGGTAAAATTAGGTGCCTCAGCTTATATTTGGGTCGGCTTATACTCGAGTATATACGGTATATGCTTTTAGGGATGGTACAAATAAATGTAGCGGCCTCACCCCATCTCCTTTGTCTAGGGGTATGTCACACGACAGGGTGAGATGCGCTACGGCCCATGTCCTCCCCATAACTGTGGGTGAGGTGAAGGCCAGTACCAGATATTTCCTCGGGCCTATGTGCTTCTGTAAAGGATTAAGTCCTGCTGTGCCAACACTTCCCTCTGCTCCCATTAACCAGAGTTCCACACACCGATCACAGTCCAACTCTTGTTTTATTGCATATCTCACAATAAACAGTGCTTCAGTAGCCAACTGGTTGCGACTTGGTAATAATTTGTTACGGGGAATGAGCAGGTCGAGGCACTATCCTGGTTGTCAGCTAAACCACTGTGATCTCGCCAGCGGTTACTATAGCCTTAGCTAGAAAGGACTTAGAACTTGAGAGTCTCTACCAGCGACTCAAGAGAACGTAGATAGGAGTACCTTCGCTGCGCTGCGGCCCCTGTCAGGGGAAGATGTCCCTCCAAGGGAGTCACCAGAGGCCCATCCATCACTGGGTTGATGCTGCTCCAGACTCTCCGAATGGGTAACCTCCCCGGCCTCCTCACCTCAGACATGGGCCCCATCCACTTCAGGGACCCTCGGACTTCTCCACCCTTGCGGGACCCAGTCGAAGTCACTGGGCCCCAGGCCTCCTGGTTTAGTACCTCACCCCAGGCTGAAGGTGCCTGGGATGGATTCCAACTCCATTCCGGTCAGGCCTAGGGCGCCTGGGCCGGAATCCGGAACCGCCCGCACCCAGGCCTAAGGTGCCTGGGCGCGTGAAGAAGATCCTCCTGAAGACCTCGTGGTTAGGGCGTCTCCCCCTTTTATCTCCTCCCATCGACACCACGGCAGGTTCCCCGCCCTCGCCGTACCATCTCCGGAAAGGGACAAAAAGGGTAGCACTCTGTGATGGCCAATCTACCTTGAGCCCACGGGTATCCTGCCACCCAGAGGCCAAGGAGATTATTACACCGTCCAATCCTCCACGAACACAAATGGTCCATTATTCCCATACTTACACACCTGAGTGTCCTACCTAAATTTAGAGACCCTGCTACATAAAGTAAACACGTTAAAGCGAAATCTTCACCCTAAACACTAACACTTTTGGGCATTTTCTTTTTTTTTGGCGGGAGCGGGTACCTACTGGCACGTCTTGACACCAAGCCATCCTCCAAAATTCTTCGCCTCACTGTGCTTGCAGGTGCACTCACAACTGCCTTCTACTATTCCTGAGCAAGCTCAGCACTGGTGGTGCCTCGATCCCGCAGCTGAATCAACTGTAGGAGACGGTCCTGGCGCTTGCTGGACTTTCTTGGGCGCCCTGAAGCCTTCTTCACAAATGCAGTGGAAATGTTTATTATGGGATTAAATTCATTTTCATGGCAAAAAGGGTCGTTGCAATTAATTGCAATTCATCTGATCACTCTTCATAACATTCTGGAGTATATGCAAATTGCCACCATAAAAACTGAGGCAGCAGACTTTGACTTGACTCTCTGGAGTTCCTAAGACTATAAAAATACCCTTCTGAGTCTCATAAACCCCATCTTTTTACATCTTGGCCCCTTATTTGCATTCCACCCTTCTCATCTCCACCCTCTCTAGCCAGTCAATCACCCTATGTGTCTTCACTTTTTTTTCCTTTTCTCTCACCTTTACCCTACCTGGGCCTTCCACCTTTTCTTTTTATTTTCCGATTCCCCCTTCTCCCCTATTTCTTATCCCTTCCACACACCCCCCCCCCCCCCCACATTCCGCTCCCTCCCCACTCCCCTTTCACCAAAACCACCCCAGCTGTACTGGTCCTAATGAATGTTCATATGATTTGATATCCCTCTACCCTGTTTTTCCTTCAGGGGCCCAACACCACTCTTTCTACCTTTATTGTACATGTTTACTTAAAATATATTTGCACTGTTTTACTGTGTACCTTACTCTGTTCTAATCAAGTTACATATGCACCTACCTCCCATGACCAATTGCATTCTGTTCACTGCTGCTCCTGTATCAAAATACCCTTAAAGTGAAGGTAAAACTTAAAAAAAATAACAAACGTGTCCATACTTACCTGCACAGAGCGGTGGCGAACCTCCTCTTCTCGGGTCCCCCGCCAGTGCTCCAGGCCCCTCCTCTCTGTCCAATGCCCCCATGGGAAGCCGTTCCCTCTTCACTGGCTCTTTGACAGCACTGGGAGCCAATGGCTCCATGTGCCCCAGCAAAGCTAGCGAGACCTAGAAGTAAGGGGAGAGAAGACCTGCAGATGTTCACAGCGCTGGATCAAATGAGGGCTCAGGTAAGTTTTGGGGGGGGGGGGGAGCTGAGCGGGGATGCTGATGCTTAAACATTTTTTACCTTAATGCAAGGAATGCATTAAGGTAAAACATGTTTATACTTTACAACCACTTTAAAAAGAAATTAAAGACGGTGTTAAAAAAAAAACACTTTGTAATGAATACCCAATCATGTAGAGGATTTTTGCTCACACACGAGGACTTAAGTCAGCATAGCTTTACCTCATTCACTATGTAAAGTGAATATTCAATTACCTTCACCTTATTCACCAAGATAATGAAATTTACGTGAAAATTTGATTTGCAATGTAAACATGCACCACTCAATTAGGCCCCTTTCACATGGACCACATCTTTTCTGATTAATAGGATCTGTGAACAGATACTCCTATTTTTGTGACATCTGTTTTATTTTTCTTTCCCTCTGTACCCTAATGAACCCTGAAAGTTATTGGTTGTCAACTTATGAGCTAAAGGGGGCCTTAAATGCGGCCCATGACATCACCAAAGGGCCGCACATATTGTTCAATATATGTAATGCTTGAGAGGACTGTCCTAATCTTCAGACCTAATAGAGGAAATGAGGGTCAGAGAGTGTGGATATGCTAAATTTTTTGGTAGGGATATGCTGCAGTAGACAATACGAAACTGAAAACATGTTACATGAGGCTAGTAGCGATCAATGCTATTACCCTAATGAACGTTCCAACTACAGGCTTCTGAGGGCCTCACATCATATACCAAAGGACTGCACATGGCCCTCGGGTTTGCAGGTTGAGCTCCAGGGCTGTAAGGTCTATGGGCAAGTGGATGTAAACTGACATGCATCTGTTTATATCTGTCTATCTCAGGTCCATAATGCTTTGGTCCAAAAAAGGGGAAAAAGGACACTCCCTTTCTGTCTCTCTTTTTAGACCTGGAAAGATTTGGAATTAATCGGATGTAAATGAATGCATGTTTCTTTTCATCCATCTGCCCATAGATTTACATGAAGCTTCTGTTCAGCTCTGCCTCATAAACTGACAGCTGGATATGAACTGTATGTCTGTGTAGCGGGTATGTACTTTTTAAACTGGTGAGGACACCAGTGATGCATAGTTCCCTGCGGCCCAGCAGGTGACGCTGTCACTCTGGGCCGGGGTTGAACCATCACTGCAGTGCCGTACCCTTTGTGACATCTCGCAGCGGTTGTACGGCGGGGCGGGGAACCCGCCTTGCATCCTGGGAGAGGGTATAAAGGGGGCGGACATCTTTGCCACGTGGTGGAAGTCCCAGGCACCTTCAGCCTGAGGGCTGTTGTTGCGGTCGGTGTCCAGGCGGCCTAGGCCTGGGCACTTGAAGTTCGTGTTCCATCCCAGACACCTTCAGTCTGGGGTGAGGTACTCGGCCGGAGGCCTGGGGCCCAGTACCTTCCGCTGGGTCCCACGAGGAAGGGATCATCCTAGGGGGCCCCGGGAGTGGGGCACCCGAATCCAGAGGCGTAAGGGACCGGAGGAGGGACTCACCCGAAGACCTGGGGCAGCAGATTGCCAGTGCCGGGTGTACCTCTGGAGACCGCCCGGAGGGATATCTTTCCCGAACAGGGGCCAAATTCAAAGAGGAAGTTCAGTCCACGTTCAATGACCGGTGTCAGCGGTCCAACTATTTCACTCAGGTCAGTGGCAGGGGCCTGCTATTAGGCCCGTGGCAGGGGCCTCAACAGTTCATCCGGTCTGTGGCAGAGACCACCCTCACGGTCGGTGGCAGAGACCGTGCGCCAGGCCTATTCGCTAAAAAGGAATAGGAGAGCTTAGTTGTGCCTGGGCCTACTCGTTCCCACACCCCATGTTCGTCTGTTATTGGAAGTTCAACTGAGTGTGTTCACCGTACTGTATGAGAAATAAAGGAGTGTTGGACTTTCGATTGGTGTGGGGCTCTATTATTGGCAGACACATCTCCATGGGACAACTGAGGCTTCGTATGCAGTGGACAGACCCGGAGGTAATTCAACTAACTTTGCTCAACCCTCTTATACACACGAGGGAAGAGCTTGGCGTAGTGTCCCTGCACTTTCCTCTCCCAGGTACCCCTAGACGCAAGCCATACACCGTAGGAAAGAGAGATAGTGAGGGTACCGCTACATCTGCATAAAAGAACCTTTAGTAAATCAACCTGAATTATATGCTACCCTGTGTTTTTAATTTCTCCTACATATGTGTAGCACCCTCCTAGTTAGAGTAGGCTGCTAGGCCAAATTTAGCTTTAGTACCACTGTAACCAGTGGAGCAGGGGTTGATTAATTGGGAATTCTCAGGGTTTCACAGACTGCTCCTCTGCTACTTCCCCCTGTTTTCTAGAGATTTCCAGAACTTAGTGGGAGCCTCCAGCCTGAATATCGATTGGACTCCAGTCAATCCCTAGGAAGGTGTGTGCCCAGAAGGTGGGGGAGAGACCATAAATATTCTTAAGTCTGTGCAGCAGGTCGATTGCAGCATGTGGGTGTAGGGCAGTGTTCCTGAGTTCAGCCTGCTGAAGGAGACCCCTGTTAAGGGGCCTTGCTCTCTTGCCCTCTTTAGCAGAAGCTGGGGAAGGAAGCCAACGGGAAGATTCAGAGGTCCTAGCTAGGCTTAGCTGGGGGGCCTTTTCCTAGAGAAACCAATGAATCCAGAGAGTCAGGAGAGAGCGCACGGGATAGAGCCAATGGGAAGCTGTGGAGGAGAACCCAAGTTGTCTAAGAGGCCATGTGAGTCTTCATCTCCCTCAAGGGGAAAAGCCTGGTGGATATCAGCAGGAGTTAACTGATGATCCTGTGGCTGAGTGAGTACAAGACCAATGGCGTCACTAGGGTTGGTGTCACCTGGTGCGGTAAAACATGGTGTCACCCCCCCCCCCTAAAAAGAGGACAGGTCTCAGGCAGCATAGGGATCCTTTGGGACTTTCTGCTGGGAGAAATGCAACCAGTTGTACAAGTACAGCCAAGCAGGGTGAAATACCGTTGAGTGTTGTACACGTGCAGCGGAAGTTGTACAGATTTCAAGCTTTGAGCAGCCAGAAAGTAAGCAGTCCTCAAATTTTTCCAAGTTCAATTTTTGCAGTCCCGTGGTATCCCATGCTCCCTATTCCCATTCAATTTCCTGTTCAATAAAAAAAAAAAGAAACGCCTAGACCAGGGATGTCAAGCTCAATTTCATTGCGGGCTGCATCAGCATTATGGTGGCACCATCTGTGTCCCATTGCGTAGATTTACCTTCACTTCCTGTCCCATAACCAAACAGGAAGTGAGAGGAAATCCTTGCAAATTCAGGGACCTCCTTGGGAACCCCCAGTTCACCAGAACTAGTGTGCCCATTGGAAGATTTTCCCTCTATTACTTTGCTGGGGGACATTCCAAAATGTGGGATTTTCTTTTACTTTCACTTTCAATGATAATGGTAAACAGGACAAAGAGAGAGAGTGAATCTCCTTAAACTAGAGCTCCACCCTAAAGTAGAGTGGAACTTCCGCTCATCTGAACCCTCCCCCCCTCCGGTGTCACTTTTGGCACCTTTCAGGGAGGTGGGGGGGGGGGTGCAGTTACCTGTCTAAGATAGGTATTTTCACCCACTTCCGGGAGTCCTCTCTGCGGGTATTCTGCGGGTAGTACGTCACTTCCCGCAGATTCCCCGTTGTGTTCTGGGAAACACTCGGCTCCCAGAACAGAAGGGGACCAGTGAGAACGGCGCAGCGCGACTCGCGCATGCGCCGTAGGGAACCGGGCAGTGAAGCCGCAAGGCTTCACTGCCTGGTTCCCTCACGAGGATGGCGGTGGGGGCAGCAGAGTGACGAGCGATTGCTCGTCTTCTGCTGCCGACATCGCTGGACTCCAGGACAGGTAAGTGTCCTAATATTAAAAGTCAGCAGCTGGAGTATTTGTAGCTGCTGGCTTTTAATAAAAAAAAATTTGGCGGAGCTGTGCTTTAATCGGGACATAGACATCAATAAAATCTGACAAGCGTTCTAATCCCTCTCCACTCTAGCCAGCACTAAAAAAAACGTTTACCTTTAGTTATACATTAATGCCCTGTACACACGATTGGATTTCCAATGGAATAAAATCCGATGGAATTTTCCGTCGGAATTCCGATGAAGCTGACTTACATCAGTCTTGTATACACACCATCAGACAAAATTCCGACCGTTTAAAACCCGGTGACGTAAAACACTCCGACGACCCGAGAAAAATTAAGTTCAATGCTTCTGAGCATGCGTCGACTTGATTCTGAGCATGAGTGGGTTTTTTCTCCGTTGGAGTTCCACACAGACGATCGGAATTTCCTATCGTTTTTTTTCCATCGGAAAAATTTAAAACATGTTCTATTTTTTTACACCGATGGAAAAAAGTCCGATGGGGCCCACACACGATCAGTTTTTCCGATGAAAAAAGTCCATCTGACTTTTTTCATCAGAAAAAACGATTGTGTGTACAGGGCATAAGAGTCCCCCACCCTCCCTTACATCAAAGTGAACCAACTCCCTTACCTTGTGCTGCTTCCAGGAAGAAGCAAGGGGCAGAACTGAGAAGCAAAACGTGCAGGGTCTGGAGGAAGACCAGAGTAGGCCTGAAGTCTGCTGAATGGTGAGAACAGGGGAGGAGGAGGAGACAAGGGGGTGCTGTGGCTGCACAGAGAGGTGCAGGATCTGTAGATAGAGTTCTATCCTCCTCTCTGCTGCTGACTGCTGGAACAAGGTGGGGGTGGAGACAAGGGGAGGATGCTGCAGCTGCAGGAGAGGTGCGAGGGCCACATGAAATGGCCTGGTGGGCCATATTCGGCCCCCGGGGCTCGTGTTTGACGTATGTGCCCTAGACTGATTCTTGAGCCAGGGGAAGAATAATGAAAATGCTATGTGTCTGGCTGTGTGTGCTCTAAAGTGGGAAATAGGCCCAAATTTCCCAGTGGCTCTTTAGGGGAAGGTGCTACATATGGTTGAAAACATGTTTACCTAATTTTTCAGTATTCAATTTCCAAGGTGATCTACCGCTACTATTTTAGTAAAGAAGTGATTTTTATTTTTATTTTTATAATTTCGACTGACATCAGTGTAATTTTCTTTTATACATTTTTTTTTTTTGACAAGCATTATTTTTAGGGATCGATAAGCGTTTGATGCATATAGGTTTAGTTGTGAATGAAAAGAAACGTGGAATGAGGGGATGAAAGAGAGGAAGTGGCATGAAAAGGGAACTTTGTGGAATAATGTCAAAAAATGGAAATGAGGGGAAATCAGAAAGAGTGAGAAGAAGTAGGGAATAAAAACCAGGCGGCGGAGCAGAGTAGAGAGGAGGAGAAGAGAAGGCCGCTAGATGCCGGCCTCTTTCCTGTACAATGAGAGGCTTTTGGAAAACAGAAAACAGCTGTTTGTGTAGGCCAGCTGTTTCCCTGTGCAAACTCCCTTTGTGCCCTGAAACATGTTAGAATACAAGCCTCATCTGTAAGGGAACAAAGACACAGAGTGTGTCCAGTGTCAGTTCAGGAGAACTTGCAGCGCTGAACAATTTGTTCTCTGCAACTTGTGGATTTTAGGTTTAACTACTTCGCTCCTAACAAACACAACAGAACCACTATGTGATCAAGCTGCAGATAAATCCAAATATTTGGTCTGCCAGTTGCAGGATGTGTGCATGCCCTGTGACAGCACTGACTGCAGGAAATGCTAGGAAATAGGCCCAGATTTGCAGCACTGTTTATTCATTGCTATGTTTATTCATAGCTAGGGAAGAATGACAGCTTCTCCTGCTCTGTTATTTAAAGTAGGAAATGATTTAATGCTGGCTGATGTCAGACGGCCGACTCTGCCGCTAGCGATCCTGCCACTGGCAATTTGTCAAAATCTCTAGGGGCAGGATCACTAAGGGCCTGAGTGCTTGTCCCTAAGGTATCGCTCCCTCTATAACTAGGGCTGCAAGACATTGCTTCCATTACTAGGCGGTGCTCAGGGCCAGTAACATCTCACTGCATTTGGCTACAGAGGGAGCGACTGTATAGAGCAATTGGTGTCTAATGGCAAGGTTAAAGTGATACTAAAGTCGATTTTTTTTTTAAAATAACAAACATGTCATACTTACCTGCTCTGTGAAGTGGTTTTGCACAGAGCAGCCTAGATCCTTCTCTTCTCATATCCCTCTTTGGCGCTCCTGGCCCCTCTCTCCTGTTGCGTGGCCCCACAGCATGCAGCTTGCTACGGGGGTACCTGAGCCAAGTTGCAGCTCTCTGTGTCCATTCAGACGCAGAGCCGTGGCCTGGCCCAGCCCACTTTCTCTCCTCATTGGCTCACTGATTTTGATTGACAGCAGCAGGAGCCAATGGCGCAGCACTGCTGCCTCAGCCAATGAGGTTTGGAGTCCCGAGGAGCCAAGTCTTTTGTACAACATCGCTGGATCTATATGGGGTTCAGGTAAGTATTAGGGGGGTAGAGGGGGCTGCTGCATACAGAACGTTTTTTATCCTAATGCATAGAATGCATTAAGATAAAAAAACAACTTCTGCCTTTACAACAGGGTTGCCAACTTTCAATAATTTTACAAACAGTTTATAAAATCTGTATTTTTTGCATCTGTCCTTGAATGTCCATTACGGACATGTAGGCTTCATGTCCGTAACTGACATTCATGGACAGATGCAACAATTATGGATTTTACAAACGGTTTGTAAATTTACTGAAAGTTGGCAACCCTGCTTTACAACCACTTTAACTCGTCTGACGTCAGCCTAATGGCACGTACACACGATCCGAATATCGTACGAAAAATGTCGTCTGAGGAAGAATCGTACGATAATCGGATCGTTAGTACAGAGCTTTCGAGAGCCGATCATGACAGTTCATCCGATATTATTTTACGAAAATTTTCTTCGTACGATAACAAATCGTACGATTTTCGTTTAGTCAGTACAGTTGTCGTCCGAAAATACAATACAAATACATTACAACACATGACATCACTTACGATTTTTTTTTCTGTCGTACGAGAATTTTCATGACTTTAATAACCTATTAAATTTTACTTGCGACTATTAAGCGAAAAAAGTTGTACGATCTGTCGTACGATAATCGGATCGTGTGTACGGGGCATTAGGATGGCCGGCTGATTTAAAAAAACAAAAAAACTAACGGATTCCTCCATCCACAAGCCAAGTAGATAGAGTAATCCTTCCCGCTGGGACATTTTGGCAGCAGGAATTCTAAGCTGTCACAATACACTGATCAGCAACTGCAGCCGCTGATCGAGAAAATGTTTTCAACATTTCCGGTCGACATAAGTCGATCATTAGATTGACTTCTGTTGATGGGAGCAGCCATACATGGATTTAATTTCATTCAGTTCCTGCTGAACCGCCAGAATTTCAATCCATCTACGGCCAGCTGACAGCCGATCATATACTGTTAGATTTTTTTGGGGCTTAGCATCCATGCTATACAGCGAGGATGGACGAATCTTCAGCTATGCATGTTATACCTGGATAGTAACTGCATCTGATTGGATACAGCTGCTGTTCGGTGACATTTTCCATCCTGCTCTCTCCATTTTTTAAGGGTTAATTTGAAGTGGTTTGGTTGAACACTAGATATAGAAATAATGTATTACGTTAAAGGCATAGTTTACTTTTTGTGAAAATGTAATAAATGCACCCACATTACTAAAATAGAAAAAATGCATTTATTACATGTTTGCATTGAATTCTACAGAGCATGGCAATCATGATCAGTTAATGGTGGTTATAATGCAAAGGCCTCTGCATTGTTTACATCCCAGCCCTGGACCTGTACAGAGGTGAGGATCTAGCTTTATGGGGCTGGAGGAAGTAAACAAAAGATCCCAAAATGCCGGGATATCACCTCACTTGTACTGTTGCAATCTGAGTCCCTCTGCTGGAGTGGCAGATAGGACTTAGAGCCTCTCCATTCACAGGATCTGTGAGTGGATAACGAGGCTGTGTGGGTGAAGCCAAGCACAGTCATGCTCAATCCATCCTAAATATTGTGAAATATGGTCAGAAAGGTGAACTAAGCCTTAGAAAATCATTAAACATACTTTACGATGTAACTAGTGTAAGTAACGGAATTTTCAGCCCGAGGCTACATCTCTGCTCGCTAGGCCCGGCTCTGCTGGTTTGGGCCTACATTTCTGTATCCCAAGCTGTCCATCCGTGGGAAGGAGGCTCTTGAGGAGGGGAGTCGGGGGAGGACCTGCCCGGAGGAGACTGGCGAGACGCCGATGTCTCGGGAGAGGCCTGGCAACCCATTCAAGGAGGGATCCACTATACTAAAAACCCTGCAATACACCAGTCCGGCTTAAAGGCTCTATTATTGCTCGGCTGGAGGTTCAGGACTTTTAAAATCCTGTGGCAGAGGATTCCCGGACGCATCCCAAGTTCACCAGGTCTGTGGCAGAGACCCAAGTTCACCAGGTCTGTGGCAGAGACCTTTGTTCACCTATAGCAAGTTGTGGCAGAAACTGTCTAAAGACTGATCACTGCATCATTCCGGTTGCTAGGACCGTGAGAGGGGACTATCCGGGTGAGCAATACCCACTCAGGCTTGAGTGGCGAATATACTGATTGTTTGCATCGCTTGTACCGCGTGCCTGAACCTTCCCCTACTTCTCTCGTTTCCCACTTTCTCTAAAGTTCTACAGCAAAAGAAAATAAAGCCTTACTGTTGAGGTTTTACATCTGTGTGGACATTGACTTTTCTGAAAACTCTTTACCTTCACAACGGGAGCAATGGAGGTAGTTTGCATGACCCAAAATTAATCAGCGGCCCCTTCGGGGGTATTGCAACATCAGCTTCTAGTAATCCTCTGTACAATAGAACTCTGACAGAGAGAAGATTTGGGGCATATCAGGTATGAAGCATACACATATGCTGACAAGGAACATTTTGACAGGCAGAGAAAGCAGGGTGAGCAGAAGGGTGAGCTCATCATATCCTGCTGCTCCTTTGTTATCCAGTTTTTGGTTGGGGGCAGGGAGGTGACTAAGCTGTGTTGTGAAGCAGTTGGGCTTTAGTTGCAGTATAATCAGGCCACAAATCCACCTGAGCTGTTCAAATCTCTGTTCAGGACACTTCAAAGTATTTGGAAATTAAAGTAAAAGATTCCACTAATATAGCTGTCCGTCTTGGAGTTAGGGAGATGTAGTAAAACACTATTTAAAGCGGAACTACACTGCAACTGGGCACCACAAAACATAAACACTATTTTATTAATTTTTAAGCTAACTCCCCATCCATCCATCCATGTCACCATGCTTTATTTTGTTAAAATATCACCCCCCTAGCATTTCTGGCCGTGGCCATCTTGAATAAGGGCAAATTATTCCTGTAGCATTTACTTCCTGAAATCCATCTATTCTTAGCTCAAGCATGCATGCAGGGGAGTGTGCTTAGCTGAGAAAGCCCCTCCTTTCCTTCTGAGGGGTCCTGGGATGTATGACATCATTTAACTAGGCAGGAAACCAGGAACTAACTGAAATCTAAAAAAAAAAAAGTAAATGTGATATCCTTTCCTATCTATTTACTAATGCTAGTAGCGTGAGGATTAACAACCGTATATACTCGAATATAAGCCGAGATTTCCAGCCCTTTTTTTGGGCTGAAAGTCCCCCCCTCGGCTTATACTCGAGTCAGCGAAATTGAATATTGTAAAATGTACCTGAAGGCTGCAGTGTCCATCGTTTAAAACTCGCGGGCTGTTCCTGGTCCCGTCCGTGATAGGCGGAACTGTGTGTGATGAGAATCGCCTATCACGAACGTTCTCTCATCCTCAGTTTCCCGTCCGTGATTGGCGGAAACTGAACACAGTGTCTGCTGGGATGGGTGAAGATGAGAGAACGTTCGTGATAGGCGATTCTCAGCAGGCAGTTCCGCCTATCACGAAAGAGACCAGGAAGAGAGCGCGAGTTTTAAACGATGGACGCCGCATCCTTCAGGTACAATTTTACAATGTTCAACTAGAATTCTAGGGAAACAGTGAGGGTGGGCACAGGTGAGGATGGGCACAGGTGAGGATGGGCACAGGTGAGGATGGGAACAGTAAGGTGGCAATAGGCTTTGTGAAGTTGCAATGGGTGGGCATTGTTGACCCTCGGCTTATACTCGAGTCAGTAATTTTTCCCAGGTTTTTGTGGTAACATTAGGTACCTCGGCTTATACTCGGGTCGGCTTATACTCGAGTATATACAGTAATCAATGTTAATTGGGTCCCTTCTTTCTGGATGGATCTGTTATAGTAAACACAGTCAAAATACATATTAATGATGAATATTAATTTGCAATATCCTGTGGTGATTTTAATTGTGTACAGCTAATATTGCAATATACAGTGTATAAACTGACATCCAAGTATGGACTGACACTTGCTAAACACAAAAAAAAAGTTGATGCAAAACATTGCACATTTTATTGATGTTTGGCTACATTTGCTAAACAAATTTGCTAATTTTTACTGAAATCTCCATGATGTAACATCCCCCAAGGCAGCAGGTTTTACCTGAAATAATCTATAGGCACTAGGCCTTATTTATCAAAGTTTGTGAAATAGGAACCGTCTGTACTATTTACAATCTGGACTGCAAAATAACTGATATGTGATTCAGGGCCTGTTTTAGACAAAACAGAAGCCCGGACCAAAATAAAAATGGGCCTTATATACTAAAATACTATATCAGCAGCACAGCTCAATTTCATGAGTAAACTGCTGTACTACTTCAGTAGCTGTGCCATGTTAAGGGAGAGATTGATTCCATCAGAATTCAAAAGGTTATAGTGAAAGTAATGCTATGCTGCCATATTACCTCAGAATGGTGCTTTGCTGCTGTACTATCTCAGGGTGATACTATGTTATTGTATTGCCTCAAAACAATACTATGTTATTGTAAGGCCCCGTGCACACGAGACGCTGTTATTTGCTGTTAAACGCGCGTTCAGAGGCATTTGGACACTTTTTTCAACTGCTCCTGAACCCATTCAATGTTATCCTATGTGTCCATGCACACAGTCTCGTTTATTGCCGTTTTTAGGCAGTTGCGTTTAACCTCGTTTTTCCAGAAGCAAAAAAATGGGTTCAGACGCAAAAGTTTTCCACGTTTCAGACGCAAAACGCGGCTAAACGCGGCAAAACGCGGTACCGGCGTTTTGCCGCGATTTAGTTTATTAGCGTTTTTAAAGGTGACCTATTTTTTTACATTAGAAATCTCAAAAATGATGGCAAATGATGAAAAACCATCAAAAAAATATGAAAAAAAACTGTAATTGCTTGCATTGCACTGTAGACAATCCACAACTTGTGGCAAGTGGACAATCCACAACTTGTGGCAGGTGATGTTGCCAGGTGACGTGGCCAGGTGACATGGCAGGTGACGTGGCAGGTGGACAATCCACAAATTGTGGCAGGTGACGTGGCCAGGTGACGTGGCAAGTGGACAATCCACAACTTGTGGCAGGTAACGTGGCCAGGTGACGTGGCCAGGTGACATGGCAGGTGACGTGGCAGGTGGACAATCCACAAATTGTGGCAGGTGACGTGGCAGGTGACGTGGCAAGTGGACAATCCAAAACTTGTGGCAGGTGACGTGGCCAGGTGACGTGGCAGGTGGACAATCCACAAATTGTGGCAGGTGACGTGGCCAGGTGACGTGGCAAGTGGACAATCCACAACTTGTGTCAGGTAACGTGGCCAGGTGACGTGGCCAGGTGACATGGCAGGTGACGTGGCAGGTGGACAATCCACAAATTGTGGCAGGTGACGTGGCAGGTGACGTGGCAAGTGGACAATCCAAAACTTGTGGCAGGTGACGTGGCCAGGTGATGTGGCAGGTGGACAATCCACAAATTGTGGCAGGTGACGTGGCAGGTGACGTGGCAAGTGGACAATCCAAAACTTGTGGCAGGTGACGTGGCCAGGTGACGTGGCAGGTGGACAATCCACAAATTGTGGCAGGTGACGTGGCCAGGTGGTGTGGCAGGTGACGTGGCAGGTGGACAATCCACAAATTGTGGCAGGTGACGTGGCCAGGTGATGTGGCAGGTGACGTGGCAAGTGGACAATCCACAGCTTGTGGCAGATGATGTGGCAAGTGATACGCTAAATACAAGTACACTGCTGCTCTCTCAGCTGCTGGTCTCCCAAAATGGCTGAAATGGTTAAATAATAATGTTTTTTAAACTTAGGGAGGGTCTTATGATGTTTCTTAACTAAACGCCTATAGACGCAAACGCGGTAAAACGCCGCTAAAATCGCGGCAAAACGGGCGTTTTTAAACGCCGGTTTTAGCCTTTAAAAACGTGTGTTCAGCAGAGTTTGCACCGGCGTCTCGTGTGCATGGGGCCTACTACTTCAAAATCATACTATGTTATTGTATTGCCTCAGAATGATCATATGTTATTGTATTGCCTCAGAGTGATACTATGTTATTGTATTGCCTCAGATGTTGCCAAACTGTGGTATTATATTTTCTTAGACTAATATACTATGTTGCTGTTTTCCTTCAGAGCAATATTGGAGTAGATTTACTAAAGGCAAATAGACTGTGCATTATGTAAGTGAAGTTGCACTCATAGGCTTGCACATAATTATGGAAATCAGAAGAGCTTCACCACATTCACTAATATCTGGGGGAAATAAGTGCAACTTCACTTACAAATTGCACAGTCTATTTGTCTTTAGTAAAACAACCCACCGTAGGTCATTGTTTTGCTGCAGAATGACGCTGTTGTTATTATATTCCCTCAGAGAGAGGCTATTTTGCACTATTGCTTGAGGTTGATACATATGTTATTGCATTCCAGTACCCCCTACACTGTGACCCCTCTACCCATTCCCCCCCGCACGGTGATCCCTCTACCCATCACTTCCCCCAAAATGCTGTGCAATGTGCCCCCTCTACCCATTCCCCCACACTGTGACCCCTCTTCCCATAACCCCCTGAGATACCCCCCGCAATGTGACCCCTCTACCCATTTCCTCCATGACAACCACAATGTGACCCAATCTACCCATCTCCCCCTCACTGTGACCCCTCTATGTCCCTAAGACCTCTAGCACTGTGACCATGCAAGATACCCCCAGATCACCATTCACCACTGTTTCCCCCATACACCCTTGATATCCCTCAGCGCTGTATACTATCTATACAATACGTCCTTTTCTAATGCAGATACACTGGTGCAGAAGTGGGGGGATAGCCGAGCCCTCCAGCAGTAGTGGAACTCCCTAGACTCTACTTCGGGGGCATCCCAAGCCCAGTGGTGCCCACAGCCCACGCACAGTGAGTTCATTCACAGTTTTCCCAAGCCTGGCCTCCAGATTTTCAACAGGGCTGCTGCATTTGTAATTTCCTGGGATATACATGTACTCCAAGTGCTATAGCCAAAAATACCATCAGTGCATGTGAATAAAGTCACCAATGGACTGCCCTAGGCTGCTGTCAAACATACACTTGAAGTAGTGATGAACGCAAAATAACCAGTCAAAAAGGAATAGCACTCTGGGCCCTTGGTGCAATTAATATGGAGTGATTCTCAAAAGGAATGGTGGGTAGGTATGCTAATAAGTGTAAAGAGTCTGCCCAGCCAATGCAGAAAATCTTCATTTATTCCAAGCCATAATAAAAGCATAGTATAGAATTATTAATTAAAGCAAGCTATACCATTGCCAGAAGCTCTGGACTGTGATGGAATTTCTCACTCAAGTTCCAATGGAAAGTCAAAGAGGATGTCACAGTGACAGCCTGGCCAAGGTATTTTGGTGGAGCCAGTAGGGGTAGTGCTTTGCTCCCGGGCTCGGTGATGAACAGGGAACCTGCTCCTGCAAGGGTAGCCCTACACATTTCGAGTTGTTGTTTGGAGCAGGTTTCATATGTAGCGCCACCACCTGTGAGGGCCACTGGAAGATGACTGGGATCAGTCCCTGTTCATTACTGAGCCCGGAGCAGAGCAGAATTCAAAACCCGCTATTAATGTCAAATCGCACAACTGTGTGTTCAGGTGCAATTCATTTCAATGGAACCCAAAAACGCGGGGTGATTGTACAAATTGTGCTGCAATCATCGTAGAATCGCCCTGTGTTTTTAGGTGCCATTAAAATTACCTGAACATGCTGATGTGCGATTTGACATTTTAACAGCGCGTTTTTGAAATCGCCACGATTCTGCCCACAATTCAATGCTCATATGTGAGGGGTGTGCCTATAGGGGTCACATAAACCCAAGCGCCAGGATGCAATTTCTAGTCGCCATGGCGACCTGGCGCCTTGGATTGTCAAGCCCTGTTTTATTGCATCAGATGTATGCTATATTTCTGTATTATATAATAGTAATGCTACACTGCCATATTGTCTCAGAGTAATGGAATGTTTTTTTTATATTATCTCTGAGTAATGCTATGCTAGCATATTGCTTCAGTGATGTTATGTAGAGTAATGCTGTGTTGCAGCATTACCTCAGAGTGATGCTATGTCTCTGTGTCGCCTCATAGTAATGCTATATCCCTGTATTGCCTCAGAGTAATGCCAGGGTGCCATATTGCCTCAATGATATGCTATGATCGTATTACCTCAGAGTTATACTATGTTGCAGTATTGTATCATAGTAATGCTGAACTGCCATATTGTCTCAGAGTAATGCAATGCTGAGACATTGCTTCACAATGATGCTACGGTGCCTTGTTGCCTCAGAATAATTCTCTGGTGCCATATTGCTTCAGAATAACTTTATACTGCCATATTGCCTCAAAGTGATTCTATGTTTCAGCATTACCTCTATTCTATGTTGCCTTATTGCCTCAGTGATGCTATGTTACCATACTGCCTTAGAGAAATATTATGTTGCCATATTGCTTAGGCAACATACAGTTGCAAAAAAAAGTATGTGAACCCTTTTGGAATGATATGGATTTCTGCACAAATTGGTCATAAATTGTGATCTGATCTTCATCTAAGTCACAACAATAGACAATCACAGTCTGCTTAAACTAATAACACACAAAGAATTAAATGTTACCATGTTTTTATTGAACACACCATGTAAAAATTCACAGTGCAGGTGGAAAAAGTATGTGAACCCTTGGATTTAATAACTGGTTGAACCTCCTTTGGCAGCCATAACTTCAACTAAACGTTTCCTGTAGTTGCAGATCAGACGTGCAAAACGGTCAGGAGTAATTCTTGACCATTCCTCTTTACAGAACTGTTTCAGTTCAGCAATATTCTTGGAATGTCTGGTGTGAATCGCTTTCTTGAGGTCATGCCACAGCATCTCAATCGGGTTGAGGTCAGGACTCTGACTGGGCCACTCCAGAAAGCGTATTTTCTTCTGTTTAAGCCATTCTGTTGTTGATTTACTTCTATGCTTTGGGTCGTTGTCCTGTTGCAACACCCATCTTCTGTTAAGCTTCAGTTGGTGGACAGATGGCCTTAAGTTCTCCTGCAAAATGTCTTGATAAACTTAAGAATTCATTTTTCCTTTGATGATACCAATCCGTCCAGGCCCTGACGCAGAAAAGCAGCCCCAAACCATGATGCCCCCACCACCATACTTCACGGTTGGGATGAGGTTTTGATGTTGGTGTGCTGTGCCTCTTTTTCTCCACACATAGTGTTGTGTGTTTCTTCCAAACAACTCAACTTTGGTTTCATCTGTCCACAGAATATTTTGCCAGTACTGCTGTGGAACATCCAGGTGCTCTTGTGCAAACTGTAAACATGCAGCAATGTTTTTTTTGGACAGCAGTGGCTTCCTCTGTGGTATCCTCCCATGAAATCCATTCTTGTTTAGTGTTTTACGTATCATAGATTCGCTAACAGGGATGTTAGCATATGCCAGAGACTTTTGTAAGTCCTTTGCTGACACATCTTTACAAGACGCCCACTCCTAGGGAGAGTAGCAGCAGTGCTGAACTCTCTCCATTTATAGACAATTTGTCTTACCGTGGACTGATGAACAGCAAGGCTTTTGGAGATACTTTTATAACCCTTTCCAGCTTTATGCAAGTCAACAATTCTTAATCGTGGGTCTTCTGAGAGCTCTTTTGTGCGAGGCATCATTCACATTAGGCAATGCTTCTTGTGAAAAGCAAACCCAGAACTGGCGTGTGTTTTTTATAGGTCAGGGTAGTTGTAACCAACACCTCCAATCTCATCTCATTGATTGGACTCCAGTTGGCTGACACCTCACTCCAATTAGCTCTTGGAGATCTCATTAGTCTAGGGATTCACATACTTTTTCCACCAGCACTGTGAATGTTTACATGGTGTGTTCAATAAAAACATGGTAACATTTCATTCTTTGTGTGTTATTAGTTTAAGCAGACTGTGATTGTCTATTGTTGTGACTTAGATGAAGATCAGATCACATTTTATGACCAATTTGTGCAGAAATCCATATCATTACAAAAGGGTTCACATACTTTTTTTTGCAACTGTATGTATGTTATGTTGTATTTCCTCAGAATGCTGCTTGAGCATAAGGCCATGCTGCCAGAGTGTTCCCAGAGTCATGCCAAATTACACATTGGGCGATGATTTAATGTTAGATTATATCCATGTTGCCTCCTAGTGTGATGCTAAGGTGTTAACCCCACTCCACAATTGCTTCTATCATAAAATGACTGCTCAGGGGTCCCATTATGTAAGGCTGTTGTGGGCCGTTAACATCTATTGTTATCTCACTTTATGCCTGATAGAACCTCATTTGTACTGTCCACTCACCCTTGCATCTGATAGGTCTTCGCTGCTGTCATTTAAAAGCAACGAGTAGTTGCAAGGTACACAAAGGTATCCAGTATGGATGTTGTAAGAGCCAAGGAGGAGGACAGCTCAGACTGTAGCCATATTAATGAATGAATGAATGAGTACCGTAACTTGTATAGCGCTACAAATGCGAACTAAATCGCCTCAAGGCGATTACAATGCCTGAGAGTTTTTCTATTACAAGGGGTGGAAGAGGGGTTCCCAACCACTATGTCTACCCCCTGCAACCCCCTATTAGCTTGGTGACCCTGGCCAATTACCCAGCCCCCCCATCCTCCCACCTTCTAAAACCTGATGTCATTACTGTGAAACACTTCAAACAGGCCTTATAGCAGACACTTTAATATAGAGTATTGAACTAAGGAGAGACAATTGTAGGACTTTGTATTTGACCCTTGCTACCTGTTCAGCCAGAGTAAAATTAATGATTGACCATGAGCTTCACTGTCACCCTTTTTAGATTTGACATTTTGTCAAAGAATTTTCCCTGGCTAATACCACTTTATAGTGAGAATGTCCCCCAAACCCATAAATAAATAAATGAGGGTCCTGTAAATGTGGACCTCTGTGATACTACATGGATTGATATGAAGAAATTATCTATTTTATAAATATTATTAATTATTTTATACATTTTATTTTATACATTTTATAAATTATGCATTTTAAATGTTGTATGTAACACAGGCAGCCCACTAAGATACGTAGCTAAATACAGGTCCTGTAAGTGTGGAGGGACCTCTGTGATACTATGTACGTGGATTGATTTGAAGGATGGTCAGTTTTCGAGAAGAGAAAGCCCTGTACTAACAAATAAAATAAACCAACCTTACCCTGTAATATCTGACTAATATCTGTAATATCTGAATACGTTTGAACTTTTCGTAGATGAAAATAAAGACAGCTAATGTCTCATGAGGCAATTCTGAACCAGTGCCTATACCAGTGGTGCCCAACACACAACCTACCAGCTCTCTGTGTACGGCTCACAGTGTCCTAGGCTGGGTCCATCACCTTTTGAGGACCTGCATACTTTGTAGACTGCTAGATGCTGGGCACTGTGTTTCACCACCTGACACTGAAATAGACAGTATTGTCAGGCGGAGTAATCGCCACCTGACAGTACAAGTCCTGGCCTAGATCACCAAAGCTGGGGGTTAATGATTAATTCCAGGCGTGGTATATTTTTACATAATTGCAAATACCTGAAGTAGATACTTCTACTCCAGTGATCTCCACTTGCTTCTGGGTCCCGTGCAGAGCGGCTGCCCTGCTGCATAGTAAAAACAGTAGGTGGGCCTGTCAGCACGGGAGCCATTAAGAGAATGCTTTGCATCTTCTGAATGAATGCAAAGCGTTCTTTGATTGGACGAGGTGGAAGAGCAGGGCATTGATGTCACTCTATTCACCTCCTCCATTCAGAGAATGCTTTGCATTTATTCAGCAAATTCAAAGCATTCTCTGAATGGCATCCATGCTACGTGGCCTTTTTTTGTATCTCCTGCCCACGCACCACTGGAAGTGCGACAGATAGTGCCAAAAGACAGGAGGAAAATGAATGCTAGTAGATATTGACAACAGAACCTTGGATTTGGAGGTGCAGATGTGGAATATTTAGTAGAACACCTGATCAGGAACAGTAGCACAGCGGGAAGAACCAGTGTAGGTTAAAGGGGAGCTTCAGTGTTGTTGTGGATCCGGATGACAGAGTTCAATAACACTCCCAGTAAATAAACATATGGGACGGACTGGAGCTGATGCTAAGTGCAACCAGTGCAGGCACTCAGTAGTAGCGTGAGTGAGTGAGTGAGTGAGTAACTTGTATAGCGCTGCAAATGCGAACTAAATTGCCTCAAGGCGCTTGGTAACCAGTGTCGTTAAGATCCTTCAGAAGAGGTGGGTCTTTAGTTTTTTCCTGAAGGCCCGATGGTTTTCTTCCATGCGGATGTTCGTGGGAAGTGCATTCCATAGCCTTGGTCCTTGGACAGCAAATCTTCGTTCTCCCTTAGCTTTGTAGCGAGTCTTGGGGATGTGAAGGAGGTTTTGGTTAGTTGATCGGAGGTCGTGAGTAGTGGTGTAGTGTTTTATTTTCTCGCATAAGTATTGAGGTGCGTTTCCTTGTGCGCATTTGTGAGTGAGGCAGAGGGTCTTGAATGTGACCGGATCCATTATGGGTAGCCAATCGAGGCTTCTCAGGGACGATGCGATTGATTCCCAGGGTTTTTTTTCCCGTTACCAGTCTGGCCGCTGTGTTTTGGATGACTTGTAGACGTGTAATCTGATATTTTGATAGTCCTAGGTAAAGGGAGTTTGCGTAGTTAAGTCGGGAATTAATGATGGTTCCGACTACTACTGCTCTGTCTTTTTCCGGGAGGAAGGGGATAAGTCTTAGTAGCAGACGGAGAAGGTGGTGAGATCCATTGACTACTGATCCTATTTGTGCGTCCATAGTCATGTCTGAGTCAAGGATGACTCCAAGGCTTTTAACTTTGGTGTTCGGGGTTATGTTTTGTCCAAGGATGGAGGGTGGTGTCCATGTGGTCCTAGAGTTTTTCTTTCGGTTAGCGTGGAAAATTAGCAGATCTGTTTTGGATCCATTAAGCTTGAGCGAGCTCTCTGTCATCCAATTGTCGATCAATGTAAGGCATTTTTCCAGTCCGTAGTATTGATCTTTTTTGTTGTTGATGCGAAAGTAAAGTTGAGTGTCATCTGCATAGGAGTGGTAGCGCAGGTCCTGTTCACTGATGATTTTGAGGAGTGGCCGGAGGTAGATGTTGAAGAGTACCGGTGACAGGGGTGATCCTCGAGGGACTCTGCATGTATTTGTGCGTGGTGCCGAGGTGAAGGCTCCCAGTTTCACTGTCTGGGATTGATTTTCTAGGAAGGATGCGAACCATGGTAGGTGTGAGTCTGCGACTCCTGCTACTTTGGTGGGGCACGTGAGCAGAATTTTGTGATCTACTGTGTCAAAGGCTGCACTGAGGTCCAGCAGCACCAGGAGACTTGATTCTCCGTCATCTGCTGCTTCGAGTGCATCGTCCTATATTTTGAGAAGTGCAGTTTCCGTCGGCGGAACCCCGATTGTAATGGATCCAGGAGTTTGTGCGTATCCAAATGAAATTGTAGCTGTTGTGTTACTATTTTCTCGATGATCTTGGAGAAGGTGTTCAGGCTTGTTACCGGTCTTCTAAAGTTTGGGTCATTAGGGTCGAGGTTGGGTTTCTTTAGAAGGGGTTTGATTATTCCTTGCTTGAGGGACGTCGGCACAATACCTTCTTTGAACGATTGATTTATGAAGTGTGTTATGGGGGGTGCCAAGATGTCGGCACATTTTTTCAGTAGTTTTGCCGGAATGATGTCGTTCAGTGAAGTGCTATCTCAGAGGCTTCTGATGATGTTTTTGGTGTTGTTGATTGTAATTGGGACCAGAGTAAATTTTGTTGGTTGCAGATTATTTATATGGAAATTTTCTTCCTTTGGCCGAGTGTGGTTGTTGGATTTTTTCTGCTGGATTGTTTCCCGAATGTTGTCGATTTTGTCGATAAAAAAATCAGATAGTTGATTGCAGAATTCCTGTGTTTCGTTTGATGAAGACTCCAGGCAAGTGGGATTCATGGTCTGAGCCACTAATTTGAAGCGTTCGCGGGGACGGTTTAGGGCTTTTGCGATGGTGTTAGAGAAATTTTATTTTTTTGCTTTGAAGATTGCTTTATGATATTTCCTGGTGAGTGCTTTGTAGGTTGTGTGGTTCTCCTTTGTTGAGTTTCTTCTCCAGGCTCCTTCTGCTCTTCTGCGTTCTTGTTTCAGTAAGGTGAGAGCGTCATTGAACCAGCCCGAATTGTTTTTGCGGATGAGTGTTCTGCGTCTTGGAGCAACTGTGTCTGCTGTCTGTAGCAAAGCTTTGTTCAGGGAGTTGAGTGTTTCTTCCGTTGAGTGGTTTTGGTTTAGCATTTCCATTTTGTTCAATAGTGTGGTTTTGAAAAGCTCAGAGTGTAATTTCTTCTGTCATCTTGTCCAGTGTTGTTGTTGATTGTAAAGGTTTTTGGAGGGGGGTGTTGGTCTTTATGATAAATTTGATGGCATGGTGGTCTGTCCATGGTAGAGGCAGGTTGTCTAGTGTGTTGATGTCCATATTTTGTTTGAAGATTAGGTTGAGCGTGTGACCCGATACATGTGTCTGAGTATTTATCAGTTGTTGCAAGCCTAGTTTTTCTAGTTGGTCGATGCAGGCGGTGGCGATGGGGTCTTCGGAAGAGTTGGCCCAGAGGTTGAAGTCACCAAGTACCAGGATGTTTTTGGTTTTCATGGTGTATGTCGAGAAGAATTCACTGAATGGTGTGAGGAGTTGTGTCTTTGGTCCTGGTGGTCTGTAGCAAAGCAGTATGTGGACGGTATCCTGGGGTGCAGTTTGAAGTTGCAAAGTGAGTGTTTCCGTGAAAGGCAATGGGTTCTGTAGAGTTGGTTTGATGAGCGTAAGGTGGGCTTTGTAGATTACTGCTAGGCCTCCTCCTCTTTGTCCTGTTCTATGCTCAGTTAGGATGCGATAGTTCTCCGGCACTACTTCTGCTAGAATAGTTTTGCAGTCGGGTGTTAGCCAGCTTTCCGTGATGAAGAGGCAGTCTATGTTGTGTTGGGTGATGAAGTCATGAATTTCCTTTCTGTGCTTGACTGCAGATCTGGTGTTGATCAGGGCACTTGATAGGTGTTGTAGTTGCCGTGGTACTATCCTGTATTTTCTGGTTGATAGTCGACTGATTCTTAGGATTCGTTCTTTTTGTAGTATTTTTTGGATGAATGTTGGTAGTGTTGCGGCGGTGTTCTTTAGGCTGCGGAGGGTGTCGGCTGAGTATTTAATGTTGACCATGTTGAAAAAGTGCTGATGATGATGAAACGATGAGAAGATGTTGATGTAGATAGCGATGATGATCCTGATGGCGCTGATGTTGATGATAATGATGAGCGATGAGATGCGGTCTGTGCTACCCTGGATCAGCTATCTGATTGATGGAGCCCGATATACTTACCTAGTTGTCAGGATTGATGGACAACTGGTGCTGGTTCTGAGAGGAGGATGAGGATGATGATGATGATGCGATGATGATGGTGATGAAGATGATGATGATGATGATTAGATTGATGATGGTAATGATGATGATAGCGTGGAGTTGAATCAGAGGTAGGAGCGAGGTCATAAAGGAAGCCAAGGTCAGCAGAAAGCAGGCAACAAGGTACAGAATCAAGTCAAGTCAGAGTTATGGACGTAACGGAAGTCAGGAACTTGTAAGCAGCAATACAGGCAGAATCCAAGATCAGGTCAGAGGCAAGCCGGGTCATTGTCAGGAATCATACATGGAATACGATCAAGGCCCAGGATAAAGCTGAAGACCAGTCAGAACTGACACTGGATTAATGCATCCTTATAAATAAGAAGTCTGGTGCCAACATTGAATGTGGATGTGCTCCTGTATGCATGACCACTTGGTCACAGTTCTATGAACAATAAGATGTGCATGCACATGTCTCTGACCCAGCCGTCTTACAGGAGTTCCCTAACAGCATGGGACCTGGAAGCAAGTGGAGTTCTCTGAAGTAGCGGTGTTTACTTCAGTGATTTACAGCTTTCAGGTGCATCGGTTAAGTATGGTATATATATACTTATATTGGTCCAATCAGGACCTATATAAAAATATACCATACCTGGAATTCTTCTTTGAATTTCCCTTACACTGCATTTACCACCAATATGGAGGTGAGGGAGTTAATTTTACTGCCACTACTTTGCCCTACTTTGACCACCAAAGTGGGGGCTGCTAACGCGAATGAATGCACCTCAACACATTTAAATGCGCTGCTATTGTGCGGCCCTCAGGAGTTGCCTGACCACCTCTGGAAGCTTGTGCATTTATGGCAACAGAACTAAAATGAGACGATGTTGGCAGTCTGAGTGCGGTCACAAGTGTCTCTCGAGGTCAAGTAAAATACAACCATGCTCCCTTTTACTATTGGCCTCGACTGGGGGACCTTACATTCCAGTGGTAGATCTGTACAGAAAGCAGCTGCTTTTAATTTTCAGAATAACAAAAGATTTAGAGAAAGGGTGTTACTCATCACAAATATTTAGGGAACTGGTATGTCAATGCAGCACTGGAGAAAGGCTGCTGTTATAATGTATACATGTGTTTGTGTGTAGGGTTGGAGTACTTTTCTACATAGCACACATTTAGGCCCCATGCACACGAGACGCTGTTATTTGCTGTTGAACGCGCGTTCAGAGGCAGTTGGACACTTTTTGGGCTCCTGAACCCATTCAATGTTATCCTATGTGTCCATGCACACAGTCTCGTTTTTTGGCGTTTACAAGCAGTTGCGTTTAACCTCGTTTTTCCAGAAGCAAAAAAATGGGTTCAGACGCAAAAGTTTTCCACGTTTCAGACGCTAAACGCTGCTAAACGCGGCTAAACGCGGCTAAACGCGGTACCGGCGTTTTGCCGCGTTTGCGTTTATAAGCGTTTTTAAAGGTGACCTATTTTTTAACATTAGAAATCTCAAAAATGATGGCAAATGATGAAAAACTATTAAAAAATATAAAAGAAAACTGTAATTGCTTGCATTGCATTGTGGACAATCCACAACTTGTGGCAGGTAACGTGGCAAGTGGACAATCAACAACTTGTGTCAGGTGATGTGGCCAGGTGACGTGGCAAGTGGACAATCCACAGCTTGTGGCAGGTGACGTGGCCAGGTGACGTGGCCAGGTGACGTGGCAGGTAACGTGGCCAGGTGACGTGGCCAGGTGACGTGGCAAGTGGACAATCCACAACTTGTGGCAGGTGACGTGGCCAGGTGACGTGGCAGGTGATGTGGCAAGTGGACAATTCACAACTTGTGGCAGGTGACGTGGCACGTGATGTGGCCAGGTGACGTGGAAAGTGGACAATCCACAACTTGTGGCAGGTGACGTGGCAGGTAATGTGGGCAGGTAACGTGGCTAGGTGACGTGGCAGGTGACGTGGCAAGTGGACAATCCACAACTTGTGGCAGGTGACGTGGCCAGCTGACGTGGCAGGTAACATGGCCAGGTGACGTGGCCAGGTAACGTGGCAAGTGGACAATCCACAACTTGTGGCAGGTGACGTGGCAGGTGACGTGGCAAGTGGACAATCCACAACTTGTGGCAGATGATGTGGCAAGTGATACGCTAAATACAAGTACACTGCTGCTCTCTCAGCTGCTGCTACTCACTCTGGTCTCACAAACTGGCTGAAATGGTTAAAATTTACAGTTTTTTGAGCTTAGGGAGGGTCTATGATGAAACGCTTATAAACGCAAACGCGGTTAAACGCGGCCGCAAACGCGGCAAAACGCGCGTTTATAAACGCCGGTTTCAGCGTTTAAAAACGTGTGTTCAGCAGAGTTTGCACCTGCGTCTCGTGTGCATGGGGCCTAACAGTTCCAACCCCCTGTTGATAGACACTACCCTTGGTTTTTGACAAGCATAAAATTGCTTTCTTTAAGAGGTTGACTTACTAAAGGTGTGGAGCCAGTTTACTTAGCAAAGCGATTATTTACTTTGGGAAGAAGATGTTTACTTTAGCTTACTGAATCATGCAAAGCTGTGTTCATTTCAGTCATCCAATCACATGCAAGAAAAAGTTGTTATTTCCCTTGCACATGGTTGGGTATTCATGGTGAAAACAGCTTCACCTTATATACTGTATCAAGGTTAGCAAACATTCACTTTGCTAAGTGAATACCATCTGCACAATTAGTAAATCAATTCCTATACCTTGGTAGGTTGTATGTAGTAAGCTGTACTTGTACTGTATCTGCTTTGACTTCCATTTTGACTGGTAGTTCCACAACAGCTGGAGGGCCACAGGTTGAGCGCCCATGGATTAGAGGAACTGAATTTATTCTCTCTTTTAACCCCTTCCTTACTGGGCACATATACCCCCTTCCTGCCCAGGCGAAATTTCAGCTTTCAGCACTGTCACGCTTTGAATGACAATTGCGCGGTCGTGCGACGTGGCTCCCAAACAAAATTGACGTCCTTTTTTTCGCACAAATAGAGCTTTCTTTTGGTGGTATTTGATCACCGGCGGTTTTTATTTTTTGCGCTATAAACAAAAATAGAGCGACAATTTTGAAAAAAAAGCAATATTTTTTGATTTTTGCTATAATAAATATCCCAATTTTTTTTTTTTATATTATTTTCCTCAGTTTAGGCCGATACGTATTCTTCTACATATTTTTGGTAAAAAAAAATCGCAATCAGCATTTATTGATTGGTTTGCGCAAATGTTATAGCGTTTACAAAATAGGGGGATAGTTTTATGGCATTTTTATATATATTTTTTTTTTATTAATAATGGCGGCGATCAGTGATTTTTTTTGTCACTGCGACATTATGGCGGACACATCGGACACTTTTGACACTAATTTGGGACCATTCACATTTATACAGCGAACAGTGCTATAAATATGCACTGATTACTGTATAAATGTGACTGGCAGGGAAGGGGTTAACACTAGGGGGCGAGGAAGGGGTTAAATGTGTTCCCTGGGAGTGATTGTTACTGTGGGGGGAGGGGACTGACTGGGGGAGGTGACCGATCTCTGTCCCTATGTACAAGGGACACAGCATCGGTCTCCTCTCCCTGACAGGACATGGATCTCTGTGTTTACACACACAGATCCATGTCCTTGTCTCTGTAACCGCCGATCGGGGGTGCCTGGCGGACATCGCGGCCGCCAGGCACGCGCATCGGCATTGCAGTGAAGCGCCGGGCACGTGCGCCCCCCAGTGGCCAAATAGCGGAGGCCGTATAATAACGGCCTCCCGGCATTTGACAACCACCTTGCGGCCGTATATTCTCGTACGGCGGGCGCGAGGTGTTTAAAGAGGAGATTAAAGTGCTTGTTACCCCAGCATTTAATATGAGTCTGCTGTACCATGTAGTTATATGAAAAAGTATCCTGTTCTCTTTGTATTGCTGCCTTTGTGTGAAAACCCTGGTGTTCCTGCCAGTCCCTCTGCTTTCCTATTAAAAACTGACCACACTAATCAAGAGAACACACCATGGTCAGTTCTCTAGCTATGCGTGGAACTCCACCAGCTCTCCCCCAATGATCAGACATGTCCTCTCCCCCAGCTCTTATTCAGCTGAGAAAAAGAGGGAATGTGATCACTTATAAAAAAGGAAAAAAAGGCAGTTATAATGTTTTTCGTATACCCATACACATATGTTTTGTCTTTCATTTTTATTTTAAGCTGAATTGTTTGTTTTACAAGGTGATTGTTTACAATCCATGTAAAGCGGTGCTCCAGCCCTTCCATAGAAAATTTTTAAGTCAGCAGCTATACATACTGTAGCAGCCGCCGCCATAGTCTGTAAGGGAAACTGGCAGTGAAGCCTTGTGGCTTCACAGCTGATTCCCTACTGTGCATGCACGAAGTGCGCTGCACTTTCCTAAAAGCCCAGTGGCAGGAAAGGAATTTCTGATGTACCTCGCCGGCAGGGGCATAACTAGAGCATTTGGCACCGGGGCGGATCCTATATCTGTCACCCCTCCCACGTTAAAAACACCCCACTGTGCCCCCTGCATACCTCTGCATCCTTCAATATCTCTTTGTCACTACTGTGTACCCCCTCTCCACAACTGCACCTCTGGGCCCCTTTACATTACACAGCACCCTGCACCCCTTTACATTACACAGCAGTCTGCACCTCTGGGCCCCTTTACATTACACAGCACCCTGCACCCCTTTACATTACACAGCACCTCTGGAGCCCTTTACATTACACAGCCCCCTGCACCTCTGGAGCCCTTTACATTACACAGCACCCTGCATCTCTGGACCCCTTTACATTACACAGCCCCCTGCACCTCTGGAGCCCTTTACATTACACAGCCCCCTGCACCCTTTTACATTACACACCTCCCCTTGGTATGCCACTGCTCGCCGCGGTGAGGTTCGACGGAAGTGGGGACAGGTACCTGCCAAAAACAGGTACCCGCTCCCCCCCCTGAAAGGTGTCAAATGTGGCAGCGGAGGGGGAGGAGATAGATAAGCAGAGCTACCACTTTTGGGTGGAACTCCGCTTTAAGGGGGGTTATGATCAACATATATAAATGCATAATTGGTCCATATAGTGACCTTGGTGTTGAGTTATTTATTTGAGGTCACCACAGAAGACAAGGGGGCACTCTACGTATGGAGGAAAAGAGATTTCATCTCCAAATACGGAAAGGTTTCTTCACAGTAAGAGCTGTGAAAATGTGGAATAGACTCCCTGCAGAGGTGGCTCTGGCCAGCTCAGTAGATTGCTCTAAAAAAGGCCAGGATTCTTTCCTAGATGTACACAATATAACTAGATACCAATATTTACTGTATAGGTAAAGTTGATCCAGGGAATCGTTGATTGCCTCTTGGGGAATCAGGTAGGAATTTGTTTCCCCCCTGGAGCAAATTGGATCATGCTTTATTGTTTTGTTTTTTTGCCTTCCTCTTGATCAACTGTGGGTATAGGAAAATGTATATGGAGGTTTTCTGTTTGTATGTGTTTTTTTTTTTTTCTCTGTTCGTTGAACTTGATGGACTTTTTTTTTTAACCAGATTAACTATGTAACTATTTAACTCTCCAGTGTGGAAAAAGCAGTTTACCGCACATTCGTACTGGCGATTTAGGCTAATGCTAACTAGCCCCATTCACCATAATGACAGGTCGCCAGCAGCCGCAGCTATTCGTGGCTCTCTGCACAGCCAGCAATTAACTGCAATGATTGCTGCTGGACGCACTTTGTGTGCATCCAGCAGCGATTACCGCAGGTAATTGCTAGCTGTGCGAATAGCTGTAGCTGCCGGCGACCTGCTGGCATAGTGAATGGGGTCTGTGGCCGCACCTAGCTACTCAGAGCTGCAGCAGGAATCTCTAATCTCTGCTGCTACAATTCACACAGACCTAAATTGCCAATGTGAATGTCGTCTTAGTGACACATTCACTTCACGCTGCATGCAAACTGGCAGGAAAACTGGCTGTGGTGTCCAGGCCGCATCTGCATTTGCATAGCTACCCCTGCAATGAAGTCTGCAGCTAAACAAATGCATTGCCACAAGCAGAGCCCGTGCCTATAAGCATTAATAGTTACTAGTCCTCTACACTGATTTGTGCCTGGATAACGTTGCACTAAAGCTGAAAGCCACACTAGTCTGCCATTCTTAGCTGTGAATGGAGAGCTGGAATCTCAGATCATGCTTTAAATAGTGCCAATGAAATTCAGCATCCTAGTCTGTGGCTATTTTAGACTGAGGCGAGCCCTGCATATGAATGCACTGCAAAAGACAGGCTATTTCCAGGCCTTGGCAGGCACTCGTTTAACCATAAGTGTGCCAAGTGTGTCTATTTGTCTTTGTCTCCACTAAGCAAGGAATTGCTTATCCAGAATGTCTGTCACATCTACTTACATCTATTTTAGAAAGATCCTTTATTATTCAGCACTGGGCACACCTAATTCCTCACTCAAGATTAGAACTGCATATAACAAGCATTGGCAAGCAGAGCCAATCTGAAATAAAAAGGCCCAGCCACCAAACTCAGATATAAAGGCCTGCCATTGTATCACCATTACCATAGGCATTCATAAGGATTCACTAAACACTAAAGGCATCACTGAATACTAATAAAGACAAACTCCATGACAAACATTTTATTTTAGTTTTGTACAGAGGAAGACGGGGTTAGAACCGCTGTCAGGTTTTTATTCCTGTCTTTTCTCCTCCATTGGTAAGAATTATTTACAGGTAGTCATCAGGACATGAAGTGTTAGGATTTGACTTCGGTGGGAATGGAGACAAAAAAAAAAAGGCAATTTATATTGTTGCGTAAGGAAGTGTTAGAACATCTTTTGTTTTTTTTTATTGCTGTCTTTGTCCACAGTTGCAGTGCTCCTTGGTAAAATACAGTAATACCTTGGATTGCGAGCATAATTCATTCCGGAAACATACTTGTAATCCAAAGCACTCTTATATCAAAGCAAATTTCCCCATAAGAAATAATAGAATCTCAGATGATTCGTTCCACAACCATTTATTCATAAGTCCTTCAGTTTATAGTCCATATAAAAAAAGATCATAGCAATGTAATAGGTTGTGTAACCATGAAATGTTTTAAATGCCAATTTAGGCATCGTATCCACCAGATACACCCCTGTAAATACACCACATCCTGCTAGAACAGGTTTTCTTGGTGTAGTTCCCACCAGGGCCACTATCTACATATTGTCAGACATCCAAAAGCATACAGATAGGGTAAGCAGCTCTCAACAAACTTGACTTTGTATTTTTCTTGGTAAGGATATAAGACTATACACTTTTTTTGTGGCCTAATATTATAAATATTGTGTAAAGCAGTGCAACATTTTTGAGTAATATATAGGCAAACACAAGGCGAGATTCCACTACAGGAGCATGTAGGTGCCCAGAGCAACACCTTACGGGTAAAATCACCCCTTGTATGCAAAACATTATCTAGTTACCGAGTGTAACCTGTCTTAGAATATTTAATAATGTGTATAAAAGCTTTTATGGCAGGACTATATTTCTACTGACGATGGAAAATAGCAACCTCTATGCCTCTGTCACCTATAGGCAAAGATCTACAAAACCTAATTGTAAAGTTAACCTCCCTGGCGATATGATTATTTCAGATTTTAGGTGCTAAAAACGGTACCAATATTTTGCATGGAAATTTGGCATTTTATATTGTAGACCTGCAATTCTTAGGAATAACTCACTTAAATCTGTCCAAACAAGAGTCTACTAGACATCCTGGGTATGATAAAGTTTGAAACACGAAATCATAAATTATAATATAATAAATAACTATAAATAATTATAACAAATAATAATATAATAATAATAAAAATTATTCAGTAATGTAATCAAATTTAAAAACACTGAAATTTGCTCAGTTGCGGAATTGTCACTGTCATTACTTTCAGTGTTTGATGACGAATTTCCCCACAAATCACTATCGCTCACTTCTGCAAGTTATTCTAATTTATTATCGCTGTTTTCTAGCTGGTCTAAAACCACTTTTGATGTAAAGGGACACTTTTTGGTTTCTATGGACAATCTCCAGTTTCCAGGCAGGACACTGGGCAGACCACTAGGGACAATGGGGATGTGTAATTATTTGATACAGTACTGTAATCAGTAAAGCCCTGTACACACGATCGGTTTTACCGATGAAAACCGTCCGATGGATTGTTTTCAGCAGACAAACCGATCGTGTATGGGACCCATCTGTCTTTTTTCCATCGGTTTTAAAAAATAGAACTTGTTTTAAAATTTTCCGATGGTAAATTCCGATTGTCTATGGTCAAGTCCATCAGTTAAAAAACCCACGCATGCTCAGAATCAAGTTGACGCATGCTCAGAAGCATTGAACTTCATTTTTCTCGGCTCATCGGCGTGTTTTACGTCACCGCGTTTGGAACGGTCGGTTTTTTGACTGATGGTGTGTGGGCAAGACTGATGGAAGTCAGCTTCATCGGTTTTCCGATGGAAAAATCCATCGGTTTAAAAACCATAGGAAATCCGATCGTGTGTACAGGGCTTAAGATTACAGTATACTGTAGGGCTCGCTGAGAGGCTGAGATGGGTGTCAGTTCAGGCATCTGGCAGATCCAGACTGTATTGCCGCGATGACATGGTGCCTGGACTGACATCTGTGGGCTGAAGTCTGCTGAAAATGGGTCAACAGGAGTGCAAAACAAATTGCACTCCTGTAATCCATAGGAAAAGTACAGCCAAACAAGCTTTGGTTATACTTCTTTAAAGCCTAACTGGATTACATTATGAGCACAGTTTATAAAACAATGATATAATTCACCGCAGCCATAATGTTGCTTTTAAAAAGTGTATAGAGCACAGTAGGACTCTTGAGCAAACCAAGCCTCTTCATTTAAATTAATTCAGAAAAAAAAAAAAATTATTGGAGGAAGACAGCATGGTAGACCTTTCAAAGTCATGTAACTGGCCTCCCTTCCAATCACGGATAATTTTTTGAAGCATTACGCAGAACACATTCTATGGAATGGAGCTGACTTCATTGAGCAATCTGCAATTTATAAATCAGGCATAAACTATTGATGTGATATGGAGTAAACACTGCAATGCTCAGTGGAGGGAGGATAGTGGAATCCACTCTCCATTATAAATTGGCCATTTAGTTTGCTGAAGTGTTGTATATCATAAAAACTGTAAATTTCCTCCACAAACTAAAATTTTCACACCTTTTTAAGCATTTTTTAAATTAATTTTTTGCATCCCAGAGCTGATCTCTTGCAGCCTTTTTTATCCATTTTCTGCCTGCTGTGCACATCATTTCTCTGGACCAGCTTCTTGATAGTAACAATGGTGGACCATGCTTGAGCAGTTTGTGTTGGCATGCACACTTGTAGTCTTTTTTAGTAGCACAGGTGTCAAGATAACAACACGGATGGAAGACAGTTGTCACTTTTACTGCTACAGGGTGGCAGCTGTGCACAGGATCATGTATATATTTGTGGTTCTGCACTTCCACCTGCAGGAGGCGCACACACGCTGCCGGCGGGCTTCTTCTGCTGTGAAGATTCACAGCAGAAGCTGACCTGCGGGTCTTGGGGACTCGATGTCCCCCAGCACCCGGCGATCATCAGTTAAACACAGAGCTGAGATATGCCTATGTAAACAAGGCATATAGCCGTTCTGACAGGAGGGAAGAGACTGATCCTGTGTCTCTGCAAAGCAGGGACTAGAATCGATCTCTTCCCCTAGTGAAAGCAGCACACTGTGTACACAAAAACACTAGCTAGGCACACAGTTAACCCTTGATCTCCCTAGAACCCCCTTCCCAGCCAGTGTCATTAGTACAATGACAGTGCATATTTTTAGCACTGATCACTGTATTCGTGTCACTGTTTGCAAAAAGTGTCAGTTAGTGTCTGATAGGCCGCCGCAATATCGCAGTCCTGCTTTAAGTCACCGATCGCCACCATTACTAGTATAAAAGAAAATCGAAATTTCAGAAATATATCCCATAGTTTCTAGATGCTATAATGTTTGCGTAAATCAATCAATATAGGCTTTTTGGGATTTTTTTTACCAAAATCATGTAGCAGAATACATATTGGCCTAAATTTATGAAAAAAAATCGAATTTTTAAATTTTTTTATTGGATGTGTTTTATAGCAGAAAGTAAAAAATATTGTTTTGTTTTTTTCATAATGGTCAGTCTTTTTTTGTTTATAGCTCAAAAAAAAACAAAAAAACGCAGAGGTGATCAAATACCCCCAAAAGAAAACTCTATTTGTGGAGAAAAAATGACATAAGCTTTATTTGGAATGGGAAAGACACAATGGGAGAGGGATGTTGCTGCTCACCCCGGTAATCGGAAGAATGGGATGTTCCCCCAGTGGGGTTTTTGGGCAGCTGAATTAAAAAATTGATAACAATGTATGTATAAAAGGTTTGTTTATTAAAATTCAAGGAAAAGGGATGGTGGTACAAGTTAAGATAAGAGCTCTGGTAACATGTAATTAAACACAATTGCAAACACAAAAAATTGTCATACAGCTTGACACATAAGTTTTATTTGGCTACAGTGTCGCATGACCGCGCAATTGTCAGTTAAAATAACGCAGTACAGGAAGGCAGTGGGCAAATTCGATCTCATATGGCAACCATGGTTGGGGGATCCTAACCTTGCACCACCACAACTGGTAAAGGATAGACTTCTTATGTAGAGGGCTGGGGGGGGAGTCCCGAGAGAGTCTGTGGGTAGAAGAAATGATTCATGCTGTTTAGATATAAAGGGTCTGGTGTGCACTGGCAGTAGTTTTGAGGTTAGGGGGGGGGGTAAAAATAAAAATGCTATACTTGCACTGTATATTGATATTGTTCATATTATATGGACTTATGTCCTATTATCTTTTTTTTTATGCACTATTCTGTAAGATCAAATGCACTGATTATATGTACCATTTGAGCAATTGTATAATAAAAAGGTTCTGCTTTAAAAAAAAAAAAATAACGCAGTGCTGTATCACAAAAAATGGCCTGGTCATAAAAGGGGGGTTAAATCTTCCGGATGTCAAGTGGTTAAAGAAAGCTGCATATTCAAAAAGATTGAAATCACCTTTTGAAACGACTTTAAAATCTTGACAGCTATGACTGGGGAAAGAGCTATTTTAGATTAAAGCGGAGTTCCTCCCAGAATTTTTTTTTTTTTAAAAAGGTAATCCATTCTAATAATCTATTTAAACACTAATAAATGTTATTAATAAAATCGCCGCTCAATTCCTGTTTTTTTTTTTACAGTACTTACTTTTTTATTTCTGCTCATGTGAAGCCCACTAGCATTCTCTTCCTGGATATGGTGATGCTGGATACCCAGCATGCACCTCCCGTTCTCGCTCATGCACCGTTTACACAGGCTTCAGGGAAAGGATTATTATCTTGTTGCCATAACAACGAAGGAGGAAGTGCCCGCCCCCTTGTTATGGTTTCATGGCATAATTTCCGGTTTCTAAAGAACGCGGTGCTAGCTTTCGGCGCTGCCCACTGACTCCTGGGAAAGATGACACATCTCCCAGGAGCACAGGCGCTGAGAGATATGACGTAAATCGCCGTGGACCGGAAGTGACAGAATAGAAGGGACCCCATAGCAACAGTGGTTACTGAGTGAATAAAAAAAAAATGTTTGTTTCCAAATGTTGTTGCTCAAGGAGAATGCTATGGATTTCTGTAAAGTTGATTTTATGGGTGGAACAACCATTAAGAGCCCTATTGTTTTCCTGTGTGAGGACTAAAGGATCCATGTAGCTCTCTTCTGTGCACCCCAGCATAGACTGGAAACCTATCGGGAAAAGAATCCAAATCCCTTTAAGTGATCCCAGCCTAGTATATTTTTCTGAGATCTGGATATGAATGAATTTGACAGCCATTGCATCATAGAGTTCAGTAACACAGTAATCATTCCAGATTTCCTCTACCATGATTAACAACAATCTTAGAACAACATGGTGACCTTTTGTAGTCGGCTCAACACCAGAGAATCACAATAGGGTGGACACGACCAGCGCACACACTTTACAAGACAAATTTGCGTTACACTTTGTATTTCACTGAAGTGAAGTCACCGTGCAATGGTCTGCCAGTTGTTTTGTCAGCTTATGTTGAATTTTCTAACCTCCCTAAAGCTGCTTTATTTGCCAAACACAGGGTTCATCGAAGTCTTCTAAACATTTTCCACCATGGAAAATGTAGCTCATTTTTATGCCTATTATCAATTCCCAGCAAAACACTAAACAATGACTGTGATGTACCATTGCATTTCATTTAGTGACAAAAACAGTGGAAACACAATATCATATTCAGCCAAAGTACATATTGAGTTTTTCTAACAATGTAATTCGATATAAAGTATATTTGAGTCATACATGCTAAATATGTCTGTAAAATTATGTCAATTGGCTGTAAATGTCATGTTTTCCTTATTTTTGTGACATTGTTCAGCACAGGGTTGCCAACTTTCAGTAAATTTACGAACAGTTTGTAAAATCTGTACTTTTTGCATCTGTCCTTGAATGTCCATTACTGACATGTAGGTTGCATGTCCGTAACTGACATTCATGGACAGATGCAACAATTATGGATTTTACAAACTGTTTGTAAATTTACTGAAAGTTGGCAACCCTGGTTCAGCATGTTCGTTAAAAGTTAGTCTTTTGATTTGAAAGTAAACAAGGAACAATTCAAGTTTAGGCCTCCTGGTGCCATAAGCCGGAGTACTACTGTATAGCAATGCTTCCATTCCTAGCTCATAATCACCTTGTTCCTGCAAATATCACTTCTTTACTCATAAGTATAGTATGACTGAAGCTATCACCCCATCCCATTACCACTTCTGCAGATACTGCTTGCCCACAATCACCATTCAGAATTGTCTCTATACCCCCATCTGTAGCTTAGCAGCAACCTGAAATCCTCTGTGCCCCCCTCCCCAATTTAGTAGTAAACTACTTGGAAACATGCTTTCTCCTCCCTAAATCAATAGTTGTCTTGCAAGTATTATTGCCCCCTTCCTCAACCAAATGTATACCACCTTTCCTCTCTTTGTTTTCTGAGAGTAGGTACCTTTTTCTGACAGGTATCGCTTCCACTTCTCACCTAGGCCCCCTGCCCACCTGCAGCCTCCTAGGACACGGCACATGTCCCAGGAGGCTGTGGGACCAGTCTGAAAGCACAGTGTGATCTCACTTATACACAGTAGAGAGCACTGCGAAACTGCAGGAAGTCTTGGCTAACTACCTTATCCAAGATGGAGGCACCAGGGATTCGAAGCTCAGCAAAGTATTGGATCTAGTGAAGACAGCGCGCTGGATTTCTGGGATGGTAAGTGTCTGTTTGTTAAAAGTCAGCAGCTTCAGTATTTGTAGCTTAGCTGCTAGTTTTTATTTTTTTAACCACTTACAGATGCTGCGGGCAGGGGCAGCAGCTGCTGCATACTGACACTCTTCCTGGGGTGAACAGTGGTGCAATCACATGACTGCTGTGTGACCGCTGGCTGGTGGGGTATCATGTGATCACTATGATCAATTATAGCGATCAAATGATTACATGGAAGCATGCATGGAAACCATTCATGACAGCTTGCTTACTATTGTAAAGCTGTGATTGGCCCACAGCAATCACATTATACCTAGGCCAGTCACAGCACCCTGTACCATGTGATTAGCCGTAGCCAATTGTAAGCAAGCCGTCATGAATGTAAGCCATTCATAACAGTTAAATGTATTGCTTATGATAGTGATCATCATGGTTATAAGCAATAACAATGTAAAAAGAAAATCCCTGATCACCCTCTCAGAGTAGTAGAGTGTCACTATGGTGACGCTGAACTACTCTGATGACAGTATGTGAAAAAAAATAGTGAAAAATTGGCTAGCAGCAATCAAATAGGTAATCCATTTACTCACTGAGTCATTACCTATTATCCATTGCGTGTTTTTTTTAATGTTTTTTTACATACTGTCACCAGTCTGTATCCCTAATCCCTGCCACACCAGTCATATGAAGACGCTGTACTGCACTGGTGACAGTATGTAAAGAAAATTTTGAGAAAAAACAAACAAATTGTATTTAATTTCTTGATATTCCAAAAAATTTTGACAAGAAGTTACAACTTCAAAAAACTCGCCATGCCTCTTACTAAATACCTTGGACTGTCTACTTTACTAAAAGGGGTCATTTGGAGGGTATTCATACTGTCCTGGCATTTTAGGGCCTCAAGAAATGAGATTGTCAGTCAGTACATCAGGATTGATCAATTTTCAAATATACACTACTATATACCATAGTTTGTAGACTATAACTTTCACACAAACTAAATAATATACACTGATTTGGGTTATTTTTACCAAAGAAATGTAGCAGACTACACTTTGACCTAAATTCATGAAGAAAGATTATGTTTGCAAACTTTTATAACAGAAACTAAGAATTTTTTTTTTTTTTATTCAATTTTTTCTTTTTTTTTTTGTTTATATAGCAAAAATAAAAAAAAACCCAGTGGTAATTAAACACCACCAAAAGAAAGCTCTATTTGTGTAATTACATTTTTTTAATCTAAATTTCATTTGTGTACAGTGTTGCATGACCGAGCAATTGCCAGTTAAACTAGCACAATGCTCAATAGCAAAAAAATGCCCTGGTCATGAAGGGGGTAAAACCTTCCGGAGGTCAAGTGGGTAATTCACAACAGAATTTCGTCATTATTTTACTAAATAATATCATTATATGTATTATCTCAGTTATCACAATACAACATTTTTTCATGATAGTGATCCTTTAACCACTTCAGCCCCGGAAGGATTTACCCCCTTAATGACCAGCCCATTTTTTGCGATACGGCACTGCGTCCCTTTAACTGACAATTGCGACGTGGTACCCAAACAAAATAGATATCCTTTTTTTTCCCACAAATAGAGCATGGTATTTTATCACCTCTGTGGTTTTTATTTTTTGCGATATAAACAAAAATTTAAATTTTTAGCCGGACTGCGTCATTGTGGCGGACTGATCAATGTATAAATGACACTGGCAGGGAAAGAGTTAACACTAGGGGCGATCAAAGGGTTAACTGTGTTCCCTGGGTGTGTTCTAACTGTGTGAGGAATGGACTCACTGGGACGACACAGAGATCACTGTTCCTGATTACTTGGAACAGCCGATCTAAGTGTTGTCCCTTGTCAGAACGGGGATCCGCCTTGCTTACACAGGCAGACCCCCGTTCTGCCTCTCTGTGGAGCAATCACTGGTTTCCGGCAGACATCGAGTCTGCGGGACCCACGTGCGTGCATCACCGGTGCCCGCTCACAGTATCTCGTGCACGTTGTTTCGCGCAGCCAGGCTGCCCTGCCGCAGTATATGTGCGGTGGGCGGTCCGGAAGTAGTTAAACACAATTGTGTTTAAAGCTGAACTCTGGGCACAAAATTGTTTATTTAAATATAAACCTTAAAAGTGATTGTAAAGTCTTGTTTTTAAAAAAATGAAATAACAAGCATGTTATACTTCCCTCCTCTGTGCAGTTGGTTTTGCACAGAGCAGCCCGGATCCTCCTCTTCTCGGGTCCAACTTAGCTGTTTAAGACAAAGAATGGGAAGGAAGAGTGGGGAAGGACCAAACCATGGTATTCATGTGCCAAATAAACTTTATTGTAACAAAACATATATAGTAATGAAAATATACACTTTAAGCACCATAAAATCGTTTCTAAAAAAAACAAAACAAAGGGACTTGTCACTCTAAAATATTAGAAACACAGGACATTATGAGAATGTAAAATAACCGCATAAACCATAGAGCACATGTATTTCCATGTATCTGAGCCACACTGGTCTATGAGTGGATTTATCCAGAGCAAAGAGCCATACTTGTACCTTCCAGGCTTGTTGTATGCTACATGTGTCATAGATTTCCACAAAATAACGACCAATTAGGCCCCTTTCACACTGGGGCGGTTTGCAGGCGCTATTTTGCTAAAAATAGCGCCTGCAAACCGAGCCTAAACAGCGGCTCCTTTCTCTCCAATCTGAAAGCCCCGAGGGCTTTCACACTGGAGCGGTGCGCTAGCAGGACGGTAAAAAAAGTCCTGCTAGCCGCATCTTTGGAGCGGTGAGAGGAGCGGTGTGTTTACCGCTCCTCCACCGCTCCTTCCCATTGAAATGCATGGGATACCGCGGTAATACCGCCCGCAAACCGCGGCTGTAGCCGCGGTTTGCGGGTGGTATTAACCCTTTATTGGCCGCTAGTGGGGGTTAAAACCGCACCGCTAGCGGCCGAATAGCTCAACAATCCCGACGGTATAGCGCCGCTAAAAATAGCGGCGCTATAACGCCACCGCCCCAGTGTGAAACCAGCCTTAAAGGACCAAGTCCAGGGCTCCCTGATAACTGGGGAAATAAGACACTGTTGGTTAATAGAGTTGCCTAGAGCTGTAAAAAAAAAAAAAAGTAACAGCCTAACAATTAAATTGTGCATAAACTGTCCAAAGAAAGTCCTTTAAATATTATCACAAATAACACGGCAACTATGTTGCAAAGCATGGGGATTCCGTTTAGATAAATCCGATTGAAAGGAACATTGTGACAATGAAATCAATTAAACCTGACAGCTAGACACTTGTATTTAGGCAATATTTGCTTATCCCAGAGTTCAGCTTTAAATGATTCATGTTATTATCTCTCTTTTGATGTTAAAGAGAAGCGTGGGATTATTTTTTTAAAAATCATTCTTACCCATGTGGATGTAGCATCACTCCGATGCTGCATCTGTCCCCCGCCCCCCCCCAATACTGAGAACTGAGCGATCAAACACCAGCAATCGCTCGGTTCTCAGAGATCCCTGAGCGGAGAGTGGTGACTTTCAGTCACCGCTCTCTGTTCTGCTCCCCCCCGCCTCTCACTGGAGTGCCGGGCTGTGGAGAAGGAGGGGGGGTGTCCGGCTCAGGCTCTCAGCGGTTAGCTGAGAAGCTGAGCCAGATGACGGTCCAGGCATGTGGGAAGATCCCGACTATATGGTCGCGATCTTTCCCGAGCCTGGACCGACAGCTGTCTGCTAAAAACGGGTCACAGGAGTGCAAAATGATCTGCACTCCTGTGATCCATAGGAGAAGTACAACCAAATGAGCTTTGGCTGTACTTCTCCTTTAATAAAAGGGAGACTATAGGTATTTTTTTTAGCTTATAAATACATACAGTATGTGAACATAATTGGTTTAATTTAATGATATTATCGGTATATTTAAAAGTAAAAAAACAAAAAAAGAAACTTGTTCCCTAGTATCCTGTTTAGCAGTACCTAAATGCACTTTAATACCCCTCTCCCTTGTGACAAGCCTATAGCTCATCTCTGAGCTGACAGCGGTGCCATGCATATACAGCTGACCACCAGAAATAGCATTTACGGGTCTGTGTATGATAATAATGAACATACAGAGCACAAGCAAGTAAGAATATGACAGTCATGTCAAAACTGACTTAAATATTCCAATAAGAAGTTAACATGTACTTTCTGAAATAAGCTACTTTTTATTGGCTTGATTACACTATAACAAATTTGACAGCATAGTGATGTTCAGCCAAGTCTCTATTTCGACCAATCGTTTCCTATACATGGGAATGTATACGAAACGATTTGACCCCTTTGACCTTTGTAAGTATTTGTAATTGATGTCTTCTGGTGTTTGTACAATTGGAGCACAGTAACATGCAAAGGATTTAATCATTTCATTTCTTTCTACAGCAGGCATTGGGTAGCAGCCTTTACAAGAGTGCATCTCCTTATGGCTCCCTGAACAACATTGTGGATGGGCTGAGCTCTTTAACAGAACACTTCTCAGAAATCTCACTCTCCACTGAGAACAGAAAACCCAGCAAGCGGCCCCCTCCTAACTACCTGTGCCATCTCTGCTTCAACAAAGGTCATTACATTAAGGACTGTCCACAGGTAAGAAACATATTTTTGGCTATTATCACCAATGTGGTGATAAATGGTCGTATGACTATTTGAAGTATAGCTTTTATTATCTTGCTAGTCAAATTGTAAATTGCAATCCTCTATGGGGTTGATTTACTAAATGGAAGAGTGCAAAATCTGGTGCAGATTCTTCACAGAAACCAGCTGCCATGTTTTTTGTGAAAGCTTAATTGAATAAGCTGAAATTAGAAGCTGATTGGCTACCATGCACAGCTGCACCAAAATTTGCACCGTCCAGTGTTAGTAAATCTACTCCTATGTGTCATGTGCATTTATACGCATTAATTTGTCTGGAAATGCAGAAGATACAAAAGTATGAGCTGTCACGGGTACATTCCCATGTATAGGAAACGATTGGTCGAAATAGAGAAGACTTGGTGGAACATCACTATGCTGTCAATTTTTTTTATAGTGTAATCAAGCCAATAAGTCCAACACGTTTCTGGGCCCAGAAGATCCCACTTCATCAGGAATGTACATGAGAATACACATATTAGAATAACACATATGAGAAACATTAATTAAAGAAAAACAAGAATAATACGTGTAAGGAATAGTGAAAAAAATGGCACTATTAAAGAAAATTAACACTATATTCAACCTAAAATCTACAATAAACAAAAAAATAAAAATAACTATAGGAAGAAAGAAATTGTGGCATTAGAGCAATTAATCAATTAAACAAATGACAAAGCGTTAAAAATAATATTTAAAGATTTTGGACTCTGAAGACTTTGTATGGCGGCCTAGCTCCATTATATGTACATTTTTTAGTCATGGTGACCCCCGTTTTTCCAAGGGGTCCCATTGCTAAAAATATTGACTTTTTTTACCACTCCCTCAAAATTTGTTATAGTTTACTTGCACATCCTTTAATACAGATTGATAAATTGTTTTTTTAAAAGGATAAGCAGATTGTCAATTTATTACTGATTACCCAGGACATAGAAGGCATTGAATATTTTAAACTGCCCATAGATAATAAAGGGCATTTAGATTTGTACGTAAACCACTCTCAGGCATATGTGTCAGCTCATACTTCTCTAAACACAAAAGGTTCCATTGGTTATCTGTTTATGTTTAAGCTTTATAGAGGGGGGGGGGGGGTGTTGGAGGTGCTCAGCATACACCTCTGATACTAGTCTAATCAACCTCTCTAATCACTACTCGTGCCAATGAGCCTTGGTTGGTATGTCTAAAATTTCCCACAATCACTAGTTTGTTGCACTAATTTAACCTTCATCTCAAAGAGAATTCCTAGTCTTCAATTTTTTAAATAAGCAACTATAAGGCTGGGTTCACATATGTGTAAATTGGATGCGGGGGAACCCGCATTAAATTTGCGTGACATGTGAGTGTGACCGGCTCTCAATGGAGCAGGTTCAAACAGGGCCGGGGCGGACACGAAGTGCATTTCAAAAGGGTCCTGTGCGTGTTTGGGTCAGGTTTAGGTGCAAAATCAGGAAAAAATTCGGACCTGAATTGCACCTGAACCGATGAACAGATATGCACTGGACCCCAGGCATGAACCCGCGACCGTACATATGTGAACCCGGCCTTAGTGTTTTAACATGATTTCATGCATACGTTGTAATTTTTTATATATACTAGAGGGCAGCCATATTTGTTTATTACATAGTTAGATTCTGCTCTTTGCTAAACAATTTGTGTTGCTACACAATGGTTGTTCTTTACTTCTCCTTTCACAGCACAATGAATTAAAAAAGGGACAAAAATCAATTATTTCACCTTATACCCTCAAATTAATGTGTTAGGTTAGTAAATTGTCTTTGTTTTATGAAGACAGTGTTGTTCCTTATAGGGATTTTATTAGCTCACCCTATCCTCACTGTGCTGCTTGTACTACCTGCCACTTAAACTTGCAGTGATTAATCTTTGCATTGGCCATATGAGAACTTCATGGTTTTTCAAGGATTCCTAACATTCTTTCTGGAGCTACTAAATGAAAGCATAACAACAGTGTTAGAATCCTGCTAGTTTTTCTTGGAATTTTTACATTTGACTTCCATATGTATATATTTATAAAGTGTTTAAAAACGTAATTTTTTTGTTGCTTGTTTCTTGTGGAAACCAATCCTGTTATGTTGTTTTTAAAGAAAGGTTTATTTTTGAGATCACAGGTTAGAGGAGATAACTAGTAGCCTTAGTGTGCTACCTATAGCGCATTATTTACAACATTAATCATCATAGTGCCTCACTCTCTTTTGTAATACATTGAATTTCTTCTGGGAAAAATTAGATCATCCTTTTTGTACAATTTTAAACAATTCAGTAGGATCTTTGTGACCAGCTAATTTAAAATACAGTAAGTACAGTCCAGTGCTGTAGAACAGTGTATAGTAACTGGTAATACTATGACACCATTCTAACGTGTACCTACTAATAATAGTTGAAGTGACACAAAATTCTGGTTTCAAAAACAAAAGTTCTTTTCAAGTATTCTTACTCCTAAAGTACCTTCTGTTGCTCTTAGTCTCCTCCAAATTCTTTTTTTTTCTATTGTTATCCTACTTTATGTTAGTGCTTGGCTGCCTTCATGCTCCACTGTATGTAGAAACGTAACCACCGTCTGTTGCTCACTCCCAAAATGGATTATGGACTAAGGAATTTTATAGAGCAGTACACATGACAACTAATGTGCACTGCTTGTCGACTGGGTCAAAAAATAGGACTGGGCATTTTAGGTTGAGCAGCCCATTTTTTTTAAAACCAAAATCTTACTGTGAGAGGGGGACCAAGACCCCTGCGGGCTTATTGGAGGGAGGCAGACCAGCACAGCACCAGAGAAGAAAAATAAAGACATTATCTGGCTATGCCCATAGTGTATCCTAAGCACGCTTCCTCCTCCGGATTTCCTAGGCTACCAACCTACTGTTCCTCCCTGAACATGGTGTAAACCAGTCCTTTGTTCTGGGGTCCAGTGCCATAACTTGGCTCAACTAACTTGGCTGGCAGGGGGGCACTAGCTTGGGCACCTGGGGCAATTGCCCCGCAACACTTACGGGGTGCCTGGGGTTGTCCCCTCTGTGGCAACCAGCATCTCTTTGATTTGGGATGGTGAGACGTCCTCAGCTCTGGGGGGTTCATAAGTCTCTGCATTAACCCCTGAGATCTAAGGATGTGACCCCTTAGAGCTCAGGGGTTCATGCTGGGACTTGTAGTCCTTCACTAGTTTGGGGGTGTCATGTCATATCCTCAGCTCTGAGGGGTTCATGTAGGGACTTGTAATTCTTCACTTTTGGGGGGTCACATCCCCAAAAGTGAAGGTCTACAAGTCCCAGCATGAAACCCTGAGATCTAAGGATGTGACCTCCTCCTCCCCTTTATATCCCTTCAAGGTTGTCATCTGTCATCCAGCACCAGCTCAGCTTCTATCCTCTCCGTCCCTGCATCTCTGCCCAGCTCCAAGGGCGTATTTACTGCGAGGCAAACAAGAGATTTGCCTGGGTGGAATTTTTTAGGGGGGCGGCTTCTGTATCATTTTTTATATCTAGTTATTATTAACAAACTCCTCTTTTTGCTTTTTGTTTCTTATTAAATAAAATTATACCAGTCTGGAACTTAACTTATTTAAAGAGCATAACTGATAAAGATGGAACAACATACATATGTAATATATATCTGTATAGAACTTCACACAAAATTGTAGCCAAGGACTTTTTAGGACATATAGTGAATGGCAGTAGAGTTTTTTTTTCAACAAATGAAATGTACATTAAAAACATATATTGCTTCCAGTATTTATAAATAGAACCTAGTGTCATAAAATCATAAGGTTTTATTACGGTTTGTTGGAACAAAGATTATTACTTCCAGGGGATGGGCATTCGAGGGACAACAAAAATAACTTTCTGGTGCCATTCCCTATATGTCCTAAAAAGTCCTTGGCTACAATTTTGTGTGAAGTCCTATATGTACTATCTAGGATGTGGGCATATAGGACATAGAGCCACCAGCCACTTAAGTAATTAATAGAGAGTAGAGATGAGTTTGGGCATGTTTGAGTGCACTACTGAACCCACATTGCCGAGCCTGCCAGGAAGCTGTCAACTGTAATGGGCCAATCATTTGCAGCCGAGGCATTCCTCATCTCACAGCCGTGCATATACATGCTCCTTGTATACTGAGATGGAGAATGCCTTAGCCACAAATGATTGGCCCATTACAGGTGACAGCTTCCTGGAGAGCTTGGCCATGTGGGTTTGAAAGTGCTTGAGCTCATCCCTAGAAGAGAGGAAGTTGCAAATCAGGAGTACTGACTTCCCTCAAACTTCATATACTGTTTTCTTGTTATGGGTAAGGAAGGAAGGCAGAGGAACAGGGTTACACAATAACTAGTATTTTAAAAAGGAAGTCAGTAATGGCAGACATTATAATTCATTTGTGACAGATTTCTTTTAAGCTACTTGTGACCTTAAAGGGGTTGTAAACCCTCGTGTTTTTTCTTCTGGCAGTGACCAGCCCCCCCGTTTTACTTACCTGAGCTGAGCCCCGTATTTTCCTCGGCGGAGACGCGGTGTCCCTCTCTGCACGGGGTCCCGGCTCTTGATTGGATAGATTAATAGCACCGCAGCCATTGGCTCCCGCTGCTGTCAATCAAATCCATTGACGCAGGCACTGGGGGGCAGGGCCGAGTCCGGCATTTGTGTCTATGGACGCCGAATTCTGGACTCGGGAGCGCACCCGCAAGGTAACCCCCCCCCCCGGGAGAGCGCTTGTCCTAGGGGGTTATCTGATGCGGGGAGGAGCTGCGAGGGCCACCGAGGGACCCCAGAGGTCGAGGATCGGGGCCACTCTGTGCAAAACGAGCTGCACAGTGGAGGTATGACATGTTTGTTATTTAAAAAAAAAAAGAAAGGATTACAATCACTTTAAATGACAGCCAACAATGTATTATAGTGAAATATCCATTTTTTTTCTAGAGATGCAGTGCCTTGAAAAAGTATTCATACTCCTTGAAATTTTCCACATTTAGTCATGTTTCAACCAAAAACATAAATATATTTTTGGGAATTTTATGTGATAGACCAACATAAAGTGGCACATAATTGTGAAGTGCCTTAAATTTATAATTTTCCTTCCACTTCACAATTCTGTGCCACTTTGTGTTGGTCTATCACATAAAATCCCAATAAAATACATTTACGTTTTTGATTGTAACATGACAAAATGTGGGAAATTTCAAGGGGTATGAATACTTTTTCAAGACACTGTATATTTACATTATTATTGGCCCTTTCACTGATGAGTTCACCTAAAATCACTGGATTACCGGTCCTTTTTATGCAAATAACTAAATGATCCCTTTATTATTTCTAGGGACCCATGTATGCAGCCTTATAGCTAATTTCAGGGGTCCCCTTCTATCCTCATAAAAAAAGATAAAATCTCCTGTGTGTAGTGGGATGCTTCAACATTAATGGGAAATACAGTAATCCTGACCAAGCAATTCAAACGAGAAAAAGTCTACTAGGGTATTGTATACAAAAAATCAACTGAAAATGTCCCCTTTTATTATACCATTGGGTGTTTTGTTAAGGATGTATGAGTTGCAGAATACTTTCACAATGGAACTTGGGATACTCATATATGTCTCCTAAATTTAAGCATAGCTTGCAAATATTGGGCAGCTTCTGGAAGGTATGATAACAAGTGTCCCAGTAGGTCAGAGGCACCAGTGTGCTGGACAATCTCTCTGAAAACAGATCCCAATCCTTCACTATCCTATGGAGTAGAGCAGGGGACTCCAACATTTTTAAATGAAGGGCTTCAGACTTTAGAATGGCCAGACTATAGCCACTGAGAGTAGAAAATGTCCTTGTGTTGTGTCAGTGGGAGTAAAAAATGTCTCATCATTGGTGTCAGTGAGAGCAATGGTGCCTCATCCTTAGTGTCAGTGGGAGGAATAGTGTTCCATCATTGGCATCATTAGAAGAAATTGTGCCCCATTATTGCTGTCATTGGGAGAAATAGTATCCCATTGTTGGTGTCATTGGGAGGAATGGTGTCTCATTGTTGGTGTCAGTAGGAGTAATTATGCCACTTCATTGGTGTCAGTGGAAGCAAATGTAACCCATCATTGGTGTCATTAGGAAGAATATTGCCCCATCATGGTGTCATCAGGAGGAATAGTTCCCCATCACTGGTATTATTGGGAGGAATAGTGTCCTATTATTGGTTTCATTGGGAGAAATATCGCCCCATTGTTGGAGTCATTGGAAGGAATAGTGCCCCATTGTTGGAGTCATTGGAAGGAATAGTGCCCCATCCTTTGTGTCAGTGGGAGGAATAGTGCCCCTTCGTTAGTGTCTGTGGAACTAATTGTGCCCCATCATTGGTGTCATTAGGAACAATTGTGCCCTATCGTTGTTGTCATTGAGAGGAATAGTGTCCCATCATTGGTGTCATTGGGAGGAATAGTGTCCCATCGATGGTGCCAGTAAGAGGAATTGTGCCCCATTGTTGGTGTCATTGAGAGGAATAGTGTCCCATCATTGGTGTCATTGGGAGGAATAGTGCCCCATCCTTGATGTCAATGCGAGGAATAGTGCCCACCGTTGTTGTCAATGGAAGGAATAGTACCCCATTGTTGGTGTCATTGGGAGGAATAGTGCCCCTTCGTTAGTGTCTGTGGAACTAATTGTGCCCCATCATTGGTGTCATTAGGAACAATTGTGCCCTATCGTTGTTGTCATTGAGAGGATTAGTGTCCCATCATTGGTGTCATTGGGAGGAATAGTGTCCCATCGATGGTGCCAGTAAGAGGAATTGTGCCCCATTGTTGGTGTCATTGAGAGGAATAGTGTCCCATCATTGGTGTCATTGGGAGGAATAGTGTCCCATCCTTGATGTCAATACGAGGAATAGTGCCCACCGTTGTTGTCAATGGAAGGAATAGTACTCCATTTTTGGTGTCATTGGGAGGAATAGTGTCTCATCATTGGTGTCAGTAGGAGGAATTATGCCCCTTCTTTTGTGTAAGTGGAAGGAATTGTGACCCATCATTAGTATCATTGGGAGAAATAGTGTCCCTTTAGTGTCAGTTGGAGTAATTATGCCCCATCATTGGTGTCAGTGGATGTAATAGTGCCCCAAGGGCCAGATAAAAGCAAGCTAAAGGCCCCATCTGGCCCCTGGGCCACCGTTTGGAAAGGGGTGCCAATGTCAGCGTTCAGCAAGGACTGCAGTGGGTTGTTCTTTGGGGTGATCTCTGCTTGTCTATAGGCAGCTTTAGAGGCACACAGAAATAGCACAGACACAGTTCTTATTCTAGTGAAACATTGTGACCGTGACTGTAATACTTTATCCATTGTCTCTGCATCATCATCCCTAGAAAGATTCTGATTGTTCAGCATTTTCTTTGTTTTAGAAAAATTGTAAGGCATTCAAGATCCTGCAAATAAAATCCATATGTTTCTTCAACCCCCTCTTTACCTTCCAAAAATAATAGCCAGTGCCCCCACCCCTGTATCAGCTGGCTTGGGTTACCACAAGTAAAATCAAGAGGAATTCCAGGAACAGCTGTAACCCTAGCCTCCCGTGTGTACACACAGAAACTTACTGCATGCCTGATAGCTTCACAAGCTTTTCATTTGTGCAAATCTCACATGACAAGCATGCAGCCTTGTAGCTGTGGACTGCACTGGTTAAACAGTCGGCTAAGTAATACCATCTCTTATATCCGAGTTTTCTTAGAAACATTAAAGAATCTTAACAAAATGGGGATGCTATGCATATCAAATAGTATTATCTGCTCTACAGTTTTTCCATCCTAAACGTGAGCTGCTATGACCAATTGCAACTTTAACAAGTCAAGATTACTTCAGCTGCTCTGTTATTATCGCTGGAGCTTAGATTGATGCTGGGTCTCTTTAAAAACAAAATAATATGCGTTATACAAGTTTTGCTGCTGACTAGGTTGGTCGGTTGATTCGCGCACAGCCTTGTTTTCAATAAATGAGTCATAGAACCTGGGTAATTCATATGTGGTCAGTTTTAGAGGGATGAGATGACAACCCTACTGGATCTACAGATTGTCTAAATTGCCTAGGTTTGTGTCATTCTTCATTTTTAATAATTTTTTTCAGTTTCAATAATATGTATTCAGTTTTAACAAGTGGCTAACATGCAATAGTTCCACCCACGCAGAGTTAGCTTACAAAGGTAGACAAAATGAAGCAGTGTGAAAATGAGAGCTGATATAACAGAAGGAGATAGGCCTTTTCATGAAGCCATGAGGGCCAAGGAGTCCTAGAGGGTTCCTAGAGGGTTCCCTTCAACAACGGGGCATCCCCTGGGCCCACCAGTAATGCCGAGGCAATCTGAGCTGGAAGTTCGCCCCCTCTCCTTTCCCCACTGTCTTCTAGGACACATCACATGTCCCAGAAGACTACGGGACCTTTCACAAAGCGCAGCGTGGCTCGCACATTAGCAGTAGGAAACCGGCTATGGAGCCGCAAGGCTTCACTTCCTGTTTCTCTTACTTACACCCCAAAGCTGATTGAAGAATCGGCTCAGGTGAGGACAACGCTGGATCTCTGGACAGATAGGCGTCCTTATATTAAAAGCCATCAGCTACAGTATTTGTAGCTGCTGACTTTTAATTAATTTAGGGGAAGCCTGGCGCTCCTGTTTAAAGCGGAGCTCCACCCTAAAGTGGAACTTCCGCTGATCGGAACCCTCCCCCCCTCCGGTGTCACAATTGACACCTTTCAGGGGGGAGGGGGTTGCAGATACCTGTCTAAGACAGGTATTTGCACCCACTTCCGGGAGTCCTCTCTGCAGGAAATCTGCAGGAAGCACGTCACTTCCCGCAGATTCCCCGTTGTGTTCTGGGAGACACTCGGCTCCCAGAACACAGGGGACCATTCAGAACGGCGCAGCGCAACTCGCGCATGCGCCGTAGGGAACCGGGCATGAAGCCGCAAGGCTTCATTTCCTGGTTCCCTCAACGAGGATGGCGGTGGGGCAGCAGAGTGACGAGCGATTGCTCGTCCTCTGCTGCGGACGTCGCTGGACTCCAGGACAGGTAAGTGTCCATATATTAAAAGTCAGCAGCTGCTGTATTTGCAGCTGCTGGCTTTTAATATTTTTTTTTCCGCGGCACCTCCGCTTTAACCTGATTATGTTAGATTTTAGGTGCTGAAAGCGGTACAATGATTTTGCATGGAAATTTGGCGTTATATATTGTAGGCCTGTAATTCTTAGTAATAACTCACTTAAATCTGTCCAAACAAGAGTCTAGTAGACATCCTGGGTATGATAAAGTTTGAAACACAAAATCATTAATTATAATATAATAAATAACTATAAATAATTATAACAAATAATAATATAATAATAATAAAAATTATTCAATAATGTAATCAAATCAAAAACACTGAAATTTGCTCAGTTGCAGAATTGTCGCTGTCATTAGCTTTAGTGTTTGAGGACGAATTTCCCCACAAATCGCTATCGCTCAATTCTGCAAGTGATTCTAATTTATTATCGTTGTTTTCTAGCTGGTCTAAACCCACTTTTGATGTAAAGGGACACTTTTTGGTTGCTATGGACAATCTCCAGTTTCCAGGCAGAAAGAACAGTTTTTATTATATAAAACTGCATGCAGGACACTGGACAGACCACTAGGGACAAAGGGGATGTGTAAATTTTTTTATACAGTACTGTAATCTGTAAGATTACAGTGTACTGTATGTGTACTGTGTTTTTTACTTTTTTGAATTTGGCACCGATTTCGGCCCCCGTGCGCTGCAACGTCGCAGGGAACAGAGCTCGGCGGCACTCGGGCACTGTGTGTGAATCGAGCGAGGAGACGGCTCGCACACACTGCAGGGAGATGTTGCAGGATCCAGGGGACAAGGTAAGTAACTCTCCCTGCATCCTGCGATGCAGCCCGAGTCTGGCTCTGGGTTACCGCTTTTGGTACTGAAATCTCACCCCGAGCATGAATCGGGATTACCGCCAGGGAGGTTAAAGTGTATCTATAACCAAAAATGTTGTAAGTTTTGGATACAGTAGGGTTTTGTTGTCTGTGATCCAGAAATGCAACAGGAAGTTTGCAGGAATCTCCCAGAGTAAAGCTGGCTACGGGCTAAATAACTTTTTCACAATTTTCTTGTACAATTTTCCTTTAGATTTACCAAAACTACATATGAGGTCAAACCTAAACACTTTCAATTTGTATGCAATCAGACAGGCTATTGCACTACATATCTGAAGGTAAATCTAAAGGAAATTGAACAACAGCTGTATAATGTGTATCAAGATTAACCACCTCAATACAGGGCACTTAAACCCCCTTCCTGCCCAAGCCATTTTTCAGCTTTCAGCGCTGTCGCACTTTGAATGACAATTGCGCGGTCATGCAACACTGTACCCAAATAATTTTTTTTAGAGATTTCTTTTTGTGGTATTTGATCACCTCTGCGGTTTTTATTTTTTGCGGTCTATAAACAAAAGAAGAGTGACAAGTTTGAAAAAAAAAACACAATATTTTTTACTTTTTGCTATAATAAATATCCCAATTTTTAAAAAATAAATAAAATGTTTCCTCAGTTTAGGCCAATATGTATTCTTCTACATATTTTTGGTAAAAAAAAAAATCACAATAAGCGTATATTGATTGGTTTGCGCAAAAGTTATAGCGTCTACAAAATAGGGGATAGAATTATGGCATTTTTTTTTTTTTTTTTTTTACTAGTAATGGCGGTGATCTGCGATTTTTATTGTGACTGCGATATTGTGGCGGACATATCGGACACTTTTGACACTATTTTGGGGCCATTCACATTTATACAGAGATCAGTGCTAAAAATAACTATTGATTACTGTATAAATGTGACTGGCAGGGAAGGGGTTAACACTAGGGGCGATCAAGGGGCTAAATGTGTATCCTAGGGAGTGATTCTAACTGTAGGGGGAGGGGACTCACAAGGGGAGGAGACTGATCTGTGTTCCTCTGTACTGGGAACACACCATCGGTCTCCTCTCCTCTGAACAGGACGTGGATCTGTGTGTTTATTCTACATTTTGGATTTCTCTGTGACATGGGTCACCAGCACCAATGGGGACACATACAGCAATAAAAATGTGACAGAAGATCTAATCCTTCCCCACTCTATCCAAAACAAGAAAAAAGGTTTGGCCTAGGGATACACTTTAACTAAATGTAAGCGATGAACATAAGGTAAAACAAATTAAGCAAAAAATGTAACACTATTTTCTTAGTTGGTCTTACTTTAAACGAGCAGCCAATCCCAGACGACGTCCGTTGATGACGAAACGTGTAGGTGTGGCTTGCAGACCTTACGTCATCAGGCTTCTCCATACGGAGGTACACGAGACACGGAGCTTATCCAGCAGCAGAAGTTTTAAGGAGACGTTGCGCTCTTCCATCCTTAACCGCACTAATTTATCAACATTTCTGTAAGTGTATTACTATTTGGTACATTTCATTTATATCAACAGTATTATGCTATGGACCTCTTTCTATTTTCACCTCTTTGAGATACCAGCATTGTCACACTCTCAGCATCCAGCCATTCACAGTGGGTCTATAGGGAGACCTAAAACCCCTGTGCCTGATTTGACCGCCGTCATAGCGGTCATCGCGATAGGGTAAGGAGACTACATTACCTTTCCTGGGTGCTCCAACGGTGGATGGATTTTCAACTGTCTTTCATTCCTCCCTCTTCTTACCATCATGAAATGGTTCTCCATGATCGATCATATACTCTCATGAGTTGTTTCTCATATTTTGGGACTATTTTTTCTTCACTTTTGATCCTTTTTTAATACACTTATCACTGCATGGGACTGTTTTTTACGGGTTATATTCAATTTATTTTATGCACTGTTGTTTATGCACTTTTTTCCAGTCATTGATTTGTTTGGTGTCATTGAAGGCAATTCATCAGTCCTTCCTATAATATGTGCACACGTTTATTTCTTTATTCAACCACGCAGCGCTGTACTATATTTTACATATTGTTTTGGAGTTTTGTATCTAGATTTTTGGTACTGGCAGCTTTGTACACTTTTTCATTATTCATTATTTATTGAGCGCAGTGTTTTCCCCATAGGGTTTTTTTTCACCTTACTTTAAAATAGAACTACAGGCAGAACTTTTTTTTATTTTGTGTAGAATGAGGGAGGGTTATAAATAGAGGTGCACCGAATAGAAATTTTGGTGCCGAAAGCCAAAAATTCAGGATGCACTTGGCCAAAAGCTAAAATATATATTTTTATATGTAGTTGTATTTTATTCAACTTTTTCATGAATTTAAATGAACGTGAATTTATTGTCAGCCATTATCAACACTTTAAATGCAAGAAAAGCTTAAGAAAAATGCATCCCTTTAAATTCTATGTATTTCTTCACACTGGTCCAACGCATTTCCGTTGTGATGCTAAAAATCTTGCTTGCTGCATTTTTGGTCAGTTAAAAAAAATGCACCAAATACACACTTCCCCATTGAAATGCATTGAAAATGCACAAATAACGCATCAATGACACACCCGTGTTACTTTTTGATGTGGTTTTTGAGTAACATGACCTATGTAAAACACACCATAAGCACAGTAAAATCATGGTAAAATTGCAGCATTTTTGGCGCCATTATGAGCACCTTTTTCTCCCTGTCAGTTTTTTCCATCTGTACCACAATGGGGAAATTTTTCTTCACTTCCCGTTCCATAGCCAAAACAGGAAGTGAGAGGAAATCCCTCTAAAGTGAGGTAAGTCCTGGTTGTCACCTGGGACACCAGGACTAGTGTTCCTATTGGAAGATTTTCCCACTATCACTGTTCTGGGGTCAACCTAAAAATTTTGATTTTCTTTCGCTTTCACGCCAACTTTTGGTGATAGTGGTAAACATGACAAATAGGGTGAATTTCCTTAAAGCGGTTGTATAGTCTTTTTTTTTACTTTTACCTACAGGTAAGCCTATACTAAGGCTTACCTGTAGGTAAAAGAAATATCTCCTAAACCTACACGGTTTAGGAGATATTTGCAAAAAAAGACATGCACCGATGTCTACGGCGCATGCGCGCCGTAGACAACGGTGCATTCACAGGGTTAATCCCATTCAGAATTCCGGCGCTGCCGGAATAGAAAGCTCCAGCGCGCATGCGCGGAGTGACGTCTTCGCTGCTCCGGCCAATCACAGCGCCGGAGCGGCGCTGTGATTGGCTGGAGCGGCGATACCCGGAAGTAACGTTCCGGGTATCTGAGGAGCGATGGCTGCGGTCGGAGCGGGCGACGAGGATGGCTTCGGGGGTCCCGATCTAAGGTAAGTGATTCATAATGAGCTAGTATGCTAGTCATACTAGCTCATTATGGCTTTTTCTTGCAGGTGATTTAAAAAAAAAAAATTTCATCTGGGTTTACAACCGCTTTAACAGAAACACAGACAGCAACAAAAACCTGACAGGTGTCCTAATCCCTCTCCACTCTATCCAAAACAAAAGCCCAACCCCTGGCTCGTTATCCACTGCTGCCTCTTATTTAACCCCTTCCGCATTGTAATACCCCCTAACAGTTTAAAAAAAGAATCTTATACACACTCTTTTTCCGGGTGTCTTTTGTCCAGTCATGTGACAACTCAAGTACTCTTCATCCTATTCTTCCTCTGGCAATAGGCAGGTCGTGAATGCTGCAAAAAGGTGCACCACTTCATTATATTTCTCTGCAACATTCTCCTGTCAGTCCAGTCAGTGGCGTAATTAGAGACTTCAGGGCCCTGGTGCAAGAAATCATGAAGGGCCCCCCCCCCCCCCCGAAAAGCCTGATTTTGATACTTAATTTTTTCACACTGTAAAACAAAGTAAAAAAAAAAATCTGTTTCTGATTTCACTTGAGGGGGGGGGGGGGGGTGTGGCTGCGGCGGCAGTGGTGGTGCCATCCTCTCCCACCACCACCTGTGCCTCTTACTGATCCCATTCCCCCACCACTGATCTCATCCCTATTCCCCCCCCCCCATCACCTCTGTTGTAGAAGTAATAGGGGGATAGGGATGAGATCAGTGGTGGGGCCGTAGGGGGATGGGATCAGTAAGAGGCACGGGTGGTGGTGGGAGAGGATGGCACCACTACTGCCACCCCCCCTCAAGTATCACCGCTGCCACCCCCCTCAAGCGGTGGTACTTGAGGGGGGGGGGCTGTGGTGGCAGTGGTGGTGCCATCCTCTCCCACCACCACCTGTGCCTCTTACTGATCCCATCCCTCCACCACTGATCTCATCCCTATCCCCCCCATTACTTCTGTTGTAGAAGTAATAGGGGGATAGGGATGAGATCAGTGGTGGGGCAGTGGGGGGATGGGATCAGTAAGAGGCACGGGTGGTGGTGGGAGAGGATGGCACCACCACTGCCACCGCAGCCACCCCCCTCAAGTACCAGCTGTGGTACTTGAGGGGGTGTGGCAGTGGTGGTACTTGAGGGGGGGTGGCTGCGGTGGTACTTGAGGGGGGAGGTGGCTGCGGTGGTACTTGAGGTGGGTTGGTAGCTGTGGTACTTGAGGGGTGTGGCAGCGGTGGTACTTGAGGGGGGGTGGCTGCGGTGGTACTTGAGGGGGGAGGTGGCTGCGGTGGTACTTGAGGGGGGGTGGTAGCGGTGGTACTTGAGGGGTGTGGCAGCGGTGGTACTTGAGGGGGGTGGCAGCGGTGGTACTTGAGGGGGAGGTGGCTGCAGTGCTACTTGAGGGGGGTGGATGCAGTGCTACTTGAAGGGGGGGTGGCTGTGGTGGCGGTGCCATCCTCTCCCACCACCACCTGTGCCTCTTATGGATCCCATCCCCCCACCACTGATCTCATCCCTATTCCCCCCCCATCACCTCTGTTGTAGAAGTAATGGGGGGGGTAGGGAGGAGATCAGTGGTGGGGGGATGGGATCAGTAAGGAGGCACAGGTGGTGGAGGTTGGCATCGATTGCTGAGCTCTGCCTCTGTCACTTGATTGACTTACCGTCAGTCAATGAATCAATCGATCCCAGGGAATTCCTATTGGCTTCTGTTCTATCACTGGTCTGACCTTCACCGTGCCTTCTTCTCCCGCCAGGATGCCTTGCTTCACATGGGCGCTGGGTAGGTACTCCAACTAAGCACGCAGGGGAAAGCTCCTCCCCCGCCATCTCATTTGTTGTCAGGGTCTGCTGACTTCATTTTCCAGAGTCCGCCCTGCCTCCCTACATCTCTGTGAGCTGCCTCAGCGCCTCTGCAGTGCGCACCGCACCAGGCCGGCAGCCAACAGAACACACTGACAGTCAGGCGGGCGGGTGTCTCACACGGACGGGTGGCGGGCCCCGGGACTTGGCGGAATTACAGGGCCCAGTCGCAACTGCGACTGTCGCGACCCTGATAATTCCGCCACTGCACCCCCCTCAAGTACCACCGCTACCACCCCCCTCAAGTACCACCGCTACCACCCCCCTCAAGTACCACCGCTACCACCCCCCCTCAAGTACCACCGCTACCACCCCCCTCAAGTACCACTACTACTGGTGCTACTGGTACTTGAGGGTGGGCGGCAGCGGTGGTACTTGAGGGTGGGCGGCAGCGGTGGTGCCATCGTCTCCCACCACCACCTGTGCCTCTTACTGATCCCATCCCCCCACCACTGATCTCATCCCTATCCCCCCATAACCTCTGTTGTAGAATTAATGAGGGGGATAGGGATGATGAGATGAGATTAGTGGTGGGGCTGTGGGGGGATGGGATCAGTAAGAGGCACACAGGTGGTGGACGGAGGTTGGCAATGGCATCGATTGCTAAACTGAGCTCTGTCACTTCTTGATTGACTTACCGTCAATCAATCGATTCCGGGGCTTCCGATCTGTTCCATGGGTCAGGCTGCCGCAGGGTCTGACTGAGTCACTTTGACTGTGCCAGGCCTTCAGTTCTTCCTCCAGGATGCCTTGCCTCATGCGTGCCTGGGTAGACGCCGGGTAGGTAGTACTCCACGCAGAGGAGAAAGCTCCTCCCCCTTCTCTCATTTGGTGAAACTTGGTCTGCTCTCTGCTGAATTATTTTTCAGAGTCCGCCCCGCCTCCCTACATCGCTGTGTTTCTGGATAGGCAGGGGCGGACCGTCCACAGTCTTAGTGAGTGTTGCCTCGCTCTGTGCCTTAGCCAGCCAGTGCTCTGCATTCCTTCCCGAACGAACAGTGCGCACCACACCAGTGAATATCAGGTGGGCGGCGGCCAATTCACACGGCGGCGGTCGGGCTCCTCTCACGGACGGGTGGCGGGCCCCTGGGACTTGGCGGAATTACAGGGCCCAGTCGCAACTGCGACTGTCGCGACCCTGATAATTCCGCCACTGAGTCCAGTGTAGGGGATGTCCACCCTGAATCACAAGAAATGGGTTCAATGATGCTGGATGTCATTATTAGTGGAAGAGGACTATTGCTGGATCAGATCAGAGGATAGCACCTGAGACGTGGTGAGTTGCAGCTGGAGTTGCTTTACTTTCCATAGATGCTGGAGTCTGATTTATTTAAATTTTTGACCAAGCTGGGCTTAAAGCGGAGGTTCACCCAAATCACAAGACTATCTTCTCCGCATCATAGCACAACCTAGATAGACAATTGGGCAAAGATTTTTTATTTTGACATTTAAATACCTTAGTAATTTAGAATTTCTGGGTTTCCCTCCCGCGGGAGTAGGCGTCCCCCCGGCGCTGCAGTGTTGTCTGGGAGCTCAGCGCAGTGTGTACTGGGAGCACAGTGTCGTGCTTCCCAAGAAACAATGCGAATGGCCTCCTTCGTAATCCCGCAAGATTTTCTAGTAAGAAGTGACGCGTGACACCGGTCACGTGACGGGGGCGTAGCTGAAATCTGCATTTTAGAGAAGGGCATGCAGGTGAATATCGAATGCCATCACAACGGGGCGTGTACTTTCAATGACGCCGCCCGTTGTGATGGCAACCAGGAAGTGTTGACGGCGCTGCTCGCCGTCAACACTGCTCATGCGCGAGATAGAGCAGTGAATGCCGGGAGACGAGCATTCACCGCTTCCAGGAAGTCCGTGCTTGTGGGCTTTACAATGCCCACAAGCAAAATGGAAAATGCCAGGATCGGTTTTTATAAGTTTATCTTTTAAACCAAAATGGACAGGGGATGGTTTTAATCGCCAAACAAGTGAGTACTAAGTTGTGATCTTAAACCCCATTGAATACACAGAAGAAAAAAAAAAACATGGACCGCGGAACCTCCGCTTTAAGTTTAGTTGTCATCCAAGCACCTAAAAATATAGTCCATGTGCCATGATGTATAACATCAATAAACATTATGCCAAAAATAGCCATCTTCATTGTTGCAGGAGTTTACTGGGGTGAATGAACTATTATTAACAGCCAAAGGTTATGGAGCAGAAGGAGGGAGTCAATAGCAGTGTTTACAAGCCAATGAGCCCTGTTTGGACACAGTGTACACATGATAAAGCCAACTATAAAGCTTTCTGGCAAACATGAAAATTACAGATGACTCCAATCACTCCATATACTGTCTCCGAGGAGAAGAACTGCTGTCAGAATTTGTTTGAGGGACCCACTGCAAGTAAACCTGAAATCACAGCTCAACCATTCAGATATAATCAGACATAATAAAAGAGAAGTACGCAGTCTGAGTCTGGTAAGTAAATAACGCCAGTACTGGGTCACATTTATGCTTGGAAGGGGGATGTGTGGTGTTGCCACACATGTAGAAGAAAATAAGACAGAACCAAGCTAGAAAATTGATATCCCCAGCCCTCCCAGGGCCTCCCTCTGGACATCAACAGGTTCAGGAGAAATGAATGGAAATACTAAATATACTTTCAGATTTAGCATTAAGCCCTTTGTTAATATTTTTTTATTTTTTATTTACATAGTTTAAATTTTGTGCCAGAGTTTCATTGCTGCCTATGTTCCTGTTGGGTAGATCTGATCCCACTATCATAGATTTTACCACTTGTCGGGCACCTGGCATTTTACCATTACTCAATTTTTATACTGATAACACCTTTTGCTCCTTTCTGGGGGCTGAAGATACTTTCAGAGGACAGGTGCCTGAAGCTCTAATGACTTCTGTAATTGAGGGTAGCTTTGTTATCCAGTGGTTGGCTTTCGCTATAAACAGTGTGAATATTACCCAGATCTATCTTTCTGGAGTGCTACTGTGAAGTACTCTACCTCAGGGTCTAATTTTTCATGCTCTAATTTATAGACATGTGCGATTAGTTTCGTACGAATCTAAAATTCGTACGAATTTCCGGAAATTCGTACATTCGTACGAATCCGAAATACGAATTTTTATGCATACAAATTCTGTACGAAATACGAAATTTCGTTTACGAATTTCGGATCCAAAAGTGAAAAATTCCTTTAAATTTCGTACCTGGGGGGGTGTATGATATGCATGTAAAGTCGCGCATGTTTCCCGTGCTTAGAACTGTCCCTGCACAAAATGTCATTTTTGACGGAAAAAAAGTCATTTAAAACTCACTCGCGGCTATTAATGAATTGTCGGCTTTTATCAATACATAGAAAAGTCATTGATAAAAATAAAAAAAATGGCGTGCGGTTCCCCCTAAATATCCATACCAGGCCCTTCAGATCTGGCATGGATTTTAAGGGGAACTCCACCCCAAATTAAAAAAAAAATGGCGTGGAGTCCCCCCAAAAATCCATACCAGACCCTTATCCGAGCACTCAACCTGGCCGGCCGCAGGAAAAGAGGGGGGGACGAGAGAGCGCCCCCCCCTCCTGAACCGTACCAGGCCACATGCCCTCAACATGGGGAGGATGTCCCCATGTTGATGGGGACAAGGGCCTCATCCCCACAACCCTTGCCCGGTGGTTGTGGGGGTCTGCGGGCGGGGGGCTTATCGGAATCTGGAAGACCCCTTTAACAAAGGGGACCCCTAGATCCCGCCCCCCCCTATGTGAATTGGTAAGGGGTACATTGTACCCCTACCATTTCACAAAGAAAGTGTAAAAAAATGTAAATAAAAACACACAAACACCTTGGAAAAGTCATTTATTAAAAAAATAAATAAATTTTTTTAAAAAAAAAAACATTCCAGCGATGAAATCCAGTGTCCCGCGGCGATCCCGATGTCCAGCGCTGTCCGTCATTGGTTGAGCCTGAGTGGACCTGATGGGGAACTTCCTCCGCAGTGTTTTAAATGTATAGACCCGCCCCTTCTAAAGTTCCCCATCAGGTCCGCTAAGCGTGAGAAGGGGCGGGTCAATTCATGTATTACACAGTGAAGGAAGTTCCCCATCAGGTCTGCTCTACGAGGGGGCAGACCTGATGGGGAACTTCCTTCACTGAGTAATACATGAATAGACCCGCCCCTTCTCACGTTCCGCATCTGGTCCGCTTAGCGGACCTGATGAGGAACTTTAGAAGGGGCGGGTCTATTCAGGTCTATCTCACGTTCCGCATCTGGTCCGCTTAGCGGATCTGATGGGGAACTTTAGAAGGGGTGGGTCTATACATTTAAAACACTGCGGAGGAAGTTCCCCATCAGGCCAGCTCAGGCTCAACCAATGACGGACAGCGCTGGATATCGGGATCGCCGCGGGACACTGGATTTCATCGCTGGAATGTTTTTAAATTTAAATTTATTTTTTAATAAAGGACTTTTCCAAGGTGTTTGTGTGTTTTTATTTACATTTTTTTACACTTTCTTCGTGAAATGGTAGGGGTACAATGTACCCCTTACCAATTCACATTGGGGGGGCCGGGATCTGGGGGTCCCCTTTGTTAAAGGGGTCTTCCAGATTCCGATAAGCCCCTTGCCCGCAGACCCCCACAACCACCGGGCAAGGGTTGTGGGGATGAGGCCCTTGTCCCCATCAACATGGGGACATCCTCCCCATGTTGAGGGCATGTGGCCTGGTACAGTTCAGGAGGGGGGGCGCTCTCTCTCGTCCCCCCCTCTTTTCCTGCGGCCGGCCAGGTTGCGTGCTCGGATAAGGGTCTGGTATGGATTTTTGGGGGGACTCCACGCCATTTTTTTTAAATTTGGGATGGAGTTCCCCTTAAAATCCATGCCAGATCTGAAGGGCCTGGTATGGATATTTAGGGGGAACCGCACGCCATTTTCTTTTTTTATTTGCGGCGGGGTTCCCCTCAATATCCATTCCAGACCTGAAGGGCCTGGTAATTGAATTTGGGGGGAGCCCCCACGCTTTTTTTTATCAATGACTTTTCTATGTATTGATAAAAGCCAACAATTCATTAATAGCCGCGAGTGAGTTTTAAATGACTTTTTTTCCGTCAAAAATTACATTTTGTGCAGAGACAGTTCTAAGCACGGGAAACATGCGCGACGTTTAAAATTTACGATTCGTATGAAATTCGTATTTCGTACGAATCTGAATTAAATTTGGTACACGAATTACGAAATACGTATTTTTTTAATACGAAACGGAACAGAACGAAACGAAACAACTTTTTTGACGGCGCCCATGTCTACTAATTTATGAACTTGAAGGCCTTTTTTGAGCCCCTTCATGTACACATATTATAATATAAGACTTAAGCTCCTGAGGAAGCCATCACTCGCGAAACATGTTGAGCTACATAAGGCGGCTTTGATTCATACCAACCTTCCCTGGATTCTACTAAATATCAAGCACCTGTTTGCTTTAACATCATCATTATGGGCTTGGCTTGGTCTACATGTTTATACTAGAAGCCTAATTTGATAATGTATTTTACCTATGCTTTTATGAATGTTTTTTCATGGATTATGTTTGTAGCGCTACCCCCAGTTAAGAGAGCCGCTGGTTTGATTTCGGGCCCTGCACACAGTACCGCCAACCCCCGGCAATCTTACTCGACCCACTCTGGCACAGTCAGTCTAGGGTTAAACTCCTATCACTCTCAGGTGTATTGTACTTAATAATCTCTAAACAGTCAGGCAACACGCTGAGGCAAGAATATAAATATATATCAGCTTTACTGGTAACGAAGGATTCAAGGTATAACATGCAACATATACATGGGCCTGCAGAGCCCTGCATCAATCAATGTACTAGGTGCAGCACAATAATATGGCGCCGCGCAGTGTCCACCACGCGGAGCTATTATGGTGTGCGCTCTCCTATGGCGCAGTAACACAAACTTTCTAACTCCCCGCCTAAGTCAGGCCTGACAAGGGATGGAACCGAGTCTCTTTTCCCTAAGGAAGGAAGGTTTCTTCACCGGCCAGCTTTCGTTGGTGCACTTGAAGAAATAACCATTTGTAATCCACATTGGGTGGTAACTTGAAATAACAGGGCAAAACGGGGGAGGGGGTAGGTACTTCAACTCTGTACCGCTACCGGACCCCCCAAGAAACACTGGTGAGCGAACAGCGGGCCTAGGTAGTCTACAGGCCTGAACACAACTCAGTCTATTGATATGGGCAGGTGCCCGCTCACCACTCCAGGCGCGATCCCAGCCTGGGACTTCCACTGCATGTGTGTCGCACACAGCGTCTGCTCCGATCGAGTCCCCGATCCAACTCACGTCCCATCACGACGGGTCAGGATCCACCCAGGATCCGCAGTATGGTGGAAGGCTCTTCGGACTTCAAGCAAGGCCTCAGGCTTCAGGCCTTGCCCCACAGCCGATCCGCACAGGATGACTTGTTGCTTGAAGCGCCGTGTCCCAAGAGAGCGAGCTCCGCCTCCCCTCTCACTTAAGTAATCCCTCCCATGAGTCTCTGCGGTGGAACCTCCGCCCTGGGGCCGAATGGGGTTCTGGGTAACGTAGTCCTGGGGCCTTAAAAGAGACCCCGCTACATGTTGTTCAATAAAATTATATATATTCAGTGGCGGAATTTTCAGGGTCGCAGCAGTCGCAGTTGCGACTGGGCCCTGTAGTTCTATGAAGTCCCTGGGGCCCGCCCGCCGCCCGTGTGAGAGGTCCGCCCACCGCTGGATGCAGGGGCGGCACCGCGGCAACCCCCCAAGACTCCCAAGACATCTCCCCTACCTGCACCTCTGGCTGCCCGTTTAGAGTGCAGTGGGATGTCATAGGAGGTGGAAGGCTGCGATCGGCAGCTCTATGGTGCCTGTGTGGGCAGAGATCTCCCTGGGGCTTGTAGTACTCTCTCTCTCTCTCTCTCTCTCTCTCTCTCGTGTCAGTGTGTATACAGAGGAGAGGGGAGGGAAGGGGAGGAGCCTCTGACCCGGGCAGGTATTAGTTTCACTTTCACACTGCTTGTACAATGTTGCTGATGCCCGGGTCAGAGGCCCCTCCCCCCTCTGCTGTATAGATCGAACTACTAGCCCCAGCAAGACCCCCCTGCCTGTGGACACCATAGAGCTGCCGATCGCCACCTCCCACCTCCACCAGCCAGGTACAGGGGAACCCCTGCAAGGGGGGAGTCAGCTGTTTGGGGACCCTGATGTAAGAGGGGGGTCTTTCTGGGGACACTAATGTAAGGAAGGGGGCCTCTGGGGACACTAATGTTAGGGGGGGCCTCTCTGGTGATCCTGGTGTAAGTGGGGGAGCTCTATGTGGACCCTGGTGTAAGGGGGGGGCTCTCTGGGGACCCTGGTGTAAGGGGGGCTCTCTGGGGACCCTGGTGTAAGGGGGGCTCTCTGGGGACCCTGGTGTAAGGGGAGCTCTCTGGGGACCCTGGTGTAAGGGGAGCTCTCTGGGGACCCTGGTGTAAAGGGGAGCTCTCTGTGGACCCTGGTGTAAAGGGGAGCTCTCTGTGGACCCTGGTGTAAAGGGGAGCTCTCTGTGGACCCTGGTGTAAAGGGGAGCTCTCTGGGGACCCTGGTGTAAAGGGGAGCTCTCTGGGGACCCTGGTGTAAGGGGGAGGCTCTCTGGGGACCCTGGTGTAAGGGGGAGGCTCTCTGGGGACCCTGGTGTAAGGGGGAGGCTCTCTGGGGACCCTGGTGTAAGGGGAGGCTCTCTGGGGACCCTGGTGTAAGGGGGAGGCTCTCTGGGGACCCTGGTGTAAGGGGGAGGCTCTCTGGAGACCCTGGTGTAAGGGGGAGGCTCTCTGGGGACCCTGGTGTAAGGGGAGGCTCTCTGGGGACCCTGGTGTAAAGGGGGGGCTCTCTGGGGACCCTGGTGTAAGGAGGGGCTCTCTGGGGACCCTGGTGTAAGGAGGGGCTCTCTGGCGACCCTGATGTAAGGAGGGGCTCTCTGGCGACCCTGATGTAAGGAGGGGCTCTCTGGGGACACTAATGTAAGAGGGGAGGCTCTCTGGGGACACTAATGTAAGAGGGGAGGCTCTCTGGGGACACTAATGTAAAAGGGGAGGCTCTCTGGGGACCCTGGTGTAAGGGGAGGCTCTCTGGGGACCCTGGTGTAAGGGGAGGCTCTCTGGGGACCCTGGTGTAAGGGGAGGCTCTCTGGGGACCCTGGTGTAAGGGGAGGCTCTCTGGGGACCCTGATGTAAGGGGAGGCTCTCTGGGGACCCTGATGTAAGGGGAGGCTCTCTGGGGACCCTGATGTAAGGGGAGGCTCTCTGGGGACCCTGATGTAAGGGGAGGCTCTCCGGGGACCCTGATGTAAGGGGAGGCTCTCCGGGGACCCTGATGTAAGGGGAGGCTCTCTGGGGACCCTGATGTAAGGGGAGGCTCTCTGGGGACCCGGATGTAAGGGGAGGCTCTCTGGGGACCCGGATGTAAGGGGAGGCTCTCTGGGGACCCGGATGTAAGGGGAGGCTCTCTGGGGACCCGGATGTAAGGGGAGGCTCTCTGGGGACCCTGATGTAAGTAGGGAGGCTCTCTGGGGGCCCTGATGTAAGAGGGGCTCTCTGGGGAGTCCCCCTATGTGATGGTGTGTGTGTGGGGGGGGCGGTATTGAAGGACCTGGCCTTGGGGCGACAAAGGGAGTAAATCTGGGCCTGGGCAGAGGCAGCGCTGAGTCTGGGGGCAGACACTGAAAATTAAGTCAGCAGACATGCTGACACTAATGAGAGAAGGCGAGGGAAAAGCTTTCCTCTCTGCGTGGAATACCTTTACCGTCTACCCATGAGGCAAGAAGGCATCCTGGCGGGAGATTAGAAGGCACCGTGACCGATCGAACGGAATTCCCGGGGAATCGATTGATTGACGGTAAGTGACATTTTGCAGAGCTGAGCAATCAATGCCAACCTCCACCACCTGTGCCTCTTACTGATCCCATCCCCCCACCACTGATCTCATCCCTATTCCCCCATTACTTCTATAACAGAGGTGATGGGGGGATAGGGATGAAATCAGTGGTGGGAGGATGGGATCAGTAAGAGGCACAGGTGGTGGTGGGAGAGGATGGCACCACCACTGCCATCGCAGCCACCCCCCCCCCCTCAAGTACCACTGCAGCCACCCCCCTCAACTACCGCCGTTGCCACCCCCCTCAAAAAAAAAGTATCAAAATCATGCTTTTTCGGGGGGGGGGGGCCCTTCGTGATTTCTTGCACCGGGGCCCAGAGGTTTCTAGTTACGCCTCTGTATATATTTTAACTATTGGGTGCCTATAAAGTCCATATTTTTCTGCATTGTTTTTCTAGTATATGATATAGAATGTGGCACTGTTTACACTTTTTATACACCCACAGTACCACCCTGTAGTGGTGCACCTCCCATTTATTTCATGATCTCATTATTTGTCCTAGGGACCACTGTCACTGAAATAAAAGTGAGAGGGAATTAAAATGTTAAAGTGGACCTTCCGTAATTTTTTCATCTTTCCGTCTATTAAATCTTCTGCCCTTGTTGTTTTAACTTTGGATAGTAAAACATTTTTTTCTGCCAGTAAATATCTTATACAGCCCACTTCCTGTTTCTTGTCTGGTAAAAAGCCTAGGCTTATGACATCATGCACAGCTCTCTCTCTCCCTCTCATGAGAGTTAGCCAGGAAGGGAGGGGGGTGAGTTGTAAGAGGGCCAATGAGAGCTGCAGAGCTGGAGGTGTGCCTCTGTGTGTGTGTAAATCCAGGAAGTGAACAGGCAGCAGCTTCAGCTGCCCACAGTTAAAATGGCTGCCGTCAGACTCAGTAGAGGAAGATTTCTGCAGCATATATGACAAGTACAGAATCACAGTATATATAAAATAATATGCAAAGTGGTTGAAGGGAAGCTTCAGAATGGCAAAGATGTTTTTAATTACAAATTATGTGAGAAGGCTGCAGTTCCTCTTTATGGTTGTTACCTGAACTGGAGGCTGGAGCAGAGAGGAAATTTTCTTCTGAGGGCATTTGGTCCAGTTCCAACTGTCAGAGGTGGGACTTCCATTTTGGAGAGATTTCCACATCCCATCTCTGGGGCCGAGAAGTGCAGGGAAACTCCTCGATGGAAACAAAGACAACAACAAAAGCGAGGCAGAGATTCTATCCTTTCCCACTCTGTCCAAAACTAAAGAAAAAAATCGAATCAATGCCTCTTAATGAACTTTGGAGAAAGTGGGGAAAGGTTTGACTCCATTGTGTGTTCCCACCATAGGCGTGTGCACAGGGTGTGCCAGATGTGCCCAGGTACACCCTAATCACCCTGTGCAGCACAGATTCCCCCTACTGCCCTCCCCCCCTTTCTACCACAGCGCTGCCGGCTTCCCTCCTCTCCTTTTCCGCTGGCTGTTGCTGCAGAGATGTTTTAGAATGAGTGGGGGAGGGGGCCAGTAAATATGTAATTTACCGGCCCCTTCTCTTTCTGAATGAACATTGTGAGTTCTCGATAATACATGTTTGAGCTTTGGGGTGCACACCCTAATGCAATAGGCTGTGTACACCTATGGTTCCCACTATGCATAGTTCCTCTCAATTTTTTCCAGCACAGGAACCACTGCATATGCACAGTGTGTGTGATCAGCAGCAGTGCTTCTACCTTTTCAAATTTAAAAGGCCAGTGCTGCTGCTGATCACATGTAACCGCTCATCTGACGGGCGTTCTAATCTCTTTCTCTCTCCACTCTATCCAAAAAAAAAGTTTTGCCTTTAGTGACACTTTAGACTATGTATGACAAAACTAATATGGCATTAATTTGGGTTGTTAGGTGGGTGGACTTATGAAGGCATCAAACTATCACTCCATCATACAGCCTAATAACTTTTTATGGTATCTGCTACACAGTATTTACTAAACTGCCACACTTGGTAGAGAATTGGAAAAACGTGTGCTACAGTGGAGTATAAACTATTATGACAATAAAATCAAGGGTACATAGAAAGTATAACAGATGTGATGGGGGTTAAATATGGGAGGAAAGGACAGACACACAAAACCAACTGCACTCCATAACAATATTTTTCTGCCACTAAGTAAAGGGATTCACTCATTCATGTGCATCCAATGTAATTAGTCCAAGGTGGCCACAGTTTATGGAATTTATTGTGTTAGTCATAACCCTAATGTGGTTTTTAACTTCCTGAAGATTGAGAAAAATAAAATTCTTCCAGGATTTAGTTATAGTTTGTTGCCATAAAAAGACAAACAGAAAATCTTCACTCTTTTATGCAAGTCATCTTTTCTTTTAAAGTAAAGCCTCCATGCATATGTTACGGTGAAGTGCTGTGTTAATGAGATAGTAGTTCTGACTTTGGACCTTGCGGTAGGCTCACTAAATGTGTATCATTGTGCTTTTAAAGTGATTGTAAAGGTTTTTTTTTTCTTTAACTACTTCCTTACTGGGCACATATACCCTCTTCCTGCCCAGGCGAAATTTCAGCTTTCAGCACTGTCACGCTTTGAATGACAATTGCGCGGTCGTAGGACGTGGCTCCCAAACAAAGTTGACGTCCTTTTTTTCGCACAAATAGAGCTTTCTTTTGGTGGTATTTGATCACCTCGGCAGTTTTTATTTTTTGCGCTATAAACAAAGATAGAGCGACAATTTTGAAAAAAAAGCAATATTTTTTAGATTTTTGCTATAATAAATATCCCAATTTTTTTGGAAATTTTTTTTTTTCCTCAGTTTAGGCTGATACGTATTCTTCTACATATTTTTGGTAAAAAAAATTGCAAGCGGCGTTTATTGATTGGTTTGCGCAAAAGTTATAGCGTTTACAAAATAGGGGATAGTTTTATGGCATTTTTATAATTTTTTTTTTTTTTTACTAGTAATGGCGGCGATCAGTGATTTTTTACGTGACTGCAACATTATGGCGGACACATCGGACACTTTTGACACTATTTTGGGACCATTCACATTTATACAGCGATTAGTGCTATAAAAATGCACTGATTACTGTATAAATGTGACTGTCAGGGAAAGGGTTAACACTAGGGGGCGAGGAAGGGGTTAATATGTTCCCTAATGTGTGACTGGGGGAGGTGACCAATCTGTGTCCCTATGTACAAGGGACACAGCATCGGTCCCCTCTCCCTGACAGGACATGGATCTCTGTGTTTACACACACAGATCCATGTCCTTGTCTGTGTAACCGCCGATCGCGGGTGCCTGGCGGACATCGCGGCCGCCAGGCACGCGCATCGGCATTGCAGTGACGCGCCGGGTACGTGCGCGCGCCGGCGGCGGCGCTCGTGCGCCCCCCAGTGGCCAAATTAGCGGAGGCCGTATAATAACGGCCTCCCGGCATGTAACAACCACCTCGCAGCCGTATATACTCGTACGGCGGGCGCGAGGTGGTTAAATAACAAACATGTTATTATTGAATTGCACAGAACAGCTCTATCCTCCTCTTCTTGAGTTCCCTGCCAGCACTCCTGGCTCCTCCTCTTCTATGAGTCCCCCAATAGGAAACGGCCTGGGTGCAATCGCGTGGGATCGATCCCAAGCTATGCTGCCTGCATCCATAGATACAGACAGCACTGCTTGGCCCCGCCCCTGCTCCCTCATCACCAGGTTTGACTGACAGCAGTGGGAACCAATGGCTCTTGTTGCCTCAGCAAAACCTGTGAGAGCAGAAGAGCCACTACAGATGGGCACTGCACTGTATTGAGTGAGGATTTAGGTAAGTACATGGGGATTAGGGGGCGATACTAATACCTAAACATGTTTAACCTTAATGCAGGGAATGCATTAAGGTAAACATATTTAAACTTTAGAACCACTTTAATACAAAGACCCAGAAAGAGTTTTGGAAAAAAATCTGTAATATATTCAGCTATCCAAGATGGGGCCAAGTACCATCTACAGAGGACAGTATTCAAGTTTTTATGGAGAGTGTATTTATAGAGCTAATTGTAGAACATCCCAGATTTTAATTTAATTACAGTCTTGAACAGACTCTCCCAATTCCTCCTTCTATTTAAGTGTGTAAGCTAATTTCACAGTTGAGACGGGTACATATAATTAACACTTTACACATTAGGGGAGAGATATGATAACTTATTAAGTGGGATTATGTGGCACCAATGTTCAAAAGCTGTGAAATTCAATATATCTATTTATCTATTCAATAAAAAAAAAGTATTTTGCCAGATTGAGGATTCAGTATTTTTTCTAATTTGCATATACAAATATTTAGGCCCCATGCACAGGAGACACTGTTATTTGCTGTTAAACGCGCGTCCAGAGGCAGTTGGATGCTTTTTTCAACTGCCCCTGAACCCATTCAATGTTATCCTATGTGTCCATGCACACACTCTCGTTTTTTTGCGTTTACAAGCAGTTGCGTTTAACCTCGTTTTTCCAGAAGCAAAAAAATGGGTTTAGACGCAAAAGTTTTCCACGTTTCAGACGCTAAACGCCGCTAAACGCGGTACCGGCGTTTTGCCGCGTTTGCGTTTATAAACGTTTTTAACGGTGACCTATTTTTTTACATTAGAAATCTCAAAAATTATGACAAATGATGAAAAACCATTAAAAAAATATTTAAAAAAATCTGTAATTGCTTGCATTGCACTGTAGACAATCCACAACTTGTGGCAGGTGATGTGGCAAGTGGACAATCCACAACTTGTGGCAGGTAACGTGGCAAGTGGACAATCCACAACTTGTGGCAGGTGATGTTGCCAGGTGACGTGGCGGGTGGACAATGCACAAATTGTGGCATGTGACGTGGCCAGGTGATGTGGCAGGTGACGTGGCAGGTGGACAATCCACAAATTGTGGCAGGTGACGTGGCCAGGTGACGTGGCAGGTGATGTGGCAGGTGACGTGGCAAGTGGACAATGCACAACTTGTGGCAGGTGACGTGGCCGGGTGACGTGGCCAGGTGATGTGGCAAGTGAACATTCCACAACTTGTGGCAGGTGATGTGGCCGGGTGACGTGGCCAGGTGACGTGGCAAGTGAACATTCCACAACTTGTGGCAGGTGACGTGGCCAGGTGACGTGGCCAGGTGATGTGGCAAGTGGACAATCCACAGCTTGTGGCAGGTGATACGCTAAATATAAGTACACTGCTGCTCTCTCAGCTGCTGGTCTCCCAAAATGGCTGAAATGGTTAAATAATACTGTTTTTTGAGCTTAGGGAGGGTCTTATGATGTTTCTTTACTAAACGCCTATAGACGCAAACGCGGTAAAACGCCACTAAAATCGCGGCAAAACGGGCGTTTTTAAACGCCGGTTTTAGCCTTTAAAAATGTGTGTTCAGCAGAGTTTGCACCGGGGTCTCGTGTGCATGGGGCCTAAGTGTTAACTTTTGTTTCAATGATAAAAGAATGTTTTAAAGGCTAATAAAAAAATTACCATTTAGTGTTATAGATATTGCCAAAGCCACAAGGAATCCACCTGGCTCCAGGAAGTGTAACTAGAAAGGACAGGAGGGGTAAATGTATTATATTGTAGTTACCTAGTCCTTAAACCGTCCATAGACAGTTTGAATCTCGGCCGGTTCAGCAGGGACCAGCCGACATTTGAAGCATGTATGCGCAGGCTGAATGTATCAATCAACTTGGGTACAACCAGCCTGTTGGATTTTACATGTGATTATTGACAGTGGCTGTTATAGCTGCTAGCAATAATCAGTGTTCTCCCAGCAGGCTTTGCAGGAGGGATTCTCCCATCAACACTGACTGTGTTAACGGGGTATGGAGAGAATTTCTTTCCTGCAACCCGTGGTTGCAGGAGAGAAATTAACTCTGTCTATGGGTGGCCTTAAATGCTGTGGATGCATTTGTTTTTTTTCTTCAGGTTTTTCTTTTCAGCTGATTTTGCCAGTAAACACACATCCTGGACGTCTTACAGTAACATTCACTCACAATACTGTAAAAAATGCAGCATTGTGACTATAGGACAGGACTACACAACCCATCTATGAACTCCTGCATATTCTAGGGAGGCTGTGGTTCTGTAGTCTACAGAGATAGCTGGAATGAATGCTAACTGATAAGAGTGCAGCACAGGCCGAGAATAAAGGTATACGTTATCAGCTCGCAAGGTTTCTGGCATGAGCAAAGTACCAGTATCTTTTTATGCACTTACACAGATAGGCCCCATGTACACAAAAGCTCAAAAACGGTCGTTTTGAACGCCAGATTTCTGGCAGAAAAAGCTGCTTTAAAATATAGCTTTTATCAGCGTTTTTTACTAGCGTTTATTAGCGTTTTTCAGTGTTAGCGTTTTTTAGCTTTTTTTTTTTTCAATGGATCAAAAAACGCTAAAAAACACTGGCGACCTACATTTTTTTGCGTTTATTCGCGTTTTTCAGCGTTTTGCGTTTTTTCCCGCTGAAAAACGGCACTTTGAACGCGAATTTCTTGCGTTCAGAAAAAAGGCCATTAACTCCACTGCTCATTAACGCTAAAAAACGTCCATGTGTACATGAACACATAGGCTAACATAGAGTGCAGTTAATGAGCTTTTTAAAAAAACGCCAAAACGCCAATAAACTGCAGTTTATCAGCTTCAGTGTACATGGAGAGTCATAAAAAACAAAACAAAAAAAAACTTTCAATGTTGCATTTTACAAAACACAGCAAACGAGAAGTTCATTGTTATGGATGCCTCTGGTCTGTACACTTTATATTTCTTAATATTTTATTAATGGAACTAATAGCTGCAAATGGTAGCCTCATAGCCTTCTATGCAGTGGCTAATTCAATTCATAAAGTAGCAGGGACCACAAGTTACACTCCAGACAGGAATGCACAGAGTTACCGTATATACTCGAGTATAAGCCGACCCGAATATAAGCCGAGGCACCTAATTTTACCACCAAAAAATGGGAAAACGTATTGTCTCGAGTATAAGCCTAGGGTGTCTATCTGCATGCCTCACTGTGCCTCACTTTGCCTCACTGTGCCCATGCCTCACTGTGCCCATGCCTCACTGCCCATGCCTCACTGTGCCCATGCCTCACTTTGCCCATGCCTCACTGCCAATGCCTCACTGTGCCCATGCCTCACTGTGCCTCACTGTGCCCATGCCTCACTGTGTCCATGCCTCACTGTGCCCATGCCTCACTGTGCCCATGCCTCACTGTGCCCATGCCTCACTGTGCCCATGCCTTACTGTGTCCATGACTAGACTGATGTTTAACATGGGAGTCTATGGAAGGGATGCCCGGTTTGAAAAATCTGTGCTCCCCGGCTGTAGGTCTTCCAGACAAAAAACTTTGCACACTTATAGAGGAGAAATGGGGCTACATGTGTGCCAAGTTTCGGGTCCAGGGGTCTTACGACCGGCCGGTACCGGGTCCCCAAAATTACAGGAGAAATGACTGTTTAACATGGGAGTCTATTGAAGGGGTGCCCGGTTTGAGAAATCGGTACTCCCCGGCTGTAGTTCCCCCGGACAACAAACTTTGCACACTTGTAGAGAAAGAGTGGGGCTACATTTGTGCCAAGTTTGGGGTCCAGGGGACCTACGGCCGGCCGGTACCGGCTCCCCAAATTCAGGAGATCAGGCGCAAAAAGGTGACTCGAGTATAAGCCGAGGGGGGGGGGGGGCATTTTCAGCACAAAAAAATGTGCTGAAAAACTCGGCTTATACTCGAGTATATACGGTAATTAACATTTTACACTTACCACAAACTGTCCTATTTAATTATACCTCCTGGAGCTCTCCTTTAAACTTTGCCATGTATAATTGTCTTTCATCTTGCTTTACATTCAGTTCTCACCTTAATTTGTATATTAACAGAAATGTCACAGGTAGTGTATCTTCTGGGAAATTAACGGCAGAAAAGAACTGATTGACGCAACTACACCTCTGATAGTGTCACATTACAAGCACTGGTGTTATGTGGATCATGCTGAACACCAAATTATAGGCAGGTTTTAGGCTTTTAATGAGGCGGAGCTCGGACTCTCTAGATTGGTAACTATAGGCGATTTACAGCATACCTACTGTAGGTCACCAGATTAAAGCAGTAGTATGCATGGGGGAAACTGACAAAAACCAGGGGCAGTCCAGAAATGAATAGATTTTACAAGTTATCAGTGGCCAATGTCACTGTTTGGTAAATTTTTTTGACTCTATTGACTTTTTAGCCAAATTCATTTTAGCACAGAATGTGTTGGGGATCTACAGTACTGCCACTCATGGGCGTCCGCTCCATAGGGCAAGGGGGGTCAATTGCCCCCCCCCCCTGGAGACACACTATATTTATATGGACATGGAGTGAAGCGGAATTATCCTCAAGAGCTATTTCACACTGCCAGCTAGCCACGTTATTGGTAATCGTCCCTAGTATTAGCGGCGTTTTACCATCGTTTTAGTGGCGCTATTCGGCTGCTAGAGGGCTGCTAATAAGACAATGGCAGCTTAATCCTTCTATTAAGCTTTTGCATCAGGTTTCTCAAACCTTTGCATGCCTTCGCTTTATGTCATAATGACTAAGCCCCTCCCCTTCATGACATTGTCAAAAAGGGACCGAGCATGGATGACCTTAAAATGATGCCCCCCCCTGAAAAAAGTTCAGCGGACGCCCATGCTGCCACTGCCAAAATTAACATAGCTTCTATTTCCATAAAATAATAAACTCATCCCATATGCTGTCCCAGGTTGATAATTAAAAACAGAATTTGGGGGGGGGGGGGGGAAATCCTAAACGTGCCCCTTATGTAAGCCTTTTACACCTGCTGCAGCACAAAGGTATGAGTAGGGTTTCCTGGCAGAAAGCATTTGTCACATTTACAAAATGTTGTCCTGCTTTTTATATGTACTGAAAGTTTTTTGACAGCCCTTAGCTGCTTTAGTAGATCATTGCATGGGAGCAGATGTATGGAGTGTAATACAATACTTTATACAGAGATCTGTGTGTTGGAGTGGGCTCTCTGCAGTGTTGGGACAAGGTCAGCTAGAGCCCAGGGGGAACATACAAAATTGCCCCCCCCCCCCAAGATGTATGAGCATTATGTGTCAGCAAAAATCCCCCCACAAAAATTCTGGTGCACTAATCTGCATGCTTACCCCATTAAACATAAATTCCTCCTCCCAGTTTAAATCTGCCCCCCCTACTGAAATACCCCCTCTTGGCACAAATCTTTGCCCCCCCACATCCCCCAAACCCCCCTAGTTCAACTTCACCCCCCAAAATAGAAGTTCACCCCTCCTAGCACAAATTCTCTAACCCTAAAATGTCTCCTCCTAGTACACATCTCCATCACTTCAAATCCCCACTCCTAGCACAAATCTTCTTCCCTCATCCCCCCCCCTCCCAAAACAAATCCCCCTAAATCCCCACTCCTAGCACAAATCTTCTTCCCTCACCCCCCCCCCTCCCAAAACAAATCCCCACTCCTAGCACAAATCTACTTCCCTCATCCCCCCCTCCCAAAACAAATCCCCCTAAATCCCCACTCCTAGCACAAATCTACTTCCCTCATCCCCCCCTCCCAAAACAAATCCTCCTAAATCCCCACTCCTAGCACAAATCTTTTTCCCTCATCCCCCCTCCCAAAACAAATCCCCCTAAATCCCCACTCCTAGCACAAATCTTCTTCCCTCATCCCCCCCTCCCAAAACAAATCCCCCTAAATCCCCACTCCTAGCACAAATCTTCTTCCCTCATCCCCCCCTCCCAAAACAAATCCCCCTAAATCCCCACTCCTAGCACAAATCTTCTTCCCTCATCCCCCCCTCCCAAAACAAATCCCCCTAAATCCCCACTCCTAGCACAAATCTTCTTCCCTCATCCCCCCCTCCCAAAACAAATCCCCCTAAATCCCCACTCCTAGCACAAATCTTCTTCCCTCATCCCCCCCTCCCAAAACAAATCCCCCTAAATCCCCACTCCTAGCACAAATCTACTTCCCTCATCCCCCCTCCCAAAACAAATCCCCCTAAATCCCCACTCCTAGCACAAATCTTTTTTCCCTCATCCCCCCTCCCAAAACAAATCCCCCTAAATCCCCACTCCTATCACAAATCTTCTTCCCTCATCCCCCCCTCCCAAAACAAATCCCCCTAAATCCCCACTCCTAGCACAAATCTTCTTCCCTCACCCCCCCTCCCAAAACAAATCCCCACTCCTAGCACAAATCTTCTTCCCTCATCCCCCCCTCCCAAAACAAATCCCCCTAAATCACCACTCCTAGCATTCCCCCCCCCAAAATTTTCCCTCCTAGAACAATAGTTACCCCCTGCCACCCCCCAAATTCCCCCTTCCAACAAAAATCCCCCCAACCTCCTTGTGGTGCCCCCCCACCTCACATGACAACACAGTGCCCAGGGCAGCCGCCCTTCCTGCCCACCCCTTGTCCTGGCCCTGGCTGTCGGTACTAACAGTTACTGAAAGGGCTGTTCCTAGGACACAAAACGTTCTAGGTCATTATACCAAACTCATTGAAGCCCTGTACACACGATCCGTTTTACAGATGAAAACAGTCCGATGGACTGTTTTCATCGGATGAACCGATCGTGTGTGGGCCCCATCTGTCTTTTTTCCATCGGTGTGAAAAAATAGAACATGCTTTAAATTTATCCGATGGGAAAAAAAACGATAGCAAAATCCGATCTTCTGTGTGGAAATCCATCGGATAAAAAACCCACACATGCTCAGAATCAAGTCGACGCATGCTCAGAAACATTGAACTTAATTTTTCTCGGCTCATTGGAGTGATTTACGTCACCGCATTTGAAACGGTCTGTTTTTTGACTGATGGTGTGTGGGCAAGACTGATGGAAGACATCGGATTAGAATCCATAGGATATCCGATCGTGTGTACAGGGCTTAAGGAATAGCTCTCCCTATATTTGCAATATCATTAGATGACAAACAAGCACTATATTCTCAAATAATACTAATATAGAAGCATCAAAGCCAAAGTTGTCTTAAGCCCCGTACACACGGTCTGACTTTTTACCAACAAACTTCATTTTGAGCAAGTTTGCCAAAAAATCCGACCGTGTGTACGCTCCATCGGACAAACTTTTGGGGTTTTCATCGGACAAAAGTTCGGTCTGCAAACGGACAAACTTTTGGCCAACAAAAGTCCGATGGAGCAAAGTCCGACCGTGTGTACAGAAAACCATCGGACTTTTGTCCGATGGACAAAACAAATAATGTTAAAATCAACCAACAATAGCAGAAGTTGACCAAAGGGTGGCGGTAAAGAGCAAAAAAAACACGTGATGTTGGAAAAAGTTATGGGAAAGTTTGCAGAAAAGTCCTGTGGTGTGTATGCTATGGGTGTGCCCGGCCAACTCCGTTCGGACAAAAATCCACGGAAAAGTCCGATGGAAGTCCGACCGTGTGTACGAGGCTTAAGACTGGCTATTAGGGATGAGCTTCGTGTTCGAGTCGAACATACGTTCGACTCGAACATCGGCTGTTCGATCGTTCGACGAAGATCGAACGATTTGGGCCGTTCGCGCCAAATTCGAGTGACGCGAACGGCCCACAATGCACTACGCCATCGCAGTGTCATCCAGGCGCTGTGATTGGCCAAGCATGCACTGTGACCCCGCATGCTTGGCCAATCACAGCGCCGGCAGCGAGGAGAGCAATGATTGGCCACAGGCAGGATGCCTGTGGCCAATTATTGCTGAGGGTGTTTAGTACACGCCCCACACTATAAAAGGCCGCCAGCACGGCGGCCTAGTGTAGTGTGTTCCGGAGCAGGGATAGAGCAGCATAGGCAGGGACAGTGACTGTTATTTCTTTCTTGCTTAACCTGGATTCCTTTAGTTTAGGGAAAGAGAAGGATAGGTAGGGAGAGTGTCAGTGTGTTTTGTGCTTGTGCTATAGTGTGCTTAAAAAAAACATTTATTCTAGGGACAGAAAACTGTAGGTAGGGACAGTGTCAGTTTCTTTCACTCTGCAAGTCCTTGTTTCCAGGGACCTGGAAGGACAGTGAGTGAATTGTCCTTGTGCTATATTGTGCTTAAAAAAACATTTATTCTAGGGACAGAAAACTGTAGGTAGGGAGAGTGTCAGTTTCTTTCACTCTGCAAGTCCTTGTTTCCAGGGACCTGTAAGGACAGTGAGTGAATTGTCCTTGTGCTATATTGTGCTTAAAAAAAACATTTATTCTAGGGACAGAAAACTGTAGGTAGGGAGAGTGTCAGTTTATTTCACTCTGCAAGTCCTTGTTTCCAGGGACCTGGAAGGACAGTGACTGAATTGTCCTTGTGCTATATTGTGATTAAAAAAAACATTTATTCTAGGGACAGAAAACTGTAGGTAGGGAGAGTGTCAGTTTATTTCACTCTGCAAGTCCTTGTTTCCAGGGACCTGGAAGGACAGTGAGTGAATTGTCCTTGTGTTATATTGTGATTAAAAAAAACATTTTTTCTAGGGACAGAAAACTGTAGGTAGGGAGAGTGTTTTTTTTCTTTCACTCTGCAAGTCCTTGTTTCCAGGGACCTGGAAGGACAGTGAGTGAATTCTCCTTGTGCTATATTGTGCTTAAAAAAAACATTTATTCTAGGGACAGAAAACTGTAGGTAGGGAGAGTGTCAGTTTATTTCACTCTGCAAGTCCTTGTTTCCAGGGACCTGTAAGGACAGTGAGTGAATTGTCCTTGTGCTATATTGTGATTAAAAAAAACATTTATTCTAGGGACAGAAAACTGTAGGTAGGGAGAGTGTCAGTTTATTTCACTCTGCAAGTCCTTGTTTCCAGGGACCTGGAAGGACAGTGACTGAATTGTCCTTGTGCTATATTGTGATTAAAAAAAACATTTATTCTAGGGACAGAAAACTGTAGGTAGGGAGAGTGTCAGTTTATTTCACTCTGCAAGTCCTTGTTTCCAGGGACCTGGAAGGACAGTGACTGAATTGTCCTTGTGCTATATTGTGATTAAAAAAAACATTTATTCTAGGGACAGAAAACTGTAGGTAGGGAGAGTGTCAGTTTATTTCACTCTGCAAGTCCTTGTTTCCAGGGACCTGGAAGGACAGTGAGTGAATTGTCCTTGTGTTATATTGTGATTAAAAAAAACATTTTTTCTAGGGACAGAAAACTGTAGGTAGGGAGAGTGTTTTTTTTCTTTCACTCTGCAAGTCCTTGTTTCCAGGGACCTGTAAGGACAGTGAGTGAATTGTCCTTGTGCTATATTGTGCTTAAAAAAAACATTTATTCTAGGGACAGAAAACTGTAGGTAGGGAGAGTGTCAGTTTATTTCACTCTGCAAGTCCTTGTTTCCAGGGACCTGGAAGGACAGTGAGTGAATTGTCCTTGTGTTATATTGTGATTAAAAAAAACATTTTTTCTAGGGACAGAAAACTGTAGGTAGGGAGAGTGTTTTTTTTCTTTCACTCTGCAAGTCCTTGTTTCCAGGGACCTGTAAGGACAGTGAGTGAATTGTCCTTGTGCTATATTGTGCTTAAAAAAAACATTTATTCTAGGGACAGAAAACTGTAGGTAGGGAGAGTGTCAGTTTATTTCACTCTGCAAGTCCTTGTTTCCAGGGACCTGGAAGGACAGTGACTGAATTGTCCTTGTGCTATATTGTGATTAAAAAAAACATTTATTCTAGGGACAGAAAACTGTAGGTAGGGAGAGTGTCAGTTTATTTCACTCTGCAAGTCCTTGTTTCCAGGGACCTGGAAGGACAGTGACTGAATTGTCCTTGTGCTATATTGTGATTAAAAAAAACATTTATTCTAGGGACAGAAAACTGTAGGTAGGGAGAGTGTCAGTTTATTTCACTCTGCAAGTCCTTGTTTCCAGGGACCTGGAAGGACAGTGAGTGAATTGTCCTTGTGTTATATTGTGATTAAAAAAAACATTTTTTCTAGGGACAGAAAACTGTAGGTAGGGAGAGTGTTTTTTTTCTTTCACTCTGCAAGTCCTTGTTTCCAGGGACCTGTAAGGACAGTGAGTGAATTGTCCTTGTGCTATATTGTGCTTAAAAAAAACATTTATTCTAGGGACAGAAAACTGTAGGTAGGGAGAGTGTCAGTTTATTTCACTCTGCAAGTCCTTGTTTCCAGGGACCTGGAAGGACAGTGACTGAATTGTCCTTGTGCTATATTGTGATTAAAAAAAACATTTATTCTAGGGACAGAAAACTGTAGGTAGGGAGAGTGTCAGTTTATTTCACTCTGCAAGTCCTTGTTTCCAGGGACCTGGAAGGACAGTGAGTGAATTGTCCTTGTGTTATATTGTGATTAAAAAAAACATTTTTTCTAGGGACAGAAAACTGTAGGTAGGGAGAGTGTTTTTTTTCTTTCACTCTGCAAGTCCTTGTTTCCAGGGACCTGTAAGGACAGTGAGTGAATTGTCCTTGTGCTATATTGTGCTTAAAAAAAACATTTATTCTAGGGACAGAAAACTGTAGGTAGGGAGAGTGTCAGTTTATTTCACTCTGCAAGTCCTTGTTTCCAGGGACCTGGAAGGACAGTGACTGAATTGTCCTTGTGCTATATTGTGATTAAAAAAAACATTTATTCTAGGGACAGAAAACTGTAGGTAGGGAGAGTGTCAGTTTATTTCACTCTGCAAGTCCTTGTTTCAAGGGACAGAGAAGGACACCTGAAGGTAGCCCTTATTGCTTTTTTCCCATCTCCCTGCAGGCCATCTATTAGAATGTCTGGAAGGCAAACAAGGAGAGGCAGACAGTCAGGAGGCAATAAAAGAGGGCAAGCAGGCTCTGTGTCTGGGGGCAACAGTGCTGGTCGTGGACGCGGTGCATTGTCATCAGCACATGGCCATGGGACACGCTTGTCCTTCTTTTCGGCAGCTGGACATGTTGAGCCACATCATGCCGAAGACTTGGTAGAGTGGATGACCAAGCCCTCCTCCTCCTCCTCATCCTCTCTCACCCAGGCTCAGGGTACTGGAAAAGCAGCTGCCAAAGCGTCGTCTTCCCTGGTATCAATGTCAGACAAATCATCAGTCACTCCTTCCCTAGACCCACCATGTCCTCCTCCTGAGGAGTCCCCCGAACTGTTTCAGCACAGTGTTGGGTACATGCTCCAGGAGGATGCCCAGCGTTTCGAAGGGTCTGATGATGAAACCCAGCTAGAGGAAGGCAGTAGCGTGAGAGCAGACAGAGGGGATGCTCAAGAAGGACACCAATCTGGCAGTCATGTTCCAGCAGCTGCAGCATACTGCCAGATTGGCTCCAGTGATGAGGAGGGAGGGGATGATGAGGTCACTGACTCCACGTGGGTGCCTAATAGGAGAGAGGAGGAGGAGGAGGATGAGGAGGAGGCACATCTCCAACGAGGCAGGATGCCCTTTGGTGGCCAGCGTAAGGGCAGTACACCGACGGAATCACACCGCAGAGCTCCGCCTGTGCAGGGCGCTGCCTCTGCCCGTCATTCAAAAAGTTCTTTGGTGTGGGCCTTTTTTGAGGCTAGTGCATCAGATCGCACAGCTGCTGTTTGCAACATATGTCTCAAGCGTATATCGCGTGGCCAAAACATCAGCCGCTTGGGTACCACATGCCTGACCAGACATATGTTGACCTGCCATGCAGCTCGTTGGCAAGCCTACCTCAAAGACCCACACCAAAGAACAAAGCGGACCTCTCCTTGCACCGCATCAGCTGGGATCTCCAACCCCACTATAACTTCAGTCCTCTCTGAAACATGCACTGAGAGGAATGAAGGTGTAGAATTAGGTGTGTCACAGCCAAGTACTTGCGCCCACTCTGCTAGCAGTACACCGACGTCCGATTCTAGCAGGCAAATTTCCCTGCCCCAGCTGCTGGACCGTCGAAAGAAGTTCACTCCCAGCCATCCACATGCCCAGCGGTTGAATGCTAGCTTGGCTAAATTGCTAGCGCTTCAACTGCTGCCTTTTCAGTTGGTAGACTCGGCCCCCTTCCGTGAGTTTGTGCAATGTGCAGTTCCTCAGTGGCAGGTTCCCAAACGCCACTTTTTCTCACGGAAGGCTATTCCGGCTCTCTACCGGCATGTGGAAGGCAATGTCTTGGCCTCGCTGGACAGGGCGGTCAGCGGTAAGGTGCATATTACCGCTGACTCATGGTCCAGCAGGCATGGACAGGGACGTTACCTTTCTTTCACGGCCCATTGGGTCACTCTTCTGGCAGCTGGGAAGGATTCAGGACAAGGTGCAGTAGTGTTGGAGGTTGTCCCACCGCCACGCATCCAAAATGCTACTACTGGTTGTGACACACCTCTCTCCTCCACCCCCTCCTCTTCTTCTTCCTCCATGGCCTCTTCCTGTGGTTTGTCCTATGAACCAGCGGTGCTCCGTAGCCGTTCACGGGGCTACGCAAGTACGCAGGCAAAAAGATGCCATGCCGTGCTTGCGCTGGTGTGTTTGGGGGACAGAAGCCACACTGGGGCAGAGGTCCTGTCTGCTCTGCAGGGCCAGGCCGAGAGGTGGTTGACGCCACGCCAGCTTAAGCCAGGAATGGTGGTTTGCGACAATGGCACCAACCTCCTCTCCGCCCTCCGACAGGGACAACTGACCCATGTGCCCTGTGTGGCTCACGTCCTTAACCTGGTGGTGCAGCGCTTCTTGGGCAGGTACCCGGGCTTACAGGATGTCCTGAGGCAGGCCAGGAAAGTCTGTGTGCATTTCCGCAGATCTTATAATGCCAGTGCTCGCCTGGCTGAGCTGCAAAAGGAGTTGAACCTGCCCAAGAACCGCCTTATATGTGACATGCCCACCAGGTGGAACTCAACGTTGGCCATGCTGCAGCGGCTGCACACGCAGCAGAGGGCCATCAATGAGTACCTGTGCGACTACGGCACCAGGACAGGGTCAGGGGAGCTTGGTTTTTTTTCTCCACGCCAGTGGGGCATGATCAGGGATGCATGCACTGTCCTGGCACCATTTGAGGAGGCCACGAGGATGGTGAGCAGTGACAGTGCATGCATCAGTGACACTGTACCTCTTGTCCACCTGTTGGAGCACACGCTGCGTGGAATAATGGACAGGGCACTTGAGGCAGAACAGAGGCAGGAAGAGGAGGACTTCCTTGCCTCTCAAGGCCCCCTTTACCCAGACAGTGTTCCTTCTGTCCCACCCATCGCACAGGAAGAGGAGGAGGAGGAGGAGGAGGAGGAGGAGGAGGAGGAGGATTGTGTCAGCATGGAGGTGGAGGCTGGCACTCAGCATCATCAGCAGCAGTCTTTTAGGGATGATTTACAGTCCCAAGAAACCAGTGGACTTGTACGTGGCTGGGAGGAGGTGGCTGCGGATCATGTCGTCCTTAGTGACCCAGAGGACTCCGGAGCGAATGCCTCAGCAAACCTACGCTGCATGGCCTCCCTGATCCTGCAAAGTCTGCGGAAGGATCCTCGTATTCTTCGGATCAAGGAGAGGGACCATTACTGGCTGGCCACTCTCCTTGATCCACGGTACAAGGGTAAGGTTGCGGACCTTATGTTACCGTCGCAGAGGGAGCAGAGGATGAGACAACTCCGGGAGGCCTTGCAGAAAGGTCTGTGCAACGCGTTCCCAGAGACTGGGAGGTTGCAAACTCCTGGTCCTGGACAACGAGTTGCTGAGGCTTCGGCCAGTCAAAGAAGGAGCGGTGGGGAAGGTGGCCGTCTGACCGATGCGTTCAGACAATTCTTTAGTCCGCAGCCCCAAAGTATGATCGGTTCCAGCAACCATCGCCAGCGTCTGATAAACATGGTGCAGGAATATCTAGGGGCAAGGTCAGACTTGGACACCTTCCCCACCGAAAATCCTCTGGCTTACTGGGTCTTGAGGATGGATCACTGGCCAGAGCTTGCACAGTATGCAATTGAGCTACTGGCCTGTCCTGCATCCAGCGTTCTTTCGGAACGCACATTCAGTGCTGCTGGAGGATTTGTCACGGATCACAGGGTGCGCCTGTCCACCGACTCGGTTGATCGACTGACTTTCATCAAGATGAACCAGTCTTGGATCACCACCAGCTACCACACACCTGATGCTGATATAACAGACTAATTGATTTTAACATGTCACATCCCTTCAAGACTGATGCTGATGCTGAGTGCCTGTGCTGTTATGTTGACTGGCTATCCTCCTCCTCCGAGTCCTCAATGATACGATTGATGATGATAGCTTGTAAGATCATTTTTGTTTATGGGTGCCGCCACCAGTGCCTAACGCCCAATTTTTCAGCCCCTGTTTAACAGGGGCGTGTAATTACAATTTTTGAAGCAATACTTTGCAACAGGGCTCATTGCTGTGCTCCAAGTACAGTATCTGTGAGGAGTTGCAGTGTTGTGCCACCAGTGCCTAACGCCCAATTTTTCAGCCCCTGTTTAACAGGGGCGTGTAATTACAATTTTTGAAGCAATACTTTGCAACAGGGCTCATTGCTGTGCTCCAAGTACAGTATCTGTGAGGAGTTGCAGTGTTGTGCCACCAGTGCCTAAGGCCCAATTTTTCAGCCCCTGTTTAACAGGGGCGTGTCATTACAATTTTTGAAGCAATACTTTGCAACAGGGCTCATTGGTGTGCTCCAAGTACAGTATCTGTGAGGAGTTGCAGTGTTGTGCCACCAGTGCCTAAGGCCCAATTTTTCAGCCCCTGTTTAACAGGGGCGTGTCATTACAATTTTTGAAGCAATACTTTGCAACAGGGCTCATTGCTGTGCTCCAAGTACAGTATCTGTGAGGGGTTGCAGTGTTGTGCCACCAGTGCCTAAGGCCCAATTTTTCAGCCCCTGTTCAACAGGGGCATGTAATTACAATTCTTGATCTAATAATTCACAGCAGGGCCCATTGCTGCACCCACCAAGAGTAACTGTCAGGGCTTACAGTGTTGTGGCACCAGCACCACCATCAAAGGCCCAATTTTTACTACCACTGTTCAACAATTATATGTAATTAAAATTCCTGATATAATAGTTGACAGCAGGGCGTTCCAGCACCAACCAAGAGTAACTGTGAGTGCTTACAGTGTTGTGCCAACACCAACAACTAAGGGGCCTATTTCTGCAGAGTATATACGGCAGGTCCCTACTTTCAAACATCCAACTTACAAACGACTTCTACTTGCAAACGCAAGAAGACAACAGGAAGTGAGAGGAAATCTACCACTAGGAAGGAAAATTCTCTCCTGTAAGAATAAATATGGGAGAAAGGTGTCTCCTCTGTACTGATGCTTTATCAGCAATCCTTGTTTCAAGAAAAACACCACATTTCAAAAACAGTTGTCATTGGGACGGAAAGTGAGGTGAAATGTTCTGAACAGGGGCACAGACAGCAAAACAAATGTTACAGGGGTGATAACCCTTACCTATGTTTTCCAAAAAGTTTAAAAATAGATTTTTGGTCTGGAGCTACACTTCAACAATGTACCTGTTCAAAATTACAAACAGACTCTACATAAGAACAAACCTACAGTCCCTGTCTTGTATGCACCGCCTGTATAGGGCTGTTCAGAGTATATAGGGCCTTTTTTATTTTATGTGCGGGGTTCCCCTTAATATCCATACAAGACCCAAAGGGGCTGGTAATGGGCTGGGGTAGGGGGGGGGGTCATGGGGTAGCTATGCCATTTTTCTTAAAGAATTTCATCCATATTACCGGGACCAGACATTACATTAAAGCCGCAAGCAGTTTTAAATGGCTTTTTTTTCCTTTAGAAGTGTCATTTTGTGCAGGGACAGTTCTAAACACGGGAAACACGTGGCACTTCACAGGCATACTTTAGACACCCCCCAGGTACGATATTTAAAGGAATATTTGACTTTTTTTTTTTCACTTTATGCATCATTAAAATGACTGCTCCCGAAAAACGACCGTTTTTAAAACTTCTTTTTGCATTGATACATGTCCCCTGGTGCAGAACCCGGGTTCCCAAACCCTTTTTAGGACAATAACATGCATAATAGTTGTTATAATTAGCACTTTAGAATTCGAACGTTCGCATCCATTGTATTTAATAGGGTTCTAATGTTCGTTCGAACTTTCGGTCCGTTCGCGGGTTCTGGTGCGAACCGAACCCGGGGGTGTTCGGCTCATCACTACTGGCTATAGACGGGTGGATTTCTCCCTGGGAGGTGGATCAGGAAAATATCTGTCTACGATCTCATAAATCGTTCCAACATTGGGATCTGATGCAATATATGGTGATTGCAGTGGTTTTCCTGATCCTTCAATCTATTACAAAGATTAAAGTGAAGGATGACAACCTGCTTTCAGAAACATTTTTTAAGAGGGTCAGCATGACAGCCAGGCCACTAGCAATTACAGATGGAAGGATTAGGAATACTACTAGCTCTAGTTGTGCCGCTGTGAATGTAAGCAAGTACAACTTTGGGCAAGAGAAGCAGGCACATGATGTACATTATGAATAGGGGGATGGTTCAGAGCTGGCACAGGGTGCAAATCCTTTCATCCAAAACTCCAGTTTTGTAGTATGGTGCTTAAAGCAATTGATTTACGTTTGAAGGCTCCTAATTTATATTAAAATACTTGGTACAAGTAAACAGTGTTTAAAGTAAAGCTCCACTCCACTTTCCAAGCTAAATACACTGCAAGGATTTCTGCTAAATGTTTGACAGTTTCATACTTTTCCTCTTTTGTGAAGAATTCGTTGTTTGCCTTGCCATGTCTTTTGTCTAATTGATTTCATGATTTTCATGATTTGGGGCAAAGCCAATGCTGTAAGATAAAAATTCTGCAGTGTCTGCATCTCTTTAGGTGAGGAATTGCCTTGAAAAGAATCTCTTCAAAAATGAAGCCAATTTTACTGTTGTCATTAGATGATAAATTAAAGCCACTTACAGACGATCGGTTTTACCGATGAAAACAGTCCGATGGATTTTTTCCATCGGACAAACCAATCGTGTATAGGACACATCGGTCTTTTTTCCATCGGTGTCAAAAAATAGAACATGTTTTAAATTTTTCCGATGGATAAAAAAACGATAGCAAATTCCGATCGTCTATGGGCAAGTCCATCGGTTAAAAAACCCACGCATGCTCAGAATCAAGTCGACGCATGCTCAGAAGCATTGAACTTAATTTTTCTCAGTGCATCGGAGTGTTTTACGTCACCGTGTTTGGAACGGTCAGTTTTTTGACTGATGGTGTGTAAGGAGCAGTGGCGGCTGGTGCTCAAATTTTTTGGGGGGGCGCAAACAAACTGAAAAAAAAAATCATCAATTGCCGCCACTGTGCCCATTAAACGCAGCCACTGTGCCCAAACGCCACTAGTTTGTCCCCAAATGCAGCCAGTTTCCCCCCCATATGCAGCCAGTTTCTCCCCCATAATGCAGCCAGTTTCTCCCCCATAATGCAGCCAGTTAATCCCCCATAATGCAGCCAGTTTCTCCCCCAATAATACAGCCAGTTTGTCCTCATAATACAGCCAGTTTGTCCCCTATATGCAGCCAGTTTCTCCCCCAAATGCAGCCAGTTTCTCCCCTATATGCAGCCAGTTTCTCCCCTATATGCAGCCAGTTTCTCCCCCATAATGCAGCCAGTTTCTCCCCCATAATGCAGCCAGTTTCTCCCCCAATATACAGCCAGTTTCTCCCCCATATGCAGCCAGTTTCTCCCCCAATATACAGCCAGTTTCTCCCCCAATATACAGCCAGTTTCTCCCCCATAATGCAGCCAGTTTCTCCCCCAATATACAGCCAGTTTCTCCCCTATATGCAGCCAGTTTCTCCCCTATATGCAGCCAGTTTCTCCCCGATAATGCAGCCAGTTTCTCCCCCAATATACAGCTAGTTTCTCCCCAATATACAGCCAGTTTCTCCCCTATATGCAGCCAGTTTCTCCCCCAATATGCAGCCAGTTTCTCCCCCAATATACAGCTAGTTTCTCCCCCAATATACAGCCAGTTTCTCCCCCATATGCCGCCAGTTTCTCCCCTATATGCAGCCAGTTTCTCCCCCAATATACAGCCAGTTTCTCCCCCATAATGCAGCCAGTTTCTCCCCCAATATACAGCCAGTTTCTCCCCCATAATGCAGCCAGTTTCTCCCCCATAATGCAGCCAGTTTCTCCCCCAATATACAGCCAGTTTCTCCCCCATAATGCAGCCAGTTTCTCCCCTATATGCAGCCAGTTTCTCCCCCAATATACAGCTAGTTTCTCCCCCATAATGCAGCCAGTTTCTCCCCCAATATACAGCCAGTTTCTCCCCTATATGCAGCCAGTTTCTCCCCCAATATACAGCCAGTTTCTCCCCCATAATGCAGCCAGTTTCTCCCCTATATGCAGTCAGTTTCTCCCCCATAATGCAGCCAGTTTCTCCCCCAATATACAGCTAGTTTCTCCCCCATAATGCAGCCAGTTTCTCCCCCAATATACAGCCAGTTTCTCCCCTATATGCAGCCAGTTTCTCCCCCATAATGCAGCCAGTTTCTCCCCTATATGCAGCCAGTTTCTCCCCCATAATGCAGCAAGTTTCTCCCCCAATATACAGCTAGTTTCTCCCCCATATGCAGCCAGTTTCTCCCCCAATATACAGCCAGTTTCTCCCCCATAATGCAGCCAGTTTCTCCCCCATAATGCAGCCAGTTTCTCCCCCAATATACAGCCAGTTTCTCCCCCAATATACAGCCAGTTTCTCCCCCAATATGCAGCCAGTTTCTCCCCCAATATACAGCCAGTTTCTCCCCCATAATATAGCCAGTTTGTCCTCATAATACAGCCAGTCCCCCCCCCAGCCCTGCACTTACCTTCCTCGAGTCAGCGCCGTCCTTCTTCCGTCCTCGATGTCTTCTCCCGCCCTCGATGTCGCTTCAGCCAATCAGGTTACCGGTAACCAGACCCGGTGAACCTGATTGGCCAGGGAACGCACCCCTGTGCGTCCTCCCATTAGGTATTTAGAAGCCGATTACAGCCCTCAGGCTGTAGTCGGGAAGCCTATCAGAGCCTGCTGGCTCTGATAGGCACTTCTAAAGGCCAATCAGATGCTGTGACTCAGATGGCCGGCGCTCAAGGGGCCGGCCATCTGAATAGTGGGCGGAAGCAATACATAGGTTCATGCAATGCATGAACCTATGTATTGTTGTGGTGAGTGACGGCTGGGCGCAGAAGCGAGCGGTAGCGGCGCTTCTGCGCCCACTATGGTCGCGCCGCCATGTGTAAAAAAAAGACATTAAAAAAAAAAACTCTTAAAGGGCCCGTTTTTTTTTTTTTTTGGTGACCACAGGAGGGGGGGGGGGGGGGCGGCGCCCGGGCGCCCCCTATGGACGGGCCGCCACTGGTAAGGAGGACTGATGGAAGTCAGCTTCATCGGTTTTCCGATGGAGAAATCCATCGGTTTAAAAACCATAGGAAATCCGATCGTGTGTACAGGGCTTTAAACAATTTTCTAGATTTTTACTACTATAGATGAAAATAAAATTTAGGAGAGTTTTAGATATCACCGCTGTACAACACCTCCAGGTTGACAGATTGCAAGGTTTGACAGTTTTAGAAAATTAGATATTTCTATCTTTCTCTTTGAAATATAGCAAGAAGCCTACAGTGGGCACCCCTGGTGCTCTCAGATATAGGGGAGCATGTGACTTCTGCCCCCCTCCCTACCCAAAGCACCTTGTCCCCATGTTGATGGGGCAAGGGCCTCTTCACCACAACCCTGGGCTGTAGTTGTAGGAGTCTGTGGGCAGGGGGCTTATTGAAATATAGAAGCCCCCTTTAAAAACAATGTGAATGAGTATGGCTACCCATTCACCAAAAAAGTGTCAAAAAGTATTAAAAACACAGAGACAGTTTTTGACAATTCCTTTATTAAAAAAAAAAAAAACAATGTCCCCCCCAATGTAGATCCATCATCAATCACCACGCCACCGCCGACCCGAAAAAAGAAACATTCTGCCGTCAACTAAGGCAAACCTCTGAATGCCTGGCTTGACATTTGACAGTTCTTATATAGGTAAGGGGCAGAGCCACCTGGTGGAACAGCCCTTCTTGTGATTTCACCGACTGGTGTATGCTGGGTCTGTGATGTCACAAAGGGGCGGTGCCACCAGGTGATGTCACCAGATGGCCCTGCCCTTACCTATGTAAGAACTGCCAAACAGCAAGCCAGGCATTTGGCAGTTTGCCTTAGTTGACGGCGGAGCGTTTTTTCTTTTTTTCTTTTTCGGGTCTGGCGGGTGGCGTGATTGACGATGGATCTACATAGGGGAATATTTTTTTTTTTTTACTGTTTTCATTTATTTTTACACTTTTTTGTTGAATGCCCACAGACCCCCACAATCACAGGCCAGGGTTGTCAGAAAGAGGCCCTTGTCCCCATCAACATGGGGATAAGGGGCTTTTAGGCGGTGGCAGAGTCCCCCACCCCAAAGCGCCCCTCACCATGTTGACGGCATGTGGTCTGGTATGGTTCAGGAGGGGGGGGTGCTCGCTCAACCCCCCATACCTTTTCTGACCTGCCAGGCTGCATGCTTGGATGAGAGTCTGGTATGGATTTTGGGGGTCACGCGTTTTTTTTATTATGGCCTGGGGCTCCCCTTAAAATTCATATCAGACCCAAAGGGCCTGGTATGGATTGTGGGGGGGGACGACAAGAGAACAAGTTCTCTATCTAAGTCCGTCGGAATTTCAGAAGGAAAAAGTCCGATGGGGCATCCACACTGACGGAATATCCAATGAAAAGAGCCCATCTGACTTTTTCCATCGGAAAATCCGTTGTGTGTACAAGGCATTAGTCACTGTGTGTTAAAATGTAATCTTGAGTGTAGAGTGCTGTGTGATAAAGCTGCACGATTAATCATCAAAAAAATTGTGATCTCGATTCAACCCCCCCTCACAATCTTAATCCGGCATTTCCACGATTCATATAGTACAGAGCCATTCTATGCTCAGAGCTGTCCAAAAAAAAAAAAAAGCAGCCGGCAAAGTTTATAACAACATTGCTCAGCGCTGAGAGATAAAAAGAAACATTGTATCATTTGGTTCTTTTAGATCAAAGGGATGATCTTCGGTCTGCAAATGAGGGCAGGCTATCCACTTAAAGACTTAAGCCTCATACACACGATCGGATTTTCTGCAGACAAAGCCTCGGACAAAAACTTGTCTTGCATACAAACGGCAGACAATTGTCGGCCAACAAACACGAATGTAGTTACGTACTACGTTGTTTTTCAGCTCTTTAGCGGCACCCTTTGGGCACCTTCTGCTAATGTTGTGTTTGGTGAGCATTGATTCCGAGCATGCGTGTTTGTACTTTGGACTTTTGTCCGACGGACTTGTGTACACACTGTGAGGGGGTTGACTCGGTAGCGGGTGTGTGTGACCCCCTGGTTGGGCTCCCCACACAAAAACAGGGCCAGCAGACGGAGGTTGTGGTTTTCAAAATCAAAAGGTGCGGTTTATTTCTCTATGTACAGTGACAAAACACAGCAAAGCCAAAAAGAAACAAACAAAATAAATCCTGGTCAGTTTGACCTCTGACTAAACATGCAGGTTTCCTAAACTAACAACTGGGATCAGCCTGGTGCTGTCCTAGTCCCTAAGTCCCTGGTTTAGTAAAAGTCCAAACAAATAGCCACACAGGCTTTGCCTCACCGCACAGGGGTTCACTCTCCCTAGACAGTCCACACAGGTCTGGTTCCAGGCATGAGCTAACACCTAATGAATCTGGGAGTTTTTTTATAGAGGCCTTAAACGAACTGACAGGCTTCAGCTGGTCTCATCAACTCCCTGCCTCACGACGCCCAGCACTCTCCCTAGAGGTATGAGTCATTCATGAGCCCACTAGCCTCAGCTGGGCTTCATCAACTCCCTAGTTGTATAAGTCGGCATAAAGCCTGAATCTGGGAGAAATATATCTACCCCCCTGGATGCAACCAGGTGACTTTACCTTCCTGCTGTCACATACCCCCCCCTCTTGTTTTAACCTTGGGGTTGGAACACCAGCAATCAGGCATTCATGTACTCGAGACAAAGCATCCACATTCCCCATTTGAACGCCAGGGCGATGCTTTACTGTGAAGTTGAATTCCTGTAGGGCCAGGAACCACCTATTCACTCTTCTATTTGTCTCCTTGTTTTGAGCCATCCACTTTAACGGAGCGTGATCCGTAACCATGTCAAAGTGCCTACCTAGCAGATAGTACCGAAGGGAATCTAGAGCCCACTTCACCGCTAAACACTCCTTTTCAACCGTGGCGTAATTTACCTCATGGGACTTCAACTTCCTGCTGAGGTAAATGACTGGGTGCTCTTCCCCGTTCCAGACCTGGGACAATACTGCTCCTAACCCCACATCTGACGCATCACTTTGTACGACAAAGTCTTTAGAGAAGTCGGGTGAGTACAACACTGGCTGGCTACATAAGGCTTGTTTCAAGAATTGGAATGCTGCCTCAGCCTCGGGGGTCCATTTAATCATGACCGACCCTTTCCCTTTCGTCAGGTTGGTTAGGGGCACAGCCTTAGAAGCAAAGTGGGGAATGAAGCGCCGATAATAACCCGCGATTCCCAGAAAGGCTCGTACCTGCTTCTTGCTGTTGGGACGTGGCCAACTCTGGATGGCCTCGACTTTGTTGAGTTGGGGTTTTATTACTCCCCTGCCAATGGTGTACCCAAGATATTTGGCCTCCTCCTGCCCAATGGTACACTTCTTGGGGTTAGCCGTAAACCCCGCTTCCCGAACAGAGTCCAGGACTGCTTGCACTTTTGGCAGATGTGAGGCCCAATCTGTGCTATGGACAATTACGTCATCCAGGTAAGCCGCAGCATACTTCCGATGGGGCCTCAGCATCTGGTCCATTTTCCGCTGGAATGTGGCCGGCGCATTCTGTAACCCGAACGGCATTCTCTTATATTGGAACGCCCCGTCTGGGGTTACAAATGCGGTTTTCTCTTTGGCCGACTTGGCCAGGGGAATTTGCCAATACCCTTTTGTGAGGTCAAGAGTCGTCATGTATCGGGCTGTTCCCAGCCGGTCGATCAACTCATCTATACGTGGCATGGGGTAGGTGTCAAATTTTGTAACTTTGTTCAACTGACGAAAATCGTTACAAAATCGCCAGCTCCCATCCGGTTTAGGCACCAACACAATGGGACTAGACCAATCACTTTGGGACTCCTCTATCACCCCTAAGTTCAGCATTTTCTGTACTTCCTCCCGTATTGCCTCCCGTCGGGCCTCTGGGATCCGATAGGGTTTTAACTTCACCCTTTCACCGGGCGGGGTAATAATATCATGCTCTACCCCAGATGTTTGTCCCGGCAGCTCAGAGAACACCTCCTTGTTGCGAAGCACAAACTCCTTAACCTCCTGTTGTTGGGGTTGTGACAAGGTGGCTGCTATTCCAACCTCCGGAATCACGCAACCAGTTTGAGCTGGTGACCAAGTTTCTGCGACTAGGGACTCTCTATCCCTCCAGGCTTTCAACAGATTAACGTGATATATCTGTTCGGGCTTTCGCCTTCCTGGTTGTCTGACCTTGTAATTCACTTCGCTCACTTTTTCCATTATCTCGTAGGGGCCTTGCCATTTGGCAAGGAATTTACTTTCAACCGTAGGGACAAGTACCAATATCCTATCCCCCGGGGAAAAGGTACGGGTCTTTGCTCCACGGTTGTACACTCTCTGCTGTGCCAACTGCGCTTGGGCCAAATGTTCCTTCACGATGGGCATTACCTGAGCAATTCGTTCTTGCATCAGGGCGACATGCTCAATCACACTCCTGTGGGGAGAACTCTCACTTTCCCAAGTTTCCTTGGCAATATCCAACAGCCCTCTTGGGTGTCTCCCATACAGTAACTCAAAGGGGGAGAATCCCGTAGAGGATTGGGGCACCTCCCTAATAGCAAACATCAAATAAGGAAGTAGACAGTCCCAATCCTTTCCATCTCTATCCACCACTTTCTTCAACATTTGTTTTAGGGTTTTGTTGAATCTTTCAACCAGCCCATCGGTTTGGGGGTGATACACAGATGTACGCAATTGCGTCACTTTGAACAATTTACACAGCTCTTTCATAACCCGGGACATAAAGGGTGTACCTTGGTCCGTAAGCAGTTCTTTACAAATACCCACCCGGCTAAAAACAAGAGATAGCTCTTTGGCTATGGTTTTGGCCGAGGTATTTCTGAGAGGGATCGCTTCTGGATAACGGGTGGCATAGTCCATTATAACCAATATGTACTGGTGCCCCCTAGCGGACTTGATTATAGGACCTACCAAATCCATTGCGATTCTCTCAAACGGGACCTCAATGATGGGTAGAGGGACCAGCGGGCTACGGAAATGTGGCATCGGGGCCGACCTCTGACACACAGGGCAGGAGGAACAATAATTTTCTATGTCCTTCATCACCCCAGGCCAATAGAATCTCTGTAATACCCTCTCTCGGGTTTTCTCTGTCCCCAGATGACCTCCAAGAATGTGCCCATGGGCCAACTCCAACACCAACTTCCTGTAAGGTTTGGGCACCACCAGCTGCTCAACGGTTTCTTCTGCCCTTTTTGCCACCCGATACAGTAGGTCCTTCTCTACGCTGAAGTATGGGTAAGTGCAGGTATTATCTGGGTTCACTAACTCGCCATCTATTTCCACTACGTTTTCCCGTGCCTTTATTAGGGCGGGGTCTTTTAACTGTTCTGTGGCAAAATTTTCCCTGTGAACCTCCAGATCAGAAAACTCCACAGACGGTAGGTTTTCGTCTGAGGAGGTGGGCTCCTCTCCAGTTTCTTGAGTCTCCCCTGCCAATACTGACAAGGGAAATTCTGGAGAGTCCTCACCACTCTCAGAGGAGTTCTGGCTATCACATTCCTGGTACATAGGGGCACCAGTGGGGGGCTCAGGATCATCCCACAGTTCCCAGAACTTCGGAAAATCCCTTCCCACAATGGCATCATGCGGTAATTGAGATACTAACCCCACTGGATGAGAGAGGGTACCTTTGGGGGTCTCGAAACACACTGTAGTCACTGGATACTCTCGGGTGTCCCCATGCACACAAATAACAGCTACCTTGCTATTCCCAGAGACCTCTGTTTTAACTAATTCAGCCTTTATCAGGGTCACAAGGCTACCTGAATCCAGTAATACCACAACATTTCTACCATTAATACACATTTTGCATAAATGTTTCTCAGTTCCCCGAATGGCAGTGCATGCGACTGTCGCACACAGCGACTGACGTCTGTCCATCAGAAAATCACATTGCATGGGTTCCTCCACAACCGGGCAATTTGCTGCAATATGTCCCGCTTGCCGGCAGCGGTAGCAAACGATCCTTCTTGCGGCCTCTTGAGCCGCTGATTTCCCAGGCTGTTCTCGCCAAACTTGGGGTAGAGCTCCCACCCTCTCACTCTCTCCACCCTCACCCCTTGGAATCCTCTTATCCGCCCCTGGGGATGGTCTGGTCTTAGGGTGGAAAGTCCGAGAGTCTCTGGAAGAGGCCATCAGGTTCTCTGTAGCCAAGTATCTCTCTACACGATCCACAAGTTTACCGGCCGTTTCTGGGTCTCCATGGCTTACCCACTTTTGAATGGCGGTAGGAAGAGCTCTCAAGAAACGATCCATCACAACACGTTCCACAATCTCCGGTGCGGACAAAGTCTCTGGCTGTAGCCACTTCCTGCTCAGGTGAATGAGATCATACATTTGAGACCTGGGGGGTTTTCCAAGCTGGAAAGTCCAGTTATGCACACGCTGAGCCCGGACAGCCAGGGTGACACCCAGCCTTGCCAATATTTCAGCTTTTAGCATCACATAGTCTTTTGCTTGGTCAGGCTCTAGGTCATAGTAAGCCTTCTGCGATTCACCAGTTAACAGAGGAGCCACCAGTCCAGCCCACTGCTCCTCAGGCCACTTTTCTCTTTCAGCAGTCCTTTCAAATGTGGTCAAAAATACCTCTGGATCATCCTCTCCAGTCATTTTTGTCAATAAACGACTCACCCCAAAGGACGCGGTATTAGTGGGACGGCTTTCCTCACTGGTCTGCGGACGTTGCTGCATTACTGCTTCCATTTGTTGTAGTCTCTGCTCTTGCTTCTGTAACAGGTCTATGAAGCGGGCCTCAGATTGCTGCTGGGCTTGTTGATGAGCTTGCTGCTGGGCTGCAAGGCTCCTTTGCAAACCTGCATTTGTCTGCTGTTGATTGGCATTTGCTAGAGCCAGCTGTTTCAGTATCTCCTCCATGCTGGCTTAAAAAAAACTGCCACTGGTTCTCCACCAACTGTGAGGGGGTTGACTCGGTAGCGGGTGTGTGTGACCCCCTGGTTGGGCTCCCCACACAAAAACAGGGCCAGCAGACGGAGGTTGTGGTTTTCAAAATCAAAAGGTGCGGTTTATTTCTCTATGTACAGTGACAAAACACAGCAAAGCCAAAAAGAAACAAACAAAATAAATCCTGGTCAGTTTGACCTCTGACTAAACATGCAGGTTTCCTAAACTAACAACTGGGATCAGCCTGGTGCTGTCCTAGTCCCTAAGTCCCTGGTTTAGTAAAAGTCCAAACAAATAGCCACACAGGCTTTGCCTCACCGCACAGGGGTTCACTCTCCCTAGACAGTCCACACAGGTCTGGTTCCAGGCATGAGCTAACACCTAATGAATCTGGGAGTTTTTTTATAGAGGCCTTAAACGAACTGACAGGCTTCAGCTGGTCTCATCAACTCCCTGCCTCACGACGCCCAGCACTCTCCCTAGAGGTATGAGTCATTCATGAGCCCACTAGCCTCAGCTGGGCTTCATCAACTCCCTAGTTGTATAAGTCGGCATAAAGCCTGAATCTGGGAGAAATATATCTACCCCCCTGGATGCAACCAGGTGACTTTACCTTCCTGCTGTCACAACACGCTCGGAAAATCCGACAGCAGACCGTTGCTCGTGGAAAATTTTAAAGCCTGCCATCCAACATTTGTCCGCGGAAAATCAGACAACAATTGTGTGATGGAGCATACAGTCGGATTTTCCGCCAACAGCCTGTCATGACACAATTCCCGTCGGAAAATCCGATCGTGTGTACGAGGCTTGAGCCTTTTCCTGACACTTGTTGCTTACAAGTTAAAATCCGTATTTTTTGCTAGAAAATTTCTTAGAACCCCCAAACTATATATATATATATATTTGTTAGCAGAGACCCTAGAAAATTAAATGGCGGTTGTTGCAATATTTTGTAGAAAGACTAAGGCTGGGTTCATACTATTGCGAATTGGATGTGGGTTCTCATCCAATTCGCAATAGCAGGAGATTTTGACCGGCTCTCTATGGAGCCGGTCCACATATCTCCGCTGCTCACATATCTCAGAATTTGCACCAGGACCTGTGCGTCTTTTGGTCTGTTTCAGGTCCGAATTCGGACCTGAAACCGTGAACGGGGACGCCCCGGACCCCTGCGGTGAGCCGCATGCGAAGACAGTGTGAACCCAGCCTAAATGGAGCACCATTTTTCCTTAACAGATTCCCATGAGAGATAACTGCAACAAACTTGCCTTTGCAGATTAGGCGTCAAAGAAATCAGTGTTATAGTTTACAGTATTTTGGGAGGCCTTGGCCTGAACTCTGTTTGAGATGATGAGGTATTGCCATTTTATACATTCAGATAAAGCACTTGATGCATCCTTCCCAGACACTTGAACAGTGCAGGGCCTAGTATACGAAGCTGCAGTACCACAAGGGCTTATTGTTCTAATGTGTGACTGATTAGCCCTGCTGTTTGCTGAGGAATGTGAGCCACAAAGAAGCTTCTTCTTATGACAGGACTGAGCCTCTTCCCATCCCTGGGCTGCTTTCTTCTTAGAGCACAGAGGCCACTTGTGTGCATGTTCTATATCTCATCAAGACTCATGTGCTGCTAGAAGATACAAATCTAATACACATATCTTAGCTGTGGACTTTACCGTCAAAGCATTACATGTATTAGCCGCAGGTTTATTATTTTTAAATATGCTATGCTAAACTTGTTTCTATTTCATTTTGGCCATCTGATTGCTCCCTAACTACCATACATCCTATAGTATCACATAGCTCCCAACTGTCCCTGATTTAGAGGGACTGTCCCTGATTTGGAGCAAAGTCCCTCTTTCCTCCTCATTTGTCCCTCATTTTGGTCTGATCTATATAGTTGTATATAAAATGCCCTTTTTATCTTTCAAAAAGTGTTTCCCAGTGCTAATCCTTTCATCCAAATTCTAAATTGCTGCATTTGTAAATTTTAAAAGCCAATATAAAGGAATAGGAGTGAAAAAAAAAAAAAAAGTACTTGTGGATATAATGAACCTTTTTTTGTTAATTCTCCTTTAAGGGGGTGTGGCCTATGCCTACATACCTTTGCTAGTAGGTGTCCCTCATTCCTACCTCAAAATTTGGGGAGGTATGCTATCAATACTTAGTGAGTCCCATGCTTGACTTTTTGCCAATTAAAGAAGGTATCGGCATATGTTCAAGTACAAGTGTGTACAGCCATTCACTTTTATGACCAATTTTAGGCTATTGCATTTTTTTCAGGCTCATACCATCTGTGTGCCTGAGACCTTACTTTTCTGACGGATGCTGTGGCGTTCATTTGTATTCAGCCCCCCTGAGTCAATACTTTGTAGAACCACCTTTCACTGCAATTACTGCTGCAAGTCTTTTTGGGGATGTCTCTACCAGCTTTGCACATCTAGAGAGTGACATTTTTGCCCATTCTTCTTTGCAAAATAGCTCAAGATTTGTCAGATTGGATGGAGAGCTTCTGTGAACAGCAATTTTCAAGTCTTGCCACAGTTTCTGAATTGGATCTAGGTCTGGACTTTGACTGGGCCATTCTAACATATGAACATGCTTTTGATCTAAACCGGGGGTCGGCAACCCCTCGATCGCAGTCCACCTGTCGATCTAGTAGAACCTTACGCATTAAGCTCATTTTGCAACCATGATGCCTTCTGATACTTGTGCATCCTTGCAGATATTTTCTAGACATGATTTCAAGGGGCTTAGTGGAGACTGCAGTGAGAAATATCCCTATCCAGACCATGCTGATCCTCCGGATGTTCCCCTGTTGTGGCTTTTGTTTGCTCCGTCTCCTCAGCTCCCGAGCTGGATGCACTACACGGCCGCCATCTTGATATCCAGCGTTTGGCAATTCATTTCAGCCCGTCGGTAAGTATGAGGTCCCTCTTTAGACCTCTCTTGCCAATCATTCCGCCTGCCCCATTTATTAACAACATACATCTATTGATTTTATTACTTACATTGCAGATACAACATTCATGCATCCGCCCCTGAAGAAGCGAGCAGGGTCTCGCGAAACTAGTAGGGCTTCATTGATGCTTGTTTTATGCCGGTACATGCTGGGTATTATCAATGTCTGCATTATGTCTACATATTTCCCTGTTTATATGTATGTATTTTATTTCCTTATTGTCTATGTGTATCCACTGGCCCAACAACTTTCACGTTTTACTGTTGCTCATTGATGTATAACATTTGTAATACATCTCTGTACATTTACTTTCATCTGTGCTGTGTACATTGGCTATTATGCCGGGTAACTCACAATCATTGTTGTTGCCGCTTCGTTACATAACACTTTGAAACATATTAATTAATTTTGTCTCATTGTTTGCTGTGAACATTGGCTAAACCTCTCTCACCTCATTCAAAGTCCCAGGGCGACCTCTTTTGTCTTTTTGTGTTCACCAATCGACCGCAGGCAGGTGACAGGTAGACCTCAAACTGGTTCCTGTGCCGCTGACCCCTGCCTTCTATGTGCCGCTCCTTGTCTCCCCTTCCAGCCTCCTCCGCGGCTCTGCCCCGCCATCTATATCCCGGTCTCTCTCTCTCTCCCTCCCGCCTACATCCGCCTCAGCCGCTGTGATCAGTGAACAGCGGAGACCGGGGGGAAGCACAGCTCAGGACGGAGGGCGGGAGAAGGAGCTAGCCAAATGAACTTTTTATGTTAAACTGCAGGTGATTGGTTGCTAGGACACAGGGTGGTCCTAAGTAACCAATCGCCAGTTTTCTAGTATGAAAAGTCACTCTGCCAGCTCTCGCCCTTTGTCCAGAACTGTGCTGCCTCCCGGTCTCTGCTGTGGAAACAGGTAGGACACTGTGCTATGGGGGGGGGGGTGGGAGGGAAGGGGGGGCAGAGGTTATTACTATAGGGGAAGGTGTGGGTCAGAAGACACCACTGTGTGTGTGGTGGGGGGGAGGTGATGTGAAGGGGGCAGAGGACACCGTGATGGGCAGGGTCACCCCAATAGCAATGTCCTCTACCACCCTTCACATCACCCCCACCTCCCCCCCTGGCCCTGATCCCTGCATTCTGAGTGAAACGCACCCCCTAAACCCTGCATTCTGAGCACAACGCACCCCTAAACCCTGCATTCTGACCGCAACGCACTCCTGAACCCTGCATTCTGATCGCAAAACACTCCTGAACCCTGCATTCTGAGCGCAACACACTCCAGATCCCTGCATTCTGACCGCAATGCACTCCTGAACCCTGCATTCTAAACATAACGCACTCCTGAACCCTGCATTCTGAGTGCAGCCTACTCCTGATCCCTGCATTCTGAGTGCAACGCACTCCTAATCCTTCCACCCTGAGCGTAACGCACTTCTGATCCCTCCATTCTGAGCGTAATGCACTGGTGAACCCTGCATTCTCTGCATAACGCACTCTCTTTCTTGTAATACTTATTTTTGTAAAAATATTTTATCAAAAAAAAAGAAATGTCAGTCTTACTGTCTTTTTTTTTGGGGGGGGAGGATCTTTGACTTTATTATGGTTGTTCAAGTAGATCTCCATCCCTCGAAGTTTGCCTACCCCTGATCTAAACGTTTCCATTGTAGCTCTGGCTGTATGTTTGGGCTCGTTGTCCTACTGAAAGGTAAACCTCTGCCCCAATCTCAAGTCTTTAGCAGACTCTAACAGGTTTTCTTCTAAGATTGTACTGTATTTAGCTGCATCCATCTTCCCATCAAATCTGATTGGACAGTGTATGGGGAAATGAATTGCTCAGAGAAATTAGTGGATGTAAATGTCATCCAATCAGATTGCACAGTGTATGGGGAAAGAAGTGTCACGAATGCACAATACACAGATATGTGTTGAGAAGATGTTTTCATGGAAGTTTTGGCTCCACCAATGATTATAGACTATCACCAAAAAATGCACAATTACAAGTCCAGGAAACATCTGCACAGTTGTTGATAGGAGGAAGATCTCTAGAATGAATATTGAGTTGTTTCAAAAAGAAATGAATGAAAGGAATAAAAGTGGAAGCAATATTCTCCATGTGATAAGGAAAAGCTCATTAACATGATCAGCATTACAACGAGCAAGTGCCCGATGTCTGTTTCATATTTAAGAATGTGTATGCGCCCGTACGTGCAACGATTCCGCGAATCCGGCGCAAGTCGACAGCATGCGCCATGTCACAATAATTATTCCTGCCCGCGCAAATGCGCCACCATTTTCTTAAATCAGCCCCATAGTGTTTTGCTTTTAGGCCAAAAAGTTAAATTTTGGTGTCATCTAACCAGAGCACCTTCTTCCACATGTTTGCTGTGCCCCCCCCCCCCCCCCCCACATGGCTTCTCGCAAACTGCAATTGGGATTTCTTATGGCTTCCTTTCAACAATGGATTTCTTCTTGCCACTCGTCCATAAAGGCCAGATTTGTGGAGTGCACGACCAATAGTTGTCCTGTGGACAGATTCTCCCACCTGAGCTGTGGATCTCTGCAGCTCCTTCAGAGTTAGCATGGGCTGCTTCTCTGATTAATGCTCTCCTTGCCATAACCTCCTGTTGGTAGGTTTGCAGTTGTGCCATACTGTTTCCATTTTCAGATGATGGATTGAACAGTGCTCCATGAGATGTTCAAAGCTTGGGATATTTTTCCATAACCTAACCCTGCTTTAAAATTCTTCATAACTTTATCCCTGACCTGTCTGGTGTGTTCCTTGGCCTTCATGATGCTGTTTGTTCACTAAGGTTGCCTAACAAACCTCTGAGGTTTTCACAGAACAGCTGTATTTATACTGAGATTAAATTACACACATGTGGACTATTTTCTAATTCGGTGACAAAGACAATTGGTTCCACTAGATTTTAGTTAGGAGTATCATAGTAAAGGGGGCTGAATACAAATGCAAACCACACTTTTCAGATATTTATTTGTACACAATTTTGAAAACCATTTATCATTTTCCTTCCACTTCACAATTATACCCCCAACTTTGTGTTGGTCTATCACATAAAATCCCAATAAAATACATTTACATTTTGGTTGTATCATGATAAAATGATAAAATGTGTAAAATTTCAAGGGGTATGAATACTTTTTAAAGGCACTGTATACTGAATTTACTATAAAGTGAGGTTTACTATGGACTTTACATCCCTGCGTTTGAATAGATATCAGTGGCATATCTCAAATAAACTTTGATTTATCAAAATGTTTTTGGATGGACATAATCAATATTAGGGATTTTACAATTAGGAGAAATACCATATGAGGTGAACTAAAAGCTGTACTACCATATGCCCTAACGCCTAACCATTATCTAAAGCTTATTGAAACTTACAGAGTAAATTTAGTTGAGAAAAAAACATTCCCCTCTGGGTGATCTATGTACATGGATTTTAACAAACTTTGTTGCAGATTTCTACCTTTTGTTATTCTGAAGAAATCAATGTTTGCTTCTCTGCTTCAAATTTTTGTTGCAGGGGATGCCTAAAATCTCACCTGTATCCTAGTGTAGACTTATGTGAAAATCAGTGAGCCAATCACACAAGCAGGAAATGATGTTTCTGGGGGGTGTTCTCTATACATTCTGTGTACAGAACACCTCCAGGTAGCCATATTGCATTGCACTTTACAAAAAATTGAGCTGCAGTTTGAAAAGGAAAGGTATTTTTAGTGACATTCAATTACAATATGACTTGTGTTTTTTTTTTATTTGCTTTTTTTTCCCTATGAAAGTGGAGTTACCCTTTAACTCACACAAGTAGAACTAAAGGCAACATTTTTTTTTTTTTCAGGTTTAGATAGAGTGTAGAGGATTAGAATGTTTGTCAGTTTTTAATGCTATCTGTTCCCCTATTAAAGTGGAGGTCCACCCAAAAAAAACATACTGCAGCTGCTGGCTTTTAATAATAGAACACTTACCTGTCCTTGAGTCCAGCGATGTCAGCACCACAGCTGATGTTTCAATCAGCTGTCGGGTGCTGCCACCGCCATTGTGAGTAAGGGAACCCGGCAGTGTAGCCTTACGGCTTAACGCCGGGAACTCTACTGCGCATGTGCGAGGCCCCGCTCATCTCTCCTAGTGGCCTGGCAACAGGGGGAGGAGGAGGGAGCCCCGCGGGGTGACGTCATGGGCTGCGGCGCAGACTCCCGAAAGGTGACAATTGTGGCATCGGAGGGGGAGAGGAGACAAATGAGTGGAAGTTCCACTTTTGGGTTGAACTCCGCTTTAAGGAGATTCATTCTCTCTATTTGTCCTGTTTACCATTATCATTGAAAGTGAAAGTAACAGAAAATCACAAATTTTGGTTTGTCCCCAGAAAAGTAATAGAGAGAAAATCTTCCTAAGGGGGACACTAGTTCTGGTGACCTGGGGGCCCCCAAGAAATTCCCTTATTTTGCAGGGTTTTCTTCTCACATCCAGTTTGGTTATGGAATTGGGCATAAAGGTAAATTTCGGCAATGGGACACAGATGGCAAAAAAAATCTGATGGGTTATAACTCTCCCTTACAGCTCTACTTTAAAGGCTAAGTTCACTTTTGATAAAAAATAAATAAATGTTTTTGCAGTTAAAAAAATGTGAGTTTATTATTATTTTTACACAGGAGCCTACAAAGCATTGCACCTGTGATCAGTGGGTCGTGGGTGCAATGTCAAGCTTCTGAAAACACTTTCTACAGCTCTATGGCCTTATCTCCATAGAGTCTGTCAGTTACAAAGCTGCAGGAAGTGTCTATGGACTACAAGTCCATCTACCGTGGTGGAAGGAACGACTTGTAATTTATTCATTCACAGATCTCTGTGAATGAATGAGGCAGCTGTGTGGGCGGAGCCTTCCAATATGATCTATTCTGTAGCCTTCTGTGGATGTTGGACAGTCTGCACCCCTCCCTCATTAATATCCGTTATTTACCTGCAATGAAAAAGAAGAATAGTTACTATAGAGGAAGAGTTATGCCGTGTACACACGATCGGTTTTACCAATTAAAACAGTCCAAAGGATTTTTCTCATCGAACAAACCGATCGTGAATGGGCCCCATCGGTCTTTTTTCCATCGGTGAGAAAAAACAGAACATGTTTTAAATTTATCCGATGGGAAAAAAACGATAGCAAATTCCGATCGTCTGTGTGGAACTTCATCGGAGAAAAAACCCACGCATGCTCAGAATCAAGTCGACGCATGCTCAGAAGCATTGAACTTCATTTTTCTCGGCTCGTCTGAGTGTTTTACGTCACGGCGTTTGGGACGGTTGGATTTTTGACTGATGGTGTGTGGGGAAGACTGATGGAAGTCAGCTTCATCGGATTTCCGATGGAAAAATCCATCGGATTAGAATCCATAGGATATCCGATCGTGTGTACAGGGCTTTACTCTACCAACATGTGAAATTTGAACGAGCTATGTAACCACTTGCCAACCAGCCACAGTACATATACTGCGGTAGGTCGGCTCTATTGCGCAAAACAACATACTAGTTTAGTGTAATAGATACTGTGGGCTCTTTGTCCATTGGCAACCCGCGATCGCTCCACAGAGAGGCAGAACGGGGGTATGAGTATGTAAAGAAGGTGGATCCCCATTCTGACAGGAGATAACACTGAGATCTGCTGTTTCTAATGATTAGGAACAGTAAACTCTGTGTTGTCCCAGTGAGCCAACCCCACACACAGCTAGAACACACCCAGGGAACACAGTTAACCCCTTGATCGCCCCCTAGTGTTAACTTCTTCCCTGCCAGTATCATTTATACATTGATCAGTGCATTTTTTTTAGCACTGATCGCTGTTTTAATATCACTGGTCCCAAAAAAGTGTCACTTGGGGTCAGATTTGTCTGCGGCAATGTCACAGTCCCACTAAAAATCGCAGATCGCCGCCATTACCAGTAAAAATATATATGTAAAAAAAAGCCCATAAATCTATCCACTATTTTGTAACCGCTATAACTTTTGCGCAAACCAATCAATATACGCTTACTGCGATTTTTTTTCTACCAAAAATATGTAGCAGAATACACATTGGCCTAAACTGATAAATACATTTGTTTTTTTATATATTTTTTTGTTGGGGGGCATGTATTACAGCAGTACAGTAAAAAATATTGGTTTTTTTTTTCACAATTTTCGGTCCTTGTTTTGATTATAGAGCAAAAAATAAAAACCGCAGAAGTGATCAAATACCACCAAAAGAAAGCTCTATTTGTGGGAAAAAAAGGACATCAATTTTGTTTGGGTACAGCGTCGCACAACCACGCAAATGTCAGTTAAAATGACGCAGTACCGTATCGCAAAAAATGTAGCCCCATACCACACACTTACAATTGCCTCCCATCTCTTCAGCCAGTGGCTAGGTCTGTGCCTACCTGCTTCGACACATGGACTCTGTAGCATTTTAAGCATGCAATGCTGAGCATGTCTTAACCTCCACCAGTCTTCGCTCATCTTCACTTAACACTGTCATCCCACTCCCTGTTCTATACCTTTAGTACAAAGGAAAGCCACCATATTTTTGATTCGCAAATGTAACCCCGGGATAGGTCCCTTGGCAATCACTGTACCATAGCAAATCTCCTTTACAGCCATCCTTCCTTCCTTGCAATTTTTCTCCAACCTTTCTGACCCTACCTTACACAGCAGGTAGATAGCAGAAGGTGTGACATGTCTGGACAGACGGTGGGATATGCTTTTCATGTACACAGGCAGGTGATTGGTTGCTAGGACCGCCCCGCATCCTAGCAATAAATCACCAGCTTGTTAACTTGAAAAGCATATCCCGCCCTCTGCCTGGACATATCCCGCACCTACTGCCTTCTACCTGGTATGGATGAATGCTGTGGCGGCAGCGGGAGAAGGAAGCTGTCAGTTGGGAGAAGATACCCAGGATGCTAAGTGGCGGAGCCGCAGTCTGAATAGGATTGCCTTGCGGTCCATTTGGGGATTGCAATCCGCTATTTAGTAATGCCTGCTGTATATCATAATGGGCTAGTCCACACCAGAATGTAGTGAGGGAAAATTGCGTTCAATGCACGTTTCCTGCACTGTGTTGAAAACGCACTGCCTTTGCGATCTGCTGCGGGTGCCAGCAGGGCCAGCCACTGGTGTTCCTACTCTCTTCTCTCTGCAGCAAGCAACTAAGTCTCAGCATCAGCAGGCAGTCGCCGCTCCGTTCGCACATAGTGTTAGACAGGGTTCGACAAGCGCGATTGCGACTAGAATTAGCGCCCTGGCGCCTGGGGCGGCTAAGTTGGGGTATCCTGTGTCTCCGTGCGCCCGGTAATTGAGGCCGTGGCTTTGCGGCCTTCTGCAGGCCTATGCTTCCTTCTGTGATCTGGCGCCATCTTGTGGTGGCCATTGGTATGACAAGACAACCAGCAATGCTAATGGAGCTTCCCCTGCCTGTTTTCCCTGCCATCTCCTTCCCTTTAATTAGAACCCCCCAAACATTATATATATTTTTTATTCTAACACCCTATAGAATAAAATGGCGGTCGTTGCAATACTTTCTTTCACACCGTATTTGCGCAGCGGTCTTACAAGCGCACTTTTTTTGGGGAAAAATACACTTTTTTAAATTAAAAAATAAGACAACAGTAAAGTTAGCCCAATTTTTTTTATATTGTGAAAGATAATGTTACGCCGAGTAAATTGATACCCAACATGTCACGCTTCAAAATTGCGTCCGCTCGTGGAATGGTGACAAACTTTTACCCTTTAAAATCTCCATAGGCAATGTTTAAAAAATTCTACAGGTTGCATGTTTTAAGTTACAGAGAAGGTCTAGGGCTAGAATTATTTCTCTCACTCTACCAATCGCGGTAAAACCTCACATGTGTGGTTTGAACACCGCTTTCATATGCGGGTGCTACTTACGTATGCGTTCGCTTCTGCACGCGAGCTCGGCGGGATGGGGCATGTTCCTGGCTCCTAACTTTTTTAGCTGTCTCCTAGTTACCAAGCAAATTTGTCAAGCTCTGGTGTTAGAGGTGCAGCGGTGGCGGGGGACTGTGTCTGTATCCCGACTCCCAAATGAATGGAAGCAAGCAAACATTCATTGATGGGCACTGGTAGGCTACATTTGATGGGCGCTGGTGAGGCTGCATTTGATGGGCGCTGGTAAGGCTGCATCGATGGGCGCTGGTGAGGCTGCATTGATGGGCGCTGGTAGGCTGCATTTGATGGGCGCTGGTAGGCTGCATTTGATGGGCGCTGGTAGGCTGCATTTGATGGGCGCTGGTGAGGCTGCATTGATGGGCGCTGGTGAGGCTGCATTGATGGGCTCTGGTAGGCTGCGTTTGATGGGCGCTTCATTAAAAAGGTGGGGTATACATGGGCAGGGAAAAGGGGGTGGGGTCAGGGATGGAGCTAAGGGGGCGGCAAAATGAGGTTTCGCCTAGGGTATCAAAAATCCTTTCACCAGCCCTGGGTGCCAGTGCATTGTTAACTTTACCCCAAATGTCGATCGCAATACCAGATCACATGGTTTTCGCAATACCATGCGATTTGGTGCTGCATGTTTTTCAAAAATGCACTACTTTTTTTGTGAGATTTGGTGCAATTTCAGCCCATTCAAATGAATGGGCTGAAAATCGCACTGCAGGGTGAATGGTGACCTCAGCAGTGAGATAGTTTACCTTCACTGCTTGGTAAGAAGGCTATGGGTCACTCAATGACCAAGCTGTAATGCTTAACTATAATGGAGCAGAGTGAGGTCATTGATCTGGCTGTGCTGTCTGGCAGGGATCTTTAGATCACAAGACTGGTCAAACAAAATACTTATCTTTTATCTCATAAAACGGTTTATATTCATGTTTTACAACTTTGTATTGAGCTGTTTGCTTAGAGTTGAGGGGAAGAGGTGGAGCAGACAGGGTTAATCTATAAATTGGATTTGGTTGTCTGTAACTCAGCACCCGACTGCAGCTGTACAAATCATTAAAAACTTGTAGGGGTGGGGGAGAGAAACATTTGCCAACTAGTCTCCCACTCACCCCCACCATCAACACTCCCTCTACTCACAGCAGATCACATATATATCAAATATAGAAGGATGGAAACATTCAGCCAAGAAAAACTCTTTTGCTAATCCAGAAACCTCCATTCTGTTGGGCAGATTTGACAGCTTTGGCCTTACGGTCAGTACTATAATATCCGGACCTTTGGTGCTGCAGAGGAACTTTCAGATCATTTGGGGGACAACTGGTAAAAACATCTCCTGGATTCTTCCTGCATACTAAACAGATACTGTAGGATGGGCAGATTACTAATGCAGCCCCTTCATTTAATAAAGGATAACAAAGCTGTAAACTGACCCAGAGTCACTGACCCAGAGCAAGTGAGCAGATCAGGAGTTCTGACTTCTGTATTGGGTGACTCAGTAAGTAAAGAAGAAAGGATATGGTTGACAGCTTTGGAGTTCTTAACTCAAAAGATGTAGACATGACCCATGCAGATAGGGATGGGGCCATCATATCAAGTAAACATGGAAAATACCTTTAAAGTGACTACCACTTTAGAAAAAAATAAACAAAGCCATACCTGTAAAAAAACACATACAATTCTTACATATCCTGCTGCCAACACTGATGCCCCTTTCTCTCTATTACTGCCAAAGAATCTTCTGCATCCGGGTGTTTTGGTTGCCTGGGCTTCGACTACATGCTGAGGCTTCTTCCACCAGCCTTTATGTCAATTCTGTACACAGAAGGGGAGATCAGGATTCCAACACCCCTGGAAGTGCCAGATGCAGAAGATGCTTCAGCTAGTAGTTCTGCAAACCAGCAAAGAACAGTGTTCTTGAGTGGCTGCCTATTAGTACGGAGGGAGGGGGGGGTTTAGTGGAGTGACATAAGTGCCTCCAAAAGAAATGGTTCTGCAATATTTTCACGCTGTCATGTAAATAAAAATTTAATTCAGTTGTGCCTGGAGTTATGGCAACTTCTAAGTTCATAGAAGTTGACCGTCTCTCTTCTGGAGCCTATGTAACTATGTAACCCTCTGTCTCAGTCTAATATATACAAGTGTAGCAGGTATTTAAATTTGGGGGGGAGCATTTGGGTTAGTTAACCCAGATGTACTAATTGTTAGGGAATCTGAGGATCCCTTTTGTGGTTCTTGGAGGACTCTGGTGGTGCAAGGTTCCCTGTGGCTTGCAGGTGGCGTTGTCGCCCTGGGCCGGAGTTGAACCTGCACCGCAAGACTGTTCCTTTTTGTCCTTTCCTGGCACCGGTGCAGCGGGACAGGGAACCCGCTGTGACGCAAAGGGAGAGGAGATAAAGGGGGCGGAGTTGGAGGACGCGGCCGCACCCAGGCACCTTCGGCCTGGGTGCTGGCGTTCCGGAGATCTGGGCCCAGGTGCCCTTGACCTGGCCGGAGCGAGGGATGGAGTCCATCCCAGGCACCTTAAGCCTAGGGTGAGGTACTATGGCCAAGGCCTGGAGCCCAGTAACTTCGACTGGGTTCCGCGAGGGTGGAGGAGTCCGAGGGGCCCTAAGGTGTTGGGACCCGTATCTGAGGCGAGGAGGCCGGGGAGTGTAACCCTTCCGGATTGTCTGGTACAGCATTAATCCGGTGACGGCGGGGCCTCTAGTAAGTCCCTTGGAGGGATGTCTTCCCCCTGACAGGGGCTGCAACGTAGCAAAGGTAACTCCAGTTCCTGTTCACTAGAGTCGCTGGAAGAGACTCTGAAGCCAAAAAGTCCATTTAACAGCCACTGTGCTTAGCAACCGTTGGTGAAACCTCAACGGTTTAGTTTCTTTGGGGATTGTGCCTTGACCTACTCCCCACCAATACTGAACTATTCTATGGGTCTCAAACTGTCTGGACTATTTGTTTGCCGTTATGGAATAAATAAGTGTTGGACCTTTTCAGTGTGTGGTACTCCAATTACTGGGAGCAAAGGAGGTTATCAGCAGAACAGACTTGGCTCTGAACGTATACACAGCCCGGGTGTAATCTGATTCTGGCCTTCACCTCTACACGCAGTAATCTAGAGGACATGGGCTGTTGCGCACCTTGCTCTCCCCTTCAAAGTACCCCTAGACCGAAGCAAAAGTATCTACTAAAGAAGAGAGAGAGGGTGAGGCCGCTACACAGCTCTACAAAAATATTATTTATAAAAGTCATTTAGTGTCTGTTGGAACCGTTAGACCACCTAGAAAGACCTCGAATGCAAGAAATCTATACTGACCAAGCTTCAGCCTCTGAAGTCATGGGACATGACGAAACATGTTGGGGCAGAGCCAGTGACGTCATTACGACCAAACCTGGAAGTAGGACAATTTTGCTCAGAGCTCAACCGCTGGACTGTATGTCTTAAGGGGAAAGTACATAACTGCTGTATATGTGGTGCTCCTATACTGTGCACATAAAAAGTGTTTGATTTAATATTTTTTATGTAATAAAAGGGTTTTTGGAGTGGAAAGTAGTATGATCTGTTTGTCTTGATCTCCTCTTGAGCACCTGTACTGAGGAAAAGCATAAATAAAGGGAACAGAACCCAGATAGCAAGGATAACTTGTCCCAAATTGTCATGCCTGACAAAGGGGTCCTGCGTGACTCCGAAACGTTGCACTCTCCTTGTGTTGTGATCATGCAATAAATTATCCATTTGGATGCTATTTATGTTGTTCCATGGTGTGCTGCAAATATCTTTACCGTGACTTGAACCAGTATCCAGCTGGTTGTTGCTGCAGCACCCAAATTCCAGAGCTCATCCAGGAATGTGTACGATGGGAATATGAAGTATGTCATTGTACTAATGACACTGGCAGGGAAGGGGTTAACATCAGGCTCAATCAAAGGGTTAAATGTGTTCCTAGGGGGTGCTTTCTAACTGTGGGAGGGGTGCTTGTACTGTAAGAAGATAGAGATCCGTGTTCCTGCTTAGCAGAAACACAAGATCTCTGTCTTCTGCTGTCACAGAATGGCAATCTGCCTTGTTTACATAGGCAGACCGCCATTCTGTCTGCCTCGGGAACGATCAGCGAGTTCCGGCAGACATCGGGTCTGCCGGACCCGCTGATGGACTCCCATGGAAGTTGGTTGCTGGCAGCACCAAGTGTGTGCCCCAGACCCGGAAAAAAAATATTACGTACAGGTACGTGATTTTGCACTAAAGAGCCGCCCTGCTGCACTATATGTATGTGGGGTGGTCCTTAAACGGTTAACAATCTTTAAGTTATATAAAATACTAAAGCGCAAAAATGATGCAAACAATGGTACTTAAATAGTGGTAAAACAATCAACGAAGGATACCTAAATGATTTTAGCTGCACTCAATCAAAATGATCTGAAACTCAAACATATGTGTAAATTAATAACAATATTGGTGCGCTGTGAATCAACCCTTAGTGAATACAGTATAACTGGATGACTATCCAAAAGATACACAAATAAAACAAATGTGACTAATAAAACATAAGTGATATCCACAGTGCAAAAACCAGTGCAAAAAAGCAATACTCAAACTTGAAATACTGTGTCCATAAGACTCCCAATACCAGTGCTGAGCAGCCTCTAAACCTGGATGGCTATCTACAAACAGCCAGGAGAATCCCACACCTGCACTTCTCAGACCTAACAGCAACCAGCTGGAGAATCCCTCAATATGTCTCTCCTTCTCAGCTGTACATAGGTCCAAAACAGCTATCAGGTTAATTGCTTGAGCAGTACGATGGGTAGTTTAGACAGAACAAACGAATCTTGGAATGAAGAAAAAAGAAACATTCATTGCGCAGCGCTGCAGATACTACAAGCAATGATATTCCAATTACTCATCTCACTCACGTGACCATAGACAAAGTATGCGCACAGAAGCCACTATCCAGCTCAGTTGGAGCGATTTCCTTCACTTGCTGCGGCTTCAGTCCCTCCGAACACCGCTAGCGTGATTAGGCTCCTCCCCCTACGCATTACGTCACTCCAACTGAGCTGGATAGTGGCTACTGTGCGCATACTTTGTCTATACTTTGAGATACACCGTTTTTTTATTGTGCTCTTTTCCAATAGACCCATAGGGCAAAAAAAAAAAAAAAAATTGCATTTTATTTTGCTCGTGCAAAAAAAGACCCATTTAGGGCAAAAAATAAAAAATTTGCACTTTAATGTACGCTTGCAAAAAGAGCCATTCAGGGCCACAAAAAATAGTTTGCAGTGTTATACATATGTGGAGGTGTGTGAAATAAACAATTTCTATATAGTTTTCTCCTACTGTGCTATACTAAAAAAACAACATTTTTTTTGAATAGCATTTTCTGCAGTTCTGTAGCTGTGCGATTCAGCGGTTACGTACTGTGGGTGTGTTCTGCTCTTCCAAAAAACGCCGTTTAGGGGCACAAAAAATAGTTTGCAGTGTGTTATACATATTTGGAGGTGTGTGAAATAAACAATTTCTATATAGTTTTCTCCTACTGTGCTATACTAAAAAAACAACATTTTTTTTTAATAGCATTTTCTGCAGTTCTGTAGCTGTGCGATTCAGCGGTTACGTACTGTGGGTGTGTTCTGCTCTTCCAAAAAACGCCGTTTAGGGCCACAAAAAATAGTTTGCAGTGTGTTATACATATTTGGAGGTGTGTGAAATAAACAATTTCTATATAGTTTTCTCCTACTGTGCTATAGTAAAAAAAAACATTTTTTTTGAATAGCATTTTCTACAGTTCTGTAGCTGTGCGATTCAGCGGTTACGTACTGTGGGTGTGTTCTGCTCTTCCAAAAAACGCCGTTTAGGGGCACAAAAAATAGTTTGCAGTGTGTTATACATATTTGGAGGTGTGTGAAATAAACTATTTCTATATAGTTTTCTCCTACTGTGCTATACTAAAAAAACAACATTTTTTTTGAATAGCATTTTCTGCAGTTCTGTAGCTGTGCGATTCAGCGGTTACGTACTGTGGGTGTGTTCTGCTCTTCCAAAAACACCCATTTAGGGCAACATCCTAAATTTGGAAAATATGAGGAGAAGGTCAAAGGGACGTGGTGGCCCCAGTCGTGGTGCTGCTGGTGGAGCTCCTGTTGCAGGGAGAGGACGTGGTGGATCTGTGCCAGATACACGCACAAGTGAAACACCTTCCTCAGGTGCGAGTAGGCGACCGAGCCTGCGGCGGTATTTTGTCGCGCCTAATGAGGCTGTACGAATGTTTAGGCCAGGACAAGTACAGGCGATAGTAGATTGGGTTGCTGACAGTGCCTCGGGTTCCTTCACATTGTCTCCCACCCACTCTTCTGATGAAAGATCAGAGTTGGCACCTGAAACCCATGTCCATCAGTCTTTCACCTCACCCCCTTGCAAATCAGCCAAGCAGTCTGAGCCCCAAATCATGCAGCAGTCTCTTCTGCTTTTCGATGACTCTGTTAGCAGGGTTTCCCAGGGCCATCCACCTAGCCCTGCCCCAGAAGTGGAAGAGATTGAGTGCACCGATGCCCAACCACTTATGTTTCATGATGAGTACATGGGAGGACCATCGCAGTACGTCTCGGATGATGACGAAACACAGGTGCCAACTGCTGCTGCTTTCGCAATTGTGCAGACAGACAAGGAGGGCAGGGGTGAAGACTGGGTGGAAGATGATGTGGAGGACGATGAGGTCCTCGACCCCACATGGAATGAACGTTATGCAGGTGACCAGTGTAGTTTGGAGGAAGAGGCGGTGGTCGCACAGAGCCACCAGCACAGCAGAAGAGGGAGCAGGGTGCAAAAGCGGAGCGTCCCTACCCTAGACAGTATGTCTGCTACTGCCCAACGCAGCAAGGGACCGAGCACACCAAAGCCAGGTCCAAGGAGTTCCCTAGCGTGGCAGTTCTTCACTAGGGATGAGCTTCGTGTTCGAGTCGAACATACGTTCGACTCGAACATCGGCTGTTCGATCGTTCGACGAAGATCGAACGATTTGGGCCGTTCGCGCCAAATTCGAGTGACGCGAACGGCCCACAATGCACTACGCCATCGCAGTGTCATCCAGGCGCTGTGATTGGCCAAGCATGCACTGTGACCCTGCATGCTTGGCCAATCACAGCGCCGGCAGCGAGGAGAGCAATGATTGGCCACAGGCAGGATGCCTGTGGCCAATTATTGCTGAGGGTGTTTAGTACACGCCCCACACTATAAAAGGCCGCCAGCACGGCGGCCTAGTGTAGTGTGTTCCGGAGCAGGGAAAGAGCAGCATAGGCAGGGACAGTGACATTTATTTCTTTCTTGCTTAACCTGGATTCCTTTAGTTTAGGGAAAGAGAAGGATAGGTAGGGAGAGTGTCAGTGTGTTTTACTGTTCGAGTCCTTGTTTCTAGGGACAGGGAAGGACAGTGAGTGAATTCTCCTTGTGCTATAGTGTGCTTTAAAAAAACATTTTTTCTAGGGACAGAAAACTCTAGGTAGGGAGAGTGTCAGTTTCTTTCACTGTGCAAGTCCTTGTTTCTAGGGACAGGGAAGGACAGTGAGTGAATTCTCCTTGTGCTATAGTGTGCTTTAAAAAAACATTTTTTCTAGGGACAGAAAACTCTAGGTAGGGAGAGTGTCAGTTTCTTTCACTGTGCAAGTCCTTGTTTCTAGGGACAGGGAAGGACAGTGATTGAATTCTCCTTGTGCTATAGTGTGCTTTAAAAAAACATTTTTTCTAGGGACAGATAACTCTAGGTAGGGAGAGTGTCAGTTTCTTTCACTGTGCAAGTCCTTGTTTCTAGGGACAGGGAAGGACAGTGAGTGAATTCTCCTTGTGCTATAGTGTGCTTTAAAAAAACATTTTTTCTAGGGACAGAAAACTCTAGGTAGGGAGAGTGTCAGTTTCTTTCACTGTGCAAGTCCTTGTTTCTAGGGACAGGGAAGGACAGTGAGTGAATTCTCCTTGTGCTATAGTGTGCTTTAAAAAAACATTTTTTCTAGGGACAGAAAACTCTAGGTAGGGAGAGTGTCAGTTTCTTTCACTGTGCAAGTCCTTGTTTCTAGGGACAGGGAAGGACAGTGAGTGAATTCTCCTTGTGCTATAGTGTGCTTTAAAAAAACATTTTTTCTAGGGACAGAAAACTCTAGGTAGGGAGAGTGTCAGTTTCTTTCACTGTGCAAGTCCTTGTTTCTAGGGACAGGGAAGGACAGTGAGTGAATTCTCCTTGTGCTATAGTGTGCTTTAAAAAAACATTTTTTCTAGGGACAGAAAACTCTAGGTAGGGAGAGTGTCAGTTTCTTTCACTGTGCAAGTCCTTGTTTCTAGGGACAGGGAAGGACAGTGAGTGAATTCTCCTTGTGCTATAGTGTGCTTTAAAAAAACATTTTTTCTAGGGACAGAAAACTCTAGGTAGGGAGAGTGTCAGTTTCTTTCACTGTGCAAGTCCTTGTTTCTAGGGACAGGGAAGGACAGTGAGTGAATTCTCCTTGTGCTATAGTGTGCTTTAAAAAAACATTTTTTCTAGGGACAGAAAACTCTAGGTAGGGAGAGTGTCAGTTTCTTTCACTGTGCAAGTCCTTGTTTCTAGGGACAGGGAAGGACAGTGAGTGAATTCTCCTTGTGCTATAGTGTGCTTTAAAAAAACATTTTTTCTAGGGACAGAAAACTCTAGGTAGGGAGAGTGTCAGTTTCTTTCACTGTGCAAGTCCTTGTTTCTAGGGACAGGGAAGGACAGTGAGTGAATTCTCCTTGTGCTATAGTGTGCTTTAAAAAAACATTTTTTCTAGGGACAGAAAACTCTAGGTAGGGAGAGTGTCAGTTTCTTTCACTGTGCAAGTCCTTGTTTCTAGGGACAGGGAAGGACAGTGAGTGAATTCTCCTTGTGCTATAGTATGCTTTAAAAAAAAAATTTTTCTAGGGACAGAAAACTCTAGGTAGGGAGAGTGTCAGTTTCTTTCACTGTGCAAGTCCTTGTTTCTAGGGACAGGGAAGGACAGTGAGTGAATTCTCCTTGTGCTATAGTGTGCTTTAAAAAAACATTTTTTCTAGGGACAGAAAACTCTAGGTAGGGAGAGTGTCAGTTTCTTTCACTGTGCAAGTCCTTGTTTCTAGGGACAGGGAAGGACAGTGAGTGAATTCTCCTTGTGCTATAGTGTGCTTTAAAAAAAATTTTTTTCTAGTGACAGAAAACTCTAGGTTGGGAGAGTGTCAGTTTCTTTCACTGTGCAAGTCCTTGTTTCTAGGGACAGGGAAGGACAGTGAGTGAATTCTCCTTGTGCTATAGTGTGCTTTAAAAAAACATTTTTTCTAGGGATAGAAAACTCTAGGTAGGGAGAGTGTCAGTTTCTTTCACTGTGCAAGTCCTTGTTTCTAGGGACAGGGAAGGACAGTGAGTGAATTCTCCTTGTGCTATAGTGTGCTTTAAAAAAACATTTTTTCTAGGGACAGAAAACTCTAGGTAGGGAGAGTGTCAGTTTCTTTCACTGTGCAAGTCCTTGTTTCTAGGGACAGGGAAGGACAGTGAGTGAATTCTCCTTGTGCTATAGTGTGCTTTAAAAAAACATTTTTTCTAGGGACAGAAAACTCTAGGTAGATAGAGTGTCAGTTTCTTTCACTGTGCAAGTCCTTGTTTCTAGGGACAGGGAAGGACAGTGAGTGAATTCTCCTTGTGCTATAGTGTGCTTTAAAAAAACATTTTTTCTAGGGACAGAAAACTCTAGGTAGGGAGAGTGTCAGTTTCTTTCACTGTGCGAGTCCTTGTTTCTAGGGACAAAGAAGGAAAGTGAGGGGAATTCTCCTTGTGCTATAGTGTGCTAAAGCATTCCTCATCAACCATCTTTGAAATCCTTGTTTTTTGGACAGTCAGGGAAATTGTCGTTGTGCTATTCTGTGCAAAAGCAATCATCCTCAACCATATTTAGAAATCCTTAAGTAAAGGGACAGAGAAGGACACCTGAAGGTAGCCCTTATTGCTTTTTTCCCATCTCCCTGCAGGCCATCTATTAGAATGTCTGGAAGGCAAACAAGGAGAGGCAGACAGTCAGGAGGCAATAAAAGAGGGCAAGCAGGCTCTGTGTCTGGGGGCAACAGTGCTGGTCGTGGACGCGGTGCATTGTCATCAGCACATGGCCATGGGACACGCTTGTCCTTCTTTTCGGCAGCTGGACATGTTGAGCCACATCATGCCGAAGACTTGGTAGAGTGGATGACCAAGCCCTCCTCCTCCTCCTCATCCTCTCTCACCCAGGCTCAGGGTACTGGCAAAGCAGCTGCCAAAGCGTCCTCTTCCCTGGTATCAATGTCAGACTCATCATCAGTCACTCCTTCCCTAGACCCACCATGTCCTCCTCCTGAGGAGTCCCCCGAACTGTTTGAGCACAGTGTTGGGTACATGCTCCAGGAGGATGCCCAGCGTTTCGAAGGGTCTGATGATGAAACCCAGCTACAGGAAGGCAGTAGGGTGAGAGCAGACAGAGGGGATGCTCAAGAAGGACACCAATCTGGCAGTCATGTTCCAGCAGCTGCAGCATACTGCCAGATTGGCTCCAGTGATGAGGAGGGAGGGGATGATGAGGTCACTGACTCCACGTGGGTGCCTAATAGGAGAGAGGAGGAGGAGGAGGATGAGGAGGAGGCACATCTCCAACGAGGCAGGATGCCCTTTGGTGGCCAGCGTAAGGGCAGTACACCGACGGAATCACACCGCAGAGCTCCGCCTGTGCAGGGCGCTGCCTCTGCCCGTCATTCAAAAAGTTCCTTGGTGTGGACCTTTTTTGAGGCTAGTGCATCAGATCGCACAGCTGCTGTTTGCAACATATGTCTCAAGCGTATATCGCGTGGCCAAAACATCAGCCGCTTGGGTACCACATGCCTGACCAGACATATGTTGACCTGCCATGCAGCTCGTTGGCAAGCCTACCTCAAAGACCCACACCAAAGAACAAAGTGGACCTCTCCTTGCACCGCATCAGCTGGGATCTCCAACCCCACTATAACTTCAGTCCTCTCTGAAACATGCACTGAGAGGAATGAAGGTGTAGAATTAGGTGTGTCACAGCCAAGTACTTGCGGCCACTCTGCTAGCAGTACACCGACGTCCGATTCTAGCAGGCAAATTTCCCTGCCCCAGCTGCTGGACCGTCGAAAGAAGTTCACTCCCAGCCATCCACATGCCCAGCGGTTGAATGCTAGCTTGGCTAAATTGCTAGCACTTCAACTGCTGCCTTTTCAGTTGGTAGACTCGGCCCCCTTCCGTGAGTTTGTGCAATGTGCGGTTCCTCAGTGGCAGGTTCCCAAACGCCACTTTTTCTCACGGAAGGCTATTCCGGCTCTCTACCGGCATGTGGAAGGCAATGTCTTGGCCTCGCTGGACAGGGCGGTCAGCGGTAAGGTGCATATTACCGCTGACTCATGGTCCAGCAGGCATGGACAGGGACGTTACCTTTCTTTCACGGCCCATTGGGTCACTCTTTTGGCAGCTGGGAAGGATGCAGGACAAGGTGCAGTAGTGTTGGAGGTTGTCCCACCGCCACGCCTCCAAAATGCTACTACTGGTTGTGACACACCTCTCTCCTCCACCCCCTCCTCTTCTTCTTCCTCCATGGCCTCTTCCTGTGGTTTGTCCTATGAACCAGCGGTGCTCCGTAGCCGTTCACGGGGCTACGCAAGTACGCAGGCAAAAAGATGCCATGCCGTGCTTGCGCTGGTGTGTTTGGGGGACAGAAGCCACACTGGGGCAGAGGTCCTGTCTGCTCTGCAGGGCCAGGCCGAGAGGTGGTTGACGCCACGCCAGCTTAAGCCAGGAATGGTGGTTTGCGACAATGGCACCAACCTCCTCTCCGCCCTTCGACAGGGACAACTGACCCATGTGCCCTGTGTGGCTCGCGTCCTTAACCTGGTGGTGCAGCGGTTCTTGGGCAGGTACCCGGGCTTACAGGATGTCCTGAGGCAGGCCAGGAAAGTCTGTGTGCATTTCCGCAGATCTTATAATGCCAGTGCTCGCCTGGCTGAGCTGCAAAAGGAGTTGAACCTGCCCAAGAACCGCCTTATATGTGACATGCCCACCAGGTGGAACTCAACGTTGGCCATGCTGCAGCGGCTGCACACGCAGCAGAGGGCCATCAATGAGTACCTGTGCGACTACGGCACCAGGACAGGGTCAGGGGAGCTTGGTTTTTTTTCTCCACGCCAGTGGGGCATGATCAGGGATGCATGCACTGTCCTGGCACCATTTGAGGAGGCCACGAGGATGGTGAGCAGTGACAGTGCATGCATCAGTGACACTGTACCTCTTGTCCACCTGTTGGAGCACACGCTGCGTGGAATAATGGACAGGGCACTTGAGGCAGAACAGAGGCAGGAAGAGGAGGACTTCCTTGCCTCTCAAGGCCCCCTTTACCCAGACAGTGTTCCTTCTGTCCCACCCATCGCACAGGAAGAGGAGGAGGAGGAGGAGGAGGAGGAGGAGGATTGTGTCAGCATGGAGGTGGAGGCTGGCACTCAGCATCATCAGCAGCAGTCTTTTAGGGATGATTTACAGTCCCAAGAAACCAGTGGACTTGTACGTGGCTGGGAGGAGGTGACTGCGGATCATGTCGTCCTTAGTGACCCAGAGGACTCCGGAGCGAATGCCTCAGCAAACCTACGCTGCATGGCCTCCCTGATCCTGCAAAGTCTGCGGAAGGATCCTCGTATTCTTCGGATCAAGGAGAGGGACCATTACTGGCTGGCCACTCTCCTTGATCCACGGTACAAGGGTAAGGTTGCGGACCTTATGTTACCGTCGCAGAGGGAGCAGAGGATGAGACAACTCCGGGAGGCCTTGCAGAAAGGTCTGTGCAACGCGTTCCCAGAGACTGGGAGGTTACAAACTCCTGGTCCTGGACAACGAGTTGCTGAGGCTTCGGCCAGTCAAAGAAGGAGCGGTGGGGAAGGTGGCCGTCTGACCGATGCGTTCAGACAATTCTTTAGTCCGCAGCCCCAAAGTATGATCGGTTCCAGCAACCATCGCCAGCGTCTGATAAACATGGTGCAGGAATATCTAGGGGCAAGGTCAGACTTGGACACCTTCCCCACCGAAAATCCTCTGGCTTACTGGGTCTTGAGGATGGATCACTGGCCAGAGCTTGCACAGTATGCAATTGAGCTACTGGCCTGTCCTGCATCCAGCGTTCTTTCGGAACGCACATTCAGTGCTGCTGGAGGATTTGTCACGGATCACAGGGTGCGCCTGTCCACCGACTCGGTTGATCGACTGACTTTCATCAAGATGAACCAGTCTTGGATCACCACCAGCTACCACACACCTGATGCTGATATAACAGACTAATTGATTTTAACATGTCACAACCCTTCAAGACTGATGCTGATGCTGAGTGCCTGTGCTGTTATGTTGACTGGCTATCCTCCTCCTCCGAGTCCTCAATGATACGATTGATGATGATAGCTTGGAAGATCATTTTTGTTTATGGGTGCCGCCACCAGTGGCTAAGGCCCAATTTTTCAGCCCCTGTTTTACAGGGGCGTGTAATTACAATTTTTTTAGCAATAATTTGCCATAGGGCTCATTGCTGTGCTCCAAGTACAGTATCTGTGAGGGGTTGGAGTGTTGTGGCACCAGTGCCTAAGGCCCAATTTTTCAGCCCCTGTTTAACAGGGGCATGTCATTACAATTTTTGAAGCAATACTTTGCAACAGGGCTCATTGCTGTGCTCCAAGTACAGTATCTGTGAGGGGTTGTAGTGTTGTGCCACCAGTGCCTAAGGCCCAATTTTTCAGCCCCTGTTTAACAGGGGCGTGTCATTACAATTTTTGAAGCAATACTTTGCAACAGGGCTCATTGCTGTGCTCCAAGTACAGTATCTGTGAGGGGTTGTAGTGTTGTGCCACCAGTGCCTAAGGCCCAATTTTTCAGCCCCTGTTCAACAGGGGCATGCAATTACAATTCTTGATGTAATAATTCACAGCAGGGCCCATTGCTGCACCCACCAAGAGTAACTCTGAGGGCTTACAGTGTTGTGGCAACGCCACCACCACCACCACCACGAAAGGCCCAATTTTTCAGCCCCTGTTCAAAAGGGGCATGTAATTACAATTCTTGATCTAATAATTCACAGCAGGGCCCATTGCTGCACCCACCAAGAGTAACTGTCAGGGCTTACAGTGTTGTGGCACCAGCACCACCATCAAAGCCCCAATTTTTACTACCACTGTTCTACAATTATATGTAATTAAAATTCCTGATATAATAGTTGACAGCAGGGCGTTCCAGCACCAACCAAGAGTAACTGTGAGTGCTTACAGTGTTGTGCCAACACCAACAACTAAGGGGCCTATTTCTGCAGAGTATATACGGCAGGTCCCTACTTTCAAACATCCAACTTACAAACGACTCCTACTTGCAAACGCAAGAAGACAACAGGAAGTGAGAGGAAATCTACCCCTAGGAAGGAAAATTCTCTCCTGTAAGAATAAATATGGGAGAAAGGTGTCTCCTCTGTACTGATGCTTTATCAGCAATCCTTGTTTCAAGAAAAACACCACATTTCAAAAACAGTTGACATTGGGACGGAAAGTGAGGTGAAATGTTCTGAACAGGGGCACAGACAGCAAAACAAATGTTACAGGGGTGATAACCCTTACCTATGTTTTCCAAAAAGTTTAAAAATAGATTTTTGGGCTGGAGCTACACTTCAACAATGTACCTGTTCAAAATTACAAACAGATTCTACATAAGAACAAACCTACAGTCCCTGTCCTGTATGCACCGCCTGTATACGGCTGTTCAGAGTATATAGGGCCTTTTTTATTTTATGTGCGGGGTTCCCCTTAATATCCATACAAGACCCAAAGGGGCTGGTAATGGGCTGGGGTAGGGGGGGTGTCATGGGGTAGCTATGCCATTTTTCTTAAAGATTTTCATCCATATTACCAGGACCAGACATTACATTAAAGCCGCAAGCAGTTTTAAATGGCTTTTTTTTCCTTTAGAAGTGTCATTTTGTGCAGGGACAGTTCTAAACACGGGAAACACGTGGCACTTCACAGGCATACTTTAGACACCCCCCAGGTACGATATTTAAAGGAATATTTGACTTTTTTTTTTCACTTTATGCATCATTAAAATGACTGCTCCCGAAAAACGACCGTTTTTAAAACTTCTTTTTGCATTGATACATGTCCCCTGGTGCAGAACCCGGGTTCCCAAACCCTTTTTAGGACAATAACATGCATAATAGTTGTTATAATTAGCACTTTAGAATTCGAACGTTCGCATCCATTGTATTTAATAGGGTTCTAATGTTCGTACGAACTTTCGGTCCGTTCGCGGGTTCTGGTGCGAACCGAACCCGGGGGTGTTCGGCTCATCACTATTCTTCACACAATGTGCTGATGACAAGACACGAGTGGTTTGCAGGCTGTGCAATCAGAGGCTGAAGCGAGGCATAAACGTTCTCAACCTGAGCACAACCTGCATGACCAGGCATCTAAGTGCAAAGCACGAGCTGCAGTGGAGTAGACACCTCAAAAACCAAGAAAGGTCTCTGGCTCCTCCTGCTTCCTCTTCTGCTGCAGTCTCGGCCTCTTCATCCACCTCTGTAGTGACAGTGGCACCTGCCACCCCGCAAACAGAGGATCTGCCAGCAACACTACCACCTGGGTCACCAACCATCTCCACAATGTCCCATGGAAGCGTTCAGCTCTCTATCTCCCAAACATTGGAGCGGAAGAGGAAGTACCCCCCTAGCCACCCGCGATCCCTGGCCCTGAATGCCAGCATTTCAAAACTCCTGGCCTTTGAAATGCTGTCATTCCGTATGGTGGAGACGCAGAGTTTTAAAAGCCTGATGGCATTGGCTGTCCCACAGTACGTCGTGCCCAGCCGCCACTATTTTTCCAGGCGAGCCATCCCTTCCCTGCACAACCAAGTGGGGGACAAAATCAGGTGTGCACTGCGCAACGCCATCTGTGGCAAGGTCCACCTAACTACGGATGCGTGGACCAGTAAGCACGGTCAGGGACGTTATATCTCCCTAACAGCACACTGGGTAAATGCAGTGGCGGCTGGGCCTGAGAAAGATAGCAGTTTGGCGTATGTCCTTCCACCACCGAGGATTGCAGGGCGCTTCAGTTTGCCTCCTGTTGCTAACTCCTCCTACTCCGCTTCCTCATCCTCTACCGCCTCCTCATCCGGTCAGCGTAACACCTTCACCACCAACTTCAGCACAGCCAGGGGTAAACGACAGCAGGCAGTTTTAAAACTTTCCTGTTTGGGGGAAAAACCCCACACCGCGCAGGAGTTGTGGAGGGACATGGAACAACAGACCAATGAGTGGTTGCTGTCAGTGAGCCTCAAGCCCGGCCTGGTGGTGTGCGATAATGGGCGAAATCTCGTAGCAGCTCTGGGCCTAGCCGGTTTGACGCACATCCCTTGCCTGGCGCATGTGCTGAACTTGGTGGTCCAGAGGTTCCTTAAAAATTACCCCAATATGCCAGAGCTGCTGCAGAAAGTGCGGGCTGTGTGTGCGCACTTTCGGCGTTCTCACCCTGCTGCTGCTCGCCTGTCAGCGCTGCAGCGTAACTTCGGCCTTCCCGCTCACCGCCTCATATGTGACGTGCCCACAAGGTGGAACTCCACCTTGCACATGCTGGCCAGACTGTGCGAGCAGCAGCAGGCGATAGTGGAGTTTCAGCTGCAGCAATCACGCGTGAGTCGCTCTGCGGAACAGCACCACTTCACCACCAATAACTGGGCCTCCATGCGAGACCTGTGTGCCTTGTTGCGCTGTTTCGAGTACTCCACCATCATGTCCAGTGCCAATGACGCCGTTCTTAGCGTTACTATCCCAGTTCTATGCCTCCTTGAAAAAACGCTTCGGGCGATGATGGAAGAGGATGTGGAACAGGAGGATGAGGAGGAGGAGGAGGAAGCGGGATCATTTCAAAGGCTTTCAGGGCAGTCTTTCACAAGTGGCTACGAGGGTGGGTTCCTGCACCAACAAACGCCAGGTACACAATTGTCTGGCAGAAAGGGCACAGTTCTGGAGGATGACGAGGTGGAGGAGGAGATGGAGGAGGAGGAGGAGGAGGAGGAGCCATTTTCACAGCAGGGTGGCACCCAGACCAGCTCGTGGCCATCACTGGTGCGTGGCTGGGGGGATACAGAGGACACAGACGATACACCTCCCACAGAGGACAGCTTTTCTTTGCCTCTGGGCAGCCTGGCACACATGAGCGATTACATGCTGCAGTGTTTCCGCAATGACCGCAGAGTTGCCCACATTTTAACTGGTGCTGATTACTGGGTGGCCACCCTGCTGGATCCCCGTTACAAGGACAACGTACCGTCCTTAATTCCCTCACTGGAGTGGGATCGTAAGATGCGCGAGTACAAGCGCACGCTGGTAGACGCGCTGCTGGTGGCATTCCCACCTGACAGCGGGCGTACGGTGGAAGCACAAGGCGAAGGCAGAGGAGGAGGAAGAGGTCGCCAACGCAGCCGGGGCACCGGCAGCACCTCAGAAGGCAGGGTTAGCATGGCTGAAATGTGGAAAAGCTTTGTCAGCACGCCACAACAACCAGCACCACCAGCTGAGATGGAACGTCTTAGCAGGAGGCAGCATTTCACCAACATGGTTGAGCAGTATGTGTCCACAGGCCTACACGTACTGGATGACGGGTCTGCCCCCTTTAACTTCTGGGTCTCCAAATTGGGCACATGGCCTGAGCTTGCCCTTTATGCCTTGGAGGTGCTGGCCTGCCCTGCAGCCAGTGTATTATCTGAACGTGTATTTAGCACGGCAGGGGGCGTTATCACAGACAAGCGCAGCCGCCTGTCCAGAGCCAATGTGGACAAGCTCACGTTCATTAAAATGAACCAGGCATGGATCCCACAGGACTTGTCCGTACCTTGTGCAGAATAGACATGTATACCGGTGTTGTGACAAAAACTGTCCGGCCATCGGATTGTGTCCGGCCCATACTGCGAAGGCGCAGCGCTTGCGCAGTACAGGGGACAAGGAGATTCACAAAATCTCCGAAGATGAACGGCGCCTGCGCAGTGAGTGCAGGTTCAAGCCCCACCATCCAAGTGGACATACGGTAGCACATAGTAACAGGGCCCCTCACGGGCTCGGTTCGATCGCCACGCTTCGGGCACGGCCTCACTTGGCTCGGCTTGAACCACGGATGGTGTGGCCTTCACCTGAACTCACCACGCAGGCACCGTTCGTCTTGGGAGATTTTCTAAATCCCCTTGTCCTACATACTGAGCAAGCGCAGTACAGGGTGGACACTATTTGACGGGGGACAGAATTCGACACATCACCGGCCTTACCCAGCCATTGTTGTATTTTTGAACCAGTGTTGGCTACCTCGTCCTCCTCCACTGCCGCTTCCACCTACACAGCCACATCCACCGCCACCTCAACCTCCTACTCCATATGGACCTCGTCCTCCTAGGTCAAGATTATAATTTTTATTTTATTTTTTTGTAGCGCACAGATTCTTTCCCCCTTACCTGCCTTTATGTTGTTGGCTCCTCGCAGGAGGGAGAAAGGCACATCGCACTACCAGCCCGTACCCTCCTATATAAAGAGGTTGAGCGGTGTACTTGACGGGCCGTGTCCACAGCCGGAGTCAAAACTCCTCCAGAGGATGATTCTCACCTCTACTGTAGGTAGAGGCAAGTGCTTTAATTCCCAGTAAAGTCAATGTCCACACCAGCTGAAATTACAACTCTTATTCTCTCATTACAAAATAAACTCTACTCGGATAGAAAAGGTTAGAACAAAGAAACAGGACAGCTTAAGGTGTGGAGGAGGTCCAGGCACAAACGTAGCACATTCACTTCACTGCTTAGGTTTCTCAAACAGTTTTAGGTGCACGGTCTCTGCCACAGACCTTGAGGTTGGTCTCTGCCACAGACCGGGTGTACAAGGCCCCTGCCACGGACCTGGAGAACTTTGGTCTCTGCCACAGACCAGGGTGTATAAGGCCCCTGCCACGGGCCGGGTGAATAAGGCCTCTGATACAGTCAAGATGACCTTGAGCTTCTCCTTCTACGAACCTAGCCCATATCAAGGGGAAGACATCTCTCCAGGGAGTCAACAGACCCTTCCTTCACCGTGACTCCCGCATCGGTCCATCAGAATGATCCTCCCTTCCCTGGAACATGGTCCCCTACACGAGGCGGCACCCTAAGACTCCTCGACCCTTAGTGGACTCCAGACGAAGGCTCTGGAGTCCAGGCTTTACTCCCGCACCTAGGCCTCCATACCCAGGGCAGCAGGAACTCCAGGATAGTACCTCACCCTGGGCTAAAGGTACCCGAGATGGAACAGGAACACATGCACCCAGGCCGAAGGCACCTGGGCGTGGACCCCACTGGACATCAGTACCCAGGCCAAAGGTCTGCCCCTTTTACTACTGCCAAGAGGGGACACAAAAGGCACAGCACTGTATCGGCGGTTCAACCCTAGCCTACCATGGCAGCGCCACCTGTAGGCCGCAGGGAACTGCACACCAATACTGTCCCCCGAGGACAAAATGGTCCATGAATCCTACAGAATTAGGGTGTTTGAGCCTATTTACCACTCAAACACTTCCCTTAAATTTAGCACCCCGCTACATTTTTATTTCAAAGTATTTTATTTTCCCACTAGCTTATCCATTAAATTTAATAATTTATTCCAGAAAGGGCGTATTCTGGGGCATTCCCACCATATGTGTGGCATTGTGCCGTTGAGTTTCTGAGGTTCTTAATGACTTCCCGTACCTCTTCTGCTGAAAAGGTGGCCTCCAGCATATTTTTTAATTTTTTTAATGTTATTTTAAGTTATTTCCCTATCCACATTTGTTTGCAGAGCACTTGCCATGCTCTTAACAACATTTTGCTGCCATTTGCAGCCCTCTAGCCCTTTCCATTACTTTTTTGGAGCCTTTTTAGTCCTTAGAAGTCTGGGTCCCCATTGACTTCAATCGGGTTCGGGTCCAGGTTCGGGTTAAAGTTCGGTCCCGAACCCGAACTTTTTTCCGAAGTTCGGCCGAACCCGTCGAACCCGAACATCCAGGTGTCCGCTCAACTCTATGCATGATATGTTTGATCTGTATCAATATGGAAAAATATACAAATATTGCTACTCATGCTTTATGGTAAAAGGTGGGTTGAGTTGTCCAGACATGTGTTACAACAATTACAAAATACATTCAATTTTCATAAAAATAACAATGATGCACACAAAAATTCACCATAGTTTCCCTTTAAGAAACTCAACACATTACAATGCACTGCTGTGCTGAGGTTTAATGTGCATTTGTAAAATGCAGTGAAGCAGCTTGTTTCGCCAAGTAACCCTGTCTTGTGTCATGCCTCACTTGTCTCTCTTTATCTTTTATTCTCAGTCCCTCTGCTGCATTTCCACTTCTAGAATTTGTTATGCTTTTCCTGGCTGGTCAGATAACAGGGAGGGGGCCAAGTTCTGAGTGCAAAAACCAGAACAAGAAAAGAAGTCAAAACCTCCCCCATTAATCCCGGTCGTTGAACAAGAAATGGGCCAGATAATGCTCGGGAATCTACAGTCTTTGTTAAAGTTTTTTTTAAGGATTAGCTAATGTGTGCTCCTTCATGAACAGGGTAATTTCAGTGTGCAGGTTTGGTAATTGCCGTCATTTTGTGGATGTGGAATGTTTTGTGTAAGATATTTTATGTCTATTTTGGTATGTACAGTATGTCTTGTGGAATAAATGTTATGTTTGATGATTATTATAATGGAAGAATAGAGGAGGCAATAGGGGGCACAAAATCTCTGGCACATGTGTTATTTATTAGCACTATAAAGTCTACTGTAAAGCAAAGAATACTATTGAAATCAGGAGATTAATAAACGTGTATGCAATGGAGGCCTTAAAGCGTATGTCAAAGCAAAACAAAAAAAAAATTTTGTACATCCCAAGAATACATTCACATGCCCCCATGTTTTATACCTCTAACATGGTGCAAACACAGATAAATAATTGTGCCAGAAATATAGTGTGCTGCCAACTTCCTCCTTGACATGGCATCACAGTGCATTTTTGGCTCTGAATTCCTAAGCACGTGTTATCAGCCCTGCCTTCTTCATTTCTGATCAGATATAGCAAAAAAACTAAAATTGTATAATTAGTAATAAGAATAGAATAAGAGAAATTCATAGTTCGGGTTTCCTTGGAACTCTATGAAAAATACCAATTAATGAGAAGCATAAATTGGTAAAAAAAGAAATCTGATTGGGTGGCTTTGTATGTTTTTCATAGACTTTAAAGTGGAAGTAAACCCTCCTATCATTTTCAGGCAAGGAAGCTGCCATCTTGGCCTCTGTTTAATCTTCAACTGCCATGATGCTGCACATGTGATCAGTTATGACACCAGCCATTGGATGGTTTAACAGTTTGGTTGAGAGCACAACCAATGTGACAGTTGGCATTCCCGGCATGCCGGGAATGTAACTGCTTTTTGAAACTGTTAAGTCGATGGGTTTACTTCCGCTTTAAAGCTCATCTCTAGAATCTTACATTTTTTAGACTAACCCTGCCCCATCCTTTTCTCTGCCTTTTGGCTAAGATCACGTGTAGTATCTGTTCTTACAGTATGTGTGTGCAGTAGGGGTGCTCTACTGGCATTCTGGCCTTTTGGTAGGAATGGCTGGCTGTATAGGTATGATGGGGGCTCTGAAGGCTGGAACAGAAACCGGGATGGCCACAGGCAATTGGGGCATGTCAATAATTCCCCCGGTAATTCTAAATGGGCCTGAATCAGTTCCTTCTGATTCAAATTGGTCTACCTTGTCTGGCCACATTGTATGTGCCCCCTGGAAGTGGTCACCCCAGGGGTGCGCTTAGTAGCACTTGGGCGTGGGAAACCCACGCTGTCAACGAGCACATGGTCACAGCACTAAAACTTTTTCTGCACTGTGCCTCTGTGAGCTAGTCCAGGGCAATTTTTGCTACCAGGTCTCAGAGCCTAGCCAGTGCACATTGCATGACCACTATTTATTTAATTTATTTTTTCTCCTCATGTTTGTTACCCTTGACTCTTGTGTGTGTTTTTTTACAGGATGGAGTATGTGGTCCTCTGGCCTATCCTGAAGTCCAGGGGGAGGATGTTTGGCCATCCTTATTCCTCCCCTGAACTGGGGGGGTCTCTCTTCCTAGTACTAGTTGGTCGGCTTACGGCTGACTATGAGGAAAGGGGTCCACCGGGCCTTTTGGCTAGGTGGACCATGTTTGAAACCTTGTCCCTGTCAGGGGCCCTGCACCCGGGGGGTTCAGGGTAAGATCCTACCCCTTCGGGTAGAGGAGTTCCGCCCCAACCATGAAAAAATTTAAAGTCAGCAGCTACAAATACTGTAGCTGCTGACTTTTAATATTAGGACACTTACCTGTCTTGCGGCTTCACATCCGGTTCCCTACTGCGCATGCGTGAAGCATGCTGCGCTTTCTAACTGGCCCGGCGCAGGAGGAAGGACGAGGGGCAACGAACCTCCGAGGGATGGCACCGCAGTGCTGTCTCCCGGAAGTGGGGAAGGGTACCTGTCAAAAACAGGTACCCCTTCCCCCCTGAAAGGTGCCAAATGTGGCACCGGAGGGGGAGAGGAAGCAAATAAGCGCAGGTTCCGCTTTAATGCACTTTTTTGTACACTTACAGGTTTTTGTTTTTGCGCACCACCGCGGATTTAAAAGAAAAACCCTCTCCCCTATCTATAAAAAATACTTTATTTCTTATTTTTTTTTATTATTTTGATTCTGTTCAAAGAGATTTTTCTGGGAAGTCTGGGGGGTGTCCTTGACAAGCTTCTGGGTCTTCTGTCCTCCAGTAGCACAGGGAAAAGGAGTCTAAAGGGCCAGGTCAAATATATCTACCCCTGCAGAACCAGTAAGGGCATAGAGACTGGTTACCCAACACATAACTTTATCTGCTAGATGAGTTAGTAGGCAGTATTTCCCAATGAATTGGGGGTTGCTTGAAAAAGCAATATAACAGAAAAGCTGGGGAACTTGCTTCAAATTAAATAACAAATCTGCCTGGACAACAGCTTTACAAATGACATATCTTTGATGGATAAACGATATTGTCCTGTAAGTTGAAAGAGTAATACAAAATAGAATAATAGCATGATTTAGCCATATGGTATCTGTTTATCCTTTGGATCTTATGCTGTCATAATTGGTATCCAAAAATGATGCTGTTATGCTAGGTACCAGGAGTCAACTTTGTGCTTAAAAAAAGGAAATAAAAAACATCTGGTAAGAACATGTAGTGCTCTAGAGGTGTTACTTGGATGTGTGCTGTCATCTCCTGTGCACAGAAGGGAACTTTTCTGTTGGTTTGTGATAGCATATATACACTGGCATTAGTTGTTGTGACGAATATAAGACATTATTGAGCATGACAATAGGTAGTTTATATATGACACAGTAACATCAGTCAGTATGATGGTCTGAGGAAGATTCTGTACAGTGGCATGGGTCACTATGACAGTGAGTGCAAATTATATACAGTTAAATGAGTTGGTGTGATAGTCAGGGACAATATATTTAGTAATTTTTGTCTGTGGTACAGCCAGTGACTTTAATTAGCATTTTGGTTGGTATGACAGATTACCACTGAAAAGAGAAATATAGAGGTCCGCGCCACAGCGCGGACCTGGAATGCCGGGAGGATGTCAATTGATGTCCGCCCCTTTCCTCGTTCCCGGCGCGCGCTCCCGAGCGCGCATCGAGGAACTTCCGTGCCCGCCGCGTCACGCCAGGTACTCACGATCGGCATTTACAGAGCCAGGGACATGGATCTCTGTGTGTAAACACAGAGATCCATGTCCTGTCATGGAGAGGAGACCGATGGTGTGTCCCTTGTACATAAGGACAACCATTGGTCACCTCCCCCAGTCAGTCCCCTCCCCCCACAGTAAGAATCACTCCCTTAGGCACACTTAACCCCTTCAGCGCCCCTAGTGGTTAACCCCTTCACTGCCAGTGTAATTTTTACAGTATCCAGTGCATTTTTTATAGCACTGATCGCTGTAAAAATGACAATGGTCCCAAAATGGTGTCAAAAGTGTCCGATGTGTCCGCCATAATGTCGCAGTCACAATAAAAATCGCTGATCACCGCCATTACTAGAAAAAAAAAAAAAAAAATGCTATAAAACTATGCCCTATTTTGTAGACTCTATAACTTTTGCGCAAACCAATCAATAAACGCTTATTGTGATTTTTTTTTAACCAAAAATATGTAGAAGAATACGTATTGGCCTAAACTGAGGAAAACATTTTATTTTATTTTTTTAAATGGGGATATTTATAATAGCAAAAAGTAAAAATTATTGTGTTTTTTTCAAAATTTACGCTCTTTTTTTGTGTATAGCGCAAAAAATAAAAACCACAAAGATGATCAAATACCACCAAAAGAAAGCTCTATTTGTGGGGAAAAAAAGACGTCAATTTTGTTTGGGAGCCACGTCGCACGACCGCGCAATTGTCATTCAAAGCGTGACAGTGCTGAAAGCTGAAAATTGGCCTGGGCAGGAAGGGGGTTTAAGTGCCCAGTAAGCAAGTGGTTAAAGTGTAGGTTCTGAGAAAATTGATTAGTCACTCATAGATTTGAAAAAGTGTTTTCTTTTCTTTTTAATTGTTAATTTTATTCACTTTTTGAGGCCCAAGGGCTACAGTATATAAACTATTTTTTCCAAACATTTATATTTCATTGCAAGCATCAAGTAACAAATAAGTGTATCAAAGTATACGATAACAGAAAAAGTTATACATGAAAAATCAGTTTAAATAGCAATTATAGTTATTACAATGTATGGGAATACTATAATACCATATTATATTGAATTATAACATTTGGAGTCTAACTATAGCATATGAATACTATTTAAAACTCAGTCTAATATTTGATAATTAATATAAAATAAATAATTAAAAAGGTGTTTAGAAAGGAGATTCTAGGAATAGGAATTAGGATGTTAAATGAAGAATTCCCACAAATAGGAACGAATATACCATATATTATGGTATTTTTATTTTTTTTAAATGATTTGTTAGCAGCACTAAAATAAGTTTGTATTATGAAAATCCTCAAAAATAAACATAAAAACAAAAACAAAGATGCAGGGTGTTGAAAATTTGCTGTGTCAGTTTCTTGCCAGAGAGGGGAATGAGAATGTGTCTTGTCAATCTCTCCCGGATACACCTAGAAGCTTTCTGTAGGTCAGCGGAGATTTGTACATTTCCTGAGCAGGATTTGGGAAAAAGAGAGACAACTTTAAAAAGGGTGCACAGTGAGTGAGTCACATCTAGCATGTCAAGACTTTGCAGTAATATTTCTTGTGATACATAAAAAAAATGTTTAACTGTCATTTTGCACTCCTCTATTTTTTCCACTAGTTCAAAGTTTTCAATTGACACCTCTGTAAACTTCAACTATAAATTTGATTCCCATCTGCCCCCACCAGTTGCTCCAACCAGTTATTAGAACTGTTTATATACTGGGAGACAGAAATATAAATGACATGATCTTAGGAAACAAGGTTGGCTGACTAACGGATGATTACACAATGTAAGTACTAAGAGAAGCATGAAAGTTACCGTTGCTACCCTCTCCTTCTGAAAATACTGGTTCATGGGCTAGTTCCAAGTTAGTGACTCAAATGGTGTTTAAAGCCTGACTCTACCGAGAGCTTTTTATTTTGTTTTAAATCGAGAAGAGTAGGAACCTTTGTCAGACTGTCTGTTTCCCTGATGGGGGAAATATCCCTCATCCCAAGTGTTAGGAAAACTTTCCAATAGGGGCAAAAACATCATTTAAGTAGAGAGGGCAATAGTTGTAATTTCTGAAGAACTTTTATTGCTGTTGCTGCCTTCCTTTCCCTCTCTCTGGCTATCTCCCTCCATCTGTGCAACTGGTCCAGGCTGTGGTCAAACAATGACACAATCAAATGCAAAGCAGGACCAATAGCCCCGCTTTGTACATGAGGATGTCAAGGGACTGCCCACAACCCTGAATGGAGGAGACACCAGAGTAAGGAGTAGGGTGAGTATTAGACCTTATTACTCATCCCCTAGGCTTGACAAACATTAAATCCTTCCAATAGGCCACCCCAATTTTATAATTTCTAGAGTTGGGCTTTAAGTATATGACACTTAGGCAGAGCCACCCAATGAGTAGTTCTGATTTAATTTAGATGCTTCACCTTAGGTGCTTGGTTATAAAACCAGCAATGACAGAAAGATTCGTTTGGATTTCAGGTAGAAAATAAGCATTTGTGTTCTGTGTGTACCTTTTATTACTTTTTCTAAGGGAAAGTGTTTAGGCCTGCTTTACCCAGCAAAGTTTTACATTAGCCCTTAAAACCTAGGCTGATCCCCTCTCTTTGCATTCCACAATTGTAATAGTGATACCTCTCTTGAATCGACTCGCCATCTTTGGTATATCATCACTGTTTGCATCCCTATTCTTCCTTCACTTTTCCCTTTTTCTTTTTCTTTCCTTTCCTTTCTCCTTAGTTCTTATTAGAGCTGCAACTAACGATTATTTTGTCTGTCGACTAATCTAACGATTATTTCTTCGATTAGTCGATTAGTCATGACTAATACATTTTTTTTTCTTTTTATTAATCTAGTGTGTTCTTTTTGTGATTAGCTAATTAATCCTTTGGATAACTTTACAAAAAATGATAAGTACAACTTCTAATATAAATATTTCAACTTTTAATAAATTTTTTCCAAAAAATACTTCAAGTAAAATCCACAATCTCCCCCACAGACTGTATTATTCACAATCTCCCCCACTCACTGTAATATCCACGTCATCTCCCCCACTCACTGTAATATCCACTATCTCCCCCACTCACTGTAATATCCACAATGATTGTGGATATTACAGTGAGTGGGGGAGATTGTGAATATTACAGTGAGTAGGGGAGATTGTATAGTGAAGGGTGCAGGGGATGCCTGTACTATGTGTATATATATATATATGTGTGTGTGTGTGTGTGTGTGTGTGTGTGTGTGTGTGTGTGTGTGTATTATATATATATATATATAGTGAGGGGTGCAGGGGATGCCTGTACTGTGTGTATATATAGTGAGGGGTGCAGGGGATGCCTGTACTGTGTACATGGTGAGGGATGCAGGGGATGCCAGTGAGGGGTGATGACCTCAGCGCACACCTAGCCAGCCGCCACCGGGTGTACCAAGATGGCCGCCGCTCCGGAGCTAGGCCGAAGCCGCAGCCTTTCCTAAGGCCGAGGCCGCGGAGTGACTATTCAAAGTTTTTCACGCACGTCGACGTATTTTCGTAGTCGACGCGTCGTGGCAGCTCTAGTTCTTATATAAAATAGTTAATTTTGTCTACTCAAAATAACCTAGGAGGATCCTAGACAATTAGAGCCCATTCACACAGGGACGACTTTGGATCCGACTTCAAGTCGCCCCTAGTCGCCTCAAGTCGCGCTGCATGAGAAAATCAATGTAAGTGAATGAAGCCATCTTAATGCACACTACTGCAGCTGCTTCAACTTCAGAAAAGGTTCCTGTACTACTTCAATCCGACTTTTAGGTAACTTGTAGGCAACTTTGTACCCATTGATTTCAATGGAAGTCGGATCACTGTCTTAACAGAAGAAACAATACAGGAAGAGAACATACATTTCTCAGGCAAACCCCTACCTCCCCCCTCCCTCCCACAGAGCGGATTCTTGTTTGATTGGCCACTGGAAAGCCTCCTGTCCTGGAGGCAACTTGAAGTTGCCTTGTAAGTTGCCTCATGTCGCGCTGTGATTCATACTCAAGTCGTGTCCAAGTTGCCTCCCAAAGTCGCGCTGGAAATCGTGTTGCCCCTGTGTGAAGGGAGTCTTATGGTTCATGTTTTACTATTGGTAATTTGCCACTTTTTGTCATTTATGTTTTGGACCGTATTAACTGTTATATTTTACCTGGTTCTTATATCGTTACACAACCTGTGAGATTATGTTTAATATATGTCAAGCTGTGAGCGATAGCCAATGTTGCTGACTTGTTAGTTCACCTTTTTTTTTTTACAGTTGTGTCTTGCTTGTTTGATATTACAAACTGTCCTATTAATAAAAAATATTTTCACCCCTAAAACCTAGACTAAGTCAGGAAGAGTGGAAATTTCCATCATGGTTTTACTTACATTGAATCTATTTGGGTTACCATCATTTTATTTGAGAAGACTAAAAACTTCATTTTGTACTTTTACCTCTAAAGCCTGCCATAGACGGATCAAAATGATGCCGGTTCAGCAGGAGCTGGTCAAATTTCAATCCGTCTATGGGCAGGCTTATTGTACTGAAGTGGGTCTATCGATCAACGTCACTATAACCAGTCTGTTGGTTTTTTCGTATGATTACTGCTGCAGGCTATAGCCGCAAGCACTGATAATTGTATTCCGTTGGCGGGGAAACCTCCCATTGTCAGAATACAAAAGTGCAGTGGGAGGGATTCCCCCATAAACACTGACTGTGTTGATGTAGTAATCAAGCAATTTTCTTACCTTAAACCCATAATTAAAGGAAAGAAAATTGAATAATGTATGGGCAGCGTAAGTTTTTCAACACTTCAGAATACAACGCAGCATTTTGTAATGTTATTGCGACCCAAATAAGTCTGACTAAAAATCAAATGACATATTTCTTGAAGAATACCTACCTCTACAGGGGATTAAAGTGTGCTTTCCATTACACATACAGAGATTTTTTAATCTGCTAGAAATTCTCTGTGCCATAAGACTTCCCTGCTTCAGGTGTGTTCAATGAGAAATAACAGAGGGTCCTGGCTTTACAGCGAACAGACAGATGTATTCATGGCATGGAGGCACTGACAGATTTCAAACTGTATGTGTTATCATTGTAAAAAATACTAGAATGGACTATTAATGCTGAATTCCAGGAATTCAGCAACTTTGCAAATGTGCAGAAACAATACAAGCTAGGTGCATGTTACCTCTATGACTTATCTATATTACTTATATGTGACAGGTTTATTGCACTCCCAGAGTATACGCTCTGACTGTGAGAGGAGAGAAGCACACACAGCAGCTATGCCCACCTCTGCCCTCTGCTGCCCACTCACAGAAGCCTTTGAATTTTATGAATGAGTTCACATAATACAAAGGCTTCTTGGAATGGGCAGAAGGAGCGGAGGAGCTGACAAAGCAGTTCAGGAGTCTCTGTTCTTGAAGAAACTGAGACCACAGTGAGCAGCATCAGAGCTCTGAAAGTTGTCTTCATGAAGCACAATAAACCTGTCAGATGTGAATAATAGAGATAAGTCTAGGAAGTAGGCAGGCACCTCGTTAGACTTAACTCATGGTATGTCTGCAGTTTTTACAAAGTACCTGATTTCCAGGAATTCAGCTTTAAAGTAGTTGTTTGAAGATTGTCATAGTTCCTTCAGATATAACATGATTGATTTACTAAAGAAGTAGAGAGTTTTTGTATTGCTACATGAATTTTTACTTAGCATAGTGAATACGTTGAAGCTGCTTTACTTCAATCTTTCAATCGAATGCAAGCAAAAATAAAAAAAATTAACGGGTCTCAGTTAATTTCCAAAATAATTCAAAGCTTGGCTCCTGCAGTAGAAGCCTGTGCAGCCTGTTTTGAAGCAGTGCAGGATTTAAGAAATCTGGGAGATTGAATTTCTGCATCCTCCTCTGTACTCAATGATTCCATCTGCCCCTACATCACTACTGAGCCCATGCATGGCAATGGACATGGAGTTTCAACACTCCTAAGAACTGGCCAATGCGAAAGACTTTGATGAAGCAGGTATTTCTTCAAAACAGCCAAGTTCAGATTCTCTGCCTGCCAGAGGGGTAAGTATTCTATTGCAGGGGCCAAGATTGCATTCTTAGATAGAGCCGCTTAAATTTCCATTGCACACGATTGGGTATTCAAATAAACAAAGCTTCACCTCATACACTAAGCTAAGTAAACATTCTTTACTTCCTTAGTATATCAGCCCAATTAAATCATAGTATACGTATGATGTTGTATCTGCAGTGAGATGCCAGATAAAATCCAAGCATTGTAGCTTGTATTTATGATTCCTCTGTCAGTTCCGGCTTTATTGGACTTTTATAAAACATACTGAGAGTGATCAGTGGTTATGTTTATTCAATCCAGCTTTCATGGATGCTATAAACTGGTTAGGGCTGGGCCCATCCATTAAGGGCGCATGGGCGCCGCCCACCCTATCCATGCATCCGGCCCCTTTCAGGACACAAGATGCATTGATTCCAAAGGGGGGGGTGTTCTTTTGAAGCACCTCATTAGAGCCAGAGGCGCAGAGAATGCACTCTGAGCCCACCCAGGTGTGTTTAATAGCGAATGAATATTCGCTATTGCAACACTGATCCTCCTCCCGACCAATCAGGAAGCGATTGGTTGAAAGGACAGGCGATACTATTGGATGCCTAGGAGGAGGGGATGCCATGCTCTGGTACACGAAAGGAGGAAATCAGAACCTCCTTTCAGTGTTATAGATTTATATTTCTGCTGTTGTTTTGTATGGATTTGTAGCAGAGTTTAACAGTCTTATAGAACCGCTGGGAATGGGATAGTCCTGCATTATAGGGTAAACCTCAAGCCAATTGTCCCAGCTTATCTTTACATGAAAACTTCTGATGGCTTGTTTCCTAAATTACTACAAGTGAATTGCTGGCTGCTCAGAGGTTAACTCATGAAACACCAGAACTTCATAAAGTAACTGGGGAGAAGATAAATGTGATAGTTATTAAAAGGTACATAAAATATTTTATGTAAAGAAAAAGATTCAACAAGAAATATATTTGGTAAATTAGTAAAGTTTCAGACATTTAAAGCAGAACTTCATCCAAAAATAACAACATAAAAATGAATATCCCATTAAACGCCCATTCACACTTGTGTGTTTTCCTACACCTGACTATGCACAGTCCCGTTCTTTCTCATTGTTCCTGTTCACATTTGTACGCTCAGTGGCCATACACTCCACATTTGTGCGCTCAGTGGCCATACACTCCACATTTGTACGCTCAGTGGCCATACACTCCACATTTGTACGCTCAGTGGCCATACACTCCACATTTGTACGCTCAGTGGCCATACACTCCACATTTGTACGCTCAGTGGCCATACACTCCACATTTGTACGCTCAGTGGCCATACACTCCACATTTGTACGCTCAGTGGCCATACACTCCACATTTGTACGCTCAGTGGCCATACACTCCACATTTGTACGCTCAGTGGCCATACACTCCACATTTGTACGCTCAGTGGCCATACACTCCACATTTGTACGCTCAGTGGCCATACACTCCACATTTGTACGCTCAGTGGCCATACACTCTACATTTGTACGCTCAGTGGCCATACACTCTACATTTGTACGCTGTAACCTGGGGGACAGGTAGCAGGTACAAAGCAGGCACAGATACCAAGTCCATGGGATAAGTGAAAAAACAGTGTTGTTTATTGGTGCTTTATACAAAGTCTATTGACAGGTGCTGTACAGTGTGCAGAAAAACAAACAGAACAAAAAAATAGCTAAACAAAACCCTAGCCGTGTCTCGGCTCTAACTATACGATATATACAGGCCCTCACTACCAGGCTGAACAAGCCTACAGCTTGTCAGCTTCCACATCAACTGATTAACAGTTTTCACCAACCTTCTTGCTCTCACAGACCAGCAATGTCTGTGTTTCCCAGGCAGAGCAAAGGCTGTCTGCTCAGATGAGCTTAAATTGACCTGGGAGAGAGGACCAGCACCCGCACTGGATCAGAGATCCCTGAACGTATAAGAGAGGAGCCTGGGAGATGTATAAACCCCGAACAGGACTTTTCCTGGCTCTCTCTGGGACGCTCTGCCACACATCCTCCCCCCTTGTTTCAACCCCAGGGTTGGAACACCTGTAGCCCAACAGGAGTGAACACGGGACAGGGCATCTACATTCCCCATCTCAACACCTGGCCTGTGTTTTACAGTGAAGGAGTAATCCTGTAGAGCCAAAAACCACCGGTTCACCCGTCTATTAGTCTCCTTCTTTTGGGCCATCCATTTCAGGGGAGCATGGTCAGTTATCAACTCAAACTGGCGCCCCAACAAGTAGTACCTGAGCGCGTCCACGGCCCACTTTATGGCTAAACATTCCTTTTCAATGACTGCATACTTTTTCTCATGGTCATTGAGCTTTCTGCTTAGGTACACCACAGGATGTTCTTCCCCATTGTGTACCTGTGATAGTACTGCTCCGATACCAACATCCGATGCATCTGTCTGAACCAAAAAGTCTTTGGAGAAATCGGGGGAGTACAATACTGGCTGTGCACAAAGAGCCTTCTTCAGGACTTGGAAAGATTCCTCTGCTACTGGGGACCATTTCACCATTACAGAGTCTTTCCCTTTCGTAAGGTCTGTCAGTGGGGCAGCTATAGTTGCAAAATTTGGGATAAATCTTCTATAATACCCCGAAATGCCAAGAAAGGCCCTGACCTGCTTCTTGTTTGCAGGACGTGGCCACTCCTGGATGGCTTCTATTTTATTCACCTGGGGCTTTATGACACCACGGCCAATAGTGTAGCCCAAATACTTGGCTTCCTCTAGAGCAGGGGTCTCCAAACTGCGGCCCGAGGACCAGATGTGGCCCTTTGCTAGCCTTTATCCGGCCCTTGGGGCACCATTTCTCTCACTGATATGAGGCACTATTCCTCTCACTGACACCAACAATGGGGCACTATATCGTCCACCGATACCAATGATGGGATACTATTCCTACTACTAATAGGGGGAATACTCCTCCTCCTATTGACCACCAACCATGAGGCCATATTTGTTCTCACTGATGCCGGGCTCGTGACATTTTCTTCCCCTGCTGGCCACAATCAGGCCCTCCTAAAGTCTGAAGGGCAATAAAGTGGCCTTTTGTTTGAAAAGTTTGGAGACCCCTGCTCTAGACCAATGGCGCATTTTTTGGGATTTGCCGTAAAACCTTCTTTGAAGAGGGAATCAAGGACAGCCTGGACATGGGGCAAGTGAGATTCCCAGTCAGTGCTATGTACCACTATGTCATCTAGATAGGCTGCTGCATACTGTCGGTGAGGTCTTAGGGTCCTGTCCATGGCCCTCTGAAATGTCGCAGGGGCATTTTGCAACCCAAAAGGCATTTTTTTATATTGAAAGGAGCCCTCTGGGGTCACAAATGCAGTCTTCTCTTTGGCGCTACCAGTCAGGGGTATTTGCCAATAACCTTTTGTCAAGTCCAAAGTGGTCAGATAGCGAGCCTTGCCAAGTCGGTCTATAAGTTCATCTACTCTGGGCATTGGGTACGTGTCAAACTTTGTCACTGCATTAAGCTTCCTGAAGTCATTACAGAACCTCCAAGTGCCATCCGGTTTTGGGACTAACACGATGGGGCTAGACCAGTCACTATTAGATTCCTCAATGACATCTAGCTCCAACATCCTTTTAACTTTATCACTGATGTCCTTTCTCCTCGCTTCAGGAATCCGGTACGGCTTGAGCTTGACACGGACCCCAGGTTCAGTAACAATATCATGCTGAACTGCTGAAGTCGTGCCAGGCAACTCTGAAAACTTCTCTCTATTCCTTATCAGGAACTCTCTAGCTTCCTGTTTTTGGGAATATGACAGGGTGTCTGGAATCGTGACCTCAGGGATCAGAGGGGATTCAGTACCCTTAGGTGTTACCGGGAGGGACCTCGCAGTTAATGCCAGTCTATCCTTCCAGGGTTTTAACAGGTTTATGTGGTAAATCTGTTCGGGCTTCCTTTTACCTGGTTGATACATCTTGTAATTGACCTCCCCAACTCTTTCAATTACTTCAAAGGGACCCTGCCACTTATCCAGGAACTTGCTCTCAACAGTGGGAACTAACACAAGGACCCTGTCACCAGGTGAACAAACACGGAGTTGGGCCCCCCTGTTGTATATTCTCTGTTGGGCTGCTTGGGCCTGCAGTAAATGTTCTTTTACCACCGGCATGACTGCTGCAATCCTGTCCTGCATTTGAGCGATATGCTCAATTACACTTTTGTGGGATGTCTTCTCCCCCTCCCAAGTTTCCTTGGCTATGTCTAAGAGTCCCCGAGGGTGTCTCCCATAAAGCAGCTCAAATGGAGAGTACCCTGTAGAGGACTGGGGAACCTCCCTGATAGCAAACATCAAGTATGGTATCAGGAAGTCCCAGTTTTTCCCATCTTTGTCAAAAACCTTTTTTAATATGCTCTTTTAATGTTTTATTGAAAAGTTTCACCAAGCTATCCGTTTGAGGATGGTACACTGAGGTTCGCAACTGCGTCACCTTAAATAACTTGCACAGTTCCCTAGTTATTCGTGACATAAATGGGGTGCCCTGGTCTGTAAGGATTTCTTTAGGGATGCCAACCCGACTGAACACCATAAACAGCTCTTTGGCAATGTTTTTAGCAGACGCGGTGCGTAAGGGAACTGCCTCGGGGTAACGGGTAGCATAATCCATGATCACAAGGATATGCTGATGACCCACGGGCAGACTTGGGGAGTGGACCCACAAGGTCCATGACGATCCTTTCAAAGGGTACCTCAATAATGGGTAAGGGCACTAACGGACTTCGGAAGTGGGATAGTGGGGCTGACATTTGACACACAGGACAAGATTGACAATAATTTTCAATATCTTTCTGTATCCCGGGCCAGTAAAACCTGCGCAACACCCTTTCAGTAGTTTTCTCAACCCCTAAATGGCCTCCTAGCAAGTGCCCATGGGCAAGTTCCAACACCACCCTTCTGTAAGGCTTAGGGACCACCAAATGTTCAATAACTTCATCATTCTTTTTACATACACGATACAGTAAATCCTCATTGCTGCTGAAATAAGGAAAACAGGGCCTGTCGACAGGTACATCATTAATCACCATTAATCACCATTACATTTCCCCAGGCCCTGGCAATGGTATGGTCTTTTCTCTGCTCAGTACCAAAATTTTCCTTGTGCACATTAAGGTCAGCAAACTCCAATGTAGGCTCAGATTCAGCAGACGGCTGTCCAGCTCTACTGGTTGTGGGGACTTCCTCAGGCTCCTCCAGCTCTCCTGCTATAACTGAGAAAGGATAACCCGGAGAGCCCTGAGAGGAGTCCCCTGAACCCACAATGTCAGTAGTGGCCAGGAGTTCTGGCTCTGTGACTGAGTCAGGTACTGTGACCGGGTCGGAACAATCCCACAGTTCCCAAAACGTAGGGAAGTCCCTACCAACGATAGCCTCGTGCACCAAGTGGGGCACAAGTCCGACCGAATGGGTCACCGTACCTAAGCCAGTTTTAAACTGAACAGTGGCTATTGGATACTCCCGGGTATCCCCATGTACACAAATCACAGCAACTTTTTTAGCATGAAAATTCACAGTTTCAACCATCTCAGCTGTAACCAAAGTAACTAGACTTCCAGAGTCCAGCAAGGCCGTAATAGGCTTATTATTAACAGTCATTTGACACATGCGTTTTCCCACATTTGGCACGGCAGCGCATGAAACAGCAGCAAACATAGACTGCCTTCTAATAGATAGATCACACTGCATTGGTTCATCTGTCATGGACAGTTTGCTGCAACATGTCCCAGTTCTTGGCAACGAAAACACCTGATGTTTCCCCAGTTTGGTTTGCTGACAGGCAGTGGCTTCCCTTGTTTGGGACGCCAAACTTCAGTCCTGGCACCAAAAATCCTCCTCCCTATTTCCTTGCCATGCTTACCACCCACTTCCCCTGGAACAGTCTTACCGGTTGTCTGGGGAGACAGTGGCTTTGGGTGGAAAGTCCGTGCAGCTGTAGGGGTGGTGACCAGTTTTTCTGCAGCAAAGTACCTCTCAACGAGCTCCAGCAGGTTGTCTGCCGACTTGGGGTCTCCTTGACTCACCCACCTTTGCAGGGGAATTAGCAGTGACCTCAGGAATTGGTCCATGACCACACGCTCCACTATTTGTGGCGCAGACAGGGACTCCGGCTGTAGCCATTTCCGCACCAGGTGGATTAGATCAAACATCTGCGATCTTGGGGGCCTCTCATCTTGGAAGAACCAGCTGTGGACCCGCTGAGCTCGAATGGCCAAGGTGACACCGAGTCACGCCAGGATTTCCCGCTTGACCTTCTCATAGTCTCCCGCTTCTGCTGACTCCAGATCATAGTAGGCCTTCTGCGATTCTCCAGAAAGCAAGGGGGCGATCAGTCCTGCCCACTGGGTTTGAGGCCAACCTTCCCTCTCAGCGGTCCGTTCAAACGTTAGTAGGAAGGCCTCTGGCTCATCATCTGCAGTCATCTTAGAAAGAAAGCTACCCACATGGATGGCTGAGGGCTTGTCTCCAATATCATTCATTTTCGCAGGTGACCCCTGTGCTAGCGTCTCCACAACCTCAGTAAGGGTTTTCCTATCCGCTTTTGCAGCAGTGGCAAGCTGTTCAAACAGCCTCTGCGATTGGTGCTGTACAGCACCAATCTGATGGCACAGCACCTTGGTTTGCTCCTGTGCGATAGCGTTTGCTTGCGTTTGTGCAGCGTTTGCTTGCTGCAATACAGCATTAGTTTGCTGTTGTGCAGTTTGATAACAGCATTTGCTTGAGGATTTCCTCCATGTTTATTCACTCTAGGTACTGGCCTTTTAAGTAGTAACTTACTACAGCTGGTCGCAGCCTCCACCATATGTAGCCTGGGGGACAAGTTGCAGGTACAAAAGCTCCCTGGGACAAGCAGGCACAGATTCCAAGTCCATGGGATGAGTGGAAAAAACAGTGTTGTTTATTGGTGCTATATACAAAGTCTATTGACAGGTGCTGTACAGTGTGCAGAAAAACAAACAGAACAAAAAAATTGCTAAACAAAACCCTAGCCGTGTCTCGGCTCTAACTATACGATATATACAGGCCCTCACTGCCAGGCTGAACAAGCCTACAGCTTGTCAGCTTCCACATCAACTGATTAACAGTTTTCACCAACCTTCTTGCTCTCACAGACCAGCGTTGTCTGTGTTTCCCAGGCAGAGCAAAGGCTGTCTGCTCAGGTGAGCTTAAATTGACCTGGAAGAGAGGACCAACACCTGAACTGGATACTGGATCAGAGATCCCTGAACGTATAAGAGAGGAGCCTGGGAGATGTATAAACCCCGAACAGGACTTTTCCTGGCTCTCTCTGGGACGCTCTGCCACAACGCTCAGTGGCCATACACTCCACATTTGTACGCTTAGTGGCCATACACTCCACATTTGTACGCTTAGTGGCCATACACTTCACATTTGTACGCTCAGTGGCCATACACTCCACATTTGTACGCTCAGTGGCCATATACTCCACATTTGTACGCTCAGTGGCCATACACTCCACATTTGTACGCTCAGTGGCCATATACTCCACATTTGTACGCTCAGTGGCCAAACACTCCACATTTGTACGCTCAGTGGCCATACACTCCACATTTGTACGCTCAGTGGCCATACACTCCACATTTGTACGCTCAGTGGCCATATACTCCACATTTGTACGCTCAGTGGCCATAAACTCCACATTTGTACGCTCAGTGGCCATATACTCCACATTTGTACGCTCAGTGGCCATATACTCCACATTTGTACGCTCAGTGGCCATACACTCCACATTTGTACACTCAGTGGCCATACACTCCACATTTGTACGCTCAGTGGCCATACACTCCACATTTGTACGCTCAGTGGCCATATACTCTACATTTGTATGCTCAGTGGCCATATACTCCACATTTGTACGCTCAGTGGCCATACACTCCACATTTGTACGCTCAGTGGCCATACACTCCACATTTGTACGCTCAGTGGCCATACACTCCAGATTTTTACTCTTAGTGGCCATATACTCCACATTTGTACGCTCAGTAGCCATACACTCCACATTTGTGCGCTCAGTGGCCATACACTCCACATTTGTACGCTCAGTGGCCATATACTCCACATTTGTACGCTCAGTGGCCATATACTCCACATTTGTACGCTTAGTGGCCATACACTCCACATTTGTAAGCTTAGTGGCCATACACTCCACATTTGTAAGCTTAGTGGCCATACACTCCACATTTGTACGCTCAGTGGCCATACACTCCACATTTGTACGCTCAGTGGCCATACACTCCACATTTGTACGCTCAGTGGCCATATACTCCACATTTGTACGCTCGGTGGCCATACACTCCACATTTGTGCACTCAGTGGCCATACACTCCACATTTGTACGCTCAGTGGCCATACACTCCACATTTGTACGCTCAGTGGCCATACACTCCACATTTGTATGCTCAGTGGCCATATACTCCACATTTGTACGCTTAGTGGCCATACACTCCACATTTGTACGCTTAGTGGCCATACAGTCCACATTTGTACGCTCAATGGCCATACACTACAGTGTATTCAGGGGTTTATGATCCTTCATTTGCCTTCAATGTGAACTCCCATAAACGCGTGATATGTGCATTTTCTGCACCTGAAGAATGCCTCTTTTCTTTTAGAACTTCCCTCCTCCTCTTGCCCAGCCCAGCAAAAAAATGCCTGAAGCTTGATACATAAGCAAAAATGTCTGTAATAAACCTATAATATGCTTGAAAAATGCCTGTAAAACACCTAAACAAAATGTCAAAATCACCAAGAATACACTCTGTGTATGCTCTGCTCACGTGTGTTCAGCTTCAATCCAGAGATTTTACCCTCAGTACTTTTTTTTCTGCTGCTAAATTTCCTTTGGTTGATTGCCAGCATCATTCAACCCACTTCCTCTGAACCCAGGTCCTCCTGGACCTGCCCCCAGCCTGGGGCTAGACAGTGAAATGAGAAGCAGTACAGTTATGAGCCCACCTCGCTGTCACTCTGCTCTCTCTTCCTATCAGCGTACTTTTTGTCACCACATGAACTGATTGGCTTTGTAAACTCTAGCCTTGCTGCACAGGGACTGTAAACGAGTGATATATAGGTACCAAGGTTGGAGAGTAAAATGTGCAGTGCTGGATGGGTGAATCAAATGTAATTCAAACAGTGATGTGAGAACCAATGAAAACAAAGGATGTTATATCAAATTATATAGGTGAGTATATCACAAATAGAGTAACACAAATATCATGACAAATCAGTGATAGTGTGATAATCACATCAAAATAAAAAACAATCAATGGATCAAAAATAGAGGCACAGTCCCTTCTGTGCAGAGGTAACTGATAAGGTGAAATCTGTAAGCACAAGTCCCATATAAGTGGAAGTGGCTAGTAAGTGAAAAAAGTCTCAAATACTGTAGTAAAATGTTTCCAAAATTGCAATATAATGTGAATACAAGGTAGGTGAATAGGTGAACATCAATCCGGGCATCATAAGGCCGCGTACACACGACCGTTTTTAATGTCATTGGAAAAAAATGAATTTTTCTCGACGTGATTTTTCGTGTTTCCTCTCAAGCCTGCCTTGCCTACACACTATCGTGGAAAAAAATGTTCGAGTAAAGTGCGGTGACGTACAACACGTACAACGGCACTATAAAGGGGAAGTTCCATTCGAATGGCGCCACCCTTCATGTTAGTAAAGTTTGTTGAGAAACGATTCGCGCTTTTCAGCCTCGTGCTTTTCAGTCCGTTATAGCGTGACGAATGTGCTATCTCCATTACGGACGCTAGTTTTACCAGAACGAGTGCTCCCGTCTCATACTTGATTCTGATCATGCGCATTTTTTTTCACGTCGTTAAAGCCTACACACGGCCGTTTTTCATGACGAGAAAAACGACGATGTGAAAAACGACGAGAAAAATTAGAGCATGTTCCAAGTTTCACGTCGTGAAAAATGCTCGGAAGCCCACACACGATCATTTTTATTGACCATTTTAAAAAATTGCATTTTTCTCATCTTTAAAAACGGTCGTGTGTACGCGGCATTAGGGTAAAAACACCAGAGGGAGGGCTGTGATCCCACCACCAGGGGATAGGGGTCGGTACTCTTACAGTAAGGTGGGGACCCACACACCGATGAGTGGTGAGTCAAAACAGCATAGGCAAGAGTATCTGTATCACGGCTTCCTCAAACGATCGTCTAGGGTGACGTCCAATCGCTCCTCATGGTAGTAGCCAGGGCTTTTTTTCTCAGACAATAGGTGCAGGAACTCCCCTTTTCAGAGTCACTTGTTTTCTCCGCCCCTACCCACCTCCGAGCAACGTCCCTTGGTTCCATCCCCTACCCACCTCCCAGTACCGCCCCTTTTAGACAATACAGAACCAAGTATCATTTTGTTGTGCTAAGTAATTTGTATGGAATTTGGTTCCCCCTTCAGCCAGCAACAATAGATCCCCCTAACAATGTACCACCCACAACAAAATCCCCTCCCCCCAACAACAATAGACTCCCGGCAGCATCAACAGATCTCCGCACAGGCAGCATTAATAGACTCTCTGGCAGCCATCAACACTAGACCCCTCCCCCAACAGTAGATCTCCTTCAGCAACAATAGACCCCCCTGCAAAAATAGATCCACTCTAGCTAGAATAGATCCGCCAGCAGTGAGCATCAATACCCTGCAGCACACCCCAGCACCCCTTGACATTACATACAGTCAGTCCAGGAGGTGCCGGAACTGCGTTCCCCCGCGTTCCCGCTGAAAAAAAGCCCTGGTAGTAGCCAGGCCGATGGTGCACACCTCCAAGTCTCCAGTAGCTAGATGGCTTCCACAGAGAGCAGCAATACCCCTCCAGGGGAATGACACCCACTGTATTTCCAGGCAAACCCGGCTTCCCCTTCTTCAGGAGTACAGGACAACTCAAGTATCACTGTCAACAGAACACAAGGAGATTGAATTGGATCTTCTGAAGGGGACACCTGTTCCAGCGACAGCTGTCTTTGTAGAGATTCCCTCTCTCTCTTCTTCAGAATTGAAGAGAAAGATCTGTTCTTGGGCAGCCACGGATGACTTTGCTTTGGCCATGTAGAAATATGGCCAGTAAAATGTTGTCATATCCTGATGAGATGACTACGTTTTACTGGCCATATTTCTACAAGGTTCTACATGGTTCTGAAAGACAAAGCAAAGTCATCCGTGGCTGCCCAAAATATATAAATTTCATTTGCGTACAGTTTTTCATGACCATGCAATTGTCAATTAAATTAGCACAGTGCTGAATAGCAAAAAATGGCCTGGTCCTAGAAAGGGGGAAATCTTTTGGAGGTCAAGTGGTTAACAATACCCATAAGAAGTTATCAGTTTGGCTTTACAATTAAAAAGTCATAACAAAAAGTGAGAATGACTAGAATTATGGAAGACCTAGGGAACCCTGGGATGGAGCAAAAAAATACTGTAGGCCCCCGTTCACATCTGCGCAATTTGACATGCAATTTGACAGGTCAAATCGCATGTCAAATCAAGGCCCAATGCTGGCAATAGGAGCGTCCCGATCGGTGCAACGCTGACTTTGCGTCACCGATTTCCAAAACTAGCTCCTGCACTACTTTTGCCGACTTCGGGGGCGATTTCAATAGACATCTGTGCATGAACCCACGCAGATGTTTTTCAAGTTGCCCCCTGAAATTGCACTGAAATGTGGCTTTGAAATCGTGCAAGTTCAGATGAACGATTTTAAAGTCATGTTCAGTGTGAATGAGGGCTAAGTCCTGTGGCATTTCTAGCATGCCCTGGGAAATGGTGGCAATCCAGCGGCCAATTGAACTTTTCATGAAATCTCTGGATGACATTAAATTAAAATAAAGTAAGTAAATAAAGCTTGTTAGAAAAAAAGTGAACAGTGAGATCGGCGCATCAGAACTACACTGATCCGACTTGACCGCATACCAGCTGCTGTGTTGTAATGCAGCCCTTAGTGATGATTATTACAGGGCTGAATTAAAAGAGAAGTATCGCCAAAGCTTTTTTGGCCATACTTCTCTTTTGGGTCCCAAGAGTCCAGTTACTCTTGTTCTCCTCTGACCCAGAGTCAGCTGATGGGTCAGAGCCATGCCAGGCTTTGGAATTATCCTGACAAAACTTTAATTATCAAAAGATAGATATATTTCTTTTTTTTTTTTTGCCTTTGACGTGAGAGTTCTATTCCTCTTTAACTACCGTATATACTCGAGTATAAGCCGAGTTTTTCAGCACATTTTTTTGTGCTGAAAATGCCTCCCTCGGCTTATACTCGAGTCACCTTTTTGCATCTGATCTCCCGGAATTTGGGGACCCGGTACCGGCCGGTCGTATATCCCCTGGACCGCAAACTTGGCACACATGCAGCCTCTCTCTTTCTCTAGAAGTGTGCAAAGTTTGTTGTCCGGGGGACCTACGGCCAGGGAGCACCGATTTTTCAAAACCGGGCACCCCTTCCATAGACTCCAATGTTAAACGGTCATTTCTCCGGTGATTTTGGGGACCCGGTACTGGCTGGTCGTAGGTCCCCTGGATCCAAAACTTGGCACCCCTTCCATAGACTCCCATGTTAAACGTCAGTCTAGTCATGGACACAGTGAGGCATGGGCACAGTGAGGCATGGGCACAATGAGGCATGGGCACAGTGAGGCATGCACATGGACACAGTGAGGCACAGTGAGGCATGCAGATGCACACCCTAGGCTTATACTCGAGTCAATACGTTTTCCCAGTTTTTTGTGGTAAAATTAGGTGCCTCGGCTTATATTCGGGTCGGCTTCTACTCGAGTATATACGGTATTTCTTTTTAGAAAATCAACTTGGCTAATATGCAGATTCAGTAACTGCAGAATCACTCGTTATTATTCTTCGAATGTTGCTAATCCATAGAGAAAAGAAGAATAAAGTCTTCATCAGCAATATGCTTTTGTGGGTTATGTTTTTCTCATTTATTTTTTTTATCTGCTAGTTTGAAGCAGGAGCTCAGACTTGAAGATGTAGCTAATAAAATATAAAGAACTTAGTCCAGTGTTATCTCAAGTCTTTGGCAAAACCCCATGGGTTTGGCTCTGGCAGCCTAGAGCATCTGGAAGCTATCATTGTAAACAATGACCCCCCCAGCCCACCCCAACTCCTCTGAGACAGTACAAGCAGAACATGAGAACTCCTAGCCTGCCGTGGACACCATGTGGTCTGTTCCTTCAAACTAACAAACCTGAGCGCCTTCCTCTCTCTGCTGTTTTACTTGGCACCAACATACCCCTTTCTACAATAGAATCCAGCTGTCCTTACGTCCTACGTTAATCTCCCCTTGAAAAATTGCATTGCATGCAAGACTTTAAAAAATGAGCATTATAAAGATTAAAGCCCATATTTAAAGGACACCTAAAGTCAGGATAAAACTGACATAATATAGTAAATGTACCGAGTTTGTTTTGATTTATTTCAATTATGAGTTGCAGCTGTAGCCCTAATACAGATTTTTTTTTACAATTTTTTTTTTTTTGCTTGTAAACATAGATTTGAAGATGCTAGGAATTGCAAGCATTTACAAAGCACATAGCAGCACTGCTTGAAGTCTGCTACATCATTGTTTTAAGCTATAGCCAGTACTATAGCCAGTACTATAGCCAGTACTACCATTAAAGAGACCCTGTCATCGAAAAAAAAGCTGCTAGAAAGAAAATATTACCCTGCATACTAGACCCTTACTATTTTGGGTGAGACCTGATATTGTCAATCTCCTTGTATTGTTTGCAACTTCTATGCTACAATTGCTGTACTAAGTGTCTCAATAAAGAACATATAAAGTTAGGGACTTTAGATTGTAAGCTCCTTGAGGGTAGGGACCGATGTGAATGTACAATGTATATGTAAAGCGCTGCGTAAATTGACAGCGCTATATAAGTACCTAAATAATAATAATATAAAAAAAAAAAAAGCTGCTAGCAGGTATAAAGTGTAGACACATAGAGATGCCTACATATATCTGAAGCAGCTTTCACTGCCATATGCTGTCCCTGGGCGTTGGACTGTTCTAAATGGAAAAAGCTAATGCCGTGTACATGCGATCGAGTTTCACGGCAGAAACCCGACGGGAAAAACCAGGACCGGCTTGGTCCCCTACACACGGCCGTTTTTCACGACATGTTTTCTTTTGGTCGAGAAAACCGGCCGTGTGTAGGATCCCTAGCAGTGTTTCCCTATGGGAAAACTGCCGCGGAAAAAAATGCAGCGATTCGCGACGAGAAAAATTAGAGCATGTTCTAATTTTTTTTCGTTGTGATTCTTGTAGTTTTTCTCGTCGGGAAAAATTCTGGAAAGCCTACACACAGCCGTTTTTCTCGTCCAAGAGAAAAAATTTAATTTTTCCCGACGAGAAAAGTGATCATGTGTACGCGGCATAAGACATTTCCTTGCTGCCTCTTGATCCTCCCACCTTCCCCAACCTATAGGAATGTGTATAAAAATGGCAGGCAGAATCCATCAATACCTGGAATTGCTAGAACTTGTTCATCTTAAGAACGGCCTGTCCTTCAGCCGACATAAGAACAATGAAAGCTGTAGCATGTGAACTTCTAATATATGAAGATGAAAAGTCGCACTCCATAATTAGCTCATTCTTGATAGTTTATTCTATTGATGATAAAGTAACTCAATTCATATAGTCTGCACCCCAAAAATCACACTGCCTGACACTTTTCACCCAATTTGTTATCCCACAAGTATAGAGTAGGCCTCCTCTATCCTTGTGACTGAGTCCATTGGGGTGAAAGGCGTTTAGGGAGTGTAGTTTTTGGGTACAGACTATATGCATTGAATTATTTTTGTAATAAAGGAATAAAATATCAAGAACAAGGATGATTATAGAGAGCGACTCTTCAGCCCCTATCAGATTCCATCAGCGGATTTATCTGTTCAGTGGGAAATCTAATCTGTCCGCTTCGGTGGATGACAGGTCCGTGTCCACTCCACTGATTCAGAGCGGACATGGACCAAGCCTGCTTTCCTCTATGGGTGGTCAGATGGAAACAAACCGCCTATATGGGACAGTATGGGTTTGGGCTGAACAACCTGTGATGTCCTTCGCATAGGGGCTGTCACCTGGCTTGCACGTGGGATCCATGTGAGGATGAGCCCCGCCTCCGCCTTGTACGCAGACTGCCTGCATCCAGGGCCACCCACTCGCATGTGATCACTGCAAGAGGGATTACATGCAAGTAGCCTCAATTAGCTGGACGAGCCAGCAGCATCACTTTTATAATAGGGCTGCCTCCTGCAGCTAATTGTGGGAACCCTCGCTGGGGTTATTGCATCTAATCTTAGCACAAGTACATTCGCAGTTGTAAATGTACTCAAAAATGGGTAAGAGAAGTTCTTTGCTAAGATTTACATACAATTCAATAAAAACTAAGTATATTGCCTCGTACACACCATCGGGGAAAACCGAGGGGAAAACCGAGAACCGGCTTGGTCACTTTTCCCCTGTACACGCGGCCGGTTTTCCTGACAGGAAAACTGCCAGGAGAGCTTTGGTCGGGAAAACCGGCCGTGTGTATGCTCCCTCGCAGTGTTTCCCCACAGGAAAACTGCGAGAAAAAAAACGCTGCGGTTTGCGTTGGGGAAAAATAGTTCTCATTTTTTTCACCGCAGTTTTCCTGTTGGGAAAACTGCTATGAAGCATACACACGGCCGGTTTTCCCGGCCAAAAGAAAACATGGCAGTTTTCCCGACGGAAAAACCGATGGTGTGTACGAGGCATTTGAGGCCTAATTGTGGATTGTTGTGCATTGTGTGTATCGGTTAGTTTGCTAATTGGGACCTTGAGAAGCAGGACACAGCAGGGCTTAATTTACTGCTACCATCCCCAAAAATATATAGAACATTATTTTTCTTCCAAATACAAAAAGTATATACATGGTAATAACTATTCACTTTGTATCTTCATGAATGAGGTTGAAATAATACCACCACTAAATAAGCCAAGCATTAGAGTTGGACTCCAGCTTTAATGTATGACTAAAGACAATTTTTTTTTTCTTTCTTAGTTTTGGTGGAGAGGGATTAGAACACCTGTTTTATCGCATTCCGTGCGCCCGTTAGGGAGATTTACCTTCTCTATTTGTCCTATTTACTGTTATTACTTAGCTTGTGTGTTCTGACATCTTGCTATGGGAACCAGCATTAACTCCCCTGTTCTTGGTTGCCCGTTTTCCTTCTTTGGACCATTTTTGGTCGGGAACACCCCACAAGAGCTGCAGTTTTAGAGATGATGTAACCCAGTCATATAGCCATTACAATTTGGCCCTTGTCAAAGTCACTCAAACCCTCACGCTTGCCCATTTTATCTGCTTTCCACACATTAACTTCAGGGACAACATGTTCACTTGACTAATATATCCCACCCATTTTCAGATGCATAGTATTGACATAAGAAATGTTGTTCACTTTACCTGTCAGTGGTCATAAAATGTTGACTGAGCGGTATATAGTGTATATGTACAGGCGGTCCCTGGGTTACAAACAAGACAGGGACTGTAGGTTTGTTCTTAAGTTGAATTTGTTTGTAATTTGGAACAGGTACATTTTTTAAGTGTAGCTCCAGCCAAACAATCTATTTTAAGCTTTTTGGATAACATAGGGAAGGGTTATCACCCCTGTAACATTTGTTTTGCTGTCTGTGCCCCTGTTCAGAACATTTCACCTCACTTTCCGTTCCAATGACAAATGTTTTTGGAAAATTTGGGGTTTTTATTGAAACAAGGATTGGTGATAAAGCATCAGTAGAGAAGAGACACCTTTTTCCCATATTAACTCTTACAGGAGAGAATTTCCCTTCCTAGGGGTAGATTTCCTCTCACTTCCTGTTGTCTCCTTCCGTTTGCAAGTAGGAGTCGTTTGTAAGTTGGATGTTTGACAGTAGGGGCCTGCCGTATATACTCTGCTGAAATTTGCCCCTTAGATGTTGGTGTTGCCACAATTGGATTTTGAAAATTTGGGGTTATTAGGGAAACAAGGATTGGTGATAAAGCATCAGTGGGGACACCTTTTTCCCATATTAACTCTTACAGGAGAGAATTTCCTTTCCTAGGGGTAGATTTCCTCTCACTTCCTGTTGTCTCCCTCCGTTTGTAAGTAGGAGTCATTTGTAAGTCGAATGTTTGTAAGTAGGGGACCGCCTGTATATATACATACAGTATCTCACAAAAGTGAGTACACCCCTCACATTTTTGTAAAAAATGTATTATATCTTTTCATTTGACAACACTGAAGAAATTACACTTTGCTACAATGTAAAGCAGTGAGTGTACAGATTGTATGACAGTGTAAATTTGCTGTCCCCTCAAATTAACTCAACACATGGCCATTAATGTCTAAACTGCTGGCAAAAAAAGTGAGTACACCCCTAAGTGAAAATGTCCAAATTGGGCTCAAAGCAGTGGCGGTGCATCCATAGAGGGCACAGAAGCGCTGCCCCCTCTCTCCTGCACCCGTCAATCATGAATCTATCTATTGTCGCCGCTGCCGCCCCCTTTTCAGGTGTCCGGCCCCTTGTTGAGCGCCGGCCATCTGAATTACAGCGATGGGGGTGTTTTGGAAGTGCCTGATTAGAGCCGTCGGCTCTAATAGGCTTCCTGATTAGAGCCTGTGGGCTCTATTAGGCTTCCAAATTGGTAAGGAGCGGGCGCACTGCTGTGCGTTCGCTGCTTACGTAGTGCTGTGTTAGGGAAAAAACTTCCCTAACACTGACCCGCCTCTCAGACACTTAGGTGCACCGGGTCTGGTTACCGGTCACCTGATTGGCTGAAGCGACAGGCGCTGTGATTGGACACCCATTATCATAGCAGAGATGACATGAAGAGGACGGGAGAAGACATCGAGGACTCGGAGGGAGCGTGGAGGATGGCACTGACCCGAGAAAGGTAAGTGCCGGGCCTGGGGGGGGCAAACTGGCAGCATTTGATGGGGCAAACTGGCAGCATTTGGTGGGGCAAACTGGCAGCATTTGGTGGGGCAAACTGGCGGCGTTTGATGGGGCAAACTGGCGGCGTTTGATGGGGCAAACTGGCGGCGTTTGATGGGCCAAACTGGCAGCGTTTGATGGGGCAAACTGGCGGCATTTTCATGGGCCAAACTGGCGGCTATTGATGCAGCAAACTGGCGACTATTGATGGGGCAAACTGGCGGGGTTTGATGGGGCAAACTGGCAGCATTTGATGGGGCAATTTGGTGGCTATTGATGGGGCAAACTGGCGCACAGTGGCTGCGTTTGATGGCACAGTGGCGGCAATTGATAGGCACAGTGGCTGTGTTTGGTGGGCACAGTGGCGGCAATTGATGGGCTCAGTAGCTGCGTTTGATGGGCACAGTGAGGCTGCAATTTATGTTTTTTTTTTCAGTTTGTTTGAGCCTCGACTGGCTCAAAGTGTCAATATTTTGTGTGGCCACCATTATTTTTCAGCACTGCCTTAACCCTCTTGGGCATGGAGTCCACCAGAGCTTCACAGGTTGTCACTGGAGTCCTCTTCCACTCCTCCATAACGACATCACAGAGCTGGTGGATGTTAGAGACCTTGCACTCCTCCACCTTCTGTTTGAGGATGCCCCACAGATGCTCAATATGGTCTAGGTCTGGAGACATGCTTGGCCAGTTCATCACCTTTTTAGCAAGTCAGTGGTCATCTTGGAGGTGTGTTTGGGGTTGTTATAATGTTGGATTACTGCCCTGCGGCCCAGTCTCCGAAGGGAGGGGATCATGCTCTGCTTCAGTATGTCACAGTACATGTTGACATTCATGGTTCGCTCAATGAACTGTAGCTCCCCAGTGCCGTAGCACTCATGCAGCCCCAGACCATAACACTCCCACCACCATGCTTGACTGTAGGCAAGACACTTGTCTTTGTACTCCTCACCTGCTGCCACACACGCTTGACACCATCTGAACCAAATAAGTTTATCTTGGTCTCATCAGACCACAGGACATGGTTCCAGTAATCCATGACCCTTAGTCTGCTTGTTTTCAGCAAACTGTTTGCGGAGTTTCTTGTGCATGATCTTTAGAAGAGGCTTCCTTCTGGGATGACAGCCATGCAGACCAATTTGATGCAGTGTGCGGCGTATGGTCTGACCACTGACAGGCTGACCCTCCACCCCTTCAAACTCTGCAGCAATGCTGGCAGCACTCATACGTCTATTTACCAAAGACAACCTCTGGATATGACGCTAAGCACACGCACTCAACTTATTTGGTTGACCATGGGGAGGCCTGTTCTGAGTGGAACCTGTCCTGTTAAACCATTGGTCCTGGCAACGGTGCTGCAGCTCAGTTTCCGGGTCTTGGCAATCTTCTTATAGCCTAGGCCGTCTTTATGTAGAGCAACAATTCTTTTTTTTAGATCCTCAGAGAGTTCTTTGCCATAAGGTGCCATGTTGAACTTCCAGTGACCAGTATGAGAGGGTGAGGGCGATAACGCCAAATTTAACACACCTGCTCCCCATTCACACCTGAGACCTTGTAACACTAACAAGTTACATGACACCGGGGTGGGAAAATGGCTAATTGGGCCCAATTCGGACATTTTCATTTAGGGGTGTACTTACTTTTGTTGCCAGCGGTTTAGACGTTAATGGCTGTGTTGAGTTGTTTTGATGGGACAGCAAATTTACACTGTTATACAAGCTGTTCACTCACTACTTTACATTGTAGAAAAGTGTCCTTTCTTCAGTGTTGTCACATGAAAAGATTATTTACAAAATGTGAGGGGTGTACTCACTTTTGTGAGATACTGTATATATATCAGTTGTTTTTTGTGGTAACAAATATTTAGTTAAGCAATCATCTGCCAATTGTTTATACTGCTTTCTTGTCTCAGAGGACAAGTTGATGTCACTTCATCAGCTGGAATCGATGACTAGCTTGTAGTGGTATTTCCAGCTAGAGGTGTAGGCCACATAACACTGCTGCGGTCCTGCATGCCGAGGGCCTCTGTTGTCTTTCCTAGGGGAGTAGAGCTGGCTTCCATTTGCTATGTTGTAGGGTTTGCGTGCGTGTGCTGCAGGCTATGATTCTAGGATTCCACACCCTGGACTCTTTCAGCACTGCATACGTCAGTTTTGTTTTTATTTCATTAACCAGGAGAAGATGCAGTTGCCTGATTTGAGCTGCTTGATGCTTATGCAGTTGTCTGTGAAGAATGCTTCCTGAATAGCGCTACATAAACTTCACAAATTATGCATTTCAATGCCATGTATCTCATTTTCAAACAGTAGTAGAAATAGGATGCGGGCAGCACAAAAATATGCATATAAGACAATAGAAAAAATTAAAGTAATGAAAAGACGTGATCCAGTCAGTGTTGGTTCATCAGCAGGATGAAAAATAATAATAAAATTCATATACACTCATAGTGTAACCCATAAGAAATATTTATTAAAAAAAAAACTTGCATATAACAATAAAAAAAGATACAATTGCTCTCCCAAAAAGCAGCAGGCTGTGTGGGTAAGCCAGTCCCCCGTTGACGTCAACCCTTTGACAAAATTAGTTGGGCGTGACTAGGATGCTTCGTCATCACGCACGCTTGCTGACCGGCGGTTGAGTTTGGTGCAGCCACACAGCCTGCTGCTTCTTGGAAGAGCAATTGTATCTATTTTTATTTCTATATGCAAGTTTTGTATAACTATTGCCCAAAGATTTTCTTAGTTTGATTCCCTTTGCAAGTTTTACTTGTTATTTTTTGAATAAAAGTTTTTTATGAGTTACACTATGAGCGTATATGCGTTTTATTTTTCATCCTGCTTATAAACCAACCCTTACTGGATCACATTTGGCGCTTTGGACTCTCCCTTCATAACACGCGCATTTGACCATACTATATGATGGTCCACAGGATCTGGTAAGAGGCTTTAATACTTGGTGTCACCTGGTGGTGGAAGCACTACGAATTGTGATTGCGGGGACATTAATTGAGCAAGTGAATCATGGATGATTTGTTTCCTTTGGACTTTCTTGTTTCACATATATTTTGCCTTTTTAGCTCTTGTGAATGGGCTCTTATGGACACGTATTTACATATTTGGTGTGATTTCTTTATACGTATTTTTTTCACCTAATAAGTTTGATGTCATTATATTGATTTACAGTATTTTTGTGTTTTCACAATATTGAGTTACATTTTTTTTTAGCGCTTCTTTATTTATTTATCACAATTCTTGCATTTAGTGTCACAGATTGCTTAAGCAGCTGCTCATTTGTAATTTATATGTTTTAGCACGGATATCCTATATCATTTTTATATTGACCACAGACAGCATGTTCACTCTCAAGGTGACTTTTAACTTTGCAATGTGAATTTTCACTTAGCTTAGTGAATAAGGCGAAATAAAGTGAAAGTTCAGTTCATAAAGTACTGTATACCAATTCATATGCAGGGACAATAAAAAAAATAGGATTTCTCCTCACACATGATTGGGTCATTGAATTCGGCACAACTTCACCACAATAACTAATAGGGATGAGCTCTAGTTAGATCAAACCCATGCTTGGCCAGACCTGGAAGGAAGTTTTCAGCTTTCTTCTGGGTCTTGCCAAACATGGATTGGTAAAGAACCCGAGCTTGGCACTTTTCTCTAAGCTAAAATAATTTTCTCTTTGCAAAGTGATTTTCCACTTACCTTAATCAGTAGGGTAAAGGTGTGCTGCCTGGATCGTGCAAAAATCTTTAAATTTTTTATTTACATTGCAAATCATTGGGTGTTCTTTGCAAAGTGAATTTTGAAATAGTTTCACCTCATTTGCTAATTAATAGTCCACTTTACAAAGTGACAATTTATTTTGAAAGTGAGACTCTCTGCTCCTTTAGTTAAAGCGGAGTTTCCGCTGCGATTTTTTTTTTCTTTTTTTAGCATTCAATCTGGTTTTAGCATACTAATGTGTACTCACATTTTCGGTGTCTTTAAACAAACCCTCTCGGTTTTCATTATATAGAACAACTTATATTCTGCTTTCCTGGCCGTTTCCATTTTGCTTGTGGGCATTGTGAAGCCCACAAGCAATCACTTCCTGGAAGCGCGCATTGTTCACGGCGAGTAGCGCCATAAACATATTGGTTGCCATCACAACGGGCGGCGTCATAGAAATAACACGCCCCGTTGTGATGGTATGCAGAAAAAATGTGCTCTCAGAACACATTGCTGCAAAGTCCCACACTGCATTGTGGAGCCGGGGGAAAGGTTTAGAAACGCCTACTCCCGCGGGAGCCGAATCCCGGAGGTCTACATATTAAATGCTATTATACGGTAACTATATACGATTGTAAAAATTTATTTGGCTTTTGATGAAGTATATAGGGTACTGATTGTGTTGGCATATAGATGATTTTTTGGGTGAACCTCCGCTTTAACCAGGATCTGTGTGAGTATTTTATGAATACTACCTAGTACTTAAGTATATGAGTTAATATTGGATAAGGTTACATTTGTGTATATTTACAAGGCTGGATAATTCTGTTTAGAAGTGATAAGACCGCCAGTTTCAGAACTCAGTAAACAATTATGGGGGAGACGGGGAGTATTTTTACACTGCTAACAATAGAGAAAGCCTCATAAAAATGTCAGTAGTTCCTAAATTTCTACTAGGATTCAGACATCTGGTAGCATATTGATTCCACATTTTAACAAAATTGTTATTATGTAACGTCACATTTTTGTCCACAAGAGAGCTGTGTATACTCAGTACATGAGATTTAATTTCCATGAATTTGTTGAAACTGAAAACTGAAATTAGGAACCAAGTATAAATATACAGTGTTCCACCGCATTGTTACTTAGTAATGCTGCCTCCCTCATGGTCTGTTTTTCAGATCTATAGTGGAAAAGAATGTTTAAACCCAAACGGAAATAATTTGGTGTGTATAAACCAGATTTTCTTTGGAAGATTTTTTTTCAAGTTTTGATAAGTTTTACAGAGTAAACAAACAGGTTTTATGGGCTTATTCATACCTGTGAAAATACATACATTTTATTTTTAAAAATGTATATACAGTACTCTGCTAACATTTCTAGACAGGTGTGAAGAAATACTGTAAAGTAAGAATATAAAGAATATTTCAAAAATATATATTTTAATTATTTACTTTTATCAGTTTACAAAATGCAAAGTTAGCGAACAGAAGAAAAATCTAAATCAAATTACTATTTGGTTTGATGTCCCTTTGGCTGCAAACCAGCATCAATTCTTCTAGTTACACTTGATTTTGAAGGAGCTTGACAGGTAGGTTGTTCCAAACATCTTGGAGAACTAACCAGAGATCTTCTGTGCATGTAGGCTGCCTCAAACCCTTCTGTCTATAAGTATCTGCTTGTATTTCTCAGCACTAAGGACACCATTGATCGGGCAACGTTGAGGACCGTAGATGCAGTGGTGGGAGCCAAGTAAATTGAATGCATCATGCTTAATTTCCTTCAACATCAGAAGATGTGCAGCAGTGCCATCAGCACAGAACTGGTGAAAACCAGTGGGACACAGGTACACCTATCTACTGTCCAGAGAAGTCTGGCCAGAAGTGGTCTTCAAGGAAGAATTGCAGCCAAAAAGCCATACCTCCGACATTGAAACAAGGCTAAGTAACTCAGCTATGCACAAAACTATGGGGTGCAGAAAAATGGCAATAGGTGGTCTGGACCGATGAGTTAAAATTTGAAATATTTGGCTATAGCAGGAGGTAATTTGTTCACCGAAGGGCTGGAGAGCGGTACAATAATGAGTGTCTGCAGGCAACAGTGAAGCATGGCAGAGGTTCCTGGTAAGTTTGGGGCTGCATTTCTGCAAATGGAGTTGGAGATTTGGTCAGGATCAATGGTGTCCTCAATGCTGAGAAATAAAGGCAGATACTTATCCATCATACCATACCATCAGGGAGGCATGTAATTGGCCCAAATTGTATTCTGCTGCAGAAAAATGACCCCAAACATACAGCCAATGTCATTAAGAATTATCTTCAGCCTAAAAAGAACAAGGAGTCCTGGAATTGATGGTTCGACCCCCACAGAGCCCTGATCTCAACATCATCAAGTCTGTCTGGGCTTACTTAAGGCGACAGAAGTATGTTATCTGCAGAAGATTTGTGGTTAGTTCTCCAAGGTGTTTGGAACAACCTACCTGCTAAATTCCCTCAAAAACTGTGGGCAAGTAGTGTACCTAGAAGAATTGATCTGTTTTGAAGGCAAAGGGTGGTCACACTAATATTGATTCTCTTTTGTTCATGTACCTATTTTTTTGCTCATTTTGTTAATTGATAAAAATAACACTTGTAATACTGATAGTAATAACACTTCTATTTCTGAAAGCTTTCTTAACCACTTCCCTACCGGGCACGAAAACCCCCTTCCTGCCCAAGCCATTTTTCAGCTTTCAGCGCTGTCACACTTTGAATGACAATTGGGCGGTCGTGCGACGTGGCTCCCAAACGAAATTTGCCTCCTTTTTTTTCCCACAAATAGAGCTTTCTTTTGGTGGTATTTGATCACCTCTGCGGTTTTTATTTTTTGCGCTATAAACAAAAGAACAGCGTCCAGTTTGAAAAAAAACACAATATTTTTTACTTTTTGTTATAATAAATATCCATTTTTAAAAAAATTAAATTAAAATTTTCCTCAGTTTAGGCCGATACGTATTCTTCTACATATTTTTGGTAAAAAAAATCGCAATAAGCGTATATTGATTGGTTTGCGCAAAAGTTATAGCGTCTACAAAATAGGGGATAGATTTATAGCATTTATTTTTTATTTATTTTTTACTAGTAATGGCGGCGATCTGCGATTTTTATTGTGACTGCGATATTGCGGCGGACAGATCGGACACTTTTGACACATTTTTGGGACCATTCACATTTATACAGCGATCCCTGCTATAAAAATGCATTGATTACTGTATAAATGTGACAGGCAGGGCAGGGGTTAACACTAGGGGGGCGAGGAAGGGGTTAATTGTGTTTCCTAGATGTGTTCTAACTGTGGGGGGGAGGAGGCTTACTGGGGGAGGTGACCGATGGTTGTCCCTATGTACAAGGACGTGTTTACACACACAGATCCACTTTCCTGCTCGGTTACTGGGCAATCGCGGGTGCCCGGCGGCATCGGGTCCCCAGCAACGCGCCCCCTAGCTCCATTTAAAGGCAGGACGTCATATGACATCCTGTCAGAACGAGAGGAGTCTTCCGCCCGCCGTCATTTGACGGTGGGCGGTGGACAAGAGGTTAAAGTGTTAGTAAACCCAGGACCCTGCATTCACTATTTCTAGTCTCCCACAGTACACAGATTATGGAAATGCAATAGTTTTAGTGAATATAAACTGCTAAATACCCTTTCTCATTAGAAGTTAGAGCAATCTTGTGACTTCTATCAGTGTCTGGTTAAAGCTTATAGGAGGCGTTTTAATTCTCCCCTGAATGTCCTGTAAAGCTGCAGGACCCCTGATCCTCTGTCTGGACTGTGCTGATCACGTGCATGCTCCCAAGAAAAATAAACTCTCTAGCAATACACACCAAACTGAGCATGTGCAGCTTTCCCCCAAGGCTCTGTTCTATCAGATGATTAACCCTTTATGTTCCACAGTGAGTATAACAAGTATGCTTTACTGCATATACAGACTGATTTTACTGTTGTGGGTTTAGTAACACCTTAATTTATATACGTTTTTCACACCTGCTTGAAAACTTTTGCACAGTCTATATATAAATATTAGGGCTGTTACTGATTAAAATTTTTGTGTTCGATTAATCAAGTTTTTTTTAAATCGATTAATCGACTAATTTTGATTAATTATAACGCACATTTGGGCTCCTAGGCCGCCGCCGGGTGGACCAAGATGGCCGCCGCTTCGGGAGCTAGGCCAAAGCCGCAGCCTTTCCTAGGCTGCCGCCGGGTGGACCAAGATGGCCGCCGCTCCGGGAGGTAGGCCTTTCCTATGGCTGAGGCAGCAGCGGAGCTCCGCGGATCACAGTACCGATCAAAAGAATTTTGATCGATAATTTTTTTTTACGATTAAACAAGGAATTAATCGTTAATTTCCGCAGCCCTAATAAATAAATATATATATATATATTGTGTGTATGTGTATATATATATATATGTGTATATAGATAGATATGCTTTTTATATGTGCTATTATTCAGTTCAAAATGTTACCGGTAATTACAGGATGACTCCAAATTATTATGAGTATGGAAACCCTGGCTTTTCTACTCTGCGCCTGATCGGCCTGGGCAACTTGTGACCTGTTTTTTGCTTAACCCCTGAGCCTGCGTACCCCTCCTTCTTCCCTCCCCCCTCCAATTTTCCTACCCCCCCTTTCCTTAGTTTATATTTGTTGACAGTCCCGATTCATTGACTGCATCAATATGCGCTGCCGAGTTTTCTTTTCCAAACTACTCAAACTCACCCACTCCTTCATCTCTATAGCATACTGTAGCTATGAATCATTGTGTAATCCCAGGATATGCACTTGGAGGGCTAATCAGGCTCTTTGAGATAACACAGGAAGTGTGCACAAGGCACAGGACAGTTCCGAATTTCTGAGATGAGTGTGGAAAGTATTCTCAGCGCTTAACTTTTTCCACATGTTACAGCCTTATTCCAAAATTGATAAAATTCATTATTTTCCTCACAATTCTACAAACAATACCCCATAATGACAATGTGAAAGAAGTTTGTTTGAAATCTTTGCAAATTTATTACAAATAAAAAATGGAAAAAATCACATGTACATAAGTATTCACAGCCTTTGCTCAATACTTTGATGAAGTTGAGTTGAGAGGTATCTTAATATAGCGCGGTCTTACCTGAAGGGTCCCGACGCGCTTAGCAGAGTTCCTGGGAGAAGACCCAGGGACCAGAAGCTGCACAGAGCGGCAAAAAGGATGGAATAAAAAGGCTACGCAGGAAAGGCTTGCGTGAAAAGCCAAGTCTTTAGTAACCCGCGGAAGACCGGAATAGTAGGGGCCTCCTGGAACTCGACAGTGAGGCTATTCCACAGCACTACACCCTGGTGGGAGAAAGCTCGACCACCATGCCGAATCTTCTTGGGCACCGAGATGTAGAGGAGCCTCAAGTCTTTTTGAGTATGATGCTACAAGCTTGGCACACCTATTTTTGGTCAGTTTCTCCCATTCTTCTTTGCAGGACCTCTCAAGCGCTATCAGGTTGGATGGAGCGTCGGTGCACAGCCATTTTCAGATCCCTCCAGAGATAGTCAATCGGGTTTAAGTCTGGGCTATAGGACATTCAAAAACTTGTCCTGTAGCCACTCTCTTCTTATCTTGGCTGTGTGTCCTGTGTCCTGTTGGAAGATGAACATTCGCCCCAGTCTAAAACCAAAGTGCTCTGGATAATAGCTGGATAAGGATGTCTCTGTACAATGCTGCATATATCTTTCCCTTGATCCTAACTAGTCACCCAGTTCCTGCCGTCGAAAAATATCCCCACAGCATGATGCTTACACCACCATGCTTCACTGTAGTGATGGTTTTGGCCAGGTAATGAGCGGTGCCTGATTTCCTCCAGACATGACGCTTGCCATTCAGGCCAAAGAGTTCAATCTTTGTTTCATCAGACCAAAGAATTTTGTTTCTCATGGTCTGAGAGTCCTTCAGGTGCCTTTTGGCAAACTCCAGGTGGGCTGCCATGTGCCTTTTACTGAGGAGTGGCTTCTGTCTGGCCACTCTACCATACAGGCCTAATTGTTGGAGTGCTGCAGAGATTGTTGATCTTCTGGAAGGTTCTCCTCTCTCCACAGAGAAATGGTGGAGCTTTGTCAGAGTGACCATTGGGTTCTTGGTCACGTCCCTAACTAAGGCCCTTCTTCCCCGCTCTTGGAAGAGTCCTGGTGGTTCCAAACTTCTTCCATTTATGGATGATGGAGGCCACTGTGCTCATTTGGACCTTTAATGCTGCAGAATTTTTTCTTTAGATCTGTGCCTTGATACAATCCTGTCTCGGAGGTCTACAGACAATTTCTTGGACTTCATGGCTTGGTTTGTGCTCTGACATGCACTGTTAATTGTGGGCCCTTATATAGACAGGTGCGTGCCTTTCCAAACCATGTCCAATCAACTGAATTTAACACAGGTGGACTCCAATCAAGTTGTAGAAACTTTTCAAGGATGATCAGTGGAAACAGGATGCACCTGAGCTCAATTTTGACTGCCATGGCAAAGGCTGTGAATACTTATGTACGTGTGATTTTTTTCATTTTAAATTTTTATTTATTTATTTTAAGATTTCAAACAAACGTCTTTCACGTTATTATTGAGGGGTATTGTCTGTGGAATTTAGAGGAAAATTGTAAATTTAGAGGGGTTGTAAAGTCAGAAAGGTTTTTATTTTAATGCATTCTATGCATTAAGATAAAAAGCCTTCTGTGTGCAGCAGCCCCCTCAGCCCCCTTAATAGTTACACCATCTCTGTTCAGTGATGTCCACGAGTGACTCTGCATTCCAGGACTCTCCTCCAGATTGGCTGAGACACAGCAGCGGTGCCATGGCTCCTGCTGCTGTCAATCAAAGTCATTTAGCCAATCAGGAGAGAGATCGGGCAGGGCTGAACCGGGGCTCCGTGTCTGAATGGACACAGGGAGCTGTGACTCAGCTCAGGTGCCCCTATAGCAAGCTGCTTGCTGTGGGGGCACTTGACATTAGGGAAGGGCCATGAGAGCCGAAAAGGGACCCAAGAAGAGGAGGATCTGGGCTGTTTTGTGCAAAACCATTACACAGGGCAGGTAAGTATAACATCTTTGTTATTTTTTGGGGGGAAAAAAAGAGACTTTACAATTACTTTATTCCATTTTGGAATAAGGCTGTAACATAACAAAATGTGGAAAAAGACAAGTGCTGTGAGTCAAATCAAAAAAGGCAAACACAGCAATAATAATGGAGTAGGAGGGAGAAAGGGGTGGGTCACAGTAGGTTTACAGAAGACCCAAGCTATTGACCCCCACAGCAGCAATGTTCTGAGAAAGGAAGAGGACCAGGCATCCCTGCAGTGAAGATTTATACAGGATCCAGCTGCCTGAACAATGTGAGACATCCTTTATTACAGGTAAGTTGGTTCACTAAAGCTATAGAGATTTATTTTTTTATGGCTAAACTTCAGCTTTAACAACAAAATGAGTGCACATCATTTGGCTTGCACAGGGATCTCTATTAATTGTGATAATTCAGAGCTTGCAAGAATCTATAAAATGTAATGGAGCAAATCTAGTTATTTCAGCTTAGGAAACTTGTGTCTATGTATTTTTCCTGGCACTGGTTATACATGACTGTCTGTTGAGAGGGTGACATACGACTTGATCTCAACTTCATTTGCTGCCAGCCACATGAATAACTTCACTAAATGTATGGCTCACTTGCTCTATGCATTCATTAAAAGATAATCATTATTTCCTTGTACCTTCTACAGGTGTAGTGCAAGTTGCAATATTGGTAATGAGCAATGATTTCTTGGCCCTACTGCTGAGACAGTTAATAAAACCCCAAAGGCTTTTACATTTTGAATAGAAGGGGGAATGATTAAGCTCTGTCAGGATTTTGCTGTTGTATAAACTGTTGTATAAACTCTTCCAAAGCAGCACAACCTGCTTGTTCTTTTGTGAAAGAAAGTACCGGTAGTTAAATCTTCACCTACTCTACGACTCTACGTGGGTGCCTGATAGGAGAGAGGAGGAGGAGGAGGAAGGGGAGGAGGCACATCTCCAATGAGGCAGGATGCCCTCCAGGGGCCAGCTTAAGGGCAGCACACCGACTGCATCACACGGCAGAGCTCCGCAAATGCAGGGCGCTGCTGTCTGTTTTTTGGTGTGGGCCTTTTTTGAGACGAGTGCATCAGATCGCACCGCTGCTATTTACAACATATGTCTCAAGCGTATCTCGCGTGGCCAAAACATCACCCGATTGGGCACCACATGCTTGACCAGACATATGTTGACCTGCCATGCAGTTCGTTGGCAAGCATACCTAAAAGACCCTCACCAAAGAACAAAGCGGACCTCTCCTTGCTCCTCATCAGCTGGGATCTCCAACCCCACTATACCTTCAGTCCTCTCTGAAACCTGCACTGAGAGGAATGAAGGTGTAGAATTAGGTGTGTCACAGCCAAGTACTTGCGGGCAATCTGCTATCGGTACACCAACGCCAGAATGTACCATGCAAATTTCCCTGCCCCAGCTGCTGCACCGCCGAAAGAAGTTCGCTCCCAGCCATCCACATGCCCAGCGGTTGAATGCTAGCTTGGCTAAATTGCTAGCACTTCAACTGCTGCCTTTTCAGTTGGTAGACTCTGCCCCCTTCAGTTGTGGAATGTGCGGTTCCTCAGTGGCAGGTTCCCAAACGCCACTTTTTCTCACAGAAGGGGGTTCCGGCTCTCTACCGGCATGTGAAAGGCAATGTCTTGGCCTCGTTGGAAAGGGTGGTCAGCGGTAAGGTGCATATTACCGCTGAATCATGGTCCAGCAGGCATGGACAGGGATGTTACCTATCTTTCACGGCGCATTGGGTGACTTTGCTGGCAGCTGGGAAGGATGCAGGACAAGGTACAGTAGTGTTGGAGGTTGTTCAAGCCACCACACCTCCAAAATGCTACTACTGGTGATTCTGACACACCTCTCTCCTCCACCCCCTCCTCTTCTTCCTCCATGGTCTTTTCCTGTGCTTTGTCCTCGGAACCAGCGGTGCTCCATAGGCGTTCAAGGGGCTACGCAAGTACGCAGGCAAAAAGATGCCATGCGGTGCTTGAGCTGGTGTGCTTGGGAGACAGGAGCCACACTGGGGCAGAGATTCTGTCAGCTCTGCAGGGGCAGAATCAGAGGTGGTTGACGCCACGCCAGCTTAAGCCAGGAATGGTGGTTTGCGACAATGGCACAACCTCCTCTCCTCCCTCCGACAGGGGCAACTGACCCATGTGCCCTGTTTGGCTCACGTCCTTAAATTGGTGGTGCAGCGGTTCTTGGGCAGGTACCCGGGCTTACAGGAGGTCCTGAGGCAGGCCAGGAAACTCTGTGTGCATTTCCACAGGTCATATAATGCCAGTGCTCAGCTGGCTGACTTCCAAAAGGAATACAACCTGCCCAAGAACTGCCTAATCTGTGACATGCCCACCAGGTGGAACTCAACGTTGGCAATGCTGCAGCGGCTGTCACGCAGCAGAGGGCCATCAATGAGTATCTGTGCCATTATGGCACCAGGACAGGGCCAGGGGAGCTTGTTTTTTTTTTGCCACGCCAGGGGGTCATGATCAGGGATGCATGCACTGTCCTGTCACCATTTGAGGAGGCCACGAGGATGGTGAGCAGTGAAAGTGCATGCATCAGTGACACTGTCCCTCTTGTCCACCTGTTGGAGCACACGCTGCGTTGAATAATGGACAGGGCACTTGAGGCAGAACAGAGGGAGGAAGAGGAGGACTTCCTTAACTCTCAAGGCCCCCTTTATCCAGACAGTGTTCCTGCTGGCCCGCCTTTCAAACAGGAGGAGGAGGAGTAGGAGGAGGATTGTGTTAGCATGGAGGTGGAGCCTAGCACTCAGCATCAGCAGCAGTCTTCAAGGGATCAATTACAGTCCCAAGAAACCCATGGACTTGTACGTGGCTGGGAGGAGGTGGCTGCGGATCATGTCGTCCTGAGTGACCCAGAGCACTCCAGACCGAATGCCTCAGAAAACCTACGCTGCATGGCCTCCCTGATCCTACAAAGCCTGCGGAAGGATCTTCGTATTCGTGTGATCAAGGAGAGGGATCATTACTGGCTGGCAACCCTCCCTGATCCACGTTACAAGAGTAAGGTTGCGGACCTTATCTTGCCGTCGCAGAGGGAGCAAAGGATGAAACATCTTCGGGGGGACTTGCAGAAAGGTCTGTGCAACACGGTCCCAGAGACTGGGAGGTTACAAAATCCTGGTACTGGACAACGTGTTGCTGAGGCTTTGGTCAGTCAAAGAAGGAGCGGTGGAGAAGGTGGCCGTCTGACCGATGCGTTCAGACAATTTTTTAGTCCGCAGCCCCAAGGTATGATCGGTTCCAGCAACCATCGCCAGCGTCTGTTTTACATGGTGCAGGAATACCTAGGGGCAAGATCAGACTTGGACACCTTTCCCACCGAAAATCCTCTGGGTTTCTGGGTCTTGAGGATGGATCACTGGCCAGAGCTTGCACAGTATGCAATTGAGCTACTAGCCTGTCCTGCATCCAGCGTTCTTTCGGAACGCACATTCAGTGCTGCTGGAGGCTTTGTAACTGATCACAGGGTGCGCCTGTCCACCGAATTGGTTCGATCGACTGACCTTCATAAAAATGAATCAGTCTTGGATCACCAGCTACCAAGCACCTGATGCTGATGTAACCGAATATTTTTTTTTTTTTATGGGAGATCCCTTCAAGACTGCCTATGCTGATGCTGAGTGACTATCCTGTTGTGCTAAGTGACTATCCTCTTCCTCCTCAATGTTCATGCTGATAGCTTGTAAGAAAATGTTTGGTTCTGGGCACCGCCACCAGTGGCTAAGGCCCAATTTTTCAGCCCCTGTTTAACAGGGGCGTGTAATTAAAATTTTTGATGCAATACTTTGCAGCAGGGCTCATTCCTGCGCTCCAACTATAGTATATGTGAGGGATTGCAGTGTTGTGGCACCAGTGCCTAAGGCCCAATTTTTCTGCCCCTGTTTAACAGGGGCATGTAATTACAATTTTTGATGCAATAATTTGCAGCAGGGCTCATTCATGCGCTCCAACTAGAGTTTCTGTGAGGGGTTGCAGGTTTGTGGCACCAGCACCTGTGCCTAAGGCCCAATTTTTCTGCCCCTGTTCAACAGGGGCATGTATTTACAATTCTTGATCTAATATTTCACAGCAGGGCCCGTTCCTGCGCCCACCAAGAGTAACTGTGAGGCCTTACAGTGTTGTGGCAACACCAACACCTAAGGCCCAAATTTCTGCAGAGTATATAGGGCAGGCCCCTACTTTCCAACATCCAACTTACAAACGACTCCTACTTGCAAACGGAGGGAGACAACAGTAAGTGAGAGAAAATCTACCCCTAGGAAGGGAAATTCTCCCCTGTAAGAGTTAATATGGGAAAAACGTGTCTCTTCTCCACTTATGCTTTATCACCAATCCTTGTTTCACTAAAAACCCCAAATTTTCAAAAACCAATTGTCATTGGGACAGAAAGTGAGGTGAAATCTTCTGAAGAGGTGCACAGACAGCCAAACAAATGTTACAGGGGTGATAACCCTTCCCTATGTTTTCCAAAAAGCTTAAAAATTGATTTTTTGGCTGGAGCTACACTTTAAAAATGTACCAGTTCTAAATTACAAACAGATTCTACTGAAGAACAAACCTACAGTCCCTGTCTTGTTTGCACCGCCTGTATACTGCTGTACAGAGTATATAGGACCTGAGAGCCCCACGCCTTTCTTTTTTTTAATTTGTGTGCGGGGTTCCCCTTAATGTCTATGTCCATACAAGACCCAAATGGGCTGGGGGGGGGGGTACCCATGCCGATTTTCTCTATGATTTTCATCCATATTGCCGGGACCACACATTACATTAAAGCCGCAAGCAGTTTTAAATGACTTTTTTTCCTTTAGAAATGTCATTTTGTGCAGGGACAGTTCTAAACACGGGAAACACATGCCACTTCACAGGCATACTATAGACACCCCCCAGGTACGATATTTAAAGGAATATTTCACTTTTTTTTTTCACTTTAAGCATCAATAAAATCACTGCTCCTGAAAAAACAGCCGTTTTTAAAACTTCTTTTTGCATTGATAAATGTGCCCTGGGGCAGGACCCGGGTCCCCAAACCCTTTTTAGGACAATAACTTGCATATTAGCCTTTAAAATGAGCACTTTTGATTCCGAACGTTCGAGTCCCATAGACTTTAACGGGGTTTGATAGTTTGCGCAAACTTTCGATCCGTTCGCAGGTTCTGGAACCGGGGGGTGTTCGGCTCATCCCTAATTAGCATATGTTGGAGCATATATATTTTTGGGGCATGGACACTTTTCATTATGTATGGGTGTTTTATGTTGATCATTTTACAATGTTAATATTTAGAAGTTTTGTAGATTCATTTAGTGCACTCCTGTGGAATTATTTGTCTCTCTGTCTTTTTTACATTGACATTTGTTTCACCTTATCTGCAAAATAAAATACTACACTGCTGCATGAATAGCCTGTTTGGCATCATTTCATGTAATTCAAGAACTACTACTATGGACCTATCTGAATATCATGAAATTCTCCCTTACTCCAATTTACAGTCTAATCTGTCTCCCACCACAATATCATCCACACGTCCAGAACCAGATGCTGCGCTAATCTTTAGACAACTAGGATATCAATACATTCTCTAGTGCATTGGTATCTCCCCCATCTACCCTTGGTTTTAATATTACACTCTCCCCTATTCAGTTCCCCTCATGCAGAATCTTAATTCTTTAAACCTTGGCAATATCATGCACCTAAATAGGACTTCTTTACTTTATGGTTGAATAACACATTTCAGCATTACAAAAATTCCCAAATCATAACTTTTTTGATACCTACAAATAAAACATTTTCCAGAATCCCTATTTAGTAGCAAAACATTTACACCACTACGGATTTCAAACTTTGAAACCAGATTTCTGGACAAGCCACAATGTACAGTATAGGCCCAATTTCCTCTTTATAGAGAGCAGTGTTAGTTTTGGCAGCAAATTTCTATTTCTATTTAGTTTTAGTCTTAGTCTTTGACTAAAATGGCATTTTAGTTTTAGTCCCATTTTAGTCTTCTGCAATTGTTTTAGTCATATTTAGTCTCCAGTACATTTTAGTCGACTAAAACAAATTTTAGTCATCTAAAACGTAATGGGTGTAGTTAAATTGTAATGTATTATGTAGGTATTTCTCTACAATTTCCAAACTCATTATATAATATATACTGCTGGAGTGAAAAATCGAATGTTATTTATGGTATTAAGGTTATACAGACCAGTGTTAATTTTGACGTCAAATTTCAATTTAGTTTTAGTCATACTCTTTTGACTAAAATGCCATTTTAGTTTTACTCTTATTTTAGTCATCTCAATTGTTATAGTTTTAGTCGTATTTTAGTAGACTAAAATAGTATTAATTTAGTTTTAGTCGACAAAATTAACACTGATAGAGAGACCTCCATTCCTCACGAAATCCTAACAAATCCTAACAAACTTCTGTAAACTGTTGGCGCAATATAAATCCTATATAATAATAATATATGATCAAGTAGGAAAAAAAACTGGGGGCTCCCATGAGCAAATGGAGTTGGAAATATTATGGTCATAGATTGCCAAAAGCTAATCTAATGTTGCATTGAGAGAAATGATACAAAGTGTTTAATACAATTGTATCTGACCCCAGATAGAATGACTAGTAAAGCCTAGTACACACGGGCCGAATGTCGGCCGGCATCGGCCAGTTTTATAGAAGCTGGCCGAAATTCGGCCCGTGTGAATGGCAGCCAGTCTGACAAAAGCCAATGGCTGAAAGCGCTGACTGGAGTATTCTGGCGCGGAGACCGCCCCCTGTCAGAAAACAATAGGACAGCAGGGAAAATCGATGTACTAACCTCAGATTGTTAGTACCACAGCTCCGACCTAAACTGTCAGGTTTATTCTAGTGTGATAAAACTACTCGCAGTGAAGTATTTTACTACATGTCAGGTCACCATTGGGTACGGTATCAGGTTATGACAAATAGAATACATTCATCTTTCTTTTTTTTTTTTTGCCAGGCTCGTCCAAAGGGCGAAGGTCTAACCCCATATCAAGGAAAGAAACGATGTTTTGGGGAATACAAATGTCCGAAGTGCAAGCGGAAATGGATGAGTGGGAACTCCTGGGCTAACATGGGTCAAGAGTGTATAAAGTGCCACATCAATGTCTACCCCCATAAACAGGTAAGCCAGAGACAGAGTGTGATGGTCCCAGCAGCGAGATATTGCATGCAAGATTTCAAAGTACCCTAATTCATAGGACTGTGTCCAGTGTACCACCCATAAAACTGTCCCTTAGGGATTTTCCTAATGCTTAATGTTACCATCTACTTGCTAGTGGCCCACTGTTTGTACCTGTACTGGTTGCAGGCATATCCCACTGTTATCATTTGATGAGGTGGTAAACCACTGAAGTAAAGTACCAGATCATATGTTGAAATTTGCAGAGGTCACGGAAGATGGCGATATGGCTGAAGGTTTTAAAGCGGAAGTAAACCCATAGATTTAACAGTTTCAAAAAGCAGTTACATTCCAGGTATGCCGGGAATGCCAACTGTCACATTGGTTGTGCTCTCAACCAAACTGTCAAACCATCCAATGGCTGGTGTCATAACTGATCACATGTGCAGCATCATGGCAGTTGAAGATTAAACAGAGGCTAAGATGGCAGCTTCCTTGCCTGAAAATGATAGGAGGGTTTACTTCCACTTTAAATATAGACAGAATGTTGAGGTAGTTGCTGTACATGTAAAATCCTAACATAACCAGTAGCATATGCAGTAAATAGTCAGATTATTATTATTATTATTATACAGGATTTATATAGCGCCAACAGTTTACGCAGCGCTTTACAATAAAAAAGGGAGACAATACAGTTACAATACAATAAAATACAAGATGATTAAGAGGGCCCTGATCAGAAGAGCTTGCAATCTAATAGGGTGGGGCAGGTGGTACAAAAGGTTGTAACTGTGGGGAATGAGCTGATGGAAGTGGTAAAAGATTAGTTGGAAAGGTGATAGGCTTCCCTGAAGAGATGAGTTTTCAGGGATCGCCTGAAGATAGCAAGAGTAGGGGATAGCCGGACAGGTTAAGGTAGTGAGTTCCAGAGGATGGGAGAGGCTCTGGGGAAATCCTGGAGACGAGCATGGGAGGAGGAGACGAGAGAGCTTGACAGTAGGAGGTCTTGAGAAGAGCGGAGAGGACGGTTTGGGATATGTTTGGAGACAAGATTGGTGATGTAGCTCGGGGCAGAGTTGTGGATGGCTTTGTAGGTTGTGGTTAGTATTTTGAATTTAATTCGCTGGGTGATCGGGAGCCAGTGTATGGATTGGAGGAGAGGTTTGGCAGACACTGAGCAGTTGGTAAGGTGGATAAGTCTGGCAGCAGCATTCATGATAGACTGAAGAGGGGATAGCCTATAGAGAGGCAGGGCAATAAGAAGGGAGTTGCAATAGCCAAGGCGAGAGATAACAAGGAGGAGTTTGCTGGTTTCATTTGTTAAAAAGGGGCACATTTTAGGTAAATTCTACAAACTTTTGACAACGATTGGACTTGAGGCTAAAATGACAAGTCAGAGTCTAGAATTACACCTAGTACCCTGGCGTGAGGGGAGGGACTGATGGTTGCATTGTTGATTTTGATGGAAAAGTCATGGAGGGGGGCACGGGCAGGGGGGAATATTAGTAACTCAGTTTTAGAGAGATTTAGTTTAAGGAAGTGGTGCGACATCCATGCTGAGATGTCAGTTATTAAGTTAGTAATGCGAGAGGAGACTGAAGGAGTGAGGTGAGGAGTAGACAGATAGATTTGGGTGTCATCGGCGTATAGGTGGTATTGAAAGCCGTGGGCCGTTATCAAGTGACCAAGGGAGGAGGTGTAGATAGAGAAGAGATGTGGTCCAAGAACAGAGCCTTGGGGGACACCCACAGAAAGGGGCAATGGAGAGGAGAAGACAGAGTTGTAGGTAACACTGAAGGAGCTCTGTGATAGATAGGCAGAGAACCAGGATAGAGCAGAATCTTGGAGGCCAAGGGAATGGAGTTTATTGAGAAGAAGCGGGTGGTCAACGATATCAAAGGCTGCAGAGAGGTCAAGTAGAAGGAGTATGGAGTACTGGCTGTTGCTTTTAGCAGTTAGTAAATCGTTAGTGATTTTTAGTAAGGCAGTTTTCATAGAGTGCGGCGAGCAAAAGCCAGACTGTAAGGGGTCAAGAAGGTGATTTTCACTGAGGTAGGAGCCAAGACGGTTGTAGACGATGCGTTCTAGAAGTTTAGAGGTGAATGGGAGCAATGAGATGGGCCTTAAGTTGTTCAGGTTGGTGGGGTCCAGTGAGGGCTTTTTAAGTATGGAAGTGATCTGTGCATGTTTTAGAGGGGAGGGGAAGGTGCCACTAAAGAGGGAGAGATTGAAGATGTGAGTGAGGGAGCATAGGATGGAAGAAGAGGGTGACCGTAGTAGTTGTGAGGGAACAGGGTCCAAGGGACAATTGGTTAGATGGGCATCTGAGACAAGTTTTGTAACCTCTTCAATAGTAGCCAATTCAAAAGAGGAGAGTGTTGAAAGTGCCGTTAGGCAAGTTATGTTGGGTGGTGAAGATGTACGGACAGTGGAGGTGTCCTCACGAATTGCATCAATCTTGTCTTTGAAGTGATTGGCAATCTCTTGGGCAGTGAGTGAGTTAGTGGGTAGAGGGGGTGGGGGACGAAGCAGAGAGTTAAAGGTTGAGAAGAGCCGACGGGGACTGGATGACAAGGTATTAATAAGAGAGACAAAGTAGGCTTGTTTGGCAGCATGGAGGCAGGAATTGTATTTTAGAAGGGCAGATTTATACAGGGTGAAGTCTTGCAGGCATTTGGTTTTACGCCACAGTCGTTCAAGAGCACGGCAATGTCTCTTGAGATTTCTAGTGTTGTCAGTTTGTCAGGGTTGTAACGGTCGGGGCCTGAATTGCTGCAATCCTCAGATAAATAGGAGAAAACAGACGGATACAGTGCATCTCGAAAGAAGAGAGGGATAGAGAGGGAGGGATAGGAAGGACTTGGAAGGTGCTTTGTAGGGATAGAAGAAATCCAACTCCACCTCCTTTTTGTCCGTTAGATCTGGGGAGTGAGTCCAATGGAGGCCTCCATGGGATAGGGCAGCAGGAGAAGCGGAGTCCAAATTTTGAAGCCAGGTTTCGGTTATGGCAAGTATGTTAAAGCCATGAGAGATGAAGAGGTCATGTACCGATGTTAGCTTGTTACAGATTGAACAGGCGTTCCAAAGGGCGCATGAGATTGGTGGGCTGCTTTGAGGAAGCAGGGGGATAGAAATTAAACTGAGTGGATTGCGGTGGTTGCCAGAGGAGGGGTATTGGACATGTGGCTTGCAGTTGGAAAATGGCGGACCTGGATTAGGAGAAATGTCACCTGAGACTAGGAGAAGGAAGAGGGTGATGAAGACACGATGGGAGTGGGATGTGCATAAGCGCACGTGTCTAATGGCCCTGGTGTTTATGTCAGCATGGGGGGGCAGCAAATGCAGGAGATGGAGATGATGGGTGCAGTAGTAGGGAGAGGGTAGGTGTGAGGGTGATATGTGCAAGCTGCAGGGTAGAGAGGAGGGGTAGAGTGAAGATAATTTGAGGATAGAAGACACAGATGTGAGAAGGAAGAGAAGGAGCATTATATTGGATAGAGAGAGGGAATTTGACTTCATATAAAATGTCAAATGCTGGCTTGCTTGTAGTCCCAGAGTGGAGCAGAGTTCTTGTTGTATCTTCATCCAGCTTTAGTTACCTGCTTTCGTTAAACTGCGGCGGTGAAACTGCGCATCACTCGTGACAGAGCCACTCAGGAAAGAGCCACAGTGTCTGCGTCTTGCCCCCGTCTGTGCCGCCCCATAGACTGCTTTAAATTTATAGGGAGACTGACCAGGCATGCATTTCTCAATTGGTCAATATGGGGTCAGATTTGAGACACCTGAATATGGAAGAGGAGATCGCCAATACCAGACCAGCTACAGACACAGGCTAGGGTCGTAAAGCTAATTACTCCTCTTGATCACTCAAGCCATATGGGGTTGAGAATCAATCACCAGTAATGTTGCTATTGGGAGAGTGTTTGTTAGCATTAAATATAGAAGTTTAAAGATATGGCAGCAGAAGGCATTTACCAAAAGTTATGCAGTAATGTCACCATGATCAGCAGACAAGCATGTACAGATGGATAGAAGGCATTTACCTGTAAAAAGCAGAGAAGACATGATCAGAATTAATAACTGCGGCGGTGAACTGCGCATCACTCGTGACAGAGCCACTCAGGAAAGAGCCACAGTGTCTGCGCCTTGCCCCCGTCTGTGCCACCCCATAGACAGTCATAGTCAGATGAATAATAACAGTCAGGGAATGAGGGCCGAGGTTGGTAGGCACAATTAAGAAACTGGGTTAGGGAGCACAACACAAAAGCTGGCTAACAGGAAACTCCACATATTAGAATTAAAGATGAGTAGTAGAGGAGTCCTTATGCATCCTATGAGGCTGATAGGGATAGTTAAGAAGAGGATATAGACTAAGAAAAAGGCACATGTTAACAGATAGTAGAGAAAAGTAAGGGGGAGATATTAAAGCGTTTGTAAACCCAACATTTCATATTCCTGATATGCATAGCTCCCAACTGTCCCTGATTTCAAGGGACTGTCCCTTTTTTGAACAAAGTCCCTCTGTCCCTCTTTCCTCCTCATTTGTCCCTCATTTTTGGTCTAATTTATATAGTTGTACATAAAAAGGCACTATTTATCTATCTAAAAGTGTTTTACAATGCTAAACCTTGCATCCAATTTCTAAATTGCTACATCTGTAAATTCCAAAAACCAACACAAAGGAATAGTAGTGGTAAAAACACTTGTGAGTTTAACCAATAATTTTTTGTATAAATTTCCTTAGCATAGCAGGGGGTGTGTCCTATGCCTACATACTTTTGCTAATAGGTGTCCCTTATTCCCATCTCAGGTATGCTAATATGTGCCTGCTGTAACATGTACATGTATGAAAAATTATCCAGTTCTATTTTTATTGCTTCCTTTGTGTGAAATCCCTGGTGTTCCTGCCAGCCCCTCTGCTTTCTTATTAAAAAATGAATCATACTAAGCAGTAGAGCACAGCGTGGTCAGTTCTCTAGCTATGCTCCAATGATTAGATTTGTCCTTACACACCTCCCCCATATAGTCTTTCACTGGGAAGCTCAGTGTGCTGCTGCTTCTCCTTCCCCAGCTCTTATGCAGCTGAGAACAGAGGGAATGTGATCACTTATAAAAATAAAAAAAAGTATTTATAATGCTTTTTTTTATATCTATACACAAATGTTTTGCCTTTTATTTCTATTTTAAACTGAATGGGTTGTTTTACATGGTGATTGTTTACAATCACTTTAAGTTACGACTTTACAGTAGCTTTTAAATCTGACTACTCTCATCCCAGAGTCTGACTAACGTCAGCAGACCCTATAAAAAGTTTGTGCCTGCTCCAAACATCTTATTTTAATGTATGTTGTAGAATTTAAGACTGAATTATGTATTAATGACAAATGCAGCCAGTTCTTATCCCTGCAAAACTTTGGAATTATGTCATGCCAGCTGTAAGAAAATTGTGCTATTGCAGAACATAATGATGCTATGTTGAACTTTAACTTTGTCTGACACTAGGAATGAATGGAAATTGCTGCATGGATATTGATGCTGCAGCCATTATCACTTTCTAAACCTTACTAGGAAAACCAGGGGGAAAAAAAGGAGGAAAGTACCTGAGTTAGAAAATAAATAGCATTGTTCCTACTTCTGCTTGAACGTGAAGGAAAGTGCAGGTATAACCTTTCCTCCACTTTACCTTTTTTTTAAATCCCAAGAATTGTTGGCCAGAGAACCTTCTCTAGTAATTAGGCAGTATTGGAAAAAATAAGTTACATTTTCTGGTTACAGGAGGCTAAGACCCCATACACACTATTAGATTTTATGCAGATTTTTGTCTTCAGATTTACCAAAACCTTATTATACGAGGTCAAACCTTAAAGCCGTGTACACACGATAGGTTTTACCGATGAAAACAGTCCGATGGACTTTTTTCATCGGACAAACCGATAGTGTATGGGTCCCATTGGTCTTTTTCCATCGGTGTTTAAAAATAGAACATGTTTTAAATTTATCCGATGGTTAAAAAACCGATAGCAAATTACTATCGTCTGTGGGGAACTCCATCAGAATCAATTTGACGCATGCTCAGAAGCATTGAACTTAATTTTTCTCGGCTCATCGGAGTGTTTTACGTCACCGCATTTGGAACGGTCAGTTTTTTGACTGATGGTGTGTAGGCAAGACTGATGGAAGTCAGCTTCATCGGTTTTCAGATGGAAAAATCTATTGGTTTAAAAACCATAGAAAATCCGATCGTGTGTACATGGCTTAAGAGTTTCAATTTGTATGCAATTATACAGGCTCTTACACTACATGATTTTGGTAAATCTGAAGACAAAAATCTGCAGAAAATCTAATAGTGTGTATGTGGTCTTAGGGACCACATTACCAAAGAGGTTGTTTTCACCGTTGACTATAGTATTACCCTAGACTTTGATAAACACACAATTGGATATATTACTAAGTTATTTTCTTCATTTGACCTGACAGGTTCCTTTAAAGTGGACCTTTACCCCCTAATAGTAAGAATCCATGGTGCATGCACCTCTGCATGCTGATTCCAAATCACGGCTTTAATCTGTTCCACACATTTTGATGTTTTCCTGGTAGTTTGAGACACTGGTGATGTATCCCTGACCTCCTATGAAGGCTATTTATCCAGTGCCTCCCAATGAGATATCATCTGAAAACTCAGAGATCGTGTAAGATTTCACGAAAATTGGAACAGCACATTGTTGGAGGCAAGCAATAATGTGTTATATTGATTTTGTTTTGTATTCAGATATATTTAATTCTGCTTCGTTCATATAAGGAGAAGGGGATGGGGAGGTCTGCTTTCCCCAGCCATGTTTGATAGTCTCATAAACTTTACCATACAAAACAAGTAAATAGTGGTGCAATCTAAACTCCCCCAAAAAAAAAAACACAAAAAATATTAATATAGAAATAAAATCTCAAAATCTCAAAATCTCAAAAAATATATATATGCTTCAGGAAAGATCTTCAATTAAATCATGCAATCTTTACACCATACCATGTGAATATGTGCCACCACTTCCCCGTACTCACGCGTTGGCATGTACTCATGTGGTGTGGTGTGCAGATTGCATGATTTAATTGAAGTGTTATAGTCTGTTAGTGAAGTTACTGAAATTGATTTTTTAACATAAACATGGGCAGTCACAAGGTGTTTATAGGTGGGTGCCAGCTTTGAGCTTCATCACAGGATGCATAGTGAACCTTAAAATGGTTGTAAAGGCAGAAGGTTTTTTATCTTAATGCATTCTATGCATTAAGATAAAAAAAAACTTCAGTGTGCAGCAGCCCCCCTTAGCCACCCCTAATACTTACCTGAGCCCCATCTCATTCCAGCGATGTGCACGAGTGCCTCGGCCGTTCGGGACCCCCCTTCCTAATTGGATGAGACTCAGCAGCGGTGCCATTAGTTCCCACTGCTGTCAATTAAAGCCAGTTAAAAAATTGTCGAAGTGGTATACCACGCTAATAATAATAGTAACTGTGAAAAATCATGTGAGAAAAAAATCCTGTGAGAAGAAAAGCAGCAACACAAACATGCAATATAGTCATGTGCAAAAGTTAATAAACCAAAATAGTCGCACTAATCAAAAAATGGCGAACAAAAATATAAAACTAAGATCTTAAAACACTCTGAATCGCTATAGTGTAAAGATATCAGTATAGTACATATAATAACATATAAAGTGAAAAGTAATTCATGAAATAAAGTCTCTGAAAGATAGCAAATGAAACAATTTCTGTAACGGTAGAAATCCAGAAGGATGGAAAAGATTCTCAGAGCTTTCACCACCACCAAGGGAAAGAGATGGAGCACCTGGAAGACGTCACGTATGACGAAAAATGTCGGGCGGAGCTACACGCTGACGTCATCATGCCCCACGTGACCCCGTAATTGCAGGTGTTTCGAATTTTATTGCCGGCAAGTGTTTTTCATGATGTTTGTACATCCAACTAGAGATTTTATACAAGAAACCAGTGTTTTAAAAAACGATAACGCACTGTTGTTGGAGCCTTTGTTCCTCTATATGCTCCGTGCTAACTTGGGAGATTGCGCTTTTGAGGAAGGGAGACGGACGGTGGCCATACATCGAGGAGGGCGCCCCTAGTCTGCCTATGCACCTTAGAGCCAAGACCCATCTCAGACCCCAGCAAAGGGCTATATCTGCAGGCGTGTGTGACCTCGCTACAACAGGAGGTTCACTCCTTCCGATAAGAGTCTCCATTCCTTCAGGTGATTACAACACGGAGAGCTCCATCTCTTTCCCTTGGTGGTGGGGAAAGCTCTGAGAATCTTTTCCATCCTTCTGGATTTCTACCGTTACAGAACTTGTTTCATTTGCTATCTTTCAGAGACTTTATTTCATGAATTACCTTTCACTTTATATGTTATTATATATACTATACAGATATTTTTACACTTCAGCGATTCATAGTGTTTTAAGATTTTAGTTTTATATTTTTGTTCACCATTTTTTAATTAGCACGACTATTTTTGTTTATTAATCAAAGTCAGTTAATCAATGAGGAGAGACCCGAGAAGAGGAGGATCTGGGCTTCTCTGTGCAAAACCACTGCACAGAGCAGGTAAGTATAACACGTTTGTTATTTTTAAAAGACAAAAGAACAAGACTTTAATATCACTTTAAGGTGCCCATAGTGAGGGCCAGCTGTATCCTACATCTTTCAAATACCTGAGGTGAGCGTGCAGCGAGTATAGCACACCTCAAAGTGCACATATAGGGTGTATGCCGTAAGTTAGTCCCACATTTCAAAGGTACTTTTAACTTCAGAGTCATATTCATGATAGCTAAAGATATTAATATCACAAAATTCGTTTTCAGAAGTTGTGTTTGATAGGCACAGTGACTCAAGGACATTTCCAGTTTTAGCAGCATACTGCAAAATATGTTTTACCAGAAAATATGAAATACCAGCAGGGAATAGTGAACATACTAAGTTAACCGTAAAATAAAGTAAACAATTACAGTGAATCTCCGAATGCATGAAGCTGCCATCTTTCAGATGTTGCTTGTCAGCTACACCCATTCCTTTCACATCTGGGTTCTGGAACTGCCAGAAATGTCATTGGTATGTCATGGCATACTTCAAAAGCCAAAAACATGTGGTCAGAGGAAAATAATAGAAGGAAAAAAAAAAATAAGAAATAGGAGTTCTTTGTTATATAATGGAAAACTTTTTATGAAACAAATTGTGTTTTTAATTTATTATAAACTGAAATAGCTTAGTATGACCTGACTGCTGTATCAGTCGCTTGCCTCTACACTGCTTTCATTAGTGATATTTTTTACCCTCCAGAATTGCTGCATACACATAATAAACATATCTTGTAGTACAATGCTAATTTTGCATGTAGGACCCAGCTAAGAAAAGCAGTTACAAAAATTATAACTCCATAAGAACCTAATTTAATTTAAAGGCTAAGTTCACCTTGTTTTTTTGTTTTTTAATTCAAGCTTCCCTATGTACCAATATACCATTAATGTACCTCTGTTGCAGAAAAGAAAAGCTTTCCCTATATTGTAGAGCATGCTTTACCCCAGCCTCCAGTCTCTATCATAGAAAACTCCTCCATTACTTAATGGTATATGTCCTTGGGACATGAAAACTGTTGGGGAAGTACTTCAGCAGCTGGCCTCATTAACACACACCGTGCACCTACCCTTCCCCTCCAGGAGATTGCTCCCGCCCACCTTTGTACTTGCATGCAGTCATTGTACAGTAAGTGGTAGTGTAAATGTGGTGGCTATATGTGTTTTCTTTTGTAGACTTTTCTCCCCTTATTTTCACTGGTCATCTGGTCAGTAATACACTTCCTGTCTTAGCATGTCTCCACTCTTGGAATCTTGGACAGCAGCATTGTCTGTCTGGGGAGGGAGTAGTGTTAGATGCATTAGCAGATTTAGATGGACTTGACTAACAAATTAAGCCAAAATTAAGCTAACACTTTGTAAGAAGTTATATCAACAGTTTTTCTTCCTTTTTTTCATAAATGGATAAAAGCTGACCATTGTAAGCACCCCTGTCAGTGTTAAATATTTTTTCTCAACTCTCTAACTGCAACTTTTTTGGACAGCTTGGTTTATTAACTCCTTCATGATGGAAGGTAAAACAAATCTTAGTGCCTGAACATGGTTTTGCAACTTTGACATGTGGTAGCAAAACTGTACATATCATCGCAACTACTGTACCCAGGTGATTTATATCTTGTTCTTTTTCAGGACAAATTGAGCTTTCACTTGGTGGTAAATAGTATAGTATTTATTATAACAGGAAACTGGAAAAAAATTAGTAAAACATTTTTCTTTTTTTAGATTTAGCTGTATATTTCTTGCTGTTACCATACTCTACCGCTAAAGAACAATCCAAAATATTTTTTCTGCTCTTGATGTTACCTCATATGTGTATATTTGTTGTTTGTACTCATAGTAGAGCCAAGAAAAAATATTTTACAAACGCTGGTTTTTGTGTTCCAATAGTTCTTATTACAAATTTAAAGCATCACACAGAAGTTTATGTTTAACCACTTAAGGACCGGAAGATTTTCCCCCTTAATGACCAGGCCCTTTTTTGAGATACGGCACTGCGTCACTTTAACTGACAATTGCGCTGTCGTGCGACACTGCACCCAAACATATTTGACGTCCTTTTCTTCCCACAAGTAGAGCTTTATTTTGGTGGTATTTGATCATCTCTGCATTTTTTCTAATTTATTTTTTGCGCTATAAACAAAAACTGTTTGCTAAAATAAATATCCCCAAAAAATGTCTTCATCAGTTTAGGCCAATATGTATTCTTCTGCATATTTTTGGTAAAATAAATCGCAATAAGTGTATATTGATTGGTTTGCGCAAAAGTTATAGCGTCTACAAAATAGGGGATATATTCATGGCATTTTTTTATTATTATTATTTTTTTTACTAGTAATGGCGGTGATCAGCAATTTTTAGCAGGACAGCGACATTGCGGGGGACAGATCAGATACTTTTGACACTTTTTTGAGACCAATGACATTTATACAGCGATCAAAATTAAAAATAGCCACTGATTACTGTATAAATGTCAATGGCAGGGAAGGGGTTAATACTAGGGCGATCAAGGGGTTAAGTGGGTCCTAGGGAGGTGTTTCTAACTGTGGGGGGAGTCTACTGACAGGGAGTAGAGAGAGATCGCTGTTCCTGATCACTAGAAACAGCAGATCTCTCTCTACTTCCCTGATAGAATTGGGATCTGTCTGTTTACATTGGCAGATCCCCATTCTGCCTCTCTGAGGAGTGATCGCGGGTGGACATCGCGGCCCCGGCCACGTGCATCGCTTCGCGCCCCCTATAGCCCTTAAAGCAGCCGCGGTACAGCTACGGCCATTCGAGCAGGAGAGCCAACCTGTCGCCGTATAACGACAGCAGCTGGTTCGGCAACTAATTAAACAATGTCAAATAGTTGTCAGAACAAGGATGCATTTTCCAAGATTATCAAAAGCCCTGACCAGTGAAACATAGACCTAAAACTTTAGGAAGTAGTTTTTCTAACAGTCCGGCTCTACTAATTATCGTGACCATTTGTTTAAGGCTATGAGCCCATAAGTCTCAGCAACTAGGCACCAAGAAACATCAACAGGTAAAAATGAGTATCAAGTAACAGTACAATAAGCTAATGATCACACATATCTCTAGAGCATGGTGAAATATAAAAGCATTGTGATCTAGGACTGGTCCTGGTACCTCAAATCATGTGGTCTCAATCTCAAGAAAAATAGAACCATTGGGGAGACTTTACTGTCCCCCAACAGCATCCTACCAAAAATTATTAGTATGATATAACAGAACCAATAACAGGAAAAGTGAAAAATTTGAAAAAAGAGAGAAGAGAGAAAAGTAGGAGAAAGAATCAGAATAGAGTCGAGTAGGTCCCCTCAACCCTGACCTCCCCTCACAAAATTGCCCAGCTTTTAGGGAGCTTGAAGATAAGCATTCCAGGGGTTCCACACTTTTTCAAACCTAGCTTTCTTATCTCTAGAAATACTGGTCAGTTTTTCATTAATCATAATCCAGGATATTTTATGTTTCACCATGACGGGTGATTTCCATGCTCGCGCTATGGTTATTTTAGCTGCTAAAAAAATGAAAAATAAGAGAGTTGGTAGATACAAATGCTGTTTTTTTATACTTCTTAAAATACATGGACAATGACCTTTGACCCTGACCTTGACCCTAACCCTGGCCCGAATCTACAGTAGATAAAACCCTGATCTGACTTTTTTTATTACACACACTTTTTTATTTACCTTTTTATTTTGTAGCAAGGAGAAAAAGATACAATGTTTCTTTTTCTTTATTCAAGAGGGGATAAAAACACAAGGGGAGTGCTGTACAATGACTTATCACTGTCATAGCCAATCAGAGGCTATAATAGTGATCAGGTGATTGGGAACTGGGCCTCTGGTTCCTGATCATTAGTGAGAAACTAATGCAGCCACCACATCTAGGAATTGGTAAGCTGCAATATATTACTTTTATGTTGTGGGATTTAATACTACTTTAACTCACCCAATGTAGGCTGATTAAACTCTCTTATGTTCAGAAATTCTGTAAACAAAAAAGGCTTCAGATAATGTGCAGGTTCCACACCTCCAAAATTTCACATAAGAGCAATTTGCAATGTATAAACTTTACAACAAATTCTTAAAAAAAATAAATAAATCGTGAGAGAGTTTGAAAATCTTAAAAAAAATAAAAATAAAAAATAAAAACACCTGTTACCCATCATTAAGGACTGGGTTGAAATTCACCAACAGCTGGTGAGCCATAACTATAACCGAGTATGGCATTAGATTACATATGCACTAATTAATCTTTTGTGTCCCATTTTCCCCCTTGCAGCGACCTTTGGAAAAACCTGACGGTCTTGATGTGTCTGATCAAAGTAAGGAGCACCCCCAGCATTTGTGCGAGAAGTGCAAAGTTCTGGGGTATTATTGTCGTCGTGTCCAGTAAACAGAACCAAGTGGCGGGCAAAAGAATTGAAGACATAGAAGAACAAAGACACAGTGACTTGCATATAAACTAATAATATGAGATTTAGAATGTAACATTCTTCCTGTGTATGTGTAAAAACTGTATTTATAAAGCATTAGGGCTTACGAAAGTGGTTGCCATTTGCCTCCAGATTTCCCTGTTTCGTTAGGTTTCAACAAAATGAAGATCTGGCTATTTTTTTTCTAGCGTATTAAACTATGACACAAATGACTTTTCTCTGTAAAACAGTTCAAATGGCAGTGATGATGTGAAAATGCAGTAAAACTCAGTAACCAACCAGAGTTTCGTTTGTTAGGTAAGATCAGATAAGTTTTGGATTCTGGTTGGATGCTATGGGCTACTGAACATTTCACATTTCTCCTTGTCTTACTGAATAGCTTGAAAAAAAGGTGACACATATTTCTTGAACAAGTCGGCTTTTGCGATATGCCCACGATATGCCCATGCCTACAGATGAGGAGGAAACATATTTTTGCACTTTTTCATGGGTTGTGAACCATTATCAAAAGCTGAATGTTAAAAAAAATACATAAACTATTGCTGTTTACTTACAACATGTGTTTACTATAAAAATGTGTTTTACAGATAGTGTCATGGCTGTCAAAGAATAGTATGATCTAACCACACAATGTGCCTCGGAGATGGCAATCACCACATATAACACATCTGCAGTGCCCTATGGGAACTAAACAATTTGTCTCCTTCATCATTTTACAAACAGTTATTACCAAGAAACAGCTGTGACCTTTATTATTTATATAAGCCTTGGACTTAGAGGCACATGGTGGTGGTTGCTTATCCCCAGATATCACCTAAAAAAAATAGAATATAAATCTGTATGCATATGGCAACGTTGAGTTACCAATAATAAATAAAAAACTATCCTCAACTTCTGGGAAGGTAAGGGACATTTGTTTACATGTAATTTAGCCTCTTTGCTATTGATCAACTAATGGAAGTATCCACAGTAGCAACAGGGGTTTATGTTCAAAATGGCCTAAAATTGAGGTAGAGGCAAGACACAACACCAATAGTATTATGTCAGAAGAAATCAGTGTTACATGTTGTGTTTAATTGTATTCTCCTATAGGCCAAAAGCACACATAAAACTTTAACTGTGAACATGGGGTTGTCCATGGATTGAAATTGTCCCTAATCCCTGAGCTAGAGATTTGCCTCAAGTACTATTTATAATTGTTATTTTGTAAGCCACTTTGTAGATTTGTTTTTGTCTGTTTGTGTGATTTATGTGTGTGTTGTTGCGTGCTGCAACTTCTATTATTTTATTTACTAAATGTTCATAGAAGCTAATTAGTTCAGTCCTTCTAGCTATTTAACTGATGCATTTTCTCCATTCTTATACACTGTTGTGCTAAGGTGGCTTTGCCCATCATCTCAACAAAAGGGCAAGTAACAAAACCCATGTTCTGCCTCAGATCAGCAGTATTCAAAGTGCCACTTATCAACTGCCCTTTTACAGGCCTTGGCCCTGGCCCAATTAGAAATGAGGGAATGTTATCTTTTCCATCACCTGTCATACAATAGCTTACAGCCAGGGGTAGCTGTCATTAAATATGAATCGTGTGAGAGCAAATTGCGTGTTTATCCAGACTTATAGTCTAAGTTTATTGCGTTCTACATATACAAATTAATAAACTCACGACCATTCTCAAAATATCTGAGGAGGCATCTTTAGGCAATTGTACATGCTGAATGATTTGCATGTGGTGCTTCTCATTTTAACAGTGGAAATTGCATGAAATGTGAGTATTGGTATTCGCAGAATTTTTGGAATATATCATTTGACATGGTATTTAGGGTATACTTAGAGACCATACTACTGTACAGGTCCTTCTCAAAAAATTAGCATATTGTGATAAAATTCATTATTTTCTGTAATGTACTGATAAATATTAGACTTTCATATATTTTAGATTCATTACACACAACTGAAGTAGTTCAAGCCTTTTCTTGTTTTAATATTGATGATTTTGGCATACAGCTCATGAAAACCCAAAAATCCTATCTCAAAAAATTAGCATATTTCATCCGATCAATAAAAGAAAAGTGTTTTTAATACAAAAAAAGTCAACCTTCAAATAATTATGTTCAGTTATGCACTCAATACTTGGTTGGGAATCCTTTTGCAGAAATGACTGCTTCAATGCGGCGTGGCATGGAGGCAACCAGCCTGTGGCACTGCTGAGGTGTTATGGAGGCCCAGGATGCTTCGATAGCGGCCTTAAGCTCATCCAGAGTGTTGGGTCTTGCGTCTCTCAACTTTCTCTTCCCAATATCCCACAGATTCTCTATGGGGATCAGGTCAGGAGAGTTGGCAGGCCAATTGAGCACAGTAATACCATGGTCAGTAAACCATTTACCAGTGGTTTTGGCACTGTGAGCAGGTGCCAGGTCGTGCTGAAAAATGAAATCTTCATCTCCATAAAGCTTTTCAGCAGATGGAAGCATGAAGTGCTCCAAAATCTCCTGATAGCTAGCTGCATTGACCCTGCCCTTGATAAAACACAGTGGACCAACACCAGCAGCTGACATGGCACCCCAGACCATCACTGACTGTGGGTACTTGAGACTGGACTTCAGGCATTTTGGCATTTCCCTCTCCCCAGTCTTCCTCCAGACTCTGGCACCTTGATTTCCGAATGTACTTTGGACCACTGAGCAACAGTCCAGTGCTGCTTCTCTGTAGCCCAGGTCAGGCGCTTCTGCCGCTGTTTCTGGTTCAAAAGTGGCTTGACCTGGGGAATGCGGCACCTGTAGCCCATTTCCTGCACACGCCTGTTCACGGTGGCTCTGGATGTTTCTACTCCAGACTCAGTCCACTGCTTCCGCAGGTCCTCCAAGGTCTGGAATCGGTCCTTCTCCACAATCTTCTTCAGGGTCCGGTCACCTCTTCTCGTTGTGCAGCGTTTTCTGCCACACTTTTTCCTTCCCACAGACTTCCCACTGAGGTGCCTTGATACAGCACTCTGGGAACAGCCTATTCGTTCAGAAATTTCTTTCTGTCTTACCCTCTTGCTTGAGGGTGTCAATGATGGCCTTCTGGACAGCAGTCAGGTCGGCAGTCTTACCCATGATTGCGGTTTTGAGTAATGAACCAGGCTGGGAGTTTTTAAAAGCCTCAGGAATCTTTTGCAGGTGTTTAGAGTTAATTAGTTGATTCAGATGATTAGGTTAATAGCTCGTTTAGAGAACCTTTTCATGATATGCTAATTTTTTGAGATAGGATTTTTGGGTTTCCATGAGCTGTATGCCAAAATCATCAATATTAAAACAAGAAAAGGCTTGAACTACTTCAGTTGTGTGTAATGAATCTAAAATATATGAAAGTCTAATGTTTATCAGTACATTACAGAAAATAATGAACTTTATCGCAATATGCTAATTTTTTGAGAAGGACCTGTATATACACGTGATTAGTGATTTAATTTAATCCAAGCTCCATTTCTTTTTATTGCGCTGCAGAGAAACTTATGAGAACCTTATGATTTTTATTGCAGATTTTTCCTTCCCCGTGCCCAATAGTAAATGTGCTCTGTTTGTGCCCCTCTTGATGCTCTAAGGAGGACTACAGGTGTTTTACGATAGATATCGCCCGGCATGAAGCCATAGCTGCCTGTCATAAAAAAACAAATGTGGAATGATACAGTTACAGTATAGCTTACATTTTGTTTTATATATATATATATCTATATATTGATATCTATATATATATATATATATATATAGATATAGATAGATATATATTTATATCTATCTATCTATATCATCTATATATCTATCTATATATATAGCTAGATATATAGATATATATCTATATCTATATAGATAAATATCTATCTATCTATATATATATATATAGATATAGATATATATATATATATCTCTATATCTATATATACAGTATATATCTTCTTTTTTTTTTAAGGATCAGATTAAAATGAAAACACATGGAGTGAGGGACATCTGTAAGTGCAGGCATCAGTGATGGTTACCAGTATAGAGCCTGTTTCGGCGGACTTTGCACTTGTGTCAGTGGGCAAATGAATGAAGTGTGCTTTCAGGTGCATTTCACTTGCATTTGACATTGGTTTCAGATACTTCACTCACTGCTTAGCTGCATCAACTTTCTTCAAGCTTTTGCATTCCCATTGACTTGTATAGGGAGAGAAGTAATTCTGACACAAACAGAAGCCCGTCCGCACAGACCCTTATGGTCACCACAAATGCTTTTATTCTTGTTTGGTAGAGGAATGTTATTGTAGCAATGGAGCTCGGTTTTATCTGAACCAAGACAGATAAATAGCGGGTCTGGGAGGGTTTGATGTGAGTTTATAGAACTGGCAGCAGACATTATTGGAGAAGGAGAATTTTTGTCTGAAGTTTACTTTAGGACATAATGAATACACAGGAACATACTCTCGTAGATTACCGATAAAGGTGATTTATTTATAGCTAAAAATCAAGATTGCAAGTGAAGGACCATTGTCTGAACTGCTAATATACATACATATTCGGGGCTAAGGAAGGACTCCAAGGAAGTGCTTAAGATTGAAGAGTTGGGGGAAGTTGTTTTATTTCGGTGCATGTTCACTATTTCTGTGATCTGATCATTTGTATGAATTCCTGTCAAAACACAACATTCAGTATTAAATTATAAAGGTAAATAGCCATTTACATATAGCTGCTTTGTTTAGTAGTTGCAGCTTTACAAAAATGTTCCAGGTAGCTTTGGGTGCATTGCGATATTTGCAGCCTGCCTCTAGAGACATTCTACTTCTGTAGCTTGTGGACACCAAATAGCAATCTGTATCATAAAGTGGTAAACCCCTCCGCTTATCCATAATTTGAAATGACTAGGCACTTGCTCTTAGCTTATACCAAGTATTACTGCAGCTTAGACTGAAATAATATAGTTACATTACTTAAAGCGGAATTCCTCCCAAAAGCAGAAGTTCCGCTCTAAGTCCTTCTCCCCTCCTTCTCTCCTATATTTGGCATGTCATTTTTCTTTTGGGGGGGAGGGGGGGCGAGTACCTGTTTTTTATAGGTACCTGCTTTCACTTCCACTTGAATCGCCTTAAGCCAATATGTACTCTGCTACATGTTTTTGCAAAAAAAACAAAAAAAAAAACAATAAGCATATATTGATTGGTTTACACGAACGTTATAGCATTGGCAAAATATGGGATATATTTATGGAATTTTTATTTATTTTTTTATACTAGTAATGGCGGCAATCAGTGACTTCTAGCAGGACTGTGATATTTCAGACATTCTGATACTAACTGACACTTTTGACACTTTGCCTGGAACCACTGACACTAATACAGTGATCAGTGCTAAAAATATGCACTGTCACTGTACTAATGACACTGCTTTTACTAGGGGAAGTAATGGATTCTAGTGCCTGCTTTGCAGGAACACAGAATCCATTATGTCCCTCCTGTCAGAACTGAGATATGCCTTGTTTACATAGGCATGTCTCTGCTCTCGGTGTATTGCCAACAAGGACATTGAGTGCCCGGCACCCGCAGATCAGTCCCATGCAGGCGGAAGTCTGGAACCACATATATATATATATATATATATATATACACACATACGTGATACGGCGCACAGCTGCCGCCCTATAGCAGTAACACTGCTATGGGGCGGATGGCAAGTGGTTAAAAGTCAGCAGCCTACAGGATTTGTAGCTTCTGCCTTTTATTAATTTTTTGCCCAGACTGGACAACCGTCTTAAAGCGGAGCTCCACCCGAAAGTGGAACTTCCGCTGATCGGAACCCTCCCCCCTCCGGTGTCACAATTGACACCTTTCAGGGGGGAGGGGGTGCAGATACCCGTCTAAGACCGGTATTTGCACCCACTTCCGGGAGTCCTCTCTGCAGGAAATCTGCGGGAAGCACGTCACTTCCCGCAGATTCCCCGTTGTGTTCTGGGAGACACTCAGCTCCCAGAACACAGGGGACCATTCAGAATGGCGCAGCGAGACTCGCGCATGCGCCGTAAGGAACCGGGCATGAAGCCGCAAGGCTTCACTTCCTGGTTCCCTCACCGAGGATGGCGGTGGGGGCAGCAGAGTGACGAGCGATTGCTCGTCCTCTACTGCGGACGTCGCTGGACTCCAGGACAGGTAAGTGTCCTAATATTAAAAGTCAGCAGCTGCTGTATTTGCAGCTGCTGGCTTTTAATCTATTTTTTTTTCCGCGGCACCTCCGCTTTAAGTTTCTGTGTTTTGTGCTCCCATTCTATAAATGGTAGATGCTTATTATTAATTATTACAATCTAATCAGCATAATGTAGCTAAAAAATAATCTTTTAAAACAGCCATACCTACAGAAAATTCTGCAATGTATTTTTTTTTCCTTTTTTAGTTTAGGAATTTATAAAAATGTCATCTCAAACATTATGTTTTTCATCTCCTTTCCATGAGGTCTACACAACATAGGCTTCATAGGACATTTTGCAGGTTCTGTCAGGTACTTTACCCATTGTACCTCTCTGATATGTCGCCTGAACACTATCGCCCTTTATTTTAGTGTTTTGTGTTTCAAACTTGGAAACTGGTCTAGTTTTATATCCAGTAATCAACATCGCCTACACAACTGCCTTTAGTTTATTTTGTGTAAATATCATTCTAAATACCCTCGCAGCCTGTCATTTAGGTTGGAAGAGAGATATACATACCAGTTTAGGTGTGTAAGAGTACAGTGATACTGGAAGAAGTGGCTTTATTACTGGTTATGGTAATCCCTAAAGCAGTATTAAACCCAAATAGCAAACCTTTTTTATACTGCAGCTTACCAGTTCTTATCAGCATTCGTTTTTTTTTTTTTTTAGGCTTTCTCTCCTATATTTTCACCTGGTGATCTGACCAGTAAGTCTGTTTTTCAACAGACCAGGCTGTCCTGCATATAGCCACTACCTCTTAAAAAAAAGAATAAAGATAGTGATTAAAATAAACCTGTCATGGGGGAAAGCTGGGTCGGCTACTGCTGACCTTCTTCTGAAAATGCTAGATGCTTGGCTGTTCACACACATATTCAGAAAGAGGAAAGTCTGAAGTCCTTCAGTAAAGAGCTCAAATAATTGGAGCAATACCATGAGCAAACAATTTGCATTTTCAAATGAGGAGGCCAGCAATAACGGCCTCTGTGTTTTTTTAAAGATTCTCTTTGACTGCAGTTTAGCTGATCTATTGGGTTTTTCCCGATCGATCAGTGCTGCTGGCTATAGCCTGCAGCAGTGATCAGTGTATTCTGATGGTGGGGAAGTCTCACTGCTGTCAGAATACAGTGACTCAGCAGGAAGGATTCCCTTATCCACATTGAGTAACTGTGGATGGAGGAATCAGGTCATTTTGTTTTCATTCAGCCTGCTGTCAAGGTGCTTTGAAGTGTTTAGGAAACTATGTACAGCATCCTGTTGGCCCTTCCAACCAGCCATGATCTGCTGGCATTGCATAAAGTAAAGGGATTCACAAAGTGATTTAAGAGCGGCAAGGATGTGGAATTCTCAGCTGGGGGCATCGATAGTTTCAAAAAACTATTATACTTGACGTGATTGTAGCCATATTAGTCCAATTGTGACAGAGAAAATTAGGTACTGTCCGTGATACTTTTTTTTATTTGCACTAACATACAATTTTTCAGGACAAGCTTTCGGGGTATGTCCCCTTCTTCAAGGTCCAAGCAGTACTTTCAGTACTGTTTGGACCTTGAAGAAGGGGACATACCCCAAAAGCTTATCCTGAAAAATTGTATGTTAGTGCAAATAAAAAAAAGTATCACGGACAGTACTCAAAAAACTATTAGATAAGCACCTGAACGACCACAACATACAGGGATATACAATGTAATACTGACCTATAATCACACACATAGGTTGGATTTGATGGACTTGTGTCTTTTTTCAACCTCACCTACTATGTAACTATGTAACAAAGACTTAATCTTGACATCACCGGGTCTAAAAAAAGGTGTGTAATGAAAACGGAAAGATTACATTAAAAATAGTATTAGAGTTTTAATTGGGGGGGGTAAGCGGAACCAGGAGATGCAACATGTAAGCAAATTAAATTTCAGCTTTAAGCCCAGGTTCACACTGGGCTGCGGGAATGAAGCTGTGCGAGTTCAGCTGAACTCGCATGATTTCACTCCCACTTGTCAGTCCCGATTTTGGCCGTGATTACAGAGACATCTGTGCAGGTTTCTGCACAGATGCCAATGTAGATCGCGGGCCAAAATCGCAAAAAGTAGTACAGAAACAACTTTTTGAAATCGGTGCAGCGCCGCAGATGCAGCGTCTCACTGATTAGGACGGTGCCATTGCTGGCAAATGACGCCGATTTGACATGTCAAAATGCACCAGTGTGAACCAGGGCTAAAAAATTGAATATTCATTATAATATAAGCTTACCTATTTATTAATACTCACAAAGCCAACTGTCTTGATTCTTCTGAATCCTTGCTATCTTCTTGAGACAAGCTTTTAGAACTTACTTTGTGTAATTTCTTAGCGGCCGCATTTCAGTGTTGTAGTGATGGCATAAAAACAATGGCTTGGTTGCGTTTTTTATTAATATTCTTCTCTTTTCAATGCCTTTGTCTTAAAATAGTCACTTACTTTGACTTATTATTAAGCCTCATTGAGGAATAAAGTAATGCTGCCATGTACTTGGGTCATAGCCCCAAATCAGAATGTATCTTGTAATATTATGGCTTCAGAAAAGTGAATTCTAATGGATAGCTATGGGTAACTTCCCTTTGCACTTAGCACTTTGCTTCTTGCATTGCTTATTCAATATGGCCATCAGCATAAAATGTTGTCCATCTTCTGCATCGCCACAGTGAGGACAAGGACAAATTTCTCACCAAGTTCTCTAAACTGCCCACTGAGTTGAGAGGGCATTCATTGCTTATCTATATTTTTCACCTCTACTAATGTGTCTGCATAGTATAGTGTCAGTGTCTTTTTGGCTAGCACAGGTTAGAGAAATGCAAGTATACCTGAAGATTTCCTTTAATCTCACACTACCTGACTGATTTTCATCTCATGCTACTGAACAATTTACTGACTTCCTGGCAGCCACCTCATTTGAGGAACATTGATTGAGTGTTACAAATGATTTGATTGCCAACAGGAGGTACAATTCCTTAGTAGCAAGAAAAGCTAAAAGGTACTACTTTCCAATGAAAACTGAAGCCTAGAGATGCAGATCAAGAGTGCAACCAACATGCTCAGGGTCAGAGTTGTCCCCAAGGCATAGCTGTAGTGCACAAACCCTACCCACTGGGGTAAACTGGGAACTCCTTATATCTTATATAGGAGGTAAATTCCCAAACACACCCACCCAGTGCAATAAAGAGTTATCTAGTGGACCTTCTCACAGTTTATTTGTTTTCTTTGTTGCCTGGATTCACTGACTTGACCTTGTTAGCTCATAAGTTTTCTTACTTTTAAGATCCCACTCTAGTCCAGAATTACAGAACTGGAAGAGAAAGTAGTAGATAGATATCTGTAGAATTTAAAGGATTGGTGACCTTTCTAAACTGCCCATTGAGTTGATAGGGCATTTATTGTAAGTTTGTGTGAGTTGGGAAGGTAGGGACAGGAAACACAGAAAGACAAACTGGCCTACCAGGGGAACAATAACAAATTGTCCCAATTGACAATGGCCAGAATGTCGTCTTATGTCTCTGGGTACCATAAGCCAGTGTTTTTCAACTCCAGTCCTCAAGGCGCCCCAACAGGTCATGTTTTTAGGATTTCCCTCAGATGAAAAGGCTGTGGTAATTACTAAGGCAGTGAAACTGATCAAATCACCTGTGCAAAATAATGGAAAGCCTGAAAACATGACCTGTTGGGGCGCCTCGAGGACTGGAGTTGAGAAACACTGCCATAAGCCATAGCGTTTACATAAAAGCAAGCTTGTATCCAAGCTGGTCTTTCAGTTATACTCAATCACAGTTTTTATGCATTTAGCAAATCATAATTAAATTAGTGCCAACTATACAGTATTTCATGCAAATATTACCGTATTTTGTACATTTTACCATGTTATTATGAATGAGTGCTGTTTTTTGTATGTCTGATGGTACATAACATGGAATCAAAGGGGGGCAGCTAGAGGGCAAAAATACTGACCAGTGCTTGCTGCATAATACACAGTCATGTTTTATCATGTTTCTGATCATTTGAAAGAACATATCCCCTTTGCAAACATTTGTGTGTGTCTTGTATGAGCCTATAAAAGGGACAATCACATCATTTCTAATGTTTACCCATATCTTCAACAATTTGCTTGCAGATACTTATTTATACCCAATATTACTTGACATAGCATACCTTTCTTTTTTATTTTAATACTATGTGTGTATTTTGGGAAAAAAAAAAAAAGAAACTTTGTAGATGTTAAATTTTATTTGCAACTAGCTACAATTAATTTTCTGGTAAAGGAACAGTTTGCAATGTTTTATTCTGTATATATTTTGGGTCCTTTTGGTTTACTAGAAAATGTTCATTTGCAAGTGATATATATTTTTTTTTCTTAAAGTGTTTTTAAAAGTTTTAAACTTTTTAAAGGACCTTTTTATTTCTCTGAACTCTAATGAAAGTGAAGTCTTTTCGTACTTATTTTACAAGTTAAGGAATTATCCTATAGGAAATATTTATGGAAGAGTTTGTTTTGTTATTATACTTATGTCTGTATAAAGTATGTAACCAAACATCATCAAGATGAACATATTATCTGCGGAAAAGTATTATATTAAAGTTGGTACATAATGTCTAAAGAAAGACCTTTTACAGTTATGTAAGCAATGTGTTTTGTTGTTTTAATGCATTTTATTACATTTAATTGGAATGGATGAAAATATTGTGAAGGCAGGTTGACCACTTGCTGCCATAAATGCCTCTTGTGTGTTTTTATTGTATTATATTACAAGCAACTACGATGTTAAAATAGGTATAAATACATATATTTTACTGATAATGCTTTTAAAGTTTTGGATTATGAAAATGTTACAGCTCTTAAAGGGAAATGTTAGTTTGCTTTGATTATAGGATGCTTATACTCTCCAGTTTTGCTGTATCATTAAAACATAGGTAGCATTACTAGGATTAACTTATATTTTCAGTGAATTTGCTTTAAAGATTAATATCTAGCCAGCAAAGGCCCTTACCCTGATTTGATCTGAGATTCCATAGTCAGTTGATTTGGACACGTTATGGAATCGGAGGATTTTCATTCACAGTGGGCAAGGAAGGAAAATACAATTGTCAGTGCTCTCATTTAAAACTATGTGATATTGAAACATACAGCCAGTGGATGCAATCTTTCAAATGTTGCAGCACAGGTTAAAAATTCCTGCTTTTAGAGTAGATGGCAATGCTTAATTGGAAGCCATGGCATTTAAAACATCTCGTGCATAACAAATAAATAAAACATGTGGTTGATAAAACATTGGAAATCTAAAGAGAATGTTAGAACTAAACAGAACAACATATCCGCCTTTGGCAAACAGAACTATGATTCAATTCTGATACTAATGGATGTAATAAAGCTGCTGTTTTGCATAGTTTATTTGTTAAAGGAAACACTTAGAGAAATACAAGAGTGGCCATTGCTGTCCTCTATCTTAGGGTTAGGTTTCTGCATAGCCAACATTGGCCATAGTCTAGGTCAGTGTTTCTCAACTCCAGTCCTCAAGGTGCCCCAACAGGTCATGTTTTCAGGATTTCCCTCAGATGAAACAGCTGTCGGAATTACTAAAGCAGTTAAACTGATCAAATAACCTGTGCAAAACAATGGAGAGCCTGAAAACATGACCTGTTGGGGCGCCTTGAGGACTGGAGTTGAGAAACACTGGTCTAGGACAGCACATAATTAACCTACACAGCATGTTGCTGTCAGTAACACATCATCATGAATAATAAGGCCCCAGACTGTCAGTATAATCTCGTTGGGATTGATGGAATCGCGTACACCTAGATCCAAACTTCTAGCAGAATAAGGTGTACGAATGCAAAGTGGGCAAACTTGTCTCTTCTCTGCATTCTCAGCCCTGGCAGGCATTTTTTAGCTATGACATCTGATCTTGTTAGTATTATACTAAGGATAGCTGATGGACTGTTGATGGATATTTGGCCTAGGGGGGCAGAAAGTATTAACCTGACCCTGCTATTTCTGAAAATGTTAGTTGTCTGGCTGTCTCTGGCCTCATTCATTTCTGAGTGACCAGGAACTATACTCGTTCTTGGTCCATGACTTAGTATTGAAGCCACTGGATTTGCACAATACCCAATCAACTAGCATTTTCAGAATTTTCTCTTAGTACAGGTTTCCTTTAATGCTTATGCTTCCTTTGTGTTAAAGCTATTTTTTATTTTTTTTTCATTTAAAAAATGTAGCACTCATCAGCCACTTGATTACCCAAAGCATGATATATAGAAAACATACAGAAGAGCCAGTCCTGTAGAACCGTTTGGTACTTGCTGTACATGTGCACACTGTTGGATTCTTCACTGGCTGTATAAGTGTTAACTATTGGATTCTGCATTCTGATATGTTTTTTCTTTATGCACACTATGTTATTTTAATGGCATCTACTTTCTTGCCTCTGTTTCCAACCTTCAAGTTACATCATTTTAAATAGCGGTTATAGTCATGTTGTTGCCTTGCTCCCTTAGTGGAACTTTTTTTTATTATAAGCACTGTTAAAAAAGTAATTTGCCAAGTTCAAAGTGGATATATAAAATCCATTATTTGCAGCAATAATGCAAGCACTAACCAAGAAATGTATATTAGTATGTATTTTGGAGACTGTAGACAATAAGCATGGATCCTCATATATGTTATTTTGTTCTGAACTTGGGGTCATAATTATTTTATGTATAGATTGATTAAAATGTTACTGGGTAACCATATGTAGTGCTAAAAGGATGGGAAGAACTCAGCATCTGGTAGACAACCCAGACTGAGATTTATTCCCATATTGGCATTCCGACTTGTGCCTTAAATTCTTTGCCTTTGTTGTAGTGCTTTAGTATTTTAACAGGCAATGAATTTGTTGTTTTCTTTTACAAAATAAACCATTATATATCATCTTGTGTTGTTTCTTGTCTAATTATTGGAAAATTTAAAAAATATATAATATTTGTAGAATAACATTTCAGAAAATGAGGCTTTAAGTCGGAGTAAAGTATAAGGGCCAATCTTTGCATTTTACTCACTTGTTCCAACACTCTAAACCGCATATGTCACGGTTCACCATAATAAGGTGTCTGTCCCCATCTCAATGCATTCGAAAGCCCATAGAAGTATATGGAAATGCATTAAAACGCATGCAACGTGTGTTTTGATGCATTGACACAAGGCATTTACAAACCTTGGTCAATGGCTGTTAACCACTTCAAATTTTAAAGAGATACTGCAGTCTGCTCATATAATTTGTAATAAAAACATATTTGCCATTTCGAAGCTTCCCTCCAACCACTTTGCATATTATTTTATATATACTGTGATTCTGTACTTTCCAAATATGCTACAGAAATCTCCCTCCACTGAGTCTGGCTGCATCCATTTTAACTGTGGGCAGCTGAAGCTGCTGCCTGTTCACTTCCTGGATTTACACAGACACATGGAGGCATACCTCCAGCTCTGCAGTTCTAGTTGGCCCTCTTATGACTCATCCCCCCCTCCCTTCCTGGCAGACTCTCACGAGAGTGAGAGAGAGAGAGCTGTCCATTATGTCATAAGCCTAGGCTTTTTACCAGACAAGAAACAGGAAGTGGGCTGTATAAGGATGTTTTTCCTGGCAGGAAAAAAAATATTTGACTATCCAAAGTTAAAAGAACAAGGGCAGAAGATTTAATAGATGGAACGTTGAAAAAAATTACTGAAGGTCCACTTTAAATGTAAAAATGCATTGTCAACAGACCGAGTAAATGCACAGTGTTTTTTTTTTTTGTTTGTTTTTTTTTTTTTGCACTACAGCACTTTAGCTAACCTAATCTACTTAACCACTTAAGCCCCGGACCATTTCGGGCCATTAGGACCAGGCCTGTTTTTGGGATTCGGCACTGCGCTGCTTTAACTGTAAATTGTGCGGACATGCAATGTTGTACCCAAATGAAATTTGCGTCCTTTTCTTCCCACAAATAGAGCTTTCTTTTAATGGTATTTGATTGCCTCTGCGATTTTTATTTTTTGCGATATAAACGGAAAAAGACCGAAAATTTTGAAAAAAAATGATATTTTCTACTTTTTGTTATAAGAAAAATCGAATAAACTCAATTTTAGTCAGACATTTAGGCCAAAATGTATTCAGCCACATGTCTTTAGTAAAAAAAATGTCAATAAACGTATATTTATTGGTTTGCGCAAAAGTTATAGCGTTTACAAACTAGGGTACATTTTCTGAAATTTACACAGCTTTAAATTTATGACTGCCTATCTCATTTCTTGAGGTGCTAAAATGGCAGGGCAGTACAAAACCCCCCCAAATGACCCCATTTTGGAAAGTAGACACCCCAAGGAAATTGCTGAGAGGCATGTTGAGCCCATTGAATATTTTTTTTTTTTGTCCCAAGTGATTGAATAATGACAAAAAAAAAAAAAAAAAAAAGAAAATTACAAAAAGTTGTCACTAAATGATATATTGCTCACACATGCCATGGTTATATGTGGAATTGCACCCCAAAATACATTTTGCTGCTTCTCCTGAGTACGGGGATACCACATGTGTGGGACTTTTTAGGAGCCTGGCCACGTACGGGACCCCGGAAACCAAGCACCGCCTTCAGGATTTCTAAGGGCGCAAATTTTTGATTTCATTCCTCACTACCTATCACAGTTTCGAAGGCCATAAAATGCCAAAATAGCACAAAACCCCCCCAAATGACCCCATTTTAGAAAGTAGACACCCCAAGGAAATTGCTGAGAGGCCTGTTGAGCCCGTTGAATATTTTTTTTTTTGTCCCAAGTGATTGAATAATGACAAAAAATAAAAATAAAAAATAAATTACAAAAAGTTGTCACTAAATGATATATTGCTCACACATGCCATGGTTATATGTGGAATTGCACCCCAAAATACATTTTGCTGCTTCTCCTGAGTACAGGGATACCATATGTGTGGGACTTTTTAGGAGCCTAGCCGCGTACGGGACCCCGAAAACCAAGCACCGCCTTCAGGATTTCTAGGCACAAATTTTTGATTTCACTCCTCACTACCTATCACAGTTTCTAAGGCCATAAAATGCCAAAATAGCACAAAACCCCCCCAAATGACCCCATTTTGGAAAGTAGACACCCCAAGCTATTTGCTGAGGAGGCATGGTGAGTATTTTACAGCTCTCATTTGTTTTTGAAAATGAAGAAAGAAAATTTTTTTTTTTTTTTTTTTTTTTTTCAATTTTCAAAACTTTGTGACAAAAAGCGAGATCTGCAAAATACTCACAATACCTCTCAGCAAATAGCTTGGGGTGTCTACTTTCCAAAATGGGGTCATTTGGGGGGGTTTTGTGCCATCTGGGCATTCCATGGCCTCCGAAACTGTGATAGGCAGTGAGAAGTAAAATCAAAAATTTACACCCTTAGAAAGCCTGAAGGCGGTGCTTTGTTTTTGGGGTCCCGTACGCGGCTAGGCTCCCAAAATGTCTCACACATGTGGTATCCCCATACTCAGGAGAAGCAACAGAATTTATTTTGGGGTGTAATTCCACATATGCCCATGGCATGTTTGAGCAATATATCATTTAGTGACAACTTTGTGCAAAAAAAAAATAAAAAAAAAAAAATTTTCTTTTTTCCGCAACTTGTGTCAACATATAAAATATTCCATGGACTCGACATGCCTCTCAGTATATAGCTTGGGGTGTCTACTTTCCAAAATGGGGTCATTTGGGGGGGTTTTGAACTGTTCTGGCATTTTATACACAACATTAGGAAGCTTACATCCACTCTTCTAACCACTTGCAGACAAAGCCCTTTTTGACACTTTTTGTTTACATGAAAACATATTTTTTTTTTGCAAGAAAATTATGTTGAACCCCCAAACATTATATATATTTTTAAAGCAAAGGCCCTACAGATTAAAATGGTGGGTGTTGCATTTTTTTTTTCTACACAGTATTTGCGCAGCGATTTTTCAAACGCATTTTTTGGGGAAAAAATACACTTTTTTTAATTTTAATGCACTAAAACACACTATATTGCCCAAATGTTTGATGAAATAATAAAGATGATCTTAGGCCGAGTACATAGATACCAAACACGACATGCTTTAAAATTTCGCACAAACGCGCATTGGCGACAAACTACATACATTTTTAAAAGCCTTTAAAAGCCTTTACAGATTACCCCGTTAGATTTACAGAGGAGGTCTACTGCTAAAATGACTGCCCTCGATCTGACCTTCGCGGTGATACCTCACATGCATGGTGCAATTGCTGTTTACATATGACGCCAGACCGACGCTTGCGTTCGCCATTGGGCAAGAGCAGGGCAGGACAGGGGTGCTTTTTTTTTTTTTTTTTTTTTTTTTTTTATTATTAATTTTGCTTTTTTATTTTATTTTTAAATTGTTCCTTACATATATTTTTTTTTTTATAATTTTTATTGTTATCTCAGGGAATGTAAATATCCCCTATGATAGCAATAGGTAGTGACAGGTACTCTTTTTTTGAAAAAACTGGGGTCTTCTAGACCCTAGATCTTTCCTCTGCCCTCAAAGCATCTGACCACACCAAGATCGGTGTGATAAAATGCTTTCCCAATTTCCCAATGGCGCTTTTTATATCCGGGGGGGGGGGACATTCCCTCCCACTGCTTGTAAAAGCAGTCCAGAGGCTAATTAGCCGCTGTGATTGCTTTTACATGAAAGCCGGCCGCTGGCTGAAAAGAATGATACCAAGATGATGCCTAAACCCGCAGGCATCAATCTGGTATAACCATTCAAAGTCCAGCAACATACCAGTACGTTGCTGGTCCTTGTTGGACATGTATTGTAATCTTTTTTTTTCATGCAGCCTGTTGGCTGAACGAAAAAAGAGATTGATCGGTGGGTATGCCCACCATTAGAATACCGCCCTTCATCCACCCACTTCTAATGATGGGCATACATGCACCATTTATATATGCCGAAGCATGGGGGCATCCTCCCGCAAAAAAGTTATGCCGCACACACATGGTCAAACGTTTCCACGGGCAAGCCTCCGTCGGAATTTCGACCGTATGTATGCGGCATTAGGAGCAAAATTGCTCCTCCGCCCTGCTGCCCCTGCTGCCCCCATGCTTCGGCATATATGCTTTTTTTTTTTTTAACTGTGGTGGTGAAATCACCTCCTACAGCACTGGAGTCGCAGGGATCAGGCCTGTCTCTGCGAACGCTGCAGTTATGTGTGTTGTGTTTTGTAAGTGACAGTGATCGATCGATACTGCACTTGGGTGGCCTGGGCTGGACGGAGGGGCAAAACGCAGGTGCTAGCAGGTATCTGGGCTGATCCCGCTAACACTGCGTTTTTGGGAACCCTAAACCGCTGGTATAGATCTGATCAGATCAGATATTGATCTGTTCAGATACTATACCACTAAGGGGGGTGTATGCTTTACGCGTGGGTGTTAGCGTTACTGGCACTAACCTGACGCTGCCTGGGGTGTGACGCAGACCCTCTCTGACGCTAAAACCTAATTGATATCACCCACCGGGCGATCAGGGGGTTAAACCTTTATTGGGTTATATACGGCGGGTGCCCTGACACTATAAAAAGCAAACTAACTAACCAGCGTCACCCGTAACACTTATATGGTGATCACTGGTGAAAGGGTTAACTAGGGGCAATTAGGGGGTTAAAACCTTTATTAGATCATATTTGGGGGTACCTGACGCTATAAAAACCTGCGGCGAACCTAAAAAAAATGACTGGCTACCGATTGGCATCACCGACACGAAGACAGCGATCAGAAAAACGATCGCTTAGTGACAGTGGTGATAGGGGGTGAAAGGGTTACCTGGGGGGCGATCAAGGGGGTTAAACCTTTATTAGATAATATATTGGGGTACCCGACGCTATAAAAACCTGCGGCGAACCTAAAAAAAATTACTGGCTACCGATCGCCATCACTGATGCTAAGACAGCCATCAGAAAAATGATCGCATAGCGACAGCGGTGATAGGGGGTGAAAGGGTTACCTGGGGGGCGATCAAGGGGGTTTAACCTTTATTAGATAATATATTGGGGTACCTGACGCTATAAAAACCTGCGGCGAACCTAAAAAAAATTACTGGCTACCGATCGCCATCACTGATGCTAAGACAGCATCAGAAAAACGATCGATTAGCGACAGCGGTGATAGGGGGTGAAAGGGTTACCTGGGGGGCGATCAAGGGGGTTAAACCTTTATTAGATAATATATTGGGGTACCCGACGCTATAAAAACCTGCGGCGAACCTAAAAAAAATTACTGGCTACCGATCGCCATCACTGATGCTAAGACAGCCATCAGAAAAATGATCGCATAGCGACAGCGGTGATAGGGGGTGAAAGGGTTACCTGGGGGGCGATCAAGGGGGTTTAACCTTTATTAGATAATATATTGGGGTACCTGACGCTATAAAAACCTGCGGCGAACCTAAAAAAAATTACTGGCTACCGATCGCCATCACTGATGCTAAGACAGCATCAGAAAAACGATCGATTAGCGACAGCGGTGATAGGGGGTGAAAGGGTTACCTGGGGGGCGATCAAGGGGGTTGAACCTTTATTAGATAATATATTGGGGTACCCGACGCTATAAAAACCTGCGGCGAACCTAAAAAAAATTACTGGCTACCGATCGCCATCACTGATGCTAAGACAGCCATCAGAAAAATGATCGCATAGCGACAGCGGTGATAGGGGGTGAAAGGGTTATCTGGGGGGTGATCAGGGGGTTAAACCTTTATTAGGGGGGGTTAGGGGGCTACACTGGACCTAAAACTAAACTTTAGTGACACTTTCACAGTCACAAATGTCACTGATTGCAGTGATCACTAAATAAATGGTCACTGCAATCAGTGACACTGTGACTGGGGGCTGGGGGGTGATCTGGGGGGGTCTGGGGGTCCTGGGGGGGGCGATTAGTGTTCCTATGTGTCCTGGTGTCAGTGTAGTGTTGTGCTCACTGACCTGATGTCTTCTCTTGTACGGCGCTCGGTATATGTGAGCGCCGCACAGGAGATGACATCACTTCCTCCTGCCTCCTCTGTCTGAAACAGACAGAGGAGGCATTTCCATTCGCCGGGAGCGATCGCGAGGGGGGGGCCGGAATCGAAAGGCCGCCCCCTCATCTGGGATCGCTCCCGGTGAAGTAACGACCGCTCACGGCACAGAAGGGGGGTCCGGATGGACCCCCCAACTGTACAAAGGCAGTCACGTAGATCTACGTGATTCTGCCTGTCCGTGCCATTCTGCCGACGTAAATCGGCGGTGGGCGGTCGTTAAGTGGTTAAACAGTAGGGATAACTTTTTACCAGCTTTACAACAGCCTTGAAGTAATATTGAAAGGAAGTTAGAGCAGAGCAGATTTTGTGTGCTATGACCTGTTTATATCTACATTTTACTTATACCTACAGAGTTGTATTCAAATACATGGGAAAATATGGGAAACTTTATATATATATAAATAAAAAAATGGATAATAGCATACTTTAACCACTTAAGCCCCAGACCATTTTGTAGCTAAAGGACCAGAGGTGTTTTCAGAACTTTGCAAAATGATATTTTCTACTTTTTGTTATAAGAAAAATCGAATAAATTCAATTTTAGTCATACATTTAGGCCAAAATGTATTCAGCCACATGTCTTTCGTAAAAAAAAATGTCAATAAGCGTAAATTTATTGGTTTTCGCAAAAGTTATAGCGTCTACAAACTAGGGTACATTTTCTGGAATTTACACAGCTTTTAATTTATGACTGCCTATCTCATTTCTTGAGGTGCTAAAATGGCAGGGCAGTACAAACCCCCCCCCCCCAAACGACCCAATTTTGGAAAGTAGACTTCCCAAGGAAATTGCTGAGAGGCATGTTGAGCCCATTGAATATTTTTTTTTTGTCTCAAGTGATTGAATAATGACAAAAAAAAAAATTACAAAAAGTTGTCACTAAATGATATATTGCTCACACATGCCAAGGTTATATGTGGAATTGCACCCCAAAATAAATTTTGCTGCTTCCCCTGAGTATGGGGATACCACATGTGTGGGACTTTTTGAGAGCCTAGCCGCGTACGGGCCCCCGAAAACCAAGCACCGCCTTCAGGATTTCTAAGGGCGCAAATTTTTGATTTCACTCCTCACTACCTATCACAGTTTCGAAGGCCATAAAATGCCAAAATAGCACAAAACCCCCCCAAATGACCCAATTTTAGAAAGTAGACACCCCAAGGAAATAGCTGAGAGGCATGTTGAGCCCATTGAATTTTTTTTTTCTTGTCCCAAGTGATTGAATAATGACAAAAAAAATAAAAATTACAAAAAGTTGTCACTAAATGATATATTGCTCACACATGCCATGGTTATATGTGGAATTACACCCCAAAATACATTCTGCTGCTTCTCCTGAGTACGGGGATACCACATGTGTGGGACTTTTTAGGAGCCTAGCCGCGTACGGGCCCCGAAAACCAAGCACCGCCTTCAGGATTTCTAAGGGTACAAATTTTTGATTTCACTCCTCACTACCTATCACAGTTTCGAAGGCCATAAAATGCCAAAATAGCACAAAACCCCCCAAATGACCCCATTTTGGAAAGTACACACCCCAAGCTATTTTCTGAGAGGCATGGTGAGTATTTTACAGCTCTCATTTGTTTTTGAAAATGAAGAAAGAAAATAATTTTCTTTTTTTTCTTTTTTTTAAAATTTTCAAAACTTTGTGACAAAAAGCGAGATCTGCAACATACTCACCATACCTCTCATCAAATAGCTTGGGGTGTCTACTTTCCAAAATGGGGTCATTTGGGGGGGTTGTGTGCCATCTGGGCATTCCATGGCCTCCGAAACTGTGATAGGCAGTGAGAAGTGAAATCAAAAATTTACACCCTTAGAAAGCCTGAAGGCGGTGCTTGGTTTTTGGGGTCCCGTACGCGGCTAGGCTCCCAAAAAGTCTCACACATGTAGTATCCCCGTACTCAGGAGAAGCAACAGAATGTATTTTGGGGTGTAATTCCACATATGCCCATGGCATGTTTGAGCAATATATCATTTAGTAACAACTTTGTGCAAAAAAAATAAAAATAAAAAATAAATTGTCTTTTTTCCGCAACTTGTGTCAACATATAAAATATTCCATGGACTCGACATGCCTCTCAGTATATAGCTTGGGGTGTCTACTTTCCAAAATGGGGTCATTTGGGGGGGTTTTGAACTGTTCTGGCATTTTATACACAACATTAGGAAGCTTACAGCCACTCTTCTAACCACTTGAAGACAAAGCCCTTTCTGCAGTGTTGCCAACCGTACGTAGATTTACGTACAGCCCGCGATTTAACCCCTTTTTCGGGCTGTACGTAAAAGTCCGTTTATGGGCACCGGCGCCCATAAAAAAGATGGCCGCGAGCCGGCCATACAACTGCGCATGCGCCGTTCCGAATGCGCCGGCCGAGCGCATTCGGAACTCGGCCGAGCGGCGGCGGCGCACACGCAGTAACGTGATGGCGCCGCTGGCGCCATTTTTGAAAAGGCCACAGTGGCTGGCGGCAGTGGCGGGATACCTGCAGTGAGTGCATGCCATGCACTCATCATAGGTGGTCTGTGGAGGACTCGGAGCACTGACAGGGCCCAGCCAGGAGTGAGGAGGACGGACTCAAGGTCAGTGAAACAGGGGGGGATACAAGGGGACAGCGTCATCAGTGTGCTGTATCCTCCTCTGGTTTCTGTGTCCCTTTCACCTCTTCACAGGTCAGGGCAGCACAGTGCTGCCCTGACCTGTGGAGTGGTGAAAGGGGCACAGGAGGAGGACACAGCACACTGATGATGTGCAGAAGTAATATGGTGGTGTCCGCAGCCTCTGTCCCCCTCCTGTAGTGTGTCCGCAGCCTCTGTCCCCCTCCTGTAGTGTGTCCGCAGCCTCTGTCCCCCTCCTGTAGTATGTCCGTAGCCTCTGTCCCCCTCCTGTAGTATGTCCGCAGCCTCTGTCCACCTCCTGTAGTATGTCCGCAGCCTCTGTCCCCCTCCTGTAGTATGTCCGCAGCCTCTGTCCCCCCCCTGTAGTGTGTCCGCAGCCTCTGTCCCCCTCCTGTAGTATGTCCGCAGCCTCTGTCCACCTCCTGTAGTATGTCCGCAGCCTCTGTCCCCCTCCTGTAGTATGTCCGCAGCCTCTGTCCACCTCCTGTAGTATGTCCGCAGCCTCTGTCCACCTCCTGTAGTATGTCCGCAGCCTCTGTCCACCTCCTGTAGTATGTCCGCAGCCTCTGTCCCCCTCCTGTAGTATGTCCGCAGCCTCTGTCCACCTCCTGTAGCATGTCCGCAGCCTCTGTCCCCCTCCTGTAGTATGTCCGCAGCCTCTGTCCACCTCCTGTAGTATGTCCGCAGCCTCTGTCCACCTCCTGTAGTGTGTCCGCAGTCTCTGTCCCCCTCCTGTAGTATGTCCGCAGCCTCTGTCCCCCTCCTGTATCATGTGTCCGCAGCCTCTGACCATCTCTTGTCATGTCTACAGTCTCTGAGGGGATCCTAGAAAGGAGTCAAGAGTGGGTGTGCCGCCGGGATGGGGGTTACGGCCCAGGAAGAAACAGACGTGTGGACTGGGAAGAGGAGATCAGAGCCACCAAGCTGGAGCCGTCTGACTGAGCCCCACACTGTGCACCCGAGAGGAGGTAAGTGACAGTGCCGCCAGGCCAGTCTGAGGGGGGGGTCACTGTCTGATGTAAGGAGGTGAATGAATACAATAATGTAAGGGGGCACTGATATAAAGGTTTCCCCCTTATATTAGTACCCCCCCTTTACCTTAGTGTATTCACTCTGTGGAAGGTGGTCTCTATTCACCAGAGCCCCTCCCCCCACATCAGAGTTCCCCCTTACATCATGATCTGCAGCGTTCCCCTTTACATAAGAGTTCCCTTGCACTGTAAGGGGGCATCCTGCAGACTCTGATGTAAGAGGGAACTCTGTGCTGGCTGGGTTATAGTATCCTGACCTTCATGTGAATTGAGAAATATGTTTTTTTTACTTTTGTTTAACTTAAACACATTGATATTAGCATCAGCTATGTGTTTTTAGTTCAAATATTGATATTTGCACTGTTTAGTACTAAAAACCGTAATTTTAGGTACTTTTTTCAGCGTCAGTAAAAAATGCGGTTCTGCCAGTAATCTTCATTATTTTTGCCAGTAAGAAATTGGTGCCGTACAGAAATTTTGGCATCCTTGCCAGTAAATTTCACTTCAGGGGGTTGGCAACACTGCCTTTCTGACACTTTTTGTTTACATGAAAACATTTTTTTTTTTTGCAAGAAAATTATGTTGAACCCCCAAACATTATATATTTTTTTAAAGCAAAGGCCCTACAGATTAAAATGGTGGGTGTTGCATTTTTTTTTCCACACAGTATTTGCGCAGCGATTTTTCAAACGCATTTTTTTGGGGAAAAAATACACTTTTTTTAATTTTAATGCACTAAAACACACTATATTGCCCAAATGTTTGATGAAATAAAAAAGATGATCTTAGGCCGAGTACATAGATACCAAACACGACATGCTTTAAAATTTTGCACAAACACGCATTGGCGACAAACTACATACATTTTTAAAAGCCTTTACAGGTTACCACGTTAGATTTACAGAGGAGGTCTACTGCTAAAATGACTGCCCTCGATCCGACCTTCGCGGTGATACCTCACATGCATGGTGCAATTGCTGTTTACATATGACGCCAGACCGACGCTTGCGTTCGCCATTGCGCAAGAGCAGGGCAGGACAGGGGTGCTTTTTTTTAATTTTTTTTATTATTATTAATTTTGCTTTTTTATTTTATTTTTAAACTGTTCCTTCCATATTTATTTATTTTTATCATTTTTATTGTTATCTCAGGGAATGTAAATATCCCCTATGATAGCAATTGGTAGTGACAGGTACTCTTTTTTTAAAAAAACTGGGGTCTATTAGACCCTAGATCTTTCCTCTGCCCTCAAAGCATCTGACCACACCAAGATCGGTGTGATAAAATGCTTTCCCAATTTCACAATGGCGCTTTTTATATCCGGGGGGGGGACATTCCCTCCCACTGCTTGTAAAAGCAGTCCAGAGGCTAATTAGCCACTAGGATTGCTTTTACATGAAAGCCGGTCGCTGGCTGAAAAGAATGATACCAAGATGATACCTAAACCCGCAGGCATTAATCTGGTATAAACATTCAAAGTCCAGCAACATACCAGTACGTTGCTGGTCCTTGTTGGACATGTATTGTAATTTTTTTTTTCATGCAGCCTGTTGGCTGAACGAAAAAAAGAGATTGATCAGTGGGTATGCCCACCATTAGAATACCGCCCTTCATCCACCCACTTCTAATGATGGGCATACATGCACCATTTATATATGCCGAAGCATTGGGGCATACTCCCGCAAAAATTATGGCGCACACACATGGTCGGACTTTTCCACGGGCAAGCCTCCGTCTGAATTTCGACCGTATGTATGCGGCATTAGGAGCAAAATCGCTCCTCCGCTCCTCCGCCCCTGCTGCCCCAATGCTTCTGCATATATGCTTTTTTTTTTTAACTGTGGTGGTGAAATTACCTCCTACAGCACTGGAGTCGCAGGGATCAGGCCTGTCTCTGCGAACGCTGCAGTTATGTGTGTTGTGTTTTGTAAGTGACAGTGATCGATCGATACTGCACTTGGGTGGCCTGGGCTGGACGGAGGGGCAAAACGCAGGTGCTAGCAGGTATCTGGGCAGATCCCGCTAACACTGCGTTTTTGGGAACCCTAAACTGCTGGGGACACTAGTATAGATCTGATCAGATCAGATATTGATCTGTTCAGATACTATACCACTAAGGGAGGTGTATGCTTCACGCGTGGGTGTTAGCGTTACTGGCACTAACCTGACGCTGCCTGGGGTGTGACGCAGGGTTAACTAGGGGCAATTAGGGGGTTAAAACCTTTATTAGATAATATATGGGGGTACCTGACACTATAAAAACCTGCAGCGAACCTAAAAAACATAACTGGCTATCTATCGGCACCAGCATAAGTAATACAGCGATCAGAAAAACGATCGCTTAGTGACACTGGCAAAAGGGGGTGAAAGGGTTACCTGGGGGGGCGATCAAGGGGTTAAACCTTTATTAGGTAATATATGGGGGTACCTGACGCTATAAATACCTGCGGCGAACCTAAAAAAAATAACTGGCTACCTATCGGCATCACCGATAATAAGACAGCGATCAGAAAAACGATCGCTTAGCGACAGTGGTGATAGGGGGTGAAAGGGTTACCTGGGGGGCGATCAAGGGGGTTAAACCTTTATTAGGTAATATATGGGGGTAGCTGACGCTATAAAAACCTGCGGCGAACCTAAAAAAAATAACTGGCTACCTATCGGCATCACCGACAATAAGACAGCGATCAGAAAAACGATCGCTTAGCGACAGTGGTGATAGGGGGTGAAAGGGTTACCTGGGGGGCGATCAAGGGGGTTAAACCTTTATTAGGTAATATATGGGGGTACCTGACGCTTTAAAAACCTGCGGCGAACCTAAAAAAAATAACTGGCTACCTATCGGCATCACCGACAATAAGAAAGCGATCAGAAAAACTATCGCTTAGCGACAGTGGTGATAGGGGGTGAAAGGCTTACCTGGGGGGCGATCAAGGGGGTTAAACCTTTATTAGGTAATATATGGGGGTACCTGACGCTATAAAAACCTGCGGCGAACCTAAAAAAAATAACTGGCTACCGATCGGTATCACCGACACTAAAACAGCGATCAGAAAAACGATCGCTTAGCGACAGTGGTGATAGGGGTGAAAGGGTTATCTGGGGGGTGATCAAGGGGTTAAACCTTTATTAGGGGGGGTTAGGGGGCTACACTGGACCTAAAACTAACTGTAGTGACACTTTTACAGTCACAAATGTCACTGATTGCGGTGATCAGTAAATAAATGGTCACTGCAATCAGTGACACTGTGACTGGGGGCTGGGGGGTGATCTGGGGGGGGGGGCGATTTATGTTCCTATGTGTCCTGGTGTCAGTGTACTGTTTGTGTACTAACCTGTGTGTCTTCTCTTGTACGGCGCTCGGTATATGTGAGCGCCGCATGAGAGATGACATCACTTCCTCTGCCTGTGTAAACATTACACAGCAGAGGAAGCTTTATCATTCGCCGGGAGCGATCGCGAGGGGGTGGCCGGAATCGAACGGCCGTCCCCTCATCCCGGATCGCTCCCCAATGGATAACGACCGCTCACTGTATAGAAGGGGGGTCCGATTGGTCCCCCCAACTATACAAAGGCAGTCACGTACACTGTACGTGATTGTGCCTGTCGGTGCCATTCTGCCGACGTATATATACAGTGAGCGGTCGTTAAGTGGTTAAACACTGTGCCTGATTAACATTCTAGAGCTTTATTATTAAGCTTTAAGTATGTTTACATGAGCCCCAGATATTTGTGTAAATGGTTAGGCTGGCCATAGACAGTGCAAACCACAGGTTGTAGCAAAAACAAAATTCACGTTTCCCCCATCAACACAAACAGTGCTGACAGGGGAATCCTTCCTGCCAAGCAATTGTTTGCTCCTGGCGGGGGAATATGTCCCTGCTGGGAGAAGAGTGAAGTGGCTATAGCAGTTACATAGTTAGTCTGGTTGAAAAAAGTCACAAGTCCATCTAGTTCAACCAATAAATAGGGGAAAACAAAAAAATAAATATTTTTTTTTACAATCCTATATACACAATCCCATACCCACAGTTGAAAAAAAAAACAGCGGGGGAAAAAATTCCTTCCTAATCCCCCAAAACTGCATATTCCAGGCGAGGTCTTACTAATGATTTGTACAGGCGCAAAATGATATTGTTCTCTCTGGAGTCCCTACCTCTCTTAAAGAGGAAGCAAACTTCCATCACTAAATTTTACCTATAGGTAAGCCTTTAATAAGGCTTACCTATAGGTAGTGTAAATATCTCCTAAATATGCACCGTTTAGGAGATATTTACGGTACATGCAGGCAGTGACATCACTGGTGTATGCGCTCTGAAAGAACGGCCACCCGTGCCATTCTATCAGAGCCCCGTGACGTGACCAGCGGCTCCCGCGCGCATGTGCGGCAGTGACGTCATTGCAGCTCCGGACAGTCACAGAGCCAGAGTCTGCGAACCCAGAAGCAAGATGGGTGAAGATGGAAGCAGCCTCCACCGATAACAATGCATCACTGGAAGGCTTCGTTTTTAGGTAAGTTTCACATAATGTGTTAGTATGCAATGCATACTAGCACATTATGTCTTTACCTTGCAGGTAAGAAAAAAAAATGTCCAGCAGTGTACAACCACTTTAATACAAGAAAGGACTTTGCTCGCTTTGGAAACTGCAGCTTGGCATTGCATGCTATTATTAGGCTTATGATCTACCAGAACACTCAGATCATTCTCCACCATTGATTCCCCCAGTTGTACTCCCCCTAGTATGTATGATGCATGCATATTCTTAGCCCCCAAAGCAAAACTTTACATTTATCAACATTAAACCTCATTTGCTACATAGTGAATCTGGCAGGCTGGTTGTACCCAAGTTGATCGATCGATCCCACACACAGTTTGAATCCATTACTGGCCTTAGGTACACTAATGATCATATACAAAAATGTTATTATTTTATGATGTCTATGTTTAAATAAATAGTATCAATGACTCAATGTTAACAAAAGGCGTTCAAATTATCAGATGGTTTCAGTGATGTCTTACTAATATCACAATACACAGAACTAGCAGGAATTTTCAGCTCAGCTCTGCTTATGGAGGCTACAATAGTTGCAATTCATATTTGGAGCCACAATGTTGCACCCCAACCAAAAAAAAATCGAAATGACAGATTTTCTGCCACAAAACATGTTATGGCTTTCAGGAAAAACCGTAAGCCAACGGACTACTGTAAGATAAAACCAAATGCTGCAAATGGCTTCTGATGCAACAAAATTATTTTGTAATAAATTAGAAAGAAAATCAAGGAAACTCTTTTGATTTTGTTAAAGTGTTTCTATAAACGTATTACTAGTTACATTTGGATAGAGTAGAGCTAAAACCCTCTTCAGATTTTCTATTTGCAATGTGTCCCATTAGGGAGATTTCATTACAGTTACACGCTTTCCACAGCAACATTTTCTGTAGGTTATGACACCACAAGGTGATCACCAGTGATGTAATTAACTGAGTTAGAATAAACGGAGTTACTTAACGCAGTTACTTTAGAGGGTAACGAGTAATCTAACTGATTACTCTTCCCCTCATGGTAACACAGTTCCCATTACTTGGGCGGCGTTACCGCAATTACATCTACCGCCACTAGATGGCAGTAGTGTAATTCCTCCTCTCCTCTATGACCGGGTCTCTCTCATGTCACGGCACTGACGGCAGTCACGCTGCTCCCCGCGGTCCCTCCTCTCTTCTTGTCCATCCCCATTTGCTTGTGACATCATCTGGGATGGACGAGAAGAGAGGAGGGGCCGCCGGGGAGTAGCGTGACTGCTGTCAGTGCCGTGACATGAGAGAGAACTTATTACACACGCTTCCTGCGATACTCTGCATGTCTGGTAAACAATGTGCTATGTGCCCCGCCCTGTGCTATGTGCCACATGTCCTGATGTGCCCTCATGTGCTATGTGCCCTGTGCCCCATGCCCTGATGTGCTATGTGCCCTGATGTGCTATGCTATTTTCCCCATGCCCTGATGTGCTATGTGCCCCATGCCCAGATGTGCTATGTGCCCTGATGTGCTATGTGCCCTGATATGCTATGTGCCCCATGCCCTTATGTGCTATGTGCCCCATGTCCTGATGTGCCCTCATGTGCTGTGTGCCCTGTGCCCCATGCCCTGATGTGCCCTTATGTGCTATGTGCCCTGATGTGCTATGTGCCCCATGCCCTGATGTGCTATGTGCCCTGATGTGCTATGTGCCCTGATGTGCTATGTTCCCTCAAAAAAAAAAGGTCACAGTTACTTTGCTGAGTAACTAATTACTTTTTCAATGTAGTAACTGAGTTACTAACGCAATTACTTTTCAGGAGAAGTAATTTGTAACTGTAACTAATTACTTTTTTAAAGTAAGATAACCAACACTGGTGATTACACAGTTAAACTTGAGGTATCCCTTAAGCAAATACTGTAGCTGCTTACTTTTAATATATGGACACTTACCTGTCTAGGGAGCCCGTGATGTCGGCACCCTAGCCAATTTTTGGATTGGCTGTCGGGTGCTGCCGCCGCCATTCATCGTAAGGGAAACTGGCAGTCAAGCCTTTTCAACTTCACAGCCGGTTCCCTACTGCGCATGCGCGAAGAGCGCTGCGCTTTCTTATTGGCGCGGCGGAGGAAGAAGGAGAGGCCAAACTTCCGAAGGACAGCACCGCTGTGCAGTGTCCAGGAAGTGGGGAAGGGTACTTGTCAAAAACAGGTACCCCCCCCCCCTAAAAGGTGCCAAATGTGGCACCAGAGGGAGGGGGGAAGCAGATAAAAAGTTACACTTTTGGGTGGAAATCTGCTTTAAGTAAAGCCAAAAAACGGTATGGTAGCTGTTTTACAGTAGATGTAATATTAGAGACGATGATAGAGTTATCAGAAGAATATTCATTAATACATCTCCGACATGCACAAAATTGCAGCAAGTGGTAAACACTTGGAAACTTTGAGAATGTGTGTGTTAGGCACTGTCACTGCACTTATGAACTCTCAGGAAGCCAATTGGAGTGGATTTCCTGCACTGCTCTGAAATGATACATGAAAAATAAATAAAAAGTAGTTCTTTGTTACAATCACTCATTACTATTAGTGAAATATAATGTTTTAGAAACACAATTTTCATCAGCATTTTGGTCGCCCTCAAAGGGCTGAATGTATCTGTGAGACAATATAAATGTATCTACTCTTTATCATATTAACCACTTAAGCCCTGGACCATTTTGTAGCTAAAGGACCAGAGCTGTTTTCAGAATTTTGCACTGCGCTGCTTTAACTGGAAATTGTGCGGACATGCATTGTTGAACCGAAACGAAATTTGCGTCCTTTTCTTCCCACAAATAGAGCTTTCTTTTAATGGTATTTGATTGCCTCTGCGATTTTTATTTTTTGCGATATAAATGGAAAAAGACCGAAAATTTTGAAAAAAATTATATTTTCTAATTTTTGTTATAAGAAAAATCGAATAAACTCAATTTTAGTCATACATTTAGGCCAAAATGTATTCAGCCACATGTCTTTAGTAAAAAAAAAATGTCAATAAGCGTATATTTATTGGTTTGCGCAAAAGTTATAGCGTCTACAAACTAGGGTACATTTTCTGGAATTTACACAGCTTTTAATTTATGACTGCCTATCTCATTTCTTGAGGTGCTAAAATGGCAGGGCAGTACAAACCCCCCCCCAAATTACCCAATTTTGGAAAGTAGACACCCCAAGGAAATTGCTGAGAGGCATGTTGAGCCCATTGAATATTTTTTTTTTTTGTCGCAAGTGATTGAATAATGACTAAAAAAAAAAAAAAAAAATTACAAAAAGTTGTCACTAAATGATATATTGCTCACACATGCCATGGTTATATGTGGAATTGCACCCCAAAATACATTTTGCTGCTTCTCCTGAGTACGGGGATACCACATGTGTGGGACTTTTTGGGAGCCTAGCCGCGTACGGGCCCCCGAAAACCAAGCACCGCCTTCAGGATTTCTAAGGGCGCAAATTTTTGATTTCACTCCTCACTACCTATCACAGTTTCGAAGGCCATAAAATGCCAAAATAGCACAAAACCCCCCCAAATGACCCCATTTTAGAAAGTAGACACCCAAGGAAATTGCTGAGAGGCCTGTTGAGCCCATTGAATATTTTTCTTTTTTTTTGTCCCAAGTGATTGAATAATGACAAAAAAAAAAAAATTACAAAAAGTTGTCACTAAATGATATATTGCTCACACATGCCATGGTTATATATGGAATTACACCCCAAAATACATTTTGCTGCTTCTCCTGAGTAAGGGGATACCACATGTGTGGGACTTTTTGGGAGCCTAGCGGCGTACGGGACCCCGAAAACCAAGCACCGCCTTCAGGATTTCTAGGCACAAATTTTTGATTTCACTCCTCACTACCTATCACAGTTTCGAAGGCCATAAAATGCCAAAATAGCACAAAACCCCCCCAAATGACCCCATTTTGGAAAGTAGACACCCCAAGCTATTTGCTGAGAGGCATGGTGAGTATTTTACAGCTCTCATTTGTTTTTGAAAATAAAGAAAAAAAAATTATTATTTTTTTTTTTTTTTTTTTTAATTTTCAAAACTTTGTGACAAAAAGCGAGATCTGCAAAATACTCACCATACCTCTCAGCAAATAGCTTGGGGTGTCTACTTTCCAAAATGGGGTCATTTGGGGGGGTTTTGTGCCATCTGGGCATTCCATGGCCTCCGAAACTGTGATAGGCAGTGAGAAGTGAAATCAAAAATTTACACCCTTAGAAAGCCTAAAGGCGGTGATTGGTTTTTGGGGTCCCGTACGCGGCTAGGCTCCCAAAAAGTCTCACACATGTGGTATTCCCGTACTCAGGAGAAGCAACAGAATGTATTTTGGGGTGTAATTCCACATATGCCAATGACATGTTTGAGCAATATATCATTTAGTAACAACTTTGTGCAAAAAATAAAGAATAAAAAAATAAATTGTCTATTTTCCGCAACTTGTGTCAACATATAAAATATTCCATGGACTCGACATGCCTCTCAGTATATAGCTTGGGGTGTCTACTTTCCAAAATGGGGTCATTTGGGGGGGTTTTGAACTGTTCTGGCATTTTATACACAACATTGGGAAGCTTACATCCACTCTTCTAACCACTTGAAGGCAAAGCCCTTTTTCACACTTTTTGTTTACATGAAAACATTTTTTTTTGCAAGAAAATTATGTTGAACCCCCAAACATTATATATATTTTTAAAGCAAAGGCCCTACAGATTAAAATGGTGGGTGTTGCAATTTTTTCTACACAGTATTTGCGCAGCGATTTTTCAAACGCATTTTTTGGGGAAAAAATACACTTTTTTTAATTTTAATGCACTAAAACACACTATATTGCCCAAATGTTTGATGAAATAAAAAAGATGATCTTAGGCCGAGTACATAGATACCAAACACGACAAGCTTTAAAATTTCGCACAAACGCGCATTGGCGACAAACTACATACATTTTTAAAAGCCTTTAAAAGCCTTTACAGGTTACGCCGTTAGATTTACAGAGGAGGTCTACTGCTAAAATTACTGCCCTCGATCTGACCTTCGCGGTGATACCTCACATGCATGGTGAAATTTCTGTTTACATATGATGCCAGACGGACGCTTGCGTTCGCCATTGGGCAAGAGCAGGGCAGGACAGGGGTGCTTTTTTTTTTTTTTTTTTATTAATTTTGCTTTTTTATTTTATTTTTAAACTGTTGCTTCCATATTTTTTTTTTATCATTTTTATTGTTATCTCAGGGAATGTAAATATCCCCTATGATAGCAATAGGTAGTGACAGGTACTCTTTTTTGAAAAAACTGGGGTCTATTGGACCCTAGATCTTTCCTCTGCCCTCAAAGCATCTGACCACACCAAGATCGGTGTGATAAAATGCTTTCCCAATTTCCCAATGGCGCTTTTTATATCCGGGGGGGGACATTCCCTCCCACTGCTTGTAAAAGCAGTCCAGAGGCTAATTAGCCACTAGGATTGCTTTTACATGAAAGCCGGCCGCTGGCTGAAAAGAATGATACCAAGATGATACCTAAACCCACAGGCATCATTCTGGTATAAACATTCAAAGTCCAGCAACATACCAGTACGTTGCTGGTCCTTGTTGGACATGTATTGTAATCTTTTTTTTCATGCAGCCTGTTGGCGGAACGAAAAAAAAGATTGATCGGTGGGTATGCCCACCATTAGAATACCGCCCTTCATCCACCCACTTCTAATGATGGGCATACATGCACCATTTATATATGCCGAAGCATGGGGGCATCTTCTCGCAAAAGTTATGCCGCGTACACATGGTCAGACTTTTCCACGGGCATGCCTCCGTCGGAATTTCGACCGTATGTACGCGGCATTAGGAGCAAAATCGCTCCTCCGCCCCTGCTGCCCCAATGCTTCGGCATATATGCTTTTTTTTTTTAACTGTGGTGGTGAAATCACCTCCTACAGCACTGGAGTCGCAGGGATCAGGCCTGTCTCTGCGAACGCTGCAGTTATGTGTGTTGTGTTTTGTAAGTGACAGTGATCGATCGATACTGCACATGGGTGGCCTGGGCTGGTCCGAGGGGCAAAACGCAGGTGCTGGCAGGTATCTGGGCTGATCCCGCTAACACTGCGTTTTTGGGAACCCTAAACTGCTGGGGACGCTAGTATAGATCTGATCAGATCAGACATTGATCTGTTCAGATACTATACCACTAAGGGGGGTGTATGCTTAACGCGTGGGTGTTAGCGCTACTGGCACTAACCTGACGCTGCCTGGGGTGTGACGCAGACCCTCTCTGACGCTAAAACCTAATTGATATCACCCGCCGGGCGATCAGGGGGTTAAACCTTTATTGGGTTATATACGGCGGGTGCCCTGACACTATAAAAAGCAAACTAACTAACCAGCGTCACCCGTAACACTTATATGGTGATTACTGGTGAAAGGGTTAACTAGGGGCAATTAGGGGGTTAAAACCTTTATTAGATAATATATGGGGGTACCTGACGCTATAAAAACCTGACGGCGAAGCTAAAAAAAAATTACTGGCTACCTATCGGCATCACCGACACTAAGACAACAATCATAAAAACGATCGCTTAGCGACAGTGGTGATAGGGGGTGAAAGGGTTACCTGGGGGGCGATCAGGGGGTTAAACCTTTATTAGATAATATATGGGGGTACCTGACGCTATAAAAACCTGCGGCGAACCTAAAAAAAATTACTGGCTACCGATCTGCATCACCGACGCTAAGACAGCGATCAGAAAAATGATCGCTTAGCGACAGTGGTGATAGGGGTGAAAGGGTTACCTGGGGGGCGATCAAGGGGGTTAAACCTTTATTAGGTAATATATCGGGGTACCTGACGCTATAAAAACCTGCGGCGAACCTAAAAAAAATTACTGGCTACCGCTCTGCATCACCGACGCTAAGACAGCGATCAGAAAAATGATCGCTTAGTGACAGTGGTGATAGGGGGTGAAAGGGTTACCTGGGGGGCGATCAAGGGGGTTAAACCTTTATTAGGTAATAAATGGGGGTACCTGACACTATAAAAACCTGCGGCGAACCTAAAAAAAATTACTGGCTACCGATCTGCATCACCGACGCTAAGACAGCGATCAGAAAAATGATCGCTTAGCGACAGTGGTGATAGGGGGTGAAAGGGTTACCTGGGGGGCGATCAAGGGGGTTAAACCTTTATTAGGTAATATATCGGGGTACCTGACGCTATAAAAACCTGCGGCAAACCTAAAAAAAATTACTGGCTACCGATCTGCATCACCGACGCTAAGACAGCGATCAGAAAAATGATCGCTTAGCGACAGTGGTGATAGGGGGTGAAAGGGTTATCTGGGGGGCGATCAAGGGGGTTAAACCTTTATTAGGTAATATATGGGGGTACCCGACGCTATAAAAACCTGCGGCGAACCTAAAAAAAATTACTGGCTACCGATCAGCATCACCGACGCTAAGACATCGATCAGAAAAATGATCGCTTAGCGACGGCGGTGCTAGGGGGTGAAAGGGTTATCTGGGGGGTGATCAGGGGGTTAAACCTTTATTAGGGGGGGTTAGGGGGCTACACTGGACCTAAAACTAAATGTAGTGACACTTTTACAGTCACAAATGTCACTGATTGCAGTGATCACTAAATAAATGGTCACTGCAATCAGTGACACTGTGACTGGGGGCTGGGATGTGATCTGGGGGGTGATCTGGGGGGGCGATTTATGTGCCTATGTGTCCTGGTGTCAGTGTGCTGTTTTGTGCACTAACCTGCATCTTCTCCTGTACAGCGCTCGGTATATGTGAGCGCCGCAGGAGAGATGACATCACTTCCTCCTGCCTGTGTAAACAGTACACAGGCAGGGGAAGCTCTCTCATTCGCCGGGAGCGATCGAGAGGGGGGGGCCGGAATCGAACGTCCGTCCCCTCATGCCGGATCGCTCCCGAAGGTAAAACGACTCCCACTGTAAAGAAGGGGGTTCCGATCGGACCCCCAACTATACAAAGGCAGTCACGTACATATACGTGATTCTGCCTGTCGGTGCCATTCTGCCGACGTATATTTACAGTGGGCGGTCGTTAAGTGGTTAAATGATTGCCTCTGCATTTGGTCATTACTGGTTTTAGTAATAACTTAAGGTGTTACTAAACCCAGGACCCTGCGTTCACTATATCTTGTCTCCCACAGTACACAGAACAATTATTTTAATAAATATAAACTGCTAAATACCTTTTCTCATCAGCAGTATATAGCAGTCTTGTGACTTCTATCAGTGTCTGGTTAAAGCTTGTAGGAGGAGTTTTCATTCTACTCTGACTGTCCTATCAGGGTGCAGGACCCCTGACCCTCTGTCTGGACAGTGCTGATTGGCCCTGTGCCAATCACATGCACCATCCCAAGAAAAAAAAAACTCTTCAGCAATACACACCAAACTGAGCATGTGCAGAGTGTCTCCAAAGGTTCTGTCTTATCAGGAGATGGATTTAAGACAGTGGAAGAAGGGGAGGATCAGAGAAAACTGGATCAAACAGCCTTTTTACACAATGCGGAGGATTAACCCCTTAGGTTCCACAGTGAGTATAACAAGCATGCTTTACTGCATATACAGGCTTTTACTATTGTGGGCTTAGTAACACTTTAAAGTCTCGTTTTTTTTTAAATATGAAAATAACAAACATGTCATACTTACCTACCCTGTTGCAGTGGATTTGCTCAGAGCAGTCAAGATCCTCCTCTTCTTAGGTCATTCTTCTGTGCTTTTGGCCCCTCCCCCCCCCTGTAGAGTGTTCCCCACAGCAAACAGCTTGCTATGGGGGCACCCAAGCCGAGCTGCAGCTACGTGTATCCTTTCAACCACAGAGCTGCGGTTGGGCCCACCCCCTCTCTCTCCTGATTGGCTAATTGACTTTGATTGACACCAGTGAGAGCCAATGGCGCCGCTGCTGTGTCTCAGGCAATCAGGAGGGAGAGTCCTGGATGGCCGAGACACCCGTGGATATCACTGGACAGAGATGGTGCTCCGGTAAGTATTAGGGGGGCCAAGGAGGGCTGCTGCAAAAAAACCTTCTAACTTTAAAAACCCTTAAAGCTGTGAAGGGCAGGTGCAGATCAGCACAGAGCCCACTCACACGCAAATCTAAAGGAAGGTCACACACTGCTAGTATCATCCACAAGAAACTTTTTTGGAGACTGCTCAGACAGAACATACTGTAGTTCTGCCATTATGTTCTGTCTAAGCAGTCTCCAATAATGTTTCTTAAAGACGATACCAGCAGTGTGGGACCCCCTTTTTCAGCTGGCATAGAATGGTAATATTCTCATAATAATTATAGGCATATGTCCTGAGCACCCCACCCCCCTTACTTCAGATGTTGAGAGCCCCCTACCATCATAAGTCAAGAGCCCCCCACGCTCGCTTACATCAAAGGTTCCCCCCTCTTACCTTGTATTGCTGCCAAGAAGAAGCTGGGGCAGCGCTGGGAATCAGAAAGTGCAGGGTGTGGAGAAGGACGAGAGGAGGGCTGGCGTCAGCTGCTGGAGTCTGCTGCATGCTGAGACCAGGGGAGGCAGAGACAAGGGTGTGTTGCAGCTGCACAGTGAGGCACAGAATCTGTCCTCTTCTCTTCTGCCAACTGCTGAGATGAGGGGCAGAGATGAGCCTTCCCGCAAGCTGCATGGAGAAGCACAGGATCTGGCAGAGGAGTTTTGTCTTCCTCTATGCTGCTGACTGCTGAGACAAGGTGGGGACAATGGGGGTGCTGCAGCTGCAAGAGAGAATGAGGGCCACATAAAATTGCCTGGCGAGCCGGATTCAGCCTGCAGGTCTTGCGTTTGACACATGTATTTTAGAACAAATATATGCACATAAGAAAACACTAAAGACAGTAAACATAATATTTTGTTAGGGCCAGTTCCCACTGCTGCAATGTCAGACATTGCATGTGATTCGACCCGCATTGCTGTGCTAATCACTTGCGATGTCTGTGTGATGCAAATTCAGCCATACAGCTTGTATGGCTGAATTTGCATCGCATTCGGACCAAACTTGCACAGGCCACTTTTTGTGGTCCGCACCAGAATCAAATGGCATGGGTGTTCACACCCATGTTATCCGATTCCTGTCCGAATTGACAGTTCACACTGCAATATGCAAACTAAAATGGGGGTGTCATTAACTATTCTATTGACACTCCCAGCAGTTCGCATAGGGCAGTGTTAACTGCCTGCGAGTTGTATGCGATGCGGGAACCCGTACTGGATTTGCAGGGTTCCCGCATCGCTGCAGTGTGAACCGACATGGAAACAGCTCTTTATTTTACTATTTTACTTTTCTGCAGCACATTAGCACCTGCCACCAATGGAGTACAACTAACTAATGTCCAAGTTTAAGAGATAGAGTGGCACCCTATCACATCCCCCTGAGGAAGCCACGTGACCATGTAGCGCAATGCATAGGGGCGGGGCTTGCTGACATCACAACGCACTGGGAGACGAGGACACACATGGTTGACATGGTAATACCTGTATATATGCTGTGGATTGTACAGTTTTTTTGCTGGAAATACTTATATATTTTATGCTAATATTGGCTGGTGCACCTACAGCACCAGAAGTATGTGAGTTTTTTTTTTAACAATGCATTTTAATAAAAAACGGTTGGATTTTAAAAGGATAAGCACTATGTATAGAATATTTTTTTATGGTACCTTGGATGAGTGAAGGAGCATTTAAAGAGGAACCTGTTTCAATCTGCATACTGCAATCTGGTTGGATATTTAAAGAGTATTCCCCTATGTGGGATAGAGGTGCATACAAACCACAATCAGTGGTCATGGTTACACAATCCAGGTGAGGGCACATCTGGTGGAGGGGAGCCCACATTGCATGATAGAAGGTGGCGCACATGGTGGTGAAAATACCAAGAAGCTTGCCATTCACTGTTATAAACGCAATTTTTGGACCGCACAAGTGGACTTATTTTTTTTACATATGTATTGACATTTTATCTTTTTATTTATTTTTTCACAATTTTCAGTTTTATAGAGCGATTGTTATTGCATTATTTTCACATGTTTGTGAGAATATTTACATTGTTAATGATATAGTGATATAGATGTTTACACATTGAGTCCTTTGAATAGGGTATAACATTATCACATTAGTGGATATTTTTGAAGGGACATTCACTTTTTTACACATTGGTAAGAGTGTGGAGCGCGGCACCATTAGTTGAATAATTGTTTTATACACATATTGATTGGGAGTGTGTTTTGGTGTGTGCGATTCACTATTGGTCAGTATAGTTATGAGAAGATACATTTTGCATTGTGGAAGAAGGGAGAAAGCGTCACATACTCCTAATACTTAGAAGTACTGTGTATATCTCCCCATTCCCAGTGAGCATATGAAATAGCAATGGTGTTGGGTATAGAAAGTTTATGAATTAGGGGGAGGGGACAGGGGCATAAAATGTGTATGTATAATAGATACTATTTTAAACAACTCTTCCACACATTGAGCTCATTTACTCCGCGGGTATTGGTTGTTTTCCCTGGCACAGGCCTTGGCCGGGGACCTTCCAGTATCAATTGATTTAGCTCTTTGATACACTGCTGTGATTTGGATACGGTTGTATCACTTCACATTTATCACATTTAATACACTAGGTTTCATACACACAATTTGTTTAATTTACACATTCATTCCATCACTCTCGCAACACCACACACACACGATTCCATCACACTTCATATCTCACGCTCACACTTTATCAGTTAACACCCCCTTTTTTATATTTATTCTCTCATTCACTTTGTGTTGCTTTGGAATTTCTTCATCTTTTTTCACCTCACTCCTACAAGCACCCAACACTACACGTCCCAACCATCACCTCACCACCTCACATACACACCTTACCCATTCATCGCTGAATATATCAAATCAATAGATTCCACCAGTATATAACTATCCTAATACATTACTATCCAAATATATACTAATGGAAGGGCATAACTTTACGGATCCCCTACCTGCCTACACAACAAGATGTCATATAATACAATTTTGTATGGAAACTAATGCCCTTGATGTCCATTACAGGTGCTGGCCATCTGTCCGTGTGCGCCCCGCGTGGAGCTTCCCCCCTCCGGTATGGCTCCCGGTAGGTTGCACCTGTTTTTTGGTGGCGCCAGTTTTCGGGATGTCGGGTGGCTGGGGGGCTGCTGGATCCCTGGAAGCATCCCCTTTTTTTGGTGGACCTCTGATTGGAAGCTAGGTTTTAACACACAGCCAATTGGTAATTATATACTCCGTGTCTCTTACCATTGGGCATCCACCCAGGTAAATTGATACTCACTATATAATTATTTGCAGCAAACCACATACCCTCTGAAGAAGATCCCTCGTGATCGAAACGCATCAAGAACATATACAGATGCATTTGACATGTATAACTGTATAGCAATGCTGTGTTTGTCCATGTTATGTTTTTACATCCTGTGTGTATATCCATAAAAGTTTCCTTTATTAGAGCTTCAACCTGTTTGTAATCCCATGTACATATTCAATAAATCATTTTACTTATACCGTAGCTTTTTGCTCAATTTTGCTGCTTTAAAACCCCACCGGGGGGCATTCCCATTTCTCTAAAATGTGTATGTAAACCTAAATACAGTACTAAATTGTTTAACTAGCTTCCTATATTCATTTTTATATAGATGTTAGTAAATATTTATGTAATATAGTTTGCTTCTGCCAGTTTCTGCTCACTTTAAGGCCTTCCTGTAATAGGGTGACAACACTAAGCACAGGTTTACTTTAATGCAACGTTGTCACCTTACCATGGTGGCTCCTGCTTTGAGACTCCAGGCCACTGTGTTTATACCCTGCATGCTTGCAATTTCCCATTGTCAGGATTGGACAGGAAATTGCACAAAGCAGCCTGGGACTTTAAATGCTAATGCTGCCAGCTAAATCACAGGCTCAGTAGACCAGATACTGTGGGTCAGAAGTTAGGTGACCACTGAATAATTCAGTGATAAATAGCAATTATTGGCAATTTTTGTATGAAAGTAAAACTCATTGCTTAAAGCGGAGTTCCACCTCCAAAAAAACATTAAAAGTCAGCAGCTACAAATACTGCAGCTGCTGATATTTAAAATAAGGACACTCATCTGTCTAGGGCGCCCACAATGTCCTCACCCGAAGCCGCCCCGTCCCTCAGCTCCAGCATCTTCAGTAAGGGAATCAGGAAGTGAAGACTTGCGGCTTCACAGCCTGCTTTCTACTGCGCATGCGCAAGTCCCTGCTGACTTCTGGGACCTGTGTGTCCCCCAGAAGACAGTGGGGGGGGCGGAGGAAGGACCGGACATGGTGTAGTTTGTCACAGATTCTGCAGCGCTCTTTCACCAGAAGTGGGAGCAAATACCTGGATTAGACCAGCGGAAGTTCCATTTTTGGCCATACATGGTTTAGATCAGCAAGCACATTTGAGGTGGATGGGGGAATCCTCCCCACTGCACTATTGTATTCTGACAGCAGGGGACTCCTCGTTACACAGATCAGTGCTGCAGCCTTTGGCTGTAGCTGCTGATTGAATGGCTTTTTCTTTCCAACAGGTCCGTTGATTGGTCCCTGCTGAACCATCCAAATTTTGATTAATCTATGGCTACCTTCATCTATGGCTACCTCTCCGCTGATGCAGAGCAGACACACACAGGCTGCTCTTCTCTGTAGGTTGGTCTAATGTAAACGGATCGCCTGTCCATTTACACCCAACTCCCATCCCATCTGAACCAACCACCAGACCTATGGGGAATGGATCCCCATCTGTCTTTAGCAGACAAGCTTGGATCGGAAGTCGTCGGGTGTCAACTGACAAATGTCCTTTGACACCCGCCGCTCTATAGAGGAGACTGGATGGTTTGATTGGTCCGCCCATGTGAAAGGGTCCTTGTTGCCTGCAGCTCAGATCTAAATTTTAAACACATTTCTTCCTCGACTGGAGTAATGCTAGTGTGCATGCTGCCTAATCAAACCCCTATCCTTATTACTAAACGTACTTATCTAAATAACCACATGACATCTTCTGTATTAAATGGCCAACAAAGGCCCCTTTATTATTTCCAAAAGATAACATATAAAATAACTTTTTAATAAATATATATATCTTTCCATAAATATATATATATTTAACACCTAACATTTTTCAACAGATTTCTCTAAACTGCTGCGCCTGGGTTCCTGAGAGAAGGTACCAACTGCTATCTCATCGGCTGTCCACGATCTCCACAGTACCCTGGCCTCCAGCCGTGATCCCATCAGCTCAGAGACAATGACTTGATCCTTCTTCCACAAATCAGCCCGATGATCAATAGCCCATAACCAGATAAGGGAGGTGCCCATCCCGAGACAGGTCCCCAACCCATACCAACCATAACCGATATACACATATGAATATATATATATACCACCACCATCCGACTTTCAGGAACCCGAGACCACTGCCACCAGCACCTGAAATGAAAAACACATAAACACACACACCCATACCAGACAGCCGTCTAAAGGGAGGGAGGGAGGGAGGGAAATTGTGCTGTGTGTTCCTCTCCTGCTTTCCACGCTAGAATGCAAGGCTCCGCCCCCCCTGTAATATATATGAACACAGCATGGTGACCAAAACCCCACCCCCTGTGCTAGGATAATACTGCACCCAGCCCTACATCACTTCCTGGTGCGCCATAACACAGCGTCATGCGGCCCTGCGCTGAGGTTCCCTTTAGCTCCGGGACTTTCTTTACATTTGTGCTTCACAACTATGTGAGAATGTACATTTGTAACAATACAGTTTTGTCTGTTGTTATTTTACTATCCCTCTTTGTGTCTTCTACCACCTGCCAACAAATATGTATAGAATTATTTTAACTAGTTACAAGGATTGTTCTATAAAAACCCTTCCATCTTGTAACATCCACAAGGATGAAACCGCATGAATGTTTATTCTACAGTGCTTACTGCTTGTTACGTATTGCCCAAATCTCTGTGAACGTCCATTGTGATAAGTGGGTAATGTAAGAAAGAGAAACTGGAAGGAAGCAACAAAAGGTTATAGTGTTAGTCTTAGAAGGAAGATTTCTGCTGCTGAGTAGGGATGGGCCCGGTGCTCGATTCGAACCCATGTTCGAATCGAACATCGGGCGTTCGCTCGCTCGTCGAGCCCAGAACTATTTGGGTCGTTCGCATCACATTCGTGTGATGCGAGCGGCCCCGCAATGCATTGCGGCCGGCGCGGCCGGCGCAGTGCATTGCTGGTTGATGATTGGCCAAGCATGCACTGTGACCCCGCATGCTTGGCCAATCACAGCGCCCGAAACTCGGAGAGCAATAATTGGCTACAGGCAGGACGCCTGTAGCCAATTACAGCTCAGGGGCTTTAGTACACGCCCCACCATTTAAAAGGCCGCCACGCCATCGGCCCCGGTCACATGAGTTCCGGCTTTAGGAGAGATTAGTCTGCTGATTCAGTCTTTGCTTGATACTGAAAGATTTGCTCTTCTTTGCTAAACCATTGGCTATTTCTTTGCTAAACCATTGCTACCTAAGTCATTGATCGTTCATTGCTGCTGATTGCACAGTTAGTGTGTTATTAGCTGCTGCTGGGGATTAGTCTGGTGCGTGCTTACTGTTAGTACAGTATTGCAGTAGTACCAACCGCAGTGCTGTTAGCACAGCATTGCACCCCAACAGCACCCATAGGACTTCTAGTGTGTTAGTGGCAGCAAACAGAGCTCCTATATTTTCTTCTCAGCAGCACCCATAGGACTTCTAGTGTGTTAGTGGCAGCAAACAGAGCTCCTATATTTTCTTCTCAGCAGCACCCACAGGACTTCTAGTGTGTTAGTGGCATCACACAGAGCTCCTATATTTTCTTCTCAGCAGCACCCATAGGACTTCTAGTGTGTTAGTGGCAGCAAACAGAGCTCCTATATTTTCTTCTCAGCAGCACCCATAGGACTTCTAGTGTGTTAGTGGCAGCAAACAGAGCTCCTATATTTTCTTCTCAGCAGCACCCATAGGACTTCTAGTGTGTTAGTGGCAGCAAACAGAGCTCCTATATTTTCTTCTCAGCAGCACCCATAGGACTTCTAGTGTGTTAGTGGCATCACACAGAGCTCCTATATTTTCTTCTCAGCAGCACCCATAGGACTTCTAGTGTGTTAGTGGCAGCAAACAGAGCTCCTATATTTTCTTCTCAGCAGCACCCATAGGACTTCTAGTGTGTTAGTGGCAGCAAACAGAGCTCCTATATTTTCTTCTCAGCAGCACCCATAGGACTTCTAGTGTGTTAGTGGCAGCAAACAGAGCTCCTATATTTTCTTCTCAGCAGCACCCATAGGACTTCTAGTGTGTTAGTGGCAGCAAACAGAGCTCCTATATTTTCTTCTCAGCAGCACCCATAGGACTTCTAGTGTGTTAGTGGCATCACACAGAGCTCCTATATTTTCTTCTCAGCAGCACCCACAGGACTTCTAGTGTGTTAGTGGCAGCAAACAGAGCTCCTATATTTTCTTCTCAGCAGCACCCATAGGACTTCTAGTGTGTTAGTGGCAGCAAACAGAGCTCCTATATTTTCTTCTCAGCAGCACCCATAGGACTTCTAGTGTGTTAGTGGCAGCAAACAGAGCTCCTATATTTTCTTCTCAGCAGCACCCATAGGACTTCTAGTGTGTTAGTGGCAGCAAACAGAGCTCCTATATTTTCTTCTCAGCAGCACCCATAGGACTTCTAGTGTGTTAGTGGCAGCAAACAGAGCTCCTATATTTTCTTCTCAGCAGCACCCATAGGACTTCTAGTGTGTTAGTGGCAGCAAACAGAGCTCCTATATTTTCTTCTCAGCAGCACCCATAGGACTTCTAGTGTGTTAGTGGCATCACACAGAGCTCCTATATTTTCTTCTCAGCAGCACCCATAGGACTTCTAGTGTGTTAGTGGCAGCAAACAGAGCTCCTATATTTTCTTCTCAGCAGCACCCATAGGACTTCTAGTGTGTTAGTGGCAGCAAACAGAGCTCCTATATTTTCTTCTCAGCAGCACCCATAGGACTTCTAGTGTGTTAGTGGCAGCAAACAGAGCTCCTATATTTTCTTCTCAGCAGCACCCATAGGACTTCTAGTGTGTTAGTGGCATCACACAGAGCTCCTATATTTTCTTCTCAGCAGCACCCATAGGACTTCTAGTGTGTTAGTGGCAGCAAACAGAGCTCCTATATTTTCTTCTCAGCAGCACCCATAGGAATTCTAGTGTGTTAGTGGCATCACACAGAGCTCCTATATTTTCTTCTCAGCAGCACCCATAGGACTTCTAGTGTGTTAGTGGCAGCAAACAGAGCTCCTATATTTTCTTCTCAGCAGCACCCATAGGACTTCTAGTGTGTTAGTGGCAGCAAACAGAGCTCCTATATTTTCTTCTCAGCAGCACCCATAGGACTTCTAGTGTGTTAGTGGCATCACACAGAGCTCCTATATTTTCTTCTCAGCAGCACCCACAGGACTTCTAGTGTGTTAGTGGCAGCAAACAGAGCTCCTATATTTTCTTCTCAGCAGCACCCATAGGACTTCTAGTGTGTTAGTGGCAGCAAACAGAGCTCCTATATTTTCTTCTCAGCAGCACCCATAGGACTTCTAGTGTGTTAGTGGCAGCAAACAGAGCTCCTATATTTTCTTCTCAGCAGCACCCATAGGACTTCTAGTGTGTTAGTGGCAGCAAACAGAGCTCCTATATTTTCTTCTCAGCAGCACCCATAGGACTTCTAGTGTGTTAGTGGCAGCAAACAGAGCTCCTATATTTTCTTCTCAGCAGCACCCATAGGACTTCTAGTGTGTTAGTGGCATCACACAGAGCTCCTATATTTTCTTCTCAGCAGCACCCACAGGACTTCTAGTGTGTTAGTGGCAGCAAACAGAGCTCCTATATTTTCTTCTCAGCAGCACCCATAGGACTTCTAGTGTGTTAGTGGCAGCAAACAGAGCTCCTATATTTTCTTCTCAGCAGCACCCATAGGACTTCTAGTGTGTTAGTGGCAGCAAACAGAGCTCCTATATTTTCTTCTCAGCAGCACCCATAGGACTTCTAGTGTGTTAGTGGCAGCAAACAGAGCTCCTATATTTTCTTCTCAGCAGCACCCATAGGACTTCTAGTGTGTTAGTGGCAGCAAACAGAGCTCCTATATTTTCTTCTCAGCAGCACCCATAGGACTTCTAGTGTGTTAGTGGCAGCAAACAGAGCTCCTATATTTTCTTCTCAGCAGCACCCATAGGACTTCTAGTGTGTTAGTGGCAGCAAACAGAGCTCCTATATTTTCTTCTCAGCAGCACCCATAGGACTTCTAGTGTGTTAGTGGCAGCAAACAGAGCTACTATATTTTCTTCTCAGCAGCACCCATAGGACTTCTAGTGTGTTAGTGGCATCACACAGAGCTCCTATATTTTCTTCTCAGCAGCACCCACAGGACTTCTAGTGTGTTAGTGGCAGCAAACAGAGCTCCTATATTTTCTTCTCAGCAGCACCCACAGGACTTCTAGTGTGTTAGTGGCAGCAAACAGAGCTCCTATATTTTCTTCTCAGCAGCACCCATAGGACTTCTAGTGTGTTAGTGGCAGCAAACAGAGCTCCTATATTTTCTTCTCAGCAGCACCCATAGGACTTCTAGTGTGTTAGTGGCAGCAAACAGAGCTCCTATATTTTCTTCTCAGCAGCACCCATAGGACTTCTAGTGTGTTAGTGGCAGCAAACAGAGCTCCTATATTTTCTTCTCAGCAGCACCCATAGGACTTCTAGTGTGTTAGTGGCATCACACAGAGCTCCTATATTTTCTTCTCAGCAGCACCCATAGGACTTCTAGTGTGTTAGTGGCAGCAAACAGAGCTCCTATATTTTCTTCTCAGCAGCACCCATAGGACTTCTAGTGTGTTAGTGGCAGCAAACAGAGCTCCTATATTTTCTTCTCAGCAGCACCCATAGGACTTCTAGTGTGTTAGTGGCAGCAAACAGAGCTCCTATATTTTCTTCTCAGCAGCACCCATAGGACTTCTAGTGTGTTAGTGGCAGCAAACAGAGCTCCTATATTTTCTTCTCAGCAGCACCCATAGGACTTCTAGTGTGTTAGTGGCAGCAAACAGAGCTCCTATATTTTCTTCTCAGCAGCACCCATAGGACTTCTAGTGTGTTAGTGGCAGCAAACAGAGCTCCTATATTTTCTTCTCAGCAGCACCCATAGGAATTCTAGTGTGTTAGTGACAGCAAACAGAGCTCCTATATTTTCTTCTCAGCAGCACCCATAGGACTTCTAGTGTGTTAGTGGCAGCAAACAGAGCTCCTATATTTTCTTGTCAGCAGCACACATAGTACCTATAGTGTGTTAGTGTCAGCACCCATAGGACCTACAGTGTGTTGTGAGCACACATAGGAGTTCTATTTTTTATACTATATACACTACCGACTACAATGGCTGGAAGACCGCCAAGGAGAGGCAGAGCGTGCCGAGGCAAGAACACAGGGCAGGCAGGCTCTGTTTCTAGAGACAACAGTGCTGGCCGTGGACGTGGTCGTGCATCGTCATCAGCACGTGGCCATGGGACACGCTTGTCTTTGTTTTCGGCAGCTGGACATGTGGAGCCGCATCATGCCGAAGGCTTGGTAGAATGGATGACCAAGCCCTCCTCATCCTCCTCATCCTCTCTCACCCAGGCTCAGGGTACTGGCAGAGCAGCTGCCAACGCGTACTCAATGGCATCATCAGCCACCCCTTCCCTAGACCCACCATGTCCTCCTGAGGAGTCCCCCGAACTGTTTGAGCACAGTGTTGGGTACATGCTCCAGGAGGATGCCCAACGATTCGAAGGCTCGGATGATGATACCCAGCTTGAGGAAGTCAGTAGTGTGCGCGCAGAGAAAGGGGATGCTGAAGGACAGCAATCTGGCAGTAGTGTTCCACCAGCTGCAGCTTACTGCCAGGTTTGCTCTAGTGGTGAAGAGGGAGGGGATGATGAGGTCACTGACTCCACGTGGGTGCCTGAAGGGAGAGAGGAGGAGGAGGAGGAGGATGCAGCGTCACATGTCCAACGAGGCAGGATGCCCCCTGGAGGCCAGCTAGAGGCCAGCACAGCAACTGCCTGTGCAGGGCGCTGCCTCTGCACGTTATCACAAAAGTTCTTTGGTGTGGGCCTTTTTTGAGACGAGTGCATCAGATCGCACCACTGCTATTTGCAATATTTGTCTCAAGCGTATCTCGCGTGGCCAAAACATCAGCCGCTTGGGCACCACAAGCATGAGCAGACATATGTCGACCTGCCATGCAGCTCGTTGGCAAGCACACATAAAAGACCCACACCAAAGAACAAAGCGGACCTCTCCTTGCTCCTCATCAGCTGGGATCTCCATCCCCACTATATCTTCAGTCCTCTCTGAAAGCTGCTCTGAGAGGACTGAAGGTGTAGAATTAGGTGTGTCACAACCAAGTACTTGCAGTACACCGACGTCCGATTGTAGCAGGCAAATTTCCCTGCCCCAGCTGCTGGACCGTCGAAAGAAGTATACTCCCAGCCATCCACATGCCCAGCGGTTGAATGCTAGCTTGGCTAAATTGCTAGCACTTCAACTGCTGCCTTTTCAGTTGATAGACTCGGCCCCCTTCCGTGAGTTTGTTCAATGTGCGGTTCCTCAGTGGCAGGTTCCCAAACGCCACTTTTTCTCACGGAAGGCAATTCCGTCTCTCTACTGGCATGTGGAAGGCAATGTCCATGCCTCGCTGGACAGGGCGGTCAGCGGTAAGGTGCATATTACCGCTGACTCATGGTCCAGCAGGCATGGACAGGGACGTTATCTTTCTTTCACGGCCCATTGGGTCACTCTATTGGTAGCTGGGAGGGATGCAGGACAAGGTGCAGTAGTGTTGGAGGTTGTTCCGCCACCACGCCTCCAAAATGCTACTACTGGTTGTGACACACCTCTCTCCTCCACCCCCTCCTCTTCTTCTTCCTCCATGTCCTCTTCGAGTGCTCTGTCCTCGGAACCAGCGGTGCTCCTTAGGCGTACAAGGGGCTACGCGAGTACGCAGGCAAAAAGATGCCATGCCGTGCTTGCGCTGGTGTGTTTGGGGGACAGGAGCCACACTGGGCCAGAGGTTCTGGCAGCTCTGCAGGGGCAGGCCGAGAGGTGGTTGACGCCACGCCAGCTTAAGCCAGGAATGGTCGTTTCTGATAATGGCACCAACCTCCTCTCCGCCCTGCGACAGGGGCAGCTCACCCATGTGCCCTGTATGGCTCACGTCCTCAACCTGGTGGTGCAGCGGTTCTTGGGCAGGTTCCCAGGCTTACAGGATGTCCTGAGGCAGGCCAGGAAAGTCTGTGTGCATTTCCGCCGATCTTATAATGCCAGTGCTCGGCTGACTGAGCTGCAAAAGGAGCTGAACCTGCCCAAGAACCGCCTAATATGTGACATGCCCACCAGGTGGAACTCAACGTTGGCCATGCTGCAGCGACTGCACACGCAGCAGAGGGCCATCAATGAGTACCTTTGCGACTACGGCACCAGGACAGGGTCAGGGGAGCTTGGCTTTTTTTCCCCACGCCAGTGGAGCATGATCAGGGATGCATGCACTGTCCTCTCACCATTTGAGGAGGCCACGAGGATGGTGAGCAGTGACAGTGCATGCATCAGTGACACTGTACCTCTTGTCCACCTGTTGGAGCATACGCTGCGTGGGATAATGGACAGGGCACTTGAGGCAGAACAGAGGCAGGAAGAGGAGGACTTCCTTGTCTCTCAAGGCCCCCTTTATCCAGACAATGTTCCTTCTGTCCCACCCATCACACAGGAAGAGGAGGAGGAGGAGGAGGAGGAGGAGGATTGTGTGAGCATGGAGGTGGAGCCTGGCACTCAGCATCAGCAGCAGCAGTCTTTTAGGGATGATGTACAGTCCCAACAAACCAGTGGACTTGTACGTGGCTGGGAGGAGGTGGCTGGCGATCATGTCATCCTCAGTGACCCAGAAGACTCCGGACCGAATGCCTCAGCTAACCTACGCTGCATGGCCTCCCTGATCCTGCAAAGCCTGCGGAATGATCCTCGTGTTCTTCGGATCAAGGAGAGTGACCATTACTGGCTGGCCACTCTCCTTGATCCACGGTACAAGGGTAAGGTTGCGGACCTTATCTTGCCGTCGCAGAGGGAGCAGAGGATGAGACATCTCAGGGAGGCCTTGCAGAAAGGTCTGTGCAACGCGTTCCCAGAAACTGGGAGGTTACAAACTCCTGGTCCTGGACGACGAGTTGCTGAGGCTTCGGTCAGTAGCAGAAGGAGCGGTGGGGAAGGTGGACGTCTGACCGATGCGTTCAGACAATTTTTTAGTCCGCAGCCCCAAGGTATGATCGGTTCCAGCAACCATCGCCAGCGTCTGATATACATGGTGCAGGAATACCTAGGGGCAAGGTCAGACTTGGACACCTTTCCCACCGAAAATCCTCTGGCTTACTGGGTCCTGAGGATGGATCACTGGCCAGAGCTTGCACAGTATGCAATTGAGCTACTGGCCTGTCCTGCATCCAGCGTTCTTTCCGAACGCACATTCAGTGCTGCTGGAGGATTTGTCACCGATCATAGGGTGCGCCTGTCCACCGACTCGGTTGATCGACTGACCTTCATAAAAATGAATCAGTCTTGGATCACCACCAGCTACCAGACACCTGAAGCGGATATAACGGAATAATTTATAATGTCACATCCCTTCAAGACTGCCTATGCTGATGCTGAGTGACTGTCCTGTTATGTTCACTGACTATCCTCTTCCTCCTCCTCAATGATCCATGCCACCACACCAGTGCCTAAGGCACAATTTTTCAGCCCCTGTATAACAGGGGCGTGTAATTACAATTTTTTAAAAAGATGCTTCGCAACAGGTGTGACTGCTGTGCTCCAAGTACAGTATCTGTGAGGGGTTGCAGTGTTGTGGCACCAGCACCAATGCCTAAGGCACAATTTTTCAGCCCCTGTTTAACAGGGGCGTGTAATTACAAATCTTGATCTAATAGTTCACAGCAGGGCCCATTCCTGCGCCCACCAAGAGTAACTATGAGGGCCTACAGTCTTGTGGCAACACCGTCCACCACCACCACCACCACCAAAGGCCCAATTTTTCTGCCCTGTTCAACAGGTGCATGCAATTACAAATCTTGATCTAATAACTCACAGCAGGGCCCATTCCTGCACCCACCAAGAGTAACTGTGAGGGCTTACAGTCTTGTGGCAACACCGTCCACCACCACCACCACCACCACCAAAGGCCCAATTTTTCTGCCCGGTTCAACAGGTGCATGCAAGTACAAATCTTGATCTATTAACTCACAGCAGGGCCCATTCCTGTGCCCACCAGTCTTGTGGCTACACCAATATCTAATAGGGCAAATTTCTGCAGAGTATATACGGCAGGCCCCTACTTTCAAACATCCAACTTACAAACGACTCCTACTTGCAAACGGCAAGAGAAAACAGGAAGTGAGAGGAAATCTACCCCTAGGAAGGAAAATTCTATCCTGTTAGATTTAATTTGGGAAAAAGGTATCTCCTCTCTACTGATGCTTTATCACCAATCCTTGTTTCAATTAAAACCCCACTTTTCCAAAAACATTTGTCATTGGGACGGAAAGTGAGGTGACATGTTCTGAACAGATGTGCAAAGACAGCAAATGTTACAGGGGTGATAACCCCTCCCTATGTTCTCCAAAAAGCTTAAAAATTGATTTTTTTGGGATGTAGCTACACTTCATAATGTACCTGTTCAGATTCTACTTAAGAACAAACCTACAGTCCATGTCTTGTTTGCACCACCTATATACTGCTGTTCAGAGTATATAGGGTTGTAGGTATAGGGTTTTATTTTGGGTGCGGGGTCCCCCTTAGTATCCATACAAGACCCAAAGGGGCTGGGGTGGGGGGGGGGGTGATGGGGTAGCCATGCCATTTTTCTCAAGGATTTTCAGCCATATGGCGGCCAGGACAAGACATGACATTAAAGCCGCAAGTGGTTTTAAATGGCTTCTTTTTTTCCTTTACAAATGTCATTTTGTGCAAGGACAGTTCTAAACACGGGAAACACATGCCACTTCACAGGCATACTTTAGACACCCCCCAGGTACCGTATTTAAAGGAAAATTTCACTTTTTTTTTTTTCACTTTATGCATCATTAAAATGACTGCTCCCGAAAAAACTTTAGTTTTTAAAATTTCTTTTTGCATTGATATATGTCCCCTGGGGCAGGACCCGGGTCCCCAAACCTGTTTTATAACATTAACATGCATATTGGCCGTTGTAATTAGCAATTTTGATTTCGAACGTTCGCGTCCATTATAACGAATAGGGTTCGAAAATTCGCGCGAACTTTCGGTCCGTTCGAAGGTTCTGGTGCGAACCGAACCCGGGGGTGTTCGGCTCATCCCTACTGCTGAGCATGTGACCTGTTCAGAAACATAATGACTGCTTTGTTTTATATTTGATTCTTTAGCGGAGAGACAAGGCGTTTTATTGGATTGGTAAATATGTGCTGCGTTTTAGAGCAAAGTTCCTAAATGCAATGGTAATAATAATGAGTAGGTAAATAAAAGCTTTAATTTGAATGGAGCTATTCCTGGGATCCAATATTTACAGCTTACTCTTATTCCGCAGTCATCATATCCTGTGAAACCACCCCCAATCAGTCATATTTCTGTCTCCTTGTTGCTCAGTATAGCCAGTCTCCAGAACACCCTAGGGACAATTCCCAGAAAGTAAACCTTCACTTGGCAAGGTGTGTGGCCAGGACACTGACCCCTGTGCTTCAGCTCTCAATGGCTCTTTATTTTTATTCTGCTGCTTGCCCTTCCTGTAGAATTTGTGTAACGATAACAACCAGTTAACACTTAATGCGGCTTTTTAGTCTAAACACATTCTTGCTTTTTACAAGCTATACATTCTTTATACCTAATGCTTTTTCATGTTTCTTTATTATTGTTGTACTTAACACCGCAATGGTAGAAATCATTATATACAGAAATTATATGTACATCTGCCCAGTGACGCATATTTAACTGTCAGCCAGTCATACAGAATGCACAATTAACAAAAATGCACAATAATTGTGTATAAAGCCTACACAGGTGTTAATTTCTAAGCTTATAATAAAAGCTGAATGTACCAATGTTGATATGGAATTATTACCGGAAGCAATGTGTTTTTTTTTTTTTTTTTTTATATAAATGTTATTGTTTTTCCCAGAAAAAAGGAAGAAAACAGGGAAAACACAGAGAAATTACAATACAGCTCCAATCACATTAACTGATGATCACAGGTGAATAAAAGACACAGTCATAGCAATAGTATCAGCAGGCCCGGATTTACTCCCTTTGCCGCCCCAAGGCCGGGTCCTTCAATGCCGCCCCCCACCATCACATAGGGGGGGGGGGCGGGGGGGGCGACGCGTGGGGGGGGGGTAATCGATTTTTCGCAGACAATGACTGGTGTTAGTGCTTCAATCATTCCGGCACCATGGTTGTTATGGTGTCCAGGATGATTGAAATGCATTGTTTCTATCATTACATTGTAATATAAAATGAAACAGTTCAACTCACCATAAAGCAGAATGAGTGGGAGCCCTCAGCGTGTCACTTGCCACCATCGCTTGTCACCAGATGGGAATGTCACTTGCCACGCTGCCTGCCACCAGATGGGAATGTCACTTGCACTCTCTGCCCCCGTCTCTCACTCTCTATCTGCCTCTGTCTCTCTCTGCCTCTCTCTTTGCCTCTCTCTCTGTCTCTGCCTCTCTCTCTCTCTCTTTGCCTCTGTGTGTCTCTCTCTCTTTGCCTCTGTCTCTCTCTCTCTCTTTGCCTCTCTCTCTCTCTCTGCCTCTCTCTCTATGCCTCTCTCTCTCTCTTTGGATCTCTCTCTCTTTGCCTCTCTCTCCCTCTGTCTCTCTCTGCCTCTCTCTCTCTATTTGCCTCTGTCTCTCGCTCTCTCTTTGCCTCTGTCTCTCGCTCTCTCTTTGCCTCTGTCTCTCGCTCTCTCTTTGCCTCTGTCTCTCGCTCTCTCTTTGCCTCTGTCTCTCGCTCTCTCAGTGCCTCTGTCTCTCGCTCTCTCAGTGCCTCTGTCTCTCGCTCTCTCAGTGCCTCTGTCTCTCGCTCTCTCAGTGCCTCTGTCTCTCTCTCAGTGCCTCTGTCTCTCACTCTCTCAGTGCCTCTGTCTCTCTCTCAGTGCCTGTCTCTCTCTCTCAGTGCCTCTGTGTGTCTCTCTCTCTCTCTCTCAGTGCCTCTGTCTCTCTACCTCACTCGCTCTCTCTCAGTGCCTCTGTCTCTCTGCCTCACTCTCTCTTTGCCTCTGCCGCTCTGTCTCTGCTTCCGTTTTTCTCCCCAGTCTGTGTTCCTCCTCACCTGCTTGTCCTGCATCATGGACATAGGCCTGGAGGATAGGAGGAGGCGGCCGCCATGTTTGTTTAGTGTCCCGGGCACTGTGATTGGGCGTATGGAGGTCATGTGCAGAGGGGGGAGTTCAAGATCACGGACAGGCCAGCCCCACGCCGCACATGACCCCCATGGCCCAATCACAGGGCGCCGGACTTTGAAAAATGGCGGCCGGAGCTTCAGGCGGCCGGGGACACAGTAAATGAATTTTAGGAGGACTTGTCTCCTCCGCGGCGCCGCCCTTTCACACAGTGCCGCCCCGAGGCCTGGCCTTGTTGGCCTTGTGGGAAATCCGGCCCTGAGTATCAGTATCGATATACGTGATGGGACATTCAGCATCCGTAGTTGACATCCACTATTGAGAGCCAAGCTTAATGGATATGGGAAGTCACCACATCCAGTAATCTTAAAGTGGTTGTAAACCCTGTTAAAAAAAAATAATTTAAAACTAACCTGCAAGACAAAGGCATAATGAGCTAGTATGACTAGCATACTAGCTCATTATGCATCACTTACCTTAGATCGGGGGCCCCCGAAGGCGTCCTCGTCTCCCTCTCCAGCCATAGCTGCGGCGATAGCCGGAAGGTTACTTCCGGGTATCGCCGCTCCAGCCAATCACAGCGCCGCTCCGGTGCTGTGATTGGCCGGAGTGGCGAAGACGTGACTCCGCGCATGCGCGCGGGAGCCGTCAAATCCGGCTAAGCCGGATTTGTGAATGGGATTAACCCTATGAATGCGCCGTTGTCTACGGCGCGCATGCGCCGTAGACACCGACGCATGTCATTTTTAGCAAATATCTCCTAAACCGTGTAGGTTTAGGAGATATTTCTTGCACCTACAGGTAAGCCTTAATCTAGGGTTACCTGTAGGTGCAAGTTGCAAAAGTGGGTTTACAACCACTTTAAGCCTGGATGTGTTGCTCAATCTCTAAGCATCAATACATCGGTGAAATGTCACAGAAACGAAACAGTTTGTAACATATCAATTTCAGCAGAAATATAGAAAAAATAAAATAAAAATAAAAAATAGGGTAGTGAATCAAAGATGGAGAAGAGAGAGGGGAGTGGGGGGGGGGGGGGTAGGAGGAGTTTTGACTCAAATGTGAAGGGTGTAACGTCTCCCAGCCTGTTGTGTTTTGTCAATCAAGTGGCTAGCAAAAGCAATGTGTTTTAACAGTAAACATTATAATATGGGATGGTTCCCCCAAGGGTTTTTATAGCAGCAAATTAAATTGATCAGGAAGGGATAACTATTGATAAAAATTCTTTATTGCACAACAATGGTATATTTACCGCTAAAAGATGGAATTTAGAACAAAATCCTATAACCAGAACTTTAAAATAAATCTTCTTTAAAATTTTTGGTTATGGGATTTTTGTTCTAAATTCCGTCTTTTAGCAATAAATATACCATTGTTGTGTACATAGATGTTTGTGCATTATAAAACGCTTTGAATTCTGAGTTTTTTTAGATATATCTTTTAGAGTAAATAATCCCCCTGAGGAAGACCATGACTCTACAGGCCGAAATACTTTGGGGTATTAATGTGGCTGGCATTCTGTAATGTAATGTTTTGCTCCACTGTGTCAATATCACTATATATTATGGAATCTGTTTTGTATTGTATAACCAGAGCTCATATTTTAACCAATACATGTTATTGAACTGTATCTTGGTACAATAAAGAATTTTTATCAATAGTTATCCCTTCCTGATCAATTAAATTTGCTGCTAAAAAAACCTTTGGGGGAACGATCCCATATTGCAATTTTTTGGGGTGTGCAGCTTGATTATCTCTCATATGTGTGTTTTCTCTATTTAACAGTAAACATTATTGGTTTTCATACCTTGGTGCCAGTATGTTTTGACACAGCATTGCAAGGTTTGCAGTTGCCCCCAGCCAAGAATGAGGTGTGTACAAGGAGGTTAGTTTAGAAATAAAGCTTAATTTCGGGGTTCTGTCAGGCTAGTGTTGGCGTCATGAATCAGCAGGCTTAGTGTTAAATGTTAGATGGAAGTGCAAAGGGCTTATTTCAATGTAGTAAAGCAGGGGTGCCCAACCTTTTGAAGAGCGAGGGCCACTTAAGAGACTTGGTAAGAGGGGGGAGGAGCCGGCAGCGAAGGAGGAAAGTCACGCTGTTGGGGAGCTCCGCCGAGCCTTCCTAAATCCGCGACCATCCGGAGCCGGCGCATTCCTAACAGACATCCCAGACGCCCATCCTTAATCCTGGGTGCACCCGGAGCAGATCGGCACCATTATTGGGTGCCCCGGACGGCTCTTTAACCCATCATTGGGCCCCATACATACTCCATACATAGACGCGGCCGCCGCCATCTTGCGGCCTACTAAACATCCTCAGCCTCCGCGCTCGGTTACAGCGCTCTGCGGGACAGCGCTTCCCCGACAAACCTCCCAGTCGCCCATCCTTAGTCCTGGATACACCCGGTGCAGATCGGCATCGGTATCGAGTGCCCCGGACGGCCCTCCGCTCAGCTATCCAGCCCAAGGCCAGCTCCTTCCACAGACGCGGCCGCCGCCATCTTGCGGCCTACTCAGCATCCTCAGCGCTCGATTACAGCGCTCTGTAAGACAGATCGACCTTTCCTGACACCTCCGACGGCCTCCTCAGCTCAAGAGGACGATCCACAGGCTGTCAGACAGAAGCTGGAGAGGGCCTGCTGTGATTTACATATGAAAGACACAGGTGAGAGGCGGCCATATTGCTACACCTCTTAGTTCCCATTCCTCCTGGTCCAGATTAACCCATCACTGGACCTTTTTTTTTTAATGGCCTGCTCAGGGGGCGTGGCTTAGCGATGGCCGAGTAGAGTCATGCTCTAGGGGGGCTCCCGGCCTGACCCGACCTCTGAGGACCAAAAAGCCACTTTAAATGAGTGTGAAAACGGCATGAGCAACCCCACAAACTACCGAACGAGATCGGCGACCCGTGGAACTCGCCAAAACAACTCACAACCGAGCATTTCCAGTTTTTTTGGGAACAACCTGGGACCCGGCCTCGGGCGTCATTGAGCATACGCCACGTGTTACTCGCAGAGACACGGCTTGTACTACACCGCAGACAGACACCTTCGTACCTCCCCCGGACCTAGAAGACCTCACGGGGACTCCGGACTTGTTCAGACCGACCATGGCGGGCCCCTCACAATCACAGTTCCGGCTAGATGAGGACCTCCGAGACATGCTCAGGGCACTACCAACATGGGCGGACATTGAGGCCCTACCCACGAGAGCAGATATAGAGGGCCTGATTATGCGCATAGAGGAAGCCCACAGCAAAGAGATACAGGAGGTCCGGGAGGAACTGCACTCTATAGAGACCCGGGTCTCCTCTGGCGAGACGCAGCTGTCCTCTTTGGAAACCAGGGTAAGATCCCTAGAACAGGCCCAGGAAACATATGCTAGGGACTCACAAGAAATGCAGCTCCACTTAGAAGAGATGGAGGACCGCAGCCGCCGCAACAACCTACGGCTGCGAGGCATACCTGAGGCCACTGGCACTGAAGATCTGGCAACGACAGTAACAGCCATATTCCATAGGATCTGGGAGAATCCACCTGCCAATCTGGAGATGGACCGGGTACACCGCTCCCTGGGCCCCAAATCTACAGACCCGGCATGGCCCCGAGACGTCCTCTGTCGGCTACACCGCTACAACCAGAAAGAAATCCTGCTGCGCAAGGCGTGGGAACATGGGGAAATTGATTTTGATGGCGCCAGTATACAGATCCTACCAGAATTGTCCAGAGCCACGTTACAAAGACGCGCCATGCTGAAGCCGGCCCTGGAGGTAGCCAGAAGACGGGGGTGCACCTACAGATGGGGATATCCTCTGGCGGTTATTTTTCGCTCAGACCGTTCCTCTTTTACACTACGAGCACCTACTGACCTACCTGCGTTCTTCAGCTTCCTAGAAACGGATCCTGTACGCGTCCCGAATTGGCTACAGAAAGTCCCGAAACCAACTGGCCGCACAAACGCATCGTCGGGGAGACCGAACCCACCTGCCCACTCTCAGAGATCCCGGGGAAGGTCCCGTACCGTTCCTGATGACAGCACACGTGAGCCCTAAATGTTCTTTTCTCTTTCGCTTGACTGTGCTGTATGTGACATGGCCATAATGTTTACTGGATGCTGGAACTTGCACGCTGCGGCCCCCATATGCCCCCCCTTTGTTGGTAGGCCAAAGAGAAGCAAAGCCCTCGACACACGAGCTGATATCCACTACTCTCCTTACAGGCGCAAACCCCACTTACTGTGTGCCTCAGACCTGCACCCCTGCTCTGGAGTTTGAGGAGACGATCTTTCCATTGCAGGAGAGATCTATACAAAGCTTTGCCCGCTAGAGATGTGACTGAAACTCTATCATCATTTGGGCAGACCCCTCTCCCCTCCACACAGACCTCGAGACTCCCGGGTGATAGTTCCCTTGCTCTCCCGGTGAAATGCACAGATGCCAGAAGAAGATCTGGCTTCTAGTTACAAGTTCGGAGGCTGCTGCAAGACGACCTTTCACCTCTCCTTGCTATGCTCACCTTAGCTGAACGCTTCCGCATTGGGAAGGGAGACCCATCCTCTTTACCTGTTGGGCTCCGATTCCTCTCCCCGCCAGTCCCCCCTCGGCACCATTATGGAAAAAGAACAGACCTAAATGAACGGCCCCTGGTTATCAAGCTCCATGCAGTGGTAGGCTATGTGAGTCGTTCTCCAGGGAGACTGGGGGGTGGTGGGAGGAGGGGCGATCTCAGATTTCTATCTATGCCACACACCGGGACTTGATGTTTAATGTGGAGGCTATGTTGGAACCAAGGAAGGGGAATGGTTAGAAACTATCGATCGGATGCCAAAGTACTGTTGATTTTTTCTCTAGACTAAGGATAACGGGGGGCTGACACTAGAAAATGAGTGAACTTGCAAGTCACTGCTGTGGTGCGCCTCCCCCCTGATTGCGTGTACACCCATGGGGATTACGGAAGAGGGAGTCCAGGACTCTTATCCTTTGGGCCTCTGCATGCGGTCGGGGGGCGAGGGGCATCCACTTTTGTAACACTTCACTACAGCCAGCCAATGCCCCTCAGAGATACACTGATAAGGTTGCCGGGCTTAGACCCTGAACAATCTGTATGTTAATGCTATAATGTTTTATTCTGTTTAATTTAGACGGTTTTTATTTGATTCATATGCTGCTGCCACTCACATGTTCAATGAATAATTATTCACGCTCTTACATACACTTAAGGTCCGGAGGCCGGGAAGGGCGGGGAGTTTCTCCTGATTGCCCTTGCTGATCACTCCCTCACATAGGCAGACGCCTTCCCAGCTAGTTCTGGCAAGGTAGTAATACAGCGACTTGCTGTACCTTTAGAAATAGCACTGCTGGACGGTGTTTGCTGAGAGCAAATACTTTCCTGTGACTGGTCTGGAAAGACCGGCTCTCACCTTTTCCTTTCCCAACCTCTCTCACCCTCTTTGATCTCTAAACCCCCATCCGTCTCGATATCTCTCCCCCTACCCAACCCACCTTCCCTTGTTCCCTCCTTCCTCCCGTGACCATGGATACACTACAGATAGTCACCCTAAATGTCAAAGGACTGAATGTCCCAGAAAAAAGAAAAATGCTGTTAAAAACGACATGAGGCGCATGAAGGCAGATATTGTACTTCTGCAGGAGACTCACTTCAGAGAGGATACATATCCGATTTTGAAGAACAGATGGTACCCGATGGTATACCATTCCACCTATCTAGAAGCCAAATCTCGGGGCGTCTCTATCCAGATTGCAGCCAGAGTCCCCTGGAAGTTAGTAGAGTTAAGAGCTGACCCAGCAGGCAGATTTCTATTTATTAAAGGGCTAATAGGAGACGAGGAGGTGACCATTGCCAACCTGTATGCCCCAAACAGCCAACAGGACTCTTTTCTCAAAAAGACCTTATTATCACTCCGCGGTTTCACAGAAGGCCAGCTTATAGTGGGGGGAGACTTTAATGTCCCCCTGATCCCAGCAGAAGATACCTCTACGGGTACATCATCCTCTTCCCGTAGCGCCCGAAAGACAATCCACAAGACTTTACATGACATGCAGTTAATAGATGTATGGCGACTCTCCCACCCTGGAGAACGTGACTACACCTTCTTCTCTCGCACGCACCAGGTATACTCCCGTATTGACCTCTTGTTACTCCCACACAACCAACTTCAGGCACTAAGGAACACGAGTATAGGATCAATTACGTGGTCCGATCACACCCCGGTCTCTATGCAATATGCACTAACTGACCACAATAGGAGACAGAGACAACCTTGGAGACTCAATGAGAGCCTGTTGCAAGACCCGGAGGTGGTATCGGATGTGACAAAAGAAATCACACACTACTTCCAGACAAATCTAACGGCAGATTGTAATTTGGGACTGGTCTGGGAAGCTCACAAGGCGGTCATACGGGGAGTACTAATAAAACATGGCGCGAGACTAAAGAAGCAGCGAACAGCCCAAATTGCAACACTGATAGACAAACTCCAAAAACTTGAAACCAGACATAAACAGACACCGACCAGACTGCTGGGGAATGAATTAGACACAGTACGTAAGCAAATAACGGATATACTCCACTTTAAAGCCAAGGCGGCAATGCAGATCTCCCGCAGGAAAGTATATGAATCAGGGAATAAATGCGGTAGATTGCTTGCGCAATCCCTACGATCCCAAACAGCAGCCTCTTACATCCCACACATATACTCCACAACAGGCCAAAAAAAACCTCTGCCCCGGCAAATAACCCAAGAATTCAAATTGTACAATCAATCCTTGTACAATCTGCCGGTAAATCCCCCTACAGCAGGGAAAGTAATGGATTACATTAAAGAGTCAACAATGCTCACTTTACCGACGGATACGCGTGACCTTCTGGACGAACCTATAACACTGACAGAACTGCAACTGGCAATAGGGAACACGAAACGTAATAAGGCCCCAGGACCAGATGGACTTACGGTCCAATACTATAAAAACCTACTTCCCTCACTAGGAAATCAAATGGTAAAAATGCTTAACGACCTCAGTAAGGAAGGTAATTTACATGACACCACATTACAGGCCCAGATAGCGGTCATCCCTAAAGAGAGTAAGGACCTGTCCCATTGTGGGAGTTACCGCCCAATATCGTTATTGAACACGGACCTCAAACTGTTCACTAAAATAATTTCCACTAGATAGCAAACCCACATACCCCGTCTAATTCACCTAGACCAAGTAGGTTTTGTCCCAACCAGAGAGGCTAGAGACAATACCATCAAAGTATTGAACCTGATCCATAAAGCCACCACCTCCGGTGCACCCAGCGTCTTTCTCAGCACAGATGCTGAGAAGGCATTCGACAGGGTGAATTGGACGTTCATGCTCGCCACATTGAAACATGTAGGATTGGGCAATAACATGATGAAGTGGATAAAGGCAGCGTACACGACGCCGACAGCTAGGGTGAGAGCCAATGGAGTACTCTCAGACCCTTTCCCTATTACGAATGGGACGTGCCAGGGCTGCCCACTCTCGCCCCTCCTGTTCGCCCTATCCCTTGAACCCTTCTTATGTCACATAAGGAAAAACCCGAACATATCAGGTATTACAATAGGCCACACCCAGCACAAAGTCTCTGCTTATGCAGATGATTTGCTATTTTCCCTCTCAAACCCATCAATATCACTACCAAACCTTCTCCACGAATTTACCTTATATGGGACACTCTCCAACCTAAAAATCAACTTTGACAAGTCAGAGGCAATGGACGTACAGATCCCCAACTCTCAGCTCGCACACCTCCAATCCAGCTTTAAATGGAACAAAACTGCCCTTAAATACTTGGGAACTTATATACCCAGCACACTTTCGAAATTATACGAGCTCAACTTCCCCCCACTGTTAAAACAAGTCAAATCATTGCTGACTCAATAGACCTCAGGCCTGCACTCCTGGCTAGTACGCTGCAACATTTTAAAGATGATGATACTTCCGAAGTTTTTATATCTTATGCAAGCCCTGCCCATACACATCCCAGCCACATATTTCAAACGGGTGCAAACACTTTTTACAGAATTCGTATGGGCCAAGAAAAAGCCTAGACTGGCTAACAAATTACTAGTACTCCCCAAGCTATACGGAGGCCTAGCGCTCCCTAACCTTCGCGCCTATTATCAAGCCACGCATTTGGTGAGGCTCATAGACTGGTGCCACCACCAAGAAACCAAACTATGGACTTCCATAGAACAAACACAAAGTGAGATCCCCCTCCCAGGCACCCCATGGTGTTACTTGGGACTACCACCAGAAGTTAAATCCCACCCATTAATAGGCAATACATCAAGGATATGCGCCCGAATAGTGACCCAGACGCCTCTCTCCTCCCAGGACTCACCTCTACAGCCCATTTTGGGGAACCCATTATTCACACCAGGGCTGACAGCCAGACGCTTCCGCAACATATCTGAATCGGGCATCTACCAGGCTTCCCATTTTAGCTCAGGAGGGCGGTGGAAATCGGCTGCGGAACTCTCGGACCCCACAGGCCCGTTCCGCTTGGATTTTTTGAGGGCACTCCAATTGAGTCACTTCCTGAACTCCATGCCACACCCGAGGGATAATGACCAGACACTAACGGCATTGGAGGACTTGTGCAACGAGAGGGGTCCCATACCACATACGCTTTCTTTGACCTACACTCTCCTGAATGCACCCCCAGAGGACTTTACACCCCCAGGACTGCTCAAATGGGAAAGGGAGCTGGGAATCCAATTCAATGACACCAAACGACAACGTATTCTTAAGTATACCCATAAATCTTCCATATGTGCAAAAACCCAGGAAACCAATTACAAAATACTCTCCAGATGGTACAAAACCCCTGCATTACTACATAAACTATTCCCATTGACATCAGACCGCTGTTGGCGCTGCCAGACGGAGGAGGGGTCCCTGTTACACCTCTTTTGGTCCTGCCCTAGACTGACACAATTTTGGACAGTGATACGTGAGACCATGCAGAAATTCACTGAAAGGACACTTATAGACGACCCAGCTTTCTTCCTCTTACATGCATCCGACATTCCAGACAGAATCTATAAAAAATCAGTACTTCGTCATTTATTAGATGCAGCTAAAGCCTGTATCCCACTATGTTGGAAGTCTGCCATCCCCCCGACCATTAAACTATGGCTTCGAAAGGTAGAAGAAATAAGAAAAATGGAAGATCTAATTTTAACAGCACAGGAAAGACACGAGACGTACACCAAAACTTGGCGATTGTGGAGTATATTTATATACTCGGACGAAGGCCAAACTCTCTTAGGTTCAGATGACACTGAGTGAACAACAAAAATAGGATACTATCTTAGAGATCTACCCGTGATGACGGATGGACATTAGACCCCAACTTAACATAAGATCTGGGTGCGCTCCGTGGCCACGGGACGCACTCCCCCTCCCCTCCCCTTCCCTCTCATGCCCCCTTCTTCCCCCCCCCCCCATCCCACATTCTCTGTCTACTCCCTTTTCTTTTCAATTTCTCTATTATGCTCTCCCTTGCTCTCAGTTGGCCTCGCCCGCCTACGCTGCAGCTCCCCACAAATGGGGGGCTGGGGGTGGGGGGGCGACGACAACTACTTGAATAAAAAAGAAAAATAACTGGGGGCCGGACCCACGGGACCACAAGACTCCTTATACTTTACAATGAGGTATACTATCTGCAACATGTAATGGGGGAGGTAACTATTTGCCATCCCCCTGCAAGCAGATATCAACAAGAACACCCCGAACATGATTCACCCTATACATACATTTTCTCTTCACTATGCAGGAGAGGATTATTCAATTTGTGTACACTACAACTGTTATGAACCTTTTTTGCACGGTTACTGCCTACTGTTTGTTTCAATTTTTGTACACTACAACTGTTATGAACCTTTTTTGCATGGTTACTGCCTACTGTTTGTTTCTTTTCTAAGAGGTGATAGGTATTGTTGAACCATTACCTGTATTGTTTGTTAATATGTAACATGGTGGTCCGTGTGGGCCTTGTTCCTTGAAATAAAAAAAATAAAAAAAAAAGAGACTTGGTAAGAGACTTGTCGTGGGCCACAATGAGCGGAGTATGTGGACGACAGGTCCGTGTCCACTCTGCATATGCAGGGTAGACACCGCCCACTCTACTCTATGGGGCCACCGATCCTCCCAGATGGAAAGGAACAGATCCCCTTCTGTTTTTTTTTAGCAGATCGGATTTTAGGTAGGCGGGTGTAATCAGACACAAGTCCGATTACATCTGCAGCTCCATAGAGATGAATGGAGGGTCCGAATGGGTCGGACCGATTGCGTGAAAGGGGCCTAAGGCTGCTTTCACACTGATGTGCTGCGGGTTACCCACACCGCGGATGCAGCACAGTGCACCTGTGGCTTTCCTGCGGGTTGGCTGCACTTTGCCATAGACGTCTATTATATCCTGCAAGTGTGGTCAGGGCCGCCATCAGGGGGGTACAGGCAATACACCTGTAAGGGGCCCAGGGGCCCAGATAGCAACCCCCCCTTTTTTTTAATATATATATATTTTTTTATAAATTGTTTTATTTTTTTATTTGCTTTTTATTTTTTTTGTAAGGGGCCCAGAGGCCCGGAGGGCCCCGTATGGCAACCCCCCCCCCTTTTTTTTTTAATAAAATTTTATTTTTTTATTATTTTATTTTATTTTATTTTTTCGAAAGGGGCTCAGAGGTCCCCAGTTTTGTTCGTCAGCACCCAAAGCCCTCCCGACCTCAACAATTTGCGGTGGCAGCACCACCCCCCTCTCCTCAATTTGCGGCAGCCCCCCCTTCTCCTCTGCTCCAGGGGGCCCATGCCTGAAGCTGTGTAAGGGGCCCCAAAATTCCTGATGGCGGCCCTGAGTGTGGTGCACTTTCTGAAAGCGCACCAAATCCGCAGGTAATAACAGAAGTCTATGATTCAATGAAGGTAACCCGCAGGTGCCACTGCTCTGTACCTGCGTATCAGTTTGAAAGCAGCCCCGTGATCACTGCAGAACAGATATGCCCATATATACACAGTGATTTTAGTAATAAGCTTACCTTTAATAACAGTCTTCCATTCAGGTATCACCGGCTGTTGCTGTCTCAGGCAGAGTACATTTGGTATCACTCCACCTGTGACAGGAGCCAGCGCTATACAGGAAGCATCGACTTATGCAGCTCTGCTCTGCAGCCGCTTGCTTCCTCTACCACTGGCTTCATTCACAAAACTGATACTCTGGGATGGGGGTAAGCGACCGGCAATCTGGGCTGGGATCTGCCATCCCAGAGAAGGAGGCCGCGGGCCACATCAGAGGGCCCCACGGGCCACATGTGGCCCCCGGGCCACTAGTTGGGCACCCCTGTAGTAAAGTATAAGTAAGTTCTTCCAAAAATGATATTTATTTATTTTGGTGGTTTTGTGTTGCACTTTAGATTGAGCAGCAATCCCAAACACTAGTATAGTATTCACTAGGCAGGCGCAGTAGACTTCACTTTATTATTTGATCACCTCTGCGGTTTTTATTTTTTGCGCTATAAAGAAAAATAGAGCGTCAATTTTGAAAAAAATTCAATATTTTTTACTTTTTTACTTTTTGCTATAATAAATATCCCCAAAAAATATATATAATTTTTTTTTCCTCAGTTTAGGCCGATACGTATTCTTCTACATATTTTTGGTAAAAAAACATTGCAATCAGCGTTTATTGATTGGTTTGCGCAAAAGTTATAGCGTTTACAAAATAGGGGGTAGTTTTATGGCATTTTTATAAATTTTTTCTTTTTTTACTAGTAATGGCAGGATCAGCGATTTTTTTTCGTGACTGCGACATTATGGCGGACACATCAGACACTTTTGACACTATTTTGGGACCAGTGTAATTTTTACAGCGACCAGTGCTATAAAAATGTACTGGTTACTGTAAAAATGACACTGGCAGTGAAGGGGTTAACCAGGAGGGGTTAAGTGTGCCCTGATTTGTGTTTCTTACTGTGGGGGGGGCGTGGCTTAGGGTGTGACGTCACTGATCGTCGTTCCCTATTACAGGGAACAGACGATCAGTGACAGGCACACTAGGAAGCACGGGGAGAGGTTTGTTTACACTTATCTCTCCCCGTTCTTCCTCTCTGTGACCCGATCGCAGGACACCAGCGGCGATCGGGTCCGCTGTTCCCACGGGGACGGTCACGGAGAAGAGGACCGGGTCGCGAGCGCGCCGCCGGCAGCACGCTCGCGACCCATGGCTGGGCTCTTAAAGGGGACGTACCTGTACGTCCATGTGCCCAGCCGTGCCATTCTGCCGACGTACATCGGCGTGCGGCCAGTGGCGTATCCAGGGTATGGCACTCCATGGCAAGTGCCATGGGCGCCCTGGGGGGGGGCGGCAAAATAAACTAAACAAAAAAAAAAATCCCACCCGCACCTGTCCTCCTGCAGGCCACCTCCCGCACTATAGCCCCCCGCGGCGGCACGGCACTTCACTCTTACTTGGCTGGATCTGGATGGCAGTGTGTAGGAGAGTGAAAGGCACGGGCGCCCCCATGCTTATTGATGAGTGGGACCGTCCACTGTGTTTCCAGACCGTCATTCGGCTAACTGGCGGAGGCGGAGCTTTCCTCCTCTGCACAGGGCGGACTGGGCGGGGGGATGGGTGGAGATTTCCCCCCAGGCCGCCTACCTTATTGATAAAATGGCCGCACTGCCTTAGCCTGTTTTTACTTTTTTTTTTTCTGTCTGTGGCTGTGCAGTGCGGCGGTATTAGTTGCAAGTATTGTGAATGTGTATGCGGCGTGTATGGCGGGGGGCGGGGCCGAGGGCGGGGGGGGGGGGGTAGTACGGAGCGGCCTCCTTCATAAGCAGCCGACATATTGGACTGGCGGAGGCGAAGCCTATAGCTCCGCCCACCCACTCCGTGCGGCTGTTTACTGCATCCTCTCTTGGGGAGGGGTCTGTATGGTGACAGGAGGAGGAGGAGAGAGAAGCACGAGGAGAACCCCCTGGCAAGGACAGAAGGTAAAATGTAATAAATTACTCTTATGATGATACACAGTCAGATCATGATTTTGCAATAAAGTGATCCATGCTGCAAACTCAACAGTCTCCCCTCAGTGAAAGTTCATGTTTTGCAAACTTTGCAGTACATGAACTTTCACTGAAGGTGGACTGTTTAATGAATTTGCAGCATGGATCACTTTATTGCAAAATCATGATCTGTATATTAATGAACTTTCAATGAATGTGGTCTGTTTAACGAGTTTGCATTGATTTCAGCATGTGCAAAGTGTTCCATGCATGCTGAAATTAATGCAAACTCATTAAGGAGGTTGAGGCTGCACTTATTGCCACTGATTAGGCGGCACTCTAAGGCTACTTTCACACTGAGGCATCAGCGGTAAAACACTGCTATTTTTAGCGGCGCTTTACTGGCGTTTTGCGGCACTATTTGGCTGCTAGCAGGGTGCTTTTAAACCCCGCTAGCGGCCAAAAAAGGGTTAAAACCGCCCCCAAAAAAGCGCTGATGCAGCGACTCTTTGTTGGCGGCTTGGCAGGGGCGCTGTAGGAGTGGTGTATACACCGCTCCTACAGTGCCTCAAAGATGCGGCTTGCAGGACTTTTTTTACCGTCCTGCCAGCGCACCGCTCCAGTGTGAAAACCTTCGGGCTTTCACACTGGAGTGAAAGGAGAGGCTCTTTCCGGGCACTTTGCAGGTGCTATTTTTAGCGCTATAGCACCTGCAAAGCGCCTCAGTGTGAAAGTAGCCTTAAGCTGCACTGATATGCTACACTGATGGGCACTGATGAGGCCACACTGTTGGCAACTGATAAGCTGCACCGGTGAGGCTGCATTGATAGGCAATGGTGAGACTGCATTGTCGGGCACTGGTGAGGCTGTGCTGATGGGTACTGGCGAGACTGCACCAATGGGCACTGGTGAGGCTGCATTGATGGGTACCAATGAGGCTGCTATGATGGGCATTGGTGAGGCTGCATTGATGGGCATTGGTGAGGCTGCATTGATGGGCATTGGTGAGGCTGCATTGATGGGCACTGGTGAGGCTGCATTGATGGGCACTGATCAGCCTGCGTTGATGGGCACTGATCAGTCTGCACCGATGGGCACTGTCTGCATTGGTGAGGCTGCATTGATGGGCTCTGATAAGGCTGCACTGATGGGCACTGTCAGCACTGGTGAGGCTGCACTGATGGGCACTGTCAGCACTGGTGAGACTGCACTGATGGGCACTGTCTGCACTGATCAGGCTGCACTGATGGGCACTGTCTGCACTGGTGAGGCTGCACTGATCAGGCTGCACTGATGGGCACTGTCTGCACTGGTGAGGCTGCATCAATGGACACTGATCAGGCTGCATTAATGGGCAATTGGAAAATAATTCTGGACCTCCAGTAGCACCCACACACAGAGGGTGTTTAGTTGTATTGGGCTACATAGGCCAACATTTTCCATTTTCATTTTTCTCTTTATATAATATAATTTACCCTCTTAAATGAGAGAGAAGACATGTCTGAGAGAGCAGCACTGCCTGCTAATCTCACTACTTTGTCTGCTTTATGTTGTCCTTGACATTTTATGGTTGGCCTGCATCCTAGGCATGCCTCTGGACTCTACATGCTCTCTCTCTCTCTCTATATATATTGTGAGGGGGTTAGCTCGGCAGCGGGTGTGTGTGACCCCCGGGATGGGCTCCCCACACAAAAACAGGCCCAGCAAACGGAGGTTGTGGTTTTCAAAATCAAAAAAAGGTGCGGTTTATTTTCTATTTACAGTGACAAAACACAGCAAAGCCAAAAGAAACATAAACAAAATAAATCCTGGTCAACTTGACCTCTGACTAAACATACAGGTTTCCTAACTAACAACTGGGATCAGCCTAGTGCTGTCCTAGTCCCTAAGTCCCTGGTTTTAAATGTCCAAGCAAATAGCCACACAGGCTTTGTCTCACCGCACAAGGGTTCACTCTCTCCAGGAAGTCCACACAGGTCTGGTTCCAGGCATGAGCTAACATCTAATGAAGCTGGGAGTTCTTATAGAGGCCTAAATGAGCTGACAAGCTTCAGCTGGTCTCATCAACTCCCTGTCTGCACGACGCCCCACACTCTCCCTAGAGGTATGAGTCATCCATGAGCCCACTATCCTCAGCTGGGCTTATACAACTCTCCACCTAGTTGTATAAGTCGGCGTAAAGCCTGAATCTGGGCGAAATATATCTACCCCCCTGGATGCAACCAGGTGACTTTACCTTCCTGCTGTCACATACCCCCCCCTCTTGTTTTAACCTCGGGGTTGGAACACCAGCAATCAGGCATTCATGTACTCGAGATAAAGCATCCACATTCCCCATTTGAACGCCAGGGCGATGCTTTACTGTGAAGTTGAATTCCTGGAGGGCCAGGAACCACCTATTCACTCTTCTATTTGTTTCCTTGTTTTGAGCCATCCACTTTAACGGAGCGTGATCCGTAACCATGTCAAAGTGCCTACCTAGCAGGTAGTACCGAAGGGAATCTAGAGCCCACTTCACCGCTAAACACTCCTTTTCAACGGTGGCGTAATTTACCTCATGGGACTTCAACTTCCTGCTGAGGTAAATGACTGGGTGCTCTTCCCCATTCCAGACCTGGGACAATACTGCTCCTAACCCCACATCTGACGCATCACTTTGTACGACAAAGTCTTTAGAGAAGTCGGGTGAGTACAACACTGGCTGGCTACATAAGGCTTGTTTCAAGAATTGGAATGCTGCCTCAGCCTCGGGGGTCCATTTAATCATGACCGACCCTTTCCCCTTCGTTAGGTTGGTTAGGGGCACAGCCTTAGAAGCAAAGTGGGGAATGAATCGCCGATAATACCCAGCGATTCCCAGAAAGGCTCGTACCTGCTTCTTGCTGTTGGGACGTGGCCAACTCTGGATGGCCTCGACTTTGTTGAGTTGGAGTTTTATTACTCCCCTCCCAATGGTGTACCCAAGATATTTGGCCTCCTCCTGCCCAATGGTACACTTCTTGGGGTTAGCCGTAAACCCCGCTTCCCGAACAGAGTCCAGGACTGCTTGCACTTTTGGCAGATGTGAGGCCCAATCTGTGCTATGGACAATTACGTCATCCAGGTAAGCCGCAGCATACTTCCGATGGGGCCTCAGCATCTGGTCCATTTTCCGCTGGAATGTGGCCGGCGCATTCTGTAACCCGAACGGCATTCTTTTATATTGGAACGCCCCGTCTGGGGTTACAAATGCGGTTTTCTCTTTGGCCAATTTGGCCAGGGGGATTTGCCAATACCCTTTTGTGAGGTCAAGAGTCGTCATGTATCGGGCTGTTCCCAGCCGGTCGATCAACTCATCTATACGTGGCATGGGGTAGGTGTCAAATTTTGTAACTTTGTTCAACTGACGAAAATCGTTACAAAATCGCCAGCTCCCATCCGGTTTAGGCACCAACACAATGGGACTAGACCAATCACTTTGGGACTCCTCTATCACCCCTAAGTTCAGCATTTTCTGTACTTCCTCCCGTATTGCCTCCCGTCGGGCCTCTGGGATCCGATAGGGTTTTAACTTCACCCTTTCACCGGACGGGGTAATGATGTCATGCTCTACCCCAGATGTTTGTCCCGGCAGCTCAGAGAATACCTCCTTGTTGCGAAGCACAAACTCCTTAACCTCCTGTTGTTGGGGTTGTGACAAGGTGGCTGCTATTCCAACCTCAGGAATCACGCAACCAGTTTGAGCTGGTGACCAAGTGTCTGCGACTAGGGACTCTCTATCCCTCCAGGCTTTCAACAGATTAACGTGATAGATCTGTTCGGGCTTTCGCCTTCCTGGTTGTCTGACCTTGTAATTCACTTCGCTCACTTTTTCCATTATCTCGTAGGGGCCTTGCCATTTGGCAAGGAATTTACTTTCAACCGTAGGGACAAGTACCAGTATCCTATCCCCCGGGGAAAAGGTACGGGTCTTGGCTCCACGGTTGTACACTCTCTGCTGTGCTAACTGCGCTTGGGCCAAATGTTCCTTCACGATGGGCATTACCTGTGCAATTCGGTCTTGCATCAGGGCGACATGCTCAATCACACTCCTGTGGGGAGAACTCTCACTTTCCCAAGTTTCCTTGGCAATATCCAACAGCCCTCTTGGGTGTCTCCCATACAGTAACTCAAAGGGGGAGAATCCCGTAGAGGATTGGGGCACCTCCCTAATAGCAAACATCAGATAAGGAAGTAGACAGTCCCAATCCTTTCCATCTCTATCCACCACTTTCTTCAACATTTGTTTTAGGGTTTTGTTGAATCTTTCAACCAGCCCATCAGTTTGGGGGTGATACACAGATGTACGTAATTGCGTCACTTTGAACAATTTACACAGCTCCTTCATAACCCGGGACATAAAGGGTGTACCTTGGTCCGTAAGCAGTTCTTTACAAATACCCACCTGGCTAAACACAAGAGATAGCTCTTTGGCTATGGTTTTGGCCGAGGTATTTCGGAGAGGGATCGCTTCTGGATAACGGGTGGCATAGTCCATTATAACTAATATGTACTGGTGCCCCCTAGCGGACTTGATTATAGGACCTACCAAATCCATGGCGATCCTCTCAAACGGGACCTCAATGATGGGTAGAGGGACCAGCGGGCTACGGAAATGTGGCATCGGGGCCGACCTCTGACACACAGGGCAGGAGGAACAATAATTTTCTATGTCCTTCATCACCCCCGGCCAATAGAATCTCTGTAATACCCTCTCTCGGGTTTTCTCTGTCCCCAGATGACCTCCAAGAATGTGCCCATGGGCCAACTCCAACACCAACTTCCTGTAAGGTTTGGGCACCACAAGCTGCTCAACGGTTTCTTCTGCCCTTTTTGCCACCCGATACAGTAGGTCCTTCTCTACGCTGAAGTATGGGTAAGTGCAGGTATTATCTGGGTTCACTAACTCGCCATCTATTTTCACTACGTTTTCCCGTGCCTTTATTAGGGCGGGGTCTTTCAACTGTTCTGTGGCAAAGTTTTCCCTGTGAACCTCAAGATCAGAAAACTCCACAGACGGTAGGTTTTCGTCTGAGGAGGTGGGCTCCTCTCCAGTTTCTTGAGTCTCCCCTGCCAATACTGATAAGGGAAATTCCGGAGAGTCCTCACCACTCTCAGGGGAGTTCTGGCTATCACATTCCTGGTACATAGGGGCACCAGTGGGGGGCTCAGGATCATCCCACAGTTCCCAGAACTTCGGAAAATCCCTTCCCACAATGGCGTCATACGGTAACTGAGATACTAAGCCCACTGGATGAGAGAGGGTACCTTTGGGGGTCTCGAAACACACTGTAGTCACTGGATACTCTCGGGTGTCCCCATGCACACAAATAACAGCTACCTTGCTATTCCCAGAGACCTCTGTTTTAACTAACTCAGCCTTTATCAGGGTCACAAGGCTACCTGAATCCAGCAATACCACAACATTTCTACCATTAACACACATTTTGCATAAATGTTTCTCAGTTCCTCGAATGGCAGTGCATGCGACTGTCGCACACAGCGACTGACGTCTGCCCGTCAGAAAGTCACACTGCATGGGTTCCTCCACAACCGGGCAATTGGCTGCAATATGTCCCGCTTGCCGGCAGCGGTAGCAAACGATCCTTCTTGCCGCCTCTTGAGCCGCTGATTTCCCAGGCTGTTCTCGCCAAACTTGGGGTAGAGCTCCCACCCTCTCACTCTCTCCACCCTCACCCCTTGGAATCCTCTTATCCGCCCCTGGGGATGGTCTGGTCTTAGGGTGGAAAGTCCGAGTGTCTCTGGAAGAGGCCGTCAGGTTCTCTGTAGCCAAGTATTTCTCCACACGATCCACAAGACCATCGGCCGTCTCTGGGTCTCCATGGCTTACCCACTTTTGGATGGCAGTAGGAAGAGCTCTCAAAAACCGATCCATTACAACACGTTCCACAATCTTTGGTGCGGACAAAGTCTCTGGCTGTAGCCACTTTCTGCTCAGGTGAATGAGATCATACATTTGAGACCTGGGGGGTTTTCCAAGCTGGAAAGTCCAGTTATGCACACGCTGAGCCCGGACAGCCTGGGTGACACCCAGCCTTGCCAATATCTCAGCTTTTAGCATCACATAGTCTTTTGCTTGGTCAGGCTCTAGGTCATAGTAAGCCTTCTGCGATTCACCAGTTAACAGAGGAGCCACCAGTCCAGCCCACTGCTCCTCAGGCCACTTTTCTCTTTCAGCAGTCCTTTCAAATGTGGTCAAAAATACCTCTGGATCATCCTCTCCAGTCATTTTTGTCAATAAACGACTCACCCCAAAGGACGCGGTATTAGTGGGACGGCTTTCCTCACTGGTCTGCGGACGTTGCTGCATTACTGCTTCCATTTGTTGTAGTCTCTGCTCTTGCTTCTGTAACAGGTCTATGAAGCGGGCCTCAGATTGCTGCTGGGCTTGTTGCTGAGCTTCCAGACTCTGTTGGTGAGCTTGCTGCTGGGCTGCAAGGCTCTGTTGATGAGCTTGCTGCTGGGCTGCGAAGTTCTGTTGTTGAGCTGCAAGGCTCTGTTGATGAGCTGCAAGGCTCTTTTGCAAACCTGCATTTGTCTGCTGTTGATTGGCATTTGCTAGAGCCAGCTGCTTCAGTATCTCCTCCATGCTGGCTTAAAAAAAACTGCCACTGGTTCTCCACCAACTGTGAGGGGGTTAGCTCGGCAGCGGGTGTGTGTGACCCCCGGGATGGGCTCCCCACACAAAAACAGGCCCAGCAAACGGAGGTTGTGGTTTTCAAAATCAAAAAAAGGTGCGGTTTATTTTCTATTTACAGTGACAAAACACAGCAAAGCCAAAAGAAACATAAACAAAATAAATCCTGGTCAACTTGACCTCTGACTAAACATACAGGTTTCCTAACTAACAACTGGGATCAGCCTAGTGCTGTCCTAGTCCCTAAGTCCCTGGTTTTAAATGTCCAAGCAAATAGCCACACAGGCTTTGTCTCACCGCACAAGGGTTCACTCTCTCCAGGAAGTCCACACAGGTCTGGTTCCAGGCATGAGCTAACATCTAATGAAGCTGGGAGTTCTTATAGAGGCCTAAATGAGCTGACAAGCTTCAGCTGGTCTCATCAACTCCCTGTCTGCACGACGCCCCACACTCTCCCTAGAGGTATGAGTCATCCATGAGCCCACTATCCTCAGCTGGGCTTATACAACTCTCCACCTAGTTGTATAAGTCGGCGTAAAGCCTGAATCTGGGCGAAATATATCTACCCCCCTGGATGCAACCAGGTGACTTTACCTTCCTGCTGTCACAATATATATATATATATATATATATATATATATATATAAAGGCTCCACTCCTGCCCAGGACACTAGCTGCATGGAGTTTACATGTTCTCCCTGTGGGGTTCCTCTCCCACTCCAAACGCATGCAGGTAGGTGAATTGTACCCTGTGTACAGACTGGCAGTGTACATGGCTGATCACATTCTACACTGACCCTACAATCATAGAGGACCCTACACATATCTATGTATACTTCCATTCAGTCCTGTCCAGCTCTTGGCAGATTTTGGGCCAGCGATCATCTTAAATCATTTTTCGGACATGGGGATGGCATGCAGAATGTGATTGGCCATGTACATTGCCACTTCATACAGACAGGGGACCATCACCTACCAACATGGCTTTGGAATGTGCCAGGAAACTGGAGTACCTGGAGGATGCCCACACAAAGAGAACATGCAAACTCCATGCAGATAGCTTTCTGGCCCAGATTCAAACCAAGTGAGGCAAGTGCCAACCACTAACCTACTGTTCTCCCTATATAACTGTATATACTGACAGCATTATCTGAATGTTGGGTTTCAAATGTTTTAAAAGGGGTGCAGTTTCAGTGCTTGCCATAGGCGCCATTTTCGCTAGATACGCCTCTGCGTGCGGCGATCCTCAAGTGGTTAAAAGGACCTCATCCTTGGCTGGGGGCAATTCCTCCTCATCTTTTGCATTACTTTAAATTCCAGAAGACTGGATTCAAAGGGCTCCATCCTCCAGAAACAACTCCTGACTAAAATCTAGCTGATACCTGCTACAGCTTGCACTTTCGCAACTATGTTTTAAACCAATCAGTTGGGGGTCTGATCATTGCCATAGTTATCGCAAACTTGGACCAGTACTTAATTACCGCATGCATTCATTGTTTTATTTCCTTCTGTGAATTGACCTTCAATGTAGTAAAGTATAAGTAAGTTCTTCCCAAAATTAAAGTGGTTGTAAACCCAAATATATATATTTTTTTAAAAGAATAACCTGCAAGAGAAAGGCATAATGATCTAGTATGACTAGCATACTAGCTCATTATGCATTACTTACCTTATATCGAAGCTCCCGAAGCCGTCCTCGTCTTTCCCTCCGGCCGCAGACATCGCTCCGGAAGGTTACTTCTGGGGTATAGCCGCTCCGGCGCTCTGATTGGCCGGAGCGGCGATGACGTCACCGCGCATGCGCGCGGGAGCCGTCAAAGCCAGCATTATCCATTGATAAAACAGGCATTGACAGTGCGGCAGCGCCGTTGTCTATGGCGCGCATGCGCCGTAGACAACGGTGCATTCTTTTTTAGAAAATATCTCCTAAACCGTGTAGGTTTAGGAGATATTGCAAACACCTACAGGTAAGCCTTAATCTAGGTGCAAGTTGCATAAGTGGGTTTACAACCACTTTAATCATCATTAATCAATAAAAAAAATTACCAAAATCATCTTAACAAAAATAAACACTATATTCACTAAAGGTTATCGCATGCGTTATGATGGTCATGTGACCACTTAATGCATGCGATAATGCAAATTTAAATTCACTATTGCTTGTATGCCTTTTTTATGCAGTATTTAACAAGCATTTTTGGTGTTTGCGCTAAATACCGCATACGAGCAATAGTGAATTTACATTTTCAATATTGCATGCATTAAGTGGTCACATGACCATCATAACGCATGCGATAACCTTTAGTGAATATAGTGTATATTTTTGTTAAGATGATTTTGGTAATTTTTTTTTTATTGATTAATGATCATATAGGGCCGTAACGGAAGAAATAGACACGAGGAAGTGTCTCTCGGCAAACACGCATTCTATTATTATTATTTTTCTTTTTAATATCCTGTACCAACCTTATGCTTATTTTAATAAATTGAAAATTATTGACCATACTACACGATGAGGAGCACCTTTCTTTTTAATATTTCCGCATTGAGAGAGCCGTTATTGGATGTTTCCAGTCACCCATTGAATCACCAGATCTGAGTGGAGTCATAGGGGGAGACGACGATACGAACATCGGGGAGCATTTCTGAAGGCTTTTTACTAACTGGATTGCGTTAAGGGCTCTGTGAGCATTTAGTATATGAGGATTGCTTAATTAGAAGATCATCTTTTGTTGCAAGAAGACTTGTCTATGTACATAAATCATATGATTGGAGCTAGATTGACTGTATTATTATACGACTTTTTTGGGGGATTCCCCTCATTCATTTATTCATGTACTTGGACGTTTTTTTCATTATCCTTTTTCATGCTCGTATATGAACACAGGAATATATGGTTGCACTTATTGCATATATTGTATATGTTACAGCCTTCAGCGCACATTTTATGTACTTTTTTTAGATCAGTTTTTGCACGTTATTCTATGCACTTTGCACTTTGTTTAGCCATTTGCACACAATAGATGCACATATGAATTTTTGATCATTTATTTTATTTAACAATAGAGGGATTTGCGCTTATCAGAATTTATATTTAGAGGTGACCAAATACAACCAAAAGAAAGCTCTGTTTGTGGGAAAAAAAGGACGCCAATTTTGTTTGGGAGCCATGTCGCACGACCGCGCAATTGTCTGCTGTGGTACAGGCCCTTTCTGTAGTTAGCATCGTGCTACTTCACATTCCATCTCCTTCATTCCATAGGTGACAGGGAGCACCATTTATTGGCTCTGACAGGTGTAGTAGGATTCCATACTCCAGTTACTTCTACTGATGGTTGAGCAACTTTCACTCAGTGTTTTGAATTTATTTCCTGTTAGAGTTGGCTATGGGTTTTGAAATTCAATTGCAACTGCTGGCCCTGCCTGCTCACACTGTCCTTCAATGCTTCTATTGTTGCTGGCCTTCCCTCCCAGTCCCAGCAATAACGGGTCCTGTAAAATTTAGAAAGTGTGCACCAGACCTGTTCTCACACAGTGACCTAGAGCAGCCAAGCTACTGTACATTCAATTAAACATGTAAATTTTAACTGGCAATATTACCAACAAATAACTATATCATATATACAACATTTATAAAAATGATATATGCATACCTTCTACTAAGCAGAATTTTTTTTTACTGAACATTAAGCATTTCATTAAAGCAATAGGCATATACAGTATATCACACTTGACAAACTAACGCATTCCTACAGTGACTATTTCTGTCTTCAACAATCAATGCATAAAGTTGTATAGATCACATTGTGCATTTTCCTAAATAGTGAATTGCAGCAAATAATGGTAAAGTTGGGTTGCCAATCTCCTTGAATTGTGTTAATCTGTAAAGATCATATAACCATAAAACTCTCCTAACACCTTATATGATTATTTTGTTGGATCATTAACCAGGCAGCCCCATAGCACTTTTCCAGGTTGTTCGATTTGTTGTCTACAGCTGTAATAAAAAATAAAATAAAAAAAGGGTTTAGACCCTGTTTTTGTGAATTTCAGGAGGACTCAATATGTGAAAATGTAAATATCCCTACTGGAGATTTCTGTAAAGTACCTAAGTGAGCTGACTCTGCAAGGAGCCTGCTAAAGACTACCAGCAGAGCAATAATATTTGATGTCAGCATGAGCTTATGCTTATCCAGGCTTCCAACTTGTTAATACAACTAGTCATAAGTCTTTGGACCAGACATGACCTGAAAAAGCCCACAGTGATAGAAGGGGACCCCGAACTATAAAGAACTATTATTACACTATATAGCTTGTAGCAACATAGTAATTGGCATAAATTACTATGAAAGACCAATAAGAGTTTTCTAGCCCCCTAAAGCCAGAATTAGTAACTATAGACACCTGAGTAATGATGAGTAGCTGATGACACAGACAGGCCAGAAGAAATAGATTAACCACTTCAATACCATGCACTTATACAGCTTCCTGCCCAAGCCAATTTTGAGCTTTCAGCGCTGTCGCAATTTGAATGACAATTGCGCGGTCATGCTACACTGTACCCAAACAAATTTTTTATCATTTTGTTCCCACAAATAGAGCTTTCTTTCGGTGGTATTTGATCGCCTCTGCGATTTTTATTTTTTGCACAACAAATAAAAAAAGAGCGAAAATTTAAAAAAAAAATAAGTTTTTCTTTGTTTCTGTTAATTTTTTTGTAAATAAGTACCTTTTCTACTTCAATGACGGGCACTGCTAAGGCGGCACTGAAGGGCACTGATAAGGCGACACTGATGGGCACCGATGAGGGGGCACCAATGAGGTGGCACTGATGAGGTGGCACTGATATGCACTGATGATGGGCACTGATAGGCGGCACTGATGGGCACTGATATGTGGCACTGGTATGTGGCACTGATGGGCACTCATAGGTGGCACTGATTGGCACTCATAGGCGGCACTGATTGGCACTCATAGGCGGCACTGATTGGCACTCATAGGCGGCACTGATGGGCACTTATGGGTGGCACTGATAGGTGGCATGGATGGGCACTGATAGGTGGGCACTGATAGGTGGGCACTGATAGGTGGGCACAGATTGGCACGGATGGGCACGGATGGGCACTGATAGGTGGCACTGATGGACACTAGTAGGTGGCATTGGTGGCACTGGTGCCCAGCAATGCCAGCCACCACACATTGTGAAAGTGCCAGTCAGTGCCCATTTGTGGGCACTGACTGGCATTTTTTTTAATGTTTTTCTTTTATTTATTTATTTTTACTACATGTGGATGGCCATAGGGGCCATCCACATGATTGGGGCTTCCCTGGTGGTCCTGGGGGGCTTCCCTGGTGGTCTAGTGTGGGTATCCGAGGGGGGGCTGCGCTGATAAACAATCAGCGCGAACCCCCCCTGTCAGGAGAGCCGCCGATCGGCTCTCCTCTACTCGCGTCTGTCAGACGCGAGTGAGGAAGAGCCGATCAACGGCTCTTCCTGTTTACTTCCTGATCAGCCGTGATTCGACACGGCTGATCACATGGTAAAAAGCCTCCGACGGAGGCTTTTTACCGAGATCAGTGTAGTGGTGGGTCAGACTGACCCACCGCTCCACCGATCGCCGCGATGCGCGCCCCCCCCCCCCGGGCGCGCGGCGGCTGTTATCCCGCAGGACGTCATATGACGTCCAGTGTGGATAACAGAACCACTTCCCGGACGTCAATCTGCTATTGACTGGGCGGGAAGTGGTTAACAATGGATTAGCACACTAAATCAAATTCTGCATCTAAACATCCATAAATCAATTGCATATATAAAGTCCTAATACTCTACATCAGGGATGAGCCGAACACCCCCCTGTTCGGTTCGCACCAGAACCTGCGAACAGACAAAATGTTCGTGTGAACTTTAGAACCCTATTAAATACAATGGACTCGAACGTTCGAAATCTAAAGTGCTAATTATAAAGGCTTATATGCAAGTTATTGTCCTAAAAAGGGTTTGAGGACCGGGGTCCTGCCCCAGGGGACATGTATCAATGCAAAAAGAAGTTTTAAAAACGGCCGTTTTTTCGGGAGCAGTGATTTTAATAATGCTTAAAATGAAAAGATAAAAGTAAAATATTCCTTTAAATTTCGTACTTGGGGGGTGTGTATAATATGCATGTAAAGTGGCGCATGTTTCCCGTGCTTAGAACTGTCCCTGCAAAAAATGTCATTTTTGAAGGAAAAAAAGTCATTTAAACTCACTCGCGGCTATTAATGAATTGTCGGCTCCCGGCAATACATACAAAAGTCATTGATAAAAAAAAAAAAAAAGCGTGGGGGTCCCCCAGAATTCAATTACCAGGCCCTTCAGATCTGGCATGGATTTTAAGGGTAACTCCACCCCAAATAAAAAAAAAATGGCGTGGAGTCCCCCCAAAAATCCATACCAGACCCTTATCCGAGCACGCAACCTGGCCGGCCGCAGGGGAAAAGGGGGGACGAGAGAGCGGCCCCCTCCCTCCTGAACCGTACCAGGCCACATGCCCTCAACATGGGGAGGATGTCCCCATGTTGATGGGGACAAGGGCCTCATCCCCACAACCCTTGCCCGGTGGTTGTGGGGGTCTGCGGGCGGGGGGCTTATCGGAATCTGAAAGACCCCTTTGACAAAGGGGACCCCCAGATCCTGGCCCCCCCTATGTGAATTGGTAAGGGGTACTTTGTACCCCTACCATTTCACAAAGAAAGTGTCAAAAAATTAAAAAAAAACACACAAACACCTTGAAAAAGTCCTTTATTAAAAAAATATTATTATTTTTTTTTTTTTAATAAAGGACTTTTTCAAGGTGTTTGTGTGTTTTTATTTAAATTTTTTGACACTTTCTTTGTGAAATGGTAGGGGTACAATGTACCCCTTACCAATTCACATGGGGGGGCGCTCTCTCGTCCCCCCTTTTCCCCTGCGGCCGGCCAGGTTGCGTGCTCGGATAAGGGTCTGGTATGGATTTTTGGGGGGACTCAACGCCTTTTGTTTTTTAATTTGGGGTGGAGTTGCCCTTAAAATCCATGCCAGATCTGAAGGGCCTGGTATGGATATTTGGGGGAACTCCACGCATTTTTTTTAAAATTTGCGGCGGGGTTCCCCTTAATATCCAGGTGAAAAAAACCTCTGTTGTTTGGGGATTTTTAAGGCAACAAAAAAAAGGGAAAAAAAATTATATATGTAAAAAAATATATATTTATTCACAAAAATTACAAGATCATTTTACATAGATACAAAAAATATGTTTATGACTATAACCATCTCCATAAAAATCTGCATATATGAACAATTTAGAATACAATGCCTAGATCGGTGACTCAAGATTTGCAAAAATCACTCAGAAACAGGCTCCATCCGACGCGTTTCAAATAATAGTAAAAGACGTTCTTCCTCAGGGATGTTGCATTCATTTATCTAAAGACAGATTATAGAGTTCTTATTAATCACAGTATTATCAATCCCACCTCCATGAAGTATCAAGAAGAAACGGAAGAAAAGAGAACTTACTGAATCATATTTATTTAAAATACATATGTTCCATGTTCCAATTTATGTACCAGGGGTGCATCTTCCTCCATCTACCCCTCCCAATGCTGCACCCACCATTGCATGTTCACAAAAGGAGTCAGGATAAAGCAACAAGGTGCAATCCAAATGGATGGCGTCTTATGAGAAAGAAAGGAAAAACCAGAATTGTCTATAAAGAATAAAAGAAAAGAAAAGAAAAATTGGGTAAGTATAAATGGGAAAAATTATGTATTCCCATTAAAAAAGGAAACAAGTCCATTCAGAATAAACGGAAAGTCCTATATGCTTACCAGTATTCACTAACAACCCAAGGACAAATCGGGATCCATAAGTTCCTACAAGGTTCCTGTGTATGGGAGCTTGATATATTAGATCCTCCGCCTGCGGCAGAGGCAATGGAATGACGCCAATTGACTCCCTGGTGTCCTTTTATATCCCCCTGTGAATTGTGATTGGTTCCCTCCCGGTCACATGACTGAACGAATGGTCATGAAGCCGAGATGACGCCACGTTATCTGTCATAGAGCGTGCCACGTCAGACGTCAGTGCCCCGACGCCGCCGCACCAAGGGGCGGCATGTCACCAACACTGACAGACGCGGCCGACATGACTAAGACACTGCGCAGTTGGCTGATGATAGACATCCTGTATCAGATGAAACACAAGACTCCTCATGAGAATATGCTGATTGCATAAATCCAAGAGGTAGTGGTGTGTATGTGTGTTCGCTCTTGCTTGTGAACGTTCCATATCACAGGAAGTGCGGACACGGCCATCTTAGAAAAGGGCAAACAATGGGAAAACTCAATCAGGCAGAAAAAACTACACAGGGCCATATGGCGATATGGAGAAGCAATCACAGTGGGTCAGAATGGAAAAACCGGGATAATGATTGAAAGTATTCCCAAAATGACTTTAGGGTGCTTTGAACCAGGGACGAAAAAACCACCAGTGCCTCACACTTCCAATATCTGTAGAAGATGAATGGTATCTTTTGTATACGATGGAAGATCCATGACATGTGGTCTGAGGTGTCCATACCCTACAGTCAGTTCCTCCGCATTCGAAGGAACTGTAGTTTGGAATCTGACTTTCAAACTGAATCTAACGAGTTAAGCAACCGTTTATTGGCTAGAGGCTATAGCAGAACAACCTTAAAGAAGGCCTTCAATAGAGTGAGGGAAACCAATAGGCATGATTTGGTCTTTAAAACATCCAAAATAAAGAAAAATAAGAATAAAGATAATAACATCTCGAGAATAATTATACATTTTTCTAAGGAACATACAAAGATCAGACAGATTTTCACAAAATATTGGCCTATCCTAACTGAGGATCCAATCCTTAAAAATCTGGTATCATCCAAACCCCAGATTACCTTTAGAAAAGCAGGGTCCATTGGGGGAATGTTAGTCCAGAGTGAGTACAGGGGCGAGACGAGGAAGGACCCCTGTAAAACTCTAGGGACTTATCCCTGTGGGGCGTGCTCACAATGTGGTGTCATCGGTGGAGGCCCAACACTGGCTCTACCCAATGGGGAGAATTTTTCTCTCAAACATTTTGCTAACTGCAAAACCCAAGGGGTGGTTTATTTTATGTCATGCCAGTGTGGGGCCTTCTATATAGGGAAGACACGTCAAGAATTAGGTAAAAGGGTTGAAAAACACATGCATAGTATGAGGATTGGCAACTTGTATTTACCCCTTGGTAGGCATGTGGCCAGGAAACATAAATACAGGATGCCAAAGGTACTCTTTTCTGTGGTGGAGAGGATTCATATTCCACGCAGAGGTGGGGATTGGAACAAGGTCCTACTCCAGCGCGAAATGCGCTGGATTAGGTACCTGAGGGCAACAACGCCACCTGGACTCAATGAAGTGGAGAGTTTTCGTCCCTTCTTGGAGGGTTTTAGTTCTGGTAAGACGGATTAAGACCCAATTGGTGGCCTAGGCTCTCTGTTTTCCGAGGTTGGACTCCTTGTCCCCCTCCTTTATGGGAGGTGTTTCTGCCTCCCCTTCTTTCTCCCACCAATATCATCTTCAGACCCAATCCTTCCATCTTTGGTTCTGATTCAAATTCCCTCTTGTTTTTAAAAAACAAAAGAAAAAACCCCCCCTTTTTTCACATGCGGATTGTAGAAGTGTGGGTTGTTGGGAACACGCAAGAATGCACAACATGAGGATTTTATTTATTATTATTATTTTGGTATTGTGATTTTTTCTTATAGGGTTATGTGTGTTGTTTTTCAATTACATATGACCATTGATTAATGTACATGTAATACATATGTTCCTTGTAACCCAGAGATTGTTTTTTATGTTCTAAGGGGAATCAGCGTCCATTCCGGTGTCTCTCCTCCTTTCCAGCTGTCCCATCTTTTGATTTTTGTTCACATCCGGTGCCGGGGGGGGCGTTCACCTAGGTGGAATTCTTGGCCCATCACCACTTTAGGCACTGGTGTTTTTTCGTCCCTGGTTCAAAGCACCCTAAAGTCATTTTGGGAATACTTTGAATCATTATCCCGGTTTTTCCATTCTGACCCACTGTGATTGCTTCTCCATATCGCCATATGGCCATGTGTAGTTTTTTCTGCCTGATTGAGTTTTCCTATTGTTTGCCCTTTTCTAAGATGGCCGTGTCCGCACTTCCTGTGATACGGAACGTTCACAAGCAAGAGCGAACACACATACACACCACTACCTCTTGGATTTATGCAATCAGCATATTCTCATGAGGAGTCTTGTGTTTCATCTGATACAGGATGGCTATCATCAGCCAACTGTGCAGTGTCTTAGTCATGTCGGCCGCGTCTGTCAGTGTTGGTGACATGCCGCCCCTTGGTGCGGCGGCGTCGGGGCACTGACGTCTGACGCGGCACGCTCTATGACAGATAACGTGGCGTCATCTCGGCTTCATGACCATTCGTTGAGTCATGTGACCGGGAGGAAACCAATCACAATTCACAGGGGGATATAAAAGGACACCAGGGAGTCAATTGGCATCATTCCATTGCCTCTGCCGCAGGCGGAGGATCTAATATATCAAGCTCCCATACACAGGAACCTTGTAAGAACTTATGGATCCCGATTTGTCCTTGGGTTGTTAGTGAATACTGGTAAGCATATAGGACTTTCCGTTTATTCTGAATGGACTTGTTTCCTTTTTTAATGGGAATACATAATTTTTCCCATTTATACTTACCCAATTTTTCTTTTCTTTTCTTTTATTTTATTCTTTATAGACAATTCTGTTTTTTCCTTTCTTTCTCATAAGACGCCATCCATTTGGATTGCACCTTGTTGCTTTATCCTGACTCCTTTTGTGAACATGCAATGGTGGGTGCAGCATTGGGAGGGGTAGATGGAGGAAGATGCACCCCTGGTACATAAATTGGAACATGGAACATATGTATTTTAAATAAATATGATTCAGTAAGTTCTCTTTTCTTCCCTTTCTTCTTGATACTTCGTGGAGGTGGGATTGATAATACTGTGATTAATAAGAACTCTATAATCTGTCTTTAGATAAATGAATGCAACATCCCTGAGGAAGAACGTCTTTTACTATTATTTGAAACGCGTCGGCTGAAGCCTGTTTCTGAGTGATTTTTGCAAATCTTGAGTCACCGATCTAGGCATTGTATTCTAAATTGTTCATATATGCAGATTTTTATGGAGATGGTTATAGTCATAAACATATTTTTTGTATCTATGTAAAATGATCTTGTAATTTTTGTGAATAAATATATATTTTTTTACATATATAATTTTTTTTCCCCTTTTTTTTTGTTGCCTTAAAAATCCCCAAACAACAGAGGTTTTTTTCACCATATTTACCCGGGATGACGGCAACCATATGTGGGAACGCATGAGTTAACCTAATTTCAAACACTTTTTAGGGTGGACAACACACCCACTAACCTCGTCCAACTCATGCGCCCCTACATAAACCTCATTTTTTTGTGCTATAATTATGTTTGTTGGACATCATTTTTTCTAAAATACCTACCTTCAGGGATTATCTTGTGAAAGTGGGAGTTTTGATGTCCAAATTTTGATAGCTAATTGTCTATAATATAGACAAAGCAAGTCAACTATACAAAGTTTTGTTTTTGTGTGCTCTCATCTTTCTCTGATCCTTTGCTTTTTGGTATGTCTAATATGGGGGATTTTCGAGGGGATGGGTGGGAGGAACCCAATTGGTCTAAGGATCCAAATATTTCCCATTCTAGATAGCATCAGTAAAACCCTCAAGACAAATTGGGAAGCAAAACTCAATGAATGTTCAAAAAATTTGATGTTATTATTACAAGATGAATATAAACAACAGTTGCTAGCCCTGGATATAGAAATTGATTCCCTGTATGCTCGCCTATCGCCATTGAAAATGCACAAAGAATATAATAGCTTTGAAAAGAATTTAAAAGAACATTTGGAAACTTTCAGTAAATCCATACTAATTAAGAAAGAAAAAAAGTATTGGAGGGATAAAAATGCATTTGGTGAGGGTAGAGCATACAAATGGAACCAAGGCAAAAAATTCAGGAACAAACCTAATAGGAATAAAAATAGAGGGGATAACACAAATGTGCCCAATGATTACTCATCTGATACCCCGTCTAACTCCTCCTCCTCAGTTTCTTCAAATACAGGTCGTGCCTTTGGGACCAAAAGAAAAGGTCCATCTCCCAGATCTAATGGAGCAGAAGGAGAAGTCCAACAATGCAATAAAAAGGCGACAACAGAATCTCAGGTATTCTCGAAACAAAGTGGTAAAGGTAGTGGACATGGTCAGAGTTCACACACTGGGAATCAAAGAGGACCCACCACTAGAGGTATAACAGCCTCTCTTTGAGAATTGGGGGTGATACAAAATACTGGGATGAGCTCTAAGGTCCAACAACCGTTAGTGGAGGATTTTTTAGAGAAGGGCAAGACACCTTTGGTATCACCCCTACACATGACTCAACTAGTCATGGAACCGTTTGTAACCAAGACAACACAAGCGGAAAACTCAACATCATAAACCTATCCTCATATACACTATCAGACTTAGAACATGATGTACTATCCTTGGGCCTTTCCTTCTGCCCAACCAGTGGTACAGATAGTTTTGATGTAATAAAAGATATCCATCTTTTTGCTCGGAAGCTCTTTTACAAGAGCTTATTTGCCAAACAAGAGACTCAAGAGTCAGAATTAGCACCTAATCTTAAAGCAGCGGATTTTAGGGCCCTAAGGGACCTAAATCTCCTGCTTGAGGAAAATACCCCTCTAAGTCAAGCCTGGGAGGATAATCTAGAGGAGGAGGAAAGTGAAGATGATGAAAATCAGATGACTATTATGTCTAAAAAATTCAAGAGGAAGTCACATAAGTTTCTGCCCCTTAATCAAAATCCAGCACTAGTACTTTTCATCAGACAAACATCGAAAGAGATTGAGAACATGAGGAGAGACAGCTCTCATCCCAATTTAAGCCCAGAACTCGAGCATGCCCTTAAAAGTCTGAAAAATAATATTAATATCACCATAAAGGGCTCAGACAAGGGCGGGAACATTGTCCTTATGGACAATGTAGACTACGAGGAAATGTCTCAAAATACTAAGAGATGAAAAATGTTATCGGAAAATATCTGCATGCACCGTCGACAAAATGAATGGTGAATTTTACCAGCTTGTCGATGAGGCATTCAGAGATGGGGCAATAAATGAAGATACCTGGGACTATATCCGCACCAGACACCCGCACACTCCCACCATATATGCATTGCCTAAGGTCCATAAGAATCTACATAGACCACCAGGAAGACCTATAATTTCAGGGAATGGATCCATTTCTGAGGGGGCAAGTCGTGTCATCGACCAGCACCTCAGAACACATGTCATGGATTTTCCATCGTATACAAAAGATACCATTCATCTTCTACAGATATTGGAAGATCTTGTGGTGCCCCCATCAGCCCTACTGGTGACAGTAGATGTAGAGTCTCTCTATAACAGTATACCGCACGATCTAGGTATCTGTGCTATTCAAAATGTGTTACGCCAGCTCCCTACCACAGACTGGAAATTTAACCAGTTTATTCTACATATGTTGGATTTCATCCTGCAACACAATATCTTTCTGTTCCAAGGCTCCCATTTCCTCCAGGTACAGGGGGTGGCTATGGGGACGTGCTGTGCACCCTCATACGCCAACCTGTACCTGGGGGAGAGGGAGAAGGATTTCCTCCTAGGGGAAGATGCTTCAGTGTATGCCTGCCACATTTTAATGTGGCAGCGCTACATTGATGACATCTTTATTGTCTGGGATGGGTCTGAAGAGGATCTCAAAAAAGTTCTTTCACTCATGAATGCCAACACACAAAATCTTTTCTTTTCAATGTCGTTTGATGCAACCACGGTTAGCTTTTTGGATATTCAAATTCCCAAGGATTCAGATGGAAAGATCTATAGCAGACTCTATAGAAAGGAGACTGCGGGCAAGACTATGTTGCATGCTGCAAGTTTTCATCCGGTGGCACTCAAAAAGTCCATACCCTACAGTCAGTTCCTCCGCATTCGAAGGAACTGTAGCTTGGAATCTGACTTTCAAACTGAATCTAACAAGTTAAGCAACCGTTTATTGGCTGGAGGCTATAGCAGAACAACCTTAAAGAAGGCCTTTAATAGAGTGAGGCAAACCAATAGGCATGATTTGGTCTTTAAAACATCCAAAATAAAGTAAAATAAGAATAAAGATAATAACATCTCGAGAATAATTATAAATTTTTCTAAGGAACATACAAAGATCAGACAGATTTTCACAAAATATTGGCCTATCCTAACTGAGGATCCAATCCTTAAAAATCTGGTATCATCCAAACCCCAGATTACCTTTAGAAAAGCAGGGTCCATTGGGGGAATGTTAGTCCAGAGTGAGTACAGGGGCGAGTCGAGGAAGGACCCCTGTAAAACTCCAGGGACTTATCCCTGTGGGGCGTGCTCACAATGTGGTGTCATCGGTGGAGGCCCAACACTGGCTCTACCCAATGGGGAGAATTTTTCTCTCAAACATTTTGCTAACTGCAAAACCCAAGGGGTGGTTTATTTTATGTCATGCCAGTGTGGGGCCTTCTATATAGGGAAGACACGTCAAGAATTAGGTAAAAGGGTTGAAAAACACATGCATAGTATGAGGATTGGCAACTTGTATTTACCCCTTGGTAGGCATGTGGCCAGGAAACATAAATACAGGATGCCAAAGGTACTCTTTTCTGTGGTGGAGAGGATTCATATTCCACGCAGAGGTGGGGATTGGAACAAGGTCCTACTCCAGCGCAAAATGCGCTGGATTAGGTACCTGAGGGCAACAACGCCACCTGGACTCAATGAAGTGGAGAGTTTTTGTCCCTTCTTGGAGGGTTTTAGTTCTGGTAAAACGGATTAAGACCCAATTGGTGGCCTAGGCTCTCTGTTTTCCGAGGTTGGACTCCTTGTCCCCCTCCTTTATGTGAGGTGTTTCTGCCTCCCCTTCTTTCTCCCACCAATATCATCTTCAGACCCAATCCTTCCATCTTTGGTTCTGATTCAAATTCCCTCTTGTTTTTGAAAAACAAAAGAAAAAACCCCCCCTTTTTTCACATGTGGATTGTAGAAGTGTGGGTTGTTGGGAACACGCAAGAATGCACAACATGAGGATTTTATTTATTATTATTATTTTGGTATTGTGATTTTTTCTTATAGGGTTATGTGTGTTGTTTTTCAATTATATATGACCATTGATTATTGTACATGTAATACATATGTTCCTTGTAACCCAGAGATTGTTTTTTATGTTCTAAGGGGAATCAGCGTCCATTCCGGTGTCTCTCCTCCTTTCCAGCTGTCCCATCTTTTGATTTTTGTTCACATCCGGTGCTGGGGGGGGGGGGGGGCGTTCACCTAGGTGGAATTCTTGGCCCATCACCCCTTTAGGCACCGGTGTTTTTTTCGTCCCTGGTTCAAAGCACCCTAAAGTCATTTTGGGAATACTTTGAATCATTATCCCGGTTTTTCCATTCTGACCCACTGTGTTTGTTTCTCCATATCGCCATATGGCCCTGTGTAGTTTTATCTGCCTGATTGAGTTTTCCCATTGTTTGACCTTTTCTAAGATGGCCGTGTCCGCACTTCCTGTGATACGGAACGTTCACAAGCAAGAGCGAACACACATACACACCACTACCTCTTGGATTTATGCAATCAGCATATTCTCATGAGGAGTCTTGTGTTTCATCTGATACAGGATGGCTATCATCAGCCAACTGCGCAGTGTCTTAGTCATGTTGGCCGCGTCTGTCAGTGTTGGTGACATGCCGCCCCTTGGTGCGGCGGCGTCGGGGCACTGACGTCTGACGCGGCACGCTCTATGACAGATAACGTGGCGTCATCTCGGCTTCATGACCATTCGTTGAGTCATGTGACCGGGAGGGAACTAATCACAATTCACAAGGGGATATAAAAGGACACCAGGGAGTCAATTGGCGTCATTCCATTGCCTCTGCCGCAGGCGGAGGATCTAATATATCAAGCTCCCATACACAGGAACCTTGTAAGAACTTATGGATCCCGATTTGTCCTTGGGTTGTTAGTGAATACTGGTAAGCATATAGGACTTTCCGTTTATTCTGAATGGACTTGTTTCCTTTTTTAATGGGAATACATAATTTTTCCCATTTATACTTACCCAATTTTTCTTTTATTTTCTTTTATTCTTTATAGACAATTCTGTTTTTTCCTTTCTTTCTCATAAGACGCCATCCAATTGGATTTCACCTTGTTGCTTTATCCTGACTCCTTTTGTGAACATGCAATGGTGGGTGCAGCATTGGGAGGGGTAGATGGAGGAAGATGCACCCCTGGTACATAAATTGGAACATGGAACATATGTATCTTAAATAAATATGATTCAGTAAGTTCTCTTTTCTTCCCTTTCTTCTTGATACTTCGTGGAGGTGGGATTGATAATACTGTGATTAATAACAACTCTATAATCTGTCTTTAGATAAATGAATGCAACATCCCTGAGGAAGAACGTCTTTTACTATTATTTGAAAGCCTGTTTCTGAGTGATTTTTGCTAATCTTGAGTCACCGATCTAGGCATTGTATTCTAAATTGTTCATATATGCAGATTCTTATGGAGATGGTTATAGTCATAAACATATTTTTTGTATCAATGTAAAATGATCTTGTAATTTTTGTGAATAAATATATTTTTTTTACATATATAATTTTTTTTCCCTTTTTTTTGTTGCCCCTTAATATCCATTCCAGACCTGAAGGGCCTGGTAATTGAATTCTGGGGGACCCCCACGCTTTTTTTTTTTTTTATCAATGACTTTTGTATGTATTGCCGGGAGCCGACAATTCATTAATAGCCGCGAGTGAGTTTTAAATGACTTTTTTTCCTTCAAAAATGACACTTAGTGCAGGGACAGTTCTAAGTATGGGAAATTTAAAGGAATATTTCACTTTTATTGTTTCACTTTAAGCATTATTAAAATCACTACTCCCAAAAAAACGGCAGTTTTTAAAACTTTTTTTTGCATTGATACATGTCCCCTGGGGCAGGACCCGGGTCCCCAAACACTTTTTATGACAATAACTTGCATATAAGCCTTTATAATTAGCACTTGAGATTTCTCCCATAGACTTTTCGAATTTGCTGCGAACACCCCAATTTGTTCGCTGTTCGGCAAACAGGCGAACAGGCAATGTTCGATTTGAACATGAGTTTGACTCGAACTCGAAGCTCATCCCTACTCTACATCTGCCCCATACAGCAATTAAAGAGGGTTAGACAGTCAATATGGCTATTTCATATCATAAAGTTTCCAGATTAGTTTTGTCCTTTGTTGTACTTCCTTGCTAAACTGGACTAATAAACAACAAAGTAAAAAATAGTCCAGTGCAGACACCTCTTGAACCAGCTAATTCTGTTTTTGTAGAGATGAGTCACTTGTGTGCAGGACCAATTAACAGAGTTCCTCCCTAAGATGTTTCGTCCTAAGGAAATACACACTTTAATAGGTGTATGTGTTGCGTTCAGAGGAACATGCAGAGCCATTGTCTACTTCACCAGTCCAGCGTGCCTCTGTTATCTCACTACCAGTATAAGAATGGAGACCTGACGGCCCCATGTGTGCTTATTAACCCTTACTTTCTCGTACCTAGCGATCAGACCTTAGATCTCTGTGGTGCTAGTCTGCTCCCGATGACCGGAGAAGATGGAGGGAGGGAGTCAGAGCACCAACTAGCTAGGGAGGGAGTCAGGAGCACCAACCCCCTCGCTACCGGAGGACCTGCCACCTAACCAGGTACCATGCCATCAACTGGTTGCTGTAGCTGTTCTTCCATGCAGTTAACTTTTTCATGGGGTTTCTCACTTTACCACACAGTAAACAGACAGAAGGGAAACTTCTGTCAATAACTTCCACAGATATATTGACCCTTTTTACTTATAAAAATTAATAATGGAACCTGCCATACTTTACCTAGGCAGTGTCTGTCAGCACAGATCACATTTCAGTTAATCTCTGTAGATGACTGATCCTCAATTTATCTCAATAAAAAAATACAGCACTGTATGTGTATAAGAGATAATATCTTAAATTTTTTTGCATCCCTAGACTCCCCAATGTGCCTCTGTCACCAGCACTTGTCTGGCATATGGTGTTAATCGGTACAATTTAAAACTGTTGTAAAATTAGCACTCCCTGTACTTGGATTGAAGAGCTCACATTTGCTGTGAAAGTCTCTAGGTCCTTAATTCTCTAATCTCTTTAGAACACTTTTCAGATGAGGCATGGGGACTATAAGGTACTCCACTCTGTCACTGGCAGTATGCAAAACCTCCACCTTCTTAAAGCACTCACCAGACGGCTGAAATGCAATGGCATGTATAGTAGCTATTCCGGTTTCACCAGGCAATCGCCAGCATTCCAATTTCCAGGCAACAATAACGATTTTCTAAGTAAAGAAGAGCTTTAAAGGCTAAGGTCACCTTTTTTTCCCCTAAAATCCAGCTCCCCAATGCACCAATATACTATTAATGTACTGTATATACTCGAGTATAAGCCGTCCCGAATATAAGCCGAGGCACCTAATTTTACCACAAAAAACTGGGAAAACTTATTGACTCGAGTATAAGCCTAGGGTGTCTATCTGCATGCCTCACTGTGCCTCACTTTGCCTCACTGTGTCCATGAGCATGCCTCACTGTGCCTCACTGTGTCCATGCCTCACTGTGCCTTACTGTGCTCATGCTTCACTATCACTGTGCCCATGCCTTACTGTGTCCATGCCTCACTGTGCCCAATCTCCCTACCTGATCTCCTGCACTGTGTGACTAGACTGAGGTTTAACATGGGAGTCTATGGAAGCGGCGCCCAGCTTTGAAAAATCGGTGCTCCCCGGCCCTAGGTCCCCTGAACAACAAACTTTGCACACTTGTAGAGGAAGAGTGGGGCTACATGTGTGCCAAGTTTGGGGTCCAAGGGACCAACGGCTGGCCAGGATCGGGCACACAAAGTTGAAGATTGACACAGACTTGAGTATAAGCCGAGGGGGGCATTTTCAGTACAAAAAAAATGTGCTGAAAAGCTCGGCTTATACTCGAGTATATACGGTACCTCGGTTGCAGAAAAATACAACTTTGATTTTGAGAACAAGGCCTTACCTTAGCCCTTGCTATATTTCTTAGAAAGAGAATACCTAGTTTACAGAAAGAGACAGAGAAACCAGTAAGAGTTTACCAGCTGACCTCATTAGCACACCTTCACCCATCAACTAAGTTTTCACAGCACCCTGACATTTCTCCATGTGTGCATTTGCCTGGCTTCCTCAGGGTCCTTTCAGACGGGCTCAGGCTGCATGCTAAACTCCCTGGGGTCACATGCAGCCCACGGGACACCCCTGATGTAGTGCAAGAGCTTGCCTGATTGGATACAGAGTGATTGGATAGATGGTGTGTCCTCCTCAGATTTTATAGTGTATGGCCACATTTATGCACCTAGAATTACGTAGTTGCATTTTCATCATTATTAATTGTTAACGGCACCCCAAACACAGAAGCAAATACACATGAAAAAAATCAGATGACAAACACAAAACAAAAAAAGTGCAAAAATGTTCCATGAGCTACTTTGCCACGTGTAGCACAGCATTGAGGTCAACAGGCTGCCCTATGTGTGTCACTTGAAAAACCAGCCAAAAAAAATGCACTCCCACTACTCTAAAGCCCTGTACACATGATCGGATTTCCGATGGAATAAAATCCAATGGATTTTTCCATCGGATTTCTGATGAAGCTGACTTCCATCAGTCTTGCCTACACACCATCATACAAAAATCCGACCGTCCCAAACACTGTGACGTAAAACACTCCGACGAGCCGAGAAAAATTAAGTTCAAAGCTTCTGAGCATGCGTCAACTTGATTCTGAGCATGCGTGGGTTTTTTCTCTGATGGAGTTCCACACAGATTATCGGAATTTGCTATGGTTTTTTTTCCATCGGATAAATTTAAAACATGTTCTATTTTTAATCACTGATGGAAAAAAGCCTGAGGAAAACGCTTGGACAGCTGTGCTTTTATTTTAAATAAAAGAACCTTTTTTGGAGTGCGGCTGTCCAAGTGTTTTCCTCCGATTTTTTGCATTGTTATATGCATTGCCTGCACCCACGGCTCTGGATCTTGTGAATGAGTCACCAGTCACATCTGAGCGGTAACTCTCTCCTACTGATGGAAAAAAGACTGATGGGGCCCATACACGATTGGTTTGTCCGATGAAAAAAGTCCATTGGACTGTTTTCATCGGTAAAACCAATCGTGTGTACAGGGCTTTAGTGTGAATGGTGCGTTTACACATGAATAATAAGGCTCATTTCACATCTGTGTGTTTCTGAATGCATGAAAAAGCACACATAAAATGTGTGCTTTGTCATGCATTTCAGAAATGCTGCAAATGTGCATCATGCTTGTGTTGTCATTATATGTTAAAGGTACCCCAAGTGCGGCAAATGCAACAAAAACTGCGGTAACGCACCATGCTTCGCTCCCAAAAAAGCTCTGGAGCTTTTCTTGGGCGATTGTTGCGTATAAATAGACAGCCCTATGCATGACGAGTGAAAACACCCCAAAACACCCAAAACAAACACATGTGGAAATGTGAGTTTTCGCTATGAAGGGATGTGATTGAGCCCTGACAACTAAGTGTTTCCATCCACTCCCTCCTATATACTTGTGTAGCGGGTACTTGAATTTAAGGGAGGCATCTGGGTGGTAGTGTAACCCAGATGCACAGATTGCTAGGGTATCCGAGACCTTTCTTTTTGGTTCTTGGAGGACTCTGGTGGTGTGAGGTTCCCTGTGGCCCACAGGTGGCACTGTTGCCCTGGGCCGGGGGCTGAACTGACAGGGGCCGTGTTAGCGAAGGTAATTCACGTTCTACCTCACATGGTCAGTGGCAGTGACCATCCGCCACTGGTGATATCACAGCGGTTAGCATCAGAAGGGAAAGGATTGTACCTCGATCTACTCCCCATTATTACTCAGTAGAAGAAACTGTATGTTTGTTGGCAAGAAGAATAAAACTGAGTTGGACCTATTTACTGTGTGGAACTCTGGTTACTAGGAGCAAAGGAGTCAGGAACAAAGTACTGGACTTGACTCTAGGACACCTACACAAGACCTAACATTCTGGCCTTCACCTCTTAGCTATGGAGGACATGGGCCGTGGTGTATCTCATCCCTCTCCCAGGAACCCCTAGACAACAGCCACATAACCGATAAAACAAGAGAGGGAGAGGTCGCTACACGTGGGGGCATCGCGTCCGGGATGTGTATGGTGTCTGAATTTGAACTTTGCTGCCCGGAGGAGTTCCGAGTAGGTCGGCCATATTGGCCAAGGCGCCACGAGGCAACCCATAGCTGCGTAGTTCGTGGGTGGGGAAACAGAAAAGCCCGCGAACAAGTGCAGAAAGTGGGAGGAGTCTGGCCATGTGGACGTACGCACGTGGAGATTCCGGCGCGAGTGGGTCAGTGCGCAATGGAGCAGCGAAGGGAGAAGATGACTTCAACCACTCCATGGATTTCAGCTTCTTCTTGCATGAACATGACTTCTCTGGCTGCTCCGCTTATGGATACGGGGATAAGACTAAGGCCCCGGGGGCGATTGGCTCTATACACCTGCAGACACATGGAGGCCCTCAGTGTGATCTGTCCCGGCTGTTCGGGACTGGTGGTCCAGCTGAAGCCATTCGGGCGATGTGAGGTCTGTAAGGAGTTTCTCTTCGAGGTGGAACCATTCACAGAAAAGCCTCGAGCTTTCCACCTCAACTACCTCACAGGGACTGCCACTCCGGAAGGAGAGATCGATGCTGGTGCGTTCCCCGTGCGCACTGATCCGGGCGAAGTGACTGCCCTAGCGGAGATGAAAAGAGAAAAATCCGAGGATACTGCCTCGGTCACCAGCAGCTCCCTGCTCCTACCACCAAAAAGGAAAGTCGGCCTAGTGATGGCCTCGTGCGGTCGTGGAAAAGCTTCTGTTTACTGTTCATTGCCGAACTTTCCGGAGTGTTTTCGCCGGAACACAGGGACTGTGCCCTAGTTTTTTTTTGCATTTGGGCAGTTCTACTCAGAGCCGATCCGCCCTATACGCTCACTACGCAAGCTGCGTAGGGCCCCCAAATTACTCAAGACCCCGCCTCCCCAGGGGCGGCACCAGGTGGGTGTGCTCAAGCCTCCCCAAAAATGATTTAAGCACCCCATAATCCACATGGTAGTATTTGCAGATATTAAGTGTTTTTTTTTTTTTTTTTCCTTGCCTGCATCTTCTCTATTGCTGCCTGGAAGCTGAGACTCTTTTTTTCTTGTGGAAGAATACAGCAGCTACGGCCGCAGAAGCCGATGATCTTTAGCTAGACCCAGCACAGGCTAATTTCAGAGGTGGATGGATATCCACCTCTCTGCTGCCTCCTCAGCCAATGGTGAAGACTGTACCCGCCCCCTTCCCCCAGCCCGCCTTCTTTGATTTCTGAGAAGAGGAGATGTCGGCACTCCACAGCTGGAGAGAAAAGGTACAGAGGAGAGAACACAGCCTGTTATGGCTGGGGACACATTCCTCAGCCCCAGCACTATGAAACAGTGAGTTGTGTTTGCCTGCACTGCTGCTGCCAACATGGAGAGAACAAGCTGCTTTCTACAGTGTGGGAAGGTTACCAGAGAACAAGATCGTTTATCTATCCTGTAATCTGACACCTGCATTCCTCTCTGCCGGCACAAGTCATATGATTCTTACAGAGACTCTGATAGGGAGAAAATACAGGATTTATTAGTTATTCTTCTATCTATCTATCTATCTACTCATCCATCTATCCATCTATCTATCTATCTGTATCTATCTATCTGTATCTATCTATCTGTATCTATCTATCTATCTACTCATCTATCCATCTATCTACTCTTCCATCTACTCATCCATCCATCCATCCATCTATCTACTTATCCATCTATGTACTCATCCATCTATCTACTCATCCATCTATCTACTCATCCATCCATCTATCTACTCATCTATCCATCTACTCATCCATCTATCTACTCATCCATCTACTCATCCATCCATCCATCCATCTACTCATCCATCTATCTACTCATCCATCCATCTATCTACTCATCCATCTATCTACTCATCCATCCATCTATCTACTCATCCATCCATCCATCTACTCATCCATCCATCTATCTACTCATCAATCTATCTACTCATCCATCTATCTACTCATCCATCCATCTATCTACTCATCTATCCATCTACTCATCCATCTATCTACTCATCCATCTACTCATCCATCCATCCATCCATCTACTCATCCATCTATCTACTCATCCATCCATCTATCTACTCATCCATCTATCTACTCATCCATCCATCTATCTACTCATCCATCCATCCATCTACTCATCCATCCATCTATCTACTCATCCATCTATCCATCTACTCATCCATCTATCCATCTACTCATCCATCTATCCATCTACTCATACATCCATCTATCTATCTACTCATCTATCTACTCATCCATCTATCCATCTACTCATCTATCCATCTATCTACTCATCCATCTACTCATCTATCCATCTATCTACTCTTCCATCTACTCATCCATCCATCCATCCATCCATCTATCTACTTATCCATCTATCTACTCATCCATCTATCTACTCATCCATCTATCTACTCATCCATCCATCTATCTACTCATCTATCTATCTATCTACTTATCCATCTACTCATCCATCCATCTATCCATCTATCTACTCATCTAACTACTCATCTATCTATCTATCTACTCATCCATCCATCTATCTACTCATCCATCTACTCATCCATCTATCTACTCATCTATCTACTCATCCATCTATCCATCTACTCATCCATCTATCTACTCATCCATCCATCCATCTACACATCCATCTATCCATCTACTCATCCATCTATCCATCTACTCATCCATCCATCTATCATCCATCCATCTATCATCCATCCATCCATCTATCTACTCATCTATCCATCTATGTACTCATCTATCCATTTACTCATCCATCTACTCATCCATCTATCTACTCATCCATCCATCTATCTACTCATCTATCTATCTATCTACTTATCCATCTACTCATCCATCCATCCATCCATCTATCTACTCATCTAACTACTCATCTATCTATCTATCTACTCAACCATCCATCTATCTACTCATCCATCTACTCATCCATCTATCTACTCATCTATCTACTCATCCATCTATCCATCTACTCATCCATCTATCTACTCATCCATCCATCCATCTACACATCCATCTATCCATCTACTCATCCATCTATCCATCTACTCATCCATCCATCTATCATCCATCCATCTATCATCCATCCATCCATCCATCCATCTATCTACTCATCTATCCATCTATCTACTCATCTATCCATTTACTCATCCATCTACTCATCCATCTATCTACTCATCTATCCATCTATCTACTCATCTATCCATCTACTCATCCATCTATCTACTCATCCATCTACTCATCCATCCATCTACTCATCCATCTATCTACTCATCCATCCATCTATCTACTCATCCATCTATCTACTCATCCATCCATCTATCTACTCATCCATCCATCCATCTACTCATCCATCCATCTATCTACTCATCCATCTATCCATCTACTCATCCATCTATCCATCTACTCATCCATCTATCCATCTACTCATACATCCATCTATCTATCTACTCATCTATCTACTCATCCATCTATCCATCTACTCATCTATCCATCTATCTACTCATCCATCTACTCATCTATCCATCTATCTACTCTTCCATCTACTCATCCATCCATCCATCCATCTATCTACTTATCCATCTATCTACTCATCCATCTATCTACTCATCCATCTATCTACTCATCCATCCATCTATCTACTCATCTATCTATCTATCTACTTATCCATCTACTCATCCATCCATCTATCCATCTATCTACTCATCTAACTACTCATCTATCTATCTATCTACTCATCCATCCATCTATCTACTCATCCATCTACTCATCCATCTATCTACTCATCTATCTACTCATCCATCTATCCATCTACTCATCCATCTATCTACTCATCCATCCATCCATCTACACATCCATCTATCCATCTACTCATCCATCTATCCATCTACTCATCCATCCATCTATCATCCATCCATCTATCATCCATCCATCCATCCATCCATCTATCTACTCATCTATCCATCTATCTACTCATCTATCCATTTACTCATCCATCTACTCATCCATCTATCTACTCATCCATCCATCTATCTACTCATCTATCTATCTATCTACTTATCCATCTACTCATCCATCCATCCATCCATCTATCTACTCATCTAACTACTCATCTATCTATCTATCTACTCATCCATCCATCTATCTACTCATCCATCTACTCATCCATCTATCTACTCATCTATCTACTCATCCATCTATCCATCTACTCATCCATCTATCTACTCATCCATCCATCCATCTACACATCCATCTATCCATCTACTCATCCATCTATCCATCTACTCATCCATCCATCTATCATCCATCCATCTATCATCCATCCATCCATCCATCCATCTATCTACTCATCTATCCATCTATCTACTCATCTATCCATTTACTCATCCATCTACTCATCCATCTATCTACTCATCCATCCATCTATCTACTCATCTATCTATCTATCTACTTATCCATCTACTCATCCATCCATCCATCCATCTATCTACTCATCTAACTACTCATCTATCTATCTATCTACTCATCCATCCATCTATCTACTCATCCAACTACTCATCCATCTATCTACTCATCTATCTACTCATCCATCTATCCATCTACTCATCCATCTATCTACTCATCCATCCATCCATCTACACATCCATCTATCCATCTACTCATCCATCTATCCATCTACTCATCCATCTATCCATCTATCATCCATCCATCTATCATCCATCCATCCATCCATCCATCCATCTATCTACTCATCTATCCATCTATCTACTCATCTATCCATTTACTCATCCATCTACTCATCCATCTATCTACTCATCTATCCATCTATCTACTCATCTATCCATCTACTCATCCATCTATCTACTCATCCATCTACTCATCCATCCATCCATCCATCTACTCATCCATCTATCTACTCATCCATCCATCTATCTACTCATCCATCTATCTACTCATCCATCCATCTATCTACTCATCCATCCATCCATCTACTCATCCATCCATCTATCTACTCATCCATCTATCCATCTACTCATCCATCTATCCATCTACTCATCCATCTATCCATCTACTCATACATCCATCTATCTATCTACTCATCTATCTACTCATCCATCTATCCATCTACTCATCTATCCATCTATCTACTCATCCATCTACTCATCCATCCATCTATCCATCTATCTACTCATCCATCTATCTACTCATCCATCTATCTATCTACTCATCCATCCATCTATCCATCTATCTACTCATCCATCTATCTACTCATCCATCTATCCATCTACTCATCCATCCATCTATCCATCTATCTACTCATCCATCTATCCATCTACTCATCCATCTATCCATCTACTCATCCATCTATCCATCTACTCATCCATCCATCTACTCATCCATCCATCCATCTATCCGTCTATCTACTCATCTATCTATCTATCTATCTAACTATCTATCTATCTATCGATCCATCCATCTATCTACTCATCTATCCATCTATCTACTCATCCATCTATCCATCTACTCATCCATCCATCTATCCATCTATCTACTCATCCATCCATCTATCTACTCATCTATCTACTCATCCATCTATCCATCTACTCATCCATCTATCTACTCATCCATCCATCCATCTACACATCCATCTATCCATCTACTCATCCATCTATCCATCTACTCATCCATCCATCTATCATCCATCCATCTATCATCCATCCATCCATCCATCCATCTATCTACTCATCTATCCATCTATCTACTCATCTATCCATTTACTCATCCATCTACTCATCCATCTATCTACTCATCTATCCATCTATCTACTCATCTATCCATCTACTCATCCATCTATCTACTCATCCATCTACTCATCCATCCATCCATCCATCTACTCATCCATCTATCTACTCATCCATCCATCTATCTACTCATCCATCTATCTACTCATCCATCCATCTATCTACTCATCCATCCATCCATCTACTCATCCATCCATCTATCTACTCATCCATCTATCCATCTACTCATCCATCTATCCATCTACTCATCCATCTATCCATCTACTCATACATCCATCTATCTATCTACTCATCTATCTACTCATCCATCTATCCATCTACTCATCTATCCATCTATCTACTCATCCATCTACTCATCTATCCATCTATCTACTCTTCCATCTACTCATCCACCCATCCATCCATCTATCTACTTATCCATCTATCTACTCATCCATCTATCTACTCATCCATCTATCTACTCATCCATCCATCTATCTACTCATCTATCTATCTATCTACTTATCCATCTACTCATCCATCCATCTATCCATCTATCTACTCATCTAACTACTCATCTATCTATCTATCTACTCATCCATCCATCTATCTACTCATCCATCTACTCATCCATCTATCTACTCATCTATCTACTCATCCATCTATCCATCTACTCATCCATCTATCTACTCATCCATCCATCCATCTACACATCCATCTATCCATCTACTCATCCATCTATCCATCTACTCATCCATCCATCTATCATCCATCCATCTATCATCCATCCATCCATCCATCCATCTATCTACTCATCTATCCATCTATCTACTCATCTATCCATTTACTCATCCATCTACTCATCCATCTATCTACTCATCCATCCATCTATCTACTCATCTATCTATCTATCTACTTATCCATCTACTCATCCATCCATCCATCCATCCATCTATCTACTCATCTAACTACTCATCTATCTATCTATCTACTCATCCATCCATCTATCTACTCATCCATCTACTCATCCATCTATCTACTCATCTATCTACTCATCCATCTATCCATCTACTCATCCATCTATCTACTCATCCATCCATCCATCTACACATCCATCTATCCATCTACTCATCCATCTATCCATCTACTCATCCATCCATCTATCATCCATCCATCTATCATCCATCCATCCATCCATCCATCTATCTACTCATCTATCCATCTATCTACTCATCTATCCATTTACTCATCCATCTACTCATCCATCTATCTACTCATCTATCCATCTATCTACTCATCTATCCATCTACTCATCCATCTATCTACTCATCCATCTACTCATCCATCCATCCATCCATCTACTCATCCATCTATCTACTCATCCATCCATCTATCTACTCATCCATCTATCTACTCATCCATCCATCTATCTACTCATCCATCCATCCATCTACTCATCCATCCATCTATCTACTCATCCATCTATCCATCTACTCATCCATCTATCCATCTACTCATCCATCTATCCATCTACTCATACATCCATCTATCTATCTACTCATCTATCTACTCATCCATCTATCCATCTACTCATCTATCCATCTATCTACTCATCCATCTACTCATCTATCCATCTATCTACTCTTCCATCTACTCATCCATCCATCCATCCATCTATCTACTTATCCATCTATCTACTCATCCATCTATCTACTCATCCATCTATCTACTCATCCATCCATCTATCTACTCATCTATCTATCTATCTACTTATCCATTTACTCATCCATCCATCTATCCATCTATCTACTCATCTAACTACTCATCTATCTATCTATCTACTCATCCATCCATCTATCTACTCATCCATCTACTCATCCATCTATCTACTCATCTATCTACTCATCCATCTATCCATCTACTCATCCATCTATCTACTCATCCATCCATCCATCTACACTTCCATCTATCCATCTACTCATCCATCTATCCATCTACTCATCCATCCATCTATCATCCATCCATCTATCATCCATCCATCCATCCATCCATCTATCTACTCATCTATCTATCTATCTACTCATCTATCCATTTACTCATCCATCTACTCATCCATCTATCTACTCATCCATCCATCTATCTACTCATCTATCTATCTATCTACTTATCCATCTACTCATCCATCCATCCATCCATCTATCTACTCATCTAACTACTCATCTATCTATCTATCTACTCATCCATCCATCTATCTACTCATCCATCTACTCATCCATCTATCTACTCATCTATCTACTCATCCATCTATCCATCTACTCATCCATCTATCTACTCATCCATCCATCCATCTACACATCCATCTATCCATCTACTCATCCATCTATCCATCTACTCATCCATCCATCTATCATCCATCCATCTATCATCCATCCATCCATCCATCCATCTATCTACTCATCTATCCATCTATCTACTCATCTATCCATTTACTCATCCATCTACTCATCCATCTATCTACTCATCCATCCATCTATCTACTCATCTATCTATCTATCTACTTATCCATCTACTCATCCATCCATCCATCCATCTATCTACTCATCTAACTACTCATCTATCTATCTATCTACTCATCCATCCATCTATCTACTCATCCATCTACTCATCCATCTATCTACTCATCTATCTACTCATCCATCTATCCATCTACTCATCCATCTATCTACTCATCCATCCATCCATCTACACATCCATCTATCCATCTACTCATCCATCTATCCATCTACTCATCCATCCATCTATCATCCATCCATCTATCATCCATCCATCTATCTACTCATCTATCCATCTATCTACTCATCTATCCATTTACTCATCCATCTACTCATCCATCTATCTACTCATCTATCCATCTATCTACTCATCTATCCATCTACTCATCCATCTATCTACTCATCCATCTACTCATCCATCCATCCATCCATCTACTCATCCATCTATCTACTCATCCATCCATCTATCTACTCATCCATCTATCTACTCATCCATCCATCTATCTACTCATCCATCCATCCATCTACTCATCCATCCATCTATCTACTCATCCATCTATCCATCTACTCATCCATCTATCCATCTACTCATCCATCTATCCATCTACTCATACATCCATCTATCTATCTACTCATCTATCTACTCATCCATCTATCCATCTACTCATCTATCCATCTATCTACTCATCCATCTACTCATCCATCCATCTATCCATCTATCTACTCATCCATCTATCTACTCATCCATCTATCTATCTACTCATCCATCCATCTATCCATCTATCTACTCATCCATCTATCTACTCATCCATCTATCCATCTACTCATCCATCCATCTATCCATCTATCTACTCATCCATCTATCCATCTACTCATCCATCTATCCATCTACTCATCCATCTATCCATCTACTCATCCATCCATCTACTCATCCATCCATCCATCTATCCGTCTATCTACTCATCTATCTATCTATCTATCTATCTAACTATCTATCTATCTATCTATCGATCCATCCATCTATCTACTCATCTATCCATCTATCTACTCATCCATCTATCCATCTACTCATCCATCCATCTATCCATCTATCTACTCATCCATCCATCTATCTACTCATCTATCTACTCATCCATCTATCCATCTACTCATCCATCTATCTACTCATCCATCCATCCATCTACACATCCATCTATCCATCTACTCATCCATCTATCCATCTACTCATCCATCCATCTATCATCCATACATCTATCATCCATCCATCCATCCATCCATCTATCTACTCATCTATCCATCTATCTACTCATCTATCCATTTACTCATCCATCTACTCATCCATCTATCTACTCATCTATCCATCTATCTACTCATCTATCCATCTACTCATCCATCTATCTACTCATCCATCTACTCATCCATACATCCATCCATCTACTCATCCATCTATCTACTCATCCATCCATCTATCTACTCATCCATCTATCTACTCATCCATCCATCTATCTACTCATCCATCCATCCATCTACTCATCCATCCATCTATCTACTCATCCATCTATCCATCTACTCATCCATCTATCCATCTACTCATCCATCTATCCATCTACTCATACATCCATCTATCTATCTACTCATCTATCTACTCATCCATCTATCCATCTACTCATCTATCCATCTATCTACTCATCCATCTACTCATCTATCCATCTATCTACTCTTCCATCTACTCATCCATCCATCCATCCATCCATCTATCTACTTATCCATCTATCTACTCATCCATCTATCTACTCATCCATCCATCTATCTACTCATCTATCTATCTATCTACTTATCCATCTACTCATCCATCCATCTATCCATCTATCTACTCATCTAACTACTCATCTATCTATCTATCTACTCATCCATCCATCTATCTACTCATCCATCTACTCATCCATCTATCTACTCATCTATCTACTCATCCATCTATCCATCTACTCATCCATCTATCTACTCATCCATCCATCCATCTACACATCCATCTATCCATCTACTCATCCATCTATCCATCTACTCATCCATCCATCTATCATCCATCCATCTATCATCCATCCATCCATCCATCCATCTATCTACTCATCTATCCATCTATCTACTCATCTATCCATTTACTCATCCATCTACTCATCCATCTATCTACTCATCCATCCATCTATCTACTCATCTATCTATCTATCTACTTATCCATCTACTCATCCATCCATCCATCCATCTATCTACTCATCTAACTACTCATCTATCTATCTATCTACTCATCCATCCATCTATCTACTCATCCATCTACTCATCCATCTATCTACTCATCTATCTACTCATCCATCTATCCATCTACTCATCCATCTATCTACTCATCCATCCATCCATCTACACATCCATCTATCCATCTACTCATCCATCTATCCATCTACTCATCCATCCATCTATCATCCATCCATCTATCATCCATCCATCTATCTACTCATCTATCCATCTATCTACTCATCTATCCATTTACTCATCCATCTACTCATCCATCTATCTACTCATCTATCCATCTATCTACTCATCTATCCATCTACTCATCCATCTATCTACTCATCCATCTACTCATCCATCCATCCATCCATCTACTCATCCATCTATCTACTCATCCATCCATCTATCTACTCATCCATCTATCTACTCATCCATCCATCTATCTACTCATCCATCCATCCATCTACTCATCCATCCATCTATCTACTCATCCATCTATCCATCTACTCATCCATCTATCCATCTACTCATCCATCTATCCATCTACTCATACATCCATCTATCTATCTACTCATCTATCTACTCATCCATCTATCCATCTACTCATCTATCCATCTATCTACTCATCCATCTACTCATCTATCCATCTATCTACTCTCCATCTACTCATCCATCCATCCATCCATCTATCTACTTATCCATCTATATACTCATCCATCTATTTACTCATCCATCTATCTACTCATCCATCCATCTATCTACTCATCTATCTATCTATCTACTTATCCATCTACTCATCCATCCATCTATCCATCTATCTACTCATCTAACTACTCATCTATCTATCTATCTACTCATCCATCCATCTATCTACTCATCCATCTACTCATCCATCTATCTACTCATCTATCTACTCATCCATCTATCCATCTACTCATCCATCTATCTACTCATCCATCCATCCATCTACACATCCATCTATCCATCTACTCATCCATCTATCCATCTACTCATCCATCCATCTATCATCCATCCATCTATCATCCATCCATCCATCCATCCATCTATCTACTCATCTATCCATCTATCTACTCATCTATCCATTTACTCATCCATCTACTCATCCATCTATCTACTCATCCATCCATCTATCTACTCATCTATCTATCTATCTACTTATCCATCTACTCATCCATCCATCCATCCATCTATCTACTCATCTAACTACTCATCTATCTATCTATCTACTCATCCATCCATCTATCTACTCATCCATCTACTCATCCATCTATCTACTCATCTATCTACTCATCCATCTATCCATCTACTCATCCATCTATCTACTCATCCATCCATCCATCTACACATCCATCTATCCATCTACTCATCCTTCTATCCATCTACTCATCCATCCATCTATCATCCATCCATCTATCATCCATCCATCCATCCATCCATCCATCTATCTACTCATCTATCCATCTATCTACTCATCTATCCATTTACTCATCCATCTACTCATCCATCTATCTACTCATCCATCCATCTATCTACTCATCTATCTATCTATCTACTTATCCATCTACTCATCCATCCATCCATCCATCTATCTACTCATCTAACTACTCATCTATCTATCTATCTACTCATCCATCCATCTATCTACTCATCCAACTACTCATCCATCTATCTACTCATCTATCTACTCATCCATCTATCCATCTACTCATCCATCTATCTACTCATCCATCCATCCATCTACACATCCATCTATCCATCTACTCATCCATCTATCCATCTACTCATCCATCTATCCATCTATCATCCATCCATCTATCATCCATCCATCCATCCATCCATCCATCTATCTACTCATCTATCCATCTATCTACTCATCTATCCATTTACTCATCCATCTACTCATCCATCTATCTACTCATCTATCCATCTATCTACTCATCTATCCATCTACTCATCCATCTATCTACTCATCCATCTACTCATCCATCCATCCATCCATCTACTCATCCATCTATCTACTCATCCATCCATCTATCTACTCATCCATCTATCTACTCATCCATCCATCTATCTACTCATCCATCCATCCATCTACTCATCCATCCATCTATCTACTCATCCATCTATCCATCTACTCATCCATCTATCCATCTACTCATCCATCTATCCATCTACTCATACATCCATCTATCTATCTACTCATCTATCTACTCATCCATCTATCCATCTACTCATCTATCCATCTATCTACTCATCCATCTACTCATCCATCCATCTATCCATCTATCTACTCATCCATCTATCTACTCATCCATCTATCTATCTACTCATCCATCCATCTATCCATCTATCTACTCATCCATCTATCTACTCATCCATCTATCCATCTACTCATCCATCCATCTATCCATCTATCTACTCATCCATCTATCCATCTACTCATCCATCTATCCATCTACTCATCCATCTATCCATCTACTCATCCATCCATCTACTCATCCATCCATCCATCTATCCGTCTATCTACTCATCTATCTATCTATCTATCTAACTATCTATCTATCTATCGATCCATCCATCTATCTACTCATCTATCCATCTATCTACTCATCCATCTATCCATCTACTCATCCATCCATCTATCCATCTATCTACTCATCCATCCATCTATCTACTCATCTATCTACTCATCCATCTATCCATCTACTCATCCATCTATCTACTCATCCATCCATCCATCTACACATCCATCTATCCATCTACTCATCCATCTATCCATCTACTCATCCATCCATCTATCATCCATCCATCTATCATCCATCCATCCATCCATCCATCTATCTACTCATCTATCCATCTATCTACTCATCTATCCATTTACTCATCCATCTACTCATCCATCTATCTACTCATCTATCCATCTATCTACTCATCTATCCATCTACTCATCCATCTATCTACTCATCCATCTACTCATCCATCCATCCATCCATCTACTCATCCATCTATCTACTCATCCATCCATCTATCTACTCATCCATCTATCTACTCATCCATCCATCTATCTACTCATCCATCCATCCATCTACTCATCCATCCATCTATCTACTCATCCATCTATCCATCTACTCATCCATCTATCCATCTACTCATCCATCTATCCATCTACTCATACATCCATCTATCTATCTACTCATCTATCTACTCATCCATCTATCCATCTACTCATCTATCCATCTATCTACTCATCCATCTACTCATCTATCCATCTATCTACTCTTCCATCTACTCATCCATCCATCCATCCATCTATCTACTTATCCATCTATCTACTCATCCATCTATCTACTCATCCATCTATCTACTCATCCATCCATCTATCTACTCATCTATCTATCTATCTACTTATCCATTTACTCATCCATCCATCTATCCATCTATCTACTCATCTAACTACTCATCTATCTATCTATCTACTCATCCATCCATCTATCTACTCATCCATCTACTCATCCATCTATCTACTCATCTATCTACTCATCCATCTATCCATCTACTCATCCATCTATCTACTCATCCATCCATCCATCTACACTTCCATCTATCCATCTACTCATCCATCTATCCATCTACTCATCCATCCATCTATCATCCATCCATCTATCATCCATCCATCCATCCATCCATCTATCTACTCATCTATCCATCTATCTACTCATCTATCCATTTACTCATCCATCTACTCATCCATCTATCTACTCATCCATCCATCTATCTACTCATCTATCTATCTATCTACTTATCCATCTACTCATCCATCCATCCATCCATCTATCTACTCATCTAACTACTCATCTATCTATCTATCTACTCATCCATCCATCTATCTACTCATCCATCTACTCATCCATCTATCTACTCATCTATCTACTCATCCATCTATCCATCTACTCATCCATCTATCTACTCATCCATCCATCCATCTACACATCCATCTATCCATCTACTCATCCATCTATCCATCTACTCATCCATCCATCTATCATCCATCCATCTATCATCCATCCATCCATCTATCTACTCATCTATCCATCTATCTACTCATCTATCCATTTACTCATCCATCTACTCATCCATCTATCTACTCATCCATCCATCTATCTACTCATCTATCTATCTATCTACTTATCCATCTACTCATCCATCCATCCATCCATCCATCTATCTACTCATCTAACTACTCATCTATCTATCTATCTACTCATCCATCCATCTATCTACTCATCCATCTACTCATCCATCTATCTACTCATCTATCTACTCATCCATCTATCCATCTACTCATCCATCTATCTACTCATCCATCCATCCATCTACACATCCATCTATCCATCTACTCATCCATCTATCCATCTACTCATCCATCCATCTATCATCCATCCATCTATCATCCATCCATCTATCTACTCATCTATCCATCTATCTACTCATCTATCCATTTACTCATCCATCTACTCATCCATCTATCTACTCATCTATCCATCTATCTACTCATCTATCCATCTACTCATCCATCTATCTACTCATCCATCTACTCATCCATCCATCCATCCATCTACTCATCCATCTATCTACTCATCCATCCATCTATCTACTCATCCATCTATCTACTCATCCATCCATCTATCTACTCATCCATCCATCCATCTACTCATCCATCCATCTATCTACTCATCCATCTATCCATCTACTCATCCATCTATCCATCTACTCATCCATCTATCCATCTACTCATACATCCATCTATCTATCTACTCATCTATCTACTCATCCATCTATCCATCTACTCATCTATCCATCTATCTACTCATCCATCTACTCATCCATCCATCTATCCATCTATCTACTCATCCATCTATCTACTCATCCATCTATCTATCTACTCATCCATCCATCTATCCATCTATCTACTCATCCATCTATCTACTCATCCATCTATCCATCTACTCATCCATCCATCTATCCATCTATCTACTCATCCATCTATCCATCTACTCATCCATCTATCCATCTACTCATCCATCTATCCATCTACTCATCCATCCATCTACTCATCCATCCATCCATCTATCCGTCTATCTACTCATCTATCTATCTATCTATCTATCTAACTATCTATCTATCTATCGATCCATCCATCTATCTACTCATCTATCCATCTATCTACTCATCCATCTATCCATCTACTCATCCATCCATCTATCCATCTATCTACTCATCCATCCATCTATCTACTCATCTATCTACTCATCCATCTATCCATCTACTCATCCATCTATCTACTCATCCATCCATCCATCTACACATCCATCTATCCATCTACTCATCCATCTATCCATCTACTCATCCATCCATCTATCATCCATCCATCTATCATCCATCCATCCATCCATCCATCTATCTACTCATCTATCCATCTATCTACTCATCTATCCATTTACTCATCCATCTACTCATCCATCTATCTACTCATCTATCCATCTATCTACTCATCTATCCATCTACTCATCCATCTATCTACTCATCCATCTACTCATCCATCCATCCATCCATCTACTCATCCATCTATCTACTCATCCATCCATCTATCTACTCATCCATCTATCTACTCATCCATCCATCTATCTACTCATCCATCCATCCATCTACTCATCCATCCATCTATCTACTCATCCATCTATCCATCTACTCATCCATCTATCCATCTACTCATCCATCTATCCATCTACTCATACATCCATCTATCTATCTACTCATCTATCTACTCATCCATCTATCCATCTACTCATCTATCCATCTATCTACTCATCCATCTACTCATCTATCCATCTATCTACTCTTCCATCTACTCATCCATCCATCCATCCATCTATCTACTTATCCATCTATCTACTCATCCATCTATCTACTCATCCATCTATCTACTCATCCATCCATCTATCTACTCATCTATCTATCTATCTACTTATCCATCTACTCATCCATCCATCTATCCATCTATCTACTCATCTAACTACTCATCTATCTATCTATCTACTCATCCATCCATCTATCTACTCATCCATCTACTCATCCATCTATCTACTCATCTATCTACTCATCCATCTATCCATCTACTCATCCATCTATCTACTCATCCATCCATCCATCTACACATCCATCTATCCATCTACTCATCCATCTATCCATCTACTCATCCATCCATCTATCATCCATCCATCTATCATCCATCCATGCATCCATCCATCTATCTACTCATCTATCCATCTATCTACTCATCTATCCATTTACTCATCCATCTACTCATCCATCTATCTACTCATCCATCCATCTATCAACTCATCTATCTATCTATCTACTTATCCATCTACTCATCCATCCATCCATCCATCTATCTACTCATCTAACTACTCATCTATCTATCTATCTACTCATCCATCCATCTATCTACTCATCCATCTACTCATCCATCTATCTACTCATCTATCTACTCATCCATCTATCCATCTACTCATCCATCTATCTACTCATCCATCCATCCATCTACACATCCATCTATCCATCTACTCATCCATCTATCCATCTACTCATCCATCCATCTATCATCCATCCATCTATCATCCATCCATCCATCTATCTACTCATCTATCCATCTATCTACTCATCTATCCATTTACTCATCCATCTACTCATCCATCTATCTACTCATCCACCCATCTATCTACTCATCTATCTATCTATCTACTTATCCATCTACTCATCCATCCATCCATCCATCTATCTACTCATCTAACTACTCATCTATCTATCTATCTACTCATCCATCCATCTATCTACTCATCCATCTACTCATCCATCTATCTACTCATCTATCTACTCATCCATCTATCCATCTACTCATCCATCTATCTACTCATCCATCCATCCATCTACACATCCATCTATCCATCTACTCATCCATCTATCCATCTACTCATCCATCCATCTATCATCCATCCATCTATCATCCATCCATCCATCTATCTACTCATCTATCCATCTATCTACTCATCTATCCATTTACTCATCCATCTACTCATCCATCTATCTACTCATCTATCCATCTATCTACTCATCTATCCATCTACTCATCCATCTATCTACTCATCCATCTACTCATCCATCCATCCATCCATCTACTCATCCATCTATCTACTCATCCATCCATCTATCTACTCATCCATCTATCTACTCATCCATCCATCTATCTACTCATCCATCCATCCATCTACTCATCCATCCATCTATCTACTCATCCATCTATCCATCTACTCATCCATCTATCCATCTACTCATCCATCTATCCATCTACTCATACATCCATCTATCTATCTACTCATCTATCTACTCATCCATCTATCCATCTACTCATCTATCCATCTATCTACTCATCCATCTACTCATCTATCCATCTATCTACTCTTCCATCTACTCATCCATCCATCCATCCATCTATCTACTTATCCATCTATCTACTCATCCATCTATCTACTCATCCATCTATCTACTCATCCATCCATCTATCTACTCATCTATCTATCTATCTACTTATCCATCTACTCATCCATCCATCTATCCATCTATCTACTCATCTAACTACTCATCTATCTATCTATCTACTCATCCATCCATCTATCTTCTCATCCATCTACTCATCCATCTATCTACTCATCTATCTACTCATCCATCTATCCATCTACTCATCCATCTATCTACTCATCCATCCATCCATCTACACATCCATCTATCCATCTACTCATCCATCTATCCATCTACTCATCCATCCATCTATCATCCATCCATCTATCATCCATCCATCCATCCATCCATCTATCTACTCATCTATCCATCTATCTACTCATCTATCCATTTACTCATCCATCTACTCATCCATCTATCTACTCATCCATCCATCTATCTACTCATCTATCTATCTATCTACTTATCCATCTACTCATCCATCCATCCATCCATCTATCTACTCATCTAACTACTCATCTATCTATCTATCTACTCATCCATCCATCTATCTACTCATCCATCTACTCATCCATCTATCTACTCATCTATCTACTCATCCATCTATCCATCTACTCATCCATCTATCTACTCATCCATCCATCCATCTACACATCCATCTATCCATCTACTCATCCATCTATCCATCTACTCATCCATCCATCTATCATCCATCCATCTATCATCCATCCATCCATCCATCCATCTATCTACTCATCTATCCATCTATCTACTCATCTATCCATTTACTCATCCATCTACTCATCCATCTATCTACTCATCTATCCATCTATCTACTCATCTATCTATCTATCTACTTATCCATCTATCTACTCATCTATCCATCTATCTACTCATCTATCCATCTACTCATCCATCTATCTACTCATCCATCTACTCATCCATCCATCCATCCATCTACTCATCCATCTATCTACTCATCCATCCATCTATCTACTCATCCATCTATCTACTCATCCATCCATCTATCTACTCATCCATCCATCCATCTACTCATCCATCCATCTATCTACTCATCCATCTATCCATCTACTCATCCATCTATCCATCTACTCATCCATCTATCCATCTACTCATACATCCATCTATCTATCTACTCATCTATCTACTCATCCATCTATCCATCTACTCATCTATCCATCTATCTACTCATCCATCTACTCATCCATCCATCTATCCATCTATCTACTCATCCATCTATCTACTCATCCATCTATCTATCTACTCATCCATCCATCTATCCATCTATCTACTCATCCATCTATCTACTCATCCATCTATCCATCTACTCATCCATCCATCTATCCATCTATCTACTCATCCATCTATCCATCTACTCATCCATCTATCCATCTACTCATCCATCTATCCATCTACTCATCCATCCATCTACTCATCCATCCATCCATCTATCCGTCTATCTACTCATCTATCTATCTATCTATCTAACTATCTATCTATCTATCTATCGATCCATCCATCTATCTACTCATCTATCCATCTATCTACTCATCCATCTATCCATCTACTCATCCATCCATCTATCCATCTATCTACTCATCCATCCATCTATCTACTCATCTATCTACTCATCCATCTATCCATCTACTCATCCATCCATCTACTCATCCTTCCATCTACTCGTCCATCCATCCATCTACTCATCCATCTATCCATCTACTCATCCATCCATCTATCTACTCATCCATCCATCTATCCATCTATCTACTCATCTATCTATCTATCTACTTATCCATCTACTCATCCATCCATCCATCCATCTATCTACTCATCTAACTACTCATCTATCTATCTATCTACTCATCCATCCATCTATCTACTCATCCATCTACTCATCCATCTATCTACTCATCTATCTACTCATCCATCTATCCATCTACTCATCCATCTATCTACTCATCCATCCATCCATCTACACATCCATCTATCCATCTACTCATCCATCTATCCATCTACTCATCCATCCATCTATCATCCATCCATCTATCATCCATCCATCCATCCATCCATCTATCTACTCATCTATCCATCTATCTACTCATCTATCCATTTACTCATCCATCTACTCATCCATCTATCTACTCATCTATCCATCTATCTACTCATCTATCCATCTACTCATCCATCTATCTACTCATCCATCTACTCATCCATCCATCCATCCATCTACTCATCCATCTATCTACTCATCCATCCATCTATCTACTCATCCATCTATCTACTCATCCATCCATCTATCTACTCATCCATCCATCCATCTACTCATCCATCCATCTATCTACTCATCCATCTATCCATCTACTCATCCATCTATCCATCTACTCATCCATCTATCCATCTACTCATACATCCATCTATCTATCTACTCATCTATCTACTCATCCATCTATCCATCTACTCATCTATCCATCTATCTACTCATCCATCTACTCATCCATCCATCTATCCATCTATCTACTCATCCATCTATCTACTCATCCATCTATCTATCTACTCATCCATCCATCTATCCATCTATCTACTCATCCATCTATCTACTCATCCATCTATCCATCTACTCATCCATCCATCTATCCATCTATCTACTCATCCATCTATCCATCTACTCATCCATCTATCCATCTACTCATCCATCTATCCATCTACTCATCCATCCATCTACTCATCCATCCATCCATCTATCCGTCTATCTACTCATCTATCTATCTATCTATCTATCTAACTATCTATCTATCTATCGATCCATCCATCTATCTACTCATCTATCCATCTATCTACTCATCCATCTATCCATCTACTCATCCATCCATCTATCCATCTATCTACTCATCCATCCATCTATCTACTCATCTATCTACTCATCCATCTATCCATCTACTCATCCATCCATCTACTCATCCTTCCATCTACTCGTCCATCCATCCATCTACTCATCCATCTATCCATCTACTCATCCATCCATCTATCTACTCATCCATCCATCTATCCATCTATCTACTCATCCATCCATCTATCTACTCATCTATCCATCTATCTACTCATCCATCTACTCATCCATCCATCTATCTACTCATCTATCCATCTATCTACTCATCCATCTATCTACTCATCCATCTATCTATCTACTCATCCATCCATCTATCCATCTATCTACTCATCCATCTATCTACTCATCCATCTATCCATCTACTCATCCATCCATCTATCCATCTATCTACTCATCCATCTATCCATCTACTCATCCATCTATCCATCTACTCATCCATCCATCTACTCATCCATCCATCCGTCTATCTATCTATCTATCTATCTATCTATCTATCTATCTATCTATCTATCTATCTATCATCCATTCACTCATCCATTCACCTATCTCTATCTATCTATTCACTCATCCATTCATCCATTCACTCATCCATTCATCCATCCATCCATCCAGTCATTCACTCATCTATTCATCCATCAATCCAGTCACTCATCCATCCAGCCATTCACTCATCCATCCATCCATTCTCTCATCCATTCATCCATCCAGCCATTCACTCATCCATCCATCCAGCCATTCATTTATCCATTCATCCATCCGGCCATTCACTCATCCATCCAGCCATCCATTCATCCAGCCATTCACTCATCCATTCATCCATCCATTCACTCATCCATCCAGCCATCCATTCATCCAGCCATTCACTCATCCATCCATCCAGCTATTCACTCATCCATTCATCCATCCAGCCAGCCATTCATTCATCATTGCTGGTGTCACAATACAAGAAGAATGGATTGAAAAATTAAAGGATATTCTGATGCCATTATACTAACCCTATGTTTCCCACACTTTAGTAACAAGCCAGAGCTCTTGTACATAGCGCACTCCTGAACCCTGCATTGTGTGCGTATCTCACTCCTGAACCCTGCATTGTGTGCGTATCTCACTCCTGAACCCTGCATTGTGTGCGTATCTCACTCCTGAACCCTGCATTGTGTGCGTATCTCACTCCTGAATCCTGCATTGTGTGCATATCTCACTTCTGAACCCTGCATTGTGTGCGTATCGCACTTCTGAACCCTGCATTGTGTGCGTATCACACTTCTAAACCCTGCATTGTGTGCGTATCACACTTCTGATCCCTGCATTGTGTGTGTGTGTGTGTAGCGCACACCATAATCCTGCACTTTGTGTGTAGCACAAGCCTGAATCCTGCACTTTGTAAATTCCTGTAAATAGCGCAGCCCTCAGCTCAGCACTCTTAACGTGACGCACTCCGTGCATCCCCATACACCCCCTATGCTCGCTGCACACTCCATGCATTGCCCATACAGCCCCTATACTCGTTGCATATTGCACTTTATATGTGTGCACAGATTACACTTTTATTGTTTTTATCAAATATTTAATTTTTATATTATTTATTGATATTTTTATGCTTTTACTGCTTTCTTTGAATTATTGTGGCGATAATTAGCTTTAGCACATTTTGTAGTTTGTTTGGGTATGGGACAATGTGCCTGACTGCATAGCCTGTTATCAATGTGTGACTGAGTTTTCGGATGGTTCTCTGGCTTCTTTGTGGCTGTTGACTTTTTATATTTAACTACCCCACTGACTTGAGGTTATTGCTGGCCCTGATATATGCTGGGGGCTATAATTGTTGGTCTTGATGAAACTTATTTTACTTCACAATCTCTTCAGTGTACCTCCAGGCTCTTTTTGGCCTATACAAAGAGGGAAAGGTGGCACACTACAAGCTATAGATCAGGAAGAATCACTCACATTTGGCCACACCTATTTTAGCCACACCCACCTTTTATCCACGCCCACACATGTAAATTTTGTTCCGCTCTTCGCGTGCCACATTAGCCCCCTCTTTTTTATGCTTCCAGCACCCCCAAAAAATTTGGGCTGGAGCCACCCCTGCGCCTCCCCTTCGTGTCATAGTGTGTCAATTAATGTTTAATAACATCCATGACAAAATGAAGCGAAACTATCCTTCTGGTTACGAAAAGAGGGGAAAAAAAACACCACAAGAGTGAATTGCGGGAACAACAATCAGGTAAACTTGTGTTCGCTCCTCTCCAATGTTGCCTTATGAGGAATTTTTATGAATAATTTCCTTGTAAATTGGGAATATCTGTAACATATATGTATATATATAATTTAGAGTAGGAAATATGTGGGTCTGCAAAGGGTTAAACTGGGCTGACAAGCTGGGCTTGAGGACAATCTAATTACCTGTCCTCTTATTTGAATATGCATGAATGCAGGGTAACAAGAATTGCGGAGTCTTATGGTCTGACAAGATAACTTAGTATTCAAACAAGCTAGAAAAGAGATCACATCTGAAACTGGTAGTCTATGCGGCACCGTTTTTTATCCTCTAGATAAAGGCGTGTGTATTCTCCCATATTAACACCCATATCCATTTAAGGGGTAATTCTTCCTGGCTAGTTCCATGCATAGCTAAGCGCCCCCTTCAAGGGAAGTTAACGACCTCCGGTTTAATTAATTTATCTTCAAATCCAATTATCACTAAAGAGTGGGCTAGGGTGGGAAATTAATATAACGGCAGGAAGGAGGAGAGAAATAACCGCAACCAATCGTAGCCGCCCTGGGTTAGTCAATGGGAGAGGGCTCCATAAAAGGACCCCCCATCCAGTAGAGAGAGAGAGATGAGAGAACCTGGGCCCAGGATTCATTATAGGTAATTATTAAGACCATCTCCCAGCACTTACCCCTTATGCTTGCATTTTTCCTATGTTTGTCTGTCTATTTGTAATGTAATGTATATACGTTGTGTTTGAAACTAATATTTACTCCCTTGCCAAAAACTGTAAATGTTTGCGGTGTATTAGATAGACTAATAACCTTAATTCTTTAATAAATGCTTGTTATATTGAAGTTATCAAATCTTGTCAAAAAGAACTCTTATTTAAACCATATCAATAATCATTAAATATTAATTGAATATTAAATATTAAATATTAATATTTAAAAATCAACAGTTGGCGACCACGAAGATAAGTACAGGACTGAAAGCATTTAATATAACAACAAAATCTGTATATTAGAAATTAAGTTTATTAGGGGGAATTCAAGTTGAGTCAGCTTATCCAATCTATCTAGGGAAAATATAGGTAAAAATTTTTGTTTTATTAGTGGGTATTACCTCCAAGGAGAGAATATACACCACAGGTTATTTTTTTTTTTTTTTGTTTGTTTTGCTTTTTTTTTATCCCAAAATCATAATTGATAAAATACTTTGGATGTACCATTATAACCGGTCAATTTAATGGGGAGGAAGTACAGAATGGGAACATTTTTGTTTTAATAATTGTTGTTTTTGAGACACTTAAATAGTGATCCTTAGTTTTGTGAAAAAAAATATATTTTTACAGAGCGAAAACATTTTTTGTTTTGATTTTTGTTGTTTTATTGGAAGGAGGACACTGAAATCATGGTCCTTGGTTTTGTGGAGAAAAAGTGTATCTACTTTTTTTTTGCAATTTATTAATTTTAATTTTACATTTTTGTTATTGAATTATTATTATTTTTTTAATAATTCTTGTTATCATAAATTTTTGGTAACCTGGCTTAGTTTTAGCCTTTATTTTTTTATTTTTTGGGGTTTTTAGTTTCTTTGTTTAAGACACAGACACGTGCTTGTGTTCTGGTGTGTGTAGGTTGAAACAGGCTCAATAGGGTTTTGCTTGTTATTTAATTTGCATGTCCACTAACATTAAAAATAGGACATTGCAAATAACCTACAAGAGATTTTTTTTCTTTACTCTTATTTTTGTTTTTGGTTTTTATTGTACCTTTTTTTTTTAACTGTAAGAACTTACAAGCAGTCATATTCTCATTGGTGTCAATTGAAGTACAAGTCTGTGGAAGTCTTGCTATGGAAACTAATATCTGAGAAATATTATTAGAAGTGTATTGAACATTTATTTTTTATTTTTTTTTAAGTTTCTTTTAAATTTGTTTTTTCTACTCTATTGAGTGTTACAAATAGTAGTGTAAACACTGCCGTGTTGACATTCCTATTATCAGACTACAGGTATTCATTCTAATTGATCCCTGTGGGGCTTCTATTGTCCCTTGGTCTATTGAGTAGGCTCAGACAAGATAGGCTAAATGCTATTGTTAGTATAATTAGTTTTCCCCACTGTTTATTGAGAGCTGGAAAATATTGTTTAACTTTTACTATATTTTCTGCAGCTTATTTCATTTGAGTTCCTATTTATTGTTTTTTTTGCTTCCTTTTCTTTTTTTTTTTCCTTTTACTGTAATCACAAGGGAATTTATAGTATAAGGGAACAATTAATTTAATTTAGCTCACAAATTGTGCATACTATCACAATGGCTGCCATGACCTGTCTAGAAAGTTTTGTAGCAACTTATACTCTTAAACATAAGAGCAATGAATTTGCCTGTGATGCTAAATTATTGGAAGAACAAGCAAAAACAATCAAAAAGAACAAAAAGCTTAAAAGTCTAGCCATAGCAGGCATATTGGCTATGAAGGCTAAAATGCAGAAATTGAAAGATATAGTCTATAATCAAAATATTACAATTTCTGAGAGGGAGAAGGAGAATACAGCTTTACAAAGCCAATTACAAACCTTAACTACCCTTAATCAAATAGTTAATGCCTCACAGGAGGAAAATGGTAAAAATTACAAATTGGCCCAAAAAGACGGGGTACAATATAAAAGCATGCCAACTAAAGCTGACACTGAACTGGACCATATAACAAGTGCATACAAAGTGCTAGATCGCACACAGGGCACGCAAACAGAGCCACAGTTGCTACAAACAATTTCAATCCTTAAAGTACAGACTATGGCCAGCACATGCGAACATAGTATTGCTACGGCACCTACTTGTGCCTATGAAATTGGGGATACTGAGAAATATGAAGAGTATTGGGGAGAGGAAGATATGGATCCTAATTCTACTTTTCCGGTGGCAATGGGAGAAATCGCAGAGCCACAGGAAAATCGAGAATGCACCATGGTCATAGACCCACCAGACAATGGGGACCAGCTATCCATAAATGAGGAGCATGTCAAGTTCCCCATCATGGTTAGGACCCAGATCTCCTCCTCTACTGAAGGAAATCAAACATTTTTGGGGTTTGATAATGAAGGAAATGAGGTGATTTCCAATGTATATCCAATTCAACCGGTAAAAATCCTTATGAGTGTGGCTGATTTCATTGACAAAATTAAATCTAGTGAACACATGACTTCATATGCAACCATGACAGATATTTTAACTGATTTTTCTTCCCCAAAGAATCTTTTTCAGTACATTGACAATTTACTTAAAGCCACATGCGACAAAGAAAAGCATTTGCGGCTATTGGAGGAACTCCTACGGATCCTAGGAAAAACGGAACTGAAGTGTAATCCCATTAAGGCAGAATTGTTGCAGGAATTTGTGTCTTCTCTTGGGATTACAGTGACAGCATACGGTAGTAAGATAGTAACTGAGAAGGTAGAAACCAATCTACAATTACCTCTGTCAGTAAGTATGCCTACTCTCAGATCTTTCCTAGGAATGGTAAATTATTTGCGGCCTTTCATCCCTGATTGTGCCCAAAAGTCTGCACCACTGTATGATTGGTGGAAAAAGGATACCCGATGGCACTGGACTGAGCAACACACCAATCCAGTGCAGGAGCTTAAAGAAGCTTTAGCGCAAGCGCCAGCATTAGCCAACCCAAAGAACCAACTGCCCTTTCACAGTGAGACTGCCATATCAGAGACAACCATGTCAGCGGTTCTGTCACAGGAAAACCATTGGCCTCGGTTGCTCCATGATCGAGACAAACACACAAATAATTCTTCCACTAGGGCCCATGGCCTCCTTTACCAAGGAGTACCACATGAATGTGATATCATACCACAATCAGTTGCGCAACAATTCTTTAGACCTTTGTCAGCAAAGGAAAATGTCCCTGAAAATGCAGTCCAAATTTTCACAGATGGATCATGTTTTTACGTGGAGGGTTCCCCACATGCAGGATTTGGAATATACCTTAACAATCCACATGCAAAGACCCAAACATCAATCTTTCGGTCATGGCAAGTCAAATCAGCACAATTTGCTGAGCTGGCTTCAATTTCTCATGCCCTAGAACTGATGAAAAGGGACCAAGAAATAGTTTTATACTCAGATTCCGCGTGGGTCTGTAATACTATTTCAGAAATTCTGCCCTTCTGGCACACCCACCAGTACATGTCCTCAGATGGGTCTCCACTTAAACATGCATCCCTGTTGAAATTTATTGTAACATTGGTGCAAAAGTTGCCAGTCAAACCATGGGGGTGCAAAGTAAAAGGTAATTTAGGCACTGCCCCATACTGGGAACAAAAGGAGGTAGCGGATTGTTTTGCCAAACAAGGAGCACAAGGGGGGAGATCTGGGAAATTCCTTGGAATTTACTGGACTCAGTCTTGTGCCCCAGCGTTTGTGCCCTCACAAAATCCTGCAACTAAAATGTTCTGCTTTCTTCCCTTTTAGAGCCATGAAGTCGAGGTGGATTGGGATCCTGCTCCATCTGATCGGACACACCAAGGGAGAGGAGACTGGAATGCTCATCAGCGTGATCGTTGACCAAGAATCCGGTCTACTACCTAGAGGGGAAATCCATCTTATTGCATGTGTCCCAAAAGACTAACACCCCTGCTCCTACAACTGTGCCCAAAAATACAGTTGCAATCCCCTATTATGAACCAACATCCTTGGAATGCCCATCAATGCAAGAGGGACCACCTAGCAGCCTAACGGCAACCTCAATCCCTGTAATATTGTTTAATAACGTTAAGTTCATTCATGTGCCGTTGGTACTTAATTTGTCCCAGTGGAACATGGCCGAATTCGGCTCATGTGCCCGGACAAATGGGTCTGTTTTACTCTTCCTTGCTAGTATATTTGATTGCCTCCCATGCAAGCCGAACTCAGGATCCATTTGCAGAACCAAACCTCCCTCCCCACAGGGGTATTTTCAGATCCAGAAAGTTAAAGGGTTTGGACAGCATACTTGCATCCATCCCAGGACTTTTTGGATCTGGCATGTCAATTTGGAACAGAGCCGATTTGTCAGCAATTCGCAGGCATATCGGAAATTTTTAACAGAAGGAGGGTCGGCAAGTGCTGAATCCAGTTCTGCAGGGTGTTGAGGGGCTTGCAGAGGAGGAAAGGTTTACGGTTTATAACATGAAGCTAGAGAGGATGGTATGGGCAAAGAGGTATAATGCACTGCGTATGGAAAGTAAAAGATATAGACCTTACCCAGTGGTATTGTACTCACACTAATACTAGTGGTGGAATGAATGTACATTCTGGAGACAAGTGCAAACCTGTGCCAGTTTCCACAATTTGAAATATAGGGATAGTGACACCACAACCCAAATAGAGGGCCATTTGCTTTCAAGAAGAGCCAGTCACTGTCCACATACCGTGACCTACTGTACGTGTCCTTCACAATGTCGCTGCCTGTGTTCCATCCACAAGATGACTGCTTTACACAATGGCGTCCATACACTCCCTCGGATACCTCGAAAATGACGTGTACAAGGAAAGGTTGCACCTCCCCAAAATGCTCATTCAAGTTCAAGGGCGATGGAAAGCACCACACACTGCCTGCTGCACTGTCAAAGACAATAGATTCTTATGCCGTTGTGATGTGTTCGAAATGGACACTCCAGTCTGTGGTCTAAGCAATGACCCAGTTCCCACAGCCAAAGTAGCAAGGGACCCCCAACTGGAAAGTCCACGCCAACCACCTCAAGAAACCAGTCCATGCCAACCACCTCCAGCCAAGTGAGATGTAAGCTAAACTGCCCAGTGAAGTTGTCAAAATGGAGAACACCAAGCACAAGGGTCACCTACCACATGGATGGACTGTACTGTGTCGTTACCAATCACCAGACATTTCTCTATGGGGGTCAGTCGTGTCCAATACCCTATCCAAATTTTTGCTTCATTCCACAGGAGTACACTACTAGTGGGGAAACTGTAGTAACCCCCATACCAGTGTTAACAGAAGACTATATCATTGAGAGTACCCCTGATGTCCCAGATCCTACCACATACATACCCCATTTTGATGTAAAAAATTGATACTCTGTCAGTAAATCACAATTTGCTTGCAAGGAAGGTTACCCATATAATTTATATTAGTAATGATATGGTGAAAACAGGGAAGAGTTTGAATTAACTTTTACATGCTGGGGATTTCAGCTTAGTCACAACTAGGACCTGGGTGGAAATGGGAATAAAAGGTGTTCTCATATTGCAATGTGGGGTACTGATTTTCATGACGGGCATGGAGATATATCTTGGCCGACTTCTAAGATGGCAGAGGGAGAAACTTAACAATTTAACGGAAATTAGACATAAACAATTACTCACTTAAGTGTGGCCTCGTCTCATCTGTCTCAACTTGCCACAAGGGGTCATCTGTTGCCTTATGAGGAATTTTTATGAATAATTTCCTTGTAAATTGGGAATATCTGTAACATATATGTATATATATAATTTAGAGTAGGAAATATGTGGGTCTGCAAAGGGTTAAACTGGGCTGACAAGCTGGGCTTGAGGACAATCTAATTACCTGTCCTCTTATTTGAATATGCATGAATGCAGGGTAACAAGAATTGCGGAGTCTTATGGTCTGACGAGATAACTTAGTATTCAAACAAGCTAGAAAAGAGATCACATCTGAAACTGGTAGTCTATGCGGCACCGTTTTTTATCCTCTAGATAAAGGCGTGTGTATTCTCCCATATTAACACCCATATCCATTTAAGGGGTAATTCTTCCTGGCTAGTTCCATGCATAGCTAAGCGCCCCCTTCAAGGGAAGTTAACGACCTCCGGTTTAATTAATTTATCTTCAAATCCAATTATCACTAAAGAGTGGGCTAGGGTGGGAAATTAATATAACGGCAGGAAGGAGGAGAGAAATAACCGCAACCAATCGTAGCCGCCCTGGGTTAGTCAATGGGAGAGGGCTCCATAAAAGGACCCCCCATCCAGTAGAGAGAGAGAGATGAGAGAACCTGGGCCCAGGATTCATTATAGGTAATTATTAAGACCATCTCCCAGCACTTACCCCTTATGCTTGCATTTTTCCTATGTTTGTCTGTCTATTTGTAATGTAATGTATCTACGTTGTTTTTGAAACTAATATTTACTACCTTGCCAAAAACTGTAAATGTTTGCGGTGTATTAGATAGACTAATAACCTTAATTCTTTAATAAATGCTTGTTATATTGAAGTTATCAAATCTTGTCAAAAAGAACTCTTATTTAAACCATATCAATAATCATTAAATATTAATTGAATATTAAATATTAATATTTAAAAATCAACACCAAGTTTGATGACGCAAAGTTGAGTTATGTTACTTTATATGCATTTCTATTGTGTTTTTTTCGATCTTGCTAACCTAGCTGGGCAGGCAGGCAGTGCATCTCTTGGTCTGTGTCTAGCTGCTAATGCCAGTCACTTCCAGGGCTGTGTTTTGTGACTTTGTGCCTGACAAAAGTGAGAGTAAAATACAATTATTTATTAAGTTTGATAAACGACAAAGTGCAACGGTGTTTGTTTACTGCAGCTCGGAAAAGATAACCGCGTCGGGTGTGTTATCATGCGTTAGGCGCGTGCACGAAATGAAACGCGCATTTTTCAAGCAGAAATATATGTGAAGACCAGGTAGAGGGCCCCTTAGCAGAATTTTGATTAGGGCTCCAGGGAGGTCAGGATCGGCACTGGTTCTACTCTTCGGAGAAATGGGAGCTGTTTTTGTTTTGTTCTCCCTCCTTCTCCTTGCACTTCTGAGAAATCAGTGACTTTGGGTTTTAGTTAGTGTAGAATCACAGAGAAATGAAGAAGAGAAAAGTTCATCTGGAAGTGATGAGTGTCTTAACCGCGGCATTGTCACCAGGTGGCAGTGTTGCGCAACGATTGTTTGCTTTTTTGACATTATGCAGCACTTATTGGAGTGAATGGGTTTCTTCTCGGATAGACTCATTCATTCCAAGCAAACACACATATGTTGGTAGGATGTATGTTTCTTTTCTTTCCCTCTGCAGGAGACTCATCTATCAAGGCTGCTGAGGATGGGTGGTCCTTAGATAGCCAGGGGGAGGGAAGAATGTAAATGTGTGAGATATTTACAGTGTTTTATTGAAAAAGTTTTAAAGTTATATTGTTTTAAGTTTTCCCTTTTCCATTCAGGTCTTAGCACAATTCAGGGCTAAATTGTATAGTTTGGTTTCTGGGCTGAACTTATGTCACCACCCTTGTGGGATGTGAGTTTTTACCAGACACTGGGGACCAGTGTCAAATCACCAGGGGGAGAGTGTAGCGGGTACTTGAATTTAAGGGAGGCATCTGGGTGGTAGTGTAACCCAGATGCACAGATTGCTAGGGTATCCGAGACCTTTCTTTTTTGGTTCTTGGAGGACTCTGGTGGTGTGAGGTTCCCTGTGGCCCACAGGTGGCGCTGTTGCCCTGGGCCGGGGGCTGAACTCACACCGCAAGACTGTACCTTTTTGTCCTCCCCTGGAGCTGGTACAGCGGGGCGGGGAACCCGCTGTGACGCAAAGGGAGAGGGGATAAAAGGGGCGGACGCCTTTACCATGGGGTTCAGAGTTCAGAGTTGGAAGACGCGGCCGCACCCAGGCACCTTCAGCTTGGGTGCTGGCGTTCCCATGTTCCGGGCCTAGGTGCCCTTGACCTGGCCGGAGCAAGGATGGAGTCTATCCCAGGCACCTTTAGCCTGGGGTGAGGTACTATGGCGGAGGCCTGGGGCTCAGTACCTTCGACTGAGTTACGCGAGGGTGGAGGAATCCGAGGGGGCCCTAATTCCTGGGGTGCCGTGTCTGAGTTTGTGAGGACTGGTGTGCGGAACTTCTCTGGAGAGTCCGGCGCAGCATCGCTGGTGACAGAGAGGCCTCCTGTTTCTCCCTTGGACGGATCTCCTTCCCCTGACAGGGGCCGTGTTAGCGAAGGTAATTCAAGTTCTACCTCACATGGTCAGTGGCAGTGACCATCCGCCACTGGTGATATCACAGCGGTTAGCATCAGAAGGGAAAGGATTGTGCTTCGATCTACTCCCCATTATTACTCAGTAGAAGAAACTGTATGTTTGTTGGCAAGAAGAATAAAACTGAGTTGGACCTATTCACTGTGTGGAACTCTGGTTACTAGGAGCAAAGGAGTCAGGAACGAAGTACTGGACTTGACTCTAGGACACCTACACAAGACCCAACCTTCTGGCCTTCACCTCATAGCTATGGAGGACATGGGCCATGGTGTATCTCATCCCTCTCCCAGGAACCCCTAGACAACAGCCACATAACCGATAAAACAAGAGAGGGAGAGGTCGCTACACTTGTATATAGGTGGCCATACACTATGCAATATTTGGATTTATCAGAACTTTGGAATAGAGGACACACCTGATCAATCCATTCAATTTGTATCAAATCAGAAAGGCCCTTGTACTACATAGCTGATGGGAGATCTAAAGGAGATTGTACAATCAGATTGTATAGAAAGTGAGAGATGACGTAACAGGAAGTGAAAGATGAGGAAGTGATGGAATCTGAAAAGCCTTTTAAAAATACAAAGAAACTGACAAGATTTTAAACCTCCTGTGAATAAGGTAAGTGAAAGAAAAGCACATTGGAATGGCTGGGCCAGAAATGGCATTGGAAAACGCTTCTATTTATTATGAAAACTGAAATTCTGCCCAAAAAGGAGAATTTAGCTTTTAAAAAGTACCAAGTGGTCCCTTACGGATCTGACCATTCTGATAAACGACGCCATGAACATCAGGATGCCCAGAAGTAGGAGGAGGATGGCCGGTGCCAGGAAGATCCCTTCCGAAGTCTGATGTTTCCTCCTCTCGCTCTCTGCATAGATGCCAATGCACAAACTCAATTTGATAAATGTCCCCTTCTCGGCCTCCATTATAGGGACTTTTAGTGATCTTCGACAAACCTTAGACAATATGGTTTCTAATTCCATTTGATTTATCTTGCACGTATTTTTAAGATGTCAGCAGTGGCCACCATATTTCTCTCAGTACAGATTTGTGGCCAGATCCATCTGTCCTGCAGGTCCCAGTCTCCAGTTCATTTAGGTATTATTCATATTATGGACAAGCAAAATGTTCCTTTTTTAACAAAATGCTTTGGAGTCAATGTGGAACGGGAAATAAGGTGTTATTCTGGTGTTTTTAAATGTGCAGTTGACTTCAAATGGCTCCTGCTGGGTACTGAAGCTCCTGGGCCTTTTATTGTGACAAAAAGCCCCTCATTAGCCTAATTATTCAAATTTTTTCACAGAAAAAAATGAAAGTAACAATATACAAATATATGTGTATATGTAAGTAGCCACAAAATGGTATACAGAGATGCATGTACAGTATATAGAAGAAGCTGTGCAGGTGCTCTAATAATGGACAATATAACAGAAGGTCCACCAATCACCATCTGCAAATGTACTCATGGAGGAATTTTCATAACTAAACAATATTTATTGTTTGAGGGATAAGCAAACTTAAAGAGGTGGAGATCTACCTGAACAACATGGGAGAAGTCAAAGATCATCTGGGCACAGTGTTACCCAGTGTCTCCCCCTCACACCTGATTTAAACCTCTAATTGCCATACTATCTTGTCGCAATCGTGTGCATTGCACAGCAATCATGAGTTTAAATCAGGTGGTGAGGAGGCAACATATTGACTCCTCACCACCTGTCAAACACACTAAGATCACTTTTTAGAGGAGCAGCAAAGCCTGCTGCACTTGTGTATGAGCCCATAGTTGCATTTGGCAGCAGCACCCTTAGCCCAGGTTCACACTGGGGCTGCGGGAGTGAAGCTGTGCAAGTTCAGCTGAACTCGCACGATTTCACTCCTGCCTGTCAGTCCTGATTTCGGCCGCGATTACAGGAACATCTGTGCAGGTTTCTGTCAATGTAAATCGCGGCCCGAAATCGCAAAAAGTAGTACAGAAACTACTTTTTTAAATCAGTGCAGCGCCGCAGATGCGGCGTCGCACCGATTAGGATGGTGCCATTGCCCGCAATTTGCGGCAAATATCGCCGTTTTGACATGCGATTTGACATGTCAAATCGCATGTCAAATCGCACCAGTGTGAACCAGGGCTTAGGGCTTGTTCACAGCGGTTGAATCGCGTTTGAATAGTGTTTTACTGCCCCCATTCCCTACCCCCTTTAGCTGCTGAGGCACCAGACAAAGGTGTACACATGCTGCTGAAGGAATTAAACCTGTTGCTTTTGGTGGGTGCTACCGAATGGCAATCGCTACCCATTCAAGTAAATCACGCAACTGCATGCTTCTGTTGGGTCCAAGGGGTTTAAGCAAGTGGTGAGAAAGCAACACAACACTGCCTGCTTTAACGCCTTGTTTGCCGTACTGCACAAGGTTGCAGGGCACTCGCAGAGCGGCCACATTCACTTAAATGGGTTATGCTTGGCAGTTGCTACACCCACCAACCATGACACAGCTTATAACTCCTGCTGTGGCTGTGACATGTGTACACCCCTGGCCACTGCAGCTAAAGGGGATGCGGTTGGGGCGGGGGTGATAAAAACACATCTTAACTATGGGGTTTTCCCACCCTCCAAACTGCAAATGTAAATGAGCCCTTACTGTTCTGAGCCCCCTATAAGGCTGCTTTCACACTGATGCACTGCGGTTTACCTGCACTGCGGGTGCAGCGCAGTGCATCTGCGAATTTCCTGGGTTAGCTGCGCTTTGCCATAGACTTCTATTATATCCTGCAGGTGTGATGCACGTTCTGAAGGCGCACCAAAACTCCTGCATTCAGAAAGTGCAACAAACCTGCAGGATATAATAGAAGCCTATGGCTAAGTGCAGCAAACCATCAGGAAAGCTGCAGGTACACTGCACTGCACCAGTGGTGTGGGTAAATAGCAGCACATCAGTGTGAAAGCAGCCCTATAATATTATGCCCGGGGTATTGCTTCACACTGACCTGAATATCTCTTCTTTCCCGCTGCTGGCACCACTCTGGAGACTGCTAGCCGGGATAAGAGGTGGAGTTCAATTGGTATCACTCTGCATGGGACAGGAGCCATCATCTTATGCCACTCTTGCTCCCTACTACAGTTCCACATTTACAAGTAGTTCTGCTGAATTGCACTCTGTTTGATGCTCTGGAATGGCGGGTCAGCAAGCCCAAACCGCGGTCTACCAGTCACCTGTCCACGATCTACTGGTAGATTGTAACCTATGGGTTCCTGACCCCCAGCTTAAAGCATATGTAAAGTCAAAAGGCTTGAATAGAAAATGTTTAAAGCCCCCCATGATTTTTTTTGTTTGCTATCTGTGTCCCATTGGGAAGACATCCCTTCACTTTCTATCCCATAGAAACAATGGAAGTAAGGGGCAATCTATCCATATTAACCACTTGACCACTGGGCACTTAAACCCCCTTAATAACCAGACCAATTTTCAGCTTTCGGTGCTCTCACATTTTGAATGACAATTACTCAGTCATACAACATTGTACCCATATGAATTTTTTGTCCTTTTTTTCACACAAATAGAGCTTTCTTTTGGTGGTATTTAATCACTGTTGGGTTTTTTATTTTTTGCGCTATAAGAGAAAAAAGACTGAAAATTTTGTAAAAAAATGATTTTTTTTTTCGTTTCTGTTATAAAATTTTGCAAATTACTATTTTTTTCTTCATAAATTTTGGCCAAAATTTATACTGCTACATATCCTTGGTAAAAATAAGTACAAATTGGTGGATATTATTTGGTCTTTGTGAAAGTTATAGAGTCCACAAGCTATGGTGCCAATATCTGAAAATTGATCACACCTGAAGTACTGACGGCCGATCTCATTTCTTGAGACCCTAACATGCCAGAAAAGTACAAATACCCCCCAAATGACCCCTTTTTGGAAAGAAGACATTCCAAGGTATTCAGAAAGAGGCATTGTGAGTTTTTTGAAGTTGTAATTTTTTCCCACAATTCTTTCCAAAATCAAGATTTTTTTTTTTCTCTTTTTTTTTTTCACAAAATTGTCATATTAGCAGGTTATTTCTCACACACAGCATATGCATACCACAAATTACACCCCAAAACACATTCTGCTATTACTCCCGAGTATGGTGATACCACATGTGTGAGACTTTTACACGGCGTGGCCACATACAGAGGCCCAACATGCAGGGAGCACCTTCAGGCGTTCTGGAGCACCGAGGCCAATTCTGACATTTCTCTCCTACATGTAAAAATCATCATTTGTTTGCTAGAAAATTACATAGAACCCCAAAACATTATATATGTTTTTTTAGCAAAGACCTTAGAGAATATAATGGTGGTTGTTGCAACTTTTTATCTCGCACGATATTTGCGCAGCAATTTTTTTAACGCGTTTTTTACGGAAAAAAAATGTTTTGTGCTTAAAAAAAAACAAACAGTAAAGTTAGCCCAATGTTTTTGCATAATGTGAAAGATGAAGTTACGCCGAGTAAATAGAAACCTAACATGTCACCCTTTAAAATTGCACACGCTTGTGGAATGGCGCCAAACTTTGCTACTTAAAAATCCCCATAGGCGACGCTTTAAATATTTTTACTGGTTACATGTTTTGAGTTACAGAGGAGGTCTAGGGACAAAATTATTGCTCTCGCTCTAACGTTCGCGGCGATACCTCACATGTGTGGTTTGAAAACCGTTTTCATATGTGGGCGGGACTTACGTATGCGTTCGCTTCTGTATGCGAGCTCACAGGGACAGGGGCACTTTAAAATAAAAAAAAAATTTATTGTTCATTTTACTTTATTTATTTTAGTTTGACATGTTTTTCCGCCCCCAAATTTTTTTTGATCACTTTTATACCTATTACAAGGAACGTAAACATCCCTTGTAATAGGAATATGGCATGACAGGTCCTCTTTACAGTGAGATATGGGGTCAATAAGACCCCACATCTCACCTCTAGGCTGGGAAGCCTGAAAAAAAAACAACAATCCTGGCTTTGATCGTAGTGGTGAGTCGGTAGGAGCACCGGAGGGCGGCGGGGGGGGGACATCCCCTCTCGCCTCCCGTAAGAATGATCAAGCGGCGGAACAGCCACTATGATTGTTGTTACGGTGTAGGGAATCGCCGGCTGAAAAAGCTGATATCTGAATGATGCCTGTAGCTGCAAGCATCATTCAGATATCCCCGCACAAAGTCAAGGACGTTATATGACGGCCGGCGGGCGGAAAGTGGTTATTGCAGAGTATTGCCGGGCATTGCGGAGTATGGCAGGGCATTGCGGAGTATGGCAGGGTATTGCGGAGTATGGCAGGGTATTGCATGGGGTATTGCACAGGGGGTATTGCACAGGGTATTGCAGAGTATTGCGCAGGGTATTGCAGAGTATTGCACAGGGTGTATTGTGCAGGGTATTGCAGAGTATTGCGCAGGGTATTGCAGAGTATTGCGCAGGGTATTGCAGAGTATTGCGCAGGGTATTGCAGAGTATTTTGCAGAGTATTTTGCAGAGTAGTGCGCAGCGTGATGCAGAGTATTGTGCAGGGTATTGCAGAGTATTGTGCAGGGTATTGCGCAGGGTATTGCAGAGTATTGTGCAGGGTATTGCAGAGTATTGTGCAGGGTATTGCAGAGTATTTTGCAGAGTATTGCGCAGGGGTATTGCGCAGGGTATTGCAGAGTATTTTGCAGGGTATTGCAGAGTATTGCGCAGGGTATTGCAGAGTATTGCGCAGGGTATTGCAGAGTATTGCACCAGGGTATTGCAGAGTATTGCGCAGGGTATTGCAGAGTATTGCAGAGTATTGCACCAGGGTATTGCAGAGTATTGCACAGGGTATTGCAGAGTATTGCACCAGGGTATTGCAAAGTATTGCACCAGGGTATTGCAGGGTATTTTGCAGAGTATTGGCAGGGTATTTTGCAGAGTATTGGCAGGGTGTATTGCAGAGTATTGGCAGGGTGTATTGCAGAGTATTGGCAGGGTATTGCACAGGGATGGCTGAGCAGGGATGGATGGATGGATGGCTGGATCTGTGACTGCAATTGTCACAGATCCAGCCCACAGTGCTGCTGCTGTCATCCGCTCCCTCCCCCTCCCCTCTCACACTGTACCGATCGGTACAGAGAGGGGAGGGAGGAACCGGCGTCATCAAATGACGCCGGTCTGTTTACAAGTGATTGCTCCGTCATTTGACGGAGCGATCACGTGGTAAACGGCCGCTATCAACGGCGATTTACCGCGATTCGTGATCCGCCGGGTCCTCTGGACCCGGCGGTCACGGAGTTTCCCGTGTGCGCGCCCCAGGGGGCGCGCGGGAGCGCGATTCTGGGAGGACGTTATATAACGTCCTCCCAGAGTTAAGCAACCACCTTGTCGACGTTATTTGTCGGCAGGTGGTTGCTAAGTGGTTAAGGGAATAACTGTTCTTAAGCCTAGTACACACGGCCGAGAATCTCGTCGTAAAAAAAAACAGTTTTTCTCGACGAGATTCTTGTCAAGCTTGACGGGATTCTTGTCAAGCTTTCCTTGCATACACACTGTCAATTCCAAATCTCGTCGTTGTAAAGCGCGGTGACGTACAACACGTGCAACGGCAGTATAAAGGGGAAGTTCAATTCCAATGGTGCCACCCCTTGGGCTGCTTTTGCTGATCTCGTGTTACCGCGTTTTAGTAAAAGTTTGGGGAGAGACGTTTCGCGCTTTTCAGCCTCGTGCTTTTCAGTCCGTTACAGCGTGACGAATGTGCTATCTCCATTACGAACGCTTGTGTTACCAGAAGGAGCGCTCCCGTCTCATACTTGATTCTGAGCATACGCGATTTTTTAAGACTCGGAAAAGCATACACACGACCGGTTTTCTCGTCGGGAAACAGGCCGACGAGAATCCCGACGAGAAAATAGAGAGCAGGTTCTCTATTTTTCTCATTGAGATTCCCGGCAGTTTTCTCGACCAGAAACCATACACACGAACGATTTTCTCGGAAAACCGGTCGTGTGTACGAGGCCTTAGATTTATCATTGGAACAAGTGTCCCCAATACCATTATTCCTGTTCTGGTGGCAACTCCAAATCTTGGATTTTTTCTCACTTTCAGTGACAATAGGGAAGGCAAATCGCCCCACTGGGGAGACAGACACTTGGATGAGAAAAATTTGTTATTTGTAGCTCTGTACTTTGGTGTTTTTCTTTTTTGCCAGGGTCCTTTATTGTGAACACCTGCTCCTGTATGTCTGACACTGGCAATCTATAGTGATGGGTGACTTTTTCAGAACAGCTGTTTTCCAAATCCACTTTTCCTGCCTGCCATTATAGAGTGTTTTAGGAACAAGAGTGAAAACACTTATTGGAAAATAAAACTTTCTACTTGTGAAATATCAAACTAAAGAAACATTAAACTTGATATAGAATTTTTTAAAGAAATACTTTAGGGAACATTTTACTATAAATAAAGTTATATCTGACTAAAGTTATGTCTGAAACGGATCAAATTGTATTTTTTTTTCCATGATGTCATCAATCTAAATTTCTAAAGCTGCCACACCAAGTTTGGTTAATACTTGGCATCAGCTTCACCATTTTTGGGTACATTGAAATATCCATACTGCGCATGACAGGTTGTTAGCCTGGGGCTGATTTATTATAAAAGGAGCAAAGAAAACCAACAATAGACATATTGTTACAAGAAGGCAATCAAGTTTTACTGAAAAAAATGAAAAAATAGTCAATATTCTTGCAGCTCTGGATCCTGGAGCTCTGGATCCTGGGATTATATCCCACCAGGGCTATCTATGTTCCTTGTCTTCTATTGTTGTCTGGCTTTAACCCGCTACCCAAAACAAAGCGGCTGATTTATTTGCGCCTCCCCAAATTGGCACTAAGCAAAGTTGAGACATTATATTGCAGATCTGGCAGGTGCAATAAAATGCCTCTTCCCAACCCTGTTTCCTACATGCTGACCTAAAGATAAATTCTATTATTTCCTAGGTCAGCATTTAGGGAGATGATTCTGCTTCTAGGATCACTTCCCTGCTCTTTGGACAGAGAGAACAATGCTGACTCTTTATCATACAAATGTAGCGGGGTCTTTAAATTTAGTTGGGATACACCTGGGTAATAGTATGACCCAGGTGTGTAAATCATGAGAGGGTTTGGACCATTTGTATTCGTGGAGGACTGGGTGGTGTATTATTCTCCTTGGCCTGTGGGTGGCAGGGTACCCGGAGGCTGAAGGTAGAATTGCTGCCGCAGTGCTGTCCTTTTTGTCCCTTTCCGGAGATGGTACGGCGAGGGCGGGGAACCTGCCGTGACGTCGAGGGAGGGGATAAAAGGGAGAGACGCCCTAACCACGAGGTCTTTGGGATCTTTTTCTTCACGCACCCAGGCACCTTAGGCCTGGGTGCGGGCGGTCCGGAGTTCTGGCTCAGGCGCCCTAGGCCTGGCCAGAGCGGAGTTGGCGTCCATCCCAGGCACCTTCAGCCTGGGGTGAGGTACTAAATCGGAGGCCTGGGGCCCAGTGACTTCGACTGGGTCCCACGAGGGCGGAGGAGTCCGAGGGTCCCTGAGGTGGATGGGGCCTATGTCTGAGGTGAGGAGGCCGGGGAGGTCACCCGTCCAGAGAGTCCGGAGCAGCAACAACCCAGTGACGGATGGGCCTCCGGTAACTCCCTTGGAGGGACATCTTCCCCTGTCAGGGGCCACAACACAGCGAAGGTACTCCTATCTACATTCTCTTGAGTCGCTGGTAGAGACTCACAAGTTCTAAGTTCTCTCTAGCCAAGGCTATAGTAACCGCTGGTGAAATCACAGTGGTTTAGCGTACAATCAGGATAGTGCCTCGACCTGCTCACCCCACCGTATCAAACTGTTATTGGGTCTCAACCAGTTGGCTAACAAAGCACTGTTTATTGTGAGTGTTACAATAAAACAAGAGTTGGACTGTAATCGGTGTGTGGTACTCTGGTTAATGGGAGCAATGGGAAGTGTCAGCACAGCAGGACTTGGTCATTAACTAAGACACACAGGCTCGAGGAAAATAACTGGTACTGGCCTTCACCTCACCCACTGATATGGGGAGGACATGGGCCGTAGCGCATCTCACCCTGTCATACGAAATACCCCTAGACAAAAGAGATGGGGTGAGGCCGCTATACGTGGGGGCTCGTGAGTCCGGGATGATGTGTGTCTTGACTTTGGAATTAAGAACGGCTGTGTCTGGACTTTGCTGCCCGGAGGAGTTCCGAGCGGGTCGGCCATGTGATCAGCCAAAGTGCATCCCTGCTCAAAGTCGTGGACATGACCCTAAGACGGGAAAGGCCCATGCAGAAGAGCGAGAAGAGGGAGAAGTCCAGCCATGTGACGTACTACATGTGGGGGCTTTTACTGCACTGCGCCATGAGGCACCCCGTGACTACACAATTCGTGGGCGGAGGCTGGTGGAAGCCCGCGAAAACGTGCAAGTCGTGGGAGGAGTCTGGCCACGTGAGGAGATACACGTGGAGACTCCGGCGCGTGGTCAGTGCGTGATGGAGCAGCAGACAGTCGGGATGGCCTCAAGCTCCCCGTGGATTCCGGTTCCCTACCCCACGAAGATGACTACCTTTGCTGCTCCTCTTACAGACACGGGGATAAGACTCAGGCCCCGCGGGCAGTTGGCTCTGTACACATGCAGGGACACGGAGGCCCTCGGCATGATCTGTCCCGGATGTTCGGGACTGGTGGTCCACCTGAAGCCATTCGGGCGTTGTGAGGCGTGCAAAGAATTCTTGTTCGAGGTGGAGCCATCCACAGTAAGGCCCCCGGGCCCTTCGCCTCAACAGCCTCACAGGTACCGCTACTCCGGAAGGCGAGATACAGGCCTTTGTGGAGGTTCCCGTACGCACTGACCAGGGCGATGTGACTGCCCAACCAGAGACTGAGAAAGAAAAATCTGAGGATGCTGCTTCAGTCACCACAGATTCTCTGCTCCCACCTCCGAAGAGGAAAGTCGGCTTGGTACAGGCCTCCTATGGTCGTGGAAGAGCTTCACCCCGTCGCTTGCCGGGCCTGGATGGATCCGGTTGGAAGAGTCCTGGACATCCCTGTGCTTCGAAAGGTCCAGGTGAGCCAGGGGCTGGGACTGTGGTGGTGGTTGGAGGTGTTGGGAGTCCACAGCCGGTGGAGCCCGCAAGGGAGGGTAGTTCCACGTCTACTAGAGGCTACCTTCCCGCAGAGATGTATGACACCTCCGACCTAGAGTCACTGTCGGACTGTGGAGATGACGGTGAAATAGATGAACTGTTTCACCGCAAGGGCTGGGATAAACACCCATTACCTGTGTTACGTGCACCGCAAGATTCGCCTATGTCCATAGGAGATAGCACGCCCTGGGCGCAGGCCCCGGAGCTTACGAGGAAGCCTAGTCCTCCAATTGTCCTTCCACAATCCACAGCATCACCCGTTTTGTTGGCGGGGATACAACGTGCATCACTACGGGCACCAAGAGCAAAGCCATCAGAGGTAGTGAAAGTACCTCAGCACCCGGAGGCCATCGTTCAACCAGGAGAAGGTGAGCGGGCCACAATGCCTCCTTTGGCCCGATTGCAACGAGTCTTCTGCCAGAGGGTCGCCCGTGAGTACGGATGGGAATATCCTTACTTGCCCCGGGACTTACTGTTTGAGGTTGAAATTCTGCGACAGCGATGGTATGATGAGTTCATTTGGGAGAAACTTAAAGTGCCTCATGCCCGGCGATACTTGTCCTGTTCACCATCCGTGTCGAAAAAATTCAGAGACTGCAGAGCAGACTGGATGTTGGGGCGTCATATTCATGCGGACAAGGTGCATATCTGCCGGAAAGATGGAGAGGACATTGACTATTCGATTGAGGTTTTTGATAAACATCTGAAGCCCTTGTTCTTGCCTGACCCGAAGTTTTACTTGTGAGAAAACTTGTATGTTTTTTTTCTCTGTATGTTTTTTTTCACCTGTATGTTTTTTTTCTCTGCTGCAAAACTTTCTGGAAGTGCTTTTACCAGAACATCAGAACTGTACCCTAGTTTTTTATTTTTTTATTTTTTTTTTCTACTCTTTGGAGGAATGAGAGCTGTTTTGTTTTGTTCTCTCTTCCTTCACAATTCAAAGACAGGGACTTTGGGGGTAGAATCAGAGTAGGGACGCAGGAATAATGAAGATTTCACCAAAGTGTCATTACCTCGGCACTGTCACCAGGTGGCAGTGTTGCGCAATGGCTGTTTGTTGTTTTTACACTTGCATCACTTTACTCATTGGAGCGAATGGGTCTCTCACCTGATAGACCCATTCATTCCAAATTAACAGAAATATGTTAGGATGTTGTGTTTTTCTTTTTGCTTCCCTTCTGCAGGAGATCCATCTGTCAAGACTGCTGAGTATGGGGTGGTTCTTAGACAGTGAAGGGAGGGATTGTATATGTGTACATGCTTAGATGGTTTTATGGGAAAGTCCTATTGTTTTATGTTCCCCTTTCCTTGAGCAGGTCTTGGCACAATTAGGATTTCAATTTTGAGGGATAGCCTCTGGGGTCAGGCTTATGTCACCACTCCTTGGGAGACATGGGTTTGCACCAGACGCTGGGGACCAGCGTCAAATCACAGGGGGGAGTGTGTAGCGGGGTCTTTAAATTTAGTTGGGATACACCCGGGTAATAGTATGACCCAGGTGTGTAAATCATGAGAGGGTTTGGACCATTTGTATTCGTGGAGGACTGGGTGGTGTATTATTCTCCTTGGCCTGTGGGTGGCAGGGTACCCGGAGGCTGAAGGTAGAATTGCTGCCGCAGTGCTGTCCTTTTTGTCCCTTTCCGGAGATGGTACGGCGAGGGCGGGGAACCTGCCATGACGTTGAGGGAGGGGATAAAAGGGAGAGACGCCCTAACCACGAGGTCTTTGGGATCTTCTTCTTCACGCACCCAGGCACCTTAGGCCTGGGTGCGGGCGGTCCGGAGTTCCGGCTCAGGCGCCCTAGGCCTGGCCGGATCGGAATTGGCATCCATCCCAGGCACCTTCAGCCTGGGGTGAGGTCCTAAATCGGAGGCCTGGGGCCCAGTGACTTCGACTGGGTCCCGCGAGGGCCGAGGAGTCCGAGGGTCCCTGAGGTGGATGGGGCCTATGTCTGAGGTGAGGAGGCCAGGGAGGTCACCCGTCCGGAGAGTCTGGAGCAGCATCAACCCGGTGACGGATGGGCCTCCGGTAACTCCCTTGGAGGGACATCTTCCCCTGACAGGGGCCACAACGCAGCGAAGGTACTCCTATCTACATTCTCTTGAGTCACTGGTAGAGACTCACAAGTTCTAAGTTCTCTCTAGCCAAGGCTATAGTAACCGCTGGTGGCCTTTCTATTCAGACGCAGCCATGGCTCGTGGACCCAAGAAGCACTTGAAGCGCGTCGCTGCTCCCAAGCACTGGATGCTGGATAAGCTGACAGGTGTCTTTGCTCCACGTCCATCCACTGGTCCCCACAAGCTCAGGGAGTGTCTTCCTCTGATCATCTTCCTAAGGAACAGGCTGAAGTACGCTCTGACCGGGGATGAGGTGAAGAAAATCTGCATGCAGCGTTTCATTAAGATCGATGGCAAAGTCCGCACAGACATTACATACCCAGCCGGGTTCATGGATGTCATCAGCATTGACAAAACCGGAGAATACTTCCGTCTGGTGTACGATACTAAGGGGCGCTTCGCAGTGCACAGGATCACAGCTGAGGAGTCCAAGTACAAACTGTGCAAAGTCAGGAAAACTTGGGTGGGAACAAAAGGAATTCCCCATCTGGTGACCCATGACGCCCGTACCATCCGCTACCCAGATCCATTGATCAAGGTCAACGACACCGTTCAGATCGACTTGGAAACTGGCAAGATTACAGACTTTATCAAGTTTGATACTGCTAATATCTGCATGGTGACTGGAGGTGCCAACTTGGGTCGTATTGGTGTCATCACCAACAGGGAGAGACACCCAGGCTCATTCGATGTGGTCCACGTGAAGGATGCCAACGGCAACAGCTTTGCCACCAGGCTTTCCAATATTTTCGTCATCGGCAAGGGTAACAAGCCATGGATCTCCTTGCCACGTGGAAAGGGTATTCTTCTCACCATCGCTGAGGAGAGAGACAAGAGACTGGCAGCCAAGCAGACCAGCGGTTAATCTCAACAAACGTTCTCTACCTTTATTAAATAAAACTCTGTTCTGGAAAAAATAGTAACCGCTGGTGAAATCACAGTGGTTTAGCGTACAATCAGGATAGTGCCTCGACCTGCTCACCCCACCGTATCGAACTGTTATTGGGTCTCAACCAGTTGGCTAACAAAGCACTGTTTATTGTGAGTGTTACAATAAAACAAGAGTTGGACTGTAATCGGTGTGTGGTACTCTGGTTAATGGGAGCAATGGGAAGTGTCAGCACAGCAGGACTTGGTCATTAACTAAAACACACAGGCTCGAGGAAAATAACTGGTACTGGCCTTCACCTCACCCACTGCTATGGGGAGGACATGGGCCGTAGCGTATCTCACCCTGTCATACGAAATACCTATAGACAAAAGAGATGGGGTGAGGCCGCTATACAAACAAGTCAGAGATTGAGAGGGGACATAGGAAACGGCATTGTAAATCGAAACCTGCCTGGTTGTGCAGTGTGGCAGAGGTGGGTAAATCATACACTTATCTGAATAGAATCACAAATTGTTTTGCACGTGAAAACATTTGCATACATTATATGCGTTTAAAGTAATCCAGTCCTGTGATTCGAGGGTCACCTGCAACCCCCCCCCCTTTGGTGTTTGCTGTGTGACACAAGCAGGTGTTGGTATCCCTTTTAGACAGACTACTCCCCTGGGTGATGCTAGTGGGTGGAGTTCTGTGTCCTTTATATTCTGGTGTGGGTGGGTTCCTGGGCAGAAGGTGGATGGAAGTTGGCTACCCCTAACTTACAGCATGTAGGTTTGTAGCCTAGGGCTTCCAGAGGGAGACTCCATGTGAGGACCCACTGCTGGGGGACTCATGAAATAGCATTTGGGAAGATGGCTGGACTTTATGAGTTTAAACAGGAGGCACTGATGTGTTCTGCAGTGGAAAAGGGTGAATTTGAGAAGCTGTTTTGCCAATTTCCTGACTATGTCATTAGTAAACCGTTGAAAAAGCATCCTGTGTGGACATTCTTTATTCAAGGAGGTGGGCCTCAGGCCAGGAAAATGTGAGTACTGTGAGGAAGGTGAGCCTTCATCCTGGAGTTTATGGGACACAATATGGCAGAGTTTCTCCTAAAGACAGGTATGTGCATACACTATCTTATGAAGAAGTGGGGCGTGGTCCCTGGTAAGCTTGGTGGGAACTGGCAATTAATCCAGGCCCCTTACACATACATGTAAGATGTTCCCACCACCTGACAAATCATGTCCTGAAAGGGCAGCTCACACTGTCCTGTCCTGAAAATTTCCAAATGTGGCACTTTGGCTTTTGGCAAAATAAACCATACTCACATGTGCAGGTAAATACTGATGCAGTAATTATCAGCAGAGAAAGCCCGGATACTGAAATTGGTGGAAGTTTTACGCTAGAATGTTGCATAAGGAATAATAATCACATAATTGCATAATGAGATTATAATATGCCTCAAAATGTTATGAGATTTGGAGTGAGATTTGTCTATCACTATTGTGCTGCTCACAGTTCTTCATGCTGGAGAGAAATCTGTACCTGACATCCTACAGTGCAAGCATCCCCTGTTTTTTTTTTTTTTTTTTTAAATTATCACATTTTTATTGAGATTTACAGAAACAAGACATAACGGTTAAAAAAACATGATTTATTATCAACATACACATTATATCCTGTATATATATACCTATCTCAAATGATTCCCCCATAAACAACAACATAAACAAAAACAAACACAATAACACAGATGTAGCAAGGTCCCCGGCCTCCTTCAGTCTAATGAGAACCTCCAGGGCCAGAGATAGCTGACATCCTTCAGTATGTGGTGGGTTGTGAGGCATAGTGGGTGCAAGGTGGAAGTTTTTGGGCGCCAGACACTGCTTGAATGCAAAAGAGATGTTTATTTCTCTTATTTCTCTTACAAACTTTTATGGGGGAAAGAGGGTTAGGCCAAGGACACCCTTGAATAGTTGCAAGTTCAAGCCACATCTGCACATGCAGGAATGCTGTCTCCTATGGCAACAGTCTTTAACAGTTCCTAACACCAAACATAACAGTTCCTTCACTTTCACTACAACTTCTTGTAGTTCTTCAGCCAACTGAGCTACTGGTCTCTCACCAGACCCTCTGATTTACTGCCACTGAATCCCTTGAGCTCCTTCCATCTTCACGTTGGTATATTCCTCAAGCGTCACCCCCGCTAGCCTGCTTGGTCCCTGACTTGGCACACAAGGCTGCTCTGCAAGTGTCACCTCCGCTGGCTGGGTCCCTGACTTGGTCACTAGTTGAAGTTTCCCGATTCTCCACCCTGCCCGTTCGGTGAGAATGTGACTCAGGTACTTGCTTCAGTTACTCACTGTGGTCCCTGGTAATAAGGCTGATGGTCCCTTTGTGGCGACAGCTTCCCCTCTACCTCTGACCGTGACAGGTTCTCCGGCCGGCAGAACCGTCACTTCTGGTTGGACTGCAAGCCGCAATCCCAATCCTGCACTGCTCTCTTGCTTTTGTATAGGCCTCAGACGGCCTAGCAGCCAGATGCCCCCAGGATAGACCCAATCTCTGGCCAAGCAGCCCAGGGCAACACGACACGTGTCCACCCAGATAGCCATCCAGGTTGCACAGAACATAGATCACCTGACTCCACACAAATATATAGGTTCCTCCAGCAGGCCAAGGAATCCAAGAAAACCCCTCCCCACATTGGCTGAGATACCCCATATTCCCATAACCTGACCTTGAGTTGCACCACCAAGTACCTGGCCACCTAGTGGTAGTAGAGAAAAGTGCAATAAGGCCAAACAGGTGGACCACTCCTGGCAAGAAAATGTGAGGAGCATCCCTGCCCAAACTCCAGGATACTACACAGAAAGAGAAAAAAACTATCACCCCTAAGAAACCATTCAACATTCTATTCTTCCTGTTGACGTTACCTCATAAAGACTTATTGCATCTTATTATATTGTACACAGATTGGATTAGCACCAAATAAACCCAACTTCCCCCTATCCAATCCCTCTACCTCAACTTTATGTTATTCCATAATATCTGAATGTATAGTATGGCTTACCTAAAATACCATAATAATACAAATAAAAAAAAGGGGGGGACCCTCCAAAGTGATCAATACATTAAGTGTTTAAGCATCCCCTGTTACTGCTTATGTTTGTACGTGAATATGTGCATAGCACTACCCCCGGATGAGCTGATAAATTGTTTGCAGATTTTTTTGCACACCTAAAGTTGACACACCTCGCTCACCCAGCACTTACCAACACACCTTGATCAATTTTAAAAGAATTTATTCGGCTAAGCATAGCCTAAATGAAGATAGGATTAGCAAGTGGACTTATACAAATTATCAATAAGACAGTAAAGTTACTCTGAGACATTTGGTTAAACACCTGCAGTATTTCTGACCATCAGTAACAAACAGAACTGAATTGCTTTTACCTAACAACAGTAGACAAAGAAAGTCCTAACTTGCTATAACTGTCCCAGTTTTATCCCACTGGCCAGTTGATGAAAAAAAAATGGCCTGCAAAGTTGGGGCCCTTGAAGAAAGCACAGCAGTTCCCAATAGTCAACAGTTTAACTTGTACAACCTCTCTTGCTGAGATAATCTCTCTTTTCCTTCCTTGCAATTGTTGGGAGTTCTCTCTAGTATAGTCTGATCTCACCAGGCATACAAATCACATCCTCCTAGAGAGAAGGTTCACACCTGGTTGCGATCGGTTATGGCAGCCAGGGATCCATTTATCTAGCAGCAGCAGCTCAGTATCTCTCTCATACACCTGCTTGCTTCAAGCCGACCTCTGCTCTCTCCTAACCAGCCTGCAGACACACTCCCTTGCTATGTCGCATCAGCCAATCACTGTCCTCCAGTTGACCCAGAGCCAGCTGAGATGGCTGCCCCTGCACTTTAGCCACTCCATAAATGAGCACTGAAATTTGGTCCCAGGTTACAACTTTATTCGCAGACATTTTTGATCTGCCCAATATTTATAACCCAGAGAGATGCCTACTGGGTTTGATAGACCATGAGAATGTGGCTGCTGCCACAAAATAGTTTATTCGCTTACTGTATTTTTATGAAAGGAAAGTAGTAAAAAACTGACTCGGATCTGCCTTTTGTATAGAATGATTTATGAAGCTAGGAGGTGTCCCAAACAATTAACAAATATGGTTTAGATGGGTGGAATTTTATAGGCTATCCTTTGAGAACAGGGTGATATAATTGTGTAAATGCTGTGTTATTTTGGATAGCTATTTAATATGGATTATGCAGGACATGTAATGTATGGAATGCAATGTTCAGCTATTGTTTCTGAATGTTATTGATATGTGTATGGTAAATAAAAAAAATAAAAAAATAAAAAGAAGGCTGCTGCATTTTGCATCAATGAATATTCAGTTTAGTCCTGTCCACACTGCAGAGGGATAATACAGCAGTAACAAAGGAAGACATTCCACAGCAATTATCAGCTACAGTCCAGATTACAGGTGCTTTATCCACTTATCCTGCTGCTTTTTGTCCAGGACCCCCAGGGCCACTGATAAGAGGGGAACACTGGGCCTCTCTGCTGGCTGACAGGGCACGGGTGCCATCATGTAACAGGGGGCCCCGGCCAGCCAGCAGCTGCAAGCATCACATTGCAAGTTTATACATACTGTGAGCATAATGTTGTTCCCTATGGTTCCCAGATGGGAAATTATATTCCCGGGGCTGGGGGAGCCATCAGTTCATGCAGATGGCCTGGGAGATTGTAGCCAGAGGGACTATTTTTTCTATTTTGGCTCATATGCAGATTTACCCTAGCCATATTTGCCAATAGTGAGATTAAAGTCCTGGCTCTCTTAGTCCCTGTGCTACAGGCAAAAGAGTGACCCGGCTCACACAGTGCCCGCCTCCTTCAGCAAGTAAGTGCTGAGGGAATCAGCAGCAGAAGAAGAACGGTGGCAGGCTCAGTGCAGACTGGGAGCAATAGGTCCGTACTGTAGGCAGAGGCAAAGGCAGCAGCCCATGTCCATCCATCTCCCTCTGATACAGACTCAGCAGCCAGCAGTGCACACAGAGTGATCACTTACAGAAAAATCAAGGTACAGTACATGCATTGCCCGGACTGTATCTGTATCTTCAATGCTCACATCCTGCAGCCTCCTGTCTCAGATCTGACCATTCCCATCACAGACTGTCTGCCTGACACCCTTTCCATCCCAGATTACTTTTTATCTCTTCCAACTGTTCAGCAGCTCAGTACATTCCCTGCAGTCATTTAAGGTGGCCGTAGTAGGAATGAAATAAAAAGGAATCATCTATTCTACGGCCACCTTAAATGACTGGGAATGTACTGAGCCACTGAACAGTTGAAAGAGATGAAAAGTAATCTGGGATGGAAAGGGTGTCCTGCAGACATTCAGTGTGTGGACCCCTAGAAAGAAATGTCCGCACTTGTAAAGAAGACCTTAGGGGCCCATTCACACAGGTGGGTGGGGCAGTACAAGCAGGCAGTTGAGCTGAAGTTTTACCACCCCCAACCACCCCACCTGAAAAAGGAGATGCAGCCACTAAGTGCTGTTCAATGGCAAAAAATAGATGGCATGTCACCATGAATGGGGTGCACCACAACTACCCTGCAAGTGCGTGCAATGAACATGGCTGGGGTATTGTGGGTCTGCATTTTCAGAGTTAAAACAGGCGGTGAGTAAATGACATATTGCCACTTCACTGCTTGTCAAACACCACGATAGCCACCCATCCAAATCAGCCCTTAAAGTCCTTTTAGCCCCCCCCCCCCTTTCTCCTTTCGAGTTCCCCTAGAGCCCTTTACTTCCATGCATTCCAACAAAACCAAGTTCCCCTCCTTAGTCCCACTGACATACAGTAGATGAAAAATTAGTCCTCCTCAGATTGACACAAGTGACACAGTGTGATTATTATGATGATGATCATTGAAGGACAATGAAATGCATCCTTAGGCGCCTATCACACAGGGGGAATCCACTTTGCTCAGTGGGAGATCTGTCCACTGATTCCCCACTGATCAGAGCAGAGTGGATGGATGACAGGTCCGCGTCCACTTAGTTTATGCAGAGCGGCCACAGATCGAGCCAACTCTGCTCTATACGAAACAGAAATGTGTAGCGCTAAACTAAATGAGGACTGCACTCTGGGCAAGTGCAGTATGGAACAGTGATATATGATTAAACAGTCCACATAACATCTAATGCAGATATATGAAAACGTTCAAATAATCCACTGTGATAAAGGAAATTGTTCAAACAGTCCACAGTGATGTGAATTGTGTAGCATTAAAAGTCACCAGAGAAAATTATATTCATTAATGAAAACAAAAATAAATGGATGCTGATGAAGAACTTGTGAATAACAGTCAAAATAATAGTGCTCCCAAAAACTTGACGTGAAGTGACCACCACCAATCGGTTGTAGAAAAGGCTTACCGGAGAGTGTGGACCCCAAAAACGTACGCTCAAAAGGGTCAACCAGGCAAGGGTAAGCCGCTGTGGACAGCAAATCTTCAGCAGCAATTCAAACAGGAACCCCAAGCTTCAATCCAAGATGGAAAAAAGTTATCGCTCCTGTCCGGATATGCGTTGAAACTTACGGACAGTGTCCGGTTAGGGCCAGGTGGTGTTACCAGATGAATTGCGAAAAAGTAAAAGGAAAGAAAAGGCACATAGTGCAATACTGTATAAAAGGGTAATTTAATGTAGGTAGGAACACTTACATTTAGAAGAATGTAACAAAGCTAATCAAATGATCAAAAATGGCAACAGTAGGGTCTCCCGACGCGTTTCGCATCCAAATGCATCATCTGTGGTGATCCCCCACTGCTGCCCACCATGAATTTATAGATAGTGTGACCCCTTGTTTGAGAGGCCATCCCCTGGGCGTCCAAGTGTTGATGAATCACTTCCTGGTTCAACCAAGATCGAAACCAAGTGTGTGTTCCAAGCCTCTATCTGGAACACATTACATGTAATGTGATAATATAAAATTGGGAGGTGTACCAACATGGCCGCCCACCTTGTGTGTCAAGCCTCCAATTGATTCTAACAAAATGAGCTGGGCTGTCTACTAAAAGTTATGTCCAAATGAATAATCAGCTTTTATATATGCAAGGCAACACGCCTGATGTAACTAGGCAGTGCCATTGTATATAACCGAAGCACCGCCAAGCCACGAGTCAAGCGGCCGCATTAGATTACAGGCTTGTGTATCAAGCCTCATTCTGGGTTCTCGATGCGGATCAAGCCTCGCTTTGGCTTGCCGGAAGTGACACAGTGCCGCCTGCGTGTCGCGCCTCAATTTGACATATGGGCGCACACCAAGCCTCACTGTGGACTTACTGACGTCACACATCCACAGTTATCATTGGGACGGACGGCGCAAGGTTGCGGGCGCGCACCAAGCCTCACTATGAGGTTACTGACGTCGCACACCCGCAATTTGCAATGGGACGGACGGCACAACATTGTCTCAGCTCCATAAGGAGACACCCATAGAGGGGAAAATGCTAATGGCGTAAATGCGATCACATGACACCTCGCCAGCCTATCAAAATCTAGGCATCAGCCTAATCAAAATACATTGTATTTGGGAACGCAATAATAAATACGTTCCAACAGAGGCTGACAAGAGGACTAAAAATTATTTAATTAATCAGTCTATGGAAAAAATCTTATAACAGACTTTACACTATGCAAGTCATTCCACCAAATAATAAAAACCATACAATTTAATTTAAAACCAAAATTAACTTGGTATAATAAAAGATAAAATATGGGAATAAAATGTTAAAAATGGACCTAAACACGGTCCATAATGTAGTGTTTAGAGGTGTGTGAAATGAATCACACTCCTCTGCAGGGCTTCAATGCCATCCCTGTATTCCTATGTAGGCCATATTGGTGTACTAAAAGTGATTCACATATGGTGTGATTAAATGGGTAGGTGCCCTCCCATGTTAGTATTTGCACACGCCCAAGGAATGTACTCTCAAAAAATACATAAAACCACATTATATATTTCTATAAATACATGGCCTACTGGTATACATATGATTATAGAAAAAACATAAATGACTAGGCAGTCAGGTGTAAATGGACTCCGCTGTCTGTTTACACCCAACTACCCTCTGATCCGCCTTGACGTATGAGGACTTATCTCCTTCCGTTTTTTTTTTTGTGGATCGCATTGGAGGTAGGCAGATAAGCAGGATAAGGGGGTGAGGTTGTGGGTCCCATCAGGTAGGCTGTACGGGCCCCGGGATTTCTAACAGCAGCCCTGAGTACCCCACCAGTCATCAGATTACCAGTCACTGGGTGGAGGCCATTTCTGACATCAGGAAGTGAGATGACCACCTCCACTCAGAGACATAAGGCTCAATTCACAATGCTAACACATCAGGATCCTTTTAAAAAAATTGTTATCTCAAGCTTTAGAGTCCCTTTAGATTTCAAAATTACAGTCATATGGGTAAAATAAAGATCTTTATCTTTGTGTTAAAGCGGTTGTAAACCCGAAAATATATATTTTTTTTAAATAAACACCTGCAAGACAAAGCCATAATGAGCTAGTATGACTAGCATACTAGCTCATTATGCAATACTTACCTTAGATCGGAACTCAAAGTTTCCCATACAACGGATACCTCCCAATTAGATTGGCCTTCGACCCTCCAGTAACAATTTTCGGCACATTGGCGGTAGTCTGCCCCCGTCCGCCAGGAGCCAACAAGAGTTCCCTTATAATAGGGACAAACATTGACTTGGTCGAGAGATTGTTGGCCCCTATAGCACAGGAACAGGACGCCCCAACAACCAGAATACACCCTATGTTGCAACAGGCCTATTAGTGTCTGGTGTTGGAACAAAACGAGCAGCGAGCTCGCAAATGTCACCTCCGGTGCCTCTGGTGTCTCGAACGCGTGTTCGTCACGTTCACATGACTTCATCGCTGCTCGTTTTTATATGCTTTCTTCCATGCAACTTTTGTGAGTACCTTTTTTTGATGTTTTTATTGTCAATAAATTTATTTTAAATATACTACACTATTGGCGCATCCATTTTCCTTTTCTCTGCGAGGGCTACTATTATACCAAGTGGAAGTTCAGTGTGCTACCCCAGTAAAGTTAGAGGCTACACAGCGCCAGGAGACGCTATACCAGGAACAGACCGGGACACACGCCGGATCCACCTACCTATATCTCTATATGCTGTTACCTTACAGCAGTAAGGTAAGGGGACATCCACACTAATCACAAGGGAAATAGGAAACCACGTCACTTTACTTTGGATCATCTGGCACCAGCACCGTCACAAATTGTTTTTCCTTAACCAGTCACAGTTTTCTGCACAAGAACACAGATCATCATTTTATTCTATGTTCACTTTTGGAATGACTTTTACTTAGTTATCATGTTTTGTGTTACTTCAGCATCAGCCTGAGGATTTGTTTTGATGCATGTGCACAGTCGGACTCAGCACTTATTATCACTTTGGATACAGTCACATTTTGGTTATATTACCTTCGATGTTATGTTTTGATCATCACTTGTATGTTCATTAGGTGCACTCATCACCTCCCTTTCCCTATTCCCTATTCAGCGCAGCATTATTTTTTCATTTATATTCATTTGGGTTTTTGATATACCTTCAGTGCTGCAGCAGTACCCTCTCCCTTTCCCCCTCCCTACCTCTTTGGTAGCGCAGTAATACCTACCATTTTAATCCGTGAAATTGTTCCATTAAGAGCTCTCAAGAAGGCCAATGGCAGGGTGTCGGTGAGCATCCGAAACACTACCGACACGCCTGTGAAGATCCCAGCCCTGATGCTGTTGGGCCAAGTGAATGCTGCTACCCCGGTTGCCTTGTCAGACTTGGAGAAGGAAGGAGGGGGAAGAGCTACTGTGGAGAAACTCTGCCTAGAAGAGACGGCCTTACCACTGGCATGGAGGGAGAGGGCCAAAGCCCAGTTGACTAGGTGGCAGAAGATCTTCTCTAAGGATGAGTACGATGTGGGGTGTGCAAAAAGTGCCACTCACAGGATCCGCCTGCAGGAAGACAAGCCATTCAGAGAAATAGTCCGGCGGGTCCCTTTGGCTGATCTGGAAGATCTGCGAGAGCAACTGACAGAGCTCAAGAGAACCAGTGTCATCCGGGAGTCTAGAAGCCCATACGCCTCCCCAATAGTGGTGGTCAGGAAGAAAAATGGGTCGTTGAGGCTATGTATTGATTATCGGACTCTCAACAGAAGAACGTTCCCCGACCAATACACCACTCCACGAATAGAGGATGCCCTTAAGTGTTTGTCTGGAGCCAAATGGTTCAGTGTGATGGACCTGAAGAGTGGGCATTATCAGATTCCCATGCACCCGGAAGACCGAGAAAAAACAACATTCATTACCCCACTGGGGTTCTATGAATTCGATCGCATGCCTCAAGGCTTGTCGGGAGCCCCAGCCACCTTCCAGCGACTCATGGAGAAGACAGTAGGGGACATGAATCTCATTGAAGTACTGGTGTATCTGGATGATATTATTGTATTCGGGAAAACTCTGGAGGAGCATGAAGAGAGGCTGGAGAAGGTTTTGAAAAAGACTCAGTGATGAAGGACTCAAACTCTCGCTGGAGAAATGTCAGTTCTACCAGTCTTCAGTTCACTACCTGGGACACCATGTGTCTGAAGAAGGAGTGTCCACAGACCCAGAAAAATTGGGGCTGTCACCTCCTGGCCCCGGCCCACTACAGTGACTGAGCTTCGATAGTTCTTGGGGATTTGCTCCTATTACCGAAGGTTTGTGGAGGGGTTTGCTAAGATCGCTAAACCTCTGAATGCACTCTTGAAGACAGAAGGAGAGGAGGATGACTCAGGCCCTAGGAAGCCAGGGGAGTCTGTGGAAGATCAGTGGACTGTGAGATGTGAAGAAGCATTCACAAGATTGAAGGAGAGCTTGACCACTGCCCCCATCTTGGCCTATGCGGACACCAAGAAGCCATATGAGTAACATGTGGATGCCAGTCATGATGGTCTGGGAGGAGTGCTGTATCAGGAACATGATGACCAGCTGAGACCCGTTGCTTATGTGAGCAGAAGCTTAACCCCAGCTGAAAAGAATTACCCCACCCACAAGTTGGAAATCTTGGCCTTAAAGTGGGCTGTGGTGGACAAGCCAAAGGATTACCTGTATGGAGCTGAGTTTGTGGTTAAAACAGATAATAACCCGCTCACTTACCTTCTGACCACAGCCAAGTTGGATGCCACCGGCCACCGTAGGTTGGCAGCTCTCTCTGGATTCAGAGATGCAGACGCCTTGTCAAGAAGGGCCCATGCTCCCACTAACCCTACGGAAGAATGGACTCGACTGACCCCAGAGGAACTGCGAGCCCTGTGTCAAGGAGCGGAGTTCCAAGCCAGTGGAGGGTCCAGGGTCGAAGAAATTGGAGTCTCAGTAGTCGGAGTACCTAAATATTACTGTGATGTGACTCAGATTGGAGAAGAAAACCTACCCAGACTTTCCAAGAGAGATCTAAGAAGAGATCAACTAGAAGACCCGCTGGGAAGGTTGGCCCTGGAAGCATTGGAGAATCAAACCCCAGACTTACTTCTGAAGGATCCTTCAAAGGAGGCTCGCCTATTAAGGAGAGAATGGGATCGGTTACTGATGCATCAAGGGGTGGTCTACCAAAGGGGCCCCTCTGATGATTTGGAGGATAAGTGGCAACTGTTTCTGCCCGAGAAATATAGAAAGACTGTTCTGACCGCCTGTTGGGGGCAACCTGGTCCACACATCTGTTTGAACAGCGAAATGACACTTGATGTCCTCAAACGGAGTCTGCATAGTAGAATAGCAGGAAAGGGCTTATCTCTAGCCCACCTGCTGTGTGAGGAGCTTCAAAGAGGTTGATGACAATGGACTGCGCATGAATGTGCAGTATCGCCCCCAGAGGCCAGGTATGGCAGGACAATCAGTAACAAGACAAGAATCATAGAAGTGCAACGATTGGTCGAGAGACAGCTGGGCGGGCAAGGGGAAGGAGTTCAAATGAGTAATGAGTGAGTTTTGTAAAAAGGGTTCGTAACACAGAGCTCAGGCTATTCCCTTTTGACTGCAAGGACCTCTGTGTTATCTGGCTGGGACCTTGCTCTGATGGCCATTTTTGGGCCTAAGACATGTGGCCTGCAGAAGACTACAAAGGCCTGCGGAGGCCTAGTTCTCTGTTACATCTGAGCCCAGCCAGGGAGGACTACCGAGAGGACTGTTAAGTATCATATTCATATTATTATTTGTTGATGTAGACTGTATCTGATATCTGTTGTTAAGATATGTTTCCTATTTTTAAAGGAATAAATGTATTATGATTTATTGAGCAACTGTGTCTGTATTCATAATTAACAGTGTATTGTTAGGCCTAGCATTCTCTGATAGGTTAGGCTAGCAAACAAGGGACTATACACATTAATACATAGATGCGATAGTTATATATTATAGGTTAATAGATATGTGATTACAGCGCATTTAACATTTGGCACCCTATAGGACTGTGGGATTTATTCCTGCACAGAATTCACAAACCCTAATGTATTTTTGTTTGAGTCCGTTAAGCTAAGAAGTCCTCAAATAACCCAGAACTGAAAATTCTGAAGCCATGCTTGGATGGTTCTGAAAGTTCTATGAAAATTTTTAAAATACGTTTTTAAAGTTTTTTTGTATGAAAATTTTTGAATATTTTTTTTGTTTTTATATAAATTTTTCAATTTTTATTTTTTTTAATAAAAAAATAATTATATATATATATATATATATATATATATATATATATATATATATATTAAGCCTTTAAAAGGAGAGCACTGATTAAGAGTGTGCTCTGTAGAACTACAAGTTACGAGCTAGTTTTAAATAGCATAGTACAATTTTTTTTTTTTTGGGGTTGATTACTGTGTGTGTATTGTAAGCAGCTGTTGTAAAGGCAGGTAAAAGTTACCGTAAACAACCTTTTCGTTAGATCTGTTTGTTTGTCTGTGAAGCAACTGTTCAAACAGATTAAACAGGTTTTCAGGATAGCTAGTTGAAGAGTTAACATAACAATGGATTTTCTTGAAAAATTCCTTAAGAATGGCGCTGTTCACTTTAATACTATACAAAGGAATGCGGTAAGACACCAATTCAATGACGTCTTGGAGTATATAAAGGGTATGGTTAAAAAGGCAGATGCAGATATTCGTGATCGTATTAAACAATTAGTGACTGAGAAATGTGTATTGGAACAGAAATGTTAGAGGAAACTTGTAAACAGAGAGAAAGTTGCATTGTCTCTTTGAATCAGAGAGAGTCGGAGAATGAGCGTATTATAATACTGCTTAGGAAGGAATTAGCCAAATGTGCAATGGTGGAGGAAACCTCTGCACATGTTCAGTGCCCAGCAAAAATAGAGGTCAAGCAGCATACAGAAAAACCATATGCGGTGGTTGATGCAAGTAATATTGATATGATAGAAATCGAGGTTGAAGATTTAAATAGATGTGCGGTAGCCGCGTTGGAAAATGATTCGGGAGTCGAATCAGGGGAGACGTCTGATGAGTCCATCGCTAGTGATTACTCCTCAGACGATGAAAGTGTAAAGTCTGTTCAGATTAATGTTATGCAACAATGTGAGTCTCTATCGCCTTATGCTCAGAGAAGGACCCATGCAGGGAGACCAACCCTTAAATGTTTTTTATGTAAAAGGGGGGTCACATCGCCAGATATTGTTGGGCAGCAAATAATGACATCAAAAAAAGATCTCAACTCCCCAAAACGACCCCAAGGCATTATGAAGTGTATTCGGTGAGATGGGGTAGCAATAGGCATAGGAGCCATAATACTCAATTAAGACAGGAAAGGCATTATTATGAAAATGGAGGGAGCCACATGTTCATTCAAATATAGCAATGGGGGGAAACAATGGTAGCAGCCCTTAGGTAGCTGCAGGGATGGTGAGAATTTTCTGGTTAATGTTTCTTTAATATGAATAAGATGTGAGTTACAGAGGTTTGCCCTTCAGGTTTGGAATATTATAGAGGACCTTGATATGTATATATTTTCGAGGATAGGCCGCGGGATCGTTATTTTGTTTTTAAAATACTCTTAGTTTCAATTTTTTTTAATAACATTCCAATGTTTGCCCCCTGGACTAATCTACCATTCTGGCTTGTATGTAGTTGGACGCAAATGGCATTGCCATTTTTTCCTGAGTAATAGGGCAAAGTTTTCCAATACTGCCTACTTAGTATAGGAAAATATGGCAAATGTAACCCTAGCATTACAATTAATGGGAAAATGCTTGGGGGACTTAAAAAGTCAATTGTTATGATAATTGTGTGTAATAACCGTCTTTGTGTTCCTTTTTCTAGATACCAGGGAAGAAGTTAAACTGGTTTGGATACTAATGTTTGTGTTTTGTTTGCAGATCCTTTAAAGTGAAAACAACAATGGGCAAATTTTGCAGAGCAGGGGTTAGGTTATTGTAAATGCATAATCGATTATCACATGGTACCATGAGCTCATTATTAGTAATTGTTTGCAAACAATGAAAAAAATAAAATAATTAAACAATAGTCAGACATTAATGGAATAAAGAGTTACAAATGAAGTTACAAATGTTGTGATGAAGTACAGATGTTGTTGTTTTTTTTGTTTTCCCATTAACTCATTCTCTTCCAGATCGAAATGAGCACTTACTCTTCTCATGAGAAAAGTCCATGGATGTCTTTAATTAAAAGTTGAGTGTTTGTCATTGTTTGATGATGGTTGTCTTTCCATGTTGTTGTGTGTTGATGGCCAGATTTTAAATTTTACATTTTTATTGATTTCAATTTTTCAAAGAAAAAAAAAAAATTTTTTTTACATTTTTTTTTAAGTTTTAATTTATTTTCTCATTCATTTTCTTTAGTTTTGTCTTTTTTTTAGGAATTATTTTTTTTATTATTAATTATTTTGAATTTTTGCATTTTTTTATCATTTTTTTTAATTATTTCTTTTATTTTCCATTTTTTATTTATTTATTTTTTTATATTATTTTCATAGTTTTTTTTTTTTACTATTGTTCCATCTATTTTATTTTTGGTTTCGTTCAGGTGGAAAAATTGTTAGGTTTAGTCCACCTGAAAAGGGAGTCATTAGCAACTGACTAGGTGGTCATTGACTATGTCCTCAATTAGCAGCTGACTACATTTTGTCTAGGACAAGGGTTGGTTGGAAGCCATTTTAGCTACGGAAGTTGTTGTTTTTTTCTTGTTTGTTTTTCTTTTCATTCAGGTGGAAAACGTTCCAAAGGTTTAGGATTTATTCACCTGAAAGGCAGAGTAGTGCATGGATCTGAAAGTACAGATAATGCAGTGTCTTTTTGAATGCTTAAAATGTAGAATTTTTGAGAAGCAACGTTCACGTTCATCTTTTTTTTTAAATTTTTTTATTTTAGATTTTTGCTCATAACATGATCCATTTTAGAGTGGGTTCATCCGAAAGGAATCATGGTTGTTTTGGTAATTTGTTCAGAAGTCAGGAATACTAAATTCCTGTGTTAGTAGATATTATGGATAAGAATTTGATTCTGCTCTTGTTCTTAACTTCCAGAATCTTGGTGGAGCGAGATTGGAGAGGATTCTGGAACAGAGTTTCATCTGGTTGGCAGTTCGTCTGTGCCATACCACACCGAAAATTTGTTCTTATAAACGTTCAGGAGAGAAAAGATTCAGACTAATACTTGAAATATAAGGTTTCTTTTTCTTATGGACAATTTTTGCGCTGATACTGAATCTGAAGGACTTTGCCCAGCAACGAGACTTGTGAAACATTTTGCCAAAGTCTCTCCTGTCATTTATGAATGCAAACGGTCTATGAATACAAATGCAATGGGTTGGAGGTTGGGGAAGGAATATACCCTATCCAATCCTTCAGAACAAGAGATGTAATATATGTTTTTTTCTTTTTTATTATGAGAGGAGGAATTGAAAGAAGGATTTTTTTTTAATGTGTGACATGTATTGACGTAACTGAATTAATATGGTGCAGGTACCTAGGAGGTTGACACTTATGCATAAAGGTGTCTGGTACCAGGTGACACATCAATGGGGTGAAAACTTCCTCGTAGGGGTGGTGTCTCAATCTTAGCAGTCCTATAGAGAAGCTCTCGGTTAGTGGACATGTGGGACACCAGAACTGGACATGTGGGAGATACACCTAATTGATGTCTCACCTGAGAGGTTTAAAACCCTGCACAGGTAATGCCAGTGACTACACACAGGAGCATGCCCTGTTGAACAAAGGGAATAAACACTGGCTACCAGGGTACAGTATACCTTCACCACATGGCGCTTCAGCATCTCACAGTGGTTGATAAAAACCTATTACCCTATATGTGCTGAATATACTCTGAATCAAGTGCGGTCAATATGTCAGTGGCTTGCTCCCAGAGATATGCGGAACGATTATTTCTGAGGAGTAACCGGAAAGAGGAGGGATGTATTCAGCACTATATTGGGGGAATAGGAGCTGGGATGGGTGTTGGTGGAGTGGACATCGATCTCCTAGGGAACAAACTCTCATCCATAGCTTCAGACAGCAGGAGGGGCTTTGTTACTCAGAGAGATTGGTGCCCCCCCCCCCCTTTGATAACATTCAACAGAGTCACATAAATATCCAGTGTAAAGTGGCTCAAGATTTTGTCAACCATGGTGAGAGTTGGTAGAGAGTGTGAGATCGTATGGGACAGATATATGTCATTGGCTCTGGCATGCACACAGGGGCAGGCGGAGTTATGGACCAGCATCAAGCTGATCGACAGTATCTCTTCATGAGGGGCAGTGGCCTGATGAGTAAGCATCACCGCTCAGTAAGACTTTGCCAAAACACGGCGCTTACACTAATCCAAAGTGGGGGTTGAATGCCTGGATAGGCTGTACTGGTTTGGATTGTGAAAGGTTTTGTGCTGTATGATCCCATATACAGAAGTGCAGACTTGGTCTGTATATTTTGTGGCATCAATGGGCTTACTGACTGGGGATTCTATCTTGTTGCATTTGTGGCTAAGTGACCCACATGTGATCAGAGAATACGGAAGCTGGGGGCAGGTCGATATTTCCCTCTGTCGGAAGCATGACCACGATGTCCTTTGCATACCAGGTCAATACACGGTACTCTGTGTTCTGGATGGAGAGATCATTGCTGGGAAGGAAGCACCTGGGTATTATTTAGAACATAGATGAGTTTGTTTCTTTGTCCTAGAGGATACCGATGTAGCGTTAGTCATGGAACTAGGGTATTTCTTGAACCTAACAGTAGGTTAGGTTAGGTGCATGATATGCCCTGGGAATGGTCACTGAAATCCAGACACAGGGATGGAATTTTGTGGGTTTTGTTATTGTTTGAGATTTCATATGTGTTGTTAGACTCAAAACTTGTATAGGAAGCTCTCCCGCTTATCTATGCAAGTTGGGGGACAAATTAGTAGTCAGTAGGGTCCAGTGCCGGCCCAAGACATTGTGCTGCCTGGTACCAAGAATTAAATGCTGCCCCCCCCCCCAAAAAAAAAAAAAAATCACGCCCACCAAATACCCCACATTCATTATTTTATCTCATGATAACTAAAGTGGACCTGTCATGGCTCTATACATGTAAAGGAGTATAAAAGGACCTATGCGTGTCTGGTGGCCGCGATCGCTCCAGAAAGCCAGAACGGGGATCTGTTAATGTAAACAGACAGATCCCTATTCTGACAGGGGAGGAGAGACAGATCTGCTCTTCCTAGTGATTAGGAACAGAGATCTCTCTCCTCCTACAGTCAGTCCCATCACCCCCCCCCAGTTAGAAACACCTCCCAGGGAACACATTTAACCCCTTTCCTGCCAGTGACATTTACACAGTAATCAGTGCATTTTTATAGCACAGATCGCTGTATAAATGTCACTGGTTCCAAAAAAGTGTCAAAAGTGTCTGATCTGTCCACCGCAATGTCACAGTCTAGCTAAAAATCGCAGATCACCAGATCCCGCTACACTAGTAAAAAAAAAATAATAATAATAATAAAAATGCCATAAATCTATCCTCTATTTTGTAGACGGTATAACTTTTGCGCAAACTAATCAATATACACATTGCATTTTTTTTACCAAACATATGTAGAAGAATACATATCGACCTAAACTGATCAAGAAATGTTTATTTTTATTTTATTATGCTCCACTAGACCCTAGTCTCTTTATTGGCTACAGCCCTTAACCCTTCACGGATTTGCTTTTGGAATTAACTCTTCACGGACTATGTTGTGTTCTTTTTGGACTCTGCATTAGTTTTCTTTTTAATTAATTTTTCATATATTAATTTTTCACATTTCAAGGTTTAACATTTATTTCACACATGGTTTTAACCACATAGCGCTGCACATTTTTTGAACACATGTGACCTATCTGACCCCTACACTGACCCCCTGACACACCTACGTGACACATGCACTGATCCACCTGACTCCTACTTCCTGCACTACTCACATTACACTGACCCACCTGACCCACATGACCATTACCCTGACCCCTACACTGACCTACCTGACACCTACACTGATCCCTACACTGACCTACCTCACTCCTACTTCCTGCACTACTCACATTACACTGACCTGACAGCAACACTGACTATTACACTGACTGACACATACACTGACCCACCGACCTTACACCTACACTGACCTACTACACAGACCCACCTGACTCCTACAGTAGGAGTCCTACTTCCTGCACTACTCACACCTGACCCCCTCCCCACAGCTCAGTGCGAATCCATCCTTTGAGTCCTCCTTACCTTTGTCTGCTCTTCACCAGGACTCTCCTCAGGACCTCAGCACTGGATGTGCAGAACTGCTTCGGCGTCCCAACTTCCCGCCAGCGCCATCCACCCGCAGCCCGCTCCATGGTGTCAGACGCTGCACGCCTGCACCTCCATGATTCCATCTCCACCGCGCCGTAACAAAGCAGAGGAACAGGCGGAGGGGAAGACAGCTCACACTTCCAGTGCTTGTCTGCCGCCACCATGTTCGTGTTTCCCGGCGCACTGTGATTGGGCGTATGGCGGTCATGTGCGGAGGCGGGACTTCTACAGCGATCGCTGACAGGCCAGCCCCACGCCGCACATGACCCCCATTCGTCCAATCACAGGGCACCGGACATTAAACATGGCGGCTGGAAAATCGGGGACACAGGAAAGAAAAATTAGTAGGAGACACGGAATGTCGTTGGCTGACGGGCGGCAATTTGCCGCCCCCCTTAAAGTGCCGCCTGGGACCGGGGTACCATCGGGTCCCATGGTAGGGCCGGCCCTGGTAGGGTCTCTTCGTACAAATTAGAGACTTTGCTGCCAATTTAGATCCCTGAGGTATCGCAGACAGGCCAAGTTGCGGTAAGAAAGACCGCTGTGAGCAAGCCTGCCCAATCCCGACCTGTATAGGAGGTTGGGAGCGGAAGGCGTAATTGGATGGATAATATATATATGCATATATTATGATAATAGGTTGATTTATGTCATGGTATAGTGTGATAAAAAATATATATTAGGCTAGTAATATGGCCAAGTAAGGTCCTCCTCGAGGCTCGGTATCTGGAAGCTGGTTGAGTTGTTGCTCTGAGTGTGTGCGGGTGAATGGTGAGTGAATGGATACCCCTTGCCGGTACTATACCCCTTCATGAAGATGTCAAGAAGAAGAAGAAGAAGATACAGAACGGTGACAGGGAAGCTGTCACAGAAGATTGATATTGGTGTGTCACCCAGTAGCAAAGCGGCACGTGTGGGGAAACACAACATGTTAAGACCATTATGGACTGTTCTATAGGAGCTGGTTCTGAAGCCTATGTTAAGAGGTGCAACATGGTAAAAAAACATTATGGACTGTTCCAGAGGTACTGGTTCTGAAGCACATGTTGGAAGATAATTATGGACTGTTCCACAGAGGCTGTTTCTGAGGTGCATGTTGAAAACGCAGCACATGAAGACAGTTAAGGGCTGTTCGAACCATATGGACTGTTCAATGGGAGCCATGTCTGAAGAAGGGCAATATGCGCCTTTAGGCGCAAAGCGGCATATGTTGGGGGCAACCTGGTCCACACATCTGTTTGAACAGCGAAATGACACTTGATGTCCTCAAACAGAGTCTGCATAGTAGAATAGCAGGAAAGGGCTTATCTCTAGCCCACCTGCTGTGCGAGGAGCTTCAAAGAGGTTGATGACAATGGACTGCACATGAATGTGCAGTATCGCCCCCAGAGGCCAGGTATGGCAGGACAATCGGTAACAAGACAAGAATCATGGAAGTGCAACGATTGGTCAAGAGACAGCTGGGCGGGCAAGGGGAAGGAGTTCGAATGAGTAATGAGTGAGTTTTGTAAAAAGGGTTCGTAACACAGAGCTCAGGCTATTCCCTTTTGACTGCAAGGACCTCTGTGTTATCTGGCTGGGACCTTGCTCTGATGGCAATTTTTGGGCCTAAGACATGTGGCCTGCAGAAGACTACAAAGGCCTACAGAGGCCTAGTTCTCTGTTACATCTGAGCCCAGCCAGGGAGGGCTACCGAGAGGACTGTTAAGTATCATATTCATATTATTATTTGTTGATGTAGACCAGGGGTCTCAAACTGGTGGCCCTCCAGCTGTTGCAGAACTACAATTCCCATGAGGCATTTCAAGGCTAAACGGTTACAAGCATGACTCCCATAGGCAGAGGAATGTTGGGACTTGTAGTTCCGCAACAGCTGGAGGGCCGCAGGTTTGAGACCCCTGATGTAGACTGTATCTGATATCTGTTGTTAAGATATGTTTCCTATTTTTAAAGGAATACATGTATTATGATTTATTGAGCAACTGTGTCTGTATTCATAATTAACAGTGTATCATTAGGCCTAGCATTCTCTGATAGGTTAGGCTAGCAAACAAGGGACTATACACATTAATACATAGATGTGATAGTTATATAATATAGGTTAATAGATATGTGATTACAGCGCATTTAACACCGTCTTACATGATGATCATGGTCACCTAGGATCGGAAAGAACTTTTCAGCTCGTGCGGAACCGGTTTTACTGGCCCTGTATGCGGGTTGAAGTGGAGGAATATTGCCATTCATGCGCAAGTTGCATACAAAGAAAGACTCTGCCTCATAAAGCTGCCCCAATGGGCCACCTACAAAGTCAAGGGCCCTTGGATCTGGTATGCATTGATTTTCTTTGTATAGAACCTGATTTGAGTGGACATGGGAATGTTTTGGTGATAACCGATCATTTCACTCGCTACGCCCAGGCATTCCCAACCAAAGACCAGAAGGCCTCCACAGTGGCTAAGGTACTTGTCGAGAAGTTCTTTGTACATTACGGATTACCTCAATGCCTCCACTCGGACCAGGGAAGGGACTTCGAAAGTAGACTGATCCGGAAACTTTTGGATTCCCTGGGTATAAAGAAGACCCTTACCACCCCTTACCACCCACAAGGGGATGCCCAGCCTGAACGATTCAATCAGACATTGTTAAATATGCTGGGAACTTTGAGCAGTGAAAAGAAACAGCATTGGGGCAAGCATGTGGCCGCCATTGTGCATGCGAATAATAGTACAACTAGTGATGCCACTGGATACTCCCCATACAGACTGATGTTCGGCAGGGAAGCAAGACTACCAGTAGATCTGGCCTTCGGCACTTCCATAGATCATACATCACCAGCTTCTCACAAAGGACATGTGGATCGGTTGCGACAAAGTTTAAGACTGGCATATGAGAAGGCCCAGGCGACTTCAGATCAAAGTGGGGCCAGGAATAAGCGGAACTATGACCTCAAGTTTTGGATTCATGACTTGTTGCGGAACTAAGGCATACCAGGGAAGCACAAGCTGGCCGACCGGTGGAGGTCCCAACCCTATGTAATCTGTAAACAACTGCCAGGTTTACCAGTGTACCAACTTAAACCAGAAGGAAGTGTGGGACCCTTGAAGACATGGCACAGGAACCACCTACTGCCCCTCTCTGAAGCAGTTTGTTTACCCTCTACCTCAGATCCTTCTGAGCATCTTTCAGTCTCAAATATCCCTAGACCCGGTACCAGGTCTCAAGCAGCCAGTTCAAAAGAGATGGATGCCCAAGACCAGAGTGAAGAGGAAGAATTGGAACTTGATTGGTTATGGACACCACCAATACCTGAATCCATGACCACAGCCTCCCAACCATCCGAAGTTACCACCAGAGACACTTTAAACGCTGAGGCTGCTGAGTTTATACCACTTGCTACTCTTCCTGAGGAATGGGAGGATGCTCAAGACTTTTTTCCAGAAGAAGATCCCAGAAATTCCTTGTACCTCACTGCACCTGAAATGGATGCCCCTGGGCCAGTTGAATCCAATACACCTGACTTAGCAGAAGGAGAATTGGAAGGACCCCTGTGGTTGAAACCCCCGGTTCCTAGAGAACAAAGAGAGAAAAAAACATACACCCCCCAAGAAGACTAACGTATTCTCAGATGGGGGAGTACTCGGAAGAGACTATAGCCACTGCAAGAAGGACAGTAAATAAGCCTGTCCCCTCTACTATGAGTTTAGTAGAGGGCAACCAAAGCTCACTCCCTGGCACAATTAGACAGGCCACTTCCACTAATGTGACCTGTGGGCAGGACAACCTTCTCCCCAGAGCTTGGTGGGAGGTTCCTCTGCCAGGCTCCTTTGTAGCCGTGAATTGTGTTGTATGTTCATATGCTAACAAAGTCCGTTAACAATTTATCTTTGGGGACCAAAGACTTTAAGTGGGGGGAGTGTGTAGCGGGGTGTCACTTTAAGGAGCTAAAAAGACTACCATACCCAGTGTGCAGTGGGACACCCAGAGTGCCTTGCCCGGCGCAAGGTCTGCTGGGGAAGGCCTATTTAAGGAGGAGCGCAGCTACACGCGGGTCTCTTTTGGCCGCCGCCCCCTAGCAAGTGGAACCAACGCTGAATCTGCCGCTGGACTGGGCCTAAGAGTTTGGGCCTTGAGATCCAGAGAGCCCTCCGACCTTCACGGGAGAACCCAGGAGTCATTTCGTCCATCATCCTTCCAAGGACTGTCAGGAGGATCAGAGACTACGGGTGTCGTAAGACTGTGTGCTGGAACCCCAGCTACAGAAGTCGGTTGTACGGACTGGTCCGGTTGGGTGAGAGAGCACCTGCTCAGAGATTAACTGACTAATCTTAGGCCCAGTGTCCTTTGTTCAGGGACCACCATTGCCAGAGTGTTATTGCACGCCAGAGGGACAGTGTGTTGTGCAGCGTTAGTTGAACTCTTTAGTACATGCCAAGAATTTGACTGTTTTGATGCCTGTAGATTACAAATAACCTACAAAGTGCACCACCATTGCTAGCGAAGATCCTTCCCAACGGAAGAACCATATCTGCAATAGTCAGGCCTGACTGTAGAACTGTTAGAAATTGTTTGGGCGCCATCTTGCCCACGAGGGGGAAACTCGCAAGCATAGTTGAATGACATTTAGCGTGTGCAATTACTATTGGAACTTAGCGCTTGTTATATGCTGAATGGTTAACATTGCAGGGCTCTGCATATGCACACGTATTACTGTTTAACTTGATGCTTTATATTCAGTAAAAAGTACTTGTGGTTAAGCCAATCTACTGTGTGGTTATATGTTTGTTGCGGTATTGTGATCCCCATAGCTAACGGGTTTCACAATCCCACCTTTGCTGCTATCTGTGCCAAGGGAGGTTAGAGCCAGTTACTGGGGGTTGACAGCAGTGTGTACAGGCCCAAAATCTATACCAGCAGCCCTCTTAACTGGGGGTATTGCTACATATATATTGGGATCAATTCCTTTTAGCACCAAGTGTTATTTTTCTGATGTTTATTATAGCAATTAATGTTTTTAAATCACAGCATGTGTACAGTAAAGTAATCATTTTTTGCAGTATTTGGCATTTGTTAAAAAAAAAAAAGGTCCATTTAACGTAAAACTGCAAAATAATAGTGGGAGTAGGATTCAAGCTGAAGCCATTTGGGTAAAACACTACAAGGACATTTAGGACTGTCTAGATTTCTATAACTAGAATGTTACTAAAACTACATGACTTAAGGCAGCCATCTAGTGGACAAACTGACACAATGCTATTGCTAAAAATAAAAACGAAGAGTTTCTTTTTATGAATTAGAAAGATCCAACATAAGATCCAACATCAAGGATTGTGCAATGGTTAACAATGGTTAACTAAAGGCACTTTTTTTTTTTTACAACATAATTTGGATAGAAACGTTGTCAACTCTCTGTGTCCACGTTAGGAAGATTTCCCCTCTCTATTTGTCCTGATCACCAGTAATAAAATTAAGTTAAAGAGGAGCTCCAGTCTGGGCAAAAAATATATATATACAATGGGGAAAATAATTATTTGATCCCCTGCAGATTTTGTAAGTTTGCCCACTTACAAAAGAATGAAGGGTCTATAATTTTTTTATCATAGGTGTATTTTAAATGATAGAGACAGAATATCTACCAAAAATCCAGAAAAAACACATGATACAAATGTTATAAATTGAGTTGCAGTTCAGTGAGTAAAATAAATATTCGATGCCCAAGCAAAACATGACAGCACTTGGTGGAGAAACCCTTGTTGGCAAGCACAGAGGTAAGTCATTTCTTGTAGTTGGTGACCAGGTTTCCACACATCTCAGGGGGGATTTTGATTCAGTCTTCTTAATAGATCTTCTATAAATCCTTAAAGAGGTTGTAATCCTCTGGAAAAAAAAACAAAACCTGCAAGACAAAGGCATAATGAGCTAGCATGCATCGCATACTGGCTCATTATGAAATACTTACCTAAGAACAATGCCCACACTCCGCTCCCATGGCCGACATCTTTCACTGTTACTTCCAGGTACGTGGGTTCCGGCGCTGTGATTGGCCCGGAGCCGTGATGACGTCACTCCCATACATGCACGCGAGAGCTCTCGGTCACGGCACGGGCCCGGAAAAAAACTTCACCAGCGAGTAATTTCTTAAGTGTGCATGCGCCGATGACATCGGCATCAGCGTATATACTAAGTATCTCCTAAACTGTGCAAGTTTAGGAGATATTTACAGTGCCTACATGTAGGCCTTATTATAGGCTTACCTGTAGGTACAAGTGGTGTAACAGAGTTTGCAACCACTTTAAGGTTTCTTGGCCGTCGCTTGGCAACTTGAAGTTTCAGCTCCCTCCATACATTTTCTATAGGATTAAAGGGGTTGTAAACCCTCATGGTTTTCCACCTTAATGCATTCTATGCTTTAAGGTGAAAAACCTCTCATGCTGCAGCCCCAGAGCCCCCATTTTACTTACCTGAACCTGGTCTTTTCCTCCCTGGCGACGAGCACACCTAGCTGGTGCCTCATGTCCTGATTGCATAGATTGATAGCAGCACAGCCATTGGTTCTTGCTGCTGTCAATCAAATCCAATGATGCGGGCGCCGGGGGGGGGGGGGTGTGGGACCAAGTCTTGCTTTCTGTGTCAATAGACGCAGAAGCTGGACTCGGGAGCACGCCCGCATGGGTGTCCTGAAGGAGAGCGCTTCTCCGACGGGGCACTCGAGAAGAGGAGGAGCTACCAGCGCCACTGAGGGACACCAGAAAAGGAGGATCAGGACCACTCAGTGCTTAACCAACTGCACAGTGAAGGTAAGTATGATATGTTTGTTATTTTTATTTTTTTCAAACAAACCTTTAGTAACCCTTTAAGGTCTGGAGGCTGGCTAGGCAACGCCATGACCTTAATGTGCTTCTTCTCGAGCGACTCCTTTGTCATGCCGCTAGCTAATTTCTGCAAATCTATCATTAAAACCACTTGGCGACCACAATACATATATATATACCTTGTGGTTAGCAATTGATTTACTTGAAGCTATAAGCCATAACCCCAATATCTTTTTTCAGTCGGCGGCTGGCTTTCTCGTGAAAGCGATCCAAGTGGCTCAGTAGCCACTGGATCGCTTTCCAAAGTGGCGGGAGGGGCCACTCGTCTGTGTTTCTTGGGCTTAACGTTTTCACCAGTGCACCCGAGAAATGGTCCAACGGTGTGGCCAGCTGGTCACATAGGCAATGAGAGACTAGGTTGTCTTTGACTACCTCTATGTCTTGGAGGACGTCACTTCCGGTCTAGGGTGTATATAAACAAATTTATTTCCCTACTTTGCAGGGATGAGAAACAGAGAGATCATTCCCTCTGTACAGAGCCTTGTGTTAATTGTCAACACTGGGCTGTGATTGGACACAGCCAATTAGCAGGTCCCAGCCATGAATCATTGGCCTGGTCCTGCTGACAAACTCCCGCTCTGTACAATCACATTACATGGCAGAGCAGCTCACAAGTGGTTAAAAGTAAGCCTTGCAGCAAAAAAATGTTTAACCTAAAATAAAGGCAATATTAACACCTTATAAAATATATATATATATATATATATATCCCCAAACCAAAATAAATGCAAACCTTAAAATACCACCCCTAAAAACAAAAGTCCATTATTTATTATTAGGTATTTTCAATTGACATGACAGCAGCTGAATGTGAGTGTTGACCTTTAATCAACCACAAAAAGAAAACTGTAAGACAAAAATTGACCCAATAATAAGACCAAAAAAATGCAGCAAATAGGTTGATTGCTCAAAGAGCTACAGTAGCAATGTGAATTAAAGTGCAGTTTCCTAACTGGCCCTAATTGTTCCTTTTGCAGTTTGTCATCTCTTCTTATGCTTTCCCTGCAACATTTTTCAAATCACTGACACTATGGTTGCTCTGTACCCCATACCCTTTAGAATGAGTGGGCTAGATTACCAAAAGCCCCCTTATTGGCCTTTCTAAGCCGGTTGGCTGTAGTTGAAAGGCCATGCAGTGTATTATGGCTTAAAAAAAATGTCCTGGGCGAATCTGCATATATTTGCCTGGACCTCAAATCTCAAACCTGCAGCATTAACCTCAAATTCATGGTAACAACAAACCCACACTTCATCCCTACTGATTCACTCTAGTCACTGTTTAAAGAAATTCTAATTCCAGTATTTCATAGAAATTTTATAGCAAATAGTAATCATATTGTCTATCTAGTGAAGTTATGCCTTGTACACACGGTCGGATTTTCCATCGGGATAAACTTAGACGGATTTTTCCGATGGAATTCCGTTCAAGCTGTCTTGCATACACACTGTCACACCAAATTCCGACCGTCAAGAACGCAGTGACGTACAACACTACGACGAGCCGAGAAAAATGAAGTTCAATGCTTCCGAGCATGCGTCGACTTGATTCTGAGCATTAGTTTACTAATATCTTTTCTGATACAATAAATTAAGTGCAGGATTGGGAATTTTAGGCATTCGGTTTTACGTGTGATTTCCAGCTGGGGGAACTAAGACTAGCATCCAGCATCAGTAATGGCTTTGCCCCTTCTGAGCCCTCCATGAGGTAAGAAAGGATCCTCTCACATGAATTTCCATGCTTCCCACTAGTTGCTGTGCTGTGTCATCAAAGCATGATCCAAAATAAAGTCTACCATGTGTATTTAATGATTGCAGATCCTAAAAGCAAGTCTGCTAGTTCTGAGGGAAAAAGTTGAGGTCTGATGGAAAGAATAAAGCTAAAAAGTATTACCAAAGAAATATTTTTCAAAACCCACAGTAAACTCTGCACTTACAGCTCAGATTTGATCAAACATCCATTAGCCCAACCTTACCATATGCATTTTCAAATACATCTAAAGCAGTGGTTCTCAACCTGGGGGTTGGGACCCGCTCGGGGGTCGAATGATGATTTGCCAGGGGTCACCGAATCCTGGGCTGTTTCTGAAGCCCGCACCGCTCTCCCAGACTTTTTGCAGCCTCCCAACTGGGCTGTTCCTGGAGCCCACGGCCGCCCACTCAGCCTCTTCGCAGCTGCCCATTCAGTTCACGCCATGGCTGGGGGGGCAGAGACTAGAGGCCAGCTGACTGGTGAGGAATGTGAAGTGGGAGGGGCTGGAGGAGACCCTATCTCCTGATTTCGGCATAGATGTCACTGCTACAAGACACCATAAAGTCGGAGACACAGTGAAGCCAGAGACACAATGAGTAACACTACCTGTTATTATAGTTTCCATTAAAAGTCCCCACTACAGTTCTCACATCAGCAGATGACCTTGATAAAGAGCACCTAAGTTGGCTGGTCAGAACTCCCCGCCAGCACTGCCACTCATCCACCCCCCCCACCCCACCAAGGAGTAAGAGAAGAAAAAAAATAGAGATAATACATGGAAGGGAGAGGAAAAGAGGGGGAGGAACAAAGAAAAAGGGAGAGAAAGAATAAGATAAAGAATAAGAAACACAGCTAGAGAGAGGGATGGGGGAAAAAAACAAAAAAAACAAGAAATTAGGATAGAGAGAGAGATGAAAGGGAAAGAAAGGAGAACAAAGAGAGAGAGTGGTACATCCTAAAATGTACCATAAGGGGTTTTAATACTGTACGAGTAGAAGTGACTCAGGGAGTGCTAAATGTCCGTGGGTTAGGGGCGCAAGCCGCGCAAATGACTTGTCTTGCCTTGGGTGCTGACAACCCACTCTACGAAGATAATTTTACTGTTTGGGGTCCCCACAACTTGGGAAATTTTAACAAGGGGTCACGACACTTGAAAGGTTGAGAACCACTGATCTAAAGGCTCCTGTGTGGCAATCTAAACACATCTTACATGTGATGCAAGAGCCTAATAAATAAAGAAAATTAACTTCTTATACCCCCTCTGAGTCAACCAAATCCCCTGTCATGGATGGGATTTTTGTATCCACTAGGAACAGGCTAACCAAGAATTTAGGGGAATGCAACTAGACAGCTTGAAGGCACAGGCCTCAGAAGACCCCAAGAAGTATAATTTCCCTGAGGGTCACCAAAGGGAACATTGGAAGATATATTCACGGAGTGGCAGATATGTATGGAGACACCTGATAGCAGGAAGGCAGAATACTGCATGGAACAAGACTCTTAAGTGCCTGCACACTCCTCTAACTCACCATAACAGGTTGCTATAGAACAAGAAACACATGTACTCAGGAGAGATTCTCTAGGATGCTGGAGTCACAGGAACACAAGCAAGTCTCTGGAAACACTGTGTAAGGAAGGTCAGATTCTAAGCAGCAGAAAAAAACTTGTGTGGGCATATGCCTGTGCGCATTAAGCCACCAACAACTCTGTGTATAAGGGAAATTCTGACATGCATTAGCGATTAGGCACACGTGCGTAGCATGCAGATTGGCAAAAATATGTGTGCATGTGCTACACTAGTTTTGGCAATTAGTGGCCTACCGTATATAAACTGAAGCACGGCAGAAGGAAGTTACTGAGTGGTCTTCAGCTTGTCCTTGTTTACCTGAGACCTGACCTGTTGATCTTGCCTCACCGTAAATGACCCTGCTTGCCTTCTGGACTCTGCTACTACCTGTATGCCCAGCTGTTACTGACCTTGGTTTGTTTCCCAAACCCGTTTTTTTTCTCCCTATTTGATAACCACACTGCCCATCTGTTACTGACCTTGACTTGTTTCTTGGACTTGTCTTTGCCTCTTGATCCAGTACCACATTCCTGTAAATGTGCCCAGTTTCTGCCCGGTGAGCTTCAGCTCCCAATTCCATGCATCTGGCTGCAACACAGATTCAGCTTGGGAAGAAAATTCTGACACTTGTGTCACTCTGTAGCCTCACACACTCTGTCACCACCTTCAGGAGTGTTTGACTGGAGGTGTAAGAGGAAACTCTTCAGGTACTCCTTCTCTGCTAGGTACGTGATACACTGGGGGTGCTGGAATTACAAAAACAGAGGAGAGTCTCTAGGAACACGGGGGTACGGGGAATCATGGGAACAGTGGAGAGTCACTGGGATCACAGGAACACAGGAAAGTCTGTGGGAGCACAGAGATGCTGGGATCACATAAACACAGGAGAGTCTCTGAGAGCATATGAGTGCTTGAAACACAAGATCACTGAAGGGACTTTTGGAGCACAAGGGCGCAGGGAACATAAGGTACTAGTACACTGAAAATAATGTGGAGTACAAGGAGTGCAGAGATAGTCTCAGGAAGACACAAGGAGAAACAAGGGGCTCAGCAGCTAACATGGTGACACGATGGCTGTGGTGGTGGTGCCCGTTGATTGGCTGCATGCTGCCAGTCTTGTAGAGAGGGAAAGAGAATTAGGCACAGGTAAATGTGATGTCCTTATTTATTTGTGTCTCACATCTACCCCCCCCCCCCCTTCCCCTGGTACTACAGCTCACAGTAAGAATGTTTCAAGCAGCTAAACAATCATAGGTGTGGCCAGATGGTAACGGAAAAGTTCCAGGATTAAAAAATACGTTTTTTTTTCCCATTCATACTTACCTAGGTGAATGCAGCATTGGTCCGATGCTGCATCTGTCCCCTGCTGCCTCTGCACTGAGAACCGAGCGATCGAACATCGCCGATGGCTCGGTTCTCACAGCTCCCCAAGCAGGGAGCTGCAGACTGTCAGTCAGCAGTTCTCCTCTCTGCTCCTCCACGCTCACTGGAGCGCTGAGCTGTGGAGGGGCAGGGAGAGGCCATCTCAGGCTCTCAGCAGCTCGCTGAGAGGCTGAGACGGACATCAGTCCAGGCACATGGCGGATCCAGACTTTATTGTCAGGATGACGCAGTGACTGGACTGATTCCAGTGACGTCAGCAGAGAGCGGACTTCAGTCCGCTCTCTGCTGACAACGGGTCACAGGAGTGCAAAATGAATTGCACTCCTGTGATCCACAGAAGTACAGCCAAACAAGCTAAGGCTATACTTCTCCTTTAAAAGTCAGCAGTGACAATACTGATAGCCACACCCCCTGCAACATCTTCTCATCTCAATGAAGTGCAAGCAGACACAGCCAAATAAGGGATACCATGGCTTTAAATTCAGTATCAGTGTAGCAGCTATACTCACCAAAATAGGAAGATGCACGAGGTAGACTTCCCTATCAGGATAAAAAAAGTATTAGTGAGGAAAAAGGTGAGTATAGAAAAGAATCACCCCCCTTTAAGATAATTAAATTTTGATGTTTTGCAGCCTGAAATGAAGGCAGCCACAGTTTTTGTTTTAGCCAGCTGTATTTACTAGTGCAACTTATAACATCCAAGTGAAAGATAACACCAACATGTCAGAAAAAATCCAACGCAGAATCTCTGAGTTAGAAAAAGGATCACCCCCTTGTGTCAGTATTTTGTTGGACCACATTTTGTTTTAATTACAGCCTTTGGTCTGTTGGGATATACTGTATCTCTACTAACTTTCCACATCTAGACTTTGCAATATTTGCCCACTCTTCTTTGCAGAACTGCTCAAGTTCAGCTAAATTTGATGGTGACTGTTTGTGGACTGCAGTCTTCAAGTCATTCCACAGATTTTCAATGGGCTTAAGTCTGGGCTCTGACTAGGCCATGCAAGGAAATTCCCATTCCCTCCTCCAACCACTGTGTGCTCATTTTTGCTGTGTGCTTTGGGTCATTGTCATGTTGGAAGGTAAACCTTCTTCCCATTGACAACTTTCTGGCAGAGGGCAGCAAATTTACCTCAAGAATTTGCCCCATCCATTTTTCTTCTATCCTGACAAGTTCTCCAGCCCCTGCTGCGGAGAAACACCCTCATAACAGGATATTACCACCTCCATGCTTTACTGTAGGAATGATGTTATTTGGATGGTGAGTTGTATTGAATTATGTTACTTTTTTTTATTTATTTTTTGACATGTTGGTGTTTTAATCTTTTACTTGGATGTTAGAAGTTACACTAGTAAATACAGCTGGATAAAACAAAAACTGTGTCTGTCTTCATTTCAGGCTGCAAAGCAGCAAAAAGTTATTATTTTAAAGAGGGGTGATACTGTTCTATACCCACTGTAATTGCAGATTCGTTGACGTTGACAATTCTTAGCATCTATATGTGGACCTCTATTTGCTTCAACACTGAACAAGAGAATTGTGCCACGTTTTGTGTACGTAATATACATACAGTCTAATACAGTGGTCTCCAAACTGCGGCCCGGGGCTGGATATGGCCATCCCTTTGCATGCCTTTATCTGGCCCTTGAAAATTCCTCCCACAAATATGAAGCGCTATTCCTCCCACTGATTCCGACACTGGGGCACTATTTTTTCCACTGATACCAACGATGGGGCACTATTCCTCCCACTGACACTAATGATGGGGCATTATTCCTTCAACTGACACTAATGATGGGGCACTATTCCTCCCACTGACACCAGCAATGGGGTACTATACCTTCCAATGATATCAACGATGGGGCACTATTCCTCCCACTGATACCGATGATGGGGCACTATTCTTCCCACTGATAGCAATGATGGGGCCACTGACACCAATGATGGGGTACTATTCTTCCCACTGATAGCAATGATGGGGCCACTGACACTAATGATGGGACACTATTCATCCCACTGACACCAATGATGGGGCACAGACGCTATGTCATTTTCTTTACTTCCACTGACGACAGTTCGGCCCCCCTAAAGTCTGAATGTTTAAAAAGTTTGGTCGAATAGATTGAACAGCATTTTTCTCAGTGATTTGAAGGGAGAGGAGCTCCCAAATGCCTGAAGACCAAGAGTGGAACATATTCTGGTTCTGGTTGAACAACTACCACCAACTGTGACCTAAATACTGTAGTGGTGCTCAGAGTGGAAAAAAACACTTGCAGACAGCCACAGAAAATAGAAAAAGGAGTGAAAGCAGGAGAGCCCTTATGATATATTAATTGTATAGAGGCAGGATATGTAAAAAAAAAAAAAAACTTCAAAATATGAAAAGTAGCAGTGTTATCTTCCAACTGGTGACTGGTGAGGTTGTGAGTGACCAGGGGGAAGTAGAACCAGGGAGAATATACAGTATCCTCAAGGAGGTCCAAGGAGAGGATCCAAGGATCCAGGAAAATATACAATGTATTTCTCGGAGGTAGAGGTTATTAAGATGTTTTTTTAAGTAAAAATCCAAAAGAACTTTAGTAAATTAGAGAATTTAAAGGTGATTTGAAATTCATGAAGGGTGAGAGGTTTAAGAAACGAGGTAACTCCCTTGATTTTAGGGTGAGTTGACATGGCTGCACTTTTAGTAGACAGCTTGGTCTGCGTCTAAATGTGATAAAAATGTAAATAAAGGTGTGTATATTTAAAAAATAATACCTTTATAGTAAACAAATGCTTCGATGAGGTGCCTACATTAGTTTCCACGGGACACAGCCGATGACTGATCAGAGTACTGACGAATCACAGCAGGTCACATGACAGTTGTACACAATGGATGGCTTCCTTTCATGCCATCCAATGTGTACAATTGTGTTCTTAGCTGTGACTGGTCAATTTGATCACATGGTACAGACAGAGCCAATCACAGACCATCTGTACCATGTGATTAGCGTTGAACAATTACAGCTAATCACAACAAAACAGACTGAATGTTTCATTTGCATTCAGTAAAGAAAAAAATCCTGATCGCTTCCCCAGAGCAGTACAATGTTACTATGGTAACATTATATTGCTCTGGTCACAGTGTGTTTATAAAAAATAGTAAAAAAAAGGAAAACAATTATAAAAATATATTATAATATTTTTTAATTTTTTTGTACTGTCACCAGTTTTATGATGATGCTGTACTGCACTGATGACAGTATGTAAAAAAATAAATTAAAAAAAATTATAACAAAAAATTACAACCTCAAAAAACTTGCCATGCCTCTTACTAAATTCCTTGGACTGTCTGCTTTCCATAAGGGGGTCATTTGGAGGGCATTTCTACTGTCCTGCCATTTTAGGGCCTCAATAAATGAGTCCATCAGTACATGAGGGTTGATTAATTTTCAGATATATACCATAGTTTGTGGACTCTATAACTTTCATACAGTCTAAATAATATACACTGATTTGGGTTACATTTTGGGCTAATAATAATGAATATGAAGATCAGTTATTTATTTGTAAAATTATATCACAGAAACTAAGAAAAACATATTCACGCATTTTTATGCGCATGCACACAAACTTGTTCTCGCGTTTACAATATGTACATTTTTTACAATCTAAGAGATTTAGCAGCTCAGGTCTTGTCATTGATACGGAGGGAAAGACACAAAAAAAAGTCTAAAAACTGACAGCTAATCAGGTTGTGGGCCTAGTTTAAGCGGTATCACTAAATGTGAGGTCAACTACCAACACACTATGATCCATCTCTCCACCTATCCTTGTGTCTATAAGCCTATGTAGTATCACTTCTTACCTTTTAAGTTCATGTATAGTTTAATTTAATCTTTAAAAAAAATAGGCATTTAGCCAGGGTTCACACTGGGCTGCGGGAATGAAGCCGTGCGAATCAGCTGAACGCGCATGATTTCACTCCCGCTTGTCAGTCCCGATTTCGGCCGCGATTACAGAGACATCTGTTCAGAAATCGCAAAAAGTAGTACAGACACTACTTTTTGAAATCGGTGCAGCGCCGCAGATGCGACATTACGCCGATTAGGACGGTGCCATTGCCGGCAATTTCCGACAAATACCGTCGATTTGACATGTCAAATCGCATGTCAAAACGCACCAGTGTGAACCAGGGCTTAGTTATATTTGGTCAATGACACCACCCGGAATCCCTGTTGGCTTGTTTACAATGGGAAACTGTCAGGGTTGGGCTATTAGCATCTCCCTTCTCTGTGCTCAGGCTGCCCAGCTGCCGGATAATTGTCAGCAATCATTGATCCTCCAGTGGCTCACCTGGTTATCATTACCTGCTCGTCAGTCCCACCTACAGCCAGCCCGCTCTGGCTATTTAAACTACCTTGTTCATTCCTTACCTGTCTTTGCCTTGGTCAAACATATCTCAACATTCTCTGCTGTGTTCCTGTTGAAGACTTTGCCCGACTGACGTCCCTTCTGGTTCCTTTTCCTGTTCTGCTGCCTTTGACTACGCTGGTCAATGGTTTCCTGATTTACTGGCTTGTTTGACTATATGCTTTGGCTTCCAATCCCTGGCTATATTTTGACTATGTTAACTGTTCTGTACCATTTTTAAGATTATATTAAAAGGTGTGATTTTTTACAACATTTTCTGTCTCAGTCTGATTCATGGTACTGACAATAGGCAAAGTGCATGAATTCAGAAAATGCTGGCAATTCACCTAGTGGTAATATTTTTTCCAGATAAGATGAGCAGAGCCACCGCATGGATTAGTTTGACATAGGGTTACCGGCGCTCCTGATTCGTACTACTCACCTGGATCCCCCCACTGTGGCTGTTCCAGTACAACAAGTGTTGCAGTCCTGCCCTGCTGCTGCTCTCTGTGCAGGCACCCACTTCAAATATTACCTCTAAGTGTTTTTTCTGGTTCTGCTCCGCTTCTCCAGCGATTTGGGGGCGGTCCAGTTCATGCAGAGGGTTTCTCAACCAGGTTGGGATATACTTTGAGATGCTGCCCTAGGCGTTCCCCACGGACAGAAGCAAAGTAGGCTTCATTATTTCTTTGCTTTCTGATAGAGCCTTGGCCTGGGCAAATGCTCTATGGGAGATGCAAAAACCCATAGTTTGTGGCTTCCTTTCAAGGGTATTTGACGTTCCTGCATGCCCCACTTCTGCCGCCAAGAGCCTCATGTCGATCAAACAGAGTACGAGAACTTCTGCTGATTATGCCATTGAGGCTATTAATGGGGGACCTCTACAGCCTGCCCATGTGACTCATGAGACTGATCCGCTGACCATATCCATAGGGGATCTTCACTGCGAGATAATCCAATTCCAAGTTCCTCACCTCATTACCTAGTGGTCATTGGTTATCCTTGGTTAAAGAGGCACAACTCCTCTTTCGATCGGCATCGTGATTGCGCAATTGATCTTCAACCTGGTCCCATTCCTCCTCGTGGTCAGGTCTACCCTTTGTCTGTCTCAGAGGATAAAGCCATGGAGGACTTTAGGGGTCTCAATCCCATCACGATTAAGAACGCTTATCTTATTCCGTTAATTACAGAATTATTTGATCGCCTCAAGGGAGCAACGGTTTTCACAAAGCTTGATCTATCAAAAAGAAGAGGAGGGCAAACCCCCCCGGAAAGGATTCTTCAAGGAGAAACAATGGGTTATAGAAAAATAATTTATTATTTATATATTAAATAATCCACCATATAAATTTTAAGATTCAGTAATGATACCTTCACCATAAGAATTAAAGAGTGATAACATTATCAAGATCACAGACTAAAAAACACCCATTCATCCACATAATTGGCATACATTCAATTACTACTAGATAGTTGTTTGCAGGGTCTCATATAGGTAGTCCTTATATACTGTAGTTGGAGTATTTTTCTCAGGGCTGTAGTAGTTCAAAAAAACATATGATCACATATATTGCCAAAGAGGATAGGGAAGGAGAGAGGGGGTTAATGGGATTCCTACTGCTGTAGTAAATCTTGTATGAATGAGATGAAAGCACAGTCCGGTATGGATTGACCTAGAAGCTTGATCTGAGAGGGGCATACAATCTCGTGTTGATCAAGGAAGGCAACGAATAGAAAACTGCGTTTAATACCAGAACAAGACATTATGAATACCTCGTAATGCCGTTTGGTCTCTGCAACGCTCCTCCAGTTTTTCAGTAATTCATCAACGATGTCCTCCGAGATATGTTGCAGCAATGTGTGGTGGTTTATCTCGACTATAGTCTCATATATTCAAAATCCCTACATAAGCCACCACACAGATGCCTCCCCTGTACTACAGAGGTTGAGAGATAATAACCTGTATTGTAAGTTGGAAAAGTGCGAGTTGCATCGTGAACAGGTTACATTTCTGGGTTACGTCCACTACAACGTTTTCTTGGCTTTGCCAATTATTATTGGAAATGTATTCATAACTTCTCTTCTCTGGTCAAACCCCTGACTGATATGACCAGAAAGGACGGTCACCCATAGAATTGGTCTCCGGATTCAATTAAAGCCTTTGAATCTCTCAAGGATGCCTTTGTTTCAGCTCCTGTGCTGGCACATCCTGATCCTACGTTACCCTTCATTCTTGAGGTTGATGCATCCGAGACTGGAGTAGGCGCCCTTCTGTCTCAACGTCCTACCTCTGAGAGCGCTAATCATCCGTGTGGCAACTTTTCTAAGAAATTTTCTCCTGCAGAATGTAATTATGAGATTGGGGACAGAGAATTGCTAGCTATTATTTTAGCTCTTAAAGAATGGAGACATCTCCTGTGATGGTCCTCATTTTGACTGACCATAAGAATCGCACGTTCTTTTTTTTTTAAATCAGAAAATTTTTTTTGAATGTTGCCAAACATACCATACACATTGTACATGAAAAAAGTCCATGAATAAAACAGAAGCATCACATTAGAATCGTCAGTGTATTGCACAGATTCAGAACATTCCTCATAGTGCAAAAAGAAAGGAAAAAATAAAAAATAAAAAAATTTCAGTGTATGTAACAACAAAATATATCAGTCAAACCTTACAAAGAGTACATTAAGACACATATCCTACAGTCAACCTCTCTCTTTTCTCCGCCCCTCCCCCCCAATGGTGTCATATAGCTGTAATCGGAGAAAACACAAGGGTGATCACTCCGCACGTGCACCCCCCTTCAAAGTATGTGGTTCCCAAATGCCCATCACGATCTATGAAATCAATCCCCTCTATAGTTCGGCACATCTTTTAGCATTGCAGTAGTCTGTCTTTAACCAATTGGTGGGGTGCTAACCCCGGGACATCAAGCCAGGCCTGCCACATTGAATTAAACTTATGCGGTGCATTCCTATGCTGATAAGTCTGTTTTTCTCTAATTAGTAGTTTGTTTACCTGATCAATCCACTGTCTTCTGGTGGGTACCCTGGGAGTAATCCAAAGCTGAGCTATCAGCTTGCGTGCCACATAAAGTAAACGGATAATTGCCGTGAAAACCGGCGGAGATAGGAGTTCCTCATCCAGGGCACCCAGCAGACATACAACAGGTGATCTCGGGATAGCGAAGGCGAACACCTGTGTAATCACATCAAGCACCTCAGTCCAGTATCGGAAGAGTTTGGGGCATTTCCAGAACATATGCATGAGGTCACCATGATCTGTCATGCACTTGGGGCACACTGGGGAGTCTCTAAGCCCCCAATCATGTAGCCTGGCCGGAGTTCTATATACCCTGTGTAGTAGGTATAAATGTGACAGCCTCTGAGAGGAAGACACCGAGACCATAGGAGCAACCGTCAAACAGACATCCCACATTTCCCCATCAATAGGCCCCACATCCTCCTCCCATTTAGCTCTACATGGTAAACTAGTTGGATCTTGGAGCGCGTTGAGCAAAATATTGTAGCCCCGTGAAATCATAACCCTTTTTTTCTCCTTCCATAAAAATCCCCTGGATTATGGCGTGGTCCATTAGTCTAAGTGGCCTCTGCCTGGATTGTTCCTGTAGTGCATGACGCAGCTGCAGGTATTTAAAAAAGTGAGAGCGAGGTATACCAAACTCGGCCTGGAGCTCCAAAAAGGATTTGAGGACTCTGCCATTGTAAAGTTGTGCTAAGTATTTGAGCCCCGCAGCTTCCCATTGTCTAAATCCTGTAAGTTTGTATAATTTTTTATAATGAAGATTACGCCAGATGGGGGTGAGTGGTATGAATCCCCTAACACCCAATAGTCGTTTAACAGAAGTCCACAGAGTTTTTAGTAGGATCAGAGAAGGGGTCCCACCCAACAAATGTGCATGGCCAGCCTCTAAGCCAGACAACGCCGGGGCCTCATCTGTCGGAGTGGCCAGAAGTCTACAGATAGGGTCCGATGTATCTACCAGTCCCCAACCGCCCAGCTGCTGTAGTTGAGCCGCTAGAAAATAGGTTCTGGCGTGTGGAACCGCCAAACCCCCCTCATCCTTGTTATACTGTAAGGTAGAGAGTCTAATCCTCGCCGTTTTCTTGCGCCAAATCAGTTCTCTAAATTGGCAGTCAATCCTATCAAACCAATAGCGTGGAATCCACACCGGGGAATTATGACTTATGTATAATAATTGAGGCGCCCACACCATTTTTATAAGGTTCACCCTCCCAACTACCGATAAGGGCAATTTACACCAGGCACTACATTTGGTCCTAAATTTAACAAGTAACGGGGCGAGATTGAGAGGAATGTATTGAGAAACGTCTGGGGACACCTGCACCCCCAGATAGCGGAAGGATGACACAATTTGTACCATCGATGCACAGTCCGGGAGGGGCACCGTCAGAGGATCTAACGGCATGAGTACCGACTTATTCCAGTTAATGGAGAAGCCAGACAATGCGCCAAAGGTCTTAATGCAGTGCATAACAGTGGACAAGGAGCCCTGCGTATCACCCAGGTATAGTAGGGTATCATCTGCATATAGGGAGATAACATCCGTCCCCGTGCCACGCCTGAATCCCACTATCTCACCATCCCCCTTATACGTGCGGCAAGAGGTTCCAGTGCCAGGGCAAACAGCAGGGGGGATAGCGGACACCCCTGCCTAGTGCCTCTGAACAATGGAAATGGGCCCGAAAGCTCCCTATTAACCCTGACTCTGGCCGATGGGTTAGCATACAGTAGTTTGACCCAATTAATGAAGTTAACAGCCAACCCTGCCCGTTCTAACACCTTCCACAGATAGGGCCACTCGACACTGTCGAAGGCCTTAGCTGCGTCCAGTGAAAAAATAGCCCTGTTGCCTGTATTCTCCACTGGCAGCTGTAAGTTTAAGAAAAGTCGCCTTATATTTTGAGCTGTGGATCTAGTAGGTATGAATCCCGACTGGTCCTCATGGACCAGCTTGTGGACCACCTGTGACAATCTCGTTGCCATCACCCGTGCCAATAACTTGACATCGGTCGTAAGCAAAGAGATCGGCCTATAGGAGTCAGGCTGTGAGGCTTCCCTACCGGGTTTCAGCAGAACTATTATAACAGCTTCATTCATTGAGTCCGGGAGAACACCCTCTCTAAGTGCCTCATTATAGACCCTTACAAGAATAGGTAACAATGTGGCAGCATATCGTTTGTATACCTCGGACGGGATGCCATCTGCCCCCGGAGATTTGTTATTTTGAGTCTGTTCTAATGCGGTAGCCAATTCGTTCTCCGATATAGGGGCATCAAGCAGAGCTGCGTCCGAAGCAGACAAACGAGGTTACATAGTTACATAGTTACATAGTTACATAGTTAGTCAGGTTGAAAAAAGACAAAGTCCATCCAGTTCAACCATAAAAAAATAACTAAAATAAAATTTAAAAAAAATATCGTGCAATCCCATATACCCACATTTGATCCAGAGGTAGTTCACATTCTCCAAAAAATCCTAGTATGTCTCCCTCTGTGGACCGTACCTTTGAAGTGTATAGATCAGCATAGAATGATCTGAAGATTTGCATTATCATAGATGTTTGGGTGTGGGCTATCCCCTGGGAATCACAGAGGGTCGAAACCATTGAGGTAGACCTCTGCGTCCTAGCCAATAAGGCCAGCATGTGGCCAGTTGACTCCCCTTCCTCAAAATGGGATTGCTGCAGGAAAAAACGCTTGTTTTCAGCAAGCTGCAGAGCCAGCTGAGTTGACATTGCCTGTGCCCCCAACCAGACCCTCTTTGTGTCCGCAGTGGGGTTAGAAATATATGCCTCCTCCGATTCCCTTAGTGTCCGGCAAACCTCCCCCTCCCAGGCCTTTGTGTCTGTTTTTTTCTTGTTAATAGTGGTAATAAATTGCCCTCGCAGAAAAGCCTTAGCAGTATCCCAGACAACCCCCACCCTGGCGGAGTCTATATTCTCCTGTAAGAACCACTGCAAGTTCTCCCTTATCGGGTCTGGGCTCGGGAACAGAGAAAGCCAGAACGGATTCGAATCGCACGTTCTTGTCTGAGGCTAAATGCTTATCTCCCAGAAGGGCACAATGGGCTCTTTTTCTGTCAAGCTTCAATTACATTCTTACACTCATTCTTATCCAGTACTAAGTATGTAAGGGCTGATGCATTGTCACAGCAGTTTTCCTCCTTCTCCAAGATGGAGTCAGTTCCTACTCCTGCGATACCTCCAGATCGCATTCTAGCTTCTATTTGCACTAGTCTCACTTCACCTTTGGGTGACAGAATTCTTGCTGCTCAGATCCTCCTGAAAAACCTTGTGACTGCTGCTTTGTCCCTGAGAATCTCTGCACTGCTTTGCTCCAGACTTACCATTCTTCCAAGGCAGCTGGTCACCCAGGGAAGAATCAGCTCATCTGGTCTATGTCTCAACAATTCTGGTGGCCTAATCTCCACACTGATGTAACCGCCTTCATAGCCGATTGTTCCATGTGTGCTCAGAGTAAAACACCACAACATCTTCCAGTGGGCCTCCTACAACTTAAACCCAATGGAGAGAGGCCTTGGACCCACTTTGTCCGTGGATTTTATTGTGGAGTTACCCAGGGCAACACAGTTATTCTTATGGTGGTTGACGGGTTCTCAAAGATGTCCCATTGTATTCAACTTAAGAAGTTGCCTACATCCAAAGAACTGGCATCCATTTTCGCTTGGGAGATCTTCCGGTTACATGGGCTACCCAAGGTTATGATCTCGTGCAGGGGTAGCCAGTTTGTCTCCACTCTACTGTAAAGTTTACTCTAGAACATTTAGGGGTGCCCAGATCCATGTTTATCTATATTTAAGGTTCACAATGATATCCCTTCTCTTCAGCTGTTTAAATAATTTGGGCGGAGTATGGGAAAATACTGGCACATCTCTAATGTACATGTTGTATATTTTATATCTAATTTATATCTGTTTGCAAGAGGGATGGGTATCCCCTGCTTTCTGAAGAGCCTAAAGTGGAACTAATCTCAAAATGTGAAGATTACCTATTGTCAGGCGAGTACTTACCGAGGCCGAGATGCCGAGAGTTGTTCACTCTTGCACCCAAGCGCACTCCGCCCCCTGGAGGTGAGACAGGGAGAGGAAAGCACGAGGGAGCACTGGCCACCAGCAGGTAGGAGTATCTTGCTGTAGGGTCTGGTAGAGACGGGTTGACTTGAGAGCAGGCCGGGGGTCAAACACCAGGAGTAGACAAGCTCAGACAGGAACCAGTAGCAAGAGAACAAAGTCCAGGCAGGAGCTTAGCAGCAAGTAACAAGTCCAGGCAGAGACTGGTAGGCAGGTTAAACAAAAGAAGTCGCGGGTGCAGGCAGAGGGTCAGGGGCTGGAGACAAGCAGCGGATCCGAGTCACAGGCCGAGGGTCAAACACTTGGAGAAAGGTGGAAGTCCGTAAAGCAAGCCAAGGGGTCAGGTACAGGAGAAGTAGGAGCGTAGTCAAGCTGGTCCGGGTCACAACAGGAGATCAACTTATTTTCAGGCACTTGGAAACACAGGAACGCTGACAAACCAGCAACCAGACAGTGTCACTGAGCTTGTTTAAATAGGCCCGCCTGTAATCCTATTGGTGCGCCATTGCGCACGCGCGTGCGCCGATGCGCCGATGCGTGCACCCGAGAACGCCGAAGCGCTGTCCCGCCTCGCACGCGCATGCGCCGAAGCGCCGTTCTGCCACGCATGTGCGTTGGGCGCAGATTGGTGACAACAGATGGAGAATTTCCCTGACACCTATGTTATAAATAACATCTCGAAATTGATTTTGTCTGGAATTACTGCTGAAAAAAAAGCAGTTACTACTGTTAAAAATTATTGAAATGCTGCCTCTGACTGCTAGCCTTACTATTTTCCTTGCTGAATACTGACATGCAGAAGCTAAGCCCTGCCTCTACCAAAATGGGCACCTCCATAAAAAAAGTTCAGAACAAGGCATGGCAAGTCAGTAATGAATAAAGATCAGAGAGACCTCAGACACACAATTTTTGGGTACTGCTTTCATAGTTCAGCTCTTGAATGAATTGAAGATCCAGTAATCTCTAACTGGCAGATCACGCCAAACCTACCGTTTTAACCAAATCAGCAATGGAAGCTCACACAATTCTTCATAACAGGTGTACTTTAAGCACACACTACATATGGCAGCTTACTTTTCAGTAGAGATCCATATTCTCAACTCCGTCTTCCAGTTTCCTTATAACCTAGATAGTTTCAGACTTCGTACCTCAGTCCCCACTAAAGATGGGAAGGCATGGAAAAAAAAAAAAAGAAAAATGTGAAAACATTTTTTTTTTCAAAGATTTTTTTCCCCAGAAAAATCTAAAAAGGGTGGAATATCTTCTTTTATAATGATAAATAATATATTTATGACATGGTATTCCATCTATAAAACCTGAAGACCTTAATGAAAGATTTGAGAATAAGAATCCTTTCACACTGGTGGTCTGCCCGGCAGACTCCGCTTTGCTCAATGGGGGATCGATCCGCTGATCCCCGTGGAGCAGTTGGATGACAGGTCCGTCTCCCCTCACTGTGCTGAGATGGACCTGCCAGAGCCCCCGCTCTCCTCTATAGGGAGATCGGTTGAAAATGGACTGCCTGTCTGTTTTCATCCAATCCGCCTGACGGATGGAAAATAGGGTCACTGTCTGGATTTCAGGGACAGGATCAAATTGGATAGTAGCGGGTGTCAGCAGACTTGTCACCGCTGACATCCGTCACACCATAGGAGTAAATGGAGGTTCTGATCAGGTCCGCCTGTCAGTTTTTTCAAGCAGACCTGATCGGAGCCTCCATTCACTGCTATGGAGCGGCGGATGTCAGCAGAGACGTAAGAGAGTAAGTTTGTCTGACAAATTCATTTATCTTTATACCCTATAAATGATTTCTATTAAAGTGGTTGTAAACCCTTTTGTCGTTTTTTTTCTAACCTGCAAGACAAAGCTATAATGAGCTAGTATGACTAGCATACTAGCTCATTATGTACCACTTACCTTCGATCGGGGCCCCCGAAGTCGTCCGTGTCCCTCCTCTAGCCGCATCCATCGCTGCGGCGATAGCCGGAATGTTACTTCCGGGTATCGCCGCTGCAGCCAATCACAGTGCCGCTCCGGCGCTGTGATTGGCCGGAGCGGCGAAGACGTAACTCCGCGCATGCGCGCGTGAGCTGTCAAATTCGGCTACGTCGTCGAATGTTGCGACCTAGCCGAATTTGTGAATGGGGTGACGTCAGCGTCGCCGCATTTACATACAAATATCTCCTTAACCGTGTAGGTTAAGGAGATATTTCATGCACCTACAGGTAAGCCTTAATCTAGGCTTACCTGTAGGTCTTTGTTTAAAAAGTGGGTTTACAACCACTTTAATGTTCTCCACCATTATAGCATAGCGTTTACCTATAATCTGCTCAGTAAATAGTTTTTTCTTTTCCTCCTCGCAGTAAAGTGGTGAGACCAGGGGTATGCAACCTTCTGAGCACAGTGTGTCGAAAAATGTTTTCAAAGAAATTGAGCGTGCCGATTTAACAAAAAAATGTCAACTTCACACTCTCAATCACAAAAATTATTTTTTATAAAGTAAATACTGTAAACTACTTTAGTAGAGAGAAATTAACAACATCCTGCATGCCTCAGGTGAGCCCCAATTCATGCACCTTCACAACTTTAAATCACCACTTGTTAAAAAAGGGGGGGAGAGCGGGTAGTGGGACTTTAAATGAAGCACACGGCAGTAAATTGTAAAGCAATGAAGTCAAGCGACTGGGAAATTCATGTTTATTTGTATTTTTTGAACTCATATAACATTTTATGGGCATACAATCCTCTAAACAATAACCTTTAAGTCATTTTGAATACAAATTACATAGCGATCCAGTCAAATAAAAATGATTACAATATATATACACTTCACAGCTGATATCATCATATACATAGAACAGAGGCCTTAAATTGATCAAAAACATTAATTGGGTCATAGAGATTGAACCATGGTATTGTATGATGGAGGGAGTTTGGTGGCTCGATGCGTTTCGCGGCCTGATACCCGCTCATCAGGAGCAAAAAAACATGGGATTTATCTAAAAAGAAAAGAAAGGATATGGGTAGGTCTAAATATTGGCAGGTATTAATGATGGGATATTGGGGGAAGGGGGGACAAACTCACTAAAAAGAACAAATTATATGGGGGGGAAGGGGGGGTGGACCTTGTGTTCAACTTACATCTGCAGCTGCGCAGACTGCAGCACGCGATCAGGGCCGTCAACACATGGTGTAGCCCCATCTCCGGGTGTGGGGTGGCTCGGAAGGGCAGCAACACCCAATACAGACAGGTACAAGGCAGGAAGGTGCACATGAATACCCTGATCCAGGGTGGAGGTGATGACCCCAGGAGGGGACCTGTGTAAAAGTAATGGTGATTACGTGTGAGTGGTGGTTATGGTGTGTAAAGTACAGTATATAATGTGTGAAGGAAGAATGGGAAGGAGGTGTTGAGGTGAATAGGAAAAGAGTTGGGAAAGGGAAATGGGATGAAAAAGAAAAAGGGAGAGAAGGGTCATAGTGAAAGGAGAGGAAAGGAAAAAAATGAAAGAACTAGGGAAAGAGGGGGGAAAGGGAAGGTACAAATAAAACAAAGAAAAAAAAAACACAAAAAAACCCAGCAAGGAATGCACACAGAGAGGGGACAGGGAAAGTGAGTGGGGAAGGTAATCATGTACCTGTTGTCAGTCAAAAGCCACATCCGTGGGCGTAGGAGTGATCCAAGTGAGAGAGGTGGAGCCTGGTATGTGTAGACCAGCCAAGTGAGATGCATATATAGAGGTGCGCTGCCACAGACCAGCAATCACAATGAGGGGAGAGGGAACCGCTTTCACCTGGGCGGCTGAGCTGTCCGGCGATTAGCGCCTGACCATCTCCCTCATGTGACCGCCAGCATGGGAAGCAACACCAATTGGCGTGCCATGAGGACCTCGGAGCTTTCAACGTGTTGGGTGTGACGTCGACGTGCATGGATAGTGCGTCCACCCCCCCGCGTCGCAGGGAGGGGGGTAAGCCCATCCCGCACGTCGAGGGGATGTCAAGCATCAACATGCAGGCCAGCCAAACCAATCACAGCCACAGCTGCGCCGGTGCAGACCAGGAACACAAAACCAGGAGAAAATCAAAACATTAATTGGGCTGCATAAAAATGAAAATAAAGTTAATCAAATAAATTAATAAATAGATTGTCCACTATTGGAAACAAAAAGAAATTGGGGGACTAGAAAACTTGCAAGACCAATGGGAGTAGGTGGTCAAGCGTATATTAAGTATTATTAAGATAAACTACTGCCGTGTGCTTCCATCCCTGATTAATTTATACAATAGAAAATAAAAGTTTTTGGGGACTTTACATGAGGCTGGAACCAAAGGGGTAACTGCCTCCATCCCTATTATCATTTGTTAAAAAAGGGGGGGAGAGCGGGTAGTGGGACTTTAAATGAAGCACACGGCAGTAAATTGTAAAGATATGAAGTCAAGCGACTGGGAAATTCATGTTTATTTGTATTTTTTGAACTCATATAACATTTTATGGGCATACAATCCTCTAAACATTAACCTATAAGTAATTTTGAATACAAATTACATAGCGATCCAGTCAAATAAAAATGATTACAATACATATACACTTCACAGCTGATATCATCATATACATAGAACAGAGGCCTTAAATTGATTAAAAACATTAATTGGGTCATAGCGATTGAACCATGGTATTGTATGATGGAGGGAGTTTGGTGGCTCAACGCGTTTCGCGGTCTGATAACCGCTCATCAGGAGCAAAAAAACATGGGATTTATCTAAAAAGAAAAGAAAGGATATGGGTAGGTCTAAATATTGGCAGGTATTAATGATGGGACAAACTCACTAAAAAGAACAAATTATATGGGGGGGGAAGGGGGAGGACCTTGTGTTCAACTTACATCTGCAGATGCGCAGACTGCAGCACGCGATCAGGGCCGTCAACACATGGTGTAGCCCCATCTCCGGGCGTGGGGTGGCTCGGAAGGGCAGCAACACCCAATACAGACAGGTACAAGGCAGGAAGGTGCACATGAATACCCTGATCCAGGGTGGAGGTGATGACCCCAGGAGGGGACCTGTGTAAAAGTAATGGTGATTACGTGTGAGTGGTGGTTATGGTGTGTAAAGTATATAATGTGTGAAGGAAAAATGGGAAGGAGGTGTTGAGGTGAATAGGAAAAGAGTTGGGAAAGGGAAATTGGATAAAAAAGAAAAAGGGAGAGAAGGGTCATAGTGAAAGGTGAGGAAAGGGAAAAACTAAAGAACTAGGGAAAGAGGGGGGAAAGGGAAGGTACAAATAAAACACAGAAAAAAAAAACACAAAAAAACCCCAGCAAGGAATGCACACAGAGTGGGGAAGGTAATCATGTACCTGTTGTCAGTCAAAAGCCACATCCGTGGGCGTAGGAGTGATCCAAGTGAGAGAGGTGGAGCATGGTATGTGTAGACCAGCCAAGTGAGATGCCTATATAGAGGTGCGCTGCCACAGACCAGCCCTTCCACACATACGTCAGGCAGGCAATCACAATGGGGGGAGAGGGAACCGCTTTCACCTGGGTGGCTGAGCCGTCCGGTGACTAGCGCATGACCATCTCCCTCATGTGACCGCCAGCATGGGAAGCAATGCCAATTGGCGTGCCACGAGGACGCGGAGCGTCCAACGTGTTGGGCGTTACGTCGATGTGCATGGATAGTGCGTCCACCCCCCCGTATCACAGGGAGGCGGGGAGGGGGGGTAAGCCCATCCCGCACGTCAAGGGGATGTCAAGCATCAACATGCGGGCCAGCCAAACCAATCACAGCCAGAGCTGCGCCGGTGCAGACCAGGGATACAAAACCAGGGAAAAATCAAAACATTAATTAGGCTGCATAAAAATGAAAATAAAGTTAATCAAAAAAATAAATAAATAGATTGTCCACTATTGGAAACAAAAAGAAATTGGGGGACTAGAAAACTTGCAAGACCAATGGGAGTAGGTGGTCAAGCGTATATTAAGTATTATTAAGATAAACTACTGCCGAGGGGCATGCGTGGAGCTCACAGTGACAGACATGTCCTGCTGAGGCTCCCCCTTTCTCTGCACTTCACGGCCAGCATACACACCCGAATGGAAGGGTAATTATTTCAAAAGCTTACCCTGGTCTTCCTCAGTGCCCTGGGAACATTTTAAGATGGTTTATGGAGCTGTCCGGGGAAAAAATAAGGGGAAACCCTTCAGGGATACTTGATCTAGAGGCCTCAGTAAAATGGAGCAGCCTAAATCACCTCACGCTGCCAGACAGCAGCAGCAGTTACCTCATGAACTATATGATACAGACTGTGAGGACAGCGCCATCTGCCAGCCACAACAGACAGGCTCTTTACACCCAAATGTTTTAATTCAAATAGAAAAAATGCTACAGAAGGCATTAAAACAGACCACCGACCATATTACTGAGAAATTAACAAAAGAAATTCGTGACTTAGGTCAGCCCACGGCTGAATTAGAAAACAGAGTGGATGACATAGAAACTAATGTAATGACTCATGAAACTGAATTGGACACACTTAAAGATGAACATTTCTCGCTGCAAACTCGTTTAGAAGATTTTGAAAATCGCGCACGTCGTTCAAACCTCCGCATACGAGGTATACCGGAGTCTATTATTGATCTACAGTCAACAATTACTGCCCTATTTCAAGAGTTATCACCGTCAATTCCAATTGAGAGACTGTAAATAGACAGAATACATAGAGCATTAGCACCACGCAAATCTGAAGGTCCCCCCGCGACATAATTGCGAAATTCCATTTCTTTCGCACCAAAGAGCAGCTCATGGTCGCTGCAAGGAATAAAGAATCCCTTATCTTCCAAGGCCACCCGTATCAGAACTTTGCTGACCTTTCCCCAATAACAGTCGCTAAACGGTGCTCGATAAAACCCTTATTACAAAACCTACAACAACATCAGATCCCATACCAATGGGGGTTCCCTTTTTCACTTCGCTTCACATATCAAGGCACCAAGCACTCATGCAGAACCCCTGATGAACTACAGAACACCCTACAAAAACTTAGTCTCTGCGAAAGTCCTTCAGCTGGCCCTCGCCGACGAACATCATCCAGTTCTCCACAAAATTTCTCCAAAGTCAAAAATGACAGAACCAGACAAAGCTCATCGAAGAGGGGCCGATTCAACTCTCCAAACCAAGATACTCCAGACTCAATGGACTGAATGTATTTTGCATATCAAATTGAAATTCACTCAATATTTTTGATCTTTCATCCACTTTTTGGATGCTAAACACTTAATGTCATTTAACCATCCTGAATTTACTTCCCCTAAGCAGGTTATGGTCTAATTTTATATATATATATATATTTTTTTTTTATTATTATTATTTTTTTCCCAAAATTTTTATCCCCTTTTTGGTCTAGGATAATTGAAGTTTTAAATTATCCCCAAAATATTATATTCCCATAGCACCCTTCCCTCCTCATCCTATCCTTCCTCGCCTCACCCCTCTCTATCCCTCCCTTCTACTTCTATTACCCCCTCCTCCCCGCCCCTTTCCCCTAATCCTTTCCTACCCACAACAAGGGTTCTATATTATTTTTGTACAAAATTGTTTACTGAATAGAAGTAAATATTACTAATATATTATTAATAATTGATATTTTATTTATTTTCATCCTAATTATTAATGGCATTACTGCCTCTCCTACAACTGGCAACCCAGAGGTAACCTGTATAATTCAACAAAATTTATAATTTAACACTCTCCCCGTGAAACCATAAAACACAATTGTTAGATTAAAATTTTACATGTACTAATGTTGAACATATTATAATATTTTTTTGTATTTGATTAATTTTTGCTTACTTCCGCCCATTATGGGTGTTATAATATAATTTTTCTTCTCTAGATATATTTTTGGTCGTGAGGGACTCGAGAAACTGTCACTGCTCCCTCCATTTTTCTGTCTTTGGACTCTCCCCACACCTTTTTGTATGAGGAGCCTCCCTGGTCAGACTCTGTGCCTCCGAGCTTGCACTTTTGCATCCTCGGAACGCCAACGTTTTACCTTCTTGCATTCTAAACGTTTTTGTTAATTATTTGTTTAATAATGACTCTCATTTTCTCTTTCTTTCTCAACATTCTGTCTCCACTCTCCCTTTTCTCTTTGCTCCTCCCCGGGGTAAGTATGAATTTTCAATTGTTTTTAGATATGTCTTATAATATTTTCTATAAAATATCATGATGGCTGCTTTAACTATCCTTACCTTAAATGTCCAAGGTCTAAATGTTCCACAAAAATGAACCAAAGTTTTTAGATCATTATCTTCTTCAAAGGCGCATATAATTTGCCTCCAAGAAACCCATTTCACTGAAACCTCGACACCTAAATATTTTGGTTCAGTTTATCCCCAAGTTTTTACTGCTTCAGCTAAAACTAAACAAAGGGGAGTGCTAATTGCATTTCATAGAGCTACACCCTTCTCTCTTCTGACAGAAACCCAAGACCCAGAAGGTCGCTATCTCATTCTTACAGTGCATCTATGTGATACGCTAATCACAGTAGTATCCTATTATGCTCCCAATAAAAATCCGACAGCATTCCTCTCCCATTTGTTCCAGGTAATAGAGACTTATAAAATGGGCACACTTTTGATCTGTGGAGATTCGAACCAAGTTCTATACCCTTATTTAGATAGGTCCCCAATTCCTATCACTTCCAATTCTCAATCTCGTAGGTTCCAAAGACTTCTACAACAACATTCCTTGCTAGATTTCTGCCGAGAAATCAATCCCACGAAACGTCAATATTCCTTCTATTCCCATCCACATAAGTATTTTTCCCGTATCAACCATATACTAATCTCTATTATTATGTCCCTGGAATTGCTCACATCATCTGTAATACCCTTTACATGGATTGATCATTGTGCAATACTTTCTACTTTCACTTCCCTCATACCCAAACATCAAGACCCCACATGGCACATAAATGATTCAACCCTATCCCATCCATCACACTCTACTAACTTAGAAATAGCCATAAAAGACTATCTGAAAAATAATAAAACCCCTGATATTTCTCCATTAACCTTATGGGAGGCACACAAACCCGTCCTTCGAGGAATCTGCTTACGCCAAGCATCATATCTTAAAAAATAAAAAAAAGAAGCTACAACTAATATTAGAAACAAAATGTAACTCTTGCCACGCAAATTTTCAAGCGAATCCTATCCCTGTGACAAAAAATCAACTAGATGAAGCTAGCCTAAATCTTGATCTTTTCCTATCTGAATCCGCAGATAAAAGCCTACGCAAATCCAAGCATAAATTTTATATTAAAGCTAACAAGCCTGGCACGCTTCTCGCTCGAGCACTTAAAAAATTAAACAACCCACACAAGCCGATTCGATTAAAATTACCTCATAATACTTACACCAGTAATCCAGAAAAAATCCTACAAACCTTCCACAAACACCATACATCTTTATACAACAATCAGGGATCTTTTGACCAATCCGCTGCAGAATTATTTTTCTCACAAACCAAACTTCTAACGATTCCTTTAACTCAACATGAACATCTTGAAAGTCCCATTACATCTGCAGAGGTTGAATTAGCCATTAAATCCCTTAAACCAAATAAACCCCCTGACGGCTTCTCTGCCCTATATTATAAAAAATTTACTCATCTTCTTGCGCCATTGCTGACAGATGCTTTCAATTCACTTCTGAACAACCAATCCTTTCGTCCTGAAACCTTAACAGCAATAATCACAATGATCCCCAAACCTCATTCAGATGATTCATCTTGTGCTAATAACAGACACATATCCCTGCTTAATCTTAATATCAAACTACTACCGAAAACTCTAGTAACTCGTTTGAACAATATTATTGGTTCATTAATAAATAAAGACCAAGTTGGTTTTATTCCTTTTCGCCAAGCAACTGATAACGTACGCAGGGCAACTTTATTAATCCAAGCAGCTAAACCTATGTGTCTTCTGTCATTAGATATTAAAAAAGCATTCGACACAGTATCATGGCCCTATCTACATTTTGCTTTACAAAAATGGGGGTTCGGTCCTCACTTTCTTAACTGGGTTTCATCACTATATAATGTAGCGATACCCTCAGTTTAAGAGGGCTGCTTGTTTGTTTTGGGCCCTGTAATGCACGGCTCTCAACCCCTGGCAATCGGCTCTAACCTCTCGTGACACAGCTATGAAAGGGGTACGGTGGTATAACTGTATTACCTCTATACTATAATACAGTACAACCCCCTTTGTATACCAGCACAGTAATTGACACTCACAACCAAATTACTTAACTATAACTTTTTACTGTAGGTAAAAATATAAAAAGGTAATTCGTATACAATATCTTATGCAGATCCCTGCAATATAGGTGTACACATTAAAAGGGTATGACATTCAATAATGCAATGAACATATATTAACCCCGCTGCAGCTATCCTCCCTCATGAGCATAAAAATGGAGCCCAGCAATGTCCCATACTACCCAGTCAGGCCTGACTATAATTTGGGGTATAGATGGTTGAAGAATCTTTGCTAGCAACTGTCGGTGGTGCACATAGAGAAACAAACTGTAATCCAATAGGGGTAGCAGATAATCGCTAACTTGGCAAAGCTGGAGAGACTGAAAAAACTCAGTTCAGGAAAACAGTCTCTCCAAAGTATAACTGTGGTCAATGATGGGCCTAGGCAAAGTTAATAGGCAACAAAGTTACTTAGATGTGGTTCTGAGCTGGCGCTCTCTCACCCAGACCGGACCAACTCCTGTCCGGTTCCTCCGCTACTGTGAGTGACTTCACAGTGCCCACGATGCGCCGTGTCTTCGGTCCTCCAGAAGATGGTGGCACCTCAGGTGGATCGGATGCTTCGCAGGCTCCTCAGCGGAACGGAAGGCTCTCTGGAACAAAGTGCGAGGCCCAGGCTTCAGGCCTAGCATGCGCAGCAGGTGAGTGCAGGGATCCTCTTGCAAGGAGGGCAGCATTCCAAGAGAAAGAACGAGGCCCCTCCTCTCCCTTTTAAAGTCCACCCCAGCAGTCCTTGCGCGGTGAATTGCACCCTGGGTGCCTCAAAGCTTGCTGGGAACTGTAGTCTTTTGGGTGAAAACGATGCCCCGCTACACACTCCCCCCACTTGAAATCTTTGGTCCCCAAAGACATTATCAACAGTAGGAAAATACAAACTCATTAAGGGCAGCTAGAGAAGTTGGCAGAGGAAACTCCCACCAGAACAGGGAAAGGGGTTTGTCCTGCCCACTGGTTACATCAATGGGGTTGACCTGCCTAACTGTGCCAGAGAGTGAGCTGAGGTTGCCTTCCACCAAATGCACAGCAGAAGGATCAGGTGTTGGTAATGTCCTTCGAGCAGTGGTCACTGTATCCTCAGAACTTTCCCCCATCTGGGTATAGGTTAACTTCCTAGGAGGACGAATGGTTCTCTTGGCCCTTTGTTCTCTTGGGGTGGCTGTTTCTTCCCTCACTTTATCTTCTTCTAAAGTGGGTACATTGGGCTCCAATACTTCTGGTACATCCAGTTCAGGTGCAGGAAGATGTTTGGAGTAATCTTGACGATCAGCAGAAGGTGACCATGTGGCATCTTCCCACTCTTCGGCCAGAGGACTAGACGGAACAAACTCAGTGGCTTCCACGTTTAATGTACTGTCCACAGTACCTTCAGATGGTGGAAGATCTATAGACATGAGTTCTGGGGTCTGAGAAGGCCACAACCATCCAAGCTCTTCTTCTTCACTCTGATCCGAGACATCTATTTCTCCAGACTGAGACACCTGAGACCGAGTGTTTGACCTAGTTGTCTCCAAGCTTGAGGATGGTGCAGGGGAATCTTCTACAGGAGTCATCCAAACTGCTTCTGAAAGTGGGAGTAAATGGTTTCTGTGCCATGTCTTCAGCGGCCCGATCTTCCCTTCTGGTTTTAGCTGATACACCGGCAGGTCTGGTAACTTCTTACAGATCACATATGGTTCAGGTCTCCATCTGTCTGCTGATTTATGCTTCCCTGGAATTCCTAGGTTTCGCAGGAGCACTCTGTCTCCTGGCTGGAGGTCCTGGATTCGAACCTTGAGGTCAAAGTTCCTCTTGTTTCGGGCTCCTTTTTGCTCTGAGGCCTGTTCAAAAGCTAGCTTCAAACTCTTCCTCAGTCTGTCTACGTAGCCCTTATGCAAGGTAGCCAAAGTGCGATCTGTGGATATGCCGAATGCCAGATCCACAGGCAGTCTTGCTTCCCTGCCAAACATAAGGCGATATGGAGAGTACCCTGTGGCATCGCTAGTGGTACTGTTGTAAGCGTGCACAATGGCCACTATGTGCTTGCTCCAGTGCTGCTTCTGCTTACTACTCAGAGTCCCCAACATATTTAACAGAGTCCTGTTGAACCTCTCCGGCTGAGCGTCACCCTGAGGGTGATAAGGGGTAGTGCGGGTTTTCTTGATACCCAAAGAGTCCAACAGTTTCTTGATCAATCGACTTTCAAAGTCTATCCCTTGGTCAGAGTGCAAGCGCTGTGGCAGTCCATAATGCACAAAGTATTTCTCTACTAGGATTTTAGCTACAGTGGACGCGTTCTGGTCTTTGGCTGGAAAAGCCTGGGCATAATGGGTGAAATGGTCGGTTATCACCAGAACATTTCCTTGTCCGCTTAAGTCAGGTCCGCTTAAGTCAGGTTCGAGACAGAGAAAGTCAATGCACACCAAGTCCAAGGGTACTTGACTCTGCATTGGGGCAGCTTGACGTGGCAATGTCTTCCTCTGGATACAGCGTGCACAAGAGTGGCAGTACTCCTCCACTTCAGCCCGCGTACAAGGCCAATAGAACCTATCCCTTACAAGCTGGAATGTTCGTTCAGCCCCCAAGTGGCCATGATTATCATGTAAGGCAGCCAAAACAGTTCTTCTGTATTTTTCCAGCAAATACAGCTGCCACTTTTCTTCTAGGTCATCAGAGGGGCCCCTTTGGTAGACCACCCCTTGATGCACCTGCAACTTGTCCCATTCCTTGTGGACCAACCGGGCCACCTTTGAGGGGTCCTTCAGAAGTCTGCCTGGATCCTGGTCTTCCAATGTCTCCAGTGCTAATCTTCCCCACGGATCTTCCAACTGGTCTTTCCTTAAATACTTTTTGGACAATTTGGGCAGGTCATCCTCTCCGACTTGGGTCACATTGCAGTAACACTTGGGCACCCCCACTGCAGAAACACCAATCTCTTCAGCCCTTGACCCACCACTAGCTTGAAGCTGTACTCCTTGACACAAGGCCCGTACCCCATCTGGGGTTACCTGGGTTCAATCTTCTGGACAGTGGGTGGGTGCGTGGCCTCTTCTGGACAATGCGTCTGCATCATGGTTTCCAGCTCCGGGCCTATACTTCAGGCTGAAGTTGAATCCGGCTAGGGCTGCTAACCAACGGTGACCAGTGGCATCCAGCTTGGCTGTGGTGAAGAGATAGGTGAGTGGATTATTGTCAGTCTTTACTGTGAAGTCAGCTCCATACAGGTAATCTCTGAGTTTATCCACAACTGCCCACTTTAAAACCAGGAACTCCAACTTGTGAGTGGGGTAGTTCTTCTCTGCGGGGGCCAGACTTCTACTAACGTAGGCAACTGGGCGCAACTGCCCTTCATATTCTTGGTATAGCACCCCTCCTAGACCATCATGGCTGGCATCTACATGCAGTTCATATGGCTTATTGGGATCAGCATAGGCCAGGACTGGTGCAGTGGTAAGACTCTTCTTTAACATCTGGAAGGCTTCTTCACACTCCCCTGTCCATTGGTCTTCCACGGACTCTCCAGGCTTCCTGGGGCCAGTATCATCCTCCTCTCCTTCCGTCTTCAGTAGCTCATTTAGGGGTTTGGCAATTTTTGCAAATCCTTCCACAAATCTACGGTAGTAGGAGCAGAAGCCTAGGAAGGATCTGAGCTCAGTCACTGTAGTTGGTCTGGGCCAGGAGGTGACTGCCTCCAGTTTATCAGGGTCTGTAGACACTCCTTCAGCATATACTATGTGCCCCAGATAGTGAACCGAGGACTGGTTGAACTGGCATTTTTCTCTGGAGAGTTTTAGTCCTTCCTCACTAAGTCTCTTCAGGACTTTCTCCAATCTCTCTTCATGCTCCTCCAGTCTTCCCAAAGACAATGATGTCATCTAGGTACACCAGGACTTAGATCAGATTCATGTCCCCAATGGTCTTCTCCATCAACCTCTGGAAGGTAGCAGGGGCTCCTGACAGGCATTGGAGCATCCTATTAAACTCATAGAATCCCACTGGGGTGATGAAGGCCGTCTTCTCCTTATCTTCAGGGTGCATTGGGATCTGATAATACCCACTCTTCAGGTCCATGACACTGAACCACTTGGCCCCAGACAGACTCTGCAACGCATCTTCTATCCTGGGGGTAGTGTACTGGTCGGGTATGGTCCTACTGTTAGGAGTCCTGTAGTCTATGCAGAGTCTCAGCGACCCGTTCTTCTTCCTTACCACCACGATGGGGGAAGCATATGGACTTCTGGACTCTCGGATGACCCCTGTCCTCTTTAGCTCTGCCAACTGCTCACGCAAGTCTTCCAGGTCAGCCAGTGGAACTCTTCGGATCCTCTCCCGAAAGGGTTTGTCTTCTTGAAGGCGAATTTTATGGGTGGCACTTCTCGCACACCCCACATCAAACTCATCTTCTGAGAATATTCTTCTCCACCGAGTCAGCTGAGCCTTGGCTCTCTCCTTCCATTTCAGAGGCAAGGTGGTATCTTCAAGGCAGAGCTCCTCCAGGGTGGCTTCTCCTCCCTTGGACCCTAATTCAGACAAGGCCATTGGGGTAGCAGGATTCACCTTGCCCAGTAGCACCCGGGCTGGGATCTTCACAGGAGAATTTGTAACATTTCTGACACTCACTGGAATCTGTCCCTTGGCTTTCTTCAGTGCCCTCAACGGGACCACTTCAGGGAGTACTTCCAATCCTTGGTAAGTATTGAAGGGGTCTGGTTCCACAACTACAAAGGGACCCGGCTGCTCCCAGGAGAGTTTTACTGTAGCCTGGAGACAGGTCACCTCACCAGGCTGCAGTATCTTCTCTCTTCTATACAGTCTCCAGACTCTTCCCACCCCCTCTTCCGGGGCCTTTTGCTTCAGGATCATCTTCTGGTAGACCTGTTGCAGCATGGGGTGAATCTTCTGTCTGGGAGAACTCCGTTCTTGCACTAACGGAGTCAACAGTCTCCGGACCAAGTCAGTGTTGGTTCCTATCAACATGGACATCGTGTTGGCTCCTCGTGGACGAGGGCAAACCACCGCCAGGGTGTCAAATACTTCGGCTTTTCCGGTCACAGAGGGGTAAAAGACCAGCCTGATTGAAACATAACCGTCGTAGGAGAAACTGCGGGGGCAATTCCCCCAATCTTCAGGTCCTCCAACTTCTGCAAAGGCACATGACTCAAATGCTTCTGATAAAAGTCTCTGTATAATAGAGTCACTTGGGCTCCTGTGTCTAAGAGTGCCTTTGTGTAGACTCCCTCCACTTGAACGGAGACTAGAGGGAAGGGTCCAACTAATTTATCTGGGAACTTCTTAGAAGGTATTTTCTCCTTTGGACTCTGTGATTTTTCCAGTGTTTTTTTTTTTTTTTTTTCCATTTCCCTCTGGACCTCAACCCTTTTTGAACCTGGTATGCATTGATCTTTTTCTGGTTGTCAAATTGCAACTCCCGACAGACAGTATGGGAGTTTTTAGGAGGGGCATTGTTGCCCTTCTCTGTTTGCTCTGCTTGTCTTTGGATCTTCTTGGAGCTTTCTGTAGGTAGCAGGCGCCCGGCTGACTCCTTCACCGGGGCCCTCTGAAGTTTTCCGCCGGCTGGTATTGAGTGCCTCGGTTTTTCCTTGGACTGGGCACCTTCTATCAGGGTGGCTAACTCCTCCACAATTTAAGCAGACAATCTCCTTCCTTATCTTTGGGGATGCTGGAATAAGGACATTCCGGTCCGGTTTCTTCCGGGTCTCTTCCTTTTCCTTGTTTCCCGAGTTTTTGGCCAATAAAGAGGTCAATAAGTCCAGTACTTGGGCCATTTGAGACTTCAAGGTTTCTACTTCTGGGTCACATTCTGTAACCACTGTCGTTCTGACTCCCACCGAAACAGGTGGGGTGGTTTTCTCAACCCCCTCTTGATCCTTCATCAAGGCCTCTTTGTCCCTTATGATCCGCACAAGGCCTGTGTAATTCAGAGCCATGACTCCGTCAGAGGTGGAGCCAAACTGGATCCGACCGTAAGGCTCCCCTTAGGATCTGCTTCATCCTGGTAGCATCTATAACCTGTGGCTGCATTCCTTTCCTCAGTAGAATCTGGCACAGCATTCTATTCAGTCTCCGGACATACTCAGACAACTTCTCCCTCGGCTGTTGGAAGGTATGTTCAAACTGATACACCAGCTCCGACACCTTCTCCAGCTGGCCAAATTCCTCCTGCAACATAGACAAATAATCCATTGCCGTACACACAGTATTGCTGTACCTAAGATTTTTCACAGCCTCAGCAGCAGGACCCTTCAAGCTCTCACTGATGCGCTGCTTCTTCTGCGCTTCTGGAACTTCCCAACCTTCTACTGCCTGCATTGCCTGCTCAATCCAAGTATCAAAATCTTCCTCCCCGGGTGGCACAGGTTGTGTTCCTGAAAACACCCGGAGTTTCCGGTACCCAGCTTCCACATGCAGCGTGTTGTTTTTTTGGCACTTAACAACAAAGTCTCCCAACACAGTTAGCAGTTCCGGCCCTATGGTGGTGAGGGGTGACTTTGGGGCTTTCGTTTCACTACTACCTCCCATTTTGGAGAAGAGTGACGGAGATAACTGCGGGGAGGTCCATGGAGACTCTTTCTTCACAGCCCCACTATGCACTAATCGATACGTTCTGTCATCTATGTCTTTTACACTCTGCCCTTTGAACTCTTCTGGGATTCCTCTTGTCCATTCTATTAGTGCATATGCCCCCGAGGTATTTGTCTTTACATCCACCGCCCATGCTTTTCAGTTTGGGGATATTGACATTATTAGCTGCTTTACCTCTTCTTTTTCCTGGATCCCTCTCGGGAGTTCAATAGCTACTGCCCGGAGTGGATCCACAGTCTCCTCTGTGCACCATTGTGTCACTGTCTGCGAGTCCATGCTGGTATTTCAGACCGCCTTGATCGCAGCGTGCAATATACAAGGGTCCCGGACCGAGCCCCCACGTGTAGCGATACCCTCAGTTTAAGAAGGCTGCTTGTTTGTTTTGGGCCCTGTAATGCACTGCTCTCAACCCCTGGCAATCGGCTCTAACCTCTCGTGACACAGCTAGGAAAGGGGGATGGTGGTATAACTGTATTACCTCTATACTATTATACGGTACAACCCCCTTTGTATACCAGCACAGTAATTGACACTCACAACTAGTGATGAGCCGAACACCCCCGGGTTCGGTTCGCACCAGAACCCGCGAACGGACCGAAAGTTCGTACGAACATTAGAACCCTATTAAATACAATGGATGCGAACGTTCGAATTCTAAAGTGCTAATTATAACAACTATTATGCATGTTATTGTACTAAAAAGGGTTTGGGAACCCGGGTTCTGCACCAGGGGACATGTATCAATGCAAAAAGAAGTTTTAAAAACGGTCGTTTTTCGGGAGCAGTCATTTTAATGATGCATAAAGTGAAAAAAAAAAAGTCAAATATTCCTTTAAATATCGTACCTGGGGGGTGTCTAAAGTATGCCTGTGAAGTGCCACGTGTTTCCCGTGTTTAGAACTGTCCCTGCACAAAATGACACTTCTAAAGGAAAAAAAAGCCATTTAAAACTGCTTGCGGCTTTAATGTAATGTCTGGTCCCGGTAATATGGATGAAAATCTTTAAGAAAAATGGCATAGCTACCCCATGACCCCCCCCCCCTACCCCAGCCCATTACCAGCCCCTTTGGGTCTTGTATGGATATTAAGGGGAACCCCGCACATAAAATAAAAAAGGCCCTATATACTCTGAACAGCCGTATACAGGCGGTGCATACAAGACAGGGACTGTAGGTTTGTTCTTATGTAGAATCTGTTTGTAATTTTGAACAGGTACATTGTTTAAGTGCAGCTCCAGCCCAAAAATCTATTTTTAAACTTTTTGGAAAACATAGGTAAGGGTTATCACCCCTGTAACATTTGTTTTGCTGTCTGTGCCCCTGTTCAGAACATTTCACCTCACTTTCCGTCCCAATGACAACTGTTTTTGAAATGTGGTGTTTTTCTTGAAACAAGGATTGCTGATAAAGCATCAGTACAGAGGAGACACCTTTCTCCCATATTAATTCTTACAGGAGAGAATTTTCCTTCCAAGGGGTAGATTTCCTCTCACTTCCTGTTGTCTTCTTGCGTTTGCAAGTAGGAGTCGTTTGTAAGTTGGATGTTTGAAAGTAGGGACCTGCCGTATATACTCTGCAGAAATAGGCCCCTTAGTTGTTGGTGTTGGCACAACACTGTAAGCACTCACAGTTACTCTTGGTTGGTGCTGGAACGCCCTGCTGTCAACTATTATATCAGAAATTTTAATTACATATAATTGTTGAACAGTGGTAGTAAAAATTGGGCCTTTGATGGTGGTGCTGGTGCCACAACACTGTAAGCCCTGACAGTTACTCTTGGTGGGTGCAGCAATGGGCCCTGCTGTGAATTATTAGATCAAGAATTGTAATTGCATGCCCCTGTTGAACAGGGGCTGAAAAATTGGGCCTTTCGTGGTGGTGGTGGTGGTGGTGGTGTTGCCACAACACTGTAAGCCCTCAGAGTTACTCTTGGTGGGTGCAGGAATGGGCCCTGCTGTGAATTATTAGATCAAGAATTGTAATTGCATGCCCCTGTTGAACAGGGGCTGAAAAATTGGGCCTTTCGTGGTGGTGGTGGTGGTGGTGGTGTTGCCACAACACTGTAAGCCCTCAGAGTTACTCTTGGTGGGTGCAGGAATGGGCCCTGCTGTGAATTATTAGATCAAGAATTGTAATTACATGCCCCTTTTGAACAGGGGCTGAAAAATTGGGCCTTTCGTGGTGGTGGTGGTGGTGGCGTTGCCACAACACTGTAAGCCCTCAGAGTTACTCTTGGTGGGTGCAGCAATGGGCCCTGCTGTGAATTATTAGATCAAGAATTGTAATTACATGCCCCTGTTGAACAGGGGCTGAAAAATTGGGCCTTAGGCACTGGTGGCACAACACTACAACCCCTCACAGATACTGTACTTGGAGCACAGCAATGAGCCCTGTTGCAAAGTATTGCTTCAAAAATTGTAATGACACGCCCCTGTTAAACAGGGGCTGAAAAATTGGGCCTTAGGCACTAGTGCCACAACACTCCAACCCCTCACAGATACTGTACTTGGAGCACAGCAATGAGCCCTATGGCAAATTATTGCTAAAAAAATTGTAATTACACGCCCCTGTAAAACAGGGGCTGAAAAATTGGGCCTTAGCCACTGGTGGCGGCACCCATAAACAAAAATGATCTTCCAAGCTATCATCATCAATCGTATCATTGAGGACTCGGAGGAGGAGGATAGCCAGTCAACATAACAGCACAGGCACTCAGCATCAGCATCAGTCTTGAAGGGATGTGACATGTTAAAATCAATTAGTCTGTTATATCAGCATCAGGTGTGTGGTAGCTGGTGGTGATCCAAGACTGGTTCATCTTGATGAAAGTCAGTCGATCAACCGAGTCGGTGGACAGGCGCACCCTGTGATCCGTGACAAATCCTCCAGCAGCACTGAATGTGCGTTCCGAAAGAACGCTGGATGCAGGACAGGCCAGTAGCTCAATTGCATACTGTGCAAGCTCTGGCCAGTGATCCATCCTCAAGACCCAGTAAGCCAGAGGATTTTCGGTGGGGAAGGTGTCCAAGTCTGACCTTGCCCCTAGATATTCCTGCACCATGTTTATCAGACGCTGGCGATGGTTGCTGGAACCGATCATACTTTGGGGCTGCGGACTAAAGAATTGTCTGAACGCATCGGTCAGACGGCCACCTTCCCCACCGCTCCTTCTTTGACTGGCCGAAGCCTCAGCAACTCGTTGTCCAGGACCAGGAGTTTGTAACCTCCCAGTCTCTGGGAACGCGTTGCACAGACCTTTCTGCAAGGCCTCCCGGAGTTGTCTCATCCTCTGCTCCCTCTGCGACGGTAACATAAGGTCCGCAACCTTACCCTTGTACCGTGGATCAAGGAGAGTGGCCAGCCAGTAATGGTCCCTCTCCTTGATCCGAAGAATACGAGGATCCTTCCGCAGACTTTGCAGGATCAGGGAGGCCATGCAGCGTAGGTTTGCTGAGGCATTCGCTCCGGAGTCCTCTGGGTCACTAAGGACGACATGATCCGCAGCCACCTCCTCCCAGCCACGTACAAGTCCACTGGTTTCTTGGGACTGTAAATCATCCCTAAAAGACTGCTGCTGATGATGCTGAGTGCCAGCCTCCACCTCCATGCTGACACAATCCTCCTCCTCCTCCTCCTCTTCCTGTGCGATGGGTGGGACAGAAGGAACACTGTCTGGGTAAAGGGGGCCTTGAGAGGCAAGGAAGTCCTCCTCTTCCTGCCTCTGTTCTGCCTCAAGTGCCCTGTCCATTATTCCACGCAGCGTGTGCTCCAACAGGTGGACAAGAGGTACAGTGTCACTGATGCATGCACTGTCACTGCTCACTATCCTTGTGGCCTCCTCAAATGGTGCCAGGACAGTGCATGCATCCCTGATCATGCCCCACTGGTGTGGAGAAAAAAAACCAAGCTCCCCTGACCCTGTCCTGGTGCCGTAGTCGCACAGGTACTCATTGATGGCCCTCTGCTGCGTGTGCAGCCGCTGCAGCATGGCCAACGTTGAGTTCCACCTGGTGGGCATGTCACATATAAGGCGGTTCTTGGGCAGGTTCAACTCCTTTTGCAGCTCAGCCAGGCGAGCACTGGCATTATAAGATCTGCGGAAATGCACACAGACTTTCCTGGCCTGCCTCAGGACATCCTGTAAGCCCGGGTACCTGCCCAAGAACCGCTGCACCACCAGGTTAAGGACGTGAGCCACACAGGGCACATGGGTCAGTTGTCCCTGTCGGAGGGCGGAGAGGAGGTTGGTGCCATTGTCGCAAACCACCATTCCTGGCTTAAGCTGGCGTGGCGTCAACCACCTCTCGGCCTGGCCCTGCAGAGCAGACAGGACCTCTGCCCCAGTGTGGCTTCTGTCCCCCAAACACACCAGCGCAAGCACGGCATGGCATCTTTTTGCCTGCGTACTTGCGTAGCCCCTTGAACGGCTACGGAGCACCGCTGGTTCAGAGGACAAACCACAGGAAGAGGCCATGGAGGAAGAAGAAGAGGAGGGGGTGGAGGAGAGAGGTGTGTCACAACCAGTAGTAGCATTTTGGAGGCGTGGCGGTGGAACAACCTCCAACACTACTGCACCTTGTCCTGCATCCTTCCCAGCTGCCAAAAGAGTGACCCAATGGGCCGTGAAAGAAAGGTAACGTCCCTGTCCATGCCTGCTGGACCATGAGTCCGCGGTAATATGCACCTTACCGCTGACCGCCCTGTCCAGCGAGGCCAAGACATTGCCTTCCACATGCCGGTAGAGAGCCGGAATAGCCTTCCGTGAGAAAAAGTGGCGTTTGGGAACCTGCCACTGAGGAACCGCACATTGCACAAACTCACGGAAGGGGGCCGAGTCTACCAACTGAAAAGGTAGCAGTTGAAGCGCTAGCAATTTAGCCAAGCTAGCATTCAACCGCTGGGCATGTGGATGGCTGGGAGTGAACTTCTTTCGACGGTCCAGCAGCTGGGGCAGGGAAATTTGCCTGCTAGAATCGGACGTCGGTGTACTGCTAGCAGAGTGGCCGCAACTACTTGGCTGTGACACACCTAATTCTGCACCTTCATTCCTCTCAGTGCATGTTTCAGAGAGGACTGAAGTTATAGTGGGGTTGGAGATCCCAGCTGATGCGGTGCAAGGAGAGGTCCGCTTTGTTCTTTGGTGTGGGTCTTTGAGGTAGGCTTGCCAACGAGCTGCATGGCAGGTCAACATATGTCTGGTCAGGCATGTGGTACCCAAGCGGCTGATGTTTTGGCCACGCGATATACGCTTGAGACATATGTTGCAAACAGCAGCTGTGCGATCTGATGCACTAGCCTCAAAAAAGGCCCACACCAAAGAACTTTTTGAATGACGGGCAGAGGCAGCGCCCTGCACAGGCGGAGCTCTGCGGTGTGATTCCGTCGGTGTACTGCCCTTACGCTGGCCACCAAAGGGCATCCTGCCTCGTTGGAGATGTGCCTCCTCCTCATCCTCCTCCTCCTCCTCTCTCCTATTAGGCACCCACGTGGAGTCAGTGACCTCATCATCCCCTCCCTCCTCATCACTGGAGCCAATCTGGCAGTATGCTGCAGCTGCTGGAACATGACTGCCAGATTGGTGTCCTTCTTGAGCATCCCCTCTGTCTGCTCTCACGCTACTGCCTTCCTGTAGCTGGGTTTTATCATCAGACCCTTCGAAACACTGGGCATCCTCCTGGAGCATGTACCCAACACTGTGCTCAAACAGTTCGGGGGACTCCTCAGGAGGAGGACATGGTGGGTCTAGGGAAGGAGTGACTGATGATGAGTCTGACATTGATACCAGGGAAGAGGACGCTTTGGCAGCTGCTTTGCCAGTACCCTGAGCCTGGGTGAGAGAGGATGAGGAGGAGGAGGAGGGCTTGGTCATCCACTCTACCAAGTCTTCGGCATGATGTGGCTCAACATGTCCAGCTGCCGAAAACAAGGACAAGCGTGTCCCATGGCCATGTGCTGATGACAATGCACCGCGTCCACGACCAGCACTGTTGCCCCCAGACACAGAGCCTGCTTGCCCTCTTTTATTGCCTCCTGACTGTCTGCCTCTCCTTGTTTGCCTTCCAGACATTCTAATAGATGGCCTGCAGGGAGATGGGAAAAAAGCAATAAGGGCTACCTTCAGGTGTCCTTCTCTGTCCCTTTACTTAAGGATTTCTAAATATGGTTGAGGATGATTGCTTTTGCACAGAATAGCACAACGACAATTTCCCTGACTGTCCAAAAAACAAGGATTTCAAAGATGGTTGATGAGGAATGCTTTAGCACACTATAGCACAAGTAGAATTTCCCTCACTGTCCTTCCCTGTCCCTAGAAACAAGGATTATCACAGTGAAAGAAACTGACACTCTTCCTACCTATAGTTTTCTGTCCCTAGAAAAAATGTTTTTTTTAAAGCTGATTGATGATCAATGCTTTAGCACACTATAGCACAAGTAGAATTTCCCTCACTGTCCTTCCCTGTCCCTAGAAACAAGGATTATCACAGTGAAAGAAACTGACACTCTTCCTACCTATAGTTTTCTGTCCCTAGAAAAAATGTTTTTTTAAAGCTGATTGATGATCAATGCTTTAGCACACTATAGCACAAGTAGAATTTCCCTCACTGTCCTTCCCTGTCCCTAGAAACAAGGATTATCACAGTGAAAGAAACTGACACTCTTCCTACCTATAGTTTTCTGTCCCTAGAAAAAATGTTTTTTTAAAGCTGATTGATGATCAATGCTTTAGCACACTATAGCACAAGTAGAATTTCCCTCACTGTCCTTCCCTGTCCCTAGAAACAAGGATTATCACAGTGAAAGAAACTGACACTCTTCCTACCTATAGTTTTCTGTCCCTAGAAAAAATGTTTTTTTAAAGCTGATTGATGATCAATAGTTTAGCACACTATAGCACAAGTAGAATTTCCCTCACTGTCCTTCCCTGTCCCTAGAAACAAGGATTATCACAGTGAAAGAAACTGACACTCTTCCTACCTATAGTTTTCTGTCCCTAGAAAAAATGTTTTTTTAAAGCTGATTGATGATCAATGCTTTAGCACACTATAGCACAAGTAGAATTTCCCTCACTGTCCTTCCCTGTCCCTAGAAACAAGGATTATCACAGTGAAAGAAACTGACACTCTTCCTACCTATAGTTTTCTGTCCCTAGAAAAAATGTTTTTTTAAAGCTGATTGATGATCAATGCTTTAGCACACTATAGCACAAGTAGAATTTCCCTCACTGTCCTTCCCTGTCCCTAGAAACAAGGATTATCACAGTGAAAGAAACTGACACTCTTCCTACCTATAGTTTTCTGTCCCTAGAAAAAATGTTTTTTTAAAGCTGATTGATGATCAATGCTTTAGCACACTATAGCACAAGTAGAATTTCCCTCACTGTCCTTCCCTGTCCCTAGAAACAAGGATTATCACAGTGAAAGAAACTGACACTCTTCCTACCTATAGTTTTCTGTCCCTAGAAAAAATGTTTTTTTAAAGCTGATTGGTGATCAATGCTTTAGCACACTATAGCACAAGTAGAATTTCCCTCACTGTCCTTCCCTGTCCCTAGAAACAAGGATTATCACAGTGAAAGAAACTGACACTCTTCCTACCTATAGTTTTCTGTCCCTAGAAAAAATGTTTTTTTAAAGCTGATTGATGATCAATGCTTTAGCACACTATAGCACAAGGAGAATTTCCCTCACTGTCCTTCCCTGTCCCTAGAAACAAGGATTCGCACAGTAAAACACACTGACACTCTCCCTACCTATCCTTCTCTTTCCCTAAACTAAAGGAATCCAGGTTAAGCAAGAAAAAATAAATGTCACTGTCCCTGCCTATGCTTCTCTTTCCCTGCTCCGGAACACACTACACTAGGCCGCCGTGCTGGCGGCCTTTTATAGTGTGGGGCGTGTACTAAACACCCTCAGCAATAATTGGCCACAGGCATCCTGCCTGTGGCCAATCATTGCTCTCCTCGCTGCCGGCGCTGTGATTGGCCAAGCATGCGGGGTCACAGTGCATGCTTGGCCAATCACAGCGCCTGGATGACACTGCGATGGCGTAGTGCATTGTGGGCCGTTCGCGTCACTCGAATTAGGCGCGAACGGCCCAAATCGTTCGATCTTCGTCGAACGATCGAACAGCCGATGTTCGAGTCGAACGTATGTTCGACTCGAACACCGAGCTCATCCCTACTCACAACCAAATTACTTAACTATAACTTTTTACTGTAGGTAAAAATATAAAAAGGTAATTCGTATACAATATCTTATGCAGATCCCTGCAATATAGGTGTAAACATTAAAAGGGTATGACATTCAATAATGCAATGAACATATATTAACCCCGCTGCAGCTATCCTCCCTCATGAACATAAAAATGGCGCCCAGCAATGTCCCATACTACCCAGTCAGGCCTGACTATAATTTGGGGTATAGATGGTTGAAGAATCTTCGCTAGCAACTGTTGGTGGTGCACATAGAGAAACAAACTGTAATCCAATAGGGGTAGCAGATAATCGCTAACTTGGCAAAGCTGGAGAGACTGAACAATCTCAGTTCAGGAAAACAGTCTCTCCAAAGTATAACTGTGGTCAATGATGGGCCTAGGCAAAGTTAATAGGCAACAAAGTTACTTAGATGTGGTTCTGATCGTGGAAAGGGGGGGGGGGGGGATTCCGGCGCTCCTAGCGATGTGATGCCTTTAAAATGAATGTAATAGTGGCTCTAATGGCACTTCTAAGTCAATCTGTATATTAAAAAACAAGAGGAGGCAGCCATCCTCAGAGGGTGTCCATGTCCTCTGTCAGTAAGAAGTGTAAAAAAGAAGGGGGTGGAGGCGCCAACTAAATTAGTCCTACTGTAATCATTAATGTAAGTATAGTATATATACTTACAGGTTCACTTGAAAATGATATCCATCGAGGATGGGGGTGTTCTGAGGTCTGTTCTGTGAAACGTCCCACTCTATGTTTGGAGGACTGCCCTGCTGTATGACATCACTTCCACGTTCCAGACTGGTTAGCATGGAGCTTCCTGTCATGTGACACCGCAGAGAAGCCTGTGCAAACGAAAATCGACATCTCCTACACCTCACGGCTGAGGGGAACTTTGCCAGAGCCAGCAGAGCAGCACCAACAGACCTCAGAACACCCCCATCCTCGATGGATATCATTTTCAATTGAACCTGTAAGTGTATATATATACTATACTTACATTAATGATTACAGTAGGACTAATTTAGTTGGCGCCTCCACCCCCTTCTTTTTTACACTAGATGTGGTTCTGAGCTGGCGCTCTCTCACCCAGACCGGACCGACTCCTGTCCGGTTCCTCCGCTACTGTGAGTGACTTCACAGTGCCCACGATGCGCCGTGTCTTTGGTCCTCCAGAAGATGGTGGCACCTCAGGTGGATCGGATGCTTCGCAGGCTCCTCAGCGGAACGGAAGGCTCTCTGGAACAAAGTGCGAGGCCCAGGCTTCAGGCCTAGCACGCGCAGCAGGTGAGTGCAGGGATCCTCTTGCAAGGGGGGGGGCGGCGTTCCAAGAGAAAGAACGAGGCCCCTCCTCTCCCTTTTAAAGTCCACCTTAGCAGTCCTTGCGTGGGGAAATGCACCCTGGGTGCCTCAAAGCTTGCTGGGAACTGTAGTCTTTCGGGTGAAAACGATACCCCGCTACATAATAATCCCAAAGCCTATATTAAATATGCTGGATATAAATCTGGTTGCTTTAACATAAATAGAGGTACACATCAGGGTTGTCCACTCTCCCCACTTTTATTTGCCCTACTTATTGAACCCCTAGCTCAGGCTATACGATCTGACCCTTCAATCAAAGGGATAGACTTAGCTGGTCATCAGCACAAATTATGTTTGTTTGCTGACGATATACTAATATTTATGTCTTCCCCTCATATTTCTGCTCCCAACCTTATAAGTAAGCTAGATCATTTTGCACAGATATCTGGACTAATTATCAACTCTCAAAAATCTACAGCCTTAAATATCTCCTTACCTCCCCATACTTTACAACAAGCACAAACTTCCCTCCCATTCTCCTGGTCTACATCGCACCTGACCTACCTAGGAATTACTCACTCCCAATTTAACTGAATTCTTCTCGGCTAACTTTCCGCCATTACTAAAGCAAATTACCAATCTCCTTAAACAATGGTCCTCTTTACCAATCTCATGGATTGGTAAAATAAACTTAATAAAGATGACTATTTTACCCAAGATACTATATCTATTTCGGGTTTTGCCCATTCCAGTTCCAGCATACTTTCTTAGAAATCTTCAACGCAAAACACTAGCGTTCATCTGGGGCTCTTTAAAACATTGTTTATCTAAACACACACTCTACCTTTCCAAACTTAAAGGTGGACTAGGATTCCCCAATTTCGCCTCTTACTACCATGCAACTCAAATAGCATGCATCCCCAAATATCACGCAAAATACGAAACCCCACTCTGGGTTGCAATTGAAGCAATTGACTGTGATCCATTTTCTATAACAAATTTAATTTGGTCCAAACCCTCAGATCATAAATATATTAAAAATAAGATTACCAAACACACAGTTACTATCTGGGATAAATTTAAACTTATCAAAGGGCTACAATCTCCTCATGTTCCCCTTCTATCATTTATTAGAAATCCACTATTCTACCCAGCCTGCATATTCCCTAATTCATTTAAAAAATGGATTTCCTCTGACATAACTCAACTCTGTGATCTATCGACATCTACCTCACTTATAACATTTCCTGAACTATGTGATAGGCATCAACTCCCCCAATCAGAACTTTTCCGATATCTGCAGATCAAAAAAAAATTCATGCCATATATACAAAATATGAGTAAACTCGATGAACTCACACAATTTGAACGTATATGTAAACGCGAACCTCACTCTAAGGGTCTCATATCAATAATATATAAACACCTTATTACTTTGCCTACTGCAGATCCACCATCATACGTGGAAAAATGGGAGAGAGACCTTGGACTTCAGTTGGAACCATCCGATTTGGACCACAACAAAATCATCTTCACAAAATATAATAGCTCTAGAGACAAATTATAAAGTACTTTTGCGCTGGTACTTGGTTCCTGTCAGAATCGCGAAATATATTCTGTAGACTTGTGCACAACGGAAAAATTCGTTCCGTTTCGGTTCGTTTCTTTCCGGTCCTGTTGATTCGTAATCATTCGTAATTTTGCTAGACGGGATTTTTCGTGTTCGGACTCATTCGTATTTTTGCAAGCGACATTTTTCGTTGAATTTTTTGTTGCTTTATAATTCGTACTTTCGGTAGAGTACGTTGTTTTTCGTTGATTCTGGACACAACTCCTACTTTCGTAACTTTTTTTGGGTTCGTTGATTCGTAATTTTCCGTGTCTCTCTCACAACGACGCTGCCTATTATGCCTAATGTGCTACGAATGGATTTGTACTTTTCTAAATACATAGCGGTTATTTGTAACGATTCGAAATCTCGTATTTTACTTTCGTTTTTTACATGCGGCTATAGGCTCCGCCCCTGTACACCATTTTGAGAGGGTTCAGCACGGTGAGGGAGAAGCAGAGAGCAGAGCAGAGTGAGTGTTATTGTGCTTCGAATGGATTTGAAATCTCATATTTTACTTTCGTTTTTTCATGCGGCTATAGCCTCCGCCCCTGTACACCATTTTGAGAGGGAGTTCAGCATGGTGAGGGAGAAGCAGAGAGCAGAGTGAGTGTTATTGTGCTTCGAATGGATTCGTACATTCGTAACTTTTTTCATAACGAATTATGCCGAAGACCTTCGGGCATTCGCTATTTTGCGGTATAATTTATTTCGGATTCGGTTTTATCCGTAATTGCTCTGTTCGGAAATTCGAATGCTTCCGAATGTCCGAAAGTTGCTAAATTCGGACGAATTTTGATTCGTTACGAAACGAATTGCACAAGCCTAATATTCTGCAATACTCCCCACTCTGCTTCTGTGGCTGTGGTGAACTAGGATCACACATACACATATTTTGGGAATGTCCGGTTACAAAATTTTTTTGGAAAGAGGTTTTGGTTTTTATTATCCTCTCTAGCTTATTCAAAAAAACGATCAAACCTGACCCTACAACTGCACTACTAAATCTAAAACCGACTTCTATTTCCCACACTCAATTCAAACTCCTTCTACAAATCACTACTGCAGCAAAGCAGACAATCGCCAAAGCATGGAAAACCCCAACATTAATGATCTCAGAAGCCAAAACCAGAATAAACCAAGCCATGACCCACTCAAAAACGGAAGCCATTACCAATGATAATATTGGAAAATTTGAAAAAATCTGGAATCCTTGTGTGACTCATTTTTTCCCTCCCAACTTTGACATCACATTATTAAGACCTTGGTAATATAACTACTAATAGTTATTTAATATACTAATAACATAAGACCAACATAATAAGATACCCTGGGGACCTTTTCGACCTTTTCGACCTTTTCTATCTTATCTACCTACTATCTTTATTTTTTTCTCTTCTTCTTTTTATCATTCCCTCTCTTCTATCTTGTCTCTTTAGTTCTTTTTTTGTTGTTTTTTCTTTCTTAGCATATATTGTTATTATATGCAAAAATGGTAGCAGCATTCCTTTTTTTTTTTTTTTTTTGTTTATGTTTTTTATTTATCAGTATATTTCAGCTTTAGAGCTCCATTGAAACAATACAAACCTAATGTCTATACGATAAATCCCCGTTTATCTTCCTTATATATTACCCCAACATTATACGAGGTATAGAAATTATGACCCTTAATTTTTTCTCTATAAATCCTTATATTACCATACATGTTATATATTATTACTAAATCTGGTTTGTAATTACTAAACTCAACACTAAGCATATATTTTAGCAAGTCTCCAGATAATGGTCAACATATGTTAAACTCAAATTATTGTTTTTTTTTCTCTTTTGTTGTTGTTACCTTCTCAAAAAAAAAAAAAAGGGGCTTGATATAAATATCTAATTTGTGTTCTCCTTAACTGCTACTATTTATAGTGACTATGTTTATTGACAATATATGCTTGTAATTTTGAAAATGTAATAAAAAAAAAAAAATTGACAAGATAAACTACTGCCGTATGCTTCCATCCCTGATTGATTTATACAATAGAAAATAAAAAAATTTAGGGGACTTTATGTGAGGCTAGAACCAAAGGGGTAACTGCCTCCATCCTTATTATCATCTGTTAAAAAAGGGGGGGGGGGCGGGTAGTGGGACTTTAAATGAAGCACACAGCAGTAAATTGTAAAGATATGAAGTCAAGCCACTGGGAAATTCATGTTTATTTGTTATTTTTTGAACTCATATAACATTTTATGGGCATATAATCCTCTAAACATTAACCTTTAAGTCATTTTGAATACAAATTACATAGCGATCCAGTCAAATAAAAATGATTACAATACATATACACTTCACAGCTGATATCATCTTATACATAGAACAGAGGCCTTAAATTGATTAAAAACATTAATTGGGTCTATTTATTAATTTTTTTGATTAACTTTATTTTCATTTTTATGCAGCCCAATTATTGTTTTGATTTTTCCTGGTTTTGTGTCCCTGGTCTGCACCGCACAGCTGTGGCTGTGATTGGTTTGGCTGGCCCGCATGTTGATGCTTGACATCCCCTCGATGTGCGGGATGGGCTTACCCCCCCTCCCCGCCTTCCTGTGAGGTGGGGGAGGTGGACGCACTATCCATGCACATCGACGTCACGCCCAACATGTTGAACGCTCCGCATCCTTATGGCACACCAATTGGCGTTGCTTTCCATGCTGGCGGTCACATGAGGGAGATGGTCAGGCGCTAATCGCCGGACGGCTCAGCCGCCCAGGTGAAAGCGGTTCCCTCTCCCCTCATTGTGATTGCCTGCCTGACGTATGTGTGGAGGGGCTGGTCTGTGGCAGCGCACCTCTATATAGGCATCTCACTTGGCTGGTCTACACATACCACGCCCCACCTCTCTCACTTGGATCACTCCTACACCCACGGATGTGGCTTTTGACTGACAACAGGTACATGATTACCTTCCCCACTCACCTTCCCTATCCCCTCTCTGTGTGCATTCCTTGCTGGATTCTTTTTGTGGCTTTTTTCTGTGTTTTATTTTTCCCCCCTCTTTCCCTAGTTCTTTAGTTTTTCCCTTTCCTCACCTTTCACTATGACCCTTCTCTCCCTTTTTCTTTTTCATCCCATTTCCCTTTCCCAACTCTTTTCCTATTCACCGCAATACCTCCTTCCCATTCTTCCTTCACACATTATATACTTTTTTTAACAAGAGAAAACACATTATATACTTTACACACCATAACCACCACTCACACATAATCACCATTACTTTTACAAAGGTCCCCTCCTGGGGTCATCACCTCCAATCTGGATCAGGGTATTCATGTGCACCTTCCTCCCTTGTACCTTTCTGTATTGGGTGTTGCTTCCCTTCCGAGCCACCCCAAGCCCGGAGATGGGGCTACACCATGTGTTGACGGCCCTGAACGCGTGCTGCAGTCTGCGCAGCTGCAGATGTAAGTTGAACACAAGGTCCATCCCCCCCTTCCCCCTCCCCCCCATATAATTTGTTATTTTTAGTGAGTTTGTCCCATCATTAATACCTGCCAATATTTGGACCTACCCATATCCTTTCTTTTCTTTTTAGATAAATCCCATGGTTTTTTGCTCCTGATGAGTGGTTATCAGGCCGCGAAACCCGTCGAGCCACTAAACTCCCTCCATCATACAATACCATGGTTCAATCTCTATGACCCAATTAATGTTTTTAATCAATTTAAGGCCTCTGTTCTATGTATATGATGATATCAGCTGTGAAGTGTATATGTATTGTAATCATTTTTATTTGACTGGATCGCTATGTAATTTGTATTCAAAATGACTTAAAGGTTAATGTCTAGAGGATTGTATGACCATAAAATGTTATATGAGTTAAAAAAATAAAAATAAACATGAATTTTCCAGTCGCTTGACTTCATATCTTTACAATTTACTGCCGTGTGCTTCATTTAAAGTCTCACTACCCGCTCTCCCCCCCCTTTTTTAACAAATGATAATAGGGATGGAGGCAGTTACCTCTTTGGTTCCAGCCTCACGTAAAGTCTAAAAAAACTTTTATTTTCTATTATTTAAATCACCACTGTAGCCTCCTGCTCATCTATCCCACCACTGTAACACCCCTGCACATCTGCCCCACCACTGTACTACCCTGCACATCAACTCCACCACTGTAACCCCCTGCTCATCTGCTCCACCACTGTAACCCCCTGTACATCTGCCCCACCACTGTACCACCCTGCTCATCTGCCCCACCAATGTACCCCCTTTATCATCTGCCCCACCACTGTAACCCCCTGCACATCTGCACCACCACTGTACCCCCCTGCTCTTCTGACCCACCAATACACCTCCTTTCACATCTGCCCCACTGCTGAACCCCCTTCTCATCCCTTCCACCACTGTACCTCCCTGCTCTTCTGTTCCACCTCTAAACCCCTCCTGCTCATTTTCCCCACTGCTGTACCCTCCTACTCATCTGCTCCACCGCTGTACCCTCTTCTCATCTGTGATATGCAGAGTGGGGAAAGGAAGTAGATATGAGACACATCTACCTGTCCTGGCACACTCATCCTGCTAACCTACCTCTCACATCCAGCCCACGTGCTTGTATGTGATGTCACATACAAGCATATGGAATGGATGCACAATGAGCAGATCAGGTCAGGGGCATTTTCTGAAAGCAGTGGGCCTGTGTGTAGGATCATAAGTTGGGCCCCCACAGCTAAGAAAAATTGGTTGGGTGTGATTTTCATTGCGCTGAATACTGGCTGTGGTGCAGGGGTTCAGAAGTAAGTGACGCAAAGGTTCAGAAGTAAGTGACGCAAAGGTTCAGAAATAATTTCAACAAAGTTCCGCTAAGCTCAACAGTAATTCCACTGTCACCCGATTGGTAGTGGCAACCAAAAGAGTCATCTTCCTCCAGATTGTGGACAGGGCTAGCAGGACTGTGATTGGCTTTAGCAGTGGCCAATCACAGTCCTCCTCCTCCTGGAAACAGGGACCGGCCCCCCTAACAGAACTGCACGGCATCATCAAGTAAGGAAGTGTTGCAAACCACGCTCATGTATCTAATATATATTGTGACAGCAGGAAGGTAAAGTCACCTGGTTGCATCCAGGGGGGTAGATATATTTCGCCCAGATTCAGGCTTTACGCCGACTTATACAACTAGGTGGAGAGTTGTATAAGCCCAGCTGGGGCTAGTGGGCTCATGGATGACTCATACCTCTAGGGAGAGTGTGGGGCGTCGTGCAGACAGGGAGTTGATGAGACCAGCTGAAGCTTGTCAGCTCATTTAGGCCTCTATAAGAACTCCCAGCTTCATTAGATGTTAGCTCATGCCTGGAAGCAGACCTGTGTGGACTTCCTGGAGAGAGTGAACCCTTGTGCGGTGAGACAAAGCCTGTGTGGCTATTTGCTTGGACATTTAAACCCAGGGACTTAGGGACTAGGACAGCACTAGGCTGATCCCAGTTGTTAGTTAGGAAACCTGTATGTTTAGTCAGAGGTCAAGTTGACCAGGATTTATTTTGTTTATGTTTCTTTTGCTTTGCTGTGTTTTGTCACTGTAAATAGAAAATAAACCGCACCTTTTTGATTTTGAAAACCACAAGCTCCGTCTGCTGGGCCTGTTTTTGTGTGGGGAGCCCATCCCGGGGGTCACACACACCCGCTGCCGAGCTAACCCCCTCACAGTTGGTGGAGAATGCAGGCAGTTTTTTTTTAAGCCAGCATGGAGGAGATACTGAAGCAGCTGGCTCTAGCAAATGCCAATCAACAGCAGACAAATGCAGGTTTGCAAAAGAGCCTTGCAGCTCATCAACAGAGCCTTGCAGCTCAACAACAGAACTTCGCAGCCCAGCAGCAAGCTCATCAACAGAGCCTTGCAGCCCAGCAGCAGACAAACGCAACTTTGCAACAGAGTCTAGAGGCTCAGCAACGAGCCCAGCAGCAATCTGAGGCCCGCTTCATAGACCTGTTGCAGAAGCAAGAGCAGAGACTACAACAACAGATGGAAGCAGTAATGCAGCAACGTCCGCAGACCAGTGAGGAAAGCCGTCCCACTAATACCGCGTCCTTTGGGGTGAGTCGTTTATTGACAAAAATGACTGGAGAGGATGATCCAGAGGTATTTTTGACCACATTTGAAAGGACCGCTGAAAGAGAAAAGTGGCCTGAGGAGCAGTGGGCTGGACTGGTGGCTCCTCTGTTAACTGGTGAATCGCAGAAAGCTTACTATGACCTAGAGCCTAACCAAGCAAAAGACTATGTGATGCTAAAAGCTGAAATATTGGCAAGGCTGGGTGTCACCCAGGCTGTCCGGGCTCAGCGTGTGCATAACTGGACTTTCCAGCTTGGAAAACCCCCCAGGTCTCAAATGTATGATCTCATTCACCTGAGCAGAAAGTGGCTACAGCCAGAGACTTTGTCCGCACCAAAGATTGTGGAACGTGTTGTAATGGATCGGTTTTTGAGAGCTCTTCCTACTGCCATCCAAAAGTGGGTAAGCCATGGAGACCCAGAGACGGCCGATGGTCTTGTGGATCGTGTGGAGAAATACTTGGCTACAGAGAACCTGACGGCCTCTTCCAGAGACACTCGGACTTTCCACCCTAAGACCAGACCATCCCCAGGGGCGGATAAGAGGATTCCAAGGGGTGAGGGTGGAGAGAGTGAGAGGGTGGGAGCTCTACCCCAAGTTTGGCGAGAACAGCCTGGGAAATCAGCGGCTCAAGAGGCGGCAAGAAGGATCGTTTGCTACCGCTGCCGGCAAGCGGGACATATTGCAGCCAATTGCCCGGTTGTGGAGGAACCCATGCAGTGTGACTTTCTGACGGGCAGACGTCAGTCGCTGTGTGCGACAGTCGCATGCACTGCCATTCGAGGAACTGAGAAACATTTATGCAAAATGTGTGTTAATGGTAGAAATGTTGTGGTATTGCTGGATTCAGGTAGCCTTGTGACCCTGATAAAGGCTGAGTTAGTTAAAACAGAGGTCTCTGGGAATAGCAAGGTAGCTGTTATTTGTGTGCATGGGGACACCCGAGAGTATCCAGTGACTACAGTGTGTTTCGAGACCCCCAAAGGTACCCTCTCTCATCCAGTGGGCTTAGTATCTCAGTTACCGCATGACGCCATTGTGGGAAGGGATTTTCCGAAGTTCTGGGAACTGTGGGATGATCCTGAGCCCCTCACTGGTGCCCCTATGTACCAGGAATGTGATAGCCAGAACTCCCCTGAGAGTGGTGAGGACTCTCCGGAATTTCCCTTATCAGTATTGGCAGGGGAGACTCAAGAAACTGGAGAGGAGCCCACCTCCTCAGACGAAAACCTACCGTCTGTGGAGTTTTCTGATCTTGAGGTTCACAGGGAAAACTTTGCCACAGAACAGTTGAAAGACCCCGCCCTAATAAAGGCACGGGAAAACGTAGTGAAAATAGATGGCGAGTTAGTGAACCCAGATAATACCTGCACTTACCCATACTTCAGCGTAGAGAAGGACCTACTGTATCGGGTGGCAAAAAGGGCAGAAGAAACCGTTGAGCAGCTTGTGGTGCCCAAACCTTACAGGAAGTTGGTGTTGGAGTTGGCCCATGGGCACATTCTTGGAGGTCATCTGGGGACAGAGAAAACCCGAGAGAGGGTATTACAGAGATTCTATTGGCCGGGGGTGATGAAGGACATAGAAAATTATTGTTCTTCCTGCCCTGTGTGTCAGAGGTCGGCCCCGATGCCACATTTCCGTAGCCCGCTGGTCCCTCTACCCATCATTGAGGTCCCGTTTGAGAGGATCGCCATGGATTTGGTAGGTCCTATAATCAAGTCCGCTAGGGGGCACCAGTACATATTAGTTATAATGGACTATGCCACCCGTTATCCAGAAGCGATCCCTCTCCGAAATACCTCGGCCAAAACCATAGCCAAAGAGCTATCTCTTGTGTTTAGCCGGGTGGGTATTTGTAAAGAACTGCTTACGGACCAAGGTACACCCTTTATGTCCCGGGTTATGAAGGAGCTGTGTAAATTGTTCAAAGTGACGCAATTACGTACATCTGTGTATCACCCCCAAACCGATGGGCTGGTTGAAAGATTCAACAAAACCCTAAAACAAATGTTGAAGAAAGTGGTGGATAGAGATGGAAAGGATTGGGACTGTCTACTTCCTTATCTGATGTTTGCTATTAGGGAGGTGCCCCAATCCTCTACGGGATTCTCCCCCTTTGAGTTACTGTATGGGAGACACCCAAGAGGGCTGTTGGATATTGCCAAGGAAACTTGGGAAAGTGAGAGTTCTCCCCACAGGAGTGTGATTGAGCATGTCGCCCTGATGCAAGACCGAATTGCACAGGTAATGCCCATCGTGAAGGAACATTTGGCCCAAGCGCAGTTAGCACAGCAGAGAGTGTACAACCGTGGAGCCAAGACCCGTACCTTTTCCCCGGGGGATAGGATACTGGTACTTGTCCCTACGGTTGAAAGTAAATTCCTTGCCAAATGGCAAGGCCCCTATGAGATAATGGAAAAAGTGAGCGAAGTGAATTACAAGGTCAGACAACCAGGAAGGCGAAAGCCCGAACAGATCTATCACGTTAATCTGTTGAAAGCCTGGAGGGATAGAGAGTCCCTAGTCGCAGACACTTGGTCACCAGCTCAAACTGGTTGCGTGATTCCTGAGGTTGGAATAGCAGCCACCTTGTCACAACCCCAACAACAGGAGGTTAAGGAGTTTGTGCTTCGCAACAAGGAGGTATTCTCTGAGCTGCCGGGACAAACATCTGGGGTAGAGCATGACATCATTACCCCGCCCGGTGAAAGGGTGAAGTTAAAACCCTATCGGATCCCAGAGGCCCGACGGGAGGCAATACGGGAGGAAGTACAGAAAATGCTGAACTTAGGGGTGATAGAGGAGTCCCAAAGTGATTGGTCTAGTCCCATTGTGTTGGTGCCTAAACCGGATGGGAGCTGGCGATTTTGTAACGATTTTCGTCAGTTGAACAAAGTTACAAAATTTGACACCTACCCCATGCCACGTATAGATGAGTTGATCGACCGGCTGGGAACAGCCCGATACATGACGACTCTTGACCTCACAAAAGGGTATTGGCAAATCCCCCTGGCCAAGTCGGCCAAAGAGAAAACTGCATTTGTAACCCCAGACGGGGCGTTCCAATATAAAAGAATGCCGTTCGGGTTACAGAATGCGCCGGCCACATTCCAGCGGAAAATGGACCAGATGCTGAGGCCCCATCGGAAGTATGCTGCGGCTTACCTGGATGACGTAATTGTCCATAGCACAGATTGGGCCTCACATCTGCCAAAAGTGCAAGCAGTCCTGGACTCTGTTCGGGAAGCGGGGTTTACGGCTAACCCCAAGAAGTGTACCATTGGGCAGGAGGAGGCCAAATATCTTGGGTACACCATTGGGAGGGGAGTAATAAAACCCCAACTCAACAAAGTCGAGGCCATCCAGAGTTGGCCACGTCCCAACAGCAAGAAGCAGGTACGAGCCTTTCTGGGAATCGCTGGGTATTATCGGCGATTCATTCCCCACTTTGCTTCTAAGGCTGTGCCCCTAACCAACCTGACGAAGGGGAAAGGGTCGGTCATGATTAAATGGACCCCCGAGGCTGAGGCAGCATTCCAATTCTTGAAACAAGCCTTATGTAGCCAGCCAGTGTTGTACTCACCCGACTTCTCTAAAGACTTTGTCGTACAAAGTGATGCGTCAGATGTGGGGTTAGGAGCAGTATTGTCCCAGGTCTGGAACGGGGAAGAGCACCCAGTCATTTACCTCAGCAGGAAGTTGAAGTCCCATGAGGTAAATTACGCCACTGTTGAAAAGGAGTGTTTAGCGGTGAAGTGGGCTCTAGATTCCCTTCGGTACTACCTGCTAGGTAGGCACTTTGACATGGTTACGGATCACGCTCCGTTAAAGTGGATGGCTCAAAACAAGGAAACAAATAGAAGAGTGAATAGGTGGTTCCTGGCCCTCCAGGAATTCAACTTCACAGTAAAGCATCGCCCTGGCGTTCAAATGGGGAATGTGGATGCTTTGTCTCGAGTACATGAATGCCTGATTGCTGGTGTTCCAACCCCAAGGTTAAAACAAGAGGGGGGGGGTATGTGACAGCAGGAAGGTAAAGTCACCTGGTTGCATCCAGGGGGGTAGATATATTTCGCCCAGATTCAGGCTTTACGCCGACTTATACAACTAGGTGGAGAGTTGTATAAGCCCAGCTGGGGCTAGTGGGCTCATGAATGACTCATACCTCTAGGGAGAGTGTGGGGCGTCGTGCAGACAGGGAGTTGATGAGACCAGCTGAAGCTTGTCAGCTCATTTAGGCCTCTATAAGAACTCCCAGCTTCATTAGATGTTAGCTCATGCCTGGAAGCAGACCTGTGTGGACTTCCTGGAGAGAGTGAACCCTTGTGCGGTGAGACAAAGCCTGTGTGGCTATTTGCTTGGACATTTAAACCCAGGGACTTAGGGACTAGGACAGCACTAGGCTGATCCCAGTTGTTAGTTAGGAAACCTGTATGTTTAGTCAGAGGTCAAGTTGACCAGGATTTATTTTGTTTATGTTTCTTTTGCTTTGCTGTGTTTTGTCACTGTAAATAGAAAATAAACCACACCTTTTTGATTTTGAAAACCACAAGCTCCATCTGCTGGGCCTGTTTTTGTGTGGGGAGCCCATCCCGGGGGTCACACACACCCGCTGCCGAGCTAACCCCCTCACAATATATATATATATCTCTATATATATATCTATATATCTATATATATCTATATATATATATATACTGTATATCATAAACAGATCATATATCATACTTCTATGCAATATATATATTGCAAAGAAGTATGACAAAATAGGATTTTTTGTACTCGCCGTAAAATCCTTTTCTCTGTCGTCCATGGACGGACACAGCCTTCTTAAAGCGTAGCTCCACCCTAAAGTGGAACTTCCGCTCATCGGAACGCTCCCCCCCTCCGGTGTCACAATTAACCCCCCTTCAGGGGGGAGGGGGGTGCAGATACCTGTCTAAGACAGGTATTTGCACTCACTTCCGGGAGTCCTCTCTGCGGGAAATCTGCGGGAAGCACGTCACGTCCCGCAGAGTACCCATAGTGTTCTGGGAGACACTCGGCTCCTAGAACACAGGAGGACCAGTCAGAACGGCGCAGCGCGACTCGCGCATGCGCCGTAGGGAACCGGGCAGTAAAGCCGCAAGGCTCCTATATATCCAGCCTGTCGCCCAGCCGACTGTTGATAAAAGAATCACAAAATAAAATAAATTTAAATAAAATAAAAAATTTCCTCAGGATTTTGGGCCCAAAGGGAGCCACGTCCATCTCCTCTGCTAGGCAGAACAAAACTGAGGCTGCATGCTTCAGGGCGGAGGGTTATGTCTGAAGGGACTGCCCCCTGGGTGGGGGCTGTTCAACTCTGTTAAAGTAACATGTATTGAAATATCTAACATGTCTGCCTAGTCCTCTCCTATGAACAGGAACATAACCCAACTGTCAAGACTTAAGAAGGCTGTGTCCGTCCATGGACGAAAAGGGAAATGATCTGTTTATGCCATATATAGATACATGAATGCACTTTTCTTTGCTCTATATGCATTTTTATGTTACTATATTACTAATATGATATATTTATATTGTAGAACTACTACTACCCATTTGACATAAAGCCTCTGAAGGACTATAATTAGTCTGAAACATGTAAGGTGTCTACACCAGTATATACAACAGCTAGTCCACCAGTATCTATGTTGGCTCCCCTGCGCAAATCTCCGTCATTGTAAGTCGGACGCGTACACAGCGATTTGTGGACGCTATAACTTTTGCGCAAACCAATCATTATAGGCTTATTGTGATTTTTTTTTAACAAAAATAGTATAGATATTGGCGTAAACCGAGGAAGAATTTTATTTTTATTTTTTTACATTTTTTGGGGGATATTATAGCAAAAAGTAAAAAATCTTTTTTTTTTTTTTTTTTCATTTGTCGCTTTTTTTTTGTTTATAGTGCGGTTTCTTTCTTTCGTTTTTATAACAAACATGTTATACCCACCTTCTCTGTGCCGTTTTTTCACAGAGCAGCCTGGATCCTCCTCTTCTCGGGTGCCTCTTTGCTGCTCCTGGCCCCTCCCTCCTGTCGAGTGCCCCCACAGCAAGCAGCTTGCTTTAGGGGGCACCCGAGCCGAGCTGAAGCTCCATGTGTCCAGACACGGAGTTTCCGTTTGGCCCTGCCTCCTCTCTCCCCTGATTTTCTAACTGACTTTGATTGACAGCCCCGGGAACCAATGGTGCCACTTCTATGTCTCTGCCAATCAGCAGGGAGATAAAAGAAAAAAAAATAAACTCCTTGAACCACTTGCCGACCGCCTAACTGTAAATGTACATCATGATTTTGACGTTAAATACCGGGGTTATGGCTGCAGCTAGCTGCCATAACAGTATTGTTTTCTCCCCTTAGGCAGTCGGCCTTCAGACAAAAAGTGGCCCCACGGGAGAATTCGCAGCGAGATCACTTTTACAGGCAGCGGGAAAGATGCCCTGCCACTTCCCGGACGTTTCAGAGATTTCCAGAGCCGTTGATAAGCCCGGAACCGATCCGATGCAGCCGATGGCTAGGCAAGAAGCAGAATGAGGGCAAGTTAGGCCCCCACTCGGTTCTATGCTCTTGGAGGACCCGAAGCGACCTCTGACGTCACTTCCGGTCCGCAGGCAAAACTACTTTTTTTTTTCCTTTTAAAAAGGTAAGTGAGAGATACAGGGTCTTTTTGATCCCAGATCTCCCAATAAACAGGACCTGTCATGCTTATTTCTATCACAAGGGAGGTTTACACGTAACCTGTAAAAAAAGTGTTGCCTATGGAGATTTTTAAGTACCGTAGTTTGTCACCATTCTACAAGCGTGCGCAATTTTTACAAAAAAATTGGGCCAACTTTAATGTTTTGTTTTAATTCATTAAAAAGTGTATTTTTTCCCCCAAAAAATAAATAAACAAAATTGCATTTGAAAGGCCACTGAACAAATACAGTGTGACATAAAATATTGCAATGACCACCATTTTATTCTCTAGAATCTCTGCTAAAAAATATTATATAGAATACACACACACGCACAGTTGTGCTCATAAGTTTATATACCCTGGCAGAATTTATGATTTTTTGACCATTTTTCAGAGAATATGAATAACACAAAAACATCTTTCACTCATGGTTAGCGTTTGGGTGAAGCCATTTATTATCAGTCAACTGTGTTTACTCTTTAAATCATAATGGCAACTGAAACTACCCAAATTACCCTGATCAAAAGTTTACATACCCTGGTGATTTTGGCCTGATAACATGCACACAAGTTGACACAAAGGGGTTTAAATGGCTATTAAAGGGTAACCGTCCTCTTCTGTGATCTGTTTGCTTGTAATGTGTGTGTGTGTGTGTGTGTGTGTGTATATACTGTATATATATAAAAGGTCAATGCGTTTCTGGTCTCCCAACAGACCCTTGCATTTTTCATCCAGTGCTGCACTGATATTTCTGGATTCTGGAGTCATGGGGAAAGCAAAAGAATTGTCAAAGGATCTGCGGGAAAAGGTAGTTGTATAAAACAGGAAAGGGATATAAAAAGATATCCAAGGAATTGAGAATGGCAATCAGCAGTGTTCAAACTCTAATCAAGAAGAGGAAAATGAGGGGTTCTGTTGAAACCAAAACACAGTCAGGTAGACCAACTAAAATTTCAGCCACAAATGCCAGAAAAATAGTTTTGGATGCAAAGAAAAACACACAAATAACTTCAGGTGAAATACAGGACTCTCTGAAAACATGTGGTGTGGCTGTTTAAAGATTTCAATAATGAGGCACTTAAAGAAAGATGGGCTGCATGGTCGAGTCGCCAGAAGAAAGCCATTACTACGCACATACCACAAAGTATCCTGCTTACAATACGCCAAACAGCAAAGAGACAGAGACCTCAAACCTTCTGGCACAAAGTCATTTGGAGTGATGAGACCAAAATTGAGCTTTTAGCCACAACCATAAACACTACATTTGGAGAGTCAACAAGGCCTATAATGAAAGGTACGGAGGTGGATCGCTGATGTTTTGGGGATGTGTGAGCTACAAAGGCACAGGAAATGTAGTTAAAATTGATGAATGCAGTATGTTATCAAAAAATACTGGAGGAACATTTGCATATATCAGCCAGAAAGCTGCGTATGGGACGTACTTGGACATTCCAACATGACAATGATCCAAAACACAAGGCCAAGTCGACCTGTCATTGGCTACAGCAGAATAAAGTGAAGGCTCTGGAGTGAACATCTCAGTCTCCTGACCTCAATATCATTGAACCACTCTGGGGAGATCTCCAACGTGCAGTTCATGCAAGAAAGCCCAAGAATTTACAGGAACTCGAGGCTTTTTGCCAAGAGGAATGGGCAGCTTTACCATCTGAGAAGAAAAAGAGCCTCATCCACAAATACCACAAAAGACTTCAAGCTGTCATTGATGTAAAAGGGGACATTTGAGTAGTTTGTTGCCATTACGATTTAAAAAGAGAAAACACAGTTGATTGATAATAAATGGCTTCAGCCAAACACTAACCATGAGTAAAAGAAAAGTTTTTCATATTCTCAGAAAAATGGCCAAGAAATCATAAATACTGCCAGGGTATGTAAACTTATGAGCACAACTGTAATATTATATATATATATATATATATATATACACACACACACACACACACACACAGTGGGTACAGAAAGTATTCAGACCCCCTTAAATTTTTCATTCTTTGTTATATTGCAACCATTTGCCAATGGCGGCCGGGACAAAAGCGACATTGTCAATTTATCAACCTATCCTCTATCTAAAAATCAAGAAGCGGTGCTACGGTTAGGTCTGACTTTCTGCCCAGACGGCGAAGCAGACAAGTTCGAGTCAATTAAAGATTTGCATTTATTTGCGAGACGTCTTATGTACAAAGTTTTATACGACGACAAGCAAACTGCAGCCAATCCCACTGCAAACGATAATTTGGTCCTACAAGATGTCACCCTACAGGAACTCCAAGCCCTACAGGACCTCATGAACCTGTGGGACGAAAGTAATCCTGAAGAGGAAGGTTGGACATTTTCAGTACCAGGGGTTGTCCCAGGTAGTTCAATACAAACCAGATCCAATAAACCTATTTATGTCACTCCATAATGTTACAAACCCAAGTCACGCTCATTTCCAGTCCTGCAGGGCAACCCCAACATTTGGGCATTTGTCCTGCAGGTAACCAAAGAGATTGAGACCACTAATTGGAGGCTGGGACCTTCCTCCAATTTGAGCCCCAAATTTAAAACAGCCCTTAATACCATACGCAACAACGACTAAATGGTTAAAAAAAAACGTCGGATAAAGGGGGCAACGTAGTTGTTATGAATAGGAAAGGTTACGAGAAAATGTGTTACGATATACTGTAATACAGAATAGAGACTGGTACAGACCTGTACCTGCCTCTTTCATCTCTCAAAGTATTAGAAAATACAAGAGTTCCTTAACCGTGCTCATGCATTAGGGGTTATTGACGCTAATACCCTTCAATTCCTAAATACAGAAAAACCACTTACACCCACCTTCTATGCACTCCCCAAAGTGCATAAGGGAGTTACACCACCTCCCGGACGTCCTATCATTTCGAGCTGTGGCTCACTAACAGAAAACGCTAACAGGATCATTGATGAGTATCTCTATCCCCACGTGCAAAGTCTATTCTCGCACGTTAAAGATACTATAGAATTGCTCAAAATTACTGACGGATTATCGATACCACAAGATGCATGGCTTGTGGCCATCGACATTGAAGCACTTTACAATTCCATCCCGCATCTCCTAGCTGTACAGGTAGTACGCAGTTTTCTGAATGAGCGAGACAAAGATTGCCGAAAATACAAGAATTTCATAATTGAAATGTTGGAATTTATCCTTACCCATAACGCTTTTTCTTTTCAAACGCTCCCACTACCTCCAGGTGCAGGGCGTGGTTATGGGGGTGGGTTGCGCCCCCTCATATGCCAATCTGTACCTGGGGGGGGTGGGAGCGTGATCTCTTTGCGAATGACAGTTTGGATACCAACTTTGACCATATACTCACATGGCATCGTTACATTGACGATGTCATAATGATTTGGGCAGGATCAAAGGATGAGCTTGTACGATTTCTAGAGAATCTACAAATCAATACCTATAATTTAAAATTCACTTACAGCTTCAGTCAGGAGAGGATTACCTTCCTGAATGTTGAACTGTTCGTGAATGAGAAAGGCAATTTATGCTCTACACGCTATAGGAAACCTACTGCAGGCAACACCCTATTGCATGCTACAAGCTCACATCCTAAACCACTCATTACTAGCATTCCCTTCAGTCAGTACCTAGGACTCAAACGCAATTGCTCCCAAGAAATAGATTTTCAACGAGAATCAAACCTACTCTATGCACGTCTGAGATCCAGAGGATACACTAGAACTTGTTTGAGAAAGGCCTTTAACAAAGTGAGGATTTTGGATAGGAACACCTTGATCTATAGTACTAAGGAAAAAAAAGAGATCCGATTCAACTAGAATCATTACAAGATACAACCGACAGCATGTGTCATTAGGAAAATTTACAACAAGTTTTGGTATTTGTTGAGAGGATCAGCAAATACATAAAACCCTTTCCTGAGATAACATATAAACGTTCACGTTCTATCAGAGATACTACAGTATCTAGCCACTATGCAACTGATACTATCCCCAGACCAACCAAGACAGGTACCTATCCATGCGGGAAATGCAATTTCTGTCGCTACATAGTGAAGGGTCCCAACATAAATCTACCCAATGGGGATACTTGGGTCCCCAAATGTAGAGTTACATGCCAGACAACAGGTGTCATTTACCTTATGAAATGCAGCTGTGGCGCATTTTACATAGGGAAAACGAAAAAAAAAAAATTCTGTAGGATTCGTGACAACGTGTCAGCCATCTCGAAAAAACTGATGGAAACACCCATCAGCCGACACATGGGCCTTTTCCATAACCACAATCTTAAAATGATAGGCTTTTATGCTTTGAAACACATCTCCTCGAATGAGAGAGGTGGGGACGTGGATCGACGTTTGCTTCAAATTGAGGCTAAATTGATCTATCGCCTCCAGGCCACCAAATATCCAGGTTTAAATGAAGGTATAAGCTACAAACCCTTTTTGTAATAGCCATGTGGTCAGTATGCCTACGTCCTGGATCTGTACTTCTTGGCAGTGCCTCAGCGGGCCCTTCTCCCTTCTGCCCTTCCTGTGCCTTGCCATTGCCAGACATGCCCCTGGGTTCACCAGTGAGCCCCATATGGCTCATCTCCCAAGGAGGGCTCTTATGAGCCCTCCTATGGGAGGGTCAATTGCCACAAGAGACCTACAACTCTTCATTGATATTGTGGTCCCATTTGTCCTCAGACCAAATAACAGGAACATCGATGATGTTATTGTGTTGTTATTTTTCAATTCCACAATGTGTGTTAAGGGAAGTGATATTATATATATCTTCCTTGCATTTGATATTTTATTATCTCTATACAATTGATGTACTCTTCGTGAGCTATATGTAATGCCCCTTTGACTCTGGGTAGGCCCCTCCATATATGCCCCTGCACCTTGGGGGGCTATAATATTAAATTTCTTCAAAAGTTCAACTGTGGGGAGGCACCCTTGTATGAGTCTGTGACCTCCTTTCATACAATTTGTGGCCCATATACATCATGGCCCAACATGCACCCATACATCATATTACTTTTCATCAACAATTTCATTTTTATTTCATTTCATCTCTCCATTTTTCGCTTTTCACATTTATTTATTTTCATGTTCATATTTCATCCTATATTATTTTCACTTATCCTTTACAAGTCTCTGCATTTGGATCATATTGTATTGTACTCCATTGTACTGTATTTTATCCTATCAACATCGCATTCAAATTTGCTTTGTTTCCACTCATGTACAACTTAAACAGACATCTGTGCTCTTTCGATCTCTGTTCATCAGCCTGTGATTCATCCATAGACCCACTACGGGCGTCCGGGGGCAACCATCAGTACAGCATACTTTGCTGCTGAACCCGAGCGGAGGCACGGATGTTATGCTTGTCGGAATAGTGACATACTTGCAGTTGAGAGGGTCATGCGCACTGGGAGAACAGCAGCGGTGTTATCACCGCCCACATAGTGACGCCGTGTGCGTCAGTTTCCAACCTCCGGCACCCACTGCGTGTGTCCTCTCTCCTCTTTGGTGCTCACCCCACCAATACACGTCACCACCCAGCGCCCGCAGTCATTACGTCACTCGCTGCGCCGCTAATACACCGCACAATGGGGATACAAATAGGACCCATGATGGCGGTGTAGCCGTCATGGGATCCGCTCTCGGAGCCACGCTATTCACACACAGCAAACAGGTACGTGCTGCTACAACAGCTCCAAGCTTGAAGATCTTGCCTATTTTTTTGTTTACACTACTGATGTTGCCTTTTTTTGCTCATACAGACTGTATTGGTTCGGCGGTTTCTCCAAGCCTTCCAGCCTGCTTCAACTATGAGCATTTATAAGGCTTCTCACCTAGTTTCAAGGTATTTATTTTTGTTTGAATGGGCTGTGGGGTTCTCTACACATTGTTGGACCTTGCAGCGTTCTCATTTACAAACAAAGTTAATCTCCCTTTTTCTATACCACTGACAGATATAGAACATACTCAAATGGTTCTTCCATGTATTGAATGTTTGCTGTCCTGTGATTCCAAGGCTCCCAGACCACGCAGCGTTTGTTCTATCAGCATGCAAGCCCACATATTTATGCTATATACAATTCTTGAGAGCAACCTGCTACTGGTTTTTATTTTTGACCGTTTATAATAGTTCAAAACCCTTTTTTTTGTTTATTTTCTCAAGGCTGGATAGACAATAGTGCTAAAGTTTGTTATCCCCTTTTGGATTCTCTGGATGCTTCATGCGGGCAGGGTTGGACTCAGACACGTGACAGCACAGATGCCTGTTGCTCCATAAAGTGCTCCCAGTTTATTTGACTTACCACTGGGGCACATTCATTGTTTGGAGGGCTCCCATCAGTCTAGAGGTATTAGTTTATGCTATTTTTTAGTAATGATCATGAGCTTTATCAAAGATACATTTCTATCTTCTCTCAATTAATAATTATTATGTGCAAAATATGTATTTACAAATTATTTACACTTTCTCTTAGATAAAGTCGCTATTCGTCCCTGAAGAAGCCTCAGTCAGGCGAAACATGTAGGCTGTTAGTTGGTGACTTACAAGGGAAGAGTGCACTGCGTTGTATTCTCTTTTTCAATGCTATGTAATTCATGAATAAACTTTATATTTTTTTTATGCAATGTATCTAACCTTCTTAGTATTGCTTTTAAGTTTTTGTACAATCAAGCACCGTTAAAGTCCCACACATCTCCCCATATTTGGGGTTTCTATACAATTTTTAACCTTTTTTTCAAGTTCTAGCTCTACAATTTATTTTTCTAAAATCATTTAAGTTCATTTTTTTTCCTCATTAATGTACACACAGCACCCCATATTGACAGAAAAACACAGAATTGTTGACATTTTGCAGATTTATAATAAAAAAAAAAAAATTAATATAAAAAAAAAATATCACATGGTCCTAAGTATTCAGACCCTTTGCTGCGACACTCTTATTTAACTCAGGTGCTGTCCATTTCTTCTGATCATCCTTGAGTTGGTTCTACAGCTTCATTTGAGTCCAGCTGTGTTTGATTATACTGATTGGACTTGATTAGGAAAGCCACACACCTGTCTTACAGCTCACAGTGCATGTCAGAGTAAATGAGAATCATGAGGTCAAAAAGGAACTGCCTGAAGAGCTCAGAGACAGAATTGTGGCAAGGCACAGATCTGGCCAAGGTTACAAAAAAAAAAAGTTCTGCTGCACTTAAGGTTCCCAAGAGCACAGTGGCCTCCATAATCCTTAACCACTTCAATACCATGCACTTATACAGCTTCCTGCCCAAGCCAATTTTGAGCTTTCAGCGCTGTCGCAATTTGAATGACAATTGTGCGGTCATGCTACACTGTACCCAAACAAATTTTTTATCATTTTGTTCCCACAAATAGAGCTTTCTTTCGGTGGTATTTGATCGCCTCTGCGATTTTTATTTTTTGCACAACAAATAAAAAAAGAGCGAAAATTAAAAAAAAAACTAAGTTTTTCTTTCTGTTAATTTTTTTTGTAAATAAGTACCTTTTCTACTTCAATGACGGGCACTGATAAGGCGGCACTGATAAGGCAACACTGATATGTGGCACTGATGGGCACTGATATGTGGCACTGATAGGCGGGCACAGATTGGCAGTGATGGCCACTAGTAGGTGGCATTGGTGGCACTGGTGCCCAGCAATGCCAGCCACCACACATTGTGAAAGTGCCAGTCAGTGCCCATTTGTGGGCACTGATTGGCTTTTTGTTATGCTTTTATTTATTTATATTACATGTGGATGGCCATAGGGGCCACCCACATGATTGGGGCTTCCCTGGTGGTCCTGGGGGGCTTCCCTGGTGGTCTAGTGTGGGTATCCGAGGGGGGGCTGCGCTGATAAACAATCAGCGCGAACCCCCCCTGTCAGGAGAGCCGCCGATTGGCTCTCCTCTACTCGCGTCTGTCAGACGCGAGTGAGGAAGAGCCGATCAACGGCACTTCCTGATCAGCCGTGATTCGACACGGCTGATCACATGGTAAAAAGCCTCCGACGGAGGCTTTTTACCGAGATCAGTGTAGCGGTGGGTCAGACTGACCCACCGCTCCACCGATCGCCGCGATGCGCGCCCCCCCCGGGCGCGCGGCGGCTGTTATCCCGCAGGACGTCATATGACGTCCAGTGTGGATAACAGAACCACTTCCCGGACGTCAATCTGCTATTGACTGGGCGGGAAGTGGTTAAATGGAAGACGTTTGGGACGACCAAAACCCTTCCTAGAGCTGGCCGTCCGGCCAAATTGAGCCATCGGGGGAGAAGAGCCTAGGTGAGAGAGGTAAAGAAGAACCCAAATTTCACTGTGGCTGAGCTCTAGAGATGCAGTCGGGAGAAAGTTGTAAAAAGTCAACCATCACTGCAGCCCTCAACCAGTCGAGGCTTTATGGCAGAGTGGCCAGACGGAAGCCTTTCCCCAGTGCAAGACACACGAAAGCCCAAATGGAGTTTGCTAAAAAAAAAAAAAAAAAAAAAAAACACCTGAAGGACTTCAAGATGGTGAGAAATAAGATTCTCTGGTCGGATGAGACCAAGATATAACTTTTTGGCCTTAATTCTAAGCGGTATGTGTGTAGAAACCCAGGCACTGCTCATCACCTGTCCAATACAGTCCCAACAGTGAAGCGTGGTGGCAGCATCATGCTGTGGGGGTGTTTTTCAGCTGCAGGGACAGGACGACTGGTTGCAATCGAGGGAAAGATGAATGCGGCCAAGTACAGGGATATCCTGGATAAAAACCTTCTCTAGAGTGCTCAGGACCTCAGACTGGGCCGAAGGTTTACTTTCCAACAAGACAATGACCCTAAGCACACAGCTAAAATAACGAAGGAGTGGCTTCACAACAACTGACTGTCCTTGAATGGCCCAGTCAGAGCCCTGACTTAAACCCAATTGAGCACCTCTGGAGAGACCTAAAAATGGCTGTCCACCAACGTTTAACTATCCAACCTGACAGAACTGGAGAGGATCTGCAAGGAGGAATGGGAGAGGATCCCCAAATCCAGGCGTGGAAAACTTGTTGCATCTTTCCCAAAAAGACTCATGGCTGTATTAGATCAAAAGGGTGCTTCTACTAAATACTGAGCAAAGGGTCTGAATACTTAGGACTATGTGATAATTCAGTTTCTTTTTTAATAAATCTGCAAAAATTTCAACAATTCTGTGTTTTTCTGTCAATATGGGGTGCGGTGTGTACATTAATGAGGGAAAAAAAAAAAAATGAACACAAATGATTTTAGCAAATGGCTGCAATATAACAGAGTAAAAAATGTAAGGGGGTCTGAATACTTTCCGTAACCACTGTATATAAAATAATGTTTGGGGGTTCTAAGTAATTATCAAGCAAACAATTACTGATTTTTACTTGTAAAGAACAAATGTCAGAAGAACTGGTCTTAAAGTGGTTATTACATAACAGCGCAGATCTGTCCTTTAAAAAAAAGAAGGAAAATAGACAAAAATCACAAACTTAAAAGATCAAACATTGCAACTTTGTAAAAAAACATGTTTTAATGTGCAAGTGTTGTAAACATTTTAAAACAGAAGTACCAATTATAAAAGAATCCTTTGCATTACAAAATAATATTGGTACACGTGTCGTGGAGATCATGCTTCCACTAGCTAGTGCAAACAGTTTATGATGTAGTAAAATTTGCATACTTAAATTATTTTCTTGTCAAATTCTCAGATTAGCAGCTCATAAGGCTTTTTGATTTTCAAGTATGGGGGGGGGGACTGGGACCCGTTTTTTCCATTTCCGGAGATGGCGCCACGTCAGGTCTCGGCCCCCCCTCCTCCTTCCTCCGCCGCTAGGCCAAGTAGAAAGTGCAGTGCACATGCACAGTAGGGAATCGGTGTGAAGCCAAAAGGCTTCACTGCCAGGTTCCCTTACAGGCAATGGCAGCGGCTACACCCGACAGCCAAACCGAAGATCGGCTGAAGTGCCAACATCACAGGCTCCCTGGACAGGAAAGTGTCTATATATTAAAAGTCAGCAGCTGCATTATTTGTAGCTACGGACTTAAAAATTTTCCTGGGGTGGGCAGACCTCCGCTTTAATGACATTCTATAATCAAAAATAAAATGTAATGCTAAACTCTGTTACTAGGATATTTCTGTTTTGTGCTCAGGAAGCTCAATCTCCTGTGCAATTATTGTGAGTGAACTGAATCCTACAAGTGGGTTGTGAGCACTGTGTAAATGTGTTCATGTGAACAGCAAAGGATAAGAGCTCAGTGGAGGCTCCCTGAAAACGACACAATTCAATAGAACATTTTAGAAAAATAAAATAGAAACTATACACATGGCTTGTTCTGCAAAAGTAACAAATTTGTATATTGCATTTTACCTTTCTAGAGAAACAGTGAGAACTGCCATTGCTGGCGTATTTTTAAAGGTGTGGGCTCTGGGGCAGCTTTCCTTATCCTGGCGTCAATACCTGCTGAGATGGTGTGGAGGGCAGACTTCAAAGTCTGCATTCTTCTTCCATAGCATTTACTCACTGAACAGTAAAGACAGGATGGGGAGAACAGCCTAGGAGACCACACCAATGCCAGCAATGGGCAGTTCCCACGTTTCACTAAAAAAAAAAAAAAAAAAGTGTTTTTCCCACTTTGAGGATAAACAATTACTCTTACTTCATAGCTCCAAGGGCCTATTTACAATTGACCATTTTGATGCAGCAAAACTAGCATTTTGGTGCATGGAAATGCATGTCAAGTAGAAACCTCATTCTTCCTAAGTGGCTGGTTTACATCTTTGCACTGCAGTTTAGTGTGAAAGAAAGTGAAACTCTATGGACCCATTAACACCTACATGTGTGCATTGCTATGCCTGCTGTGTGTACACATGTAAATCCAGCTCTAACATAACATGTAGGTCCGTTGTCTAATTTGAACAGTTGCTTCTAACTATATGGTGCCTTGGGGCACAAGTAAATATTCATGGCCTAATTTTCTTGTGAAAAAAAAAACATTCGTGGCCTAATACTCAAAATTGCAAGTCATGGTAAAAAAGGTTCCATTGCTCGTTTTTAATTGGCTTGTACATGGCTGCCCTTATATCTGATTAGGTAAGATTGGGTTACTGGTCAGTCCTAGCTGAGCTCTAAAGCCAGGTACACACTATTCGTTTTTTTACGCCTAACCCAGCGTGTTAAACAAAAAAAAAAAAAAAAAAAAGTCAGCTCCTGTCGGAGCCGCTATACTAACTAACTATGCAAAGTTAGTATAGCGATGACCCCCGCTGAGCTATTGTGTTCTGACAGGGGAGATGCCCCCCACAAAAAAAAACACCCTGATCAGCTCTCTCTCTGCCATTGGCTCAGAGTGCTGATCGGGAGTCTGTCGGCTGCTGGTTTTCCAGCATGCATGTCTGACAGAAGCTGACCAAACAGCCAGCTTATGCCGGACAGACCGACACAGACACGGGCCGATTTCTCACAAGGTTAAGGCTCACAAATTATCAAAGAAAAAACTTTAGTGGGGACCCCTCCGGACATCTACACAAGAAGGGTTTTCCCAGCAGGGATTCGGAGTTACATTGAAAACTCCTTTAAGTTATGCTTCTGCACAGATTTAGTGCCTGGCCCAGTACCCCAACGTACACCCATTTATATTACGCATTCAAAAACACTTTGATAATGTTCTACTCATTACAGCTGATCACAGGCATTAAAACACAGTATGACAGTTTTGGTGTTCATCATCCAGTAAGGGAAAGTTACTACTTTTTGTCTTGCACGTTAAAAAAGGAACATTTCTATGCAATTCATGCTATCCAGCTTGTCAAACATTTTGGGAAAAACACCATCAAATCAAAATGCAAGCAAAGCCACGCTTATCCAGTGTAAAAATATTAGACATCCCAGTAGTCTTAATTCGTGTTGGCTGCCATCATTTTAGGTTTGCAAACAATGAACAAAGTCATTTTATGGAAGAGGTAAACAATGCAGTACCAAGGTTAGTCTTCCACCCCCCCTCCCCTTTAGCTTTAAATGGGTTAATTTATGGCTGAGAGCAGAAATCACATTTCTCGGTCCCTGATAAGTAACATTACATCTGCTTGCTCAGATGTGGGCAGGAAATTCACAGCTGCAGGACACATTTAGAAAAAAAACAAAAACGAAAAAAAGGAGAGGATCAAGAAAGTTCTCCACAATCTGCAATCACAATCTTTTTTGTAGGGCGACCACTCTTTTGTCCACATCCTTCAATTTTTTTCACTACATCGTAGCCCTCTTTCACATAGCCAAATACCACGTGCTTCCCGTCCAGCCTAGGAGAAAAAAAAAAAATAACAGTAGTAAAGCTTACTACTAACTGTACTGCAAAAGATTCATTAGCCTTGTATAGAACAGCGATTTATACATCAAATGAACGGCCACAACAAAAATACACTCCAGTGTTCAACCCACCTCTCCATTCATCTTTCCTCTCAAAATTCAGCTCTGAAGACTAAAACATTAAATTTACAGCAGGGGTCTCAAAATGGTGGCCCTCCAGCTGTTGTTAAACTACAAGTCCAAACATGCCTCTGCCTGTGGGTGTCACGATTGTAACTGTCAGCCTTGCAATGCCTCATGGGACTTGTAGTTTTGCAACAGCTGGAGGGCCCCCAGTTTGAGACCCCCGATTTACAGTCATGTGAAAAAGAACACCTGATAGAAACGGTTGTCTAACTTCAGAAATTAAGATGTGTAATAAAATGGAATGACGCAGGGAAACCTGTGTAATGATAAAACCTTTAACAACTGCTCTATTATTATTATTATTATTATTATTATACAGTGCATATCTAAAGTATTTGGACTCCCTTTTGTTATGTTGCAGCCCGATGCTACAGTTAATAATTTTTTTCCCTCATTAATCTACGCTCAGGGCCCCATAGAGACAAAGTGAAAACAGAATTTTAGAAAGGTTTGTGTACTGTATTTATTAAAAAGAAAGAACTGAAATATCACATGTACTTAAGTATTCAGATTCTTGACTCAGTACTTTGTTGAAGCAATTACAGCCTCAAGTCTTTTTGGGTATGACAGAGATTTGCACACCTGGATTGGGGGATTTTCGCCCATTCTTTGCAAATCCTCTCAAGCTCAGTCAGGTTGGATGGGGATCGTTGGTGAGCAGCCATTTTCAGGTCTCTCCAGATATGTTCAATAGGGTTCAAGTCAGGGCTCTGGCTGGGCCACTCTAGAACATTCACAGAGTTGTCCCTAAGCCACCCCTGTGTTCTTAGGATTGTTGTCATATTGGAAGGTGAACCTTCAGCCTAGTCTGAGGTGCTGAGCACGGTGGAACAGTTTTCATTGGAGGATATCTCTGTACTTTGCTCCATTCAGCTTTCCCTGAACCCCGACCAGTCTCCCAGTCCCTGCTGCTGAAAAACACCCCTACAACATTATGCTGCCACCACCACACTTCACTGTTTAAGTGGTATTGGTCAGGTGATTAGCGGTGCCTGGTTTTCTCCAGACATAACGTTTAGTATTTAGGCCAAACAGTTCAATCTTGGTTTCATCAGACCAGAGAATCTTGTACCATACAGTGTCTGCTATAAAGCCCAGATTGGTGGAGGGCTGCAGTGATGGCTGTCCTTCTGGTCCCATCTCCACACAGGATCTCTGGAGTTCAGTTAGAGTAACCATCGGGTTCTTGGTCACCTCCATTACCCAAGGCTTTTTTCCCCCCCCTCTTGATTGTTCAGTATGTCCAGGCGACCAGCTCTTGGAAAAGTCCTGGTTGTGCCACTGTGCTCTTGGGAACCTTAAGTGCAGCGGACATTTTGTAACCTTCCCAGATCTGTGCCTTGCAATTATTCTGTCTCTGAGCTCTGCAGGCAGTTCCTTTGAACTCATGGCTTTTGCTCTGATACAGTATGCATTGTCAGCTGTGAGTTTTTTTTATAGAGAGGCGTGTGCCTTTCCAGGACTCCAATCAAGGCATAGAAGCAGCTCAGCAACGATCAAGAGAAATAGGAGGCACCTGAGCTAAAATTTCAAGTGTTGCTGAAAAGGGTCTGAATACTTATGCCAATGTGATATGTCCGTTTTTCCTTTTTAACCAATTGTCGACCTCCCACAATACATTTACTGCTGGAAGGGGGGCATGTACAGGCAAAAGCGACATACCCTACCTCATTTTGCCTGTACAGACACAGGGGGTGCTGCTTGCCACCACCCCGTTACCTCTGTGTCCTATGGATACAGCAGAAGGATCCCAATGTTGGGGGGGGGGGGGGATCAGCGATGATGCGATTGCTATGCAATCACAATGTCAAAGCGGTTATGAATCAATGATTCGTAACCGATTTTCTTCCTTTACCAGTGAGCTGTGAATGGCCCACAGCTAACACATGGTACCTGGACCAATCAGAGCACCCTGTACCATGTGAGTAGCCGTAGCCAATCACAGATCACTAGTATTCACAGCCGTCATGAACTTAACCCATTCATGACAGTTTAAAGTATTGCTAGTACAATAATCTTCATTGTACCAGAGAAAGAAGAAAGAACCCCCCGAATAGTACAAGGTTACTATGGTGACATTGAACTACTCTGATAGCAGTAGATAAAAAAAATTATAATCTGAATATTTTATACAACATGCTGTCACCAGTCACTGTCCCTGATCACTGCTACACCAGTGATATCATGACACTGCAGTTGTAATAAAACACTCACCATTCAGTTTTTGTCGTGCAGAGAAAGAACTGGGAACCATTTGTGTTTGGTCCTGCATTAGCCATTGAGAGGACACCTAAATAAATAAACACAATAATTAACAGAGAACAGTTCTGCAGAAGGGAAAAAAAAAAAAATTTAATCCAACAGAAAACATCTGTGAAGCAAAAAAAAAAAAAAAAAAAAAAAAAAAAAAAAAAAAAAAAAAAAGAGAAGGAAAAGAATAAGAAAAAAAAAAATAAATAAATTTATTTATTTATTTATTTATTTATTTATTTATTTATTTATTTATTTATTTATTTATTTATATATATATATATATATATATATATAGAGAGAGAGAGAGAGAGAGAGAATTCAAAATAGGCAGTAATAAGTGCTAAACTGGCAGAGAATAAAAACTTTGGATTAGATATAAAATATATCCAACACAAAAGTATTCTGGAGCAAAAAAGTGGATCTGTTGTCCAAATGACCAGGATGGCAGACACAGCTACGCATGGGCAATGTTACGGACGCTTTTGTCCTGAGCTACATCTCAGTGCATCATTAAAAAGGGCAAGTTCACCTTTACCAAAAAAAATTGCCTATGCAGAAAAAAAAAAACACACAACACACACACACACCACACACACACACAGGGAAGCTCTGACTAAAGCTGAATAATGTCCTTACTATAGATGCAGTCCATTTACATACCTCATGAAGCCTGACTGGAATACTCCCAGGATGTTGCCAAGCGAGGCCTTGTCATTACTGCTCACCTCCACCATCACAGGAGTGAGAACTACTGCATCAGGGGACTGAACATAGCACATGAGGGGGTATGAATCAGAGAAAGAGCTCGCTCCTGTGATGGTGGAGGTGAGCAGTAACAAGTAGGCCTCACTAAGAAATGTCCTGGGAGTCTTTCACTCAGGCTTAATGGCCTACAATGTAGCAAGAACATTATTCATCTTTAGTCAGAGCTGGATGGTTTGTTTTTATCTACAAAAAAACATGACTTGCCTGCATAGGCAGTTTTTTTGTAAAAGGTAAATTAACCCTTTAACTGCTAAATTTAGCAAGCATTTAAAATTCAATAAAAAAAATAAAATAAAAAATTCTAGAAGCATTGAGATATGCAGGATGGGAGAACTAGAAAAGGAGAGAAAACAAAAAACGCGCCACAGACTAGTCGTCCCATCACACATCCCTAAAATAAAAGCATTATTACTCATTTCAGGATAATAGGTTGGGCATTGAAAACTGTTTTTCGCCACATTAGCTACTTATACATCCAGAACTGCTGGTATATAGCACAATATTATAGAACCATTTATTCTAAAATAGGGAACAAAAAGAGAACAGTATAACCAAGAAGGTTATGATGAGCAGGGAACAGAAACCAAAAAAGCCCACCAATGAACTAGTGTGCAGTGCAGTGGAACCTTCTTATAAAACAGAAGGTATCCATTCTATAAAATATTCAAAGAATAACAGGATTACTCCTCATTTTAGGATGGTGGAGGGATCCATGCAAATCATTTGAGGACTGTCATACGTTCTGCTCTGTGCATGCAAAAAGATGGCCTTACCTGGCCCTGTATGTTTTAGTAAGAAGTTTTCATCAGGGAAGCGACTTCCATAAATGGATTTCCCCCCAGTTCCATTGTGATTCGTAAAATCTCCACCCTACGAGAGAAAAAATAAATAAAAAGGTTTAATCCAGAAATCTGTGGATTTATATAGCCAAGAGATACAGTAAGGCCCGGTTCACACAGGGGCGACTCGGTCGCCTGAGGAGTCGCGTCCCGGTCTGTGCTATGGAACCGTTCTAATAGGAGCGACCTGAGTCACTCCGACTTAGAAAAAGGTTCCTGTACTACTTTTGGGGGCGACTTGCATTGACTTCTATACAGAAGTCATTATGCAAATCGCCTTGGCGCGCGTCTCAAGTCGTCTTGAGATCGCGCCGCGAGGTCGCCCCCGAAGTCGTGCCGCCCCTGTGGGAACCGGGCCTTAAGATGACAAGGAAAACAATATATAACAATAGAAGTCTCCTCCCTTCCAGTGTATAGGAGGCCTCCTTCAGTTCCAAGACAAAGTTTAGCTAAATTGTTGCACTTGAAAAGTGATCCATGTTCATACTGCTTTTCAAAAGTGTCTGACAGGTGGTTAGGAAGTGATATGATGCCTCTTCACTGCTTGTTTTAACCCTGTAAATGGCATACCAATGCTCCACAACTGCCTGCATTGCACACATTTGGGGGAGTTTGTGGTGTGTCCCCATTTGGTTTAATGAGTCATGTTTGGCGCTACTGTCCGCCAAACATAACAGGAGCAATAATGTTTGCCATGGGCATGAAGCTTTTGCACCCCCCAGCCCCCCCCCCCCCCCCCCAAGTCTAAGTACAAGCGCTAACTTGGCACCAGAGGATGAGGAGGAGGAGGAGGTGGTATGGAATCCACTGGGAACTGGGTGCTGAACAGGCCTGCGATAAGTAGGTTAAGTCACCAGACTATGCCTACTATACAAGGCAAATGTTTAAATGTTTTGTTTTTTCAATTAGGACTGGTCCACTTTAAAAAGCCTCATGCACAAGAATTTGAATATTGATATTAACCTATAGAAAAACGTTGAACTATGAGAGGGTTGTCTATGGTTTTGTACAGCGCTGCCAATAAAGTTACCTATGCATGGACAATTTTTTGACCCTCTGGTTGAACGAAAAAAATAAAGACCAACCCAACTTTCCTATTCACACATTCAAGGTGGACGGGCAAATCCTTCCCCACTGTCAGAACACACAGATCAGTGCTGCAGCCTATTGCCTGAGGAGCTGATCAAGTGGAATGTATCCGACAGGGCAGTTGAGCAGAAGTCAGTAGATAGACTTCTGTTCAACCGCAGTGATTACACATGGGTTGAAATTTCATCAGTCCCTGCTGAACCAGTGGAATTTCAATTCATGTATATAGCCAGCCTAATACTGAACATTCTTCTCAAAGTGGAAACCAGAAAGATGTCCTACAGTGGTCAATGCGTTCCTGCTCACTTCACTGTTCAACCAGAAGCTGGTGGAGAAGCGGTGGCTATAGGACAAATTCAGCAACTTTTGTTTCTATAGTTCAATATAGTTACAATGATTTGGGGTTGGGGGATGTGACAGGCTGCTTTCAGATGTGATCTTCAGATCATGGCTCTTGCCTAGAATTCCCCTTCAAATTCATATGTACATTGCCCCACAGCTAACAAGAGATGGTAAAAAATCTGTATCTACATGGACACGGGAAAGTGGTCAAATTGAGTAAAAAGCACTGAACTATACATTCCTGATGACCCTGGCATTTATATCACATTGTAGGCACATATGAACAGGACACTTGATAAAAAGGTTAGAAAAGTGGGTGACAATACTCCTAGATCAGTGGTCTCCAAACTGCAGCTGTTTGCCCAGCCCTTGGGGCACTATTACTCTCAATGACAGGGCACCATTACTCCCAATGACACAAATGATGGGGGCACTATTCCTCCCCACTGACAGGGCACCATTACTCCCAATGACACAATGATGGGGGCACTATTCCTCCCCACTGACTGGGCACCATTATTCCCAATGACACAATGATGGGGGAACTATTCCTCCCACTGACACCGACCAACGATGGGATATTAATAATTCACCACCAAAGATGGGACATTGTTTACTCCCACTGATGTCAGGGAATTTTCTACTCCCGCTGGCGACGCCCGCCCCCCCCCCCCCAAAAGTCTGTAAACTGGCCCTTTGTTTAGAAAGTTTGGAGGCTCCCCTAGATAATCACTACTGCCCGAGACTTACACATACCTGGCACATGAAATCAGGAATTATTCTGTGGAAGGTGGATCCTTTATAGCCAAAGCCCTTCTCTCCAGTGCATAACAATCGGAAATTTTCTGTAACAGGATTAAAAACAGTTTTTAAACTACAACACATCTGGGAAAATCTAAAATGTGCAACAGTAACAGACAAGAAATTGCAATACCAAGTAACTGCATTTGAGCAGAAACCTAAAGAGTCAGAGGAAACACAACCTTAGGAAGAAAATACCATGCAGACCAGGTCTCTGCTGGGAATTGAACCCAAGAGCTGACTTGCCAGTGCCAACTTTTTGATCATATTTTTTTAATCCAAAAGAGTTTATTAGTGTTAAAATGGGCATAAAACAACATCAGTCCTGAGAAGCACATGCACCTGCATAGGTTGTACATATTCAGTAAAAAAAATAAGACAAGGTCTCTGCAATATAGCATACATAGAAGAAATGTATTTCACAGACAACTTGCAAGTGATCACAGACTAAATAAAAAGGTTCAGGTGTCATCCCAAATATAGGGATATTTGGAACTTAGCAGTTCCCTTGGACATAACAGATCACAAAAGAGTATATGGCAATGCAGCCAATGAATTCATTGAACCTAAACACATAGGAGCCACTGTACAAAATCACACAGGATAGCAAGTTGAAAATTCTGACCGTATCATACCTCCAATTTTCTGAAATTTTCTCAGGTAACCTCGGGTCATAGACCAGCTTCCAATACAAGAGTGTTTTATTAATCTCGGTTTTCCATTGATGTGCAATCCTATTTAACATATTATTACAATAGCCTGGGCGGGTGCTCGGATTTCCCGGGTGGATGTCATATGACGTCCTCCCAATAGAGCGCTCCATGCATACCCTAGGGGCCGTGCAACAGTGCACAGCGGACCATAAATCGTTCTACCGAGCCACTATGTGTGGCCCTGGTACCATGAGATCGCTGTGACCAATCACAGCAGTCACATGTCTGTTTGTTTACAACTAAGTCTATGAATGACAAGCCATTGTGATCTCTGGGATTGTTCACAGTGATCACATGGTACAGGGGCAATCACAGCAGACCTGTACCATGTGATCGCTATGACCAATCACAGTTACCACAACGGCACATGAATTAATGCCATTCAGAGTGTTAAGATGATTGCTTAAACAAATAATAGTACTGTAATAAGTAACAAGGTAAAAAAAATCCTGATCACCACCCCAGTGCAGTACAGTGTCACTTTGGTGACACTGTACTGCTCTAGTAACAGTATGTAAACAATTTTTTTTTTAACATACTGTCATATGGTGGCACTGTAGTAAATACTTTGTGGTGTCTATTTAAAAAAAATAAAAAGGGTTATTTTGGGGGGTGTTTGTACTGCCCTGGCATTTTAGGCCTCAAGAAACGATAGGCTTTCAAATATATACACACACTGTAGGTTGTAGACTAACTTTCACAAAGACTAAATAATATACCGGTACACTGATTTGGGTCATTTTAAAATCAAGGAAATGCAGCAGAATACATTTTTGGCCTAAATTTATGAAGAAAGATTTGCAGTGTTATAACAAATTAAAAAAAGTGTTTTGTTTTTCTTCTAAAATGGTCGGTATTTTCTTGTTTACACAGCAAAAAATATATATATATATATATATATATATATATATATATATATATATATATATATATATATATACACACACACACACACACACACATACACAAAAGTGAATACACCCCTCACATTTTTTGTAAATATTTTATCTTTTCATGTGAAAACAGCCATGCAGACCAATTTGATCAGTGTCTGGTCAAAGCACTAACAGGCTGACCATCTTTATATAGAGCAACTATATATATATATATATATATATATTTATTTTCTTTCTCTCCAGATCCTCATAGTTCTTTGCCATGTTGAACTTGCAGTGACCAGTATGAGAGAGAGTGAGAGCGATAACACCAAGATTTAACACACCTGCTCCCCATTCACACCTGAAACCTTGTAACACTAACGAGTCACATGACAACGGGGAGGGAAAATGGCTAATTGGGCCCAATTTGGACATTTTCACTTAGGGGTGTACTCTTTTGTTGCCAGCGGTTTAGACATTAATAGTTGTGTGTTGAGTTATTTTGAGGGGGACAGCAAATTTACACTGTTATACAAGCTGTACACTCACTACTTTACATTGTAGCAAAGTGTCATTTCTTCAGTGTTGTCACATGAAAAGATATAATAAAATATTTATTTACAAAGATGTGAGGGGTGTAGTCACTTTTGTGAGATACTGTATGCGAGATTTTATAATATATATATATATATATATATATATATATATATATATATATATATATATGATATAGAGATATATTCTGGGCAGGAACGGGGTTAAACTGTCTGGCATTGAAGTGGCTAAAAAGCACTTACCTGCAGTTTTTGGCACCACGTCATTTCTCAACTGAAAAAAAAAAAAAAAAAAAAAGAGTATAAAGGAATACAAACTACTGTTATATAAATTAGATTCTTGGTTTTAAAATGTATTATCTTAACTACATTTCCAAGCACACTATTTATAAAAGAGTATGTTTACAGCAGCAATAAAAAAAAATAAAAAAAAGCACTACCAAATACATGAGGGATAGAAGAAAATGCATATCCCTCATGTTCTGATATAAGGAAGTACACATTTACATCATCAGCAGTATGGAGTTCTGTGTCTTGACCTTTTAAGAACGTGAATGCAGCAATTCTAAACATTGAAAATGCTGTAGCATGTTTGAACTTGACTTCCTGTCCGATTTCCTACAGATTTCAATAAGCCATGATGTGCTACATTCTCCTTCTATTGATTGTCTTACCTCCAGCTCTACTTCAGGAATGGCCGAATAAAAAAAAAGTTCCATGATTTTGAGGTTTGCCCAGATAGATCCAAGCATAATAACCCCCATGTAGTGTCTGTGGTATACACAGCCCATCACTGACAGGAAGTACCACGCTCCCTGCAATGTCTGTCACATGAAAGAAGAGAGTGTTCTTTACTGAGCACAACGTTTCACTGGGCCACAGCCACTGTATATTATGAGAGCTTGATCAAGAGAATATTTATTCTGCTGACAAATCATACAATATTTACGGGGCCAAGAACACAAACCGGCTACTTTATTAGGTACACCTTGCTAGTACTGGGTTGGACCCCCTTTTATCTTCAGAACTGCCTTAATTCTTCATGGTATACATTCAACAACGTATTGGAAACATTCCTCAGAGATTTTGGTCCATATTGACACACAAACACACACACGATAGCGTCACACAGTTGCTGTAGATTTGTCGGCTGCACATCCATGATACGAATCTCCCATTCCACCACATCCCAAAGGTGCTCTATTACAGGGTTCAATAAACCCAGGGCGCAAGGTCGCCTTTGCGACTAGCATTAGCAACCTGGCGCGGCACAGCTGGGGTATTCGGTGTCTCAGTGCGTCCCCCCGTGATCGCGTTGGGCCGCCTTCTGCAGGCCTATGCTTCCTTCTGTGATCTGGCACTATCTAGTGGTGGCCGTTGGTATGACAAGCAATGCTAATGGCGCTTCCCCTGTCTGTTTTCACTGCCATCTCCTTCCCCCTAATTATAACCCCCAAACATTATATATTTTTTTTTTCATGCTAACACCCTAGAGAATAAGATGGCGGCCGTTGCAATACTTTGTCACACCATATTTGCGCAGCGGTCTTACAAGCGCACTTTTTTGGAAAATACACTATTTAATTAAAATATAAGACAACGGTAAAGTTAGCCCAATTTTTTTTTTTTAGATTGTGAAAGATAATGTTACGCCGAGTAAATTGATACCCAACGTGTCACGCTTCAAAATTGCGTCCACTCGTGGAATGGCGACAAACTTTTACCCTTTAAAATCTCCATAGGTGACGTTTAAAAAAATTCTACAGGTTGCATGTTTTGAGTTACAGAGGAGGTCTAGGGCTAGAATTATTGCTCTCGCTCTACCAATCGCGGTAATACCTCACGTGTGGTTTGAACACCGCTTTCATATGCGGGCGCTACTCACGTATGCGTTCGCTTCTGCGTGCGAGCTCGGCGGGACGGGGCGCGTTCCTGGCTCCTAACTTTTTTAGCTGGCTCCTAGATTCCAAGCAAATTTGTCAAGCCCTGCTCTATTGGATTGAGATCTGGTGACTGTGGAGACCATTGGAGTACAGTGACCTCATTGTCCAGTGGTGAGATGATTGGAGATTTATGACATGGTGTATTATCCTGCTGGAAGGAGCCATCAGAAGATGGGTACACTGTAGTCATAAAGGGATGGACATGGTCACCAACAATACTCAGGTGGGCCGTGGCATTTAAACGATGCTCAATTGGTACCAAGGGGCCCAAAGTGTGCCAAGAAAATATCCCCCACACATTACACCACCACCTGAGCTATTGATACAAGGCAGGATGGATCCATACTTTCATGTAGTTTACACCAAATCCTGACTCTACTTCAGCTGGGAAATTTAGATGGTAGAGACTCATCAGACCAGGCAACGTTTTTCCAATCTTCTATTGTCCAATTTTGATGAGCCTGTGAGAATTGTAGCCTCAGTTTCCTGTTCTTAGCTGACAGGAGTGGCACCTGGTGTGGTCTTCTGCTGCTGTAGCCCATCTGCTTCAAGGTTTGATGTGTTGTGCATTCAGAGATGGTATTCGGCATACCTTGGTTGTGGTTATTTGAGTTACTGTTGCCTATCATCTCAAAACCATCTGCTCATTCTCTGACATAAACAAGGCATTTTCGCAGATCACTGGATATTTTCTCTTTTTCGCACCATTCTCTATAAACCTGAGAGATGGTTGTGCGTAAAAATCCCAGTAGATCAGCAGTTTTTAAAATACTCAGACCAGCCCGCCTGGCACCAACAACCATGCCACATTGAAAGTCACTTAAATCCTCTTTCTTCCCCATTCTGATGCAGAGTTTGAACTTCAACAAGTCATCTTCACCATGTCTAGATGCCCAAATGCATTGAGTTGCTGCCATGTGATTGGCTGATTAGCAATTGGTGTTACCAAGCAATTAAACAGGTGTACCTAATAAAGTGGCCGAAGCAGCACCTGTATCCCCCCACCAAATAAAGGGAATCCCATTGTTGTGCGCTGTCAAGCATTAAACCACACAAGTCAGACTTCTTGCTACACCTTTCATGTTCCGTCTAATGGTGTCCATACACGCATCGATAAATGATCCACCACTTTTCTGATCGCTCTTTCCTGATTGGACTAATTGATCTTCAGTCAACGACCAATTCAACTAATGACACACAGGGAGGTGAATTTTGAACGGTATTTGGACAATGCATAGTTGCAATCTCATTTTCTATTTTGTGTAGACGCAGCTAGCTCAATGCACCCAGACACTGCTGAACAAGCATCCAATCATTGCAAAGCTTTTTATTATCCTCATCATAGTCATGGCCAAGCACAGCTTATGGTGTTGCTAAGGGCTTATGCAGACAATCAGGGAGATGTCAATTATGTATGAAGGCTGAACGGAAAAAAAAAAAAAAAAAAAAAAAAAAGTCACTCAGATGCAGCATGAGTAAAAAAAACAAAAACAAAAAAACAGAATCATGAAACATTTCTTTGGAAAGATGAAAATGGTTTTTGTTGGATCATGTCCCAAGGTTTTCAAGTCCTAGTCTATTTTAGGTGATAAAAATGCTGACTCAAGAGGGAAGTTCATCTTGAAGTATCGCTCAACACCCACAACATTGATGACTACCTGCTACCAGGATTTCTGGATTACACATGATATGTAAATAAATGCAGAGCAGATATACTTTTATGCAATATGCTAGTTAATACCAGATTTTTGGATTAACGTTTGGAACAAAGTGGGAAATAATCTGATTGTCATCAGATGTGGAATTCCCTTCCACAGGCGGTGGTCTCAGCAGGGGGGGGGGGGGGGCAGCGATGGTTTCAATAAACTATTAGATGAGCACCTGAATGACCGCAACACACAGGGATATACAATGTAATACTGACATATAATCACACACATAGGTTGGACTTGTCTTTTTTCAACCTCACCTACTATGCAACTATATATGCAAGATGGGCATGCTATGGGGTTCCTTTGTGTGAAATATCGTATAATCCTGTCAGTCCCCCCTGCTCTCCAACTTTAAACTGAGCAGGTTAGGCATGAGAGAACATCTATCTCAGTAGGGTCAATTATCAGGCTGTGCTGGGATCATAGCCTGCCTGTCCTCCAATGGTCAAGACTTTACACAGCCATTCACTAGGAAAAAATAAATCAGTGAACTGCTGTTTCTTCACCCCCAGCTCTCCAAGCCCCTTAAAGGGGCTTTAAACCCTTGTGCTTTTTTCACCTTAACCCTGAGCCCTGGAATTTCACCCAGCGGAGTTGCGCTCTTCCTTTGCCCAGGTTTCTCGGCTCTTGATTGAATAGATTGATGGCAGTGCAGCCATTGGCTCCCGCTGCTGTCAATCAAACCCAATGACGCGAGTCCTACATTCGGCGCCTATACAGCAACTCACATGGTTGATGATTAAAAGAGAATGCAGGCATCCAGGATAAAGCTGACATAGACCATCCCCTCTGCACCACCATTGATGTCGTCCCTTCCACGAGCGGTTCAAGCGTCGCTTTCAGATCGCTCTACTGCAGGGTAGTCTTCCCAGTCATGATTGCAGACTGACAGCAGTGAGAGCCGGTGGTGAGGAGGACGGTCTATGTGGATTACTTTACCCCGGATTCCTGCCTCTTTTAATCATCAACCACGTGAGTTGCTAAATGTTGTACCTTCATTAAATGTAAACATATTGCTACACTTAGAGGTGGCTCTCTTCTCTTTTATACACTGGAGCTCCTGCTGGATTTTGCTTCTAATCCCCTTGTGGAGGCTTCCATTTGTGGATGGACATTTTATGGTTACACAACTTATCACATTGCTATAATCTTTTTATATGGACTATAAACTGAAGGACTTATGAATAAATGGTTGTGGAACGAATCATTTGAGTTTCCATTATTCCTTATGGGAAAATTTGCTTCGATATACAAGTGCTTTGGATTACAAGTATGTTTCTGGAACGAATTATGCTCGCAATCCAAGGTTTTACAGGAATATATATATATATATATATATATATATATATATATATATATATATATATATATATATATATATATATATATATATATTTTAGTTGTTTGAACTCAGACTGACTGGCAGATAATGCCCTGAGAACTGGTGGGTAGACCTCTGCCTAGCCTTTATGGCACCTTAACCATACTGTCCTTCGACTTGTTGCTTTCCTTCATCCAACAGACACACCGTCAAATCACTTTTCTTCTTAGAAATATAATGATCAGGCCCCGCTGTACAGAGATTACCTATTAGCCCTGGTTCACACCAGTGCGACTTTCTAGCAACACATCAGAATTTGCAAGTCGCATGGCAAGGGAAATCACATGGTTTTCAATGATGCCAGTCCTAATCAATACGACAAAGGTTCCAGCACTACATTGTTGCAACTCCATTGCAATTTCAACCCCACAGACTTCTATGTTAACACACAGAAGTTGCATCATCATTTGGCAAGAAGCGAATCCTATGACTTCGATTAGACCAGTGGCTTTTTTTTTTTTTTTTTTTTTTTAAACCCTCACTTCTCTTTCCAAGTCATCTTTGCTGCCTAAAAACTCCCAGCCCCAGCACACTCCATTCATACCCGAGCTTAGCAGAAAACGCGCATTCACATGGGTTTTTATTTTTGCACGTTTTTTCACACAATTTTCATTCGTTTAAATGGGCTGCCCTGCGCACAACAACTACCCCAACAATCTCCTAAGTGGTGGCTCGTTGTGCATTTTCAGGCTTTTGTGCGTGTTTCAGCATAGACCAATCATAATACAGGATTTACATAGCACCAATATATGACAAGAGGGTTAGGAGGGCCCTATTCACGTGAGCTTACAATCTAATAAGAAAAAGCCGGAAACCTCCGTGGGCCAGTAAATTAGGTCTCTTATCGAACTAATCATGACCACCAGAAGTTTCTTTAGCAAAGCGTTTACTGGATCTTTGGTCTGAAAAAAAATAAATAAAAAATACACAAGTCACCAGCTACAAATACTGCAGCTGGTGACTTTTGTGAAATGTTCATTTACCAGCCCAGGGATCCTGAGCTGTCCTCACCTGGGCTGGTTCTTAAGGTCCCTGGTGCCGCCATCTTGGATGTGGGAAGCCCAGGCGATCTGAGCAGAAGTGGAGGGGAGTACCTGTCAGAATTAGGTACCCGCTACCAAAAAAAAAAAAAAAAAGCCACACCTCCAAAAAGGTGTTAGGAGGAGGAGGAGGAGGAAAAGCGCAACGTCCTTTTTAAGGTGAAGTTCTGCTTTAATAACAAGTAATGATAACGTCATCTCTGTAATAACAAACAGACACGTGTGCACACCGTGACACTATGTGGGTTTACAGGTAGCTACTCCCAAAGCAGCTTTTCATTCAATTACTAGGCCAATAAACACACCACAGCTCATCATGCCAAGCTACAAAATACATCAGTACCACTTCAAGTGGTAATAAAACCAATAGCAAACATTTATTATATTGCAGCTCACTAATTCTTAGATGTGGTGACTGCATCCGTTTTCTTTTAGGCTTTTTCTTCTCATCTGGTGATTCTGCCAGTAGGTCTGTTGTTTAATAGAACAAGCTGTCCTGCAGATGTAGCAGTTAGAGGGTTGAGATAAACCATTTCCCACGGACAGGGGAGCTTACAACGATCAGCTATTATTTAGGAAAAACCTTTATCCACCAAAGAAAAATAAATAAATACCGTATATACTCGAGTATAAGCCGTGATTTTCAGCCCTTTTTTTTGGGGCTGAAAGTCCCCCCCCCTCGTCTTATACTCGAGGAAGCAAATTTTTTCCATTGTAAATAGTACCTGTAAAGAAGTTGCGGCGGCTGCAGCGTCCATCGTTTGAATCCCGCGGTCTCTTCCTGTTCCTTCCGTGATAGGCGAATCTCATCAGACACTCTCCGCCTATCACGAACGTTCTCTCATCCTCAGTTTTCCAGCAGACGTCTGTGATTGGCAGAACACCCAACACAGTGTCTGCTGGGAAAACTGAGGATGAGAGAATGATCGTGATAGGCGGAGAGTGTCTGCTGAGAATCGCCTATCAAGGAAGGAACAGGAAGAGACCGCGGAATTTGAACAATGGACGCCGCGGAATTTGAACGATGGACGCTGCAGCTTATTTACAGGTACTATTTACAATGTAAAATAGGGAACAGCGAGCTAGGGAACAGTGGACAGTGAGGCATCGGCTTATACTCGAGTCAGTAAGGTTTCCCAGTTTTTTTTGGCAACATTAGGTACCTCGGCTTATACTCGAGTATATACGGTAAATAAAAAAAAAAAAAAACAGACCAACAACGCTGCTGTCTAAAAGGGGGTCTCTGTTGCTCCTTCATCCAGAGGGGAAGCACTCCAATCTTAAGGCCCGCACACAGGATCGGATTTTCCGACGGGAATTTTGTGATGACAGGCTGTTGTCGAAAAATCCGACCGTTTGGACGCTCCATCGGACAATTGTTGTCAAATCGTGGGATAGCATGCTTTAAAATTTTCCAACAACAAATGTGTCTTGTCGGACTTTCTGTATGTGTGTACACAAGCCTGCCGGACAAAACTCCAAAGTACAAACACGCATGCTCGGAAGCAATGCAAACCATAAGATAACATTAGCAGAAGGTGCCTAAAGACTGGCGCTAAAGAGCTGAAAAAACAAGTCGTTTCGGGTTTGTTGGACGACAATGGGGTGCCGTTTGTATGCAAGACAAGTTCCTGGCCAAGGCGCGTTGGACAAATGTCCTACGCGTTGTCTGCGGAAAATCTGATCGTGTGTACGAGGCTTAAGATTGTAAGCTCTAAAAACGGGCAAGGGCTCTCTGATTCCTATTGTATTGTAACTGTACTGTCTACCTTCATGTTAGGCTGCTTTCACACTGAGGTGATTTGCAGGCGCTATTGCGCTAGAAATAGCGCCCTGAAAGAGCCGCTCCTTTATCTCCAGGGTGAAAGCCCTCGGGCTTTCACCCTGGAGCAAAGCGCTGGCAGGAAATCAATGGGCAGCGCCTCTGAACCACCCGCAAAGCGCTGCTGCAGCAGTGCTTTTGCGGACGGTTTCAACACTTTTTCGGCCGATACCGGGGGTTAAAAATGGCGGCAAAAAACTACGGTAAAGCACCGCTAAAAATGGCGGCACTTTACCGCCAACGCCCCAGTGTGAAAGTACCCTAAAAGCACTGCGTAAACTATTGGTGCTATATAAATCCTGTATAGGAACAACAACAGGTGTGCTACTGGTCAGATCACCAGGTAGGGTTGCCACCTCATCCCTTTAAACCCGAACACATATGAATTCCAATGGCTGATTAAGGTGGTAATTAAACTCACTGGGTGCCTTATCTGCATTAGATTAGCCTCAGAACCTGTGTAATTCATATGTGTTCGGGTTTAAAGGGATGAGGTGGCAACTCTATACCATGTGAAAACAGAATTGGGAACTAGAGGAAATTGGAGGCAGCTAGTACGGTATAGACTTACATAACTTTATATAGTTAAAAACAGAAGGGGGGAAAAAAAAACAAACAACATACATAAAAAGAAAACTAATGCAGCCACCACATGTAAATGTCTGGTAAGCTGCAATATATTAAATTTTTTGGTTTAGGGTTTGATACTGCTTTCAGTACACAGTAAAATAAGGATTGGCGTGCAGAAACTACTTCTGACAGCCAGCTTACACAAGTGAAATTACTAGGAATCCACCAGCCAGCGAGTTCCCTTCTGGCAGGAAGTCTACAGACTATCAGTCTAACACACACACACACACACACACACACACACACACACACACACACACTAAGGTCACCTTGCTGGGGTCACTGCACACACAGTGTCCCAATAAAAAGCACATGACCAGTTCAGACAACACACACCATGCCCTTGAGACAGAACACGTTACATTAGTACAGGATCATTACAATGACCCCTCGCCACACACCAGTCACCCTAGGAAGCCTTTTCTATGATCATAGCTTGTTTATAGTGCCAACTAATGCCTGGTACACACAATGAGATGATCAGATGAATGATCGCCCATTGTATTTTTGCATGCTAATCTCAAAAAAAAAAAAAAAATGAAGTTTACTAAAGTTATGAAAATTCTCGTACGACAGAATAAAAATTCAGAAGTGATGAATTGTATTTTCAAATGACAACTGGACTGATTAAACAAAAATTGTACAATCTGTCCCATCAGACAATAGCGGATGAACTGTCATGATCTGGTCACGAAAGTGGTGTACTGATCATCATTTTTTTAACGATGTCTTCCAGCTGGTATTTTCCATACAATTTTCTGATCATGTGTACGGGCCATTATTATTTTTTTTTTTTTTTTTTTTTTTTTTTTTATTTCAGGTACTTCTATAGCGCTGTCAATTTACGCAGAGCTTTTACATATATATTGTACATTCATATCATCAGTCCCTGCCCTCAAGGAGCTTACACTCTAAGGTCCCTAACTCACATACTAGGGACAATTTAGACAGGATCCAATTAACCTACTTTG